>CAMTDV010000016.1:69920267-71362795 GCA_947069175.1 Scalesia atractyloides
GCACTTTGGGGCATTTCCTTTATAGTTATCAGAGTTACTAGTTGGGGTAGTCATGGTGTAACTCTGGCTAGTTGCTTTCCCTCTCTTCGGTGTTGCTGCCCCGGCCCTCTTACCTTCTGGGGCTTCCCGCTTATTCCCTATCACTAATCCATTCGGTCCTTCAGTTCCACTAACTTCCATTGGGTTGTAGTCCATGACGTGCGTATACGTGCAAACCAGTCTAACCTTGTTTTATGCGTTGTTTGGATTGTCATTTTGACCTACTAGGCCTGGTTGCGGATTCGGTTGTGGGTTAGCATTAATACCGGCGCTAACCTGCGCCACAATCGTGGAATAGCGGCCTGAAGTTGTTGCACTATTATTTGCGCAACTTCTGCCTCAGTCATTCTATTATAAACAATAGATGTCTAGGTATCAATGTCACCTATCCAGTTAAGACAGATCACATATTCGGCTAAAACATAGCACACACTTCATCACACACATGAATACACGACACAATTAGTCAGAAGCATCGCATATATATGTAATGTCATCATCATACAAGCGTCAAAATTTGCACATAGACTTAACCCATCAGGGCCAGTGCTTAGATGTGCTGCCAAAATAGGTCACCAAAGTCACGTACAGACTCGATGCAACGAGACTACGAACTATGAAAATGTGAAAATACTATGACTGCATCACCACCTCGACGTGGGTATAACCTAGTGCTTGGTAGGATGTACAAAAGATACATCATCTCTATCTATACTGAAAGAAAAACCATACCAAGAACGCCACATCCACCAGGCCAATCCTCCAAAACCTGCGACCAAACCTACAATAACACCGATGCATCCGTATACCAATGCACGGAAATGATCCTGCTCATGATGGATATACCCCATACCCTGCTGTAAAGCGATGATCGTCTGCTGTAAGACGATCAAGTAATCTCCCATCGACCTCCTCTGCTGCTCATCCTCATCCCGTGCCATCCGTAGTAATGAAATCTGCTCGAACAGAAATCCCATCAAGCTGCTCTCGGTGATAGGAGCAGGCACCTTCTGAGGAGGAAGAGGTATACCCCAGACAGGTGGAGAAGGCTCTCTAAACGGCTGGGAAGGGCCACCTCGCTCGTAAGTGTGAAAAGGGGAAGGGTCCTCCCGGGGTGGGGTCAGAAAGCGAGCAGTAAAATGCTACTGGGTCCCTATAGGTACGGGTGTCGAACGAATAGGGGACCCGGGTGGGGTAAACACAGGTACATGTGTAAGTACCCTCCGACAAGCCATCTGTCAAAGGCTAAAGGTGGGTATCTCAAGAGGGCTAGATGAGGAGGGTGAATAAGTACTCGGAGTGGAAGGAGTGTAAGGGTCAGGCGGTGTCTCGGGTGAGGTAAGCGGGGTGCTACCGGCTCCCACTCCTAATGCCCCGTGGCGGGAGTAGGGCTCCTAGGAATAGGTCCTACTGGTATGGCAACATCCGAGGTACGACTATGCTCCGAGGAACTAGTCGAGTGGTGTGATGGCGAACGGTAGGCGCTCGAGGCCTCCCCCTCGCGCCTAGTACGAGGTCTGGGTGGGTACGGACAACAACAATAACCAGAAGGATCTGGCGAGTAGCTCGATGTCAAAAGGGGTGTCAGCTGATCCTCCTCAAGATCAGTCTCCACATGCGAAGTCGACTGGTGACTCGAACGATGCGACATGCTACCTGAAAAAAAAAAAGAAAACCCCACACAACGCTGATTTGACTGACCAAGATACTGAACTCACATTCCACAAATATACACATAAGCACGTATTGCACGCAGTTTCGATTGTTAATATTTATAAAAAAAATTACTTGCGGTTGGTGACGTTAGTAGACGGATGTCCGTCCTATCTTAAGGACGTTCCCAGAACCCCCAAGTATGAGCAGATAAATTATGGTGTTCCGGACCACAATAATTTATTTGCCCCTACCAGGGCTTCCTGGTAATAGCCATACTACTCAGTTTCTAGAGGTTCTCAGCGTGTGGAGACTAACTTAGGATTATAGTCTAGGTTCTTTAGAGATACCTAGTTCGCTATAACCGAAGGCTCTGATACCATCTTCTGTCACACCCTGACTAGCAGCGGAAAACAAATGCAGGGTGCGGCAGACATGTGGTAATTCTCCATAGTTTAAAACATGATATCATAAACAGAGAGAACGTCAGTTACAACATACTATCAGTATCATATTACACACCATAAGTTCAAGGACAGTACTACGAGCTATCACAACTCTTATTCTGCTACAGATCACTACTAAAGCTATCCACACGCACGTTCCTTACTCCTCTTTAGTTTTACCTGAAATGCATGTTAGTTTTAAAAAGGTCAACTAAACGCTACGTGAGTTCCACTAGTTTAATTGCTGTGTATCAAATATGTGTTAACAAGTTTATTGCACTGGTCATAATCACAATGACGGTCACAGTCATAGTCGCAGATGGAATTACACGAGGAAGCAAGTGAAACCTGATTGTTTTACCCATGGTCGTGTCACCCAGACAATCCCGGTCCACCAACTGCGTCACGTGCAGTTCAACGCCCCTTAGTGGTTATGCCTAACAACACAACCAAATTAGGACACGTGCAAACCTGGTTGCCGACCTTTCTGTCGGGCACGACCTGGGTTCGTCAGACCAATAGTACTATCTACTTCCCACGGCTTACGCTAATCACTTGTAGAGGGGAGGTAGTTCGTGTGTTAGATAATTCAGATCATCACAAGTTGGTGCAATTACCATAGTTTCGTAACATGTTGGTGCATATATGTCTATAGAGTCTATTGTACAAATAGGGTTTCGTAGCATCAGAAGTTTAGTTTTGAAGATTTTGTATTGTAATTTTCCTACGAAAATCTGGAAGGATTTTCGCACGAATTGTAATTTTCCTACGAAAATCTGGAAGGATTTTCGCACGAAAATTTCGTGCGAAAATCCAAGTCTTGATTCACTAGGTGCTGTAATGTTTGCCAATAAATAGGTGACTTAGGATGTTTGTCTAGGATGCTGTTTTTGGAGAAATCAGTGGCGAAGCCCTGTTCGAGTATGTAACCGTTGCAAACGTTTATTCAATACAATACACGGACGGTTAAACAGTAATCATCGATTGTTCTTTGTTTGTTCAATCAACTAACAATGAATTCCGCCTCTGTTAGCTGAGCAAGTCTGACCAGAAAGCTCATTAAGTTGGGTCCGATCCTAACATTCACAAGTGGTATCAGAGCCTTAAGGTCTGATTTGTGAACAAACAACCAAGTTTCAGCTGGATTCTACCTTCAAAGTTCAAGATTCATCCATTGGAAACTCTTCTTCTACTCTTTCTTGGAACTTATTCTAAATCTGAAGGATTTCATGGACAATTTGGACTAGGTTATTAGTATACCGTGTTAAAATCTACTCTAAACAGCTTACTGAAACAAATGAACCTAAAATCCATCAAAATCATGCTTGAAATCATCAAAAACGTGAAATTGTGAACAAGTGCTTGAAGAAGACAAGTATTTTCGCACAGAATAATAAATTTCGTACGAAAAATAAGGGCATAAACCTGAAAAGAATTGATCTATCAAACATCAAAATTTTCGCATCAAAATTAAATTTTCGCACGAAAACCCAGGACCAATTTCATACGGAAATTTTGTTCTTCAACTCAATTTTCAGTCCATTCAAGTTAACGAGTTTTAATCTATTTTCTGTCTTAAGTTTTTTGACAAGATGTCAGGTGAAGAAGAATTCCATAACGCGTTCGCTACACAAGCCGTTACAGCCTCCGTGGCAGCCCAGAACATGAATCTGGAAAATGAAATGGGAACCACAATGAAGCCTCCAAAGCTCATGAACATCAAAGACTACAAGAGTTGGAGTGAGCGCTTCAAGAACGGGTTCAAGCAACAAATTTAACAGTTTCATTCGCACTCAAAAACATGTATCAACCACCACTTAATGAACTTGGCATTGAGAAAACAGTGGCTCGTCTATCCGATGACGAGCGTGAAAAATACATCACTGAAAAGAAGATAATGAATCTCCTTTAGCCGGCCATAAAAGAAGAATCTTAGTTCTCCTGCAACACGACGACGATGCTCATTCACTATGGCTCGCCTTACGATTAAGGGCACAAGGGAGCACTAATGTCCGAAAAGGAAAGAAGGCGTTACTAAACAAATAATTTGAAGTTTTCAATATTCTTCCAGGCGAGAACATGAAGCAACTCATCCGAAAGTATTGTCACCTAGTAGTGAAGATGAAGCGCATGGGAATTGTCAAGACGAATGAAGAACTAGTTGACAAACTTGCAGATTCTTTGCAAGAAGGAGATTGGGAAACATATCTAACAATCTGAAGAATGGAGCTGAGTATGACAATGTCAGTTTGCCAAGAATCATAGAAAAATTGGAAGGGCATGAACTAGAAATGCAGAAAATGGCAAAAGGCAAGAAATCAAACTCGCAACAAGACGTCAGCCTATATTACAAAGGAAACTCAAACACTCCTATTCAGAGTCCCAAGATCCAAACAGCCTTCAATGCTAATACAAATGCTAGTCCAGCCTCCAACCAGTCCAGTGGATTTCAAACGTTTGCTTCCTTCAATCCAAACAATCACCAAGGACAACAATCGTCTCAGAGCTCAAATCAACCACAGAGCAACCAGTAGAGTCAATCCAATTCTAACCAGAGGATCTTGCAATGAAACATCGCAGTGAATCTCCAGAACGCTCAAGGCTTCAATGAACAAACTGCTAAGCAACATATGGTTTTACTTGCAACAGTCCTGGAATCCGATGAAAGTCTTGTAGCTTGTCGAATCCGAAACCCAAAAATGAGTAAAGAAGACTACGACCAAATTGATCCAGAGGAATGGAATTGATTGAAATCATGTGGTGCATGGCATCAGTGGTTCGAAGGGCTCAGTGTTTCATGGATATTACTAGAAGAGATAATTTAAGGGGCCTTGACGGTAAATTAGGATTTGATAAATCTAAAGTTACATGCTTCAAATCCAGAGAGAAAGGACACTTCAAACGTGAATGTCCTAATCGTGAAGTAAAGGGAAATCAGAATCCATTTGGAGATGATTACTACAGAAAAGCTATCTAGCATCGACCTCAGCCAGAGAAACGAATGGCTCAAATTGAAGATGGACCCTCAACTTCTAATGAAAAAGCTCTTGTGGTTACACAAGAAGATGAAGGGTTCAATTGGAACAATTTCATTTCCAAGAAGGAAAGTCTTGCACTAGTTGCTGAAATCATGGAAGAACCAGAAGCATTTGAAGAGGTTTCAGAAGAAGAGATGGAAGAAGTATTCACAGATTACTTCAGAACAATAGCAGAGGAAGAACATCTGGTAGGAACTAAATCCTGTTTATTTGACACAATTCTGAAAACTTTTGCAGGTAGCTTCGAGTCTGGTCATACAGAAGAGAGTTCTGATGAGACAAAGGCAGAGTGTGTGGAGATGATTGATGTAACCAAGCCTGTAACACTGGAGAGCCTAACCGATATTGCCAACAAAGCACTCATGGCCAATACAAACGAGGTAGTCAGTGTGGAAAAACAGGTAGAAAAGGTTGAAGCAGCTAAAGAAACAATCAAAGCTCAAACTGTCGAATTGGTCAGCCCATGCTTAAAATGTGCTGAAGCATGTGAGCAATGTGCTGAGAAAGAAAAAGCTTTTAAAGAACTTAAAACATACAATGATAAGCTGTCATATGATTACAACACCATAAAAGAATCATATGATAAGCTCAGCAGGACCATTCGAAAGTATGAGAAAACTGTCAAAGAAGATGACAAAACACTTTCAACGCTCAAAGCAACTGTGATGGACAAACAAATGGCCACAAATCTTTATATTAACACAATTGCTGAGCTAAAAAATGAGCTGGAGAAAACTAGAATTCAAACAGAAAGGGTTAACAAATTGTTAATCAGTTACTCTACCAGCATGTATGTCCTCGATCACATTCTGCCAAACCCAGAAAGCAGCAAAGATGGTAAGAAAAGTGAGAAAAATCTTGGAAAATGTTACGATCATGTTCCACCTCCTATGTGGAATAGCTATGCTAAGAAACATCCTGACGGAGTGGATAAGGCACTGAATTTAAATCTTCTCACAGAAAAGAATAACAAGCTGCCTGAAAATCTTGACGTAACATATTCCAAAACAGAGAAGGAATGTGCATCCGAGGTGGTAACCAAAGTGTTTGAAGATGTTTTTGAAAATGAGTCTGACAGCACAGTGTATGAAAGTGCTTAATCAAGTTCACTTTCTAGAACATCAGATAATGGTTTAAATGATGATCCTAATATAGTTATCTACAAGCTAAAAGGATTAGATAAACTATATACTGATGACGAATTTCCTGTCCAGAATGTTAACTTCGATCGTGTTGACAAATTCTTTAAACTTGTTGAAGTTAACACATCTGATCTTGAAAAACAAGTTGCTGGTTTTTTACTCGAAACCCAAGAAATCAGATAAAATCATTCGCCCAAGAGGTAGAAGTTATCCTGAGAACAAAAGGGATAGTTTGGGTTTTGAAAAGAAAAGAAGAGGAAAACCACAAAGGGCAAATTTTCAATAGGAAATTGAGTTTGTATATGGTACAAACACTGTTGACGAAAAAGAGGTCATTAACAAACAAACCAATGTAAGAAAGAAAAGGAGCTTCGTGAACAGGCTTTGGAACACACTGTTGGAAATGACTGTAGAACCTGTTACAAGTGTAACAAAGTTGGGTATATTGCACGACAATGTTCACAAAATCGTCCAAAATCTGTTCATGAACAAAAGAGGTTTACAGCAGATGAAAAGAAAAAGGGTCCAGCGTTTGTGCCAACACAAATTTTAAAAAGAAATGACAATGCCAATTCTATTATTAAGGAATCACCAACTGAGATCACTTCAAAATTTGAAGTTGGAGAAACATCAAAGAAAAATGAAAAGAAAGAATCTAAACTTTACATCAAAAAGGCATTTTCTAAAGCACATACCTGGGTCGCCAAAGCAAAGACATCTCCTGTAACTCCAAAATCAACCAATGTTCCAGTCAAAACAAAAGATAAGACTGAGTACAAGACTGGACAGTGGGTTGAGGTTAAGAAAGATGACAAAGTTGCCAAAGTTCCAAAAGTCGACATTATCATCCCACCCAAGACCGAAAGGGCTTGGGTCTCTCTGTTTAAGTAATATGCTTTTAATATGTGCAGGGGCTTCCAAGGTCAATCATTTCAAAGTGGATAATGGACAGTGGAGCTTCTAGGCACATGACAGGGATGTTGGCTTTGTTGTACAATGTTAAAGCCATCAGAGAGGATATGTTGGGTTTGCCGGAACACAGGGCGGCAGGATCGTGGGAGAAGGAATTTTGACAAACGGAGTCGTATCTTTCGACAAAGTGAATTACATTGCTGAGCTTGAGAACAATGTTTTGAGCATTTCATAGATCTGTGACATGAAGTTCACAACTCACTTCGCTGACAAAGAATGTCTTATTCTCAAACCTGGTTTCGTTATTCCTCAGGAGTGGATCCTAATGCGCGCTCCTTGAGAGAATGATTTATATGTCTTAGACATGAGCGTCGCATCCACTACTTCAAAGGAAAGTCAATGTTTTGTATCAAAAGCTACTAAAAAGGAATCAATCCTATGGCATAGGAAGTTGGGTCACATACACCTAAGGAAAGTGAATTTTCTAGTGCACAACAATCTAGTGGAAGGGGTGAATCTCAAAAATTTTAATCTGTCAAATGACTGTATCAGCTGCAAAAAGGGGAAGCAGAATAAGAAGTCTCACCCGAGAAAGCTTCTCAACTCCATCAACCTTCTTCTAGAAAGGCTACACATGGATCCCTTGGGCCTGTTAATGTGAAAAGCATTATAAGAGATCTATATTGTCTGGTTGTAACCGATGACTTCTCAAGATTCTCATGGGTTTTCTTTCAAGAAAGAAAGAATGAAACATTCGACAATCTGATGATCCTGTCTCGAAAAAAATTGAAAACCTTTACCATTTGCCTATCAAGAGAATCAGAAGTGACAATGGTACTAAATTCAAGAACAACAAGATGCTCGAATTTTGCAATGCTAAGGGTATTCATAATGAGTTCAGTGCCCCCTATACTCCTCAACAAAATGGAGTAGCTGAAGGAAAGAACAGAACGCTTATTGAAACAGCACGTACGATGCTTGCTGATTCAAAGTTACCTATCAGTTTTTGGAGCGAAGTTGTTGCCTCTGCATGCTACACCCTTAACCGTGTAATGACAGTTAAGAAGTATAACAAGACATGCTTTGAACTTCTTAACCAGTGAAAATCTAATCTAGAGTTTTTGGAACCCTTTGGATCACCGTGTACCGTATTGGACCCGGAAGGAAAATTCGGAGCCAGATCTTTGGAAGGTTTCTTCGTAGGCTATGCTAGTCTGCAAAAGCGAGTCTTCCTCCCAAGCTTAAATTAGGTTATTGTTGGTCAACATGTTGATTGCCAGAGATATACAACGCCCATGCAAAAACCTGAAGATCCGTGGCTGTTCAATTACGACGGGTTGTGGAACTCATTTGATCTGCCTGAAGAACCGTCTGAGGAAGAACTTATCTTGCTATTTCAACAACATCAGATATCGAATCAAGAGCAAGTAACAGGGCCGTTGGTAATCTCTCCAACAACAAATCCTTCCTCATAAACAGGTCCAAGCAATACTCAGACAGAACCAGTTGTTAAACCAGCTGTAGAACCATCTACCCCACTGCCAGTAAATGCATAACCTGGAGAAGATCCTACTTTTGATAATGGGGATACCAGTTCCAATGAAGGATCAGAAGAGATTACAAGTTATCTAAACAATCAAGCTGTAGAAACCAATGCGATAAATGAGGTTACTTCCTCAGAACAAGTTGCTAATCAGAACATCAAAAATTTAGAAAGCTCAGTAAATGTTCCAGGCGAAGTTATGCTGAGACCAGTCTCCTACCATCCAACTGATAACCTCATTGGAGAACTGCAGACGGGCGTAACAACGCGAAATCAGATCAACAAGGATCTAAGTTGCTTTTATTCCAACGTTGCCCCACTTAAAAATAAATTTTCTCATAGTTGTTTTGTTTCTCCAGGTCGAACCAGCAAACATCGGAGATGCTCTCAAAGACGACAGTTGGGTGGAAGCAATGCAGGAAGAATTATTGCAATTCAAGAAACTTGGAGTCTGGGAACTTGTTGACCTACCACCAAAGAAGAAAAAGATAAGCACTCGGTGGGTTTACAAGTGCAAAAGATATGACACAGGAGTAGTTGTTCAAAACAAAGCTCGGCTCGTAGTTCAAGGTTTTCGTCAGCAAGAAGGGATAGACTACAACGAGGTCTACGCCCCAGTCGCACGTCTAGAAGCTATCCGCATTTTCCTGGTTTTCGCCTCATGGAAAGGTTTCAAAGTATACCAATTGGATGTGAAATTTAATTTCCTTTACGGCAAGGTAAAAGAGGAGGTATATGTCGGCCAACCACCGGGGTTTGTCAATCCGATTCACAAAGACAAGGTCTACTTGCTAAACAAAGCTCTTTATGGTTTACACCAGGCCCCGAGGGCCTGGTACGAGACGCTTTCCAAGCACCTACTGGCTAATCATTTTACCAGAGGAACAGTAGACAGCACCCTCTTTACAAAGGAAGAAGATGGACATCTGATTATAGTACAAATCTACGTGGATGATATCATCTTCGGATCGACAACTGAAAAGTTGTGTAAAGACTTCGAGAAAGTCATGAAAGAGAAATTCGAAATGAGCGCTATGGGAGAGATGAAATTCTTTTTGGGGCTTCTGGTTGAACAACTACCAGACGGTATTTTCATTCACCAGACGAAGTATGTTCATGACGTGCTGGAGAAATTCGACATGACAGGAACTAAACCCGCATCTACACTGTTAGCCACCAACCACGGCATTTGTCCAGACGAGTATGGAGAAAAAGTTGATGAAACTTTGTATCGCTCCATGATCGGGTCCCTGATGTATCTCACAGCTTCTCGACCGGATATCATGTATCCCACATGCCTTTGCGCCAGATATCAGTCAAGCCCAAAGGAATCTCATCTATTGATCGTCAAAAGGATCATGCGCTACCTGAAGGCATACCAGGCACCGGCTTGTGGTATCCACGACACGATGATTTCAACCTTACGGGTTATTCGAACTCTGATTTTGGTTGCTGCAAGCAGAACTCGAAATCTACAACGGCCGGCTGCCAGTTCTTCGGAACTCGTTTGGTAACATGGCAGTGCAAGAACAGACCGCGGTCGATCTCTCTACGTGTGAAGCTGAATACGTTTCAGACTCCAGTTGTTGTTCCCAAATACTGTGGATACAAAAACAGATGAGAGACTACGGTCTGCAATTTCTTGATACGCCCATTTTCGTAGATAAAAAGGTGGCCATTGATATCACGGTCAATCCTTGTCAACACTCACGCACTAAACATATCGAGATTCGATACCACTTTATCCGTGACTGTCACGAGAAAAAGTTGGTGCGAATTGAGAAAATCCACACTGATGACCAAAAAGCAGATTTTTATACCAAAGCCTTTGATAGGGCAAGATTTAGAAATCTTTCAAAATTAAATGGTTTATAGAATCTGTCATTAGGGGATATTTCTGTAAATAGTTTACATGCTTTCTTAAAACCAAAAATTCAAAAATATGTTTTTAATTTTAGGGGGAGAAGGTTGTGAAAAATACAAAAAGATAGAAAAATAAAGAAAAAAAATACAAAAAACTTTAAAAAATCCAAAAAGAGTTTTGTGTATAAGAGGAGATGATAGTACATCCGTAGACCATTACAGTAAGCTAAAGAAATGTAGTGTTTAAAAGCGTCTAAACAGGTCTTTCTAAGGATATGTCGGTAGGCTTCGCACGTTCAGTAAACTGCTTTCAGGATAAAAACCTAAAGTGATAAACTGGTAAAACGGTAGCTTAACATCTCTAGGATATATGGGCTTGGTACCCCGAAATTTCGTTTGAGAGAATGCCAGATTCTGAGATACTAGGTCTTATATTTAGTTGATATCTGGGATATTATATGAGTTCCTCTTATTTGGCGTCGGCAATGGCCTAGAACTTGTATAATACTTTCGCATTATTCACCCCCAAAGCTGCATAAAAAATGAAGAAAAATGTCATAAAAAGATACGACATTCTGCAGTAAAAAAATTAAAATATTCCCAAGAGGAACACCACTAAAGTCGAGCCTTCATCTCTTTTTCTGTACGGAAGTACTAACCTGAGCTCTCAAGGTCTCGCAATTCATCCCCTTACAGATATCAGTTAGATATATTCACCTGTGAGATGAAATCTAGGGAACCTCGATGCGGGTGTATATTCTGAGGTGGGAAACACAGATTAGGCCATGTTGCTAAAATTTAGCTAACATATCTTGAAGTAGTTGAGAAATGTGTAGAGGTTTAAGTGGATCAGTATACCGACAATCTGAAGAAAATCTGTTTAAGATCTTAAAGTTTTATATAGAGCAACGGTACTAGTAATGAGTCTCAATAAACTGATATGATCCTCTAACACAAACTCGCAAAAATGTGTCTATAAATATATTTTGTATATATATTGCTTTATGTATTTTTAGTTTAGAAGTTTTAGAAAATTCAAAAAGATTTTCTATTTCTACTTTATTTTCTGACTACCAGTGATAGAAAGCAGATCTTCAAAGTCTAAAGCAACAAAATGCTGAGGAAAATCATTTGAATTGCGTGCTGGGAGCTAATTTGAAACGAAAGTTTGGTCTAAAACAATGAAAAGTTCATTAATTTGAAACTTAAAATCTATGAAAAGAACAGTTGTGGTCAAAAGGTGGTCAACCAAGGTCATTAACTTGGACTTGGTAACCAAAACGGTTATACAAGGTCATTAACTTGGAGTTGGATATCTGTGTGGATAATTAAAACTGAAAACGGACGAAAAAGTTGAAATGTTGAGAAAAATTCAAAGGGGCAAAGATTTTCGCACAAAAAATGAGATTTTCGTACGAAAATCTGGCTTAATTTTCATAAGCCAAATTTCCGCACGAAAATCAGGAGCCTATATATAAGAGAGACCTCAGTTCATTCCGCACGAAAACCTGTTAAAGATTTTGGTGCGGATTCTCTGAAGCAACTTGAACACTTTGTCTCGGTTCTCTCATTTCTCAACGTTTTTGACACATTAGGGAGGTTGATTTGCACACTCTCGTAATGGCGAAGGTAATCACCAAGATCGAACCGTCAAAATTGAACTCGTCGGACCTTAAACGGACTAAAACGTAGATCTAGGATAAATTAGCCGGTAAAACTTAAAATTGAACCCTCAAATGCTAAAATCGGCTTGTTTAACTATGGTTTACCGTTTCAATTTCTTGAAAAAGTCAAAATTACAAGTGTTTTGAGTCGTAATAAAAATTGTTAACTCATGGGGAAGATAAAGATTTTTGCACGAAAATCTTGGATTTTCGCACGAAAATTCATGATGTTGGCTGTCAGATTATGTTTTGTTTATTTTCGCACGAAAATCTTCAAAAGTATACTTTAGCGATTTTCGTACAAAATCTAAGTGAATGTTTGTGTTTATGAAATTTTTTTCTAACTTTTTCACATCTATCTATTCCACAGAAAACCGTGTATGAGTTCCAACCAACCCACAACTCCTGCTGCTTGATTGACAAGGATGTACCAGAATTTGCTCTGTTCTCGCAATACATAGACTTTCTGGAGAGACTGCCAGTTTATCATGCCCTTACACATCATCATGACGTGTATGCCTCACACGTTGATAGTTTTTGGGGTGCAGTAGTGTTAAGAGCTGATGGTAAAGCTATTATGTCAGCAGGAAAGATTGGGTATAAAGATGTAGAAGTTACGATCACAGAAGAACTGATTCGCACAATGCTGCATTTTAGAGATGAGAGTGATTTTCCGACTGGGTTTGCAGAAAAGTTTGTTAAGGCTGCTTTTTCCGAATGGGCTACAATGGATATGTAAATTCTGCTCCGTACAAGATCAACCAGCTGGATTTGCCATACAGATTTCTTGCACACTGCATCACACGCTCTGTAAGCCACAGAAAAGGTGGATGGGATGATTTGGTGGATTACCACATGTGTATGATGGTGGCGATGATATTGAACAAGCCCTAAATTTTAGTAGGATGATTTTTGACTAGATGGTGATGAATTTGGGGAAGAGTTTATTTCTGCAGTACCCATGTTTTGTACAGATGATGCTGATCACTTACATCCGAACCTGGAGAAAAAGAAGGTAGAACTCTTGAAGTTAGAACACATGACTGCTTCTGACCTCCACAACATCAACAACTACCGCAAAGGAGGAAAGGCTCCAGCATTCAAGCCGGTGTTTGGAACATTTGTCATGACTAATTATGTTGCTCCACCTGAAGGGAAATGGAGGAATGCAGACAGCGGTGATGAAACTGAGGAGTTAGAGAAGTTAGAAGATTTTCTCGAAAAGAGAAGTATATGGTATGTTAAGGGTGACGGTGAGAAGGGTCACTACGGAACAAAGAAAGGTGGTGCTGCTTCAAAGAGAAAGAAATCTATAGAAACTTTTCTTTTGCGCCCAAACACCAAAGAAAACAAGCCAGTGTTAGCACATGGTTGATTGATGAACCAGATGTCGTGCAAGTGAATGTTGAAGAGACTGTGCAGGAAACTGAATCAGTTCAAGTTGAAGAAACTCTAGAACAAGCTATTGCAGACATCGAGAAAATGGTCGGTGTTGAAACCGAAGCAGGTGGTGGCGATGATGAAGGGCCATCATCAAGCACATATGAGCCGTCTGAGGAAGTTGGCAGAGGATAAACAGCATAAGGCTATAGGTGATGACGATACTACATATGAGCCGTCTGAGCCTGAAGAAGATATCTCTATATGTCAAGCCTGCGAAGAAGAAAGCTGGTCAAAGAGTAAAACATACAGCAGCAAGAAAGCCTGTGTCTACAGCTAGAAAGCTTCGAATCAAGCTAAAGCCAAAGCCTTTTGAGGCTCCAGTTGCTCTGACGGTTGAAACTTCATCTGAACGCCCTCCATCTCCTCCTCAGCAGGTTGATACAGAGACTCGTATTCATCTCCTTCACCAGTTGATAATCCTCCAATCAGTTCCCCTCCTCCACAGCACACATCTACAGAAGTTCCTGTTCCATCTCCTCCACCAAGTACAGAGCCTCTAGTGGCTTCACCTCCTGTTATATCTCAAGCCCAGGCGACATCATCTGCTCATCTTACACAGCAAGATCCTCCAATTAACACAACTTTTGATGACTATTTCTTTGAGATGGGTAGTATTCCAGGGGGAGATAGGCTCACAGCTGATGACGTTTATGTTGGAAGGCTCGATGAGTTGGAAGAAAAATTGAAGTCTGCTGATGAAAAGATAAAGATTCTTGAATCTGATAGGGAGAGTATCAGGGAGATCTTGAGATTGGTGACAGATGATAGTGAATGATATTTCCAAGCTTCCAAGAAAGTTGCAGTGTATGAAGAAAGAATTAAAGTCCTGGAGAAAGAAAGGGCGGTTCTAAAGGCAACTCTGAGTAGCTACGAAATAGATAGAGGATCGTAAAGAAGATGGAAGAATATGAAGCGGAACGTGAGTCAAACAACAGGCAAGTAGAGCTGATGAAGAAGATTTTAGTTTGTACTCTGGGTATCTCTCTCACATGATAAGATTGAGAAGATTGAAAGAGAGGAAGCAAGACAAAAGGTTGTGGAAAGAGAGCGAGCTTCCAAAGCACGGTCTTATGCTGAAGGCCGAGGCAAAGAAAAGATTGATGACATGCCCGTGCTGAATCCGCGCCAACATCTCTGAGATGGTTGTTTATGATGCCACCATTGATGTGAGCAAGATGTTTGTACTAAAAGGAGAAGGCATTCTAGAATCGATGACAAAGAAAAGGCGATTGCTGATAGGGAACTGAAGAAAGAGATTGATGAGTTGATATGAATATACCACATCAATTCGTTATGTATGGATGATGAGATGGTAGACGGAACGCTTGATGATCTAGAAAAGGAAGGGTTTGAATATGTATCAGGTTTGTTTGATAATGAAAATTTATCTGTTGATGCTTACATGAACGACTCTATGTTTGAGCTAACCGATGAACAAGTTCAGCGGGAGTCATCTTTTGCATAAACAGCGCCAAAGCCGAAAGTTATCTAGCTTGAGCATGATGTTGAAGAAGGGGAGTATGTTCATAACCTCTCCAAGGCTGATCTTGCAGAATTATATTGCCTTCAAGAAGATTCTTTCGAGTTCGACTTTGAAGAAGAATTAAAGAACACAAGCACAAGCCGAATGATTATATTTTTGAAGATATCCCCAAGCTAACGACTATGACATAGTCATTATTGAAGATTGGGATTCGGATGACAATGAAGAGGCAAGATATACGGTTGAAGGAACTGACGTGTTTCCTACCCTTGACGAAATGATTGCTGAGATCGACGATGAGATAATAAAACAGAAAGTAGCAGAAGCAGTAAAAGAGGGAACGGCTCCTAAACTACCAACTAAGGAAGAAATCAAAGAGATGAAAAAGAAATGGTTCAAGGAGATGCCGCCTGAGAGAAAGTTCCGTCGTCCATTGACTTTCTTCACCAGAGACCCTGACGCATCTCTGGGTGACATTATTAGTTGGGGATGGATCAAGGAACTCGATGTGTATGCGTTAAAACGTGAGTATGGAGTTCAATACTTCAGAATATTGGGAGATATAAAGTCCCTGCCAGAATGGGATGTGAAAGAGCTGGTTCTAACCAAGACGTTAGTATGAAGCTGGTCCTAATGATCACGTCTATGGAAGCTCATCAAGTTTGAAGCTGAACATGGATTCAATCTATGGAAGCCTCACAAGCCAAAAACCGTGGCAAAGATAGATCCAGTTACTCAAGAGAAAGATGTGACTTTGATTGTGAAAAGGCCAAGCGTTATGAAGAATATGCCTCTGAAGAAGATGGAACAGAATTTTTACAAAATCTTCAAATGGTGGCACTATGATTCGAGTACTGGAGCGGCTGTGATTTGTGTAGAGCCTGACGAAGGATCATGGGATATGTCCGAGGATCTCTTAGAGACTGTGATTATGTACAAGAGAATCTATGGGTTGGTGGCGAGCAATCAGAGTGTTAGATCCCATGTGGCTGGTCAACTGCTCAGAGAAAGACATTGAACGACTATTCTTCATCAAGATAAGTTATGAAGATAAAGACAAGGAGCAGGCCATGCAGTTCTAGAAAATTGTGAATGTTTGTTACGCTAACAACATTAATTCAGGTAAAGAATGGCAAACTTCATGGAGAAAGCTTGAAGATAAAGAGCAGAAAAAGAAAGATCAAAATGAAGAAAGGATTGAAGCTCGTCGAAAGCTGGCCACCCATGAAAGGTTCGAGTTTGGGAACACATACAACCGACCTCCTCCTATAGATCAAACTCCCATTGCTTCAGAGGAGCGTCGAAGGCCTCGCAAGAGATTTTTTGGTTGATTCAAGTCAAACAGGTTTAAAGTTTTTGAAGAAAACATTTTGAAGGCTGTCCAAGACTGCGACAACATCCAAGGGGGAGTCTGTTGGTGCACATATGTCTATTGCCTAAGTTTAGGGCGAGTCTATTGTACAGACAGGGTTTCGTAGCGTCAGAAGTTTAGTTTTGAAGATTATGTATGATTGTTGTAATTTTCGTACCAAAATCTAGAAGGATTTTCGCACGAAAATTTCGTGCGAAAATCCAAGTCTTGAGTCACTAGGTGCTGTCATGTCTACTTATAAATAGGTGACTTAGGATGTTTGTCTAGGATGCTGTTTTTGGAGAAATCAGTGGCGAAATTGTGTTCGAGTCTGTAATCATTGCAAACGCTTATACAATACAATACACAGACGGTTAAACAATAATCATCACTTGTTCTTTGTTTGTTCAATCAGCTAACAATGAATTCCGCCTTTTTAGCTGAGCAAGTCTGTCCGGAAAACTCATTAAGTTGGGTCTGATCCTAGCATTCATAAAACATGCAAGTCATTTCAGAAAACAGTGACATAGTTTAAAAGTGGTGGAGTGAAACTCACTCCCAAATTGGTGTATTCAACACAGTTTTTAACATACAAGTCCCCAGAAAACAGTAAAACCATTCAAAAGTGGGGAAGTGAAAACTCACTCCCAAGTTGGGGCAATGATCATAGTTTGTAACAAGTTCATGTGTTAGGGAAGTGAAATTCCCTTCATAAGTTTGTGTAAACAAAACAGTTTGTAACATGCATTCCACCCCAAGTAAAACAATAAAACAGTTAAAAGCGGAGTAGTGAAACTCACAGTGCAAATAGTGGTCTCAACACAAGAGTGGTCGAGTAGCTGGATCAACTTTAATGACACACATGCAAGCATGGACTCAAATCAGTATCTAGGTTGGTAATGATTATAACTTGGATCTGGTCAGGAGTTTTTTTACTGCGGATTGAGTCTATAGGACACTGTATGGTGATGGACGTCAGGGTAGTATTAGTTATCAGTTTGGCTTCCGGGCACCGATTCACGTGCCAGCCAAAGTTGGTAGTTTAACGTGTTCGGATAATGGTACAGGAATAAAAGTAGTGCCAACACGTGGTTATTCAAGAATGATTAACTTTCCATTAATGGAGTTTGAGTGTTCGGGGGGTCTAAGTTGCTCAAATTTGAGTTTCCATTTTCACCGTCGGGAATTCTCCCGAACAGCCTTAGGACACACCCAGGGTGCCCAATTTTCCCGGGAATCTCCCGGAATACTCTTGGTGTTTCAATTATAGTATTTTTCGGGTTGGGTCAGTTCCCAGTTCCGGCAGGTTTGTTATACGGTAAACTGCCGAAATTGCTTTAAAATAATCTATTTTTAATTCCGTAAATTCCCTTTAAACTGTAGATTATGGTCAAAATTTTTGGGAATTTATTTTGTTAATTTACTTATCTAAATAAATTATTTATAAAACTATTTTGAACTGCATAATTTTAATTAAATACCATCAATAGTTAAAAAATTCCAGAATACCTTATACATATCTAGAAACTTCTTCGAAAATTTTGGGACTTTTCCGATTTTGTTTCGGTGCGTTCCCGCTACCGAAAACTCGCAAAAACGCAGATTTTTAACCCAAATCAAAACTCAACCAATTGACTCCGAAATTTCCAAGAACTATTCCCCATATGTTCCTTAGTGTCTCTATAAAATCTGGTGAGTTATTGAATTCGTTTGATAATGTTTCTGAAATTCTTTCGGTAAAACAGTTAAAAATTCACCAAAAATCGTAGAAAATTACAAAAATTCTAAAATTTTGCGTGGACCTTCCTGACAATACCCTTCATTACACGGACCAAGTTATAGGCAACACAATTCTCTGCCTAGCCAAGATTCAGTTTTCGGATCATATACCTAGCGATTCTTCTGATTCCAAGCGTTTATCTTGATCCCAGAAGTGTGTGAAGGCTATATTCAGTACCTACACATCAAGTACAACCCAAATATGCTAGAACTTAGATTAATCAAGCTTTAATTCATTGTTTTTTGGTTAATCGAATAGTTAAGCGATTTTTGTCGAATAAGAGTTGATTAGGGTATCAAACCCCAATGATTAGTGACCATGGCTGCCATATAACACCAGGGGTTTCATGTGGTGTTCATATTCAGCCCTAAAACTTGTCTAAAATTCTAAAATTCATGGATTAAAAAGCGTTTTTCATCTAGAAATCGCGTTTAATAAAAGAAACGTACTTAGAATCATAAGTATCAAGGTTAATACCTTTGAATTAGGACTTGTTCTTGAAGAATTCAGCTGAGAATAAGGGGTTTTGGAGCAGATTTTTGGGGAAAAGTTTGAAGGAATTTGATTAAAATTAAAGGAAAAAAACCATTTATATAACCATGGGGGGGGGGGGGTTGGCGGTTTGGAGGTGGTTCCCCTAGGGCCACCTCGTGCTTTGTCTTGCGTGCTTAAAGATGATGTTTATCTTCCGGATAAGTATAGGTTCGTTTTCAGGTCCTGCGCGCATTCTCGATTTGCGTGACGGACTCAGTTTTGCGCGTACTGAGTGTCAAAAGACTCGGTTTTAAAAATTATACATAACCGTCTTAAAATCCGAACCCAGTTACGTTTTAATCGTAAAAGTCTTGTTTGACGTCGTTTAAGTGTTTTTAAGCTGATCAATCGTTCCATGCACATTTGGTTGCCTTATATATGCCCGGAACGAATGCGTTTCCCAACCGGAGCTGTTTTGTTTTGCGTGCCGGGCTTTGATTATTTTCAAACCTTATGTCACAGTCTATGGCACAAAACTAAGTTATTCCTGGAACTCGGAATTGTAAATAAGGCTATCGATACTCTAATAATCAACGTCAAAGGTTTAATGCGTTGTTAAACGTCAAGTCTCCGTTTAACACGTTGTTCAAGGCTAAGGACGCCAACCTCGCATCGTTGGTCCTTAGTAGTGTCATGTCAACCATGACGTGTTCTCAGATTCCTCCGAGATATAACATATATCGTTTCGCACAACAAACAAGTCATGAAATTTCACAAGGTTTACGCACAATTATAGTTTTAGTCATGCTTTAAGTTTAGGACCAATTAAGGTAACTTGGTTTCGTCATGGGTATCACAGTCTCCCCTGGTTAAGAAATTTCATCCCCGAAATTTACTTTGTCATGCTAGGGAAGAGGTGAGGGTATTTTCTTCGGAATTCATCCTTCTGTTCCCAGGTATATTCAGGTCCTTGTTTAGAGTTCCACCGAACTTTAACCAGTGAAATTTTGTTATATCTTAATTGTTTGACCCCACCATCAACTATTTCCACCGGCTCTTCCACAAAGTGAAGTTTGTCGTCAACGTGGATGTCCTCCAATGGTGTCTGAGTGGCCTCGTCTGAGAGGCACTTCTTTAAGTTTGAAATGTGGAAGACATTATGAATGGCACTAAGCTCGGTTGGTAGCTTCAACCGATATGCTACGGGACCTACTTTTTCTAGGATCTCGTAGGGTCCAATGTATCACGGGGCTAACTTTTCGGTCTTTCCAAGTCGGATCACGCCTTTCCACGTGGATACCTTTAACAACACTCGTTCACCAACTTTGAACGATAGTGGTTTCCGACGTATGTCAGCCCAACTCTTTTGCCGACTCTGGCCGGCTTTCAGACGATTCCGAATCTGATGGACCTTATCGGTCGTTTCCTCAACTGGTTCAGATCCCGTCAGTTGAGTGTCACCCACTTCGGCCTAACAAAGTGGCGATCGGCACTTTCGACCATAGAGGGCCTCATATGGGGCTGCTTGAATGCTACTATGGTAACTATTGTTATACGAGAATTCCACGAGTGGGAGATGCTTGTGCCAGCTTCCTCCGAAGTCCAGGACACAAGCACGAAGCAAGTCCTCTAGAGTCTGAATCGTGCGTTCCGATTGGCCATCGGTTTGGGGATGATACGCAGTGCTTAAATCAATTCGCTCCCCAAAGCCTCTTGTAGTTTCTGCCAGTATCGCGAAGTAAAGTGGCTGTCGTGATCGAAAATAATAGCAATCGGGACACCATGTCTAGATACTATCTCATTAGTATAAATATTGGCCAACTGGTCGGTCTTATAAGTAGTGCGAATCGGAATAAAATGTTCGGATTTGGTCAGTCGATCTACGATTACCCAGATCGCATCATGACCATGAGGTGTTTTCCGGAGATGGGTCACAAAATCCATCGTGATTTGTTCCCACTTCCACTGAGGTATTTCGGGTTGTTGCAACATCCCTTAGGGTTTCTGATACTCGGCCTTGACTCGCGCACAAGTCAAGCATTGGCTCAAGTATTCGGCCACGTCCTTTTTCATTCTCGGCCACCAATAAAACTCTTTCTGATCATGGTACATCTTATCCGTACCGGGATGAATCAAATATTTTGATTTTTGAGCCTCGTCCATTATTAATTGTCTCAGCTCCGAACTTGCAGGAATCCACACTCGATTCTTAAAGTACAACACTTCATTCGTTTTCCTCACAAAATTTTTCTCGTTCCCGTGCAATCCTTCACCGGGTAACTGGCTTTCCCTCAGGGCTTGCATCTACGCGTTTCGGATTTGATCTATCAGACTTGTCTGCACGATCGTTCCCAAGGCTCTTACTCGAAGGGGCTTAATTGGATCCTTCCTACCTAGCGCATCCGCTACTACATTAGCTTTCCCGGGTGGTACTTTATCTCACAATCATAATCATTTAACAATTCCACCCATCTGCGCTGCCTCATGTTTAAGTCTTTTTGATCGAAAATATGTTGGACGCTTTTGTGATCAATATATATAGTACACTTGGTACTATATAAATAATATCTCCAAATCTTTAATGCGAATATAACTGCTCCTAGTTCCAGGTCATGGGTCGTGTGGTTCTTTTCGTGCACCTTCAGTTGTCTAGAAGCGTACGCGATAACTTTATTCCTTTGCATAAGGACGCATCCAAGTCCTTGTCGTGATGCGTCGCAATATACGACAAAGTCGTTATTGCCTTCGGGTAACGTCAAGATTGGTCCCTCACATAACTTTTTCTTTGACAGCTCGAACGCTGTTTCCTGGTCTTCACCCCATTCATACTTCCTACCCTTTTGCGTCAATGCGGTCAGCGATTGGGCAATACTAGAAAAATTTTCGATGAAGCGACGATAATACCCTGCCAATCCCAAGAATTGTCGTATTTCTTTTGGAGATTTCAGCGCTGGCTAGTTCTTGATTGCTTCTATCTTGCTTGGATCTACGTGAATTCCATACTGATCCACTACATGCCCTAGAAATTGTATGGCTTGTAACCAAAAGTCGCCCTTAGATAACTTAGCGTATAGTTGTTCGGTCCTTAGTATCTCCAAGATAGCACGCAAATGATGCTCGTGCTCGTCCTTACTCTTGGAGTAGATCAAGATATCATCAATGAAGACGATGACAAATTTGTCAAGGTATGGCTTACATACCCTGTTCATGAGGTCCATGAACACCGTAGGTGCGTTAGTTAACCCAAAGGGCATAACTAGGAATTCATAGTGGCCATAACGAGTTCGAAATGCGGTCTTAGGAATATCGTCCTCTTGGACCTTCACCTGATGGTAACCTGACCGAAGATCTATCTTAGAAAAGTATCAGGCTCCTTGAAGCTGATCAAAGAGATCATAGATTCTTGGAAGACGGTACCGATTCTTGATAGTGACTTATTCAATTCCCTGTAGTCGATGCACATTCGGAAGCTACCGTCCTTCTTCTTTACAAACAAAACTGGGGCTCCCCAGGGGGAATAACTAGGACGGATAAAACCACGATCGAGTAACTCCTGCAACTGCGTTGATAGCTCTTGCATCTCGGACGGTGCAAGACGATATGGGGCCTTGGCAACGGGTGCCATTCCCAGTCTTAAGTCGATGCGAAGCTCGACTTGTCGATTGGGCGGCAATCCAGGCAATTCTTCTGAGAACACATCAGGGTATTCAGATACTACCGGGATGTCCTCAATACGCTTCTCGGCTGGCTCCTCCGATGTGACGCTAGCTAAGAACACGTCACATCCCTGTCGTATAAACTTCAATGCCTTAAGGTGAGATATAAGGTTCAACGTGGCGCCTAACTTATCTCCTTGTACCATAATTGCATTCATGGGGGATAAAGGAATCTTCACAACCTTTTGTTCACATAACACCTCCGCACGATGGTTGGACAACCAGTCCATTCCTATGACAATATCATAACTACCCAATTCTAATGGTAAAAGGTCAATAGTAAACTGGTAACCATTAAAGGTTATAGGGTAATTAACAATAAGTATTGGTTTTCCGCTGGCAAGTTCAACGGTATACGGTTGTTTTAAGTCAATAGAAGGCATATTCAAGAGTGGCAAAAATGCAATCGACACGTAACTTCTATCGGCTCACTTTTCAAATAACATTGAAACAAATTGATTGGAAACGAGGAACGTACCTAAAACTACATTGGGATCCTGGCGTGCATCACCAGGTCCCATGACAAAGGCACGACCTCGAGATGCATTCGAGGTAGATGCTTGGTTCTGGGTGCTCCTTCCGGCCATCTGTTGGGCTAACTTCGGACAACTATTACGAAAATGCTCTGTGCTGCCACATCTAAAGCATGCACGAGGGTAGGCAACCTCTGTTGCTGGTTGTTGAGGTCGCTGCTGAAGAGGTTGAGGCGTTTGGGATTGGGTTCCATGGGCACCCTACAGTTTTGGGCGTAATGTCCATTTCTATGACACCTCGAGCATATCATTGCTCGGCACCCACCAAAGTGGTGGTAAGTACACTTGTTGCACTTTGGGGCCTTCCCTTTATAGTTATCAGAGTTACCAGTTGGGGTAGTCATGGTGTAACTCTGGCTAGTTTCTTTCCCTTTCTTCGGTGTTGCTGCCCTTGCTCGCTTACCTTCTGGGGCTTCCCGCTTATTCCCTATCACTACTCCATCCGGTCCTTCAGTTCCACTAACTTCCATTGGGTCATAGTCCATGACGTACGTATACGTGCAAACCAGTGTAACCTTGTTTTATGCGTTGTTTGGATTGTCATTTTGACCTACTAGTCCTGGTTGCGGATTCGGTTGTGGGTTAGCATTAATACCGGCGCTAACCTGCGCCACAATCGTGGGAATAGCGGCCTGAAGCTGTTGCGCTATTATTAATTTTGCAACTTCTGCCTCAGTCATCTGTGGTGCGCGTTTTGGGGCCATTCTATTATAAACAATAGATGTCTAGGTATCAATGTCATGTATCCAGTTAACACATATCACATATTCGGCTAAAACATAGCACACACTTCATCACACACATGAATCTACGGCACATTTAGTCAAAAGCATCGCATATATATGTAATGTCATCATCATACAAGCGTCAAAATTTGCACATAGACTTAACCCATCAGGGCCAGTGCTTAGATGTGCTGCCAAAATAGGTCACCAAAGTGACGTACAGACTCGATGCAACGAGACTACGAACTAGGAAAACGTGAAAATACTATGACTGCATCACCACCTCGACATGGGTATAACCCAGTGCTTGGTAGGATGTACAAAAGATACATCATATCTATCTATACCGAAAGAAAAACCATACTAAGAATGCCACATCCACCAGGCCAATCCTCCAAAACCAGCGACCAAACCTACAATAGCACCGATGCATCCATATACCAATGCACGGAAATTATCCTGCTCATGATGGACATACCCCATACCCTGCTATAAAGCGATGATCGTCTGCTGTAAGACGATCAAGTAGTCTCCCATCGACCTCCTCTACTGCTCATCCTCATCCCTGCCATCCGTAGTAATGAAATCTGCTCGAACAGAAATCCCATCAAGCTGCTCTCGGTGATAGGAGCAGGCACCTCCTGAGGAGGAACAGGTATACCCCAGACAGGTGGAGAAGGCTCTCTAAATGGCTTGGAAGGGCCACCTCGCTCGTAAGTGTGAAACAGGGAAGGGTCCTCCTAGGGTGGGGGTCAGAAAACGAGCAGTAAAATGCTGCTGGGTCCCTATAGGTACGGGTGTCGAACGAATAGGGGACCCGGGTGGGGTAAACATAGGTACATGTGTAAGTACACTCCGACGACCCGTCTGTCGGAGGCCAAAGGTGGGTATCTCAAGAGGGCTAGATGAGGAGGGTGAATAAGTACTAGGAGTGGAAGGAGTGTAAGGGTCAGGCGGTGTCTCGGGTGACGGTAAGCGGGGTGCTTCCGGCTCCCACTCCCAATGCCCCATGGCGGAATAGGGCTCCTAGGAATAGGTCCTACTGGTATGGCAACATCCGGGGTACGACTATGATCCGAGGAGCTAGTCGAGTGGTGTGATGGCGAACGGTAAGCGCTCAAGGCCTCCCCCTCGCGCCTAGTACGAGGTCTGGGTGGGTACGGACAACAACAATAACCAGAAGGATCTGGCGAGTAGCTCGATGTCAAAAGGGGTGTCAGCAAAATCCTACTCAGGATCAGTCTCCATATGCGAAGTCGACTTGTGACTCGAACGATGCGACACGCTACCTGAAAAAAAAAAGAAAACCCCACACAATGCTGATTTAACTGACCAAGATACTGAACTCACATTCTACAAATATACACATAAGCACGAACCGAAGGCTCTGATACCATCTTCTGTCACACCCCGACTCGCAGCGGAAGACAAATGCAGGGTGCGGCAGACACGTGGTAATTCTCCATAGTTTAAAAACATGATATCATAAACAGAGACAACCTCGGTTACAACATACTATCAGTATCATATTACACACCATAAGTTCAAGGACAGTACTACGAGCTATCACAGCTCTTATTCTGCTATAGATCACTACTAAAGCCATCCACACACACGTTCCTTACTCCTCTTTAGTTTTACCTGAAATGCATGTTAGTTTTAAAAAGGTCAGCTAAACGCTACGTGAGTTCCACTGATTTAATTGCTGTGTAAAAAATATGTGTAAACAAGTTTAATTGCACTGGTCATAATCACAGTGACGGTCACAGTCATAGTCGCAGATGGAGTTACACGAGGAAGCAAGTGAAACCTGACTGTTGTACCCCGGGTCGTATCACCCAGACACTCCCGGTCCACCTACTGCGTCACGTGCAGTTCAACGCCCCTTAGTAGTTATGCCTAACAACACAACCAAATTAGGACACATGCAAACCTGGTTGCCGACCTTTCTGTCGGGCGTGGCCTAGGTTCGTCAGACCAATAGTACTATCCACTGCCCACGGCTTACGCTAATCACTTGTAGAGGGGAGGTAGTTCGTGTGTTAGATAATTCACATTATCACAAGTTGGTGCAATTACTATGGTTTCGTAACATGTTGGTGCACATATGTCTATTGCCTACGTCTAGGACGAGTCTATTGTACAGATAGGGTTTTGTAGCATCTGAAGTTTAGTTTTGAAGATTTTGTATGATTGTTGTAATTTTCGTATGAAAATCTGGAAGGATTATCGCCCGAAAATTTCGTGCGAAAATCCAAGTCTTGAGTCACTAGGTGCTGTCATGTCTGCCTATAAATAGGTGACTTAGGATGTTTGTCTAGGATGCTATTTTTGGAGAAATCAGTGGCGACGCCCTGTTCGAGTCTGTAATCGTTGCAAACATTTATTCAATACATTACATAGACGTTAAACAATAATCATCGCTTGTTCTTTGTTTGTTCAATCAGCTAACAATGAATTCCGCCTCTGTTAGCTGAGCAAGTCTGACCGGAAAGCTCAACCTAGCAGTCACAAGTGGTATCAGAGCCTTAAGGTCTGCTTTGTGAACAAACAACCAAGTTTCAGCTGGATTCTACCTTCAAAGTTCAAGATTCATCCATTGGAAACTCTTCTTCTACTCTTTCTTGAACTTATTCTAGATCTGAAGGATTTCATGGACAATAGGTTATTAGTATACCGTGTTAAAATCTACTCTAAATAGCTTACTGAAACAAATGAACCTAAAATCCATCAAAATCATGCTTGAAATCATCAAAAACGTGAAATTGTGAACAAGTGCTTGAAGAAGACAAGTATTTTCACACGGAATAATAAATTTCGTACGAAAATTAAGGGTATAAACCTGAAAAGAATTGATCTAACAAACAGCAAAATTTTCGCATCAAAAAAAAAATTTCGCACGAAAACCAGATTTTCGCACCAAAACCCAGTACCAATTTTGTACGAAAATTCTGTTCTTCAACTCAATTTTCATTCCATTTCAAGTTAACGAGTTTTAATCTGTTTTCTGTCTTAAGTTTTTGACAAGATGTCAGGTGAAGAAGAATTCCATAATTCGTTCGCTACACAAGCTGTTACAGCCTCCGTGGCAGCCCAGAACATTAATCTGGAAAATGAAATGGGAACCACTACGAAGCCTCCAAAGCTCATGAACATCAAAGACTACGAGAGTTGCAATGAGCGCTTCAAGAACTGGGTTCAAGCAACAAACTTAACAGTTTGGTTCGCACTCGAAAACAAGTATCAACCACCACTTAATGAACTTGGCATTGAGAAAACAGTGGCTCATCTATCCAATGACGAGTGAGAAAAATACATCACTGAAAAGAAGATGATGAATCTCCTTCAGCAGGCCATAAAAGAAGAAATCTTAGTTCTCCTGCAACACGACGACGATGCTCATTCACTATGGCTCGCCTTACGATTAAGGGCACAAGGGAGCACTAATGTCCGAAAAGGAAAGAGGGCGTTACTAAACAAAGAATTTGATGTATTCAATATTCTTCCAGGCGAGAACATGAAGCAACTCATCGAAAGGTATTGTCACCTAGTAGTGCAAATGAAGCGCATGGGAATTGTCAAGACGAATGAAGAACTAGTTGACAAACTTGCAGATTCTTTGCGAGAAGCAGATTGGGCAACATATGTAACAATCCTGGAGAATGGAGCTGAGTATGACAGTCTCAGTTTGCCAAGATTCATAGAAAAATTGGAAGGGCATGAACTAGAAATGCAGAAAATGGCAAAAGGCAATAAATCAAACTCGCAACAGGACGTCAGCCTATATTACAAAGGAAATCCAAACACTCCAGTTCGGAGTCCCAAGATCCAAACAGCCTTCAATGCTAATACAAATGCTAGTTCAACCTCCAACCATTCCAGTGGATTTCAAACGTTTGCTTCCTTCAATCCAAACAATCACCAAGGACAACAATCATCTCTGAGCTCAAATCAACCTCATAGCAACCAGCAGAGTCAATCCAATTCTAACAAGAGGATCTTGCAATGCAACGTCACAATGAATCTCCAGAACACTCAAGACTTCAATGAACAAACTGCTAAGCAACATATGGTTTTACTTGCAACAGTCCTGGAATCCTATGAAAGTCTTGTAGCTGGTCGAATCGGAAACCCATAAATGACTAAAGAAGACTACGACCAAATTGATCCAGAGGAAATGGAATTGATTGACATCATGTGGTGCATGGCATTAGTGGTTCGAAGGGCTTAGCGTTTCATGGAAATTACTGGAAGAGATGATTTAAGGGGCCTTGACGGTAAATTAGGATTTGATAAATCTAAAGTTACATGCTTCAAATGCAGAGAGAAAGGACACTTCAAACGTCAATGTCCTAATCATGAAGTAAAGGGAAATCAGAATCCATTTGGAGATGATTACTACAGAAAAGCTATCTATCATCAACCTCAGCCAGAGAAACGAATGGCTCAAATTGAAGATGGACCCTCAAATTCAAAAGACAAAGCTCTTATGGTTACACAAGAAGATGAAGGGTTCAATTGGAACAATTTCATTTCCAAGAAGGAAAATCTTGCACTAGTTGCTGAAATCATGGAAGAACCAGAAGCATCTAAAGAGGTTTTAGAAGAAGAGATGGAAAAGTATTGGCAGATTACTTCAGAACAACAGTAGAGGAAGAACATCTGGCAGGTACTACTAAATCCTGTTTATTTGACCCAATTCTGAAACTTTAGCAGGTAGGTTCGAGTCTGGACATACAGAAGGGAGTTCTGATGAGACAAAGGCAGAGTGTGTGGAGTGATTGATGTAACCAAGCCTGTAACACTGGAGAGCCTAACTGATATTGCCAACAAAGCACTCATGGCCAATACAAAGAGGTAGTCAGTGTGGAAAAACAGGTAGAAAAGGTTGAAGTAGCTAAAGAAACAATCAAAGCTCAAACTATCGAATTGGTCAGCCCATTCTTAAATGTGCCGAAGCATGTGAGCAATGTGCTAAGAAAGAAAAAGCTTTTAGAGAACTTAAAACATACAACGATAAGCTGTCATACGATTACAACACCGTAAAAGAATCATATGATAAGCTCACCAGGACCATTCGACAGTATGAGAAAACTGTCAAAGAAGATGACAAAACACTTCAATGCTCAAAGCAACTGTGATGGACAAACAAATGGCCATGAATCTTCATATTAACACAATTGCTGAGCTATAAAATTAGCTGGAGAAAACTAGAATTCAATCAGAAAGGGTTAACAAATTGTTAATCAGTTACTCTACCAGCATGTATGTCCTCGATCACATTCTGCCAAACACAGAAAGCAGCACAGATGGTAAGAAAAGTGAGAAAAATCTTGGAAAATGTTGCGATCATGTTCCACCTCCTATGTGGAATAGCTATGCTAAGAAACATCCTGACAGAATGGATAAGGCACTGAATTTAAATCTTCTCACAGAAAAGAATAATAAGCTGCCTGAAAATCTTGACGTAACATATTCCAAAACAGAGAAGGAATGTGCATCCGAGGTGGTAACCAAAGTGTTTGAAGATGTTTTTGAAAATGAGTCTGACAGCACAATGTATGAAAGTTCTGAATCAAGTTCACTTTCTAGAACATCAGATAATGGTTTAATTGATGATCCTAATATAGTTATCTACAAGCTAAAAGGATCAGATAAACTATATACTGATGATGAATTTCCTGTCCAGAATGTTAACTTCGATCGTGTTGACAAATTCTTTAAACTTGTTGAAGTTAACACATCTGATCTTGAAAAACAAGTTGCTGGTTTTTACTCTAAAGCCAAGAAATCAGATAAAATCATTCACCCAAGAGGTAGAAGTTATCCTGAGAACAAAAGGGATAGTTTGGGTTTTGAAAAGAAAAGAAGAGGAAAACCACAAAGGGCAAATTTTCAATAGGAAATTGAGTTTGTATATGGTACAAACACTGTTGACGAAAAAGAGGTCATTAACAAACAAACCAATTTAAGAAAGAAAAGGAGCTTCGTGAACAGGCTTTGGAACACACTGTTGGAAATGACAGTAGAACCTGTTACAATGTAACAAAGTTGGGCATATTGCACGACAATGTTCACAAAATCGTCCAAAATCTGTTCATGAACAAAAGAGGTTTACAGCAGATGAAAAGAAAAAGGGTCCAGCGTTTGTGCCAACACAAATTTTAAAAAGAAATGACAATGCCAATTCTATTAAAGAATCACCAACTGAGATCACTTCAAAATTTGAAGTTGGAGAAACATCAAAGAAAAATGAAAAGAAAGAATCTAAACTTTACATCAAAAAGGCATTTTCTAAGGCACATCCCTGGGTCGCCAAAGCAAAGACATCTCCTGTAACTCCAAAATCAACCAATGTTCCAGTCAAAACAAAAGATAAGACTGAGTACAAGATTGGACAGTGCTTTGAGGTTAAGAAAGATGACAAAGTTGCCAAAGTTCCAAAAGTCGACATTGTCATCCCACCCAAGACTGAAAGGGCTTGGGTCTCTCTGTTTAAGTAATATGCTTTTAATATGTGCAGGGGCTTCCAAGGTCAATCATTTCAAAGTGGATAATGGACAGTGGAGCTTCTAGGCACATGACAGGATGTTGGCTTTGTTGTACAATGTTAAAGCCATCAGGGGAGGATATGTGGGTTTGCCGGAACACAGGGCGGCAGGATCGTGGGAGAAGGAATTTTGACAAACGGAGTCGTATCTTTCGACAAAGTGAATTACATTGCTGAGCTTGAGAACAATCTTTTGAGCATTTCACAGATCTGTGACAAGAAGTTCACAACTCACTTCACTGACAAAGAATATCTTATTCTCAAACCTTGTTTCATTATTTTTGAGGAGTGGATCCTAATGCGCTCCTCGAGAGAATGATTTATATGTCTTAGACATGAGCGTCGCATCCACTACTTCAAAGGAATGTCAATGTTTTGTATCAAAAGCTACTGAAAAGGAATCAATCCTATGGCATAGGAAGATGGGTCACATACACCTAAGGAAGATGAATTTTCTGGTGCACAACAATCTAGTGGAAGGGGTGAATCTAAAAAAATTTCATCTGTCAGATGACTGTATCAGCTGCAAAAAGGGGAAGCAGCACAAAAAGTTTCACCTGACAAAGCTTCTCAACTCCATCAAACTTCCTCTAGAAAGGCTACACATGGATCCCTTCGGGCCTGTTAATGTGAAAAGAATTACAGGAGATCTATACTGTCTGGTTATAACCAATGACTTCTCAAGATTCTCATGGGTTTTCTTTTAAGAAAGCAAGAATGAAAAATTCGACAATCTGATGATCATGTTTTGAAAAAATTGAAAACCTTTACCATTTGCCTATCAAGAGAATCAGAAGTGACAACAGTACTGAGTTCAAGAACAACAAGATGCTCGAATTCTGCAATGCTAAGGGTATTCATCATGAGTTCAGTGCCCCATATACTCCTCAACAAAATGGAGTAGCTGAACGAAAGAACAGAATGCTTATTGAAACAGCACGTACGATGCTTGCTGATTTAAAGTTACCTATCAGTTTTTGGAGCGAAGCTGTTGCCTCTGCATGCTACACCCTTAACCGTGTAATGACAGTCAAGAAGTACAACAAGACATGCTTTGAACTTCTTAACCAGCGAAAACCTAATCTAGAGTTTTTGGAACCCTTTGGATCACCATGTACCGTATTGGACCCAGAAGGAAAATTCTGGGCTAGATCTTTGGAAGGTTTCTTCGTAGGCTATGCTAGTCCGCAAAAGCGAGTCTTCCTCCCAAGTTTAAATCAGGTTATTGTTGCTCAACATGTTGATTGCCAGAGATATACAACGCCCATGCAAAAACCTGGAGATATGTGGCTGTTCAATTACGACGGGTTGTGGAACTTATTTGATCTGCCTAAAGAACCGTCTGAGGAAGAACTTATCTTGCTATTTCAACAACATCAAATATAAAATCAAGAGCAAGTAACAGGGCCGTTGGTAATCTCTCCAACAACAAATCCTTCCTCAGAAACAGGTCCAAGCAATAGTCAGACAGAACCAGTTGTTACACCAGCTGCAGAACCATCTTCCCCACTGCCAGCAAATGCAGAACCTGGACAAGATCCTACTTTTGATAATGGGGATACCAGTTCCGATGAAGGATCAGAAGAGATTACAAGTTATCTAAACAATCAAGCTGAAGAAACCAGTGCGAGAAATGAGGCTACTTCCTCAGAACAAGTTGCTGATCAGAACATCACAAATTTAGAAAGCTCAGTAAATGTTCCAAGCGAAGTTATGCCGAGATCAGTCTCCTACCATCCAACTTATAACATCATTGGAGAACTGCAGACGGGCGTGAAAATTCGAAATCAGATCAACAAGGATCTAAGTTGCTCCACTTCAAATAAATTTTCTCATAGTTGTTTTGTTTCTCAGGTCGAACCAGCAAACATCAGAGATGCTCTCAAAGACGACAGTTGGGTGGAAGCAATGCAGGAAGAATTATTGCAATTCAAGAAACCTGGAGGCTGGGAACTTGTTGACCTACCACCAAAGCAGAAAAATATAAGCACTCAGTGGCTTTACAAGTGCAAAGATATGACAGAGGAGTAGTTGTTCGAAACAAAGCTCGGCTCGTAGTTCAGGTTTTCGTCAGCAAGAAGGGATAGACTACAACGAAGTCTACACTCCAGTCGCACGTCTAGAAGCCATCCGCATTTTCCTGGCTTTTGCCTCATGGAAAGGTTTCAAAGTATACCAATTGGATGTGAAATATGCTTTCCTTTACGGCAAGTAAAAGAGGAGGTATATGTCGGCCAACCACCGGGGTTTAACGATCCGATTCACAAAGACAAGGTCTACTTGCTAAACAAAGCTCTTTATGGTTTACACCAGGCCTCGAGAGCCTGGTACGAGACGCTTTCCAAGCACCTACTGGCTAATCATTTTACCAGAGGAACAGTAGACAGCACCCTCTTTACAAAGGAAGAAGATGGACATCTGATTATAGTACAAATCTACGTGGATGATATCATCTTCGGTCGACAAATGAAAAGCCGTGTAAAGACTTCGAGAAAGTCATGAAAGAGAAATTCGAAATGAGCGCTATGGGAGAGATGAAATTCTCTTTGGGGCTTCAGGTTGAACAACTACCAGACGGTATTTACATTCACCAGACGAAGTATGTTGTTGACGTGCTAGAGAAATTCTACATGTCAGGAACTAAACCCGCATCTACCCTGTTAGCCACCAACCACGGCTTTGTCCAGACGAGTATGGAGAAAAAGTTGTTGAAACTTTGTATCGCTCCATGATCGGGTCCCTGATGTATCTCACAGCTTCTCGACCGGATATCATGTATCCCACATGCCTTTGCGCCAGATATCAGTCAAGCCAAAAGGAATCTCATCTGTTGATTGTCAAAAGGATCATGCGCTACTTGAAGGCATACCCAGGCACCGGATTGTGGTATCCACGACACGATGATTGCAACCTTACGGGTTATTCGGACTCTGATTTTGGATGCTACAAGCAGAACTCGAAATCTACAACGACCGGCTGCCAGTTCTTCGAAACTCGTTTGGTTACATGACAGTGCAAGAAACAGACCACGGTCGCTCTTTTCTACGTGTGAAGCTGAATACATTTCAGCCTCCAGTTGTTGTTCCCAAATACTGTGGATACAACAACAGATGAGAGACTACGGTCTTCAATTTTTTGATACGCCCATTTTCGTAGATAACAAGGGGCCATTTATATCACGGTCAATCCTTGTCAACACTCACGCACTAAACATATCGAGATTCGATACCACTTTATCCGTAACTGTTACGAGAAAAAGTTGGTGTGAATTGAGAAAATCCACAATGATGACCAAAAAGCAGATTTTTATACCAAAGCTTTTGATAGGACAAGATTTAGAAATCTTTCAAAATTAAATGGTTTAACGAATTTGTCATCACGGGATATTTATGAGGTTGAATTCGAGGATGACGATGTTGAGATGTGATCCTCACTGGTAAGTTAAAACTTTTTCAGTAAATAGTTTACATGCTTTCTTAAAACCAAAAATCCAAAAATATGTTTTTAATTTTAGGGGGAGAAAAGGTTGTGAAAATTACAAAAACATAGAAAAATCAAGAAAAAATACAAAAAAATTAAAAAATCCAAAAGAGTTTTGTGTATAAGATGAGATGATAGTACATCAGTAGACCATTACAGTACGCTAAAGAAATGTAGTGTTTAAAAGCGTCTAAACAGGTCTTTCTAAAGATATATCGGTAGGCTTCGTACGTTCAGTAAACTGCTTTCAGGATATAAACCTAAAGTGATAAACTGGTAAATCGGTGGCTTAACATCTCTCGGATATCTGGGCTTGGTACCCCGAAATTTCATTTGAGAGAATGCCAGATTCTGAGATACTAGGTCTTTATATTTAGTTGACATCTGGGGTATTATATGAGTTCTTCTGATTTTCCGTCGGCAATGGCTTAGAACTTGTATAATACTTTCACATTATTCACCCCCAAAGCTGCATAAAAAATGAAGAAAATTGTCATAAAAAGATACGAAATTCTGCAGTACAAAAATTAAAAGATTCCCAAGAGGAACACCACCAAAGTCGGGCCTTCATCTCTTTCTCTGTACAGAAGTACTAACCTGAGCTCTCAAGGTATCGCAATTCACCCCCTTACAGATATCAGTTAGATATATTCACCTGTGAGATAAAATCTAGGGAATCTCGATGCGGGAATATATTCTAAGGTGGGAAACACAGATTAGGCCATGTTGCCAAAATTTACCTAACATATCTTGAAGCAGTTGAGAAATGTGTAGAGGTTTAAGTGGATCAGTATACCGACAATCTGAAGAAAATTTGTTTAAGATCTTAAAGTTTCATATAGAGCAACGGTACTGGTAATGAGTCTCAATAAACTGATATGATCCTCTAACACAAACTCGCAAAAATGTGTCTGTAAATATATTTTGTATATATATTGCTTAATGTATTTCTAGTTTAGAAGTTTTCAAAATTCAAAAAGATTTTCTATTTCTACTTTATTTTCTGACTACCAGTGATGGAAAGCAGATCTACAAAGTCTAAAGCAACAGAATGCTGAGGAAAATCGTTTGAATTGTGGGTTGGGAGCTAATCTGGAAACGAAGTCTGGTCCAAAACGTTGAAAAGTTCTTTAATTTGAAACTTAAAATCTATGAAAAGATCAGTTGTGGTCAAAAGGTGGTCAACCAAGGTCATTAACTTGGACTTGGTAACCAAAACAGTTATGCAAGGTCATTAACTTGGACTTGGATATCTGTGTGGATAATTAAAACTGAAAACGGACGAAAAAGTTGAAAAGTTGAGAAAAACTCAAAGGGGCAACAATTTTCGCACGAAAATCTAGCTTAATTTCATAAGCCAAATTTCCGCACGAAAATCAGGAGCCTATATATAAGAGAGACCTCAGCTCATTCCGCACGAAACCGTAAAAGATTTTGGTGCGGATTCCCTGAAGCAACTTGAACACTTTGTCTCGGTTCTCTCATTTCTCGACGTTTTTGACACATTAGGGAGGTTGATTTGCACACCTCTCTAATGGCGAAGGTAATCACCGAGATTGAACCATCAAAATTGGACTCGTCAGACCTTAAACGGACTATAACGTGGATCAAAGGATAAATTAGCCGGTAAAACTTAAAATTGAATCCTCAAATGCTAAAATAGGCTTGTTTAACTAAGGTTTACCATTTCACTTTCTTGAAAAAGTCAAAAATTACAAACGTTTTGAGTCGTAATAAAAATTGTTAACTGATGGGAAGATAAAGATTTTCGCACAAAAATCTTGGATTTTCGCACGAAAATTCATGATGTTGACTGTCAGATTATGTTTTGTTTATTTTCGCATGAAAATCTTCAAAAGTATACTCTAGCAATTTTTGTACAAAATCTTAGTGAATGTTTGTGTTTATGAAAAAATTTTCTAACTTTTTCACATCTATCTGTTCCACAGAAAACCGTGTATAAGTTCCAACCAATCCACAACTCCTGCTGCTTGATTGACAAGGATGTACCAGAATTTGCTCCGTTCTCGCAATACATAGACTTTCTGGAGAGACTGCCAGTTTATCATGCCCTTACACATCATCATGACGTGTATGCCTCACACGTTGATAGATTTTGGGGCGCAGCAGTGTTAAGAGCTGATGGTAAAGCTATTATGTCAGCAGTAAAGATTGGGTATAAAGATGTAGAAGTTACGATCACAGAAGATCTGATTCGCACAGTGCTGCATTTTAGAGATGAGAGTGATTTTCCGACTGGTTTACAGAAAGTTTGTTAAGGGCTGCTTTTTTCCGAATGGGCTACAATGGATATGTAAATTCTGCTCCGTACAAGATCAACCGGCTGGGTTTGCCATACAGATTTCTTGCACACTGTATCACACGCTCTCTAAGCCACAGAAAAGGTGGATAGGATGATTTGATGGATTACCACATGCGTATGATGGTCGCGGTGATATTGAACAAGCCCTACAATTTCAGTGGGATGATTTTTGACCATATGGTGATGAATTTGGGGAAGAGTTGATTTCTGTAGTACCCCCGTTTTGTACAGATGATGCTTGATCACTTACATCCGAATCTGGAGAAAAAGAAGGATGATCTCTTGAAGTTAGAACACATGACTAGCTTCTGACCTCTACAACATCAGCAACTACCGCAAAGGAGGAAAGGCTCCAGCATTCAAGCTTGTGTTTGGAACATTTGTAAAGACTCATTATGTTGCTCCACCTGAAGGGAAATGGAGGAATGCAGACAGCGGTGATGAAATTGAGGAATTAGAGAAGTTAGAAGATTTTGTCGAAAAGAGAAGTATATGGTATGTTAAGGGTGAAGGTTAGAAGGGTCACTACGGAAAGAAGAAAGGCGGTGCTGCTTCAAAGAGAAAGAAATCTACAGAAACTTCTTCTTCTGCGCCCAAACGCCAAAGAAAACAAGCCAGTGTTAGCACAACGTTGATTGATGAACCAGATGTCGTGCAAGTGAATGTTGAATAGACTTGGCAGGAAACTGAATCAGTTCAAGTTGAAGAAACTCTGGAACAAGCTACTACAAACATCGAGAAAATTGTCGGTGTTGAAACCGAAGAAGGTGGTGGCGATGATGAAGGGCCATCATCAATCACATATGAGTCGTCTGAGGAAGTTGGCAAAGGATAAACATCGTAAGGCTATAGGTGATGACGATACTACATATGAGCCGTCTGAGGCTGAAGAAGATATCTCTATTGTCAAGCCTGTGAAGAAAAAAGCTGGTAAAAGTGTAAAACATACAGCAACAAGAAAGCCTGTGTCTACAGCTAGAGAGCTTCGAATCAAGCTAAAGCCAAGCCTTCTGAGGCTCCAGTTGCTCAGCTGATGACCAGTGCCAGCCTGCTGCATGGCAGCAGGCCATTGGTCAACTTTAAGTTTTTTTTTACTTTTGCTTATTTTATTTTTTACCCTTCCAGATGGTTGAAACTTCATCTGAACGCCCTCCATCTCCTCCTTCTTAGCAGGTTGATACAGAGACTCGTATTCCATCTCCTTCACCAGTTGATAATCCTCCAATCACTTCCCCTCCTCCACAGCACACATCTACAGAAGTTCCTATTCCAGCTCCTCCACGAAGTACAGAGCCTCCAGTGGCTTCACCTCCTGTTATATCTCAAACGCAAGCGACATCATCTTCTCATCCTACACAGCAAGATCCTCCAATTGACATAACTTTTAATGACTATTTCTTTGAGATGGGTAGTATTCCAGGGGGAGATAGGCTAACAGCTGATGACATTTATGTTGGAAGGCTTAATGAGTTGGAAGAAAAATTGAAGTCTGCTGGTGAAAAGATAAAGATTCCTGAATCTGATAGGGGGAGTATCAAGGAGATCTTGAGATTGGTGACAGATGATAGTGAAAGATATTTCCAAGCTTCCTAGAAAGTTGCCGTGTATGAAGAAAGAATCAAAGTCCTAGAGAAAGAAAGGGAGGTTCTAAAGGCAACTCTGAGTAGCTACGAAACAGAACATCATAGGATCATAAAGAAGATGGAAGAATATGAAGCCGAACGTGAGTCAAACAACAGGCTAGTAGAGCTTATGAAGAAGATTTTAGTTCGTACTCTGGGTATCTCTAACTGATGAGATTGAGAAGATTGAAAGAGAGGAAGCGAGACAAAAGGTTGTGGGAACAGAGAGAGCTTCCAAAGCACGGTCTGATGCTGAAGGCCGAGGCAAAGAAAATATTGATGACATGCCCGTGCAGAAAGCTGCGTCCTGTACGGCTCCTTTGATCGAACAGTCTGCGCCGGAAGCTGAATTCGCACCAGCATCTTCTGAGATGGTTGTTTATGATGCCACCATTGATGTGAGCAAGATGTTTGTATTACAAGGAGAAGGCATTCTAGAATCGATGACAAAGGAAAAGGCGATTGCTGATAGGGAACTAAAGAAAGAGATTGATGACTTGGTAGACAGAAAGTTTGATGATCTAGGATAAATTAGCCGGTAAAACTTAAAATTGAACCCTCAAATGCTAAAATTGGCTTGTTTAACTAAGGTTTACCAGTTTCAATTTCTTGAAAAAGTCAAAAATTACAAGCTTTTTGAGTCGTAATAAAAATTATTAACTGATGGGGAAGATAAAGATTTTCGCACGAAAATCTTGGATTTTTGCACGAAAATTCATGATGTTGGCTGTCAGATTATGTTTTGTTTATTTTCGCACAAAAATCTTCAAAAGTATACTCTACCAATTTTTGTACGAAATCTGAGTGAACGTTTGTGTTTATGAATTTTTTTTCTAACTTTTTCACATCTATCTATTCCACATAAAACCATGTATAAGTTCCAACCAATCCACAACTCCTGCTGCTTGATTGACAAGGATGTACCAGAATTTGCTCCGTTCTCGCAATACATAGACTTTCTGGAGAGACTGCCAGTTTATCATGCCCTTACACATCATCATGACGTGTATGCCTCACACGTTGATAGATTTTGGGGCGCAACAGTGTTAAGAGCTGATGGTAAAGCTAGTATGTCAGCAGTAAAGATTGGGTATGAAGATATAGAAGTTACAAATCACAGAAGATCAGATTCGCACAGTGCTGCATTTTAGAGATGAGAGTGATTTTCCGACTGGGTTTACAGAAAAGTTTGTTAAGGGCTGCTTTTTCCGAATAGGCTACAATGGATATGTAAATTCTGCTCCGTACAAGATCAACAAGCTGGGTTTGCCATACAGATTTCTTGCACACTGCATCACACGCTCTCTAAGCCACAGAAAAGGTGGATGGGATGATTTGGTGGATTACCACATGTGTATGATGGTGGCGGTGATATTGAACAAGCCCTACAATTTCAGTAGGATGATTTTTGACAAGATGGTGATGAATTTGGGGAAGAGTTGATTTCTACAGTACCCCCATTTTGTACAGATGATGCTTGATCACTTACATCTGAATCTGGAGAAAAAGAAGGATGATCTCTTGAAGTTAGAACACATGACTACTTCTGACCTCCACAACATCAGCAACTACCGCAAAGGAGGAAAGGCTCCAGCATTCAAGCCTGTGTTTGGAACATTTGTCAAGACTAATTATGTTGCTCCACCTGAAGGGAAATGGAGGAATGCAGACAGCGGTGATGAAATTGAGGAATTAGAGAAGTTAGAAGATTTTGTCGAAAAGAGAAGTATATGGTATGTTAAGGGTGAAGGTTATAAGTGTCACTACGAAAAGAATAAAGGCGGTGCTGCTTCAAAGAGAAAAAAATCTACAGAAACTTCTTCGTCTGCCCCCAAACGCCAAAGAAAACAACCAAGTGTTAGCACAGGGTTGATTGATGAACCAGATGTCGTGCAAATGAATGTTGAAGAGACTGGGCAGGAAATTGAATCCGTTCAAGTTGAAGAAACTCTTGAACAAGCTACTACAGACATCGAGAAAATTGTCGGTGTTGAAACCAAAGCAGGTGTTGGCGATGATGAAGGGCCATCATCAAGCACATATTAGTCGTCTGAGGAAGTTGGCATAGGATAAACAGCGTAAGGCTATAGGTGATGACGATACTACATATGAGCCGTCTGAGGCTGAAGAAGATATATCTATTGTCAAGCCTGCAAAGAAAAAAGCTAGTCAAAGAGTAAAACATACAGCAGCAAGAAAGCCTATGTCTAAAAGTTAGAAAGCTTCGAATCAAGCTAAAGCCAAAGCCTTCTGAGGCTCCAGTTGCTCCGATGGTTGAAACTTCATCTGAACGCCCTCCATCTCCTCCTCCTTAGCAGGTTGATACAGAGACTCGTATTCCATCTCCTTCACCAGTTGATAATCCTCCAATCACTTCCCCTCCTCCACAGCACACATCTACAGAAGTTCCTATTCCATCTCCTCCACCAAGTACAGAGCCTCCAGTGGCTTTACCTCCTGTTATATCTCAAACGCAAGCGACATCATCTTCTCATCCTACACAGCAAGATCCTCCAATTGACACAACTTTTAATACTATTTCTTTAAGATGGGTAGTATTCCAGGGGGAGATAGGCTAACAGCTGATGACGTTTATGTTGAAGGCTCAATGAGTTGGAAGAAAAATTGAAGTCTGCTGATGAAAAGATAAAGATTCTTGAATCTAATAGGGAGAGTATCAGGGAGATCTTGAGATTGGTGACAGATGATAGTGAAAGATATTTCCAAGCTTCCCAGAAAGTTGCAGTGTTCGAAGAAAGAATCAAAGTCCTGTAGAAAGAAAGGGAGGTTCTAAAGGCAACTCTGAGTAGCTACGAAACAGAACATCATAGGATCGTAAAGAAGATGGAAGAATATGAAGAGGAACGTGAGTCGAACAACAGGCATGTAGAGCTTATGAAGAAGATTTTAGTTCGTACTCTGGGTATCTCTCTCACTGATGAGCTTGAGAAGATTGAAAGAGAGGAAGCGAGACAAAAGGTTGTGGAAAGAGAGCGAGCTTCCAAAGCACGGTTTGATGCTGAAGGCCGAGGCAAAGAAAAGATTGATGACATGCCCGTGCAGAAAGCTGCGTCCTCTACGGCTCCTTTGATTGAACAGTCTGCGCGGGAAGCTGAATCCGCACCAGCATCTTCTGAGATGGTTGTTTATGTGCCACCATTGATGTGAGCAAGATGTTTGTTTTAGAAGGAGAAGGCATTCTAGAATCAATAACAAAGGAAAAGGCGATTGCTGATAGGGAACTGAAGAAAGAGATGGATGAGTTGGTAGACGGAACGTTTGATCATCTAGAAAAGGAAGGGTTTGAATATGCATCAAGTTTGTTTGATAATGAAATCTGTTGATGCTTACATGAACGACTCTATGTTTGAGCTAATTGATGAATAGGTTCAGGGGGAGTCATCTTTTGTAGAAACAACGCCAAAACCGAAAGTTATCTATCTTGAGCATGATGTTGAAGAAGGGGAGTATGTTCATAACCTCTCCAAGAAAGATCTTGCAGAATTATATGGCCTTCAAGAAGATTCTTTCGAATTTGACTTTGAAGAAGAATTAAAGAACACAAACACATTGCTGAATGATTATGTTTTCGAACACATCCCGCAAGCTAACGACTATGATAGAGTCATTATTGAAGATTGGGATTCGGATGATAATGAAGAGGCAAGATATACGGGTGAAGGAACTGACGTGTTTCCTACCCTTGATGAAATGACTGCTAAGATCGACGATGAGATAATAAAACAGAAAGTAGCAGAAGCAGTAAAACAGGGAACGGCTCCTAAACCACCAACTAAGGAAGAGATCATAGAGATGAAAAAGAAATGGTTCAAGGAGATGCCGCCTGAGAGAAAGTTCCGTCGTCCATTGACTTTCTTCACCAGAGACCCTGACACATCTCTGGGTGACATTATTAGTTGGGGATGGATCGAGGAACTCGATGTGTATGTGTCACACCCCCAATTTCCACTTGCGGAGTTTTACCGCGAGGCGTGTGAACAAACCAGAATCTGAGACACTAGCACGTCGAACGACTCTATATGAATTGATGATACGTTTTCCAAAATCATTTGTTTAACCATTCATTGTAGATTTTATATTGTCTTAGTTAGTTTCCAATGTTTAGCGGAAGCATTAGTTTTTATGGTTGAGCGGAAGCATAAAAATAAGTAGAGAAACGGGCGCCAACACAAACGCCAAAACAAATGAAAAACCCAAAACAATGTTTGTAAATGAGACTCGATAAAAGGTGTCATGATCAATGCAAGTGAGTGCACCTAGAGCTCCTAGCGTCCTGAGCAACATGTAAAGAAACAAGTGTCAACATTAAAGATGAGTGAGTTCACAGGTTTTTATAAATTCGTTTGTTCGGTTATAAGTTTGTTTCCCCCGTTATCCCTAACCCGGGATAACTGTTTAGTTCCATTATTCCCAACCCGGAATAATAATGATGGTTCCATTATTCCTTACCCGGAATAATGATGATGTCCCATTATTCCTAACCTGGAATAATGACGTTGTTGGTTCCATTATCCCTAACCCGGGATAATATCGTTGATTCGTAATTAAGTTCAATGTTAATATATATAGGTAGCAAGCCTAAAGTTATGTCACGTAAGTGTTCGCGATCGAAGCTGACTGTTGTGCCTCCATGTTGCCAGGCCTATCACTGACCATGGCGAAGTTAGGCCAAATTATTCACCCGTTGACCATACCCGGTCGGCTAGCACGACTAGCTCGGATGGGGCTTGTCGGGCCCAGTAGTACTACTTATAATTTCCCCGCTATTTAAACCCAATACTAACGATCTGAGAGATTGTCGAGGACTTGTGTGATACAGCTGCTTAGTGACCATAACGTACATTAACATTAACTTAGTTACCGAATAGTTAAGTGACGTTAATTTTGCATAACGTAAAGAGATAGAGTTGTAGAGTGTATACATGTTTCTCCCCCTGTTGTTTAATACCGGATAAAATTAGGGGCCGTGAACTCACCTTTAGTTGCTCGGTTAGTGTAAGACAGAAGTTGCAAATGATGGGACCGCTAATTGCGTCCTAACAATTCAATTGATTTCAAGTTAGTGTGTGAACACACCAATACAAATCCTACACATAATTAACGCACAAAGCGGTACACACAATCATAATTCCTAACACTCAAACATGCCTGCAAGTATCCTTATATGCACATAGTGATCAAACAATTTATCATGAACACAATCCAATCCATGCAACACTTTGGTGCACACATTCGCAAGTTATCAAGTTTCAGCTTATATACTCATAATTTGGCTGTTTTCGAGGATTTTTATAAAATGGTTCCAACGTTCCAAAAATTCCAATTATTTTACAGAAGGTGACAACTATACTGTAGAATTTTATATAAATTTTTCAAGTCCTAACACTTTACCAATTATTCGTAAATATTAATATGCTAGGATGCAGTCAGATTCGTCGCTTTCTGACTGCAGTCCACGGAAGAATTCATTTAATAATCACCGTTCGTCCAATTAACAAAATTCCAGTGGAGTTCCTCGGAAATTTCCATATCTAGTTCTGTACAAATTTCCTGATTCGACTCCCTACCGATTATTAGATCCGACTTGATAAACAACTTAACAAATTTTCAGGATTTTCACAGCTTTAGTTACTGAACTTAATTGGCTGGTTAAAAATATCAAACGACTTCAGAAAAATATGAATCCAGCGCCATTAGAATCGTTTTTCAAAACTCTACGTTTTAGACTTCAGAAAATCCGTTTTCGATAAATAATAACCAAGTTACAGCCAGTTGAAGTTGGCTGTAACCACCATTCAGCATTCTGATTCAGCACTTTATCACAATCTAACTCGCTTAAACCCTCGATACATTGAACATAGGCGATCAAGAACAGAATTACAAATCATATATCATCATATATATCATACCCATGCAAACCCTAATCATAACCGATAGTTTTTATCAACAAAACACAGCCTATGTTTCCAGATTTCGAAAAAACATCGAACTTGCAAACATCATAAATAAATCGGATAAAATAACACTACATTCAAACATATAAATCCGAATGTAATCTTGCAAACAATGATAAATCCTAACCTTTAATAACAAGATCAATGAGCCGAGACTTGGATAAGAGCCGATTCGGATATGATGAAGAAGATCGCGACCGAGAGCAAAGAGTGAGGAAGACTTGTTGCGACCGAGAGGGGTGTATCAAGGCTGTTTGCGACTGGGATGATGAAGGAAAGGCTGCCGTCGGCTGTTTTCACAACTAGGGTTTGTATGTTTTTGTTTTGTGAAGAAAGGCTCATGCATGTATGTGTATATATAGCCCAAAAAGGTGAAAGGGAAAAGGGAAGGGTTGCGGTTGGGTGTGTGCTCGCGGCCGAAAGGGTTTGGGTGTGTTGGTTTGGGTCTAACACTTGGTCCTCAAGTTTAGATGAACTACTTGAGTCGTAAGGAAATGAGGCCGGCTCGTGTCGCGGTTTGGTTCGATTCGACTATATATTTACTATATATATTTCATAACTAAAACAAATCACGAAATCGAACATCACATAATAGTTCACCAACTTATAAACGTTTAATACACATAGCACGTAATTCATTTGACAAGTTCACGAAATTATCGTAATTATTTCGAGCGTGCAATTTAAGTCTCCGAACCAAATTAACGTAGGAACAAATAACCGTGAAGTAGTGCGTTTAAGATATCTGAAAAACCGGGATGTCACATTATCCCCATATTGAAAGAATTTTCATCCCGAAAATTGAGTAAACGCGGTTTAGAATGCAACGTACATGTTTAGAGTGCCACGCGCAAAGATTTAGTTCGTTACCGATGGTACGCGAAATTACGAGAAATTCCCAAGTGCCATGCACAAAGATTTAGTTACAATATGCACAAAGATTCCCAAGTGCCATGCATAAAGATTTAGTTAACAATGGTACGCGAAATTATGAGAAATTTCCAGGTTGTCACATCATCCCCATGTTGAAAGAATTTTCGTCCCGAAAATTTAGTTACTGGTATCGTTAGTTTGCTGCTCAGCTGCAAAGAGGTGTGGGTATTTGCTTTTCATTTGATCCTCTCTTTCCCACGTGAACTCCAGTCCAAGCTTAGAGTCCCAACGAACCTTAACGATCGGAATCTTACTATGCCTTCGAGTCTCACGATCCATGATCTCGATAGGTTGTTCTACAAAGTGCAATTGTTCATCCACTTGGATCTCATCCAATAGAATGACTAGAGTTTCATCTGATAGACACTTCTTCAGATTTGACACGTGAAAAACGTTGTGAACTCCACTAAGTTCGGCAGGAAGGTCGAATTGATAAGCTACGGGTCCAATACGTTTCAAGATCACAAACGGACCTACGTACCGTGGGTTTAGTTTGCCTCGTTTTCCAAAGCGGATTACACCCTTCCAGGGTAACACCTTCAGTAGGACGCGGTCCCCTACTTGAAATTCGAGCGGTTTGCGTCGTTGATCAGCGTAGCTTTTCTGTCGGTCTCGTGCCGCCGCCATGCGGTTTCTGATTTGTACAATCTTTTCAGTAGCCTCAAGTATCAACTCAGGGCCTGTGAGTTGACTGTCACCGACTTCTGCCCAACAGACCGGTGATCTACATTTACGACCGTATAATGCCTCAAACGGTGCTGCCGAAATACTTGTATGATAACTGTTGTTATACGAGAATTCCACTAAAGGCAGGTGGATCTCCCAACTATTCCCGAAGTCTACTACGCATGCCCTAAGCATGTCTTCCAAGGTCTGTATGGTCCTTTCGCTTTGACCATCAGTCTGAGGGTGATAAGCTGTGCTCATATCTAAGCGTGTGCCCAACGCTTTCTGAAGTGACTGCCAAAAGTTGGACGTGAAGCGAGCATCTCTGTCTGAGATGATGGACTTTGGCACTCCGTGCCGAGAAACTACTTCCTTAATGTAGATGCGAGTCAACTTCTCCATCTTATCTGTTTCTTTAATAGCTAGGTAGTGTGCGGACTTAGTTAAACGATCCACAATCACCCAGATGGTATCGCAACCACCCAAAGTTCGCGGGAGTTTAGTGATGAAGTCCATCGAGATCTGATCCCATTTCCACACGGGGATCTCAGGTTGTTGGAGTAGCCCCGATGGCTTTTGATACTCTACCTTGACTTTTGCACAAGTCAAACACTTACTCACGTAGGTGGCTATATCAGCTTTCATGTTGGGCCACCAATACGCAGCTTTATGGTCTTAATACATCTTATCCGAACCAGGATGGACAGAGTATCGGGATTTGTGAGCTTCGTTCATGACTAGCTTTCTAAGGTCTCCGTAGAGAGGTACCCATATACGATTCATGAAATACCGGGCTCCATTGGGTCTTACTTCCCAATCGCGTTCCATCTTTCCCCCCGATTCAGCCTTGATGTTTTCTTCCTTAACTGCTTCTAACTGCGCGTCGCGTATCTGTTCGGGTAACCCCGAATGAATGGTGAGCTGTAATGCTCGTACCCGACGAGGTTTCAAGTGTTCCTTCCTACTGAGGGCATCAGCTACCACGTTAGCTTTACCCAGGTGATACCGAATGGCACATTCATAATCGTTCAAGAGTTCGACCCAGCGACGCTGTCGCATGTTCAACTCCTTCTGATCAAAGATGTGTTGGAGGCTCTTGTGGTCTGTAAAGATTGTGCACTTCGTTCCATAGAGGTAGTGTCTCCAAATCTTAAGTGCAAACACCACTGCTCCCAATTCCAGGTCATGCGTTGTGTAGTTTTTTCTCGTGAACCTTCAACTGTCGGGACGCATACGCGATGACCTTATCGCGTTGCATGAGTACGCATCCCAACCCCTGAATGGAAGCATCACAATATACTACAAAGTCATCTGTCCCTTCCGGCAAGGACAGAATGGGTGCACTGCAAAGTTCTGTTTCAGCAATTGAAATGCCGCTTCCTGCTTGTCACCCCAAGCATACTTGATGCCTTTCTGGGTGAGGGTAGTAAGCGGTTGCGCGATCTTTGAAAATCCCTCGATGAAACGTCTGTAGTAACCAGCCAAACCCAAAAATTGACGGATCTCCGTCGGTGTCCTGGGTGCTTCCAGTTTTTGATAGCTTCAATCTTGGCAGGGTCGACGTGGATACCCTTTTCATTTACGATATGCCCGAGGAACTGAACTTCCCGAATCCAGAAATCACACTTTGAAAGCTTGGCATATAGTTTCTCATGTTGAAGTAATCCCAGCAGTAATCGTAGATGTTCAGCATGTTCTTCTTCACCTTTAGAGTAGATGAGTATGTCATCGATGAACACAATGACAAACTTGTCGAGGTATGGTTTACACACAGGTTCATGAGGTCCATGAACACCACGGGTGCGTTGGTGAGACCGAAGGGCATGACCAAGAACTCATAATGGCCATACCGAGTACGAAATGCCGTCTTAGCGACATCCTCCTCCCTGACGCGTAGCTGGTGGTAACCGGACCGTAGATCAATCTTGGAGTAGTAGCTTGACCCTTGTAGTTGATCGAAGAGGTCGTCGATGCGAGGTAACGGGTATCGGTTCTTGACAGTAACCTTGTTGAGTTCCCTGTAGTCGATGCACATGCGGAAGGTCCCGTCCTTCTTCTTGACAAAAAGGACTGGAGCTCCCCATGGCGAAGCGCTTGGTCGGATAAATCCTTTTTCTAACAGCTCCTGAAGTTGGGTAGACAGCTCCTGCAGCTCGGCTGGAGCTAGGCGGTATGGGGCTTTGGCGATAGGAGTTGCATGGTTTGCCAATTCAATTTCAAACTCCAATTGTCGATGGGGTGGGAGACCAGGTAACTCCTCTGGGAATACATCGGAAAAATCACGGACGACGGGGATGTCTTCTATACGTTTCTCTTCCTTAGGCTGTTCGGTAACCAGTGCGAGTAAAGCGAAAGAGTTCTTCCTCCGAAGATACTTCTGCGCTTGCATGTAAGTGATGATGTTTGTGACGGCGCCTGCCTTATCGCCTTGCACCGTCAAGATTTCGTCGTTAGAGAGCGGAATACGGATAGATTTTTCGAAACAGAGAACTTCAGCTCGGACGTCGGATAGCCAGTCCATTCCGACTACCACGTCAAAACTACCCAGGGTAGTTGTCATCAGATCAATGGTAAAGGTGTGACCCGCGAGTTTGAGTTGACAGCCAGATACTATATGGGTCACATCTACAGACTTACCATCGGCTAGTTCTATGATATAAGGGATCTCTAAGGGTTTAGGTGTGAGATTTAGGTTCTTCCTAAAAGACTCAGATATAAAACTCCTATCCGCACCCGTATCAAAGAGCACAGTACCAAAATGTTCATTAAGGGGAAACTTACCGGTGACCACGTTCGAATCATTTCTGGCCTCCCCACGGCCCAGCGTAAATGCGCGACCTTTGGTACCTCCTGTGCCACCATTTCCATTATTGTTGTTGTTATTGTTGTTGTTGTGGTTGTTCCCACCATTGTTGTTGTTGTTGTTACGGAGCTGTGGGCAGTCTTTTTGAAGTGGGCAGTGCTACCACACTGATAGCATCCCGGTTAACACCCTGTTGCTGGCCCTGGGGTTGATTTTGGTTTTGTCGGGACATGATTTCCCCGTGACAATTCTTTGCCGCATGTCCCACCTTGCCACATCGTTGGCAGCGATTCCCGGTACAAGGGCCGTGATGATGAAGATTACAGCGATTGCACTGCGGCTTTCGACCTACATAGCCGCTTGCGTTCTGGTTGTTGTTGACGGGTTGATTTTGGTGACCCCGGTGGCTGTTGTAATTATTGAACCGTTTCTGGTTCCCTGTTGTGGCTGGGATGACGAAGACTGTCGAGCAGACGAGTCTTCAAACTTTCTTTTATTATCAGGGGCAACTTCAGTCGTAGCCCGAGCTGGCAACTTCTTTTGTTCCACCGCCTTATCGGTGAGTTTGTGCGCCAACCTGATTGCTTGATGTTCAGTTGCAGGGTTGCTAGCCATTACCATACCATGAATCTCCGGGACCAGACCCCCAAGGTAGAACTCGAGTCGTTTCTCCACAGTGTTGGCCAGATCGGGACATAGAAATACCAAATCGTGATGTTTTGCTGTGTATGCTTCGATTTCAGATCCCACCATCTTGTGGTTCCATAATGTTTGCTCCAACTGTTGAACTCTGTCTCGCGGACAGTACTCTTCTTTGATTAGGGCCTTAAACTCGGCCCAGGCCATTGCATTTGCAGCAATAAGTCCACGCGTTTGGACTTGCGCATTCCACCAAGTTAGTGCCCCATCTTCCAATGTTGAGGCTGCATACTTGACCTTGTTGGCCTCCAGACAGTTGCACATTTCAAATACTGATTCAGATTTTTCGATCCAGCGCACCAATCCTATGGGTCCTTCTGCCCCCGTGAATTTGCTTGGCTTCGCGTCGAGGAACATCTTGTAGGGGTTATGACCCCCTCCTGCTGACAGAGGACAGGTAGTCAGCGAGGAATTCTACTAGCCCGACTATTAGATTTTCCCATGAAAATTTAATAATGGTTACCTGCCGGTTGGTTCTGAACACCCGCTAGAGCTGCGTTCACGTGCTCTTGGATCATTGCAGCTAATTCTTCGGGCGTCATGTTAAGGTTTCCGCGACGTCCAGTTGCCATTTAGATCTTCGTAAGACAACATAAACACACACCGATAAGTCTATATATCCAATATAGTTATCCTATTCCGTACTTAAATAATTCTTCAAGTTATGTCAACTCAAATAAATTAAATAGTCAAAAGAAATACTTGATTAAATAAAGTTTCAACGTCTTACAAAGTGCCAACCAAACATATCAGTTTACTATAAAGTCTCAAGTTTAAACACAAGTGGGAAAATAAATAGACTGAAGGAAAGTAAATAAAATAAGCGAGACGTGTCAGTCTTCTACGTCTCCATCTCCTAAATCGCTATCGTTGCCGTCATCCTGCGCGGCATTTCCAGCTTCTACAGCTGGGTCCTCCTCCGGATCCTCTTCTGGATCCTCCTCTGGGTCCTCTTCTGGGTCCTCTTCTGGATCCTCTTCTGGATCCTCTTCTGGATCCTCTTCCGGCACTGGAGGGCCGGTGCTGGTGCAGGTACTAGTGCAGGTGCCTGATTTTGTTCCAGTTCTTGAATTCCCCAGCTAGACTCAAGAACTCTGTCTTCTAGCCAGTCAGCCCTTAGCTGCTCAGCACGAAGGTCTCTGGCTAAGGTGTTACGAGCTATCTTACTCGTATGTTGCTCTTCCTCGAGCGATCCAGTTTTACCTGTCAGTTGTCGTATCATCCATCCCTGTGCTAGGATGGTTTCATGCATTCTTTCTATTTGTTCTTATTGTTTCCGTATCATATCTCTAAGTAGGTCATTTCCTACTTCTACAGAGTTAACCGGTTTGACCGGCACAGCGATGAGTGGGCGTGATGACGACTCCTCCCCTAGAGCGAGCCTTTTTCTCGCAGCTGAGCGTGTCTCCACGCCATAAGATAGTAAGGGTCCCACCATAGGTGCCTTTCCTGGCGCCTTTGGTTGCGTAAGTTTGTCGGATGATGATGATGACATTGCCTGTTAGGTTGTGTAGTTAGTTACGAGTTGCATTCATTTCTTACTATGCATTCATATTCTACATAACACAGGTGTGGTACATCACATAACAAGATATAACAGTTCGGTGCTAAACTACGTCTAGTGTCGTGTATTCAGCTATAGTTTAGGTCTACTTTTAATGCAAACCTGGTTCTCTATAGCTAGTGGCCCTGATACCAATCTGTCACACCCCCAATTTCCACTTGCGGAGTTTTACCGCGAGGCGTGTGAACAAACCAGAATCTGAGACACTAGTACGTCGAACGACTCTATATGAATTGATGAAACGTTTTCCAAAATCATTTGTTTAACCATTCATTGTAGATTTTATATTGTCTTAGTTAGTTTCCAATGTTTAGCGGAAGCATTAGTTTTTATGGTTGAGCAGAAGCATAAAAATAAGTAGAGAAACGGGCGCCAACACAAACGCCAAAACAAATGAAAAACCCAAAACAATGTTTGTAAATGAGACTCGATAAAAGGTGTCTTGATCAATGCAACTGAGTGCACCTAGAGCTCCTAGCGTCCTGAGAAACATGTAAAGAAACAAGTGTCAACTTAAAGATGAGTGAGTTCACAGGTTTTTATAAATTCGTTTGTTCGGTTATAAGTTTGTTTCCCCTGTTATCCCTAACCCGGGATAACTACCCGGAATAATAATGATGGTTCCATTATTCCTTACCGGAATATTGATGATGTCCATATTATTCCTAACCTGGAATAATGACGTTGTTGGTTCCATTATCCCTAACCCGGGATAATATCGTTGATTCGTAATTAAGCTCAATGTTAATATATATAGGTAGCTAGCCTAAAGTTATGTCACGTAAGTGTTCGCGATCAAAGCTGACTGTTGTGCCTCCGTGTTGCCAGGCCTATCACTGACCATGGCGAAGTTAGGCCAAATTATTCACCTGTTGACCATACCCGGTCGGCTAGCGCGACTAGCTCGGATGGGGCTTGTAGGGCCCAGTAGTACTACTTATAATTTCCCCGCGATTTAAACCCAATACTAACGATCCGAGAGATTGTCGAGGACTTGTGTGATATAGCTGCTTAGTGACCATAACGTACATTAACATTAACTTAGTTACCGAATAGTTAAGTGACGTTAATTTCGCATAACGTAAAGAGATAGAGTTGTAGAGTGTATACATGTTTCTCCCCCTGTTGTTTAATACCGGATAAAATTAGGGGCCGTGAACTCACCTTTAGTTGCTCGGTTAGTGTAAGACAGAAGTTGCAAACGATGGGACCGCTAAATGCGTCCTAACAATTCAATTGATTTCAAGTTAGTGTGTGAACACACCAATACAAATCCTACACATAATTAACGCACAAAGCGGTACACACAATCATAATTCCTAACACTCAAACATGCCTGTAAGTATCCTTATATGCACATAGTGATCAAAACAATTTATCATGAACACAATCCAATCCATGCAACACTTTGGTGCACACATTCGCAAGTTATCAAGTTTCAGCTTATATACTCATAATTCGGCTGTTTTCGAGGATTTTTATAAAATGGTTCCAACGTTCCTAAAATTCCAATTATTTTACAGAAGGTGACAACTATACTGTAGAATTTTATATAAATTTTTCAAGTCCTAACACTTTACCAATTATTCGTAAATATTAATATGCTAGGATGCAGTCAGATTCGTCGCTTTCTGACTGCAGTCCACGGAAGAATCCATTTAAAAATCACCGTTCGTCCAATTAACAAAATTCCAGTGGGAGTTCCCCGGAAATTTCCATATCTAGTTTCTGTACAAATTTCCTGATTCGACTCCCTACCGATTATTAGATCCGACTTGATAAACAACTTAACAAATTTTCAGGATTTTCACAGCTTTAGTTACTGAACTTAATTGGCTGGTTAAAAATATCAAACGACTTCAGAAAAGTATGAATCCAGCGCCATTAGAATCGTTTTTCAAAACTCTACGTTTTAGACTTCAGAAAATCCGTTTTTCGATAAATAATAACCAAGTTACAGCCAGTTGAAGTTGGCTGTAACCACCATTCAGCATTCTGATTCAGCACTTTATCACAATCTAACTCGCTTAAACCCTCGATACATTGAACATAGGCGATCAAGAACAGAATTACAAATCATATATCATCATATATATCATACCCATGCAAACCCTAATCATAACCTATAGTTTTTATCAACAAAACACAGCCTATGTTTCCAGATTTCGAAAAAACATCGAACTTGCAAACATCATAAATAAATCGGCTAACATAACACTACATTCAAACATATAAATCCGAATGTAATCTTGCAAACAATGATAAATCCTAACCTTTAATAACAAGATCAATGAGCCGAGACTTGGACAAGAGCCGATTCGGATATGATGAAGAAGATCGCGACCGAGAGCAAAGAGTGAGGAAGACTTGTTGCGACCGAGAGGGGTGTATCAAGGCTGTTTGCGACCGGGATGATGAAGGAAAGGCTGCCGTCGGCTGTTTTCACAACTAGGGTTTGTATGTTTTTGTTTTGTGAAGAAAGGCTCATGCATGTATGTGTATATATAGCGCAAAAAGGTGAAAGGGAAAAGGGAAGGGTTGCGGTTGGGTGTGTGCTCGTGGCCGAAAGGGTTTGGGTGGGTTGGTTTGGGTCTAACACTTGGTCCTCAAGTTTCGATGAACTACTTGAGTCGTAAGGAAATGAGACCGACTCGTGTCGCGGTTTGGTTCGATTCGACTATATATTTACTATATATATTTCATAACTAAAACAAATCACGAAATCGAAGATCACATAATAGTTCACCAACTTATAAACGTTTAATACACATAGCACGTAATTCATTTGACAAGTTCACGAAATTATCGTAATTATTTCGAGCGTGCAATTTAAGTCTCCGAACCAAATTAACGTAGGAACAAATAACCGTGAAGTAGTGCGTTTAAGATATCTGAAAAACCGGGATGTCACATTATCCCCATGTTGAAAGAATTTTCGTCCCGAAAATTGAGTAAACGCGGTTTAGAATGCAACGTACATGTTTAGAGTGCCACGCGCAAAGATTTAGTTCGTTACCGATGGTACGCGAAATTACGAGAAATTCCCAAGTGCCATGCACAAAGATTCCAAGTGCCATGCACAAAGATTTAGTTACAATATGCACAAAGATTCCCAAGTGCCATGCACAAAGATTTAGTTAACAATTGTACGCGAAATTATGAGAAATTTCCAGGTTGTCACAGTATGCGTTAAAACGTGAGTATGGAGTTCAGTACTTCAGAAGATTGGGAGATATACAGTCCCTGCCAGAATGGGATGTGAAAGAGCTGGTTCAAACCAAGACGTTCGGTATGAAGCTGCGTCCTAATGATCAACGTCTATGGAAGCTCATCAAGTTTGAAGCTGAACATGGATTCAATCTATGGAAGCCTCACAAGCCAAAAACCATGACAAAGATAGATCCAATTACTCAAGAGAAAGATGTGACTTTGATTGTGAAAAGGCCACGCGTTATAAAGAATATACCTCTGAAGAAGATGGAACAGAATTTTTACAAAATCTTTAAATGGTGGCACTATGATTCGAGTACTGGAGAGGCTGTGATTTGTGTAGAGCCTGACGAAGGATCATGGGATATGTCCGAGGATCTCTCCGAGACTGTGATTATGCACATGACAATCTATGGGTTGTGGCGAGCAATCAGAGTGTTAGATCCCATGTGGCTGGTCAACTGCTTAGAGAAAGACATTGAATGACTATTCTTTATCAAGATAAGTTATGAAGATAAAGACAAGGAGCAGGCCATGCAGTTCCAGAAAATTGTGAATGTTTGTTACGCTAACAAGATTAATTCAGGTAAAGAATGGAAAACTTCATGGAGAAAGCTTGAAGATAAAGAGCAGAAAAAGAAAGATCAAAATGAAGAAAGGATTGAAGCTCGTCGAAAGCTGGCCACCTGTGAAAGGTTCAAGTTCGGGAACATGTATAACCGACCTCCTCCTACAGATCAAACTCCCATTGCTTCAGAGGAGCGTCGAAGGCCTCGCAAGAGATTTTTTGGTTGATTCAAGTCAAACATGTTTAAAGTTTTTGAAGAAAAAGTTTTGAAGGCTGTCCAAGACTGCGACAACATCCAAGGGGGAGTCTGTTGGTGCACATATGTCTATTGCCTACGTCTAGGACGAGTCTATTGTACAGATAGGGTTTCGTAGCATTAGAAGTTTAGTTTTGAAGATTTTGAAAATCTGGAAGGATTTTCGCACGAAAATTTCGTGCGAAAATCCAAGTCGTGAGTCACTAGGTGTTGTCATGTCTGCCTATAAATAGATGACTTAGGATGTTTGTCTAGGATGCTGTTTTTGGAGAAATCAGTGGCGAAGCCCTGTTCGAGTCTGTAATCGTTGCAAACGTTTATTCAACAATACAAAGACGGTCAAACAGTAATCATCGCTTGTTCTTTGTTTGTTCAATCAGCTAACAATTAATTCCGCCTCTGTTAGCTGAGCAAGTCTGACCGGAAAGCTCATTAAGTTGGGTCTGATCCTAGCATTCACATAACATGCAAGTCATTTCAGAAAACAGTGACACAGTTTAAAAGTGGTGGAGTGAAACTCACTCCCAAATTGGTGTATTCAACACAGTTTTTAACATGCAAGTCCCCAGAAAAGACTAAAACCATTCAAAAGTAGGGAAGTGAAAACTCATTCCCAAGTTGGGGCAATGATCACAGTTTGTAACAAGTTCAAGTGTTAGGGAAGTGAAATTCCCTTCATAAGTTTGTGTAAACAACACAGATTGTAACATGCATTCCACCCCAAGTAAAACAATAAAACAGTTAAAAGCGGAGTAGTGAAACTCACAGTGCAAATAGTGGTCTCAACACAAGAGTGGTCGAGTAGCTGGATCAACTTTAATGACACACATGCAAACATGGACTCAAATCATTATCTAGGTTGGTAATGATTATAACTTGGATCTAGTCAGGAGTTCTTTACTTCGGATTGAGTCTATAGGACACTGGTATGGTGATAGACGTCAGGGTACTATTAGTTTTCAGTTTGGCTTCCGGGCACCGATTCACGTGCCAGCCAAAGTCGGTAGTTTAACGTGTTTGGATAATGGTACGGAATACCAATAGTGCCAACATGTGGTTATTCAAGAATGGTTAACTTTCCATTAAGGGAGTTTGAGTGTTTGGGGGGTCTAAGTTGCTCAAATTTGAGTTTGCATTTTCACCATAGGGAATTCTCCCGAACTGCCTTAGGACACACCCATGGTGCCCAATTTGCCCGGGAATCTCCCGGAATACTCCCGGTGTTTCAATTATAGTATTTGTCGGCTTGGGTCAGTTCCCAGTTCTGGCAGGTTCGTTATACGGTAAACTGCCAGAATTGCTTTAAAATAATCTATTTTTAATTCCGTAAATTCTTATTTAAACTGTAGATTATGGGCAAAATTTTTGGGAATTTATTTTGTTAATTTACTTATCTAAATAAATTATTTATAAAACTATTTTTAACCACATAATTCTAATTAAATACCATCAGCAGTTAAAAAATTCCATAATACCTTATACATGTCCAGAAAATTCTCAGAAAATTTTTGGATTTTTTTCGATTGCGTTTCAGTGCGTTCCCGGCTACCGAAAACTCATAAAAACGCGGATTTTTAACCCAAATAAAAACTCAACCAATTGACTCTGAATTTCCCAGAACATTTCCCATATGTTCCTTAGTGTCTCTGTAAACTTTGGTGATTTATTGAATTTGTTTGATAATTTTTTCGAAATTCTTTCGGTAAAACAGTTAAAAATTCACCAAAAATCATAGAAAATTCTAAAAATTCTAAAATTTTATGTGGACCTTCCTGACAATACCCTACATTACACGGACCAAATTATAGGCAAGACAATTTTCTGCCTAGCCTAGATTCAGTTTTCGGATAATATACCTAGCGATTCTTCCGATTCCAAGCGTTTATCTTGATCCCAGAAGTGTGTGAAGGCTATATTCAGTACCTACATATCAAGTACAACCCAAATATGCTAGAACTTAGATCAATCAAGCTTTAATTCATTGTTTTTCGGTTAATCGAATGGTTAAGCAATTTTTGTCAAATAAGAGTTGATTAGGGTATCAAACCCCAATGATTAGTGACCATGGCTGCCGTATAACACCAGGGGTTTCATGTGGTGTTCATATTCAGCCCTAAAACTTGTCTAAAACTACAAAATTCATGGATTAAAAAGCGTTTTTCGGCTAGAAATCGCGTTTAATCGAAGAAACGAACTTAGAACCATAAGTATCAAGGTTAATACCTTTGAATTAGGACTTGTTCTTGATGAATTTAGCTGAGAAGAAGGGGTTTTGGAGCAGATTTTTGGGGAAAGGTTTGAAGGAATTTGATTAAAATTAAAAGAAAAAAAAACAATTTATATAACCATGGGGGTGGGGGTTGGCGGTTTGGAGGTGGGCCCCCTAGCGCCACCCCGTGCTTTGTTTTGCGTGCTTAATGATGATGTTTATCTTCCGGATAAGTATAGGTTCGTTTTCGGGTCCTGCGCGCATTCTCGATTTGCGTGATGGACTCTGATTTGCGCGTACTTAGTGTCAAAAGACTCGGTTTTAACAATGATGCATAACCGTCTTAAAATCAGAACCCAATTATGTTTTAATCGTAAAAGTCTCGTTTGATGTTCGTTTAAGTGTTTTTAAGCTTGATCGATCGCTCCTTGCAAATTTGGTTGCCTTATGTTATGTCTGGAACGAATGCGTTTCCCCAACCGGGAGCTGCTTCGTTTTGCGTGCCCGGGCTTTGATTATTTTCAAACCATATGTCACAGTCTATTGCACAAAACTAAGTTATTCCTGGAACTCGGAATCGTAAATAAGGCTACCGATACTCTAATAATCAACGTCAAAGGTTTAACGCGTTGTTAAACGTCAAGTCTCCGTTTAACACGTTGTTCAAGTCTAAGGACGCCAACCTCGCATCGTTGGTCCTTAGTAGTTTCATTACAACCATGATGTGTTTTTAGATTCCTCCGAGATATAACATATATTGTTTCGCACAACAAACAAGTCATGAAATTTCACAAGGTTTACGCACAATTATAGTTTTAGTCATGCTTTAAGTTTAGGACCAATTAAGGTGTACCTGGTTTCGTCATGGGTATCACAGTCTCCCATGGTCAAGAAATTTCGTCCCCGAAATTTACTTTGTCACGCTAGAGAAGAGGTGATGGTATTTTCTACGGAATTCATCCTTCCGTTCCCAGGTATATTCAGGTCCTTGTTTAGAGTTCCACCAGACTTTAACTAGTGAAATTTTGTTATGTCTTAGTTGTTTGACCTTACCATCAACTATTTCAACCGGCTCTTCTACAAAGTGGAGTTTGTCGTCAACGTGGATGTCCTCCAATGGTATCTGAGTGGCCTCTTCTGAAAGGCACTTCTTTAAGTTTGAAATGTGGAAGACATTATGAATGGCACTAAGCTCGGTTGGTAGCTTCAACCGATATGCTGCGGTACCTACTTTTTCTAGGATCTCGTAGTTCCAATGTATCGCGGGGCTAACTTCCCGGTCTTTCCAAATCGGATCACGCCTTTCCACAGTGATACCTTTAACAACACTCGTTCACCATCTTTGAACGCTAGCGGTTTCCGACGTCTGTCACCCCAACTCTTTTGCCGACTCTGGGCGACTTTCAGACGATTCCGAATCTGATGGACCTTATTGTTGGTTTCCTGAACTAGTTCAGATCCCGTTAGTTGAGTGTCACCCACTTCGGCCCAACAAAGTGGTGATCGGCACTTTCGACCATAGAGGGCCTCATACGGGGCTGCTTGAATGCTACTATGGTAACTATTGTTATACGAGAATTCCACGAGTGGGAGATGCTTGTCCTAACTTCCTCCAAAGTCCAGGACACAAGCAGAAAGCAAGTCCTCTAGAGTCTGAATCGTGCGTTTCGATTGGTCATCAGTTTGGGGATGATAAGCAGTGCTTAAATCAATTCACGTCCCCAAAGCCTTTTGTAGTTTATGCTAGTATCGCGAAGTAAAGTGGCTGTCGCGATCGGAAATAATAGCAATCGGGACACCATGTCTAGCTAATATCTCATTAGTATAAATTTCGGCCAACTGGTCGGTCTTATAGGTAGTGCGAATCGGAATAAAACGCGCGGATTTGGTCAATCGATCTATGATTACCCAGATCGCATCATGACCACGAGGAGTTTTCGGGAGATGGGTCATGAAATCCATCGTGATTTGTTCCCACTTCCACTGAGGTATTTCGGGTTGTTGCAACATCCCCGAGGGTTTCTGATACTCGGCCTTGACTCGCGCACAAGTCAAGCATTGTCTCACTTATCCGGCCACGTCCTTTTCATTCCCACCACCAATAAAACTCTTTCAGGTCATGGTACATCTTATCTGTACCGGATGAATCAAATATTTCGATTTATGAGCCTCGTCCATTATTAATTCTCTCAGCTCTGAACTTGCAGGAATCCACACTCGATTCTTAAAGTACAACACTTCGTCCGTTTTCCTCACAAAACTTTTCTCGTTCCCGTGCAATCCTTCACCGGGTAACTGGCTTTCCCTCAGGGCTTGCATCTTCGTGTTCCGGATTTGATCTATCACACTTGTCTTCATGATCATTCCCAAGGCTCTTACTCGAAGGGGCTTAATTCGATCCTTCCTACTTAGCGCATCCGCTACTACATTAGCTTTCCCCGGGTGGTACTTTATCTCACAATCATAATCATTTAACAATTCCATCCATCTGCGCTGCCTCATGTTTAAGTCTTTTTGATCGAAAATATGTTGGAGGCTTTTGTGATCGGTATATATAGTACACTTGGTACCATATAAATAATGTCTCCAAATCTTTAATGCGAATATAACTGCTCCTAGTTCCAGGTCATGGGTCGTGTGGTTCTTTTCGTGCACCTTCAGTTGTCTAGAATCGTACGCGATAACTTTATTCCTTTGCATAAGGACGCATCCAAGTCACTAGTAACAAACCAGAATCCGAGACACTAGTAACATCGAACGACTCTATATGATTTGTTTATACGTTTTCCAAAATCATTTGTTTAACCATTCATAGTTATTTTTAAATTGTGTTAGTTTAGTTTCATAGTTTAGCGGAAGCATTAGTTTTAAAGTTGTGCGGAAGCATTAAAGTAGAGTAAAGGAACGGGCGCCAACACAAACGCCAAAACTAAAGAAAAATCCCAAACAATATTCGTAAATGAGACTCGATAAAAAGATGTCTTGATCAATGCAAGTGAGTGCACCTAGAGCTCCTAGCGTCCTGAGAAACATGTAAAGAAACAAGTGTCAACATTAAAGAAGAGTGAGTTCACAGGTTTTCATAAGTTCATTTGTTCAGTTATAAGTTTGTTTTCCCCCGTTATCCCTAACCCGGGATAACGATTTAGTTCCGTTATTCCCAACCCGGAATAATACTGATGGCTCCATTATTCCTTACCCGGAATAATAATGATGTTCCATTATTCCTAACCCGGAATAATAATGTTGTTGGTTCCATTATCCCTAACCCGGAATAATAATGATGTTCCATTATTCCTAACCCGGAATAATAATGTTGTTGGTTCCATTATCCCTAACCCGGAATAATATTGTTGATTCGTAATTAAGTTCAATGTTAACATGTAGTTAGCTAGCCTAAAGTTATGTCACGTAAGTGTTCGCGATCGAAGCTGACTGTTGTGCCTCCGTGTTGCCAGGCCTATCACTGACCATGGCGAAGTTAGGCCAAATTATTCACCCGTTGACCATACCCAGTCGGCTAGCGCGACTAGCTCGGGTGGGGCTTGTCGGGCCCAGTAGTACTACTTATCATTTCCCCGCTATCTAACCCAATATTAACGATCCGAGAGTTTGTCGAAGACTTGTGTGATATAGCTGCTTAGTGACCATAACGTACATTAACATTAACTTAGTTACCGAATAGTGTAATGACGTTAATTTCGTATAACGTAAAGAGATAGAGTTGTAGAGTGTATACATGTTTCTCCCCCTGTTGTTTAAAACCGGATAAAATTAGGGGCCGTGAACTCACCTTTAGTTGCTCGGTTAGTGTAACACAGAAGTAGCAATGATGGGACCGTTAATAGCGTCCTAACAAGTCAATTGATTTAAGGTTAGTGTGTGAATCCCACCAATACAAACCCTACACATAACTAACACACAATGCGGTACACACAATAACAAAGTCCTAAAACCCAATCATGCATGCAAGTATCGTCATACCAACCTAGTGATCAAAACAATCTATCATGAACACAATCCAATCCATGCAACACTTTGGTACACACATTCGCAAGTTATCAAGTTTCAGCTTGTATACTCATAATTAGGCTGTTTTCGAGGATTTTTATAAAATAGTTCCAACGTTCCAAAAATTCCAATTATTTTACAGAAGGTGTCAACTATGCTGTAGAATTTTATATAAATTTTTCAAGTCCTAACACTTTACCAATTATTTATAAATATTAATATACTAGGCTGCAGTCAGATTCGTCGCTTTCTGACTGCAGTCCACGGGAGAATTTATTTAAAAATCACCGTTCGTCCAATTAACAAAATTCCAGTGGGAGTTTCCCGGAAATTTCCATCTCCAGTTGCTGTACAAATTTCGTGATTTGACTCTCTACAGATTATTAGATCCGACTCGATAAACAACTAACAAATTTTCAAAATTTTCACAGCTTCAGTACTGCACTTAATTGGCCACTTAAAAATATCAAACGACTTCAGTAAAATATGAATCCAGCGCCATTAGAAGTGTTTTTCAAAAATCTACGTATTAGGCTTCAGAAATCCGCTTTTCGATAAATAATAACCAAGTTACAGCCAGTTGAAGTTGGCTGTAAACACCATTCAACATCCTGATTTCAGCATTTTATCGCAATATAACACGCTTAAACAATCTAGTCGTTAAATATAAACGATCAAGAACAGATTTATCAATTATATATCATCATGTACATCATACTCATGCAAACCCTAATCAGAATATATGGTTTTTTTATCACACAACGCAGCCTAATGTTTCTTGATTCTAACTAATCATCATAATCGCCAAACTTGCAAAATCATCGAACTAACATCATAACACTTTCATAAACCATGATTCTACCATTACATACAAGCATGATCAATAGTCATAAACCTACATGATTAGCGAAATAATATAAAACCTAACTTTAACAATGGAGATTAACGAACCGGGAACGAGATGGTAGTTGATTTGGGTTTGAAAGGGGATCGCGACGAGAGGAAGAATGGAGAGGAGGCTGCCGCGATCGAGAGGAAGTGTAGGAAGGGCTGACGTCGGTTGCTTCTTGTGCTAGGGTTTCTCCTTTTTTTTGTTAAAACACCCTCATGCATACATATCTATATATAGTGTAATGTAGGAAAGAAAAGGAGAGGGGTTTGCGGTTTGGTGCTCGCGGCCGAACGGGTTTGGGTGGGTCGGATTGGGTCTATAACTTGATCCCCAAGTTTTGGTTAACTCCTTGAGTCGCAAGGAAATGAGGTCGACTCGTGTCGCGGCTCGGTTCGATTCGTCTATATATTTACTATATCTTTTATAAATAATCACCATGAAATCAAAACATAACATAATCACTCACCAAGCTTATAAGTGTCTAATACACATAGCACGTAATTCACTTGATAAGTTCACAAAGTTAGCATAATTATTTCGAGCGTGTAAATTAAATCTCCGAATCAATTTAGCGTAGGAATGAATAACCGTGAAGTAGTGCGTTTAAGATACCTGAAAAACCGGGATGTCACATTATCCCCATGTTGAAAGAATTTTCGTCCCGAAAATTGAGTAAACGCGGTTTAGAATGCAACACACAGGTTTAGAGTGCCCCGCACAAAGATTTAGTTCGTTAACAATGGTACACGAAATTACAAGAAATTCACGAAATTCCCAGGTTGTCACATCATCCCCATGTTGAAAGAATTTTCGTCCCGAAAATTTAGTTGGTTGTATCGTTAGCTTGCTGCTCAGCTGCAAAGAGGTGTGGGTATTTTCTTTTCATTTGGTCCTCTCTTTCCCACGTGAACTCCGGTCCACGCTTAGAGTCCCAACGAACCTTGACAATCGGAATCTTGCTGTGCCTTCGAGTCTTGATCTCACGATCCATGATCTCGATAGGTTGTTCCACAAAGTGCAATTGTTCATCCACTTGAATCTCATCCAATGGAATGACTAGGGTTTCATCTGATAGACACTTCTTCAGATTTGACACGTGAAAAACGTTGTGAACTCCACTAAGTTCGGCAGGAATGTCTAATTGATAAGCTACGGGTCCGATACGTTTCAAGATCACAAACAGACCTACGTACCGTGGGTTTATTTTACCTCGTTTTCCAAAGCGGATTACACCCTTCCAGGGTGACACCTTCAGTAGGACGCAGTCGCCTACTTGAAATTCGAGCGGTTTGCGTCGTTGATCAGCGTAGCTCTTCTGTCGGTCTCGTGCCGCCGCCATGCGGTTTCTGATTTGTACAATCTTTTCAGTAGCCTCAAGTATCAACTCAGGGCCTATGAGTTGACTGTCACCGACTTCTGCCCAACAGACCGGTGATCTACATTTACGACCGTATAATGCCTCAAACGGTGCTGCGATTTACTCGTATGGTAACTGTTGTTATACGAGAATTCCACTAAAGGCAGGTGGATCTCCCAACTATTCCCGAAGTCTACTACGCATGCCCTAAGCATGTCTTCCAAGGTCTGTATGGTCCTTTCGCTTTGACCATCAGTCTGAGGGTGATAAGCTGTGCTCATATCTAAGCGTGTGCCCAACGCTTTCTGAAGTGACTGCCAAAAGTTGGACGTGAAGCGAGCATCTCTGTCTGAGATGATGGACTTTGGCACTCCGTGCCGAGAAACTACTTCCTTAATGTAGATGCGAGTCAACTTCTCCATCTTATCTGTTTCTTTAATAGCTAGGAAGTGTGCGGACTTAGTTAAACGATCCACAATCACCCAGATGGTATCGCAACCACCCAAAGTTCGCGGGAGTTTAGTGATGAAGTCCATCGAGATCTGATCCCATTTCCACACTGGGATCTCAGGTTGTTGGAGTAGCCCCGATGGCTTCTGGTACTCTACCTTGACTTTTGCACAAGTCAAACATTTGCTCACGTAGGTGGCTATATCCGCTTTCATGTTGGGCCACCAGTACGCGGCTTTAAGGTCTTGATACATCTTATCCGAACCAGGATGGATAGAGTATCGGGATTTGTGAGCTTCGTCCATGACTAGCTTTCTAAGGTCTCCGTAGAGAGGTACCCATATACGATTCATGAAATACCGGGCTCCATTGGGTTTTACTTCCCAATCGCGTTCCATTTTTCCCACCTATTCGACCTTGATGTTTTCTTCCTTAACTGCTTCTAACTGCGCGTCGCGTATCTGTTCGGGTAACCCCGAATGAATGGTGAACTGTAGTGCTCGTACCCGACGAGGTTTCAAATGCTCCTTCCTACTGAGGGCATCAGCTACCACGTTAGCTATACCCGGGTGACACCGTATGGCACATTTATAATCCTTCAAGAGTTCAACCCAGCGACGCTGTCGCATGTTCAACTCCTTCTGGTCAAAGATGTGTTGGAGGCTCTTGTGATCTGTATAGATTGTGCACTTTGTTCCATATAGGTAGTGTCTCCAAATCTTAAGCGCAAACACCACTGCTCCCAATTCCAGGTCATGTGTTGTGTAGTTTTTCTCATGAACCTTCAATTGTCAGGACGCATACGCGATGACCTTATCACGTTGCATGAGTACGCATCCCAATCCCTGAATGGAAGCATCACAATACACCACAAAATCATCAGTCCCTTCCGGCAAGGACAGAATGGGTGCACTGCAAAGTTTCTACTTCAGCAATTGAAATGCCCCTTCCTGCTTGTCACCCCAAGCATACTTGGTGCCTTTCTGGGTGAGGGTGGTAAGCGGTTGCGCGATCTTTGAAAATCCCTCGATGAAACGTCTGTAGTAACCCGCCAAACCCAAAAATTGGCGGATCTCTGTCGGTGTCCTGGGTGCTTCCCAGTTCTTGATAGCATCGATCTTGGCGGGATCAACGTGGATACCCTTTTCATTCACGATATGCCCGAGGAACTGAACTTCATGAATCCAGAAATCACACTTTGAAAGCTTGGCATATAGTTTCTCCTGTTGAAGTAATTCAGCAGTAATCGTAGATATTCGGTATGTTCTGCTTCACCTTTAGAGTAGATGAGTATGTCATCGATGAACACAATGACAAACTTGTCGAGATACGGTTTACACACACGGTTCATGAGGTCCATGAACACCGCGGGTGCGTTGGTGAGACCGAAGGCCATGACCAAGAACTCATAATGGCCATACCGAGTACGAAATGCCGTCTTAGCGATATCCCCCTCCCTGACGCGTAACTGGTGATAACCGGACCGTAGATCAATCATGGAGTAGTAGCTTGACCCTTGAAGTTGGTCGAAGAGATCGTCGATGCGAGGTAACGGGTATCGTTCTTGACAGTAACCTTATTGAGTTCCCTGTAGTCGATGCACATGCGGAAGGTCCCGTCCTTCTTCTTGACAAAAAGGACTGGAGCTCCCCATGGCGAAGTGCTAGGTCGGATAAATCCTTTTTCTAACAGTTCCTGAAGTTGGGTAGACAGCTCTTGCAGCTCGGCTGGAGCTAGGCGGTATGGGGCCTTGGCAATAGGAGTTGCATGGTTCGCCAATTCAATTTCAAACTCCACTTGTCGATTTGGTGGAAGACCAGGTAACTCCTCTGGAAATACATCGGAAAAATCACGGACGACGGGGATGTCTTCTATACGTTTCTCGTCCTTAGGCTGTTCGGTAACCAGTGCGAGCAAAGCGAAGGAGTTCTTCCTCCGAAGATACTTCTGTGCTTGCATGTAAGAGATGATGTTTGTGACGGCGCCTGCCTTCTCGCCTTGCACCGTCAAGATTTCGTCGTTAGAGAGCGGAATACGGATAGATTTTTCGAAGCAGAGAACTTCAGCTCGGACGTCGGATAGCCAGTCCATTCCGACTACCACGTCAAAACTACCCAGGGTAGTTGTCATCAGATCAATGGTAAAGGTGTGACCCGCGAGTTTGAGTTGACAGCCGGATACTATATGGGTCACATCTACAGATTTGCCATCGGCTAGTTCTATGACGTAAGGGGCCTCTAGGGGTTTGGGCGTGAGATTTAGGTTCTTCCTAAAAGACTCAGATATAAAACTCCTATCCGCACCCGTATTAAAAAGCACAGTAGCAAAATGTTCATTAAGGGGAAACTTACCGGTGACCACGTTCGAGTCGTTTCTGGCCTCTCCACGGCCCAGCGTAAATGCGCGACCTTTGGCACCTCCTGTGCCACCGTTTCCATTGTTGTTGTTGTTATTGTTGTTGTTGTGGTTATTGTGGTTGTGGTTGTTCCCACCATTGTTGTTGTTGTTACGAAGCTGTGGGCAGTCTCTTTTGAAGTGGGCAGTGCTACCACACTGATAGCATCCCCGGTTAACACCCTGCTGCTGACCCTGGGGTTGAATTTGATTTTGTCGGACATGATTTCCCCGCGACAATCCTTTGTCGCATGTCCCACCTTGCCACATCGTTGGCAGCGATTCCCGGCACAAGGGCCGTGATGATGAAGATTACAGCGATTGCACTGCGGTTTTCGACCTACATAGCCGCTTGTGTTCTGGGTGTTGTGGCGGGCTGATTATTGTGACCCGGTGACTGTTGAAATTATTGAACCGTTTCTAGTTCCCTTGCTGTGACTGGGCTGACGAAGACTGTCGAGCAGACGAGTCTTCAAACTTTCTTTTATTATCTGGGGAAACTTCAGTCGTACCCTGAGATGGCAACTTCTTTTGTTCCACCGCCTTATCGGTGAGTTTGTGCGCCAACCTGATTGCTTGATGCTCAGTTGCAGGGTTGCTAGCCATTACCATACCCTGGATCTCGGGGACCAGACCCCCAAGGTAAAACTCGAGTCGTTTCTCAACGGTGTTGGCCAGATCGGGACATAGAAATACCAGGTCGTGATGTTTCGCTGTGTATGCTTCGATTTCAGATCCCACCATCTTGTGGTTCCATAAGGCTTGCTCCAACTGCTGAACCCTGTCTCGGGACAATACTCCTCTTTGATTAGCGCCTTAAACTCGGCCCAGGCCATTGCATTTGCAGCAATAAGTCCACGCGTTTGGACTTGTGCATTCCACCAAGTTAGTGCCCCATCCTCCAACGTTGAGGCAGCATACTTGACCTTGTTGGCCTCAAGACAATTGCACATCTCGAACACTGATTCGGACTTTTCAATCCAACGGACCAGTCCTATGGGTCCTTCTGCACCCGTGAATTTGCTCGGTTTCGAATCGAGGAACATCTTGTAGGGGTTAAGACCCCCTCCTGACAGAGGATAGGTAGTCAGCGAGAAAGTCTACTAGCCCAACTATTAGATTTTCCCATGAAAATTTAATAATGGTTACCTGCTGGTGGGTTTTGAACACCTGCCAGAGCAGCATTCACGTGTTCTTGGATCATTGCGGCCAGTTCTTCGGGTGTCATGTTGAGGTTTTCGCGACGTCCAGCTGCCATTTCAGATAAACTAAAGAAAACAAAGCGGGGATTGGCGAGACGAGTCAGTCTTCTACGTCTCCATCTCCCAAGTCGCTATCGTTGCCGTCATCCTCCGCGGCGTTTCCAGCTTCTACAGCCGGGTCTTCCTCCGGATCCTCCTCTGGATCCTCCTCTTCTTCCTCTACCGGCGCTGGAGGGGCCGGTGCTGGTGCGGGTACTGGTATAGGTGCCTGATTCTGCTCTAGTTCTTGGATCCTCCAGCTGGACTCAAGAACTCTGTCTTCGAGCCAGTCAGCCCTCAGTTGCTCAGCACGAAGATCTTTAGCTAAAGTGTTACGAGCTATCTTATTCTCATGTTGCTCTTCCTCGAGCTCTCCAGTCTTACCCGTCAATTGTCGTATCATCCATCCCTGTGCTAGGATAGTTTCCTGCATTCTCTCTAGTTGCTCCTGTTGTTTTCTTATCATATTTCTAAGTAGGTCGCTCCCTACTTCTAACGAGTTAACCGGTTCGACCGGCATAGCGGTGGTCGGGCGTGAGGACGACTCCCCTTCTAGAGCGAGTCTTTTCCTAGCAGCTGAGCGTGTCTTCACGCCATGAGGTGGTGAGGGTTCTACCATAGGTGCCTTCCCCGGCGCCCTTGGTTGTAAAGGTTTGTCGGATGATGATGATGACATTGCCTGTTGGGTTGTGTAGTTAGTTACGAGTTGCGTTCATCACAATATGCATTTATATTTTATATAACATAGTTGTGGTATAACACATAACAAGATATAACAGTTCGGTGCCAAACTAAGTCTAGTGTCGTGTAATCAGCTATAGTTTAGGTCTACTTTTAATGCAAACCTGGTTCTCTATAGCTAGAGGCTCTGATACCAATCTGTCACACCCTCAAATTTCCACTTGCGTAGTTTTACCGCGAGGCGTGTGAACAAACCAGAATCCGAGACACTAGTAACATCGAACGACTCTATATGATTTGTTTATACGTTTTCCAAATCATTTGTTTAACCATTCATAGTTATTTTTAAATTGTCTTAGTTTAGTTTTATAGTTTAGCGGAAGCATTAGTTTTAAAGTTGAGCGGAAGCATTAAAGTAAAGTAAAGGAACGGGCGCCAACACAAACACCAAAACTAAAGAAAAATCCCAAACAATATTCGTAAATGAGACTCGATAAAAAGATGTCTTGATCAATGCAAGTGAGTGCACCTAGAGCTCCTAGTGTCCTGAGAAACATGTAAAGAAACAAGTGTCAACATTAAAGAAGAGTGAGTTCACAGGTTTTCATAAGTTCATTTGTTCGGTTATAAGTTTGTTTTCCCCCGTTATCCCTAACCCGGGATAACGATTTAGTTCCGTTATTCCCAACCCGGAATAATACTGATGGCTCCATTATTCCTTACCCGGAATAATAATGATATTCCATTATTCCTAACCCGGAATAATAATGTTGTTGATTCCATTATCCCTAACCCAGAATAATAATGATGTTCCATATAATGTTGTTGGTTCCATTATCCCTAACCTGGAATAATATTGTTGATTGGTAACTAAGTTCAATGTTAACATGTAGGTAGCTAGCCTAAAGTTATGTCACTTAAGTGTTCGCGATCGAAGCTGACTGTTGTGCCTCCGTGTTGCCAGGCCTATCACTGACCATGGCGAAGTTAGGCCAAATTATTCACCCGTTGACCATACCCAGTCGGCTAGCGCGACTAGCTCGGGTGGGGCTTGTCGGGCCCAGTAGTACTACTTATCATTTCCCCGCTATCTAACCCGATATTAACGATCCGAGAGTTTGTCGAGGACTTGTGTGATATAGCTGCTTAGTGACCATAACGTACATTAACATTAACTTAGTTATCGAATAGTTTAATGACGTTAATTTCGTATAACGTAAAGAGATAGAGTTGTAGAGTGTATACATGTTTCTCCCCCTGTTGTTTAAAACCGGATAAAATTAGGGGCCGTGAACTCACCTTTAGTTGCTCGGTTAGTGTAACACAGAAGTAGCAAATGATGGGACCGTTAATAGTGTCCTAACAAGTCAATTGATTTAAGGTTAGTGTGTGAATCACACCAATACAAACCCTACACATAACTAACACACAATGCGGTACACACAATAACAAAGTCCTAAAACCCAATCATGCATGCAAGTATCGTCATACCAACCTAGTGATCAAAACAATCTATCATGAACACAATCCAATCCATGAAACACTTTGGTACACACATTCGCGAGTTATCAAGTTTCAGCTTGTATACTCATAATTAGGCTGTTTTCGAGGATTTTTATAAAATAGTTCCAACGTTCCAAAAATTCCAATTATTTTACAGAAGGTGTCAACTATACTGTAGAATTTTATATAAAATTTTCAAGTCCTAACACTTTACCAATTATTCATAAATATTAATATACTAGGCTGCAGTCAGATTTGTCACTTTCTGACTGCAGTCCACGGGAGAATTTATTTAAAAATCACCGTTCGTCCAATTAACAAAATTCTAGTGGGAGTTTCCCGGAAATTTCAATCTCCAGTTGCTGTACAAATTTCGTGATTTGACTCTCTACAGATTATTAGATTCGACTCGATAAACAACTAACAAATTTTCAGAATTTTCACAGCTTCAGTTACTGCACTTAATTGGCCACTTAAAAATATCAAACAACTTCAGAAAAATATGAATCTAGCGCCATTAGAAGCGTTTTTCAAAAATCTACGTTTTAGGCTTCAGAAAATCCGTTTTTTCGATAAATAATAACCAAGTTACAGCCAGTTGAAGTTGGCTGTAAACACCATTCAGCATCCTGATTTCAGCATTTTATCGCAATATAACACGCTTAAACAATCGAGACGTTAAATATAAACGATCAAGAACAGATTTATCAATTATATATCATCATGTACATCATACTCATGTAAACCCTAATCAGAATATATGGTTTTTTTATCACAAAACGCAGCCTAATGATTCTTGATTCTAACTAATCATCATAATCGCCAAACTTGCAAAATCAATCGAACTAACATCACTTTCATAAACCATGATTCTACCATTACATACAAGCATGATCAATAGTTCATAAACCCTACATGATTAGCGAAATAATATAAAACCCTAACCTTTAACAATGGAGATTAACGAACCGGGAACGAGATGGTAGTTGATTTGGGTTTGAAAGGGGATCGCGACCGAGAGGAAGAATGGAGAGGAGGCTGCCGCGATCGAGAGGAAGTGTAGGAAGGGCTGCCGTCGGTTGCTTCTTGTGCTAGGGTTTCTCCTTTTTTTTGTGTTAAAACACCCTCATGCATACATATCTATATATAGTGTAATGTAGGAAAGAAAAGGAGAGGGGTTTGCGGTTTGGTGCTCGCGGCCGCACGGGTTTGGGTGGGTCGGATTGGGTCTATAACTTGATCCCCAAGTTTTGGTTAACTCCTTGAGTCGCAAGGAAATGAGGTCGACTCGTGTCGCGGCTCGGTTCGATTCGTCTATATATTTACTATATCTTTTATAAATAATCACCATGAAATCAAAACATAACATAATCACTCACCAAGCTTATAAGCGTCTAATACACATAGCACGTGATTCACTTGATAAGTTCACAAAGTTAGCATAATTATTTCGAGCGTGTAAATTAAATCTCCGAATCAATTTAGCGTAGGAATGAATAACCGTGAAGTAGTGCGTTTAAGATACCTGAAAAACCGGGATGTCACAGAAGACGATGACAAATTTGTCAAGGTATGGCTTACATATCCTGTTCATGAGGTCCATGAACACCGCAGGTGCATTAGTTAACCCAAAGGGCATAACTAGGAATTTGTAGTGGCCATAACGATTTCGAAATGCGGTCTTAGGAATAATGTCCTCTTGGACCTTCACCTGATGGTAACCTGACTGAAGATATATCTTAGAAAAGTATCGGGCTCCTTGCAGCTGATCAAAGAGATCATCGATTCTCGGAAGAGGGTACCAATTCTTGATAGTGACTTTATTCAATTCGCTATAGTCGATGCACATTCGGAAGCTACCGTCCTTCTTCTTTACAAACAAAACTGGGGCTCCCCAGGGGGAATAACTAGGACGGATAAAACCACGATCGAGTAACTCCTGCAACTGCGTTGATAGCTCTTGCATCTCGGACGGTGCAAGACGATATGGGGCCTTGGCAACGGGTGCCATTCCCGGTATTAAGTCGATGCAAAACTCGACTTACCGATTGGGGGCAATCCGGGCAATTCTTCTAGGAACACATCAGGGTATTCACATACTACCGGGATGTCCTCAATACGCTTCTCGGCTGGCTCCTCTGATGTGACGCTAGCTAAGGACACGTCACATCCCTGTCGTATACACTTCAACGCCTTAAGGTGAGATATAAGGTTCAACGTGGCGCCTAACTTCTCTCCTTGTACCATAATTGCATCCATGGGGGATAAAGGAATCTTCACAGCCTTTTGTTCACATAACACCTCCACGATGGTTGGACAATCAGTCCATTCCTATGACAATATCAAAACTACCCAATTCTACTGGTAAAAGGTCAATAGTAAACTGGTAACCGTTAAAGGTTATAGGGCAATTAACAATAAGTTGGTGACTGGTAATTGGTTTCCCGCTGGCAAATTCAATGGTATACGGTTGTTTCAAGTCAATAGAAGGCATATTCAAGAGTGGCAAAAATGCAATCGACACGTAACTTCTATCGGCTCCCGTATCGAATAACACTGAAGCAAATTGATTGAAAATGAGGAACGTACCTAAAACTACGTTGGGATCCTGGCGTGCGTCACCAGGTCCCATGACAAAGGCACGACCTCGAGCTGCATTTGAGGTAGATGCTTGGTTCTGGGTGCTCCTTCCGGGCATCTGCTGGGCTAACTTCGGACAACTATTACAAAAATGCTCCGTGCTGCCACATCCAAAGCATGCACGGGGGAAGGCAACCTGTGGTGCTGGTTGTTGAGGTTACTGCTGAAGAGGTTGAGGCATTTGGGATTGGGTTCCATGGGCACCCTACAGTTTTGGGCATAATGTCCATTTCTATGACACCTCGAGCGTATCATTGCTCGGCACCCACCAAAGTGGTGGTAAGTACACTTGTTGCACTTTGGGGCCTTTCCTTTATAGTTATCAGAGTTACCAGTTGGGATAGTCTTGGTGTAACTCTGGCTAGTTGCTTTCCCTTTCTTCAGTGTTGCTGCTCCAGCTCGCTTACCTTCTGGGGCTTCCCGCTTATTCCCTATCACTAATCTATCCAGTCCTTCAGTTCCACTAACTTCCATTGGGTTGTAGTCCATGACGTGCGTATACGTGCAAACCAGTCTAACCTTGTTTTGTGCGTTGTTTGGATTGTCATTTTGACCTACTAGTCCTGGTTGCGGATTCGGTTGTGGGTTAGCATTAATACCGGAGCTAACCGGCGCTATAATTTGCGCAACTTCTGCCTCAGTCATCTGTGGTGTGCGTTTCGGGGCCATTCTATTATAAACAATAGATGTCTAGGTATCAATGCCACGTATCCATTTAACACATATCACATATTCGGCTAAAACATAGCACACACTTCATCACACACATGAATCCATGGCACATTTAGTCAAAAGCATCGCAATATATATATATTTTATATATGTAATGTCATCATCATACAAGCATCAAAATTTGCACATAGACTTTACCCTCAGGGCCAGTGCTTAGATGTGCTGCCAAAATAGGTCACCAAAGTGACGTATAGACTCGATGCAACGAGACTACCAACTAGGAAAACGTGAAAATACTATGACTGCATCACCACCTCGACATGGGTATAACCCAGTGCTTGGTAGGATGTACAAAAGATACATCATATCTATCTATACTGAAAGAAAAACCATACTAAGAACGCCACATCCATCAGGCCAATCCTCCAAAACCTGCGACCAAACCTACAATAGCATTGATGCATCCGTATCCTGATGCACGGAAATGATCCTCCTCATGATGGACATACCCCATACCCTGCTGTAAAGCGATGATCGCCTGCTGTAAGACGATCAAGTAGTCTCCCATCGACCTCCTCTGCTACTCATCCTCATCCCGTGCCATTTGTAGTAATGAAATCTGCTTGAATAGAGATCCCATCAAGCTGCTCTCGGTGATAGGAGCAGGCACCTCCTGAGGAGGAACAAGTATACCCCAGATAGGTGGAGAAGGCTCTCTAAACGGCGGGGAAGGGCCACAACGTTCGTAAGTGTGAAACGGGGAAGGGTCCTCCCGGGGTGGGGTCAGAAAGCGAGCAGTAAAATGCTGCTGGATCCCTATAGGTACGGGTGTCGGACGAATAGGGGACCCGGGTGGGGTAAACACAGGTACAAGTGTAAGTACCCTCCGACGAGCCGTCTGTCGGAGGCCAAAGGTGGGTATCTCCAGAGGGCTAGATGAGGAGGGTGAATAAGTACTCGGAGTGGAAGGAGTGTAAGGGTCAGGCTGTGTCGGGTGCTACCGGCTCCCACTCCTAATGCCCTGTGGCAGGAGTAGGGCTCCTAGGAATAGGTCCTACTGGTATGGCAACATCCGGGGTACGACTATGCTCTGATGAGCTAGTTGGGTGGTGTGATGTTGAACGGTAGGTGGTCGGGCCTCCCCTCGCGCCTAGTACGAGGTCTGGGTGGGTACGGACAGCAACAATAACCAGAAGGATCTGGCGAGTAGCTCGATGTCAAAAGGGGTGTCAGCGGATCCTCCTCAGGATCAGTCTCCATATCCGAAGTCGACTGGTGACTCGAACGAGGCGACATGCTACCTGAAAAAAAAAAAAACCACACACAACGATGGTTTGACTGACCAAGATACTGAACTCACATTCCACAAATATACACATAAGCACTAATTGCACACAGTTTCTATTGTTAAGATTTATAAAAAAAATTACTTGCGGTTGGTGACGTTAGTATACGGATGTCCGTCCTATCTCAATGACGTTCGCAGAACCCCCAAGTATGAGTAGATAAATTATGGTGTTCCGGACTACAATAATTATTGCCCCTACCAGGGCTTCCTGGTAATAGCTATACTACTCAATTTCTAGAGGTTCTCAGCGTGTGGAGACTAACTTAGGATTATAGTCTTGGTTCTTTAGAGATACCTAGTTCGCTATAACCGAAGGCTCTGATACCATCTTCTGTCACACCCCGACTCGCAGCGGAAGACAAATGCAGGGTGCGGCAGACACGTGGTAATGCTCCATAGTTTAAAAACATGATATCATAAACAGAGAGAACCTCGGTTACAACATACTATGAGTATCATATTACACACCATAAGTTCAAGGACAGTACTACGAGCTATCACAGCTCTTATTCTACTACAGATCACTACTAAAGCCATCCACACACACGTTCCTTACTCCTCTTTAGTTTTACCTGAAATGCATGTTAGTTTTAATAGGTTAGCTAAACATTGCGTGAGTTCCACTGGTTTAATTGCTGCGTAACAATATGTGTTAACAAGTTTAATTGCACTGGTCATAATAGCAATGACGGTCACAGTCATAGTCACAGATGGAATTACACAAGGAAGCAAGTGAAACTTGATTGTTTTACCCCTGGTCGTGTCACCCAGACACTCCCGGTCCACCAACTACGTCACGTGCAGTTCAACGCCCCTTAGTAGTTATCCCGAACAACACAACCAAATTAGGACACGTGCAGACCTGGTTGCCGATCTTTCTGTCGGGCGCAACCTGAGTTCGTCAGACCAATAGTAATATCCACTCCCCACGGCTTACGCTAATCACTTGTAAAGGGGAGGTAGTTCGTGTGTTAGATAATTCACATCATCACAAGTTGGTGCAATTACCATAGTTTCGTAACATGCAAGTAATTTCAGAAAACAGTGACACAGTTTAAAAGTGGTGGAGTGAAACTCACTCCCAAATTGGTGTATTCAACACAGTTTTTAACATGCAAGTCCCCAGAAAACAATAAAACCATTCAAAAGTGGGGAAGTGAAAACTCACTCCCAAGTTGGGGCAATGATCACAGTTTGTAACAAGTTCATGTGTTAGGGAAGTGAAAATCCCTTCATAAGTTTGTGTACACAACACAGTTTGTAACAAGCATTACACCCCAAGTAAAACAATAAAACAGTCAAAAGCGGGGTAGTGAAACTCACAATGCAAATAGTGGTCTCAACACAAGAGTGGTCGAGTAGCTGGATCCACTTTAATGACACACATGCACGCATGGACTCAAATCAGTATCTAGGTTGGTAATGATTATAACTTGGATCTGGTCAGGAGTTTTTTACTCCGGATTGAGTCTATAGGACACTAGTATGGTGATGAACGTCAAGGTAGTATTATTTTTCAGTTTGGCTTCCGGGCACCGATTTGCGTGCCAGCAAAAATCGGTAGTTTAACGTGTTCGGATAATGGTACGGGAATACCAGTAGTGCCAACACGTGGTTATTCAAGAATGATTAACTTTCCATTAAGGGAGTTTGAGTGTTCGGGGGGTCTAAGTTGCTCAAAATTGAGTTTTCATTTTCACCGTCGGGAATTTTCCCGAACTGCCTTAGGACACACCTAGGTCTAAGTTGCTCAAATTTGAGTTTTCATCATATACCTAGCGATTCTTCCGATTCCAAGCGTTTATCTTGATCCCAGAAGTGTGTGAAGGCTATATTCAGTACCTACACATCAAGTACAACCCAAATATGCTATAACTTAGATCAATCAAGCTTTAATTCAATGTTTTTCGATTAATCGAATAGTCAAGCGATTTTTGTCGAATAAGAGTTGATTAGGGTATCAAACCCCAATGATTAGTGACCATGGCTGCCATATAACACCAGTGGTTTCATGTGGTGTTCATATTCAGCCCTAAAACTTGTCTAAAACTCCAAAATTCATGGACTAAAAAGCGTTTTTCGGCTACAAATCGCGTTTAATCTAAGAAACGGACTTAGAACAATAAGTATCAAGGTAAATAACTTTATATTAGGACTTGTTCTTAATGAATTCAGCTGAGAATAAGGGGATTTGGAGCAGATTTTTGGGGAAAAGTTTGAAGGAATTTGATTAAAATTAAAAGAAAAAAAACCATTTATATAACCATGGGGGGGGGGGGTTGGCGGTTTGGAGGTGGGCCCCCTAGGGCCACCTCGTGCTTTGTTTTGCATGCTTAAAGATGATGTTTATCTTCCGGATAAGTATAGGTTTGTTTTCGGGGTCCTGCGCGCGTTCTCGATTTGCGTGACGCTCTCCATTTTGCGCGTACTTAGTGTCATAAGACTCGGTTATAAAAGTTATGCATAGCCGTCTTAAACTCCGAACCCAGTTACTTTTTAATCGTAAAAGTCTAGGTTGACGTTCGTTTAAGTATTTTAAGCTTGATCGCACATCTGGTTGCCTTATGTTATGCCCGGAACGAATGCGTTTCCCCAATCGGGGGCTGCTTCGTTTTGCGTGCCCGGGCTTTGATTATTTTCAATCCTTATGTCATAGTCTATGGCACCAAACTAAGTTATTCCTGGAACTCCGAATCGTAAATAAGGATACTGATACTCTAATAATCAACGTTAAAGGTTTAATGCGTTGTTAAACGTCAAGTCTCCGTTTAACACATTGTTCAAGGCTAAGGACGCCAACCTCGCATCGTTGGTCCTTAGTAGTGTCATGTCAACCATGACGTGTTCTCAGATTCCTCCGAGATATAACATATATCGTTTCGCATAACACACAAGTCATGAAATTTCACAAGGTTTACGCACAATTATAGTTTTAGTCATGCTTTAAGTTTAGGACCAATTAAGGTGTACCTGGTTTCGTCATGGGTATCACATTTTAATCCGAGATTTTTGGAAGTTTAAACATGTTTAGGGGCTGAACAAGAACACCCTAGTATTTACATGGTGTTATATGGCAGCCATGATCACAAATCTTTAGGGTTTGATACCCTAAGCAACACCTATTCAATAAAAATCGCTTAACTATTCGATTAACCGAAAAACCATGACATAAAGCTTGATTGACCTAAGTTCTAGCATATTTGGATTGTACTTGATGTGTAGGTACTGAATATAGCCTTCACACACTTCTGGGAGCAAGATAAATGCTTGGAATCGGAAGAATCGCTAGGTATAACATCCGAGAACCGAATCTAGACTAGGCATAAAATTTTTTTGCCTAAAACTTGGCGCGTGTAACATGGATTGAGCTGAAATTTAGTCTGGTGATGTAGGGTATTTTCAAGAAGGTCCACGTAAAAGTTTAGAATTTTTAGAATTTTCTACGATTTTTGGTGAATTTTTAACTGGTTTACCAAAAGAATTTCTAGAAAAATTATCAAACGAAGTTAATAAATCACCACATTTTACAGAGATACTAAGGAACATGTAGGTAATGTTCTGTGAAAATATGGTGTCCATTGGTTGAGTTTTCATTTAAGTTAAAAATCCACGTTTTTGCGAGTTTTCGGTAGCCGGGAACGCACCGAAACGAATTCGGAAAAATCTCAAAATTTTGTGAGGAGTTTCTAGACATGTAAAAAGTGTTCTGGAATTTGTTTTGGAATTTTTTAACTAATGATGGTATTTAATTTTAATTACGTGGTTAAAAAGAGTTTTATAAATAATTTATTTAAATAAGTAAATTAACTAAATAAATTCCCAGAAATTGTTCCCATAATCTACAGATTTTTACTGATTTATATAAAAATTTACAGATTTTTATATGAAATATAGATTAAATGGGAATTTATGGAGTTAAAAATAGATTATTTTAAAGCAATTTTGGTAGTTTACCGTATAACGAAACCTGCCGGAACTGGGAACTGACCCTGGGAGTATTCTGGAGATTCTCGGGCAAAATTGGGCACTATGGGTGTGCTATAAGACAATCTGGAAGAATTCCCGACGGTGAAAATGGAAACCTAAATTTGGGTAACTTAAACCCCCCAAACACTCAAACTCCCTTGATGAAAAGTTAATCATCCTTAAATAACCACGTGTTGGCATTATTAGTATTCACGTACCATTATCCAACACGTTAAACTACTGACTTTGGCTGGCACGCGAATTGGTGCCCGGAAGCCAAACTGAAAACTAATACTACCCTGACGTCCATCACCATACCAGTGTCCTATAGACTCAATCCGGAGTAAAAAATCCTAACAAAATCCAAGTTATAACCATTACCAACTTAGATACTGATTTGAGTCCATACTTGCATGTGTGTCATTAAAGTTGATCCAGCTGCTTGATCACTCTTGTGTTGAGATCACTATTTGCACGGTGAGTTTCAGTTCCCCACTTTTGAATTGTTTTACTGTTTTCTGGGGACTTGCATGTTAAAAACTGTGTTGATTACACTAAGTTGGGAGTGAGTTTCAGTCCACCACTTTTAAACTGTGTTGCTACTTTTCTGAGGTGATTTGCATGTTACAAAACTGTGTTAATTGCACCGACTTGTGATGATGTAAATTTTATAACACACGGTCCGGCAAGCTGCAAGTGTCTGTTATGACACGGTTTGGCGAGCCACAGGTTCTTGTTGTAACACAGTCCGGCAAGCTGCATGTGTCTGTTATGACACGGTTTGGTGAGCCGCAGGTGCTTGATGTAACATGGTCATGCTAGCTGAAGGTGTTTGTATTGATAAATCCGTGAACTATGACTTGTGCAATGAAACTTGTTAACACATGTTGTTACACAACAATTAAACCAGTGGAACTCACGCAGCGTTTTGCTGACCATTTTTAAAACTAACATGCATTTTAGGTAACTTGAGACTAATGTGATCCATGTATGTTGTTCAAGACGTGTTTGTAGAATCCTGATATAGATGCATGCAGCTTAAAAGACTTATGTGGTTCATGGGAACACGCAGTTGTAACATACATGTAGTATGTAGTCAACATTTTGTATGTAATAAAATGTAGTGTCTTTATAACAATGTGCTTGTACCAGAGGTGTCTGTTGCATCCCGTATTTTTTCTTACGCTGCAAGTTGGGGTGTGACAGAAGATGGTATCAGAGCCATTGGTTATAGAGAATTAGGTGCCTTTAAGGAAACCTAGACTATAACTACAGGCTCGGACTTTAGTGGACATCCTTGGAAAAATTAACCTCCACTAAAGATAGTCAGTGAACATCGTGAAGTATCCTATTGGCAAGTACCAAGATGGCCTGGTGGGGCAAGTGGGCTATTATGGTCCGAAACATAGTAACAGACTTGCTCATACGAGGCAGTATGGGAAAGTTGCGGTAATAAACACCCTTAAATACGTGGAATGATACATACGTGTACCAAGGTGATATTGTGTGAATGTTGTGTGGGAATGGATACATGAATTGGGATTGGTGAATAATGCGTTACTACATATGCCTTCAGGATAGGCAGAAAACTTGTATTACAGTCCATTCCACATTCGTACTGACCACATATTTAACATCCACTAGAGTTGGATTCCTATACTCACACAGTTTTTACTTATACTTTATAATGAGAGAACTTAAGCCTTTATTACGATACGATCTCACCAACTCTATCCTTAGAATTATTATAACAACGATTACATACCAGAATGGTACTTCAAAATGAACATAGATACATAAAGAACGCGTGGGTCGTCCTGATAAACTGGGAGGACGCCATACGGATCCTTACTTTGCTTCTCGTGGTTTCACATTTGATGGTTATACAATCGCAGAGTTCAAACATCTTGCGAAACTTTTTCGTTCTTGAATCCGCGATTCATTTGATGGTCCGCGGGATTCCTCTTCTGCTTATAATTTTGGCACTAGCTTTCACGTCGTGTGGTACTATAATACTTAGTGGTATTCCTTAGCACGTGTTTCGATATATGTTATATCTGAACATGACGATTTATGGGATACCGAGATGGCATGGGATGCGCGAATAAGTTACCCTTTCCATTGTCATTCGATGTCATGGGGTATAGAGTTTGTGATGATACAGATTCCTTTGCAACGCTTAGTGTTGTGGAATCTCATTTCATGTGACCATTGGTTACATTGTGTCCTTTTACGATTATCGATTATTTCGGATTTCAGTTGGCTAGTTGCGAAAAGTAATATTAGGCCTGAATATCTTGGTGAACGGAACATTGATTATGTATATGGGTATAGTGGATACGTTGCGGCACTTCCTATATATAAACACCCGACTACATTATCAAGTTACCGTTACTCAGGGCAGACGGGCTTCATGTTGCGATCTGTTTGGTTATGTTTTGGGGTAATACAGTGTGAGACTTCGACCTAGTTTGATGCAATAAATGATGCCACAGCTGTTGTAACAACGGCACCTATATACGTTTGCGATGATTTTAAACTAAAGGTAGTTGGGGGTTGACATCTAAACGACCACCGGATTAATCCTGGGAAAGCCCTTATTTTCTCAAATACGTGACACGATTTCTAAGGGCACTACACCCTAGTAGTACTCTGTACTGAACTATTTGGGTATAGCCGATGATAGCTTACCCACATCGATTTACCCAATGCTTCATTCATTATAAGTAACCATGTTTCTGTCTTTGATAAGACAATTCAGCGTAAGTTATTTCTTTTGGCGGGATTTGCTTCATATATTCGAAATCATTACGTTACGGCGAACAAACTATACTCATGTCGCCGACCGTCGTCTATGAAACTATTTGGTTGAAGCATATATTTCCTTTACCTAACCGTCGTTCATTAGTGATACAGCCTCTAAGTCTTAGTAAGAACACATAATTATCATCGGTATGGATAACCCAAGAGGATTTAGGGGTAACACATAAATGGAGAAACTCATCCGTTGTAATCAAAGATCGGCAAGAGTTTGTGTGGATGCGGATGTGATTGTAATAAGATTCATGGAGTCGAAAACATTTTACCCATAGTCCGTGTAACCGTTAATACTTTGTATTAACCAGAAACTTATATGTATACGTGTATTTATAAACACCACATTATCCGCAGTCCAATCCAAGGGTCAGTATGGTAAATCTCGGGTAGGGGTGACGTAACCCCTGTACGAAGTAAGAAAACTATAATCAGAAAGTAATCCGATTCATTGCTTCAAATCACTTCAACTCTCCTTACTAACACTGTTGGAAAGTGTTGAGGTCCGGTACATATAAATTACTAAAGTGATACACCCTATTTTTTTCCGACGTTCAACCATGTTACGTTATGTTAGCTTCCTATGGAATTATGATAGGTATTTCGGCGATAGAACCAAGTGGCGTACAACCTTGAATCCTATCGATTTAGTTCAAACTAATACAAGGTAAATCCCCGGTAACTTGAAGTAGTAACGAATGAGTGGTATATTTAGTAAACAAAATGACACAAAGCGATTTTTCGTCGGACGATTATTTTATTTATATATATATATAATTCGAAGGACGACATTTAAAAGAATCATATAAAATGTTTATATAACAACCGATCCCTTGTTTTTAGCCTCGCATAACTTAGTGAAAATATGTTCCAACGAAAGACGAGATTGCCTTTGAGTAATATTCGAGTACAGTAATCCGATGACTAATCCATGTGACAACTCCTATCCAAAACTGCAGACTCTAGACCACCGATTCTTTTGATCTTTTTTCGGTAATATCTTTGTGATGGCTATACTAAGTCTTGAACCAACCTCACCCGTATGAGGGCGGTGCATTCGTTCTAGAAATTGCATAAGGGGATACATGGTTCTTTGATTCATTTTGGTTAAGGCTTTTCGCGTCACGATACCTGCGACGGTAGTGCGATTGTTCTTGGGTAGGGACCAACTCGGATACTTTTATGTCTATAAAACCTATTGACTCCCCAACTTTACGATAATAATACCCGGAGAACAACATATGTCTCCTCCTCTTCCTTGAAGCATCCGAGGAGTTCAAATAGTTATACACAATGTTATTCACGAGTCATAGGGAATGATTGAAACTCTCTGCGGACCGTTGTAAAAGTGTTATTTGGTAATGGTCTCCTACATGTGTAGGAGGATGATGCATGAGATACACTGACTTTCATCCGTTGATTGGATACAAAGTGAACGATACCCTACTCTTGTGTGTAACCAAGAGTTATACGTTAAAGGGTGTTGCTTGTCCTCATGAACATACAAGGAGTAAATCCTTTAGATCAGGGAAATATTGTTGAAACACCCCTTGTCTTCCTTCGATTGGTTGGTACTTTCAATTGATTTTTATTTAATCGATTTGAGTGATTATTCGCGAGATACAATGTTACCGAGAAACCCGATTCTTCGTTATTTTCGAGTGACGAAAATTCTTTTGCTACATAAGGAAACAAGAACGGTAGAAATCTTAAGTATAATACTGTATATATACATATATACATGTGTATTCGTACCATCTAATTCTAAGAGTTAGGAACCACTCCGCATGAAGTAACACAGTTAGAACCAAACTCTCATTTAAAAAGGAGTAGTTATGAGTCGTCCGAATATCGGAATTGGTGACTTTTGCGCGCTGAACCCACCTGGGGAAAGCTAAACCATAAATCGAGTAGTCCCGATCATTCCAGATAAATGGACTAGTGAATCTTCCGAATATGTCCCTCGGATATCGTACTCATCTAGAGGGAGGATTTCCTTTGATACCTGGATGTGCGACACCAACAGACTAAACAACCAAGTGTAAATCAGTGCTTGGTTGGATGCACCGACTGGCTGCGAAATGGCATTAGTAACCTCTACTTATATCCTAACCGTCCGAGTGCTAGACATACCTTGATTGATTACGGTTTTCATTCCGCTTTTATTAAAGTTGCTCCTATTATTTCAAGAGGTTACCAAGTAATTGTGGATCTAGGTTACTACATTTCCTGGCAGCACTTATTCCTTCCGTGCCCTATGGGGAAACAGAACTGACTAATTCCACGACAAAGGGTCGAGAGACTCAACGACCCTAGTCTTGACCAACTATGGGGCCGGATCTTCTTTTCTTGTTCACATTATTATGAATATGAGACTAACGGGAAAAATCAGATGCAGTGGTCAACTGTCCCTATCGGAACTAGGGTGACTATGGATTCGGGCTTTAGCCCATGGGTTTATAAAACCACACGAATTTCTCAATCTAAACGAAGATGGTTAGGCATGAACAAACTCGACGAAATCCTTACGTTTAATCGGTGATTGGCGGAGGTGCCAAGATGGGAAGGCATTATATCTTTCTATACTCATATGCAGTTCAGATCATACCAAGTCCGAATTTGACTCGAAAAAACCACGAGACCGAGACGGTCAAGTGGTGATTAACCACCTTGTGACTAGTATGGGCTATATTCGCCTATGCATTAGGTAATCTTTTGAGAACATGATGGGAAACGATTACTTCTCATTATCTCCATTAACGACATCCTTATGAAACGTTAGTCGAGCGTGGCTATGTTCCAACCCTGCGGGAGGTACTCCGTTGATAGGGAATCTTGATGCGATGACTCGTTACATAGTCATCTTTTACAAAATTGCATGTACGTCTACGACAAATGCTGGTCCCTTGTTTAGGGCCATCCTGGTGATACTTTTGATCGTTAGACACTCGTCATACCGTAATAATTCTACGTGAAATATAGCGTTCTAGACGTGGTGTTATTGGAATTAAAACAGCTTTAGATACGCACTTTACCATTCCCAGTATATGGGAATTTTTATACGATGACCTCTCGGAGAATCACATTGATGCTATCAAAGCTGCTAAGTTATTTCCTTCTGGAAAAGACGTAAACAATATACAACAGCTGGAGCCAAGCTCCCGACACTTAACGCAAAGTGGAAGTAGTATTGTGGAACTTTCATATCCTTGTGACGTAATAGACTTACTTGGTGGGTAGTGCAGGCATACCATTGATGTAAGGGTGCAAATTCGTTGTTACTCGTGTATATGCTCGCCTTATGGCAGCCGTAGGCTCTTAAAAGCCTTTTTCTTTCTTATTCTCTACCATAGAGTATGGATTCTCGTGGTCGGTTTGTAGTAGCCAAAGATAACCACGCACATAACAAGGGAAGACGGTCACTCATAACTCAGTGAGACCAAAAAAAATTATTCCCTTTTCACAAACATGCGGGGCATGGTGCTCACTATTGCGGTGTTCGTAACGAACTCTGGGAAAGTACCCATACTCCTCCTTTATGGGGGGTGTTCAATAACTATTAAACGAAATCGTAAATGAAACTTATGGTGTATTAATGGTGAAGATAATGAATGCGAAGAAAACATAATAATTGCAATCAGCTATAAGCTGAATACGAGACTCCTATTCTATTGTGAAGCCAACAACACTCTCACTTTCAGATTGGAAGTAATGACAAAAAGTTACTCTAACAATACGTAGGAATTATGGATGGACGAATTACGCTACTACTATGTAGCACAATTATCATCTCTGTAAGATGATGATACTAAACGAAAAGTGAAAACATACTTGTCTGTCAGATGACTGACACGAATATAAATACGGAGCTTTTCAACGAATTACTAAACGAAATTTCGAGGACGAAATTCTTTTAACCGGGGGAGACTGTGACAACTGTGAAAAATCCCGGTAAACTTTGATTGGTACAAGTATGTGGTAACCGGACGGGATATGTGTCTCGTGATATTGTTATGATTATGTATGACACCCATGACGAAAAAGGTCCACCTTAATTGGTCCTAAACGTTAAGCATTATTAAAACAATAATTGCGCGTAAACTTGGCAACCTGGTATGACTTGTGCGCTATACTGAGCAATTGTTATTATGTCTCGGAGGAGTCCGAGAGCACGTCATGGTTATCATGACAATATTAAGGACCAACGATGCGAGGTTGGTGTCCTTAGCCTTAAACAACGTGTTAAACGCAGACTTGACGTTGAACAGTGCATTAAACCTTTGACGTTGATTATTAGGTTATCGGTAGCAACATTTAAGATTCCGAGTTCTAGGAACAACTTAGTTTTTTGCCATAGATTGTGACATAAGGGTTGAAAATAATCAAAGCCCGGGCACGCAAAACGAAGCAGCTCCCGGTTGGGGAAACGCCTTCGTTCCGGGCATAACATAAGGCAACCAAATGTGCAAGGAACGATCGATCAAGCTTAAAAACACTTAAACGAACATCAAACGAGACTAAACGTAACCATGCTCGGATTTCGAGACGGTTATGCTCAATTTTTAAAACCAGGTCTTTTGACACTAAGAACACGCAAAATGGAGCCCGTTTTGCAAATCGGAGACGCGTCCGGGACCCGAAAACAGAAGATAAACATCATCTATTAACACATGAACCGAAGCATGAGGTGTCCCCTTGGGACCCACCTCCCAAACCGCCACCATACCCCCCATGTATAAAATAGTATTTTTTTTCTTTTTTCATTTATTTTCATTCATTTTCACCAAAAAATTCCACCTTTTCTCCAAGAAATCTGCCACAACTCACCTAAATCTCAGCTGATTACACCCCTAAAAACTCCAAATCAAAGGTATTCTTCAAGTTCTAAGTGGTTTTGATTGAGTTTTCTTGATTAAACGCGATTTCTAGCCGAAAAACTCATTTTAATCCGCTATTTTTGGAAGCTTAAACATGTTTAGGGGCTGAACAAGAACACCCTGGTATTTACCTGGTGTTATATGGCAGCCATGATCACAAATCTTTGGGGTTTGATACCCCAAGCAACACCTACTCAACAAAAATCGCTTAACTATTCGATTAACCGAAAAACCATGACATAAAGCTTGATTGACCTAAGTTCTAGCATATTTGGATTGTACTTGATGTGTAGGTACTGAATAAAGCCTTCACACACTTCTGGGAGGAAGATAAACGTTTGGAATCGGAAGAATCGCTAGGTATAACATCCGAGAACCGAATCTACGCTAGGCAGAAAATTGTTTTGCCTATAACTTGGTCCGTGTAACCTGGATTGTTAGGAAGGTCCACATAAAATATTAGAATTTTTTGAATTTTCTACGATTTTTGGTGAATTTTTAACTGTTTTACCAAAACATTTTCGGATAAATTATCAAACGAAGTTAATAAATCACTAAATTTTACAGAGACACTAAGGAACATGTGGGAAATGTTCTGGGAAAATTGGAGTCTCTTGGTTGAGTTTTGATTTGGGTTAAAAATCCGCGTTCTTGCGAGTTTTCGGTAGCCGGGAATGCACTAAAACGAAATCGGAAAAATCTCAAAATTTTTGTGAGGAGTTTCTGGAGATGTAAAAGGAGTTCTGGAAATTTTTTGGAATTTTTGAACTAAATATGGTAGTTAATTTCAATTATGTGGTTAAAAATAGTTTTATAAATAATTTATTTAAATAAGTAAACTAAAATAAATTCCCAGAATTTTTTCCCATAATCTAATGATTTTTGCTGATTTATATATAAATTTATAGATTTTTATATGAAATATAGATTAAATGGAAATTTATGGAGTTGAAATAGATTATGTTAGAGCAATTTCGGCAGTTTACCGTATAACGAACCTGCCGGAACTGGGAACTGACCCAACCCGACAAATACTATAATTGGAACACTGGGAGTATTCGGGAGATTCACGGAAAAATTGGGCAATATGGGTGTGCTCTAAGACAATCCGGAAGAATATCCGACGGTGAAAATGAGAACACAAATTTGGGCAACTTAAACCCCCCAAACACTCAAACTCCCTTGATGGAAAGTTAATCATTCTTAAATAACCACATGTTGCCATTATTAGTATTCACGTACCATTATCCGAACACGTTAAACTACTGAATTTGGCTGGCACGTGAATCGGTGCGCGGAAGCCAAACTGAAAACTAATACTACCCTAACGTCCATCACCATACCAGTGTCCAATAGACTCAATCCGGAGTAAAAACTCCTGACCAGATCCAATTTATAACCATTACCAACTTAGATACTGATTTGAGTCCATACTTGCATGTGTGTCATTAAAGTTGATCCAGCTGCTTGATCACTCTTGTGTTGAGACCATTATTTGCACGGTGAGTTTCACTCCCCACTTTTGAATTGTTTTACTGTTTTCTGGGGACTTACATGTTAAAAAATGTGTTGATTACACCAAGTTGGGAGTGAGTTTCAGTCCACCACTTTTAAACTGTGTTGCTGCTTTTCTGAGGTGATTTGCATGTTACAAAACTGTGTTAATTGCACCAACTTGTGATGATGTAAATTTTATAACACACGGCCCGACAACCTGCAGGTGTCTGTTATGACACGGTTCGGCGAGCCATAGGTGCTTGTTTTAACACGGTCCAGCAAACTGCATGTGTCTGTTATGACACCGTTCGGCGAGCCGCAGGTGCTTGATGTAACATGGTCTTGCTAGCTGAAGGTGTTTGTGTTGATAAATCCGTGAACTGTGACTTGTGCAATGAAACTTGTTAAGACATGTTGTTAGACAAAAATTAAACCAGTGAAACTCACGCAGCGTTTAGCTGACCCTTTTTAAAACTAACAGGCATTTCAGGTAACTTGAGACTGATGTGATCCATGTATGTTGTTCAAGACGTGTTTGTAGACGAATCCTGATATAGATGAATGCAGCTTAAAAGACTTATGTGGTTCATGGGAACACGCAGTTGTAACATACATGTAGTATGTAATCAACGTTTTGTAAGTAATAAAATGTAGTGTGTTTATAAATAATGTGCTTGTACCAGAGGTGTCTGTTGCATCCCGTATTTTTTCTTCCGCTGCAAGTTGGGGTGTGACAAAAAAATCCACACCGATGAACACAAAGCTGATTTTTATACCAAAGTTTTTCCTTTAACAAGGTTTAAATATCTAATGAGGCTTAACGGTATTAAAAATTTGTTGACAGGTGCGGAGGTGGAGGTTGAATATGGATCAGACGACGAGTTCACGTGATCCACAATGGTTTGTTTATCTTTTAGATTAGTATTTCTTAAAAACTAAAATACAAAAATATATTTTTGATTTTAGGGAGAGAAATATTTGAGAAAATACAAAAGCATATGAAAAATTCAATAAGTACAAAAACATTGAAAAAGACAAAAAGAATTTTGTATCACGAAGGAAATGATAGTACATCAATGGACTATCATAGTATGCTAAAGAATTGAAAAGTTATAAAAAGTGATAAAAAAGTCTTACTGTGGATGTGTCGATAGGCTTTACACGTTCAGCAAATTGTTTCCGGGATATTAAAACTAAATTTTACAACTGCTTAAACTTGTGGATTAACATCTCTCGGATATATGGACTTAGTACTCCGAAATTTCGTTTGAGAGATTGTCGGATTCTGAGATACGAGGTCTTTATAGATAGTTGATATCTGGGGTATTATACAAGTTCTTCTGATTTTGCGGAAGCAATAGCCTAGAACTTCTATAATGCTTTTGCTATAAACCCCTAAACTGCATGCAAACTTGAAAAGAATCGAAAGATCTAATCAATTGCAGTGCTGAAAAGATTCCTTAATTGGAACACACCTTTAAGTCGAGCCTTCATCTCTTTGTCGATACGGTGGTATTAACCTGAGCTCTCAAGGCTTCGCATTAACCCAGATACAGATATCAATTATGCTATATCTGTAAGATGAAATCTAGGGAATTTTGAAACGGGAGTATATTCTGAGATGGGAACCATAGTTGAGTCAAGTTTCATAATTCATGCCTAACATATCTTGGAACAATTGAGAAATGTGTCGAAGTATAAGTGGACAAACATATCGACAATCTAGGTAAATGAGTTTAAAACTTAAAGTCATCAAAAGGTCAACGGTACTGGTGATATGTCTCAATCAATTGATATGATCCTTAGACACGAATTCACAAAAATATGTCTGTAAATATGTTTGTACATAGTTTACTTGTTAAAAATATGTACATAGTTTTGTACATAGTTTATTTGCTTTACAGATTAAAACCAAAAAGATTTTCAGTATGTTTTAGCACAAACTTGGAAAAATACAAAAAGATTTTGTTTCTACATTAATTTCTACAAGCCAATGTTGGAGAACGGATCTTCAAAGTCTAGTAATGTGCTAAACTGGTGGAAATCTAATTGACAACGGGCTGGGAGCTAATCTGTAAAATCTGATAAGCCAAAATGATTAAAAGTTCATTAATTTGAAATTTGATTTTGAGAAAAACCAACAGTTTGTTCATAACGAGTCGAACCGAGCTCATTAACTTGGACTCGGCAGACAAATCGGTTAACCAAGATCATTAGTTTGGACTTGGTCAACTGAGTGGATTGTTAAAACTGGTAAAAATTGAAAAGTTCAGGGTCTAAATTGAAAATTTTGAAAAAAATTGATTTTGGGATAATCTAGTTCGCCCGAACTTGTTATCAAGTTCGACCGGACTTGTCTAAGCTTTATAGGCTTTATTAAATGACAAGTTCTCCCGGACTTATTACTGATCTTAGTTGATTGGTTTGACAAGTTCGCCCGAACTTGTTAAGTATAAATAGATCACAAGTTCGCCCGGACTTCATTACATGTTCATTCACAACACAGAGCGAACTTAGGCGATCTGAGCGAAGTTTCAAAATTGTCACATTTAAGTCGAATTTTTGCCCAAATTTCGTGTGATCTTTAGTGATTGGCACACTAAAGAACATGGCTATGGTAAGAGATTGGACATTGAACCGTGAATTGATATAGTTTGAACGATATATATCTGTTTTGAACGATTGGACATGATTAAGGATGTCAAAGGACAAATTGGACCATAAAACGTGTTTAACAACCATAAACGACCATAAATGTATCATCAATTTGAATCAAAATGGTTGGAATAGGTTGTTGCAGGTGTTTTCATGAAAAAGATAACAAGTTCGCCCGAACTTGTCAACTGGTTCTTTGAACCAAGTTCGGCCGAACTTGTCCTCGTCTGTTATAGAAATATTATCTCACAAGTCCGCCCGAACTTGTTTGAGAATTTCAAAAATCATGAACACTTGACAAGTTCGCCCGGACCTGTCTGAGTCTGTTTCAATTGTAAAAACTTTACAAGTTCGCCCGAACTTGTTTAAGTTTTGGTTAAAATTACTAAGGCAAGTTCGCCCGGACTTGTTATTAGGGTTTGTGAAAATTGTTTAAATTTGCTAATTTTGTCTCAATTTCATGCTTGCAGAATATTCAGCTCTCGTTCAATAAATTCCATAATACGTGCATAACGCTCGACAAGATTGTCTGTCCATCTCTTGAAGCATATGACAGTATTCTCGCTTTCATGGAGAGTATTCCAATTCATAAAGCGATTACGGAAAAGACGATGGTTTATAGGTCGTACGTCTATAGATTCTGGAGCTGAGCGTCACTGAATGAGGATAACACAGTGATCAAATCAATGGTTCGCGAAGGAAATGAAGATAAGGAGATTACAATATCTGAAGCAGACATTCGCAAAGTACTAAATTTCAATGACGCATATCAAGAACAACATGGGATCGAACAGGCTTGTGATGTATTCTAGGTTTATACAGATGCTGATCGACGACAAGTTCAAGAAGATCGCAAAGGATCCAAACGATATTGTCTATCTTAGTCACTTAGATGATACAACTATCAAGAAGCTTATTACTTTCCAGAAGCAAGCTTTAGCGCCAATCGCAAAGCCTTTATATGGTGCTATAGTTTCTGCTGATTATGTCGCACCACAAGAATACAAATGGTGTAAAGATGACAGTGGTGACGAAAAGAGAGGAATGCTGAAATAGAATGGCTGTCGACTTTCAAAAAAAACGCAGTGATTGGTTTCTAAAGAAAGTTGTTGTTGAAGCGAAGAAGAAAACTTTGCGAAAGCCAAAGAAAGTCGATACTATGTTGATAGACGAAGAGGAACCTGTAAATGTTCAAACAGAACTTGGTTCGAGTGCTGCAGTTATTCAAGAAATAAAGATCAAGAGAACATTAAAGACTCAGTAACTTAATTGAAGAATGATAACTACGGCAACATCCAAGGAGGAGTCTGTTGATGCATATGTCTGTTGCCTACGTCATCTTATTACATCGAGTATGTGTTTAAGAGCAAGACGTTAAGTTTATGTATGTAATTGAGTAACTTCGCCCGAACTTGTAGTGTACATGGACAAGTTCGCCCGAACATAACGATGGCACATTTGGAGCGAACTTGTATCACTATACATAGGATAGTTGAGCTCTCATTTGTAAGATTCAGAGATTTTGTGTACTGGACGGCGAAGTTCTGTCCAAGTGTTCCAGGATCTGTAATGTCTACTAATCAATGAAACAATGATTAAACAGTAAAGAACTTGTATCCATTGTCGCCTATGCAAAAGGATTCCGCACGTTTACCTTAAGTTTGCAAAATTAGAGCCCGAACGATCCATTCAACGGACCCTCAACATGAAAATTGTTTTTGAGGAAAACCTCTGACAAGACTTTGTTTTGAGAGAGTGGAGATAGTTTTTAGATTTGCGTGTTCAAGTCTTCTATGCCATAACTCTGTCTCTTTGTTTGATGCAACTGAGAACATGCATGCATTAGACATTGGATTATCTTTTAACATATCAACCACATACATATTGCCACTCCTGTGAGCAACAAGTTGTGCTTTACTCTCAGTGTGAGTGTAAGATCAGACCCAACACGTGAGCTTCCGGTGTGATTTGCTCAGCTAACAGAGGCGGAATTCATTGTTAATCGAGTGAACAAACAATCAACAAGTGTGAGGATACTGTTAAACACGTCTGAATCTTGTATTAATCAACTTTGAAAAGATTACAGAATTGAGCAGGGTTTGCCTCTGATCCCAAAAAACAGCATCTTGACTAACATCCAAAGTCACCTATTTATAGGCTGACAAGCTAGCACCAATTGATTGGGACAAACGAGATTTTCGCACAGAATTTTTTTCGTGCGAAAATTCTGACATTATAAAATCACTAATGTAAAACATTTGACACTGCAAAACCCTATCTATACAACAGACTCATCCTAGACGTAGGAAATAGATATATGTGCACCAACAGACTCCCCCTTGGATGTTGCCGCAGTCTTGGATGGTCTTCAAAACTTTTCTTCAATAATTTTCAAAAAGCATTTAACTTGATCAACCAAAAAATTGCTTAGGAGGCTTTCGACGCTCCTCAGAAGGAATAGGAGTTTGATATGTTGGAGGAGATCGATTGTATGTGTTGCCATACTTGAATCTTTCTTGTGTAGCAAGCTTTCGTCTTTCTTTGATCCTTGACTCCCTTTTATCTTTCTTCTTCATTTTTATGCAGCTTTGGGGTGAATAATGCGAAGGTATTATACAAGTTATAGGCCATTGCCGACGCAAAATCAGAAGAACTCGTATAATACCCTAGATATCAACTAAATATAAAGACCTAGTATCTCAGAATCTGGCATTCTCTCAAACAAAATTTCGGAGTACTAAGTCCATATATCTGAGAGATGTTAAGTCACAGATTTACCAGTTTATCTTTTTAGGTTTATATCCCGAAGGCAGTTTACTAAACGTGCAAAGTCTATTGGCACATCCTTAGAAAGATATGTTTAGACACTTTTAGACGATACATTTCCTTAGCGTATTGTAACAGTCCATTGATGTACTATCATCTCCTCTTATATGCAAAACTCTTTTTGTCTTTTTTAATGTTTTTGTATTTTTCAAGATTTTTCAATTTTTTTTGAATTTTTCATTTTTTTTCAACGTTTTTGTATTTTATACAACTTTTTCTCCCCCTAAAATCAAAAAATATTTTTGGATTTTTGTTTTTTAAGAAAGCATGAAAAATATTTATAGAAAACATGTGACATACCGATGAGGATTACATCACGACATCGTCATCCTCAAATTCAACCTCATAAACATCCCCTGATGTGAGATTCTTTAAACCATTTAATTTTGAAAGATTTCGAAATCTTGTTCTGTCAAAAGATTTGGTGTAAAATTTGCTTTTTGGTCATTAGTGTGGATTTTCTCAATTAGTACCAACCTTTTCCCGTGACAATCACGGATAAAGTCCGAAGGACTGACTGTGATATCATTAGCTGCCTTGTTATCTACATATATGGGCATATCAAGAAATTGAAGTCCGAAGTCTCTCATCTGCTGTCGTATCCACAATATTTGGGAACAACAACTGGATGCTAAAACGTATTCAGCTTCAAAAGTAGAGAGAGCGACCGCGGTCTGTTTCTTGCAATGCCATGTTACCAAACGAATTCCGAAGAACTGGCAGCCAACCATAGTAGATTTAGCATTCAGCTTGCAGCAACCAAAATTAGAGTCAGAGTAACCCACGAGGTTGAAGTCTTCATGTCATGGATACCACAAGCCGGTGCTTGGGCATCCTTTCAGGTAGCACATGATTCTTTTGACGATCAACAGATGTGATTCCTTTGGTTTGATTGATATCTGGCGCAAAGGCATGTCGGGTACATGATATCTGGTCTAGAAGCTGTGAGATACACTAAGGATTCGATCATGGAGCGGTATAATGTTTCATCGACTCTTTCTCCATATTCGTCGGGACAAATGCCGTGGTTTGTGGCTAGAGGGGTAGATGCGGGTTTAGTTCCTGTCATGTCAAATCTCTCTAACACGTCATGAACATACTTCATCTGGTGAATGAAGATACCGTCTGGCAGTTGTTCAACCTGAAGCCCCAAAAAGAATTTCGTCTCTCCATAGCACTCATTTCAAATTTTTCTTTCATGACTTTCTCAAAGTCCTTACACAGATGTTCATTTTTTGACCCAAAGATGATATTGTCCACATATATTTGCACAATAATCAGATGTCCATCTACTTCCTTGGTTAAGAGGGTGCTGTCTACTGTTCCTCAGGTGAAACGGTTAGCCAGAAGATGTTTGGAAAACGTCTCGTACCAGGCTCTCAAGGCCTGGTGTAAACCGTACAGTGCTTTGTTCAGTAGGTACACTTTGTCCTTGTGTATCGGATCGACAAACCCCGGTGGTTGGCCGACGTACACCTCCTATTTAACCTTACTGTGTAGAAAAGCAGACTTCACATCCAACTGGTACACTTTAAAACCTTTCCATGAGGCGAATGCCAGGAAAATAAGGATAGCTTCAAGACGAGCGACTGGGGCATAGACTTCATTGTAATATATCCCTTCTTGCTGATGAAAACCTTGAACCACAAGCTTAGCTTTGTTACGCACAACTACTCCTCTATCATCTCTTTTGCACTTCAAGACCCACCGCGTGTTTATCTTTTTGTGATTGTGTGGTGAATCAACAAGTTCCCAGACTCCACGCTTCTTGAATTGCAATAATTCTTCTTACATTGCTTCCACCCAACTTTCATCTTTAAGAGCATCTCTGTGGTTACCTGGTTCAACCTGAGAAACAAAACAACTATGAGAAAATCTAGTTTGGAGTGGAGCAACTTTAGAATAAAAACAAATTAGATCCTTATTGATCTGATTTCGCGTTTTCACGCTAGCTTGTAGTTCTCCAATGATGTTGTGTGATGGATGGTAAGATAATGATCTTAGCAGAACTTCTCCTGGAACATTTACTGTGCTATCCAAATTTGTGACATTTTGATCAGCAACTTGTTCTGATGAAGTAGCCTCATTTCTTGTACTGGTTTCTGTAGTTTGATAGTTAAGATAACTTGTAATCTCTTCTGATCCTTCATCGGAACTGGATCCCCCATAATCAAAGGTAGGAGCTCTTTCAGGATCTGCATTCACTGGCTAAGTGGAAGACGGTTCTGCAATATTCTGAACTGGTACGACTACTGGTTCTGGCTGAGTGTTGCCAGGACCTGCTTCAAAAGAATTTGTTGTTTGTTGAGAAGAAGAAATCACCAATGGTCAGGTAACTTGCTCTTGATTAGATATTTGATGCTGTTGAAATAACAAGAGAAGTTCTTCCTCAGATGGTTCTTCTGGCAAGTCGAAGAAATTCCACAACCCTTCGTAATTGAACAGCCATGAATCACCAAGTTTTTGCATAGACGTTGTGTATCTTTGACAATCAACATGTTGAGCAATGATAACCTGATTTATGCTTGGTAGATATACTCTCTTTTGTGGACTTGCATATCCTACGAAGAATCCTTCGAAAGATCTGGCTCCAAATTTTCCTTCCGGGTCCAGTACAGTACAAGGTGATCCAAAAGGTTCCAAAAACATTAGATTAGGCTTTCGCTGGTTAAGAAGTTCGAAGCATGTCTTGTTATGAGGCTTGACGGTCATTAATCGGTTAAGGGTGTAACATGCAGACGTGACGATTTCACTCCAGAAGCTAATAGGCAGTTTAGAATCAGCAAGCATCATGCATGCGGTCTCAATAAGCGTTCTATTCTTTCGTTTAGCTACTCCATTTTGTTGAGGAGTATAGGGGGCACTGAACTCATGATGAATACCCTTAGCGTTGCAGAATTCGAGCATCTTGTTGTTCTTAAACTCAGTACCATTGTCACTTCTGATTTTCTTGATAGGCAAATGGTAAAGATTCTCAATCTTTCAAAACAAGATCATTAAATTTTCAAACGTTTCATTCTTGCTTTCTTGAAAGAAAACCCACGAGAACCTTGAATAGTCATCTGTCATGACTAGACAGTACATATCTCCCGAGATACTTTTCACATTTACTGGTCCTAAGAGATCCATATGTAGCCTTTCTAGTGGAACCTTGATTGAGTTGAGTAACTTTCTTGGGTGTGATTTCTTATGCTGCTTCCCCTTTTTGTAGCTAAGACAATCATCTGATAAATGAAAACTGTTGAGATTCACCCCTTCCACTAAGTCGTTGTGCACCAAATAATCCATCTTCCTTAAGTGAATGTGACCCATCTTTCTGTGCCATAGAATTGATTCCTTTTCAGTGGCTTTGGATACAAAACACTGTCCTTCCTTTGAAGTAGTGGATGCGACGCTCATGTCTAATACATATAAATCGTTTTCAGGTGGAGCACGCATGAGGATCCACTTTTAGGGAATTATAAAACCAGGTTTAAGAATAAGACACTCCTTGTCATTGAAGTGAGTTGTGAACTTTCTATCGCAGATTTGAGATATACTCAGTAGGTTGTTCTCGAGTTCTGCAATGTAGTTCACTTTTTCAAATGACACCACTACGTTTGTGAGAATACCTTCTCCCACGATCCTGCAGCCCTGTGTTCCGAAAAACCCAACATAACCTCCCCGGATAGCTTTCACATTCTATAGCGAAGCTAACATCCCCGTCATGTGCCTAGAAGCTCCATTGTCCATAATCCACCTTGAAATGATTGACCTCGGTAGCCCCTGCACATATGAAAAACATATTACTTAAAAAGAGAGACCCAAGCCCTTCCGGTCTTGGATGGGATGGCAATGTCGACTTTTGGAACATTGGCACCTTTGATTTCGTTTTTAATTTCAACCCATTGTTCAGTCTTTTCTTTTGTTTTATCTTTTGGTTTGACTGGAACATTAGTTGATTTTGCAACCCAGGTTTGTGCCTTAGAAAATGCCTTTTTGATGTAAAGATTCGATTCCTTCTTTTCATTTTTCTTTGATGTTTCACCAACTTCTGAAAAGGATTGTGAATCCATTGTTGGTTTCTCATTAGGATTGGAATCATCATTTGTTTTTAAGATCTTTAAAGGCACAAACTCTGGACCCTTTTTGTTTTCATCAACTGTGAATCTTCTTTGTCCATGAACAGGTTTTGGACAATTTTGAGAACATTGTCGTGCAATATGCCCAACTTTGTTACATCTGTAGCATGATCTACTGTCGCTTCCAACAGTGTGTTCCAAAGCTTGTTCATGGAGCTCCTTTTCTTTCTTAAACTCATCGTTGGTTTGTTTGTTAATGAATTTATTTTTCATCAACAATGTTTGTTCCAAAACCAAACTCAACTTTCTTTGTAAAATTTGTTTGTTAATGACTTGTTGTTATTTCCCTTTTTTTCAAACCCTAACCTATCCCTCTTGTTTTCATGGTAACTTCTACCTCTAGGATGGAATTAGACCCTTTTGGTTTTGAGTAAAAGCCGACAACTTGCTTTTCAAGATCTGATGTGTCAACTTCAACGAGTTTGAAGAATTTGTCAACCTGGTCAAAGTTAACATTCTGGATTGGAAAATCTTCATCAGTATATAGTTTCTCTGATCCTTTTAGTTTGTAGATTACTACACTAGGATCATCATTTAAACTATTATCTGATGATGTGATAAAATTTTCAAGAAAACTCTTCTCACTTCCAGACGGAACTTGACTCAGACTTTTCATTGTTCGACTCAACACTCTCATAAAATGTGTTGTCAGACTCATTTTCAGAAACATTTTCAACCACTTTGGTTACCACATCGGATTCACAATCCTTTTCAGATTTGGAATAAGTTACGTCAAGATTTTTAGGCATCTCGTTACTCGTTTAAGTGAGCAGATTTAAATTCAGCGCCTTTTCCACCCCATCTGGATGTTTCTTAGCATAGCTATTCCACATGGGTGGTGGGACATGATCTTAACATTTTTCATGGTTTTTATCATTCTTCTTACCCACTTTGCTTTTTTCAGATTTCAGAAGAATGTGATCAATGACATACATACTGGTAGAATAACTGATTAACAACTTGTTAACCCGTTCAGTTTTAATTTTTGTTTTCTCCAGTTCACTTTCAGCTCAGCAATTGTGTTAATGTGAATGGTAATGGCCATTTGTTTGTCCATCATAGTTGCTTTGAGCATTGAAGGTGTTTTGTCATCTTCTTTGATAGCTTTCTCTTACTGTCGAATGGTCCTGTTAAGTTTATCATATGATTCTTTTACCGTGTTATAATCATATGAAAACTTATCAATGTATGATTTAACTTCTTTAAAAGCTTTTTCTTTTTCAGCACATTCTTCACATGCTTTGTCACATTTCAAGAATGAACCGACCATTTCGACAGTTTGAGCTTTGGTTGTTTCTTTTACTGTTTCAACCTTTTCTACCTGTTCTCCCACACTGACTACCTCTTTTGTATTGGCCATTAAATCTTTGTTGGCAATGTCAGTTAAGCTCTCCAGTGTTACAGGCTTGGTTACATCGATTACTTCCACACACTTTGTCTTTGTGTCATCACTGCTTTCTTCTTGGTGGTTAGAATCAAAACTACCTGCAAAAGGTTAAAAGAATTGTGTCAAACAAACAAGGTTTAGGAGTACCTCTTAGACATTCTTCTTCTTCTGCTGATGATATGAAATAGTCCGTAAGAACTTCTTCCATTTCTTCTTCTAAAACTTCCTCTGATGATTCAGGTTCATCCATAATTTCAGCTACTAGAGAAAGACTTTCTTTCTTTGTAATGAAGTTGTTCCAGTTGAATTCTTCATCTTCTTGCGTGACCACGAGAGCTTTATCTTTTGTGTTCGAAGGTCCGTCTTCCATTTCCACATTCTTTTCTCGGGCTGTGGTCGGTGATAAATCGCCTTCTTGCAATAATCATCTCCAAATGGATTCTGATTTCCTTTTACTTTGCGATTTGGACATTCAGGTTTGAAGTCTCCTTAAATCATCTCTTCATGTTATTTCCATGAAACGCTAAGCTCTACGAACCACTAATGCCATACACCACATAATATCTATCAACTCCATCTCTTCTGGATCAATCTGGTCATAATCTTCTTTTATCATTTCTGGATTTCCGATTCTTCCAGCTACCAAACATTCACAAGATTCCAGAACTGTTGCAAGTAAAACCATGTGTTGCTTTGCGGTTTGCTCGTTAAAGTGTTGAGCATTATGCAGGTTTACTTCAATATTACATTGTAAGATCCGTTGGTTGGAATTGGATTGATTTTGCTAGTTGTTTTGTGGTTGATTTGAGCTTTGAGATGATTGTTGCCCTTGGTGATTATTTGGATTGAAGGAAGCAAACGACTGAAATCCGCTTGACTGATTGGAGGATGGACTGGCATTAGTACTGGCACTAAAAGTTGTTTGAATCTTTGGGCTCTGAATAGGTGTATTTGGATTTCCTTTGTAGTACAAACTTACATCTTGTTGCGAGTTCGACCTTTTGCTCTTTGCCATTTTCGGCATCTCTAATTCATGCCCTTCTAATTTCTCAATAAATCTTGGAAGACTAAGACTATCATACTTTTTCTCCATTCTTCAGGATGATTAGATATGTGGCCCATTCTACTTCAGGTAGCGAATCTGCCATTTGTTTTAACAATTCCCATTCGCTTCATTTGAACTATCAGGTGGCAGTATCTTTCTATGAGCTGTTTCATTGTTTCGCCTTGAATGAGATTGAAAAATTCAAATTCCTTGTTCAGCAACGCTTTCTTTCCCTTTCTGAGCTAAGTACTTCCTTGTGCCCTTAAACGTAAAGCAAGCCACATTGATTGAGCATCGCGTCATATTGCAAGAGAACCAAGATATCTCCTTTATGGCTTGTTGTAGAAGATTCATCATCTTCTTCTCATTAACATATTTATCTCGTTTGTCATCGGACAAACAAGCCAAGGTTTTTCAAGACCAAGTTCTTAAGCGGTGCTTGGTATTTGGTCTCGATTGAAAACAAGCAATCAAAAATCTTGTCTGAACCCAGTTCTTGAACCTCTCACTCCAACTTTCGTAATCTTCTATGTTCATGAGTTTCGGAGGCTTTGTAGTGGTTCCCATTTCGTTTTCGAGGTTCATATTCTGAGCTGCTACGGAGGTTGTGACTGCTTGTGTGGCAAACGCGTTGTGAAAATCTTCCTCACCTGATATAACACAACAAAAACAAATTAGATCTGGTTAGCCTGACGTAAACTTGAATAACAAAGACTGATAAAAAATTTCCTACGAAAATTTCAAATCGATTTTCGTACGAAACTTTGATTTCGTATAGCAACTGAATTCGTATGAAATTTTTCGTAAGAAAATTTAATTTCTGACACTTCAAACTTTAAGGATTTAAAACACTTTATTTTCATACAAAATGTACAATTTTCGTATGAAAATTTCAATCTGCTTAGAACACTTGTTCACAATTTCACGTTTTCAGCAATTTCAAGCATGATTTTTGTTGATTTTAGGTCTGTATGTTTCAGTGGTTTGATTAGAATTGATTTTAACACATTTTACTAAAAACCTAGTCCAATTTGTCCATGAAATCCCTTAGATCTAGATGAAGTTCCAAGCATAGGTAGAAGTAGAGTTCTTCAATGGATGAATCTTGATCTTTGAAGGTTGAATCCGGCTGAAACTTGGTTGTTTGTTCTCAAATCAGGCCTCAAGGCTCTGATTTGCTCAGCTAACAGAGGCGGAATTCATTGTTAACCAAGTGAACAAACAATCAACCAACAAGTGTGAGGATATTGTTAAACACGTCTGAATCTTGTATTAATCAACTTTGAAAAGATTACAGACTCGAGCAGGGCTTCGTCTCTGATCACCAAAAAACAACATCTAGACTAACATCCCAAGTCACCTATTTATAGGCTGACAAGTTAGCACCAAGTGACTGGGACAGAAGAGATTTTCGTACGAAATTTTCGTGCAAAAATCCATTAGAATTTTCATGCATTCTGATTGAAATACAAATCACTAATGTAAAACATTTGACACTGCAAAACCCTATCTATACAACACACTCATCCTAGACGTAGGCAATAGACATATGTGCACCAACACTCAACAATGATTTGATCAATCTTTTTAACAACCTCTGGTCCTACGATTTGACATGTTTTCTTTGTAAAGAAGGATCCATATCCTTTGTCACTCATTTGTGAAACACTTAGAAGGTTGAATTTAGATTGTCAATGAGGTTAACATTTTCAAATTTGAGTTTCCTAGCTTGAACACACCCAGACCCTAACACCTTCCCTTTTGAATTATTATCAAAGGATATATCACCCCCTCCATGAGCCATGAAATCTTTGAGCAGGGCTTTACATCCTGTCATGTGCGTGAACCTCCACTATCTACATACCATAGACTATCAAGGCAAGTAGAAGCTCCCTGCACAAAAGTAAATAATTAGTTCAGGTGGGTTTCCAAAGCCAAAATGGCTTTGGATGGGGTCATAGATGGTCCAATCTCAAATTCAGGAGAATGGTCAGTGGTTTGAGTTTGTCTTTGTAACCACTGTTGTGAGCCATTTCCTGTCAGATGTTGGTAACCACAAGGATGCCTATTGACTCTTGGCTTTGAGGGTTTTTTGTAACCCTCATAACTAAGAGGAACCTTTTGATAAATAGGTTGGCCATATCCTCTTGGAAACCTGTTGGCAGGTGGTGCATATGTCACTTGTACCTCTCTAGGAAAGAGGTTTTGGTCAGTTCTTTTGTAACAGATGTTTCAACTGGTTCAAAGGTCTGCTTAGATTTATTTCTGGCAGAGCTTGAACCTTGACCCTCAAGAACTTTTGTTTTGATCTCTTTTACCTTTTCATCATAAGTTTTAAGATAAACACACTCATGAGTTTTGTGATTTGTTTTCTCACAGATGATACATTTTGAGGAATTTGGGATCACACAAGTTTTGTTAATGTCATAAGCTCTCAAAAGAAAACAGTTGTCATAAACATGATTTCTTTTCTCACAAAAATTACAAAACAAGTTTTCGATATTTTCCTTCTTCTTTTTTATCAGACACCTTTTCAGCAGATGTTTTAACATCTGTTGGAAAATCTTTAATAGGAATGACCCTTGCTTTTGATGCCTTAACACCATCAGTGGCTGTGAAGTCAATTGGCTTGAAATTTTATAAAATGTCACACTCATCTGACCATGTTAGTTTGAACCGGTATTTCTCAATTTGTTTAAAAGTTAAGGAACCCTATCCAAATTTCTGGGAACAACTTCAACCAAACCAGATTCAATTTTAGCATCATTTTCAAAAAATTGATCATTGTTTTTAAAACTGATACCAAATTTTATATTGCTCTTGATCTGTTTATCTAACATGAACTCATAACCTTTGCAAGACTCAACCCATTTTTCACATGTGATTTGTGTGGATTCTAAATCCCTTTTGCAAACTTGGTATTTATCTACCATAATTTGGAGTTGATCTTTGGTTATGCTTGTCTCATGCTTTAGGCTGCTGATTTCAAAATCTTTGTTAACCAACTTTGTTTTCAACTCTTATGTGAGTTTTTCCAAATTTAGTTCATCTTCCAAAATTTTGTTTCTAAGGTTTTCATTTACCCTTTTTATGTTTGCAAAAGCAATGATGCATTTTTTACAACATAGATCTTTGAAGATCTAGGGTGATACCTTAGAAGCAGCCATGAGAGCACAGTCACAATCATATTCACACACATCTGAATCCCATGGATCAGATAAAGATTTCTTTTCTTCATCAACAATATCATTTGAAACAACTGCTTCATCACCACTTTGACATCCATCAGTCTTAGACACTTGTTCCACAGACTCATCACCTTCAACAATTGTCTCTAAATCCATTTAACAAATATTTTCATTTTCAAAATCATTTTTGGCCATTAGAGCAAAGTTTTCATCAGTTAATTCCTCTGCAAACTACTCCAACCAACAAAGCCTTGAGTGAAAAAGCTCTGCTGGTTAACCTCTACCGGAGCAGTGGTTTGAGTAGTTTGAGTGACATGTGGTGCTTGTTGCACATGCACTTGAGGTGGTTGTGCTTGAACGTACTGAATTTGTGGAACAGTGGCTTGAACATAGCGCACAGGAACAGTGGTTGCTGGGTGTGCAAAGTGAACAGTGTTTTGAACTTGATGAGGAGGGGTATATTGGGAATACTGAGCAGTGCTTTGTGTGTGCTGACATCTAGGGCCAGGATGTGTTACAATTGGTCCAGAATTTTGAGATCTGCATTCTCTGGCAAAGTTCCTAACCTATTGCACTTATAGCGCTTGATTTTAGACTTGTGTAACCCAACCTTCAACCCTCCATGCAACCCAGGGAATTTCCTACCTGTTCTCTTGTAAAATTTATTAGCTCTAACACTTAATAAAGCCCGTTGGTGGAAAATGTCCATTTCTTCCAAATCAGATGGTTCAAAGTGTTGTAAATCATTTAACTCGAAAGAGAGATTGTCAGAGGTTTGGCTTTCCCCACCTGTAGTAAATGCATAGTTGGGTGAGTAGGAATCAGGTTGAAGTTTCCTCCAGAGGTTATATCAATAAAATGATCATAACCCTGATCCTTTCCGCTATCAGAACCCTTTTCTTGGCCAAATAAAGTTGTATTACCCAAAGTGTAATAATCAGTTATTTTACCAGACACTTGTAGCTTCTTTTTCTAGTTTAACTTTCTCTCATAAGTGAGGAGTATGCCATGAAGCTGTGTGAGTGACATCTCTTTAAAACCAACAGAAGTTCGTGTAACGTAAGCTACAATGTCCCATTTCTCTGGTAACGATCGAAGGAAACGACTATTGACAGTTGAATTTGAGAATACAACGTTCACCAGTTTGAGTTCACTGCTTAGACAGCTAAAACGTTCGAACTGCTGTGTTAACAACTCACCTTTGACGTGACAAAAGTTTTCATACTGTTGATTCAAAGTTTCTCTATTGTTTTCAATGACCTCTTCAGTACCATCGAATTGCTCTTTTAGTGCATCCCATAACTCTTTTGCACTATTAGTGTTGGAGCAGTCCAGCATAGATTTCATTGGGTAAGGCAGAAGCAACAATGCTAAACGCCTTAGCATCCAATCCTATTTTCTTGTAATCCTGCTCAGAGTAATTATCAGGACTTTTTCGCACTTGAGTATTAGGATCCTCTGTACCTGGAACCATTGGGATGTGAGGTCTAAATACAACGGATCGCCAACAACCGGTGTTCTATTGGGCTAAAATATGTCCCATCCTACGCTGCCAGATAAAATATTCATTTCCTTCATCATAGGTGGTTTAAACATTGATCCAATGTTGGAATCAGGCGTGTTTTGAGACATTTCTAATGGTTTTCAACATATTTGTCGTTTAAAAGCTATAAATGCAATAAAACTCTGTTTTCCACAAAACTATCAAATGAATTAGCAGGGAGAGCTGATCTTTCAAATCAAATTGATAGTTAAATCAAATTTTGATTAATCAAGCTTTGATACCAATTGTTAGGATCTAAGTTTGAATTAGTTGTGATTTTTGTTTCAAAAATGGAAAGCGAATGTTAAAATCAAATTTTAATGCAGCGGAAATATGGAAAAACTTTTATCACAACTAATGTTCGTTTGTTTTCATCATCATCATGCTTTCAAACTTATAGTTTTGCATGTGATTCACAACTCCCCCTTAGCTCACTAGGAATGATTGATAGTACAGAAATGTAGAGAAGATGATAAGCGAATGATCTTTTAGATAGATAGAAATTTAGTACAATGAAGTTACATATTTATACTACACTTCTAACCTCTGAGCATCTTTGATGACGTCAGGGTTGATAGTGACATTTAACAACTATAACTAACACTAAACACTGCTAGCCTATCCTCTGATCAGTGCCAACCACTGTTACATTGAATAAAAATGATTTATACTAAACACTGTTCTCTATCCTCTGCTTGAGTCTTCTGGCAGACCTTTGAACTTAGTCGTTTAGTGAGAGCGGATGATAGAAGATAGACTTTTGGCTTAGCAGAGTTTATTCAACCGAGCTTGTAAACTCTAATCTTGGGATCAAACATCTGATGTGTATTTGGCTCTATATCATCTGTTCCTTTTTGCAGGGTTCAATCCCAACACTTTTCGTGAAGAGAGTCATGTCAATCTTACCTCTAGTGTATCCACATTCCAAAATATATGTTAACAAAGTCTCATGCCATGCTTGAGGAGCTTGGTGAAGACCGTAGAGAGCTTTGTCAAGCTTATAGTATCGTTTAGGGAAGTGTGGATCCTCAAAACCGGGAGGCTGACATACATAAACTTCTTCCTTTATATCCCTGTACAAAAATGCACTTTGCACATCCATCTGAAATACCTTGAAGTTTTTGTATGAAACATATGCCAAAAATATTCTTATAGCTTCCATACGTGCTACCAGAGCAAAAACTTCCTCATAGGTAATCCCTTCCTCTTGTCGAAAACATTCAACGACCAATCTTGCCTTGTTCTTGGTAACCACCCCACGATCATCCATTTTGTTGCAGAATACCCACTTTGTTCCGATTGGAAACTTCCCTTCTGGTAGATCAACTAATTCCCATACTTTAAGTTTCCGGAACTGGGATAATTCTTCCTGCATCGCCTGCACCCAACTGTAGTCTTGAATTGCTTCTTCTATATCATGAGGTACCAATTGCGATAGAAAAGCGGCATATAATCCTTTGTTGATAACATATGACTGGTTGCGAGTTCGTACACCGTCTTCCACGGAACCAGTTACATTCTCAAGGGGGGTTTTCTGATTGTCTTGTATCCAACATTGATGTGGGTTTCAGTTTGTTGAGGTAGATTGGTGAAGTGTTCATCGACATAGATGATTGGTGGTCTATCTTCCTGTGTTGGTTCATCCACATTCGTTTGTGAAGAAGAAGCTGTTAGGACCGTCCATGATTAGCACGAGAACCTAAATTTGTTATCTAATGTCCAATTAGGCGGAAACTAGTGACATGTTAACCAAATAGTAAGAATTACTCATTTAAACTGTTTTTCGTTGATCTTAAAGTTCAATACATTCAAGTTCCGGATCCGACAGAGCTTCGCCTCTCAGTTGCCAAAATCATAGATCGTTACAAATGAAATCCTAAGGCACCTATTTATACAGTCTCAAGTTCGCTTGCAGTGTCAAAAAGTTCTGGCGAACTTGTTTTTAACAAGTTCGGCCGAACTTGTTCTCACAATGTAATTCTGGGTGAACTTGATCTCTTACACACAAAAATATGCCTCGTTTCTAACAGATTAAGCCCTATTCTCTCAGACTCGATGTATAATGACGTAGGCAACAGACATATGCACCAACAGATTCCCCATTGGATGTTGCCGTAGTCATTCGACTTCAAATAATATTCTAAGACTTTGATCTTTAATCTTGAATAAACTTTAAACTTCTTGATCTTCATATCCTCCTCTTTTTCTTGAGCTTATCTTGATAAAACTTTAATCATCATGCTCCCCCTTGCTTTAAGCTTTCTGGTATCTTCAGTCTTCGCTTTATCAAACTCCTCTTTAATATGTACTTCCTGTTTTTAATATTCTTTGACATTCAAATAACATTTCAGATTTCAAACTTTGAAATTTGGTACCATCAACTTTTCAAATTTTAATCTCCACTTTAAATATTTTCAAACCTTTAGTTATTTCAAGTTCAAATTAATGACCTTGAATACATGTTACATTTAATACCTTCAATCTTCACATTTTACCAATTGTGAAAATCCACTTAGTTTATCAAGTCCAAGTTAATGACCTTGATTAACCAAATATGTCTACCGAGTCCAAGTTAATGACCTCGGTTTGACAACCGTTATGAACAATCAGATTTTAAAGTTTCAAATTAATGAACTTTTCAATCATTTTCTCTTATCAGATTTCCTTACCAGACTTCGAAGATCCGTTCTCCAACATTGGTTCATTGAAACTAATGTAGAAACAAAATTTTTTTGTATTTTAGAAAGTTTATGCTAAAACACACTGAAAATCTTTTTGGTTTTAATCTGAAAAGCAAGTAAAGTAAGTAAACTTTGTACAAATATATTTACAGATATATTTTTGTGAATTTGTGTCTAAGGATCATATCAGTTTATTGAGACATATCACCAGTACCGTTGACATTTTTGAAGACTTTAAGTTTTAAACTCGTTTACCTAGATTGTCAATATTGTTTGTCCACTTAAACTTTGACACATTTCTCAATTGTTCCAAGATATGTTAGGTATACTTGTGAAACTTGACTTAACTGCGGTTCCCATTTCTTGAATATCTCACCGTATCAAGATTCCATAGATTTCATCTTACAGGTGAGCATAGCGTAATTGATATCTGTATCAGGGTTATGCGAGACCTTGAGAGCTCAGGTTAGTACTACCGTACAGACAAAGAGATGAAGGTTCGACTTATAGGTGTGTTCCAATTAAGGAATCTTTTAAGCACTGCAAATGATTAGATCTTTCGATTCTTTTCAGCTTGGCATGCATTTTGGGGTTTTATAGCAAAAGCATTAGAGAAGTTCTAGGCTATTGCTTCCGCAAAATCAGAAGAACTTGTATAATACCCCAGATATCAACTATCTATAAAGACCTCGTATCTCAGAATCAGACAATCTCTCAAACGAAATTTCGGAATACTTAGTCCATATATCCAAGATATGTGAATCCACAAGATTAAGCAGTTGTAAAATTTAGTTTATATCTCATAAGCAATTTACTGAACGTGTAAAGCCTATCGACACATCCACAGTAAGACTTGTTTATCACTTTTAAACTTTACAATTCTTTAGCATACTGTGATAGTCCAATGATGTACTATCATTTCCTTTTTGACACAAAAACGTTTTTTCTTTTTCAGTGTTTTTGTACTTTTTGATTTTTCAAATGTTTTTGAGTTTTTATCTTTTTCATATGTTTTTTGATTTTTCTGCAATCATTACTCCCCTAAAATCAAAAATATATTTTTGGACTTTAGATTTTTAAGAAATTCTTCTAAAAATATTACAAACCAATGAGGATCATGAGAACCTCGTCGACCGATCCTTTTCATCATCTGCATCTTCTAATGTCAGAGTACAAACCATTAAATTTTGTTGACGTGAATTTGTAAATGGTTTTTGATATAACAATCAGTGTTCTGTTTAACGGAGTGGATTTTCCTAACATCACAAATTTCTCTTTTAACTTCCCCTCTTTAAAATGACAAAGATTTCGACATTTCTCGATAAGTTAAAAACATGGAGCTCTGCTATCCAGAATTGACTTTCATAATGTGGATCTTGGAACTCCTGCACATGAAAAGTAACTACTTGAATAGAGAAACCCAAGCCTTTTTGGTCTTGGGCTAAAACGAATAAAGATCTTTGTAATCTCTTTCAAAACCATCATCATAATCAAAATTATTATCAAACATTTCGTCCAATGTCAATTTTGAAACTTGTTCGACCTTTTCTTTCTCTGTCTGTTTTAGAAAATCTTGTTTTAACTTTGAAAGATCATTCTTGGTTACTGACTCTTTTGATTTAACATTGTTAGTTTTAACAGAAACAGACTTTTCGTTTTCAGATGATTTATTCTTATCAACCCAGGATTGTGACATAATTCTTGCCTTTTTAACATAGAATTTTGAATCTTTTTTTTCAAACGATTTTGAAGTTTCACCTTTTTAAAAAAAATTGAATTTTCAAACTTTGATTCAAACTTAGGTTTCACTTCAATTTTAGATTCAACATTTCTTCTCAACATTGTTTTTGGTTGCACAATCTCTGGTTGCTTCAGTTTCTCATCATTTGAAACTGTCTTTCTTCGTGGATATACAGGCTTTAAATTCAGACACTTGCGAGCAATGTGACCAATTTTATTGCATTTGAAGCAAGTCCAAGTGTCAACATCCACTAGTGGGTTTTACTCCACTTGCGGATTTAGCCTTATCCCGGAGTTCTTTCTCTTTCTTGAACTCCTCATTTAATTTCTTACCGATCAAGCTTTCTTCCTGAACCATGCTTTTCCCATACACAAAGTTCATGTTTTTACTTTTATATTCATGATATGGTGACTTTTGTTTCCTTTTTGGTTCATCCTCATTTACCTCCAAACCTAATCCTGCTCTCGCATTCTCAGGAAATTCACCATCATTCCTTCGGTAGTTGTTAAAAAACTTTGTGGGTTTTGAGTAAAACTTTTTCTCATTTTTCTCAAGATCATCTGATGATACTTCCACAAGTTTGAACAATTTATCAATTTGATCTTCTTTCACGTTCCGAATCGGAAAGCTATCGTCAAAATATAATCTATCAGAATCCTTAACTTTGTACATGACAACGTTAGGATCATCACTTAGATCATCTTCCGATGAAGTATCATCATTTTTGGATTGTGATTCAGAATTGTTCAAACTCGAGTTAGCGCTGTCAAAGCTGCCGTCATCCGAATCATTTCCCAAAACATTCTTTACCACATTTTTCACAACCACTTCACTGTCATCATTTGATTTTGTATAGTCTACGTCAATGTTCTCAGGCAATTGATCTTTAGTTTCTGATAAAAGTGTTATGTTTATTGCCTTTTAAATATCGTCCACTTTCTTACGGCAGTAATTCGCAAGTAGTGGCGGTGGGACATTTCCGTACTCTTTACGTTTTGTACTTTTCGGTTTTTCATCATTTTCCTTCGATTTAATCGTAGGAAGAATGTGATCAATGACATAAGCGTTTGTGGTATAACTTTTGAACAATTGTTTTACTCTTTCTGCTTCAATCTTTATACCTTGAAGCTCTCAACTTGTTTCAGCAATTGTGTCAATATACATGTTAATTGCTTTTTGTTTTTCAATTACTGTTGCACTTAACATTGTTACATTAGCACTTAATTCGAGATTAGCTTTTTCGACATGACAATATGTTCCTTTTATTTTGTCATAAGCTTCTTTCATTATTCTGTAATCATAACGAAAGTTTTCGTTATGTACAGTCATTTCACTTATGATTTTTGTTTTCTCAGCACATTCTTCACAAGGATTTGCACACTTTGTGCAAGGTTTTTCAACCTCCACAACTTTCACAATTTCCTTCTCAATCATGTTTACCTCAGAATTTACCTTTTCAGCCTCTGTCTTCATTGCATTTTGTCTTTGAGTTTCCGGATACACCATCTCCTCTTCCTCGGCTCTCAGCATATATTCCTCCAGAATTGCATTCTCCAGAACAACTTCATCATATGATGATTCAGCTTCATCCACTACCTCTGCCATCATAGCAACACCAGTCTTCTTCCCGATATAACTGTTCCAATCAAACCCTTCGTCTTCGTGAGTCACAACTAAAGCTTGTTCAGTTGGCTTTGAAGAGTTATCTTGCACTTCGACTTGTGTTCTTTTCAGATATGGCTTGTATCACAGCGCTTTCTTGTAATAATCATCATTGTTGCCGAAAGGACTTTGGTTTCCACTTGCTTCTTGATTGGTACATTCACGTTTAAAATGTCCCTTTTGTCGACATCTGAAGCATGTGACTTTTGTCTTGTCAAATCCAAGCTTGTTACTTGAATTACCAATATCACTTCCGGTGAGTGCTACAAACTTGGTAACCCTTCTGATGATTGATGCTAGGCTCCATTTGATATCCATCAGTTCAAGTTCTTCTTCATCCACCTGATCATAATCCTCGGCGGTCATCTCAGGATTTCCGATTTCCCAGCAACTAAACTCTCGTAAGATTCAAAAACAGTAGCAACAAGTGCTATGTGTTGTTTAGCCACTTTTTCGGGAAAAACATTCTTCAAGTCAATTGCGATGTTGCATTGAAAAACATTCTGATCAGAACTGGATTGATTTGTCTGATGCGACTGACTTTGGAATGAAGAATTTGAACTAGCACTTGAATATCCAGTGTTCGGAGAACTCTGATTTTGTGATGAATTCATATTCACACTAAATGCTGTTTGAATTTTTTGACATTTAATCTGAGTATCTTGAACACCACCTTTGTAATAAACACCAACATCTTGAACAACATTTGCATTCTTTGATTTCGCAATTTTCATTAACTCCATTTCATGACCTTCTAATTTGTCGATAAAAGATGAAAACTTGAAATGTCTCCAGGCCGGACTATTCTTTAGAATCATCAGATACGTCGTCCACTCTCCCTCGGGAAGTGCATCAGCCAACTTCTCTATCTGCTCTTCAGTAGATCTCTTAATATCATGGCTTCGCATCTGAACCATTAGGTGACAATATCTATCGATCATTTGCTTCATAGTTTCACCTTTGATCATCGTGAAGATCTCGAACTCTTTCTTTATTAATGCCTTTTTGCTCTTTATCATTTCATCGCTTCCTTTGAATTGATCACAAAGAGCATGCCACAATTCTTGTGAAGTATTGCATTCTGGTAACAGTATCAAGATATCTTCCATCACATATTGTTGTATCAAGCTTATCATTTTCTTTTCAGCTACATAATTTTCTTTATCAGCAGGTGCAAACTTGATCAATGGAAGATCTTGATCACGTTCATCTTTTGGCCATTTGTACCTGTTTTCTACCGCAACCCAGCTGTGGAACTGATTGTCTTGTACCCAGTTAACAAACTTTTCTTTCCACCCTTCGAATTTGTCCATACTCATTAGCTTTGGCGGTTTTGTTGTAGTACCCATTCCATTATCCAGATTCATCTGGTTAACTGCCATGTTATTAGCGTTTGATGAAGAAGCCACTTGTGAGACGAACACGTTATGGAAATCATCCATTTTGACAATCTGACTGTTTATCTGAAAATACGAAAAAAAACACTCGAAAACCGATTAGCAACTACAAGTTCGGGCGAACTTGTGAAAAAAACAGGTTTTGATTTCAATTTTAACAAGTTCGGGCGAACTTGTATGAAATCTTCAAAATTTTATCACAAATAATCAAGTTCGGGCGAACTTGTAGGGATTTGAAGACCAACAAACAAGTTCGGGCGAACTTATACTAGTTTTTTAACAAGATTTAATCAAGTTCGATGGAACTTGATAAAAATTGAAAGAAAAATAGGCAAGTTCGAGCGGACTTGTATGAAAACACCTTGAAATATCAGTCAAGTTCGGGCGAACCTGATTAAAACTATGAAATTTTAATCATGTTCGAGCGAACTTGATGTCAGGTTCAGTCAAAACAACTTTGCAAATCATGTTTTTTTGAACTTTTTGATATCAATTCGTGTGAATTTGATGTTCAAACTCTCAGGGGTTTACCACAAGTGTATTTTACATGACATATTCAATTTTCATCCATTTTTGACCATGAAATCTTTAAATGTATGAAAAAGTTAAGAAAAATGGTAGAAATAAGATGAAATAGAGTGATTCTTGACTTGATTCCAGCAAATTTAGGTATCCAGGCTCTGATACCACTTGTTAGGACCATCCACAATTAGAACGGGAACCTAAATTTGTTATCTAATGTCCAATTAGGCGGAAACTAATGACATGTTAACCAAATAGCAAGAATTACTCCTTTAAACTATTTTTCATTGATCTTAAAGTTCAATACATTCAAGTTCCGGATCCAACAGACTTCGCCTCTCAGTTGCCAAAATCACATATCGTTACAAATGAAATCCTAATGCACCTATTTATAGAGCCTCAAGTTCGCTTGGAATGTCAACAAGTTCGGGCGAACTTGTCCTGAACAAGTTCGGCCGAACTTGTTCTCACAACAGTAATTCCGGGCGAACTTGATCTCTTACACACATAAATACGCCTCGTTTCTAACAGATTAAGCCCTATTCTCTTAGACTCGATGTACAATGACTTAGGCAACAGACATATGCACCAACAGAAGCATCATTTCCAAATGCATTCTGTAACACCCGGCTTTTTCATACTTTCCATATTTGGAAAGCTCGTGAGGTAATTCTGTTTTTGGAAACTTTGTAATCTTGTATTCGCTCTTTCATTGTAATCGTTGTAATTGGAGACTTGAATCATAATGAAAAACTCATATTTTATTCTTACTCATGTTATACATATTCATACATTCATCCTCCTACTACTTGATACTCGTAAACATGTGACAACTTGCAAATACATGACACTCATATTTCATACGAAATGTAAACGTGATTCTTATACTTGATCATATTCGTTATATACCTGTGTATTCTTTTAAGCATGATACTTATACTTGGGAACCTTATAATAATCATAAAACATCTAATATATAACTTTAAACAAGGCCCAACCAACAAAACACAAAAAATAAAATGTTTTGCTTCTGACCCGGCCCTTACGGACCACATTGGATCCCCAGTATAGTCCGCATGCATGTCTGGGCTGGTAGAAAACATAACAGCCCACGATTTTGCATGAAATCCCAACACAAACTCCTCCCCAATCACCTCTAAAACTTCATTAATCACTTCCTATCAACTCCAAACTCTTCCCTTATAAATACCAAGCTTCTCCAAGCAATTTCACACTTTCAACACTCTCAAATCTCTCTCAAAGACATCAAAATCTCTGAAATATCAAGAATTCGGGTAGATTCAACCTACTTCACAAAAGTGAGCATAACTTGCTTATTTCTTAGTCTTTTTGATTGATTCTTTCTTCTAATTACTTGGATAAACCTTAGGATTGATTCCACGGATTCTCCTGGGAGAATCCAGACTTGGAAGTTCACTAAAGGGCTCCAAACTTTCTGTTTTGAACAAATCTCTTTAAAACTTATGCTTTACCTTCAACAACCTTTAGTTCTTGTGCTCCTAATCAAGTTTATTATTAGTGAAGCCTAACCAAGCTTGTTTATATGAACTAAGGGCTGTTCTAACACCTAAACTTTCTGTTTTACATGAGCTTAAACCTCACAAGTGTTGCCAAGTCTTGAACTTGAAGCTAGTGTGACTACAAAGTTAGCTTGGGCTATCCTACATCCAAGTCCACACAACACTTGATATTCCTCATTCATCCTAAGTAGCTTGCTAGTTGAAAGTAACACAACCCCATCTAGCCTTCGACTTGTGTCGACGCCGACTCACCGGGTTGTAGCTTACTTGACTACTTAGTATAGTTATAACATGTATTTCATTTCCTTTATTATTATTATTCTTGTTCTTGATTGTCTATGACAACTTGTGTAGTGGTGAACTTACATGTGGTTCCTAAATGAATTGTTATACCACCTACCTCCTACATGACTTCCATGATATGATTGTTAGTTAGACATATGATAATTATATGGACTATATAATATACTTAAAACCGAAACCTTGATAATGACTATATAATCATGTGTCAAGTTACTAAGTTCAATCACTAAAGTGTTTAGTTCCTTGTTATAATTCTAAATGGTATATTAACCTATGAAACCACATAAACCCTAATGGGTTCCCATAGTGTCAAAATGAGTGCTAGACCTTAGTGAATACTTTCGTATACGTACTTTATCATACTTTATTCAAATCCCGAATCTTCCATCAACATCTAATACTCACACCTATGGTTTTCCTCTTGCAGGATAACCCGGTGTTCCTCACGGAACTAACAAGTCGGAAAGCTTGCAAAAACCGTGAGTACACTCGACCCATTTTCATTTTGTCACTTTTGGGTGTTGTATACAAATCACTAAACTTAAACTTTATGCAATGCACGAAAAAATCCAATATACATGAATGCTTTGATACGTTACTTGATGCTTATATCTTGGACCATTCTTATGTAATACCATAGTCATTACCTTATCTTAAGCCTCCATTTGACATGTCTTGAACTATAGGAGTTACGCACCACCCGCTCATGAATTAGAGGTCATGTTAAATTACCGTTATTATGTGTAAGCAAGAGGTTTGACTAGAAATATTGCATGCCATGTATAATGCTCTCATAATAAACTTAGTTTCCATGTGGATTAGTTTTAAACCTTATTCGTATACGTATGCTTATGCTTAAACTTGTGTACTCGCCTTTGCTTTTGCATTGAACTATATTTTAAACATGTTACAGGTTGAGAAGGATGATGCTATAAATCGAAGTAGCGTTGATGCTAGATACACACATAGACATTTTAGGTTTATTAATGTTGTATCAAATTTTGTCTTTGATATTGTTGTTATTTGAAATTTCCATGTATTGTAATGACAATTTACTTATGAAATGAAATTCGGATTTAATTAAATATTGTCATCGTTAGCGTTGTGAGAATGAGCAATCTATTTCGTCCCGCCTGATGTTTCCGCCATCTGTTGGGGTGTGACAGATTGGTATCAGAGCCATAACTATAGGGAATTATGTAGAATTGTCATGTTCGACCTAGTCTATAGTTTAAGCGTCCTGTTTTTTTTACCATTCTTATATCATGCTTAAAACTTTATTCTTCCTTCATTTCCCCTTCCTTTCTTTTGGTCTTAAAACTTACATAATGTCTTTCCTAAGACATTTTACACAATACACTTGAAGAGTTGAAGACACTCGTGATGCAAAGGAGGCGATTTGCACCATGATAGGCCCAATGCCTCATAATTTTTGGTGAAATCCCTCATTCCGCGTATTCAATTTTTCACGAAGTTACACCGTCAAGTTAGGAGTGACATCCACACCTTGATGGAAAACTTCCCATTCAAACTCTAGTGGACTCTGCTCAAAGTGTCAAAATTAATTTTGACCCGACGAGTATCAACCACACTTTGGGTACGAAATCGTCAAGTTAGGGGTGAAACCCACACCTTGTTGATTAAGTCCCGTTCCTCGATTTTCAATCCCGCCAAAGTCTCAAATTTTCGATCGACTAGGGACATGTGTAATTGGAAGGGTAAAATACCGTTAATCGCTTCTTGATGAGCGTATTTTACCTATTAGGCGAAAGCATGTTCCCTAACTCGAAAGATCTTACGAATCACTTTGGAATAGTCGACGTTTCTCTACCCGAAACATTCAAACATTTTGTTGAGCCAATCTTTTATGTTATCTCAATTTTTATGTGATTTTATACTTTTTACCTCATTCGTTTCAAACCATTACGCAATTTGCACGTCTCTCGCAATAAAAAACAATAATAATCCTCGTGAGCAAACTAAATTTATACTCCTTATACGCATTCATACGTGATTATACATGCCAATACTTGATGAATACATGCAAACTATGTGAATCATACGTGAACATACCCATGCTTATATATGCTAAACTTATTTTTACATTATGATCAATTCTCATCCTTTTCCTTTCTATTTTAACCCTAGATGTCTTCTCCAAGCTCATCAAAGAAATCCAAGGGATGCAAGAAGGGTTCCAACAACAACGACTCTATATCTAAGCTAGAACTCATCGGGTTAGTCGTTGAGCAGATTCCCAAGTAGATGTAAGATTATCCCCGAAATCGTTAGCAAAATTCAATCCATCCATGACACCCCCAAATCCTTAGTCGATTCCAAGGTGGAAACACCTAAAACATTGTTCCAATTCAAACAATTCATGGCCTGTAAGCCTCTGGAGTTTACCGGCGAGGATGGAGCTACATCCATGATGAATTGGTTTGATGCGATCGAGCTTAACTTCCTACAAAGTGGTTGCCCCGACAAATTCCAAACCCTAAACGTCACGTGAGTCTTTCGCATGAGAGCCCTCGAATGGTGGACCACTGAGAGGAACAAACGTGGTAACGAAGTAGCCCACGTCTTACCTTGGGACAAGCTTAAGTAGCTCATGAAGGGCCATTTCTGCCCCCCACACAAGACCCAGAAGTTAGAAAACGAATTCTGGAATCTCACCCAAAAGGGGAGTGGCGTAGAAGGATTGGTCACATGCTTCAAACAACTGAGTGTCCTCTGTCCTGGACAAGTCGACACTTTCCCCAAGGCAATAGCAAAGTTTATTCGTTGCCTCGCACCCGTCCTGATCAACCATGTAGCTTCTGCCAGCCCCAAAACCATGGAGGACACCTATAGTATCGCCATAGAGCTTAATAGCAATTGTGTTCTTCATGGGGCCTATGACAAGGTCTCGACGGAGAAGGCACATCAAGTCACCGCCGATACCACCGCCACCGTTGAACCCTCACCCAAACCTCCAGGAAACAACAACCCTAAGAACAAGAAGCGGAAGGCTTTTAGTCAAAATTGTGTGGTTGTTACTCCGCCAAACCCTCAACCCATCCAAACGGTAGCAGCCATTACCCCTGCCAACCCCGAGCAACCCAAACGTGGATACACTGGACCTCATCCCCAGTGTGCTAACTGCTCCTACCATCACCCTGCCAACACTCCATGCCACAAGTGCGCCCAATGTCAAAGGTTAGGGCACTTTGCTAACCGTTGCCGAAACTTCCCGCAACCCCAAAACCAGCAACCCCAAGCCATCACGCCAAACCCTAATCCTGCTCAACCTCAACCTCAACCTCAACTCAAGTTGCTCATGTTCGAGCTTGCTTCAAATGTGGTGACACTAATCACTTCGCCAACGTTTGTCCTTAGCCCAACAACAACCAGCAGCCATAACCAGCTCGAGGCAGAGACTTCGCCCTCACCGCCGCTCAGGCGCAAAACACGAACGACGTCATAACCGATACGTCTCTTGTAAACCATGTCTATGCTTCTTGTCTTTTTGATACTGGCGCAGATAGAAGTTTTGTGTCTAATGAATTTGAACCCTTGCTTAAGTGCGTGCGTTTGAAGTTTCCCAATCCATTCACAGTCGAAGTCGCTAACGGGAAATCCGTCATTGTTGATTCTGTCCTTTCTAATTGCTCCTTGAATCTTAACGATCATACGTTCTCGATTGACATCCTACCCATGCAATTGGGAAGCTTCGATATCATAGTAGGCATGGATTAGCTTAGGCAAGTTCGTGCCGAAGTTGTTTGTTCCGAAAAGTTCATTCGCCTCCCTGTTCCAAGCGGTGATTCTTTGCACGTCTACGGCGAAACCTTCTAAAGGTCTTAAGCTAAGGTCTTGTATCCAAGCAAACAAATATTTGCGCAAGGAATACTTCACCTTTCTGGCCCATATTATGGAAAAGAAAGACAAGGGTCCGAGCATAAGTGACATTCCTGTTGTTTGCGATTTCCCCGACGTCTTTCCAGAGGATCTTCCTGGTCCTCCGCCTCCTCATTCCGTTGAATTTCGTATTGATCTCATTCCTCGCGTAACTCCTATTGCGAAAGCTCCTTACTGTTTAGCACCCTCGAGATGCAAGAGCTATCTATCCAACTTCAAGAGCTTCTTGATAAAGGCTTTATACGCCCTAGTACTTCTCCTTGGGGCACTCCCGTTTTGTTCTTCAAAAAGAAAGATGGGTCTTTTATGATGTGCATTGACTACCGTGAACTCAAAAAACATACAGTTAAAAATCAATACCCACTTCCTTGTATTGACAATCTCTTCGACCAACTTCAAGGCACGACCTGTTTCTCGAAAATCGACCTTCGTTCTGCCTATCATCAACTTCGAGTTCTCGAAGAAGATGTGCTAAAAACCGCATTTCGCACACGTTATGGACACTACAAGTTCGTGGTCATGCCTTTTGGTTTGACTAACGTGCCTGCAGTGTTCATGGATCTTATGAACCGCGTGTGTAAACCTTTTCTCGATCGCTTCGTAATCGTATTCATCGACGATATTCTCATCTACTCCAAGACGAAAGAAGAGCACGGGCGACATTTGCAACTTATCATTCAGCTTTTGCGTACCGAATGTCTTTACGCGAAATTCTCCAAGTGTGAATTTTGGCTAAAAGATGTCCAATTCATTGGTCACACTGTTAATGAACTCGGTATTCATGTTGACCCCGCAAAGATTGAAGCTGTGAAGAATTGGATTGCACCTAAATCGCCTTCTAAAATTCAGTCGTTTCTTGGCCTAGCTGGTTACTGTCGTTGCTTCATCTCGAACTTTTCCAAGATCGTTGTCCCTCTTACGTCTTTGACTCAAAAAGTTAAACCTTTTTTGGGGTCCCAAACAAGAGGAGTCTTTACAAACCCTCAAGGACATGCTTTGTAATGCTCCTATCCTTACCCTCCCCGATGGAAACAACGATTTCATCGTGTAATGCGATGCATCAAACCATGGTCTTGGTTACGTTCTAATGCGATGGGACAAGTTTATCGCTTACGCGTCGAGACAACTCAAAATCCATGAGAAAAACTGTACTACGCACGACCTTGAACTTGGTGCAGTTGTTCTTGCATTAAAGATTTGGCGACACTACCTTTATGGTACTAGGTGTACGGTCTTCACCGACCACAAGAGCCTCCAACATATCTTTGATCAAAAGGAACTCAACATGCGTCAACGTCGTTGGGTAGAATTGTTAAACGACTACGACTGTGATATTCGCTACCACCCTATTAAAGCGAATGTTGTAGCCGATGCACTTAGTCGTAAAACTCATGTAAAGAGTATTTGTTACTACCAAATCGTGGGAAAACTTTGCGAGCTAATTCCAAAGCGCAATTTTACGTCATTAACGAGGGTAACCTCGATAACGAGTTGAATTGTGGAATTGAAAACCACTTGAAGCTAAACCTGATGGTATCCTTTACTACCATGATCGCATTTTGATTCCCGATCGTCTTAACCTTCAAAACACCTTGATGGATGAAGCCCACAAATTCCGATACTATATTCATCTAGGCACCGATAAGATGTACCATGACCTTCGAGCATCTTATTGGTGGCCTGGAATGAAGAAGGATATAGCCCTTTACGTCTCGAAGTGCTTAACTTGTTCCAAAGTTAAAGCTGACATCAACGCCCCTCGGGCTTACTCGAACAACCAAAAATTCTTGTCTTGAAATGGGAGAGTATTTCCATGGATTTCGTTACCAAGCTTCCTCGCACTTCGTCTGGTCACGACAACATTTGGGTCATCATTGATCGATTGACCACATCCGCTCACTTCCTCGCCATTCGTGAAGATTACAAGGTCGAGAAACTGGCTCGTATCTACACGGATGAAGTCATTAGTCGTCATGGTACTCCCATTGACATCGTTTCCGATCGCGATGCTCGTTTTACCTCCCGCCTTTGGCAAACGTTTCAATCCGCCCTTGGCACTCATCTCAACCTTAGCACCGCTTTTCACCCTCAAACCTACGGTCAAACCGAGCGTACTATCCAAATCTTGGAAGATATGATTCGTTCATGCGTAATCGATTTTGGTGGCAACTGGGATTCGCACTTACCCTTGGTAGAATTCTTGTACAATAACAGTTATCACACTAGTATTCAAATGGCTCCATTTGAAGCATTGTAGGTCGTAAGTGTTGTTCGCCTATTTGTTTGCACGAGATCGGAGACTCTCAAATCACCGGTCCCGAACTGATACAAGAGACAACGGACAAGATCCTGTAAATTCGTGGTAATCTTCTTAAGGCCCGAAGCCGACAAAAGAGTTATGCTGACAAAAGACGCAAGCCTTTGGAATTCAACGTAAGTGATAACGTACTTCTCAAGGTATCCCCTTGCAAGGGTGTTGTTCGATTTGGTGAGAAAGGCAAACTCGCTCCTCGCTATGTAGGTCCTTTCAAGATTCTCGAAAGGATTGGCAAGGTTGTATATCGACTGGACCTACCTCAAGAACTCAACAACGTTCACCCAGTTTTCCATGTTTCAAATCTCAAGAAATGTCTAGTTGAAGAAGGACTTCAAGTTCCACTCGAATATCTTCAAATCAATGAGACATTGCACTTTGTGGGAAAACCAATCGAAATCATGCACTGAGGAATCAAACAATTGAGGCGCAGTCGGATTCCTATCGTCAAGGTTCGATGGGAAGGAAACGTGGTGTTAATTTACTTGGGAACTTGAAAGTGATATGAAGACTAAGTATTGCATCTCTTCGTTGCATCTTCCTAAATTTCTGGACGAAATTTCCTAAAGGAGGGGAGACTATAACGCCCGGCTTTTTCATACTTTCCATATTTAGAAAGCTCATGTGGTAATTCTGTTTTTGGAAACTTTGTAATCTTGTATTCGTTCTTTAATTGTAATCGTTGTAATCCGAGAGTTGAATCATAATGAAAAACTCGTATTTTATTCACTCATGTTTTACATATTCATACATTCATGCTCATACTACTTGATACTCGTACACGTGTGACAACTTGCAAATACGTGACATTCATACTTCATACGAAACATAAACGTGATTCTTATACTTAATCATATTCGTTATATACTTGTGTATTCTTTTAAGCATGATACTTATACTTGGGAACCTTATAATAATCATAAAACAACTAATATATAACATTAAACAAGGCCCAACCAACAAAACACAAAAAATAAAATGTTGTGCTTCTGACCCAACCCTTACGGACCGCATGGGATCCCCCATACAGCCCGCATGCATGTCTGGGATGGCAGAAAACATAACAGCCCGCGCTTTTTACCAGATCCCAACACAAACTCCTCCCCAATCACATTTTAACCTTGATTAATCACTTCCTATCAACTCTAAACTTACCAAGCTTCTTCAAGCAATTTCACACTTTCAACACTCTCAAATCTCTCTCAAACACATCAAAATATCTGAAAGTGATCATCCTACTTCACAAAAGTGAGCATAACTTGCTCATTTCTTAGTCTTTTTGCTTGATTCTTTCTTCTAATTACTTGGATAAATCATAGGATTGATTCCACGGATTCTCCTTGGAGAATCCAGACCTGGAAGTCCACCTAAAGGGCTCCAAGCTTTCTGTTTTGAACAAATCTCTTTAAAACTTATACTTTACCTTCGACAACCTTGAGTTCTTGTGCTCCTAATCAAGTTTATGATTAGTGAATCCTAACCAAGCTTGTTTATATGAACTAAGGGCTGTTCTAACACCCTAAACTTTCTGTTTTACATGAGCTTTAAGCTCACAAGTGTTGCCAAGTCGTGAACTTGAAGCTAGTGTAACTACAAGGTTAGCTTGGGCTATCCTACATCCAAGTCCACAAAAGACTTGAAGTTTTCTCAATCCATCCTAAGCAGCTTGCTAATTGAAAGTAACACAACCCTGTCTAGCCTTCGATTTGTGTCGACGCCGGCTCACCGGATGTAGCTTACTTGACTACTTAGTATAGTTTTAACATGTATTTCATTTCCTTTATTATTATTATTATTATTGTTCTTGACCCTCCTTGTTGTCTATGACAACTTGTGTAGTGGTGAACTTACATGTGGTTCCTAATTGAATGGTTATACCAACTACCTCATACAGGACTTCCATGATATGATTGTTAGTTAGACTTATGATAATTATATGGACTATATAATACACTTAAAACCAAAACCTTGATAATGACTATATAATCATGTGTCAAGTTACTAAGCTTAATCACTAAAGTGTTTAGTTCCTCGTTATGATTCTAATAGGTGCATTAACCTATGAAACCACATAAACCCTAACCGGTTCCGATAGTGTCAAAACGGGTGCTAGACCTTAGTGAATACTTTCGTATACGTACTTTATCATACTTTATGCAAATCCCGAATCTTCCATCAACAACCAATACTCACACCTATGTTTTCCTCTTGTAGGATAACCCTGTGTTACTCCCGCAACCAAACAACTCCTCACGGAACTAACAAGTCGGAAAGCTTGCAAAAACTGTGAGTACACTCGACCCATTTTCATTTTGTCACTTTGGGTGTAACACGTTTGCCTTATACAAACATCACTAAACTTAAACTTTATACAATGCACGAAACAATCCAATATACATGAATGCTTTGATACGTTACTTGATGCTTATATCTTGGACCATTCTTATGTAATACCATAGTCATTAGCTTATCTTAAGCCTCCATTTGACATGTATAGCGCAATACGAGTAACGCACCACCCACTTGTGAATTAAAGGTCATGTTAAATTATCGTTATTATGCGTAAGCAAGAGGTTTGACTAGAAATATTGCATGCCATGTATAATGCCCTCGTAATAAACTAGTTGCCATGTGGATTCGTTTTAAACCTTATTCGTATACGTATGTTTATGCTTAAACTTGTGTACTCCCCTTTGCTTTTGCATTTAACTTTATTTTAAACATGTTACAGGTTGAGAAGGATGATGCTATGAAATCAAGTAGCATTGATGCTAGATACACACTTAGACGTTTTAGGTTTATTAATGTTGTATCAAATTTTGTCTTTGATATTGTTGTTATTTGAAATTTCCATGTATTATAATGACAATTTACTTATGAAATGAAATTCGGATTTAATTAAATATTGTCATCGTTAGCGTTGTGAGCAATGAGTAATCAATTTCATCCCCCCTTAATGTTTCCGCCATCGGTTAGGGTCTGACACATTCTCAGGCAAGGTGTCACCATTTGTTTCTTCAACAGGGAGAATTGGATCTGCTGAAAAGGGAGTGAAATGAGTAGTGAAAGGAGTAAACCTAATGCCTGAAGAATCAAACGGTGGTTCCACGGAGCGGTTTCCGCAGGTTAGGTTTCATGAATAGGTTCGGGAATGTCGAAGGTGTTGAAAACAACATCTGCATCAGAGAACCAATCTGGAGAACTGCCAGTGTTGGTGTAGTTTCCTTCTTGAAAATCGACGTAGTATGATTCAAGCACCATTTTGGTCCGTTTGTTGTAGACCCGATATGCTTTTTGAGTAGATGAATATCCCATGAAATAACACACGTCACCGACTGCTTCAAACTTGATTAGATTATCTTCAGTGTTGAGGAGTCTACATGAACATCCAAACGGTCTAAAGAAATCTATTAGAGGCTTTCTCTTGAAAAGAAGTCATAGGCATATGTTCCATGAGGTTTAACGATTAGAACTCGATTCAAGACATAGCATGCTGTGTTGACTGCTTCTGCCCAGAAGATGATAAGAAGCTTTGAGTCTACGAGCATAGTTTGAGCAGCTTCAATAAGTATCCTATTCTTTCATTCTGCTACACCGTTTTGCTAAGGAGTTCTAGTTGCACTGTACTGAAGTCGAATCCATTTTTTCTTCACAGAATGAGAGAAATGTCTGATTCTGGAATTCCGACCCGTTATCACTTCTAACTGATTTGACTTTCAGTTTGATAACGTTCTCGATCATGGGAATGAAAGTCCGAAGAATAGATGTCGTTTCCCTCTTTGCTTCAATAAAGTAAACCCGTGAGAAACAAGAAAAATCATCTGTAATCACCAAGTAATGAGATCTTTTAGCTAGACTTTTAACACTGATAGGGCCAAAAAGATCCATGTGCAGCAATTGCAATGGTGATGTTACCGTATTCACTGCTTTGGACTTATGTGGCCTTTGGTGTTGCTTGCCTTTGGTGCATGCGATACAATTTCTTAAAAAGGAAATTTTTTTATTTGTAAACCTCATACTAGATTTAATTTTGAAAGCTTGTTCATATTTTTGAAGTTCACATACCCCAAACACCTATGGCAAAGCAGTGATTCCGATTCTAACGCGTTGGAAATTAAACACGTCATTTGCTCAGTGGTTTTGGCATTTTTCATGTTAAGAACATAGGTGTTGTTTTGATGAGGAGCTGTGAGCATAATCATTTCGGCGGGAACTGAATATTCTGGCTTAAGAAAGAGACATTCGACGTCATTGAACAGAATATAAATTCCTTTGTCACAAACTTGTGATAAAACTCATGAGATTGTAATACAATTCTGGTACATAGTTGGCGTTTTCCAACGTAAGAACCTCTGATACGATGTCTCCTTTCCAACAATCTTCCATCCCTTTTCATCTCCGACCAAAGAAACAAAGTCGTCGTCGACAAATCGGAAGTTCTTTAGAAGTTCCTTTAATCCGGTCATATGCCTTGACCATCCACTATCCACGTGCCAAATATATTTCATGAGCATTCGAAGCCATTTTTGTAATTTATTCTGTTATACAACAAACAACAACAACAGCAAAGAATATACAAGTTAGTTAGATTTCAGAACCCAGACTTTCTTCAAATCTCATTTTTTATGATTTTGAACATTAATGTCCACTTTTCTTTCCCAAAAGCATATTGTATTTACTAAATTTATAACAGATTTCTTGAAATTATCAAACTGCTCTGTGAAGTTTTTAACAAAATTTTGTTTAGGTTTAGAAAATTTCTTGCTTTTGCAATGTTTCGCTGTATGTCCAAAATAACCACAACGAAAACATTAATGCAACGGTTCTTCTCTCTTTGAAGGATGATGCTTTGGAAGATGATGCATGTGATGAGTGTCTTAAGCTACATAAATTTTGGCTTGATGTATCAACGCTTGATTTTCGGATTTTCTTCATTTTCTTGTCAAGCCGACTTTCATATTCGGTGCACTCTTCATCTCAGTCATTGTCAGTTGACGAATCTAATTCATAACTCTCAGTTGAGTTATCTGATCTTTGATCTCAATAGAGCAGTCTTCATCACTTTCTTATTTTTTGTGGTCAAATCTTCGCTAATGCTTTCCTGACTTGACTCTTGGCTAGACTCTGATGTACCTGTACACGATGGGACAAACTCAGGAATTTCCTCAGTAAGGAATTTTCTGAATCTGTTTTTCTTCAGTTCTAGAACAAACACAGGTGAATCAAGTACAACATTTTCATCACAGAAAGCAGAATTCAAGTCCATGCATTCAACCACTACGTTCTCATGGCTGTGAGTCAAAGGTTTAGGAACATGCCTATTACAGTCATCCTTGTAACACCCCAATCGTGTAATACAACAAATCGCGGCGGAAACATCGGGGAGTCACGTTACAGGAAATTGTTTCATAACACATGGTATTTAAAGTTTTGTTTTTATTGAATTAATGAATTATATTGTTTTGAAACAATTCAAACAAATACAAACATTTGTCTTTCAAATTTTGAAGTAAGCTAAGGCCCGAGTCCATCCTATGTGTAGCATGTGTTAACAATCATCACATAATAGTACCTGAAACATATGTGAAAATAAAACGTCAGCATAAAAATACCTGTGAGTAACATAGGTTTTGTGATTTAGATTCATGGTTTTGGATATTAAAAAAAAAGAATATACGATTTCAAAATAGCCATGAATCCTTGATAAACATTTGGTTTCTAAAATACTTAGCTTTTTTGATAAAAAGATTTTTTGTATATGCAAAAATATACATTGGTTTTGAATAATAGAATTGATAGTATATCAAAATATACTTTGGTTTATGAATAAGGGAATCAGTAGTATATCAAACTATACTTTGATTTTGAAATAATAAAATTGATAGGATATCAAAATATACTTTGGTTTATGAATAAGAGAATCGCTAGTTTCGTATAGATCTTGTACCTGGTGCCAACCCAATAGCCAAATCTCCCTACCGTCTTGCACCGTCTGAGAAAAGCTTTAGGAGTTATTAGACAAAGGATTCATTCGTCCAAACTTTTCACATCCGGGCGCTCCTGTTCTATTCGTGAAAAAGAAGGATGGATCTTTCAGCATGTGTATCGATTACCGTGAGCTCAACAAATTCACCATAAAAAATCGATATCCCCTACCTCGCATTGATGATCTCTTTGATCAGCTACAAGGTGCTACCTGCTTTTCAAAGATCGATCTACGTTCGGGGTATCATCAGCTTTGTGTACTCTAGAAAGATCTTCCCAAGACTGCTTTCCGTAATCGATACAACCATTATGAGTTCACTGTTATGCCCTTCGGTTTAACAAATGCTCATGCCGTCTTCATGGATTTGATGAATAGGGTTTGTTAACCTTATTTAGATAAGTTCATCATTGTTTTCATCGATGACATCCTCATTTATTCAAAGACACGAGCTGACCATGAACAACATCTATTTCTAACAATGGAACTCCTGAACAAAGAACAACTTTATGCCAAATTTTCCAAGTGCGAATTTTGGCTTAAAGAAGTTCAATTCTTGGGACACATAGTCAATGAACAAGGTATACAGGTGGATCCTTCCAAAATCACTACGATTAAGGATTGGAACACACCCACTACTCCCACATAAGTTCGCTCATTTCTTGGTCTTGCTAGGTATTACCGCCATTTTATCACGAACTGTGACATCGGAGCCTTTACAACCATCATACAATTCCGAACAATTTCAAATCAAATGAAATCTTGTGTTTCATTCCCCAGAATTGTATAATTACATGTGACATTCACACATTTAAGTCCGTGTACAATTTCAAACCCTCAATGCTTTTCTGGAAATTATACATAACCTATTACGCAAACGTAATCAGTTTAACATGACGTACACTCCGGAACAATTACATAAGCTAAAAATACCATAAATACGTATTACATAACTTAGAAATAATTTTTGAAGGGTTCGGTATGGCAAAAACATGTTTATTCAACTTCAGTGACTATTTGCGACAAACTGCGAAAGTCTTCCGATTCTCGTATTTTTTAATACGGACCTTGTATAGACATCCAAAAAATATGTAATCATTAAAACCATGTATTTTAATGATACGGATGGAAAAATATCATTCGTTGTGAAATTTCGGTCGATTTCGTGTTCGTTAAAAATTTCGTCGTAACTAAGCGAAAAACGCAACCTTTCAACCGAACGAACCGACATCCACGACATTTTTTAGCATAACTCAAGTTACATTTACATTAACATCCTTATAGAGCTTAAATTTAGGTTAATGGGTGTTAAAAGTTACAAAACGCGACGAAACAAGTCCAAGGGCTAAATCTACCATTTTTCAAAAGTTCTGCCCCTCCCAGGTCCTTACGGACCATAAAGAGTGCCCCCATATGGTCCGTAAGGGGTGCCCAGCATAGTAGAAATGTGGCAGCTTCATGTTTAAAGCCTAGGTCCCCAACATTTCGAATTTTCCAGCTTTGTGCCACCTCTGATCATCACACATCAATGGACACTTGTGAAGATCTTGTGGCATCCAAATTGCTATAAATAGCAAACATTCTTCATCCATTTTCCTTGCTCATTCACAAATTATTTCTCCCACTCTCTTAAAGCTTTCTTCCAGCTTTTGGAGGCCTCCAACTCTGAGTTATGAAAGTGTTCTACAACACAAGTAAGTGCTCTCCTTAGTTCTTTCATTATTTTGGCATTTTGAACCAAAAGTCAAACAGTTTAACTTTCTGTTTGACTTTCGGATCTGACCATATTTGGTTGAGTCAAAGTTCAATTGAACTTTGCAACGTGATCGTAATCACGAAGGTTATGATCCCTAGCGATCGCACCTTCTGATCACCACGTTTACTAGTCGAAATGACGAGTCAAAGTTTCGATCAAAAATGCGCCAAATGTGCATTTTATGACGGAACTATTTACGGGTATCAAAACACTAAGTTTTGATACCAAATCAGTTTTATAAACTTAGTTAGACATGTGTTGACATGTCTAACTCGTCACTTCTAGTTTAGTGCTTTATTTGGGTCGTAAGTCGAGTGGTCTTGATCACCGCTTTGCCTTTCGAATCCGACCCGCTTGGTCGATCTTAGGATCCGACCAAACACATATAAGTGACCATAGTTGCATAGGGAATAACCTACTGAGGTTATACCTTATGGTCACTTCGTTCGGTTAGTTATATGATAAGTCGCTTTTATGTTCTTTAATAATGACTAAAATGCCCTTTTGTGCATAAATCTATTTTAAACATATGTAACCAAATTTTTGACTTGTAAATTGATATTATAACATTTTTAAACAGGTTTGGGCATTTAACACTTATCGCAGGACATGTTTAACCATTCTAACACGCGTTTATGCAAATCACACATTAAAGTAGCATAAACTACCTTAACGGGTCATAACGTCAAAAGCACTTAGGATTCATTCCAAATCATAATGTTGAGTAACCATTTCATATCCGATTCCCCCGATTATGTCCCGTACTTTAACATTAGTTATCCGACACATTAGGACACGTTTGAGCATTGATTATTCCATTGCTTCTCGGACGATTACGCAATCCAAAATGAGTACATAGTCCCCTCTTTTACGTTTTTCAAATGTTTTGCGGTGATTCATATGTGCATATTCACTATTTTCACGATTTCAAAGTTACATGATTTCGCATACCTGATATTTATCCTTTAACGAATTGAAACCATTACCTATGGCTTAAATACTGATTTTCAAAGTTTGTAAGAATATTGTTGGTGCGTATTTATTCTTATACATTTATTAACAATGATCAAGCCGATTGGTAGTACGATATAGCGCTATAGGACTTGACACCCCATTCCTTTTGTATGGAATGTCAGAAACCTAGTTTAAACCAAATAGATTTGCCTCCGTGGTAAATCTATAGTCACCAAAGTATAGTTTGATATACTCAGGTTTGAGTGTATTGCCAATTAAAACTTTCCTAATTAAGCCATAAAAACTTATCTTTTATTAATTTCTGAAACCAAAGTATATTTTGATATACTACCAAATCACAATCAAAGTATATTTTGATATACTTCCAAAGCATAGTTTGATATGCTACCAATGTGACGTTGTTTTCCAAAGTATAGTTTGATATACTAAGTATAGTTGAACTATGAATCTCTTGTACGTAAACCAAAGTATAGTTTGTTATACTACTGAATCTCATGTACTTAAACCAAAGTATAGTTTGATATACTAACGATGCTTTTATTGATTACTGAAGTATATTTTGATATACTACCGATTCTTTTATATAAAACCAAAGTATATTTTGATATGCTACTGATTCACTTTTTCTTAAGCCAAAGTATATTTTTGATACACTACCAAATCTGAAATATTCTTAAGCCAAAGTATATTTCGTATATACTACAAACCCTTTTTATGAAAAAGCAAAGTATTTTAAATACTAAACTTTGCGAGGATTCATTGCTACTTATTTGAAAATGTATGTTCTTTTCCTAAAACATCCAAAGCCATGAATCTCATCACAAAACCTATGTTACTTATAGGCATTTTTATGCTGACGTGCCTATTTTCACATATGTTTCGGATTTATTTATGTAATGATTGTTGCCACATATCCGTTATTCCAAGGCAATGTAATTCGATAATTCAATAAAACAAAACTTTATGTACCATTTGTTGTGAAACAATTTGTAACTTAACTCCCCAAGTGATTCCGCCACTGTACGCGATTTGGGGTGTTACACGAACTTCTCAAAGATCATGGTTCCCCTCACTACTTTAACTCAAAAGAATAAGCCTTTTGAGTGGGGACCCAAACAAAAGGAAACTTTTCAAACACTAAAACAAAAACTCTGCGATGCTCCTATTATATCTTTACCCGATGGAAATGATGATTTTGTTGTCTATTGTGACATTTCGAATCTAGGCCTTGGTTGTGTTCTCATGTAATGAGATAAAGTCATAGCCTACGCGTCAAGACAATTGAAAATCCACGAGAAGAACTACACAACTCATGATCTTGAGTTAGATGCTATAGTTTTTGCTCTCAAGATTTGGAGACATTACCTTTATGGTACGAAATGTGTGGTTTTCACAGACCACAAAAGTCTCCAACACATATTCAATCAAAAGGAGCTAAACATGAGACAACGACGCTGGGTCGAACTTTTGATCGACTACGACTGTGAAATCCGCTACCATCCTGGCAAGGCGAATGTCGTAGCCGATGCACTAAGTCGTAAGGAATGTGTCAAGCTTCATTTTATTCGAATTCAATCTGATATCCAGACACGTATCCTTCAAGCACAACGTACATTTGTGAACCAAAGCTTGTTGAAAAATGAGCTACTCAAAATCTCAAACTTCAACTCGAAACAAAGGACAATGGCTATTATTTGAACCGTTTGTGGGTTCCAAGTTAAGACTACCTCTGCACTTATTGATGGACAAAGCTCACAAGCCTCGTTATTCAATCCATCCTGGTGTAGACATAATGTAGAAGGATCTTCGTACCCAGTATTGGTGGTCGGGTATGAAAATGGATATTGCCTTGTATGTGTTTAAATGCCTAACTTGTCTTAAAATCAAGGTTGAACATCAACGCCCGTCTGGTTTGCTTGAACAACCAGAAATACCGGTATGGAAGTGGGAGAACATTGCGATGGATCTCATCACAAAACTATCGCACACATCTAGAGGTCATGATGCTATTTTGGTAGTCATTGATCGTCTAACAAAGTCAGCACACTTTTTTCCTATTCGTGAGGATCTTTCTGCTGACAAACTCGCCAAAATCTATGTCGATGAGATTGTATCTTGTCATGGTGTTCCTTTGGATATCATATCTGACCGAGATGCTCGATTCTCATCTCACTTTTGGAAGACCATGCAATCTGCCATGTGAACCAAACTCAATATGAGCATCGCTTATCATCCTCAACGAAGCAGGATGGACAAACTAAAGGATCTTTCTACAACATTAGTTATCGCGCCAGCATCTACATGGCGCCTTTTGAAGCTCTATATGGTCGAAAATGTGGTTCATCTGTCTGTTGGAATGAAGTTGGAGAGTCTCAGTTCACTGGACTTGAACTCATTCACGACACAACAGACAAAGTCAAGAAAATACGCGATAACCGTTTGACAACTAGAAGCCATCAAAAGAGTTATGCGGACAAGCGATGCAAGCCATTGGAATTCCATGTTCGTGATCACGTCCTACTCAAGGTATTCCTTTGGAAAGGTGTTGTCAGATTCGGAAAGATCATTGAGAGAATTGGAAAGGTGGCCTACCGACTTGAGTTACCTCTTGAACTTGGGAACGTTCACCCAACATTCCACGTGTCCAATCTGAAAAAGTGTTTAGCCGACACAAATCTTCACATCCCCCTCGAAGAAATCCACGTTGATGACACTATGCACTTTGTCGAGAAACCTGTGGAGATTTTGGACCGTGAAGTCAAGAAAATCAAGCGTAGACGAATACCGACAGTTAAAGTTCGCTTAGAATCCAAACTCTCAAGTCACTTCTGGAAGTGAAATCGCAAACTGTTACGCAAACATAATTAGTTTAATGTGACGTAAACTCCAGAACAATGACACAAGCTAAACATACCCTAAATATCCATTACGTAACTTAGAAATAAGTTTTGAAGGGTTCGGTATGGCAAAAACAAGCTTATTCAAGCTCAGGGACTATTTGCGTCATTTGTGAAAGTATGTCGATTCACGTATTTCTTAATACGGAACATGTACGCATGTTCAAAAATTTTTGTATTCATTAAAATCTTGTATTTTAGTGATGAGAATACAAAAATATCATTCGTTACGCAATTACGATCGTTTTCGAATTAATTAAAGCGTTCGTCGTAATGAAGCGAAAAACGCAACCGTACAACTTAACGAACTGACATCCATGACATTTCCAAGCTATTTCAAGTTCCCTATGCTTTATCGTCCTATAGAGCTTAAAAATGAGGTTAACGGGTGTTAGAAGTGCCAAAACGCAACAAAACAAGTCCATGGGCCAAAGCTGCCAACAATTGAAACTTGCTACGAGCACTAAGGCCTTACGTATCGTAAGGACAAGCCCATATGGTCCGTATGGGGTCCCCAGCTTAGCAACTTTGCTGTCCTAATCTCATGCATTCCTTGGACACCAAGCACGCAAATTTGCCACCATTTCTCCTGCATTGGATATGTATGAGGACACTAAGCATGTCATAACACCTCATGGACACTTTGCTTGATCTTGTGAGCTCAAGATTACTATAAATAGCCAAGGAATTTTCTATTCAAACTTGCTCATATGCTCTTCTTCTCTAATCTGCTCTAAATTGGAGTTTGCTTCTTCTTTGAGGCCTCGAACTGAGCTTTCTTGCCATCCTTAACACAAGTAAGTGTTCTTCCTTAGTCTTGTTTATTATTTTAGCTTGTTATGAGCTAAAAGTCAAACAGTTGACTTTCTGTTTGACTTTCGGTTCTGACCATTTTTGGTGAAGTCAAATTTCAATTGAACTTTGCAACGTGATCGTAATCACGAAGGTTATAATCCCTTGCGATTATACCTACTGATTACCACGTTTACTAGTCAAAGTTTCGGTAAAAAAATGTGCATTATGTGCATTTTACAATGGAACTATTTTCGGGTATCAAAACACTAAGTTTTGATACCAAATCAGTTTTTACAACTTAGTTAGATATGCCTAACTCGTCACTTCTAGTTTAGTGCTTATTTAGGGTCGTAAGTCGAGCGGTCTTGACCACCGCTTTGACTTTCGAATCCGACCCGTTTGGTCGATCTTAGGATCCGGCCAAACATATATTTGTGACCATAGTTGTATAGGGAATAACCCTCTGAGGTTATACCTTATGGTCACGTCGTTTGGTTAATGTTATGATAAGTCGCCTTTATGTTCTTTAATAATGGCCAAAACACCTTATTTTTGCGCATAAATCGATTTTAAGCATATGTGACAAAAGTTTTGACATATAAACTGATGAAACAACATTATTAAACATATTTTGGCATATAAGACTTATCATAAGACATATCTAACCATCCGAACATAAATATACACAAATGACCCGTTAAAGTAGCGTAAACTACCTTAACGAGTTATAACGGGTCAAAAGCACTTAGGATTCATTACAAATCAGAATGTTGAATTTGTTAAACCATTTCATATGAGTTCCAACCCTCATTTGGTTTACAAGACCTTATTCTATCCGATCTGCCGATTAAAGTCCCGACATTAACATAGTTATCCGATTTTAGAACACGCTTGAATCCTTGAACTCTCGAACTTGATTTGATCATTGAAACAAAGGACACACTAGCAATCCCATGTGAGTACATAGTTTCCCTCTTTTATGTTTTGCAAATGTTTTGGGGTGATCCATATGTGCTAAACCGTTTTCGAGTCTTTTAAATAAAAGCTATGGTTTATATAAACACGATGATTTCAATTATGTGAACGAACTTGTTGGTGCGTTATCCATAACAGGAATGACATTCATTAGCTTTGGCCGAGCCGAGCAGTATTATGTTATGGTACCATAGGACTGACAATCCCGTTACTAGGCTATTCACTGGAATTTGGTGGGTAGTTTAGGGAACGACAGAAACTGTACTTTTAACAAACCCTTTGGTGGTTTGTTTGTCGATTTAAAGAGACCCTTTGGTGGTCTAGACGTTTCAACACAGGTTTGAATGTATTCACCAAAATGACCAAGAGTTTTCACAATTAAAACACGGGCGATTGGTTTATGACATGGAAGTTTAGTTTATAACAAGGACGATTGGTTTATGACACGGACGATTGGTTTATAACACGGACGAATGGTTTAATAAATGGGCGAATGGTTTATAACACGGACGATTGGACGATTGGTTTATGGTAGGTGATTTAGATAATGAGACGGGTGTAATATAATAAAAGCATGGTAGATACGCCGTTGGTACTTCCTATATATAAGTGCTTTTATTGTATTGCATACCGTGGCCTTATCTGAATCATTTGGACAAATGTTTTCAAACGATGACACGCAACGATTTCACTTAAAGATATAAACCATACGAAGTTTTCTTTTAAATCGATTTACTACTCGGTTTTACAAAAAGAAATGTTTTGGTCAAGATTCATGGCTACAAAGTCTTCACAAACTCTAATCAACTTGTTTAAGTTGGTTAATTATATTGCAATATCAAACACTTTTGATACATGGTTTTCACTTAACGACTCTAGTAGTCTGACGAGGTATTGCAATACTTATTCAAAGCCATGAATTTGACACACTCACAAAACCTATGTACTCGCCGGCTTTTATTGCTGACTCTCTTTTCAAATATGTTTCAGGAGCTAATGTATGATGTTACGATGCTTACTTCACGTAGGATTTGGACACGGGCCTTAGTGACGTAAAATCAAGAAAGACAATTTACTTATGTTTTGTTTCTAATATTCTCAAGACAATGTAAACATGTTAATAATTCAATAATGAAACCTAAAATACCATGTGTTGTTGAAACAACCTGTTACGTGACTCCCCGACGTTTCCGCCATGGCTTGTTGTTTTTATGCGGTCGGGGTGTTACAGAAACGCGTACATAGGATTTTTTGTAAAGATCGCGAGCGATCTCAAAGATGGAAGGAATCACGAGAGTATTTCAATTTGCAAGGAACAATATCCTTGGTGTCGGTATTGTAGAGGTATGTCTCCCATACACGTAATCTTTGTCACACCCCGACCACGTAAAACAACAAACCGTGGCGGAAACGTCGAGGAGTGTTGTAACAGAATTATTGTTTAAATAACCATGGAGCATAAGTTAAGTTTCATTAGTTAATATTGTTTACATCATCTTGGATAAAAATGGAAATACAACAAAAGTTAAGCTACTATTCTGATTTTATAGTCACTAAGGCCCAGTCCGCCCTAAGTGTAGCTAGCTTGACATCAAACATTTGCACCTGAGACATATGTGAAAATAAAGTCAGCAAAATAATTGCCGGCAAGTACATAGGTTTTGTGTTGATGCTTCATGGCTTTGTTTATTTTAAGAAAAGTTTAAAGTAGTACAAAAGTCGCCATGAACCATAAAAAGTTTCTTTTATAAGAACCATATGAAAATCAATATGATATAAAAGAAATAGATAATCAAAAGTAAGTTTTGTCTCGTATAAAAATGTCATGTCATGTATAAGATACGTCATGTCTTGTATTTTGTTTAAAATGATTTAGATAAGGCCACAATATGTAAGATAATAAAAGCACTTATATATAGGAAGTACCATCGGCGTATCCACCATGCTTTTATCATATTACATACGTCACGCTATTTAATTCATTCACCATAAACCAATGTCGAGTAACAAATGTCATGTAAACCAATGTGGAATAAACCAATGTCGAGTAAACAATGTCATGTAAACCAATGTCGAGTAAACTAATGTCGAGTAAACAATGTCATGTAAACAATATCGAGTAAACAATGTCATGTAAACCAATGCCGAGTATACCAATGTCGAGTGAACAATGTCGAGTTTTATAAACCATTTGCCTTTATTGTAAAAACATATATTATGGATTGTTGGCGAACACATTCAAGCCTTGTTGACTGTCGGATAAACCCCTATCCGGTCAAGGGTTTATCAATGTTCATCGGATTCTATCATTCCCTAAGGTCGCTTCCAAACATACCAGGGAAGTGGGAACGGGATTGTCAATCCTATGGTACCATTACATACTACCGATCGGTGTGATCAATGTTAATGAATGTATCATTGTCGAGTTCAACGCGCCAAAATGTCAATAACAATGTAAGCATGTCTTGAAAATGTCGCTTGAATATGTCTTGTAAATGTTTTGAAAACAATGTACTAGTATGCTCGGTCAACATACATAGCAAAAATGTCTTTGAAAACCATGTGTGCTAAATATGCTAGGTCGACATATGAAGAAAAATGCAAGGAAAATCATGTATTATATATATACATTGTCATCAAGCATGTATAATGTCATGAAAAATGAAAGTAAATCATAGGCACAATATGTTTCACCCCAAAACATTTGAAAACGTAATAGGGAGGAACTATGTACTCACTTTGGTTGCAATGAAGTCCTTGTTCAATATAGAGAATAAACCAAGCTCAAGAGTTGGTGATTTCAGGCGTCTCCTAAAAATGGTTAACTATGTAAATATCGAGACATGAAATCGGAAGATTTAGATAGAATGAGACCTTATAAACCAAGTGAGTGTTGGAACTCACATGATATGGTTTAGTAAGTTAACATTCCGAGTTGGAAAAGATTTTTAAGTGCTTTTGACCCGTTATGACCCGTTAAGGTAGTTTAAGCCACTTTAACGCGTCATTTGCGTAATTATGCATTCGGAGGGTTAGATATGTGTCATGATGTGTCTTAATTACCAAAATATGTTTAAAAAAATGTTTTGATCAGAATATATGTCAAATCTTGTGTTACATATGTTTATAATGGATTTCTTTGCAAAAAGGGTATTTTGGTCATTTTTGAAGATTACTACAATTAATTATCATCACACAATCCAAACAAAATGACCATAAGGTATAACCTCAGAGGGTTATCCCCTATATATTTATGGTCACATGTATGTATTTGATCGGGTCTAGAAATCGACCAAACGGGTCAGATTCGAAAGTCAAAGCGGTGGTTAAACCGCTAGACTTTTGGCTCTAGACAAGCACTATAACGAAAGTGATGAATTTGACATTTCTTGACATGTCTTAATAAGTTTATAAAAGTATTTTGGTATCAAAACAACCTGTTTTGACACCGGAAAACAGATCCGTTGCAAAATGTGCAAAAATCGTATTTTAATCGAAACTTTGACTTGTTAAAATGACTAGAAAATGTGGGAATCAGTAGGCATGATTTTTAGGGATCATAACCACCATGATTACCATCATATTGCAAGATTCAATTGAGCTTTATCTTGATCAATTTATGATCAAAACTAAAAGTCAAATAAAAAGTTAAACTCTTTGATTTTTAATCAAATTAAGCTATAAAAATTGAACATAGCAAGAGTGGAATGCTTACAAACACCAAGGAATGATTCAAGAACAAGAGAATAGCTCCAAGGAGGTTGCAAATTAGGATTTGTGGTAGGTTATAGCAAGAACAATGGTTGCAAGAGTTCAAATGTAAAGAACACTATGGTATTTTCTTAATGTTGTAGGTGATTAACAAGTGTCCCATGACTCACCCACAAGTTTAATTAGTGTCCCATAGGTGTCAAGTACAGAACTAAGGGTGGCAAGGTCGAATGGTGAGTCAAAAATGAAGTTATTCAGCTGCTGCCACGTTTCTGGTGAGCTGGGGGTCCCTAATGGAGAGTAAGGACTTTGGGCTTACGGTCCGTAAGCCCTTTAGCGGGCAGAAACTTTCAAAAATTGGGAAAACAGGCCCCTGAACTTGTTTTTGACGTGTTTTGGCACTTTTAACACCCGTTAACCTCATTTCAAAGCTTTATAAGGAGAATAAAGTATAGAGAACTTGAAATGTGCTCAAATATGTTCTGGATGTCGGTTCGTTTGGTCGTACGGTCGCGGTTTTCGGTTAATTACGACGAAAATCATAACGAACGTGTGTATAACGTAAATGCGTAACGAATGATATTTTTGCATTCCAGTCACTAAAATATGATATTTAATGTTTACAAAAATTTTTTGATTTTCCTACATGTTCCAGATAGCGATATACGCAAAAAGGCATAGTTTCACAGAATTTGCAAAATAGCCCCTGAAGTTACAAAAGTGTGTTTTTGCCATACCAAATCCCTCAAAAACTTATTTCAAAGTTATATAAAGGTTATTTAAGGTATGTTAAGCTTGTGAACTTGTTCCGGAGTGTGCGTCCCTATGAGAATCGGTAGACTTTCATAGTTTATCGTAAATAGTCCCTATGATCGAATAAGCCTATTTTTGACATACCAAACCCTTCAAAACTTATTTCTAAGTTATATAAAGGATATTTAGGGTATGTTTAGCTTATGTCACTATCCCAGACTATACGTTGTGTTTAACTGATTTCGTTTTGCGATTACACTTCCAGAAAATGTTTAAAAGATCAGATTTGAACAAGGATTAAAAAATACACAAATGCCATAAGTAAATATACAAAACTCATGAATATAACACAAAATTTTTATTGAATATACATTGTTGGATAAAATACAAATGTTGGAAAGCACAGTTGTCACAGTCTCCCCTACTTCAAGAAATTTCGTCACGAAATTTAGCTTGAGAAAACTGGTGAGACAAGATGTGGATACTTTGCCTTCATTTGATCCTCTCGTTCCCAAGTAAATTCTAGGCCACGTTTGGATTCCCAACGAACTTTAACAATCAGTATTCGTCTGCGCTTTAACTTTTTGACTTCACGTTCCAATATTTCCACTGGTTTCTCAACAAAATGCATCGTGTTATCAACACGAATTTCATCAAGAGGGATGTGGAGGTTTTTATCAGCCAAGCACTTCTTTAAATTAGACATGTGGAAGGTTGGATGAACGTTACCAAGCTGTGGAGGCAGCTCAAGTTTGTAGGCCACTTTTCCGATTCTCTCAACGATCTTAAATGGTCCAACATAGCGTGGCGCAAGTTTTCCTTTCTTTCCGAATCTAATCACTCCCTTCCAAGGGGATACCTTGAGTAGGACGTGATCACCGACTTGAAATTCTAAGGGCTTGCGTCGTTTATCCGTGTAACTCTTTTGACGGCTTCTAGCTGTCAGAAGGTTTTAGCGAATTAACTTGACTTTGTCCGTTGTGTCTTAAATAAGTTCAGGTCCAGTGAATTGAGATTCACGATCTCATTCCAACAGACAGGTGAACGATATTTTCGACCATAAAGAGCTTCAAAAGGTGCCATATTAATGCTGAGTGATAACTGTTGTTGTAAGAGAACTCGATCAAAGGTAGATGCGAATCCTAACTACCACCAAAGTCAATCACACAGGATCTTAGCATATCCTCCAGTGTTTGGATCGTCCTTTCAGATTGTCCATCCGTTTGAGGATGATAAGAAGTGCTCAAATTAAGCTTGGATCCCATGGCAGACTACATGGTTCTCCAGAAAGGAGATGTGAATCGAGCATCACGATCAGATATGATATCCAAAGGGACACCATGACGAGATACTATTTAATCCACATAGATCTTAGCAAGTTTGTCAGCAGAGAAATCCTCACGAATGGCTATAAAATTTGCTGACTTTGTTAAACGATCAACGACTACCCAAATGGCATCGTGTCCTCTAGGTGTACGCGGTAACTTGGTAATGAGATCCATGGAAATGTTTTCCCATTTCCAAACCGGAATCTCTGGTTGTTCAAGCAAACCAGAAGGACACTGATGTTCTGCTTTTACCTTAAGACAAGTAAGGCATTTAGATACATATAAGGCAATGCCTTTTTTCATACCCGGCCACCAATACTGAGTACGAAGATCCTTATACATTTTGTCTGCACCAGGATGAATTGAGTAACGAGACTTGTGAGCTTCATCCATTATCAAGGTGCGGAGATTGTCTAGACTTGGAACCCACAAACGGTTCAGATAATAAGATAACCCATTGTCTTTTGTTTCAAGTTGAAGCTCAAGATGATGTGGTAATTCATTACCCATTATGCCTTGTGCAACACAAGTACATTGAGCTTCAATAATGCGTGTCTGGATATCAGATCGAACTTGAACACAATGCAGCTTGACTCGTTCCTTACAACTTAATGCATCGGCTACGACATTCGCCTTACCAGGATGGTAACGAATTTCGCAGTCATAGTCGTTTAGAAGTTCAACCCATCGTCGTTACCTCATGTTTAGTTCTTTCTGATTGAAGATGTGTTGAAGACTTTTGTGGTCCGTGAAAACCGCACATTTTGTACCATAGAGATAATGTCTCCAAATCTTAAGAGCGAAAACAACAGCACCCAACTCAAGATTATGTGTGGTGTAATTCTTTTCGTGAACTTTCAGTTGTCTCGATGCATAAGCTATAACTTTGTCTCTTTGCATAAGGACCACAACCGAGGCCTAAGATTGATGCATCACAGTATACGACAAAATCATCATTACCCTCGGGTAAGGATAGAATAGGAGCATCACAAAGCTTTTGCTTCAGAGTCTGAAAAGCTTCTTCCTGTTTTGGTCCCCACTCAAAAGGTTTATTCTTTTGAGTTAGAGCAGTGAGAGGAACCGCAATCTTAGAGAAGTTAGCAATGAAACGGCGGTAATAACCCGCGAGACCAAGAATGAACGAACTTCAGTAGGGGTTGTAGGCATACTCCAATCCTTGATTGCACTATCTTGGCGGGATCTACATAGATTCCTTGTTCGTTGACAATGTGACCCAAAAACTAAACTTCCTTAAGCCAAAATTCACACTTGGAGAACTTGGCGATAAAGTTGCTCTTTCTTGAGAAGTTCCATTGTTAAACGAAGATGTTGTTCATGATCGGCTCGTGTCTTGGAATAAATCAAGATGTCATCAATAAAAACAATGATGAACTTGTCCAAATAAGGCTTACAAACCCTATTCATCAAGTCCATGAAGACGGCAGGAGCATTGGTTAAGCCGAAGGGCACAACAGTGAACTCATAATGACCATATCGAGTACGGAAAGCTGTCTTGGGAATATCTTCCTCGAGTACACGAAGCTGATGATACCCAGAACGTAGATTATCTTCGAAAAACAAGTTGCACCCTGTAGTTGGTCAAAAAGATCATCAATGCGAGGTAGGAGATATCGATTCTTGATCGTGAGTTTATTAAGCTCACGGTAATCGATAGACATGTGAAAAGATCCGTCTTTCTTTTTCACAAATAAAACTGGAGCACCTCATGGTGAGAAACTCGGATGGATAAATCCTTTGTCTGAAAGTTCCTAAAGCTGTTTTGACAATTCTTGCATCTCAGACGGTGCAAGACGATATGGAGATTTAGCAATATGGTTGGCACCAAGTACAAGGTCTATACGGAACTCAACTTGACGAGCAGGAGGTAAACCAGGTAATTCATCAGGAAACACCTCAGGATAATCCCGAACCACAGGTATGTCCTGAATAGTTTTGCCCTTGCATTTCTCCTCTACGATACGTGCTAAGAAGCCACATAATTCTTTCGCAGGTATTTCTGAGCTTGGTACATGTCATAAGTTTAAGGTTACTAACGGGTTTTTCTCCACAAACTTCCAGAATTTCACCAGACGGAAGAGGAATACGAACAATTTATCGAAACAAACCATCTCGGCATGATTTTTGGTTAACCAATCCATTCCCACTATAAATGTCAAAGCTCCCAAATTGCATCGGTGTGAGGTTAATAGGAAAAATATGGTTATTAAGGTTCAATTGGCAACCAGGAATACTGAATCGAGTACAAGAGGTTCACCACTAGCTATTTCTACTATCAAGGGCTTTCCTAGTTTGGTTCTTGGTTTTGCAAGTAGAGGCTCAAATGTTAATGACACAAAACTTCTATTAGCACCCGAATCAAATAGTACAGAAGCAGGATGGTTGTTAACAAAGAACGTACCATTCACCACCTCATTGTCGGCCCGTGCTTCATTTGCATTGATATTAAAAGCTCGTCCACGAGCTTGGTTTGCATTCGCCAACCTCGGGCAGTTGTTACGGTAGTGGGTGAGATCCCCACAGTTGTAGCAAGGTCCTGGTGGGAAATGAGGTCGTGTAGGATTGGGTGGCTGCTGAACAGGGTTACGAGCCACATTGTTCGGGTTAGGAGGCAAGCGACAAACATTGGCCAGATGGCCAGATCTACCACAGTTTGTACAAATACGGCATGGAAGATGAGGCTGGTGATGACTGTTGCACCTGTTGCACAAAGGTGCAGTGCCCGTATACTGTTTCTTGGCAGGAGGTTGAGCAGGTTGGTTGGGAGCAGCTTGATTGGGCTGAGTAGTGACTGCAAAATTCTTGGAAGCCTTGCGCTTCCTAGACTTCTTCGAACCTTCGGATTTCTTACCCTTTTGTTTCTCAGACTTGTCAGACGATTTCTTGTCACCCTTCCGGTGGAGCTTACCCTTTTTGATCTGCGATTCAGTTAGTGTCGCAGATAGCTCAATAGCTTGCCTGACAGTAGTGGGGTTGCTGCCATGACAATATCCTGAACCGGGTCAGGAAGACCATCTATGTATTTCTCGATTGCCTTATCCAAAGGCGTCACCATCTCAGGGCACAATCAAGCTCAACTCCTCATACCTGTCAGTATACGCACGGTGCTCACCACGGTCTTGCTTCAGATCATGAAACTCATTTTCGAGTGCTCGCTTTTCATGATGGGGGCAGAATTCTTTCATCATCAAAGCCCTGAGTTCCTCCCAAGTCAGACCCATAGCAATATCAGCACCCCTATCTCCCATCACCCCGTTCCACCATGTTAACGCTCTCTTTTCAAACACGCTTGAAGCAAACTCAACCTTGCGCTCATTCGGACATTGCACATGACGAAAATGTTCTCGAGACTCTCAAACCACTGTAGGAGCCCAGTTGCTCCCTCGGAACCACTAAACTTGAGTGGTTTAGCCGAATTGAACTGTTTAAAGTTGCACACAGCAGGTGCATTGCTGTTATTGACTTGGTTCATTTGAGTTACGAGATTCGGTAGTACAATAGCAATCTGCTGAGCTATCACAGCTGCCATGGTGGGGTCCGGATTAGCGTTTACGTCTCGTCGAGGAGGCATTCTAAAAGAGAGAAAACATGAGAGAAAACGAGTGAGATGAATGTTGGATAATCAAAAAGGAGATGATAAAATATCGACAAATGTAAGGATGGTGGTCATTCTTTCGTTTACTCAAACAAACAAACGAACAGTGACTAATCAAAGTAAATGGATCTTGATAATGTATCGCGAAGACATGCTTTAGCCTATAAGTGGACAGTCACCCCAAGAGTTCCCAGGTAAGAGTGATAGTCCAATTAAGTGGATTTGTACGAACACTCTAGCCTTAGACATAAAACTCAGGGTACAGGCACCCACCCTTCCAGATTGCACGTGTTCACAAGTTTTCAAGTAACGACTCTAGTAGTCTGACGAGGTAATGCAATGATTATACAAAGCCATGAATTTGACACACTCACAAAACCTATGTACTCGCCGGCATTTCTTTGCTGAGTCGTTTTTCACATATGTTTCAGGGAACAATGCTAGATGATACTGATGCATGCTCAGGTAGGATCAGATGTGGACTTTAGTGCCTATAAAATATGAAAGACAATAATTATGCTTGTTCATTGTTTGTTTAAGTTTGGTTGAAAGTTCTAAGACAATTATGACAATATAATCCATGTTTAATATTTAATTAAAACAAACTTCAAATACCAAGTGTTGTTGAAACAATCTGTTAACGTGACTCCCCAAGTGTTTCCGCTGCGTGTTGCTTTTACGCGATTTGGGGTGTTCACTTGTATCTTTATACTTTTTTATACAAGTATTTATTGGCATGCTTGGGTGTATTGTTTTATTCACCCTAAGTATATCTAATACTGTGATATCCCGGGTTTTTCGGATAACTTACACGTGACACTTGTCGAATAATATATGTGCTAAGTATTAAACGTGCATGGAATGAATACGTGATGAGTGTTTGTGTGATTGTTTAGTTATAAAGTAATTATAGTAGATACGTACACGAACTGAACCGAACTGCGACACGAACCAAAGTGATTCATTGTGACTCTAGGAGTTAACAAGTTTTAAACTTTAACTCAAGAATTCGGCCAAGATCAAAACTCAAACCCATAACAAACCTACAACTGTTCGGCCGATCAAACCAAACCAAACCAACCCGTGTGCAAACCCAAAACCGAGATCAAAGTTAAACCTTAAACTAAAACAATCCGGCCGCAGATCAAACCCGAAATCACATGATCAAAACCGCGGATTTATTTAGTTCAAACCCAAACCGAAACCACCCTATTCCTTGACCGCGAGATCAAGTCCAAACCAAACTAACTCATTTTAGTTCCTCGGCCACAATACTTATCCCAAATCGTAATCCTTATCTCTTGCGCCTATATCTACGAAACTTATGCATGATTCCTTCTAAAACACAAACTCTAATCGCCTTCTCTTGCTCCATAAATCGCGAACAGCTTCCTCCCTTCATCATCTCGATCTGAATTAGCCTTGTTCACCTTCTCGGTCGCAACAGCTTTCCTTTTCTTTTCTTCCGGTCGCAGCAGCAACAGCAGCAGCCTTGCGATCGCAGACGGATTCTTTCCGGGTTCGCTTCCTTCTCTCGGTCACAGCAACCAGCAGCCGAAGTCTTCATCATCTCAGTCGTAAAACAGCCCTTTACTTGTTCCTTGGATCGCCAGTTCAGCCTTGATACGCTTCACCTAGATCACAAACAGCTTAATCTCATTCCTTGGTCGCGAGATCAGTTTTCTTTCCTCTCGGCCGCAAGCATCCTTGATCACCGATCTCTTATAATACTCACGGTTCGTGTACCTTATCATCTAGAATTTATCATATGTTGCTAGATCATAGTCGAGTAGATATGTGTTTGATTGTATTGTTTTCAGATTATGTGAGTGTTAAGTAATCGGCTGATTTGATCATTGTTCATATGCAGAATTGTTTTCGGAAATCACAAGTTACAAGTATGTTTTGGTTATAATAACTAGAAGTAAGAACTAGGGTTTGCATGGATAGGTTATTAGTATTAATCTATGATTAAAAATCGGTTCTTGATCGCCTAGGCTAATCGCATGAACGAGTTATACGAGTTTATTATAAAGAGATGCTGAAACAGTCTGCTGAATAATAGTTACAGCCGATTTCATCTGGCTGTAACTCGGTCGTTAGTTGTCGAAAAACGGATTTTCTGATGTCTAAAACGTAGAGATTTGAATAAGGAATCTAATGGCGCTGGATTCATAATTTTCTGAAGTCGTTTGATATTTTTAAAGGGCTAAACAAGTTCAGTAGCTAAAGCTGTGAAAATTCTGGAATTTTGTTGGTTGTTTATCAAGCTAGATTTTAAAATCAGTAGGGAGTTGAGTCATGATTTTTGTACAGCAACTAGGTATAGAAATTTCCGGGCAACTCCAACTGGAATTTGTTAATCGGACGATCAGTGATTTTTAAATAAATTCTTCCGTGGACTGCAGTCAGAAAGCGGTAAATCTGACTGCAGCTTAATGAATTAATATTTATGGTTAATTGGTAAGGATTTAGGACTTGGAAAAATTATATAAATTTCTATGTATAGATGTCACCTACTGTAAAAATATTGGAATTTTTGGAATGTTAGAACTATTTTATAAAAATCCTAGAAAACAGCTGAATAATTGAGTGTTAAGCAGAAAGTTGATAACTTGTGATTGTATGCATTAAAGTGTTGCATGGATTTGGAATATGTTCAGGATAAGTTGTTTGATTACTATGATCACATGAGAATACTTGCATGCATGCTTGAGTGTTAGATATGTTGTTTGTGTGTATCACCTTGTGAGTAAATTGCGTGTGGAATTTGTATTGGTGTGATTACACACTGACGTGGAATTAATTGGTTTGTTAGGACGCAACTAGCGGTCCCATCTCTTATAACATCTTTGCTACACTAACCGAGCAAATAAAGGTGAGTTCACGGCCCCTAACTTTATCCGGTTTTTAAACAACAGGGGGAGAAACATGTATACACTCTCAAACTCAAACTCTTTACGTTATACGAATTTAACGTCACATAACTATACGGTAAGTAAGTTAATGTTAATGTAATGTTATGGGCACTAAGCAGCTTTATCACTTAAGTCCTCGACAATCTCCTCGGATCGTTAGTATTTGGGTTAAATAGCGGGGGAATTATAAGTAGTACTACTGGGTCTGACGAGCCCCATCCGAGCTAGTCGCGCTAGCCGACCGGGTATGGTCAACGGGTGTATGATTGGCCTAACATCGCCATGGTCATGTGATAGGCCTGGCAAAACGGAGGCACAACAGTCAGCTTCGATCGCGAACACTTAGTGACATGACTTTAGGCTAGCTACCTATATACATTAATGTTGAACTTAATTACGGAACGACTTAATATTCCGGGTTTGGAATATTGGAAACATCAACTTATTATCCCGGGTTGGGGATATGGAAATAACAATTTAAATTCGGGACGGGAATATGGAAGCAACACTTAATATTCCGGGACGGGAATATTGGAAGCAACAACTTATTATTCCGGGATTGGAATAATGGAACTGGTATGTTATCCCGGGTTGGGGATAACGGAGTAACAAGCTATAACCGAACAAACGAATTTATGAAAACCTGTGAACTCACTCATCTTTAATGTTGACACTTGTTTCTTTGCATGTTTCTCAGGACGCTAGGAGCTCTAGGTGCACGCACATGCATTGAACAAGACATCTTTATCGAGTCTCATTTATTAATATTGTTTTGGGATTTTTCATTTGTTTTGGCGTTTGTGTTGGCGCCCGCATCACTACTTATTTATGCTTCCGCTAAAACTTTAAAAACTGATACTCATGCTAAATATTGGTAATATAAAATTAACAACAAATGATTTTTGAGAAACGTATAATCAAATCATGTAGAGTCGTTCGAGTACTAGTGTTTCAGATTCTGGTTTGTTCACACGCCTCGCGGTAAAACTCCGCAAGTGGAAATTGAGGGTGTGACAAATACATACACATTGCATACAAATACATGTACTTGTGAGTTTTTCCAAAATATGTATAATTTTTGCCCAAAAATTATATACATATATAATTATTGTTTTTCACCATTTATTTTTATGAAAAATATATTCAAGATTATAAGAATACTTGAATACTTTAGACTTGTCACTTTGTATCAAAAGTTCCCTTTAAGACTACTAATCGCGTTTAACCTTGTTAATCACCCTTTAATCTTAATTTAATCGCGATTAGATTTTTAGTAAAATTCGCCATAGTTTCCCCTAAAACTAGGGCGTTTTCCACGTTATATAAAACGTATTTAAATCACAACCATTCACTAAATCACCATTATTCACCAAGTTCTTTTGAACATGTTTATTTTTTAACATAACTTCCTCATTCCATGAACTTTCATATTACACTTCTTATACTTAAAAGGTAATTTTCATAATAATAAGTTATTTACTTTATCTTGTAAAAACAAAGTTCACTAATTTTCCCAAAATTAAGTTTTAAACCCATATAAACACTTGTTTCTTAATGTAATCCAAAAATTATATGATTAGTTCATGAAAGTGAGTATGATGATCTTTCTTGATTTAAACATTTCCATGTTTAAATCACATATCTATGTTCATCATGGTAAGATGAACACAAATATAAAATACTACATGAATCTTACAATATGATCATCATAAACATAAACTTTAACTCACTAATCTTATCATGATTAACATAAACAACAAGATCATACAAACCATCATACACTAATCTACATAGAACAACACATAATATAGTTATATTTAGTGTTCTTTAACTTTGAGATTAGGGTTTTTGATTATGTTTATCTTAAATTTCAAGATCATCAACTTGTACTTCCATAAACTACTAGTAATATGAAGCTTAAAAATGGTGGTTTGAAGACTTACAAGATTGCACTAGTTAGATGAGAAAATAAGAAGAATATTAAGCTCCAAAGGTGATCCTAATGATGCTCCATATTTACTCCATGAATAGATGATCTTGTAGTGGCTAGATTTAGATTAAAATGTGGTGTTTCTTGGTTGATTATGGTGGTGTTTGGGTCGCTCCTTGGTGCCGTGAACAAGAGGGAGGAGAGAGGGGGGTTTGGTTTGAATTTTCTTTGTGAAGTGATAAGAATGAGTAAGGAAATGATGGTTATAAACTTTCACAATTCCTTAGTCAACCACAAATCTAGAGACCATACTCCTAGTCTTGCAAGATCAACAAGTTGGTGAGGCCTTGGGGGCCCACCAAAACCGTCCCAGAGGGGGGGTAAAATGTTTTATTTTTTTATAAAAGTTACTAAATATTAGATATTTTGGTCATTAGGTTAAGTACGGTGATTAGGGGTTTAAACACACTATTAGAAGGGTAATTAGGGATTAGGACTATAAGTATTATTAACTAGTTTACTAGACTAGTAGAAATAATGTTTAACTAGTTTATTCGGTTCCCGGTTAAGTGTCGGTGCACTAACGAAGCTTTCGTTCCATAACGATAAAAAATTTCCGCAAGCTATAAACTTCCATCCTAATGATGTATGAAGTAATTTCTAGTTCCAAAATAAGCTTAACTAGTTCACTAGCTTCCTCATTTAGTTGTTACGGTGTCGGAAATACCGCTTATTAATTCGTCGGTTCGCTAACGGAGAAGTTATGTTTATGGCGATAGAATACCGTAAGCTTATGTTTTTGAATATTCTAATAATATCCATTAAATGTTTTTGTGTGTTTTCCACATTTTTCATAATTCCGGAGGTCCATAATTGCCGAATTATTATTACGGACGGGTTAAAAATATTGTATTTTTAGCCGATCAGACGATCTGTTATTTAGGGCGTTGCACCGGAGGGTTGTGTAATAATATAAGACTTATTCCCACCTTTGTGTTTCAAAATATATATGGACTTAGTTATGTCATTCATATCTCTAGATTCATTGATCTGTTCATTTCAGCGGTTGCTGGAATGAATAGTGCAACCGTGAATAGTGTTCCCAGCACTCTCTACCAACACTTTTAGGACATAGTTTTTTGTTGTTTCGCGTTACAATGAAAACCAATAGATGTTATATCATGTTTTTCTTGTCCTAATACTTGTTATGTGTCGTACGACTCCGTTACGTAAATTAATTACGATTAAATGTATGAGATAATAAAATAAAATAGGTGATTAGATCGTACGGAATTACCGGTTATTTGCCATTTGTCACATACTCCCCCTGTTAGAAAGAATTTCGTCCCAAAATTCACTTGGAGGCATTCTGAAAGATTGTTCTTGAACAGGTGGGGGTACTTTGTCTTCATTTGATCTTCATGTTCCCAAGCGTACTCTGGTCCGTGACGCGAATTCCAGCGGACTTTAACTAGTTTGATTCGACTCCTCTGAGTCTTCTGAATTTTCCAGTCCATAACCTCAACAGGATCTTCGGTGAACTGAAGTTTGTCATCTATATGAATTTCGTCCGCTGGGATGATAACTATTTCCATGGTTGGACTTTTCTTGAGATTGGACACATGAAATGTGTCGTGGACATTGTTTAGTTCTTCTGGCAGTTTTGACTTATAAGCAACAGTTCCAACCTTAGCCAAAATTTCAAATGGTCCAACATATCTTGGGTTTAGCTTTCCTCGCTTCCTGAACCTAGCTACGCCTTTCCTAGGCGAGACCTTCAGTAACACTTTGTCTCCGACCTCGAAGGATAGTGGTTTGCATCGTCGATCTACATAGCTCTTTTGCTTATCCCGAGCTGTCTTGATTCGCTCGTGGATATTGAATATCTTGTTTGTGGTTTCTTGGACTAGTTCGCGACCAATGAGTTGTTTGTCACCGATTTCAGCCCAGCATAGCGGAGATCTGCACTTACGTCCATAAAGTGCTTCGAATGGCGCGACCTTTGTGCTGGTGTGATAACTGTTGTTGTAGGAAAACTCTACCAATGGTAAATGAGTATCCCAGTTTCCGCCTAAGTCCATCACACAGGCGCGAAGCATATCTTCCAAAGTTTGGATGGTCCGTTCGCTTTGGCCATCAGTTTGTGGATGAAATGTTGTACTTAGATCCAACCGAGATCCAAACAAAGCCTGAAATGATTGCCATATCCACGACACAAAGCGACCATCTCTGTCTGAGATTATCGACACTGCACTCCATGACGTGCCAAATCTCCTTAAGCTAAAGCTGTTGATGCACTATTGTGTTCGTCACTTGTCGAATAGGCTAGATTGAGCGTGTGTTGAATATTGTATAGGTTAGAATCAAACACACGACCAAAATACGGAGTTTACAGTGTAAAAGGGTACAAGTTCGCTCGAACTTGACATGTGTAAGACATGTTCGGCCGAACTTGTCATATGGTAGACAAGTTCTCCCAAACTTGTCCTCCTATGCACATGTCAAGCGAACTTGTTATGTTTCCCTATAAATAGGTGGTGTGTGTTCATTTGTCATTAGCGTTTTTGTCATCCCTACGCGGAGGTGCTGTCAGATTCTCTCCAGGAACTCTGGCAACTGAACTTATAAAGATGTATACTCTTTCGGTATGAATGAAGACTTCCGCTGCATTCTACTTTTACTCTATTCTTAGTACATACTATCGAAACTGTTATATAAGTTTATGCATTAACTTCCATCTAGAACCGCCTGATCACGGACCTTCAAAAGCTCAGGTAACTTCTCAGTACTGTCTTTCTCTCGAATTGCTAAGAAGTGAGCTGACTTGGTTAATCGATCAACAATAACCCAAATCATGTCTTGACCTCGAGAGGTCCGTGGCAACTTTGTAATGAAATCCATTGATATCTGCTCCCATTTCCAAATGGGAATTTCGGGTTGTTGTAATAATCCAGATGGTTTTTGATATTCGGCCTTGACCTTTGCACAAGTTAGGCATTTCCCAACATAGGTAGCAATATCTCCTTTATTATTAGGCCACCAATTAAAATTCTTTCAGATCTTGATACATCTTATCAGATCGTGGATGGATTGAGTATTTTGACTTATGTGCTTCGTCTAGAACCAAGTCTCGCAATTCCCCAAAATAGGGAACCCATATCCTTCCCATTAAATATAAAGTTCCATCCTGTTGGTTCATCTGATTTTCCATTCCCGTAAAGATTCTGCTGGAATGTTTTCTGGTTTAAGAGCTTCTTGTTGTGCATCACGCACACGAGTAGTAAAGTTCGTCTGAATTGTCATTTCCAAAGCTCTTAGTCATAGTGTCTTGACTCGTTCCTTCTGGCTCAAGGCATCGACCACAACGTTAGCCTTGCCCGGATGATACTTGATCTCACAGTCATAATCATTCAACAATTCCACCCAACGTCGTTGGCGCATATTCAATTCTTTCTGATCGAATATGTATTGTAGGTTTTTATGATCTGTGAATATGGTACACCTAGTGCCATATAAATAGTGACGCCCGATTTTCAAGGCAAATACCACTACACCTAACTCTAGGTCATGTGTGGTATAGTTCTTCTCGTGAACTTTTAGTTGGCGCGACACGTACGCGATGACCTTTTCACGTTGCATTAGCACGCAACCCAAGCCTTGATGCGCTGCGTCACAATACACCACAAAGTCATCGGTACCGTCTGGTAGGGATAATATCGGTGCCTGGCATAGTTTGTCATTCAACATTTGAAAAGCCGGTTCTTGTTTCTCTCCCCAATCGAACTTTTTATCCTTTTGTGTAAGAGAGGTTAGACGGCTGAGCAATCTTAAAAAGTTCTTTAATAAATCTCCTGGAATATCCTGTTAAGCCTAGAAATTGTCGTACTTCTGTGGGGGTTTTTTGGAGTATTCCGGTTCTTTATCACCTCAATCTTTGCTAGATCAACATATATTCCGTTCTTGTTCACAACGTGACCGAGGAACTGTACCTCCGAATCCAAAATTCTCATTTCGAAAACTTGGCATACAATTGGTCCATTTGTAAAAGTTCCAAAATAGTTCTCAAGTGTTGCTCGTGCTCTTTCTCGGTTCGTGAGTATATTAGGATGTCATCGATAAACACGATCACGAATTGTCGAGATAGGGCTTGCATACCCGGTTCATTAAGTCCATGAACACGGCAGGAGCATTCGTTAAGCCAAAGGGCATAACAAGGAACTCGTAATGACCGTAGCGTGTCCTGAACGCTGTCTTTAGGAATACTCTATCTTGGATTCTCAAGATGATGTCCGGATCTTAAGTCAATTTTGGAATAAAAACCCGAGCCTTGCAATTGATCGAATAAGTCATCAATCCTCGGTAGCGGATACCAATTTTTGATGGTTAACATGTTTAGCTCTCTGTAATCGATGCACATTCGAAAAGTTCTGTCCTTCTTTTTAACAACTAGCACCGGAGCTCCCCAAGGCAAGAAACTCGGTCTTATGAACCCTTTGTCAAGTAGTTCCTGGAGCTGAGTAGATAGTTCTTGCATCTCCGAGGGCGCTAATCGATACAGAGCTTTCACCCAGGTGCAACTCTTGGTACTAAGTCGATACAGAATTCGACTTGTCGCTGTGGAGGTAAACCCGGCAAGTCTCAAGGAAAGACTTCTAGGTACTCCTTTACTACTGGTATGTCCTCCACTTTGGGCTCCTTGGCCTTCTTATCAACCATATGAGCTAGGAAGGCGATGCATCCTTTCCTCAAACATTTTTGAGCCTTCATGCAGCTAAAAATTTGTAAGGGTGTGTCGTGTTTTTCTCCGTACACCAACAAGTGTTCTCCGTCAGGTAAGGGGATACGAATGATCTTCTCGTGGCATACGACTTTTGCTCGATTATCGGACAGCCAACCATGCCGACAACGACGTCAAAACTGCCTAGTTGGACCGGTAAGAGATCTATATCGAATTTTTGTTCACCTAGTTCTAAGGTGCATTTCCTTATGACTTCACCCGATTCTACCAATTTCTAGTCAGCTAGTTCAATCGAGTATGGAATACTCGATTCTACCCCAAGTATATTTCTAAATTCCTTAGAAATATAACTAAAGTTTGCCCCGGTATCAAAAAGTATAGATGCAAAGTGATTGTTTATAGGGAACGTACCGGTGACCACATTTGGGTCCTGATGAGCGCCCTGGGCACCTAGTACAAAGCTCTCCCCCCAGCTTGTTTTTCAATTGGGTAATTTCTCTTGAAGCGCCCCTTGTCACCACAGTTATAACAGCTCTGGTCCCTGTTGTCTCCTTGGTTTCCCTTATTTCCTTGATTTTTCTAATTTCCTTGGTTTCCTAGGTTTCCTCGATAAGCGGAATGGTATGCCCCCATCTTCCACATTTGCCACACTTGGGGACTCGACATTCCCCGTAATGGGGGAAAGGGCATTTGGGGCATTTTGGAGCATCCCCAGTGTAAAGCTTCCTGTCGGTATTGTTTGCAGTGGTGGTAACATATGACTTTGCTTCTCTGTTCTCCCCTGTGGCTTGACTTTTGTTCCTATTGTTGTTAGCATGTGTACTGTTCTTGAACTGAGAGGATTTTCCTTTGTTGGAGTCCGTAGTCTCCACAGTATTTTCCTTTTTGTTCTCCCCCAGCTTAGGTAATTTCTTCTGACGTACAGCCTCCTTAGTAAGGCTGACAGCTAACTCAATTGCTTCGCTAATGTCAGTGGGAGGTAACAAAACTTAGGATTTCAGGGGCAAGTCCCCAAATGAACCTTTCAATCCTTTTAAACTCTGGTTCCACCAAGTACAGAACCACTCGTGACAAGTCATGGAACCTCTGTATGTATCCTGCGATGTCCGAGCCAACCATCTTTAGATTCCAGAATTTCATCTCTAACTTCTGGATTTCCGACCTCGAGCAGTACTTTTTCCTCATAAGTTTTTTCAGCTCCTCCTAGGTTAGACCGTACGCTGCATCGTCACCTTTGGTTTGAACCTGGAGGTTCCACCACGATAATGCTCCATCAACGAAGACTCCAGTGATATAAGTGACTCTTTGTTCCGTAGGGCACTTGCTCATACGAATGACTGAGTCAGTCTTTTCAGTCCAACGTACGAAGGAAACAGCACCCCCTGTACCGTCAAAGTTTAGAGGCTTGCAGTCTAAGAACTGCTTGTAAGTGCAACCTGAAATCATTTCATGCACCAATTTAAGAATGAGGTTAACAAAAGCACGAATAGGATAAACGAGGGTGCTATGTGGTTATATAACTAACCAAAAGTTACCAGTCATAGGGTGGGTTCCGGATGTCCCTCCGGTTCCACCGCTATGTTCGGTGTGGTTGGCTTCGTACTGAGCAATTGCCTGAGAGATACGCTCGTTCAGCTCCTCTTGAGTCGTCGGTAGCACGTTAGTGTTAATCCTCCTTCGTCGTGGCGGCATCGTCTTCTAATAGGAATATTAATCGTAATTAGATGATTGTTTGATAATAAAATAAATATTTATTATCACCAACATATACTAAAAAAATATTATGTGTCCATCATTTATATATTTTTTATTATTTTATATAATATATATATATATATATATATAACCAACATGTCGGGTATGTAATAAACATATATAAACGACATAATCTCACGATCGCGAACATGCATGAACACACCAATCACCACAATAACTATGGAATCTCAAAGCGTAGATAATCACCACAACATAAAGAAATATCATTACCCACAATAATCACCATAACATAACAGAAATACAATGTGAGATAAATAAAGCACACTTTTATACATAATGACAACTTGTTACAATTCATTCATGAAGATCAAAAGGGACTTAGGGGTACAAAGCTCTAGTCAATACAAATTAATATAATACAAAAGTAAAGTTTTCTTCAACATTGCATCTTCATGTCTTTAGTTGTCTTCAAAAGCTGGATTTTCTGGCCGAAGTCTTCTAAAAGCTATATGCACAAACGCGGGACTAATCCTCAAAAGATGATAGTAACCATACTACTGATGTGGAAAGGGTGGGGGTGGTGACTGTGGTAGTGGTGGTGGTGATGGAGGGGGTGAGGATGGTAGGGGAGGTAGAGGTGATGCAGGTGGTGGCTGGGGAGTGATAGCGGCCCTTATAGCTACTAACTCAGTCTGAAGCTCTCTGATCCTACGAAATAGTATGGTAATCTGTATCTCAGACGATAGCTGTCTATCCTCCATAGTAGATGGAGGAAAATGCGAAGGATGATAAGGTCAGACGGGCTCATGCCCGGTGATGGGATCGAAGCGTATAATCCATGGTGGTAAGGAGCGTGTCCGGTGGTATGGGATGGTCCAGCAGCATATGGATCATGAGAAGGCTAGGCATCTGGCTGGTGTGAAGACTGTCCCAAGTGATAATGAGGTGGAGAATGCAGAGAGTGTGAGAATTCCGACAAATGCGTAGGATCGGTAGTAGGGGTAGGTGGTACTGAAACAGGGGCAGGTAGTACTGATGTGGGGGAGGACTCGTGGGAGGGTGCAGTGGGAGCAACAGTAGAGGCAGTAGATGAGACATCAACTACAGAAACAACAGACAAAGGTATCTCAAGGATAGCGATATCAAAGACCTCGCCACCATTGAGGTCATCCTCGAGATGGTCAACATGAAATACCGGGATGTCATCATGGTCATCATCAAAATCGATGATAGGTGGAACAACGTCGAGAGATATGTGTAAGTACACGACAAGGTGCTCCCCCTCAGGGTGTCCGTAAATGATCTTGTCCTGCAAGTGTAGAGGGAGGGCTAAGCCGTCATCTGCTAATGGAGCATCGTCTAGTGTGGGATCGATAAGGGCAAACGGCTGGAAGTCATCCAGCAGATCATCATCGTCTGACATAGCCTTATGATCTAACTCCTCGTCAAATGATATAATCACGATATCAGGCACATACTCGTCGTCTGAAACTAACTCCATCGGGCCAGTGTCTGTAATAGCCAAAGAAGATGATGACATGGTCCTGGCAAATAATCCGTACAATGCATATACATATGTGGGTTAGTATTCAATGGTTACTTATAGTACACTTTATATTAATCACCAATTCTCATGCAAGTCTTGTTTCTTTGGTTTCATGTGTAATATTAATGTTCTCGTGTCTATCTTCCATAGACTAATCATGTATATCCTTAGTCACTACTTAGGATTGAGCTAGTGTGACAGATCCTTATGTCATTGTGACATAACGAAAAACAATTTTTATATTTGCTTTATTTTGAAATCATTTTCACGATGTTAAAAACTTTGTTTTTCATGTGAGAGCCCTTAGTGATGGTAGACCAAACTTAGTAAAAAGTTTTTCTCCTGTTCACTACAATCGAAGCTCTAATACCAATCTGTCACACCCTCGTCGTAGCGGAAGCGCAACGTGTGACTGTAAGGTAATCATTGCGTCCCATCGGGTAAACATGTAATAAATAACAATGTTTCCATATCATAGATTAAGTTTCAACCACAGTACAAGTTTAGAATAGGTTACTTAGTTAACATCCAAAAATATAGTTTAAGTAACATTACCTCATCAATATTAACTTGTTATCATCATACAATAAACCAAAGCTTTGACTCCTATATATCCACACAAAGTTGGGATATAAGAGGCAAACCTTCCAAAAGTGGCAACCATTGTTACTTCCTTCCCAAATGCCCGGAGTCTATCATCTTTCATGTCTTGTTTCCTGAAATACATGTAATTTTGAAAAATCAACAAAAGTTGAGCGAGTTCATGTAATATTGTTTTCATATAAGTAATTGTCATCAATATTGAAAATCCCGGTGTGTTATTGCTAGGGTTTAAGGATCTATCAGTGGGTAGCGAGCTCCTGACATTATGTGTCATAAGTAAATAACCAAACCGAGACAACTCTGTCATTCATAGGGTTCATAAACGCACTCTGAACGGACTTGTTTTATTCATAGTGGAGCGTGTCTCAAGCTCAATAGATCTACACCTTTGCACCTTGGTCACTAAGTGATTAATGGTTATTATGTTATCATCCTACTTAGACACATTGATTTTGTTATCTTCTAAACCCATAGCTAACATACCCTTAGTCATAGAATGTCATATCATGTATTTCACCCTCGAGTTTTATAAAACCGAAAAACATTTAAAAGAAAAGGGGGAACATGAACTCACAGGTTTACGTTCCGTACAGTAGTACTAAAGTACCGTGAGTGTACGTACACGTGTATAACCTACATGTGTATTTAATTCATTAGACTCTCAGGTCTAATTGGACCTCGTACAAGTTGTTCATCTTGATTTGTTATTATGTATTCGTTTGTTTTCTTTGAACAACGTGATTGTTTTTATAGTGTTGGTAGGGTTGTGTGTTTGATTAAATTGCATATATATTTCATCAATATATATTTGTTATCTTGTATGTAACCGTAGGTGAACGGGCCTTTCCCTTCACTTGTCCTCGTGCCTAGCACGCAAATCATTGGGCCTTGCCCACTTAGTTTATGTCATTGGACCTAGCCCACTTAGTTATATGATTGGGCCTAGCCCAGTTAGCTTATGTCATTGGGCCTAGCCCACCTAGTTATACGATTGGGCCTAGCCCACTTAGTTATATTATTATTTGGGCCTAGCTCATTTTAAGTAATTGAGTCCATTAGTGGGAGTCCTTATAATCATGTATTTTTACTAAGTATTGATGATACACCATTAGGGGTAATTAGGGATTAGGACTATAAGTATTATTAACTAGTTTACTAGACTAGTAGAAATAATGTTTAACTAGTTTATTCGGTGCCCAGTTAAGTGTCGTTCACTAACGAAGCTTTCGTGTCTTAGCGATAAGAAATTTCCGCAAGCTATAAACTTCCATGCAAATGATGTATGAAGTAATTTGTAATTCCAAAACAAGCTTAACTAGTTCACCAGCTTCCTCGTTTAGTTGTTCCGGTGTCGGAAATACCGCTTACTAGTTCGTCGGTTCGCTAACGGACAAGTTATGTTTATGGCGATAGAATACCGTAAGCTTATGTTTTTGAATATTCTAATGATATCCATTAAATGTTTTGGTGTGCTTTCCACATTTGTCATAATTCTGGAGGTCCAGAATTGCCGATTTATTATTACGGACGGTTTAAAAATATTGTATTTTTAGCTGATCAGACGATCTGTTATTTAGGGCGTTGCACCGGAGGGTTGTGTAATAATATAAGACTTATTCCCACATTTGTTTTTCAAAATATATATGGACTCAGTTATGTCATTCATATGTCTAGATTCATTGATCTGTTCAGTTCAGCGGTTGCTGGCATGAATAGTGCAACCGTGAATAGTGCCCCCAGCACTCTCTACCAACACTTTTAGGACATAGTTTTTAGTTGTTTCGCGTTGCAATGAAAACCAATAGATGTTATATCATGTTTTTCTTGTCCTAATACTTGTTATATGTCGTACGACTCTGTTACATAAATTAATTACGATTAAATGAATGAGATAATAAAATAAAATAAATAAAATAGGTGATTAGATTGTACAAAATTACCGGTTATTTGCCATTTGTCACCCACGTTTCCTTCAACATGTTCGGTAGAGATCTTGAGTGCGTGAGCATCATCGACCACAGTAGACTTCTCATTGGATTGGAACTTTAGCAGAGCTTGCGAAACCGTTGAAGTATGATGCACTAGGACTTTGAGAATTTGAACCACCTGAGATTGTGGTAGCGAGAAAAGCCATGTTCTTGGGCATGATAACAGCAACAGATTGAGCAGATTTTTGAGATTGTCTGGTTTGATTCATCTATCTTTTGATCACTTCCATTTCAAAAGCTTTCAGAGTGTTGATCATGTGATATCCCGGGTTTTTCGGATAACTTAAACGTAATGCTTGTCAAACTAATTACGTGCTATGTGTATGAACGCGTATGGGTTAATGAATACGTGATGTGTGTTTACGTGAATTGTTTTAGTTATACAATATATGTATGTATAATAAATATGCACACGAACCGAACCGCGACACAAACACAAACCGAACTCTTTGTGAAACTAGGAAACCTAAAACCCAAGTCTTCGGCCGCGAGATTTAGATCTTAAACCTTAAGCCATTCTCGGCCGTATGCAACCCAAACCACAAACCTAAACCGAGAACAAGCCCAAAAACCGCAAGATCAAACCAAACTAACCCGTGTGCAAACCAAACCCCAAACCCATTGCGTAAAACCCAAACTGACCCAACCCAAGTTTCTCGGCCACAAGTTCAAACCCAAAACCGTAACCATGTTGTCACCGATCTCTTATATATACTAACACTCATGCATGTCCCTTCACAACACAAAACCCTAACAAGAAAAACTGCCGTCGGCAGCCTTACTCTCACACCTTCCAATCGCGAGCAGCCTTCATCCCGATCTGATCAGCCCTCGTTCAGTCCATTCAACCGCAAACAGCCCTTTACTTGTTCCCTCGATCGCCAGTTCAGTCTTGATACACTCCATCTCGATCACAAACAGCTTAGCCTCATTCCTCGGTCGCGAGATCAGCCTTTTCTTTCCTCTCGGTCGCAGCAGCAGCAGTCATCGCCATCATCATCTTCCGACCGCGAGCAGCTTGTTCTTTCCATCCTCTCGGTCGCAACTATCCTTGATCATCGGTTCCTCGTCTACTCACGGTTCATTAAGCTTGATAGTAAAGGTTAGGGTTTATCTTTTGATTACAAGATCATGTTCAGATTTATGTGCTTGAATGAAGTGATTAGTTGTTTCGAATGTTATATGCTGAATGTAATCGGCTGAGTGATTGTGGTTTATATGCATGATTGTTTTCGGAAATCATAAGTTTGCGAATATGGTTGTTTGTAAAAACTAGAAGAAAGAACTAGGGTTTGCATGGATATGTTATTAGTATTGATTATGACTTGGAAACCGGTTAAAGATCGCCTAGGTTAATCATACGGACGGGTTATACGAGTTCATGATAATGATATGCTGAAAACAGTTTGCTGAATAATAGTTACAGCCAAACTTCATCTGGCTGTAACTCGGTCATTAGTTGTCGAAAAACGGATTTTCTGATGTCTAGAACGTAGAGATTTGAATAACGAATCTAAGGGCACTGGATTCATAATTTTCTGAGGTCATTTGTTATTTTTAAAGGGCCAAATAAGTTCAGTAACTAAAGCTGTGCAAATTCTGAAATTTTGTTGGTGTTTATCAAGTTGGATTTTAAAATCAGTAGAGAGTTGAGTCATGAATTTTGTACAGCAACTAGGTATGGAAATTTCCGGGCAACTCCAACTGGAATTTTGTTAATTGGACGATCGGTGATTTTTAAATAAATTCTTCCGTGGACTGCAGTCAGAAGGCGACAAATCTGACTGCAGCCTAGTATATTAGTATTTATGGTTAATTGGTAAAGAATTAGGACTTGGAATATTGATAAAAATTTCTATGGTATAAATGTCACCTACTGTAAAAATATTGGAATTTTTGGGATGTTGGAACTATTTTATAAAAATCATAGAAAACAGCTGAATTATGAGTGTTAAGCTGAAATTTGATAACTTGTGATTGTGTGCACCAAAGTGTTGTGTGGATTGGATTATGTTCATGATAAGTTGTTTGATTTCTATGATCACATGAGGATACTTGCATGCATGTTTGAGTGTTAGATATGTTGTTTGTGTGTATCACTTTGTGAGTGAATTACGTGTAGAATTTGTATTGGTGTGTTCACACACTGACTTGGAATTAATTGGTTTGTTAGGACGCAACTAGCGGTCCCATCTCTTATAACATCTTTGCTACACTAACCGAGCAAATAAAGGTGAGTTCACGGCCCCTAACTTTATCCGGTTTTTAAACAACAGGGGGAGAAACATGTATACACTCTCAAACTCAATCTCTTTACGTTATACGAATTTAACGTCACATAACTACTCGGTAACTAAGTTAATGTTAATGTAATGTTATGGTCACTAAGCAGCTTTATCACTTAAGTCCTCGTCAATCTCTCGGATCGTTAGTATTGGGTTTAATAGCGGGGGAGTTATAAGTAGTACTACTGGGCCCGACAAGCCCCATCCGAGCTAGTCGCGCTAGCCGACCGGGTATGGTCAACGGGTGAATAATTCGGCCTAACCTCGCCATGGTCATGTGATAGGCCTGGCAAAACGGAGGCACAACAGTCAGCTTCGATCGCGAACTCTTACGTGACATAACTTTAGGCTAGCTACCTATATATATCAACATTGAACTTAATTACGAATCAACTTAATATTCCGGGTTTGGAATATTGGAAGCAACAACTTAATATTCCCGTTTGGAATATTGGAAACATCAACTTAATATTCCGGGTTTGGAATATTGGAAACAACAACTTAATATTCCGGGTTTGGAATATTGGAAGCAACAACTTATTATTCCGGGTTGGAATAATGGAACCAATTCGTTATCCCGGGTTAGGAATAACGGGAGAAAACAAACTATAACCGAACAAACGAATTTATGAAAACCTGTGAACTCACTCATCTTTAATGTTGACACTTGTTTCTTTACATGTTTCTCAGGACGCTAGGAGCTCTAGGTTCACGCACATGCATTGAACAGGACATCTTTTATCGAGTCTTATTTATAATTATTGTTTTGGGGTTTTTCATTTGTTTTGGCGTTTGTGTTGGCGCCCGCTCCACTACTTATTTATGCTTCCGCTCAAACTTTAAAACTGATGCTTCTGCTAAATATTGGTAACTAATTTAGACAATATATAATCTACAACAAATATTTTGGAAAACGTATTATCAAATCATATAGAGTCGTTCGACGTACTAGTGTTACAGATTCTGGTTTGTTCACACGCCTCGCGGTAAAACTCCGCAAGTGGAAATTGAGGGTGTGACAGATTGGTATTAGAGCCACTAGCTATAGAGAACCAGGTTTGCATTAGAAGTAGACCTAAACTATAGCTGAATTCACGACACTAGACTTAGTTTGCACCGAACTGTTATATCTTGTTATGTTATGTACCACAACTACGTTATGTGAAATATGACTGCATAATTGAAACGAATGCAACTCGTAACTAACTACACAACCTAAAGGCAATGTCATCATCATCCTCATCATCATCCGACAAACTTACGCAACCAAGGACGCCAGGAAAGGCACCTGTGGTGGAACCCTTACCATCTTATGGCGTGCAAACACGCTCAGCTGCGAGGAAAAGGCTCGCTCTGGGGAGGAGTCGTCGTTACGCCCAACCATCGCTGTGCCGGTCAAACCGGTTAACCCTGTAGAAGTAGAAATTGACCTACTTAGAATCATATTACATAAACAACAAGCACAGATAGAAAGAATGCAGGAAACCATCCTAGCATAAGGATGGATGATCCGACAACTTACTGGTAAAACCGACTCGCTCGAGGAAGAGCATCATACGAGTAAGATAGCTCGTAACACCATAGACAGAGATCTGCGTGCTGAGCAGATAAGAGCCAACTGGCTTGAGGACAGAGTCCTGGAAAATAGTTGGAACATTCAGGAACTGCAAAATCAAGCACTTGCACCAGCACCGGCCCCTCCAATGCCGGTAGAGGACCCAGAGGAGGATCCGTAGAAAGACCCGGCTGTAGAAGCTGGAACGCCGCGGAGGATGACGGCAATGATAGCAACTTGGGAGATGGAGACGTAGAGGACTGACTCGTCTCGCCAATCCCCGCTTTGTTTTCTTTAGTTTATTTGAAATGGCAACTGGACGTCGCGGAAACCTCAACATGTCAACGAAGAATTGGCCGCAACGATCCAAGAACACGTGAACGCTGCTCTGGCAGGTGTTCAAAACCCACCAGCAGCAGGAGGGGGGGGCTTTAAACCCTACAAGATGTTCCTTGACGCGGAACCAAGCAAATTCTCGGGGGCGGAAGGACCCATTGGACTGGTCCGCTGGATCGAAAAATATGAATCCGTATTTGAAATGTGCAACAGTCTAGAGGCCAACAAGGTCAAGTACGCAGCCTCAACACTGGGAGATGGGGCACTGACATGGTGGAATGCACAAGTCCAAACGCGTGGACTTATAGCTGCAAACGCAATGGCCTGGGCCGAGTTCAAGGCCCTAATCAAAGAGGAGTACTGTCCACGAGACAGAGTGCAACAGTTGGAGCAAACTTTATGGAACCACAAGATGGTGGGATCTGAGATAGAGGCATACACAGCAAAACATCATGACTTAGTATTTCTGTGTCCCGAATTGGCCAACACGGTGGAGAAAAGACTCGAATTCTATCTTGGGGGTCTGGTTCCGGAAATTCAGGGTATGGTAATGGCTAGTAACCCTGTAAGGGGTCACCAAAATCAGCCCGCCAACAACCACAATAACAACAACAACAACCAGAATGCAGGCGGCTATGTAGGTCGAAAGCCGCAGTGCAATCGCTGCAATCTTCATCATCACGGCCCTTGTGCCGGGAACCGCTGCCAACGATGTGGCAAGGTGGGACATGCAGCAAAGAATTGTCGTGGGGAAATCATGTCCCGACAAAATAAAAATCAACCCCAGGGTCAGCAGCAGGGTATTAATCGGGGATGCTATCATTGTGGTAGCACTGCTCATTTCAGAAGAGACTGCCCACAGTTGCATAACAACAACAATAATGGTGGAAACAACCACAACCACAATAACCCCAACAACAAAATAACAACAACAATGGGAACGGTGGCACGGGAGGTGCTAAAGGTCGCGCATTTACATTGGGCCGCGGAGAGGCCAGAAACGACACGAACGTGGTCACCGGTAAGTTTCCCCTTAATGAACATTTTGCTACTGTGCTTTTTGATACGGGTGCGGATAGGAGCTTTATATCTGAGTCTTTTAGGAAGAACCTAAATCTCACGCTTAAACCATTAGAGACCCCTTATGTTATAGAATTAGCCGATGGTAAATCTGTAGATGTGACCCAAATAGTATCCGGCTGTCAACTCAAACTCGCGGGCCACACTTTTACCATTGATCTGATGACAACTACTCTGGGTAGTTTTGACGTGGTAGTCGGAATGGACTGGCTATCCGACGTCCGGGCTGAAGTTCTCTGCTTCGAAAAATCTATCCGTATTCCGCTCTCTAACGACGAAATCCTGACGGTACAAGGCGATAAGGCAAGCGCCGTCACCAACATCATCTCTTACATGCAAGCGCAGAAGTATCTTCGGAGAAAGAACACCTTCGCTTTACTCGTACTAATTACCGAACAGCCTAAGGACGAGAAACGTATAGAAGACATCCCTGTCGTCCGTGATTTTTCTGATGTATTCCCAGAAGAACTCCTGGTCTTCCACCCCATCGACAATTGGAGTTTGAAATCGAATTGGCGAACAATGCAACTCCTATCGCCAAGGCTCCATACCGCCTAGCTCCAGCCGAGCTGCAGGAGCTGTCTACCCAACTTCAGGAACTTTTAGAGAAAGGGTTTATCCGACCAAGCGTTTCGCCATGGGGAGATCCAGTCCTGTTTGTCAAGAAAAAGGACGGGACTTTCCGCATGTGCATCGACTACAGGGAACTCAACAAGGTTACCGTCAAGAACCGATACCCGTTACCTCGCATCGACGATCTATTCGACAAACTTCAAGGGTCAAGTTACTACTCTAAGATTGATTTACGGTCCGGTTACCACCAGCTACGCGTCAGGGAGGAGGATATCGCCAAGACGGCATTTCGCACTCGGTATGGCCATTACGAGTTCTTGGTCATGCCCTTCGGTCTCACCAACGCACCTGCGGTGTTCATGGACCTCATGAACCGCGTGTGTAAACCATACCTCGACAAGTTTGTCATTGTGTTCATCGATGACATACTCATCTCACTCCAAAAGTGAAGAAGAACATGCGGAACATCTACGATTACTGCTAGGGCTACTTCAACAGGAAAAACTATATGCCAAGCTTTCGAAGTGTGATTTCTGGATTCGGGAAGTTCAGTTTCTCGGGCATATCGTGAATGAAAGGGGTATCCACGTAGACCCTGCCAAGATTGAAGCCATAAAAAACTGGGAAGCATCTAAGACACCGACGGAGATCCGCAAATTTTTGGGATTGGCTGGTTACTACAGACGTTTCATCGAGGGGTTCTCAAAGATCGCACAACCGCTTACTACCCTCACCCAGAAAGGCATCAAGTATGCTTGGGGTGAAAAGCAAGAAGCAGCATTTCAATTGCTGAAGCAGAAACTTTGCAGTGCACCCATTCTGTCCTTGCCGGAAGGAACAGATGACTTTGTAGTATATTGTGATGCTTCCATTCAGGGATTGGGATGCGTACTCATGCAACGCGATAAGGTCATCGCGTATGCGTCGCGACAACTGAAGGTTCACGAGAAAAACTACACGACGCATGACCTGGAATTGGGAGCAGTAGTGTTTGCACTTAAGATTTGGAGACACTACCTCTATGGAACAAATTGCACAATCTTTACTAACCACAAAAGCCTCCAACACATCTTTGATCAGAAGGAGTTAAACATGCGACAGCGTCGCTGGGTCGAACTCTTGAACGATTATGAGTGTGCCATTCGGTACCACCCGGGTAAAGCTAACGTGGTAGCTGATGCCCTCAGTAGGAAGGAACACTTGAAACCTCGTCGTGTACGAGCATTACAACTCACTATTCATTCGGGGCTACCCTAACAAATACGCGACGCCCAGTTAGAAGCAGTTAAGGAGGAAAACATCAAAGCCGAATCAGTGGGAAAAATGGAACGCGATTGGGAAGTAGAGCCCATTGGAGCCCGTTATTTCATGAATCGCATATGGGTACCTCTCTACGGAAACCTCAGAGAGCTAGTCATGGATGAAGCTCACAAATCCCGATACTCTGTCCATCCGGGTTCGGGTAAGATGTATCAAGACCTTAAAGCTGCGTATTGGTGGCCCAGCATGAAAGCCACTATAGCCACCTACGTGAGTAAATGTTTGACTTGTGCAAAAGTCAAGGTGGAGTATCAAAAGCCATTCGGGGCTACTCCAACAACCTGAGATCCCAGTGTGGAAATGGGATCAGATCTCAATGGATTTCATCACTAAACTCCCGCGAACCTTGGGTGGTTGCGATACCATCTGGGTAATTCTGGATCGTTTAACTAAGTCCGCACACTTCCTAGTTATTAAAGAAACAGATAAGATGGAGAAGTTGACTCGCATCTACATTAAGGAAGTAGTTTCTCGGCACGGAGTGCCAACGTCCATCATCTCAGACAGAGATGCTCGCTTCACGTCTAACTTCTGGCAGTCACTCCAAAAAGCGTTGGGAACACGCTTAGATATGAGCACAGCCTATCACCCTCAGACTGATGGTCAAAGCGAAAGGACCATACAGACCTTGGAAGACATGCTTAGAGCATGCGTAGTAGACTTCGGAAATAGTTGGAAATTCACCTGCCTCTTGTAGAATTCTCATATAACAACAGCTATCATACGAGTATTTCAGCAGCACCGTTTGAGGCATTATACGGTCGTAAATGTAGATCACCGGTCTGCTGGGCAGAAGTCGGTGACAGTCAACTCACAGGTCCTGAGTTAATACTTGAGGCTACTGAAAAGATTGTACAAATCAGAAACCGCATGGCGGCGGCACGAGATCTACAGAAAAGCTACGCTGATCAACGACGCAAACCGCTCGAATTTCAAGTAGGCGATCGCGTCCTACTAAAGGTATCACCCTGGAAGGGTGTAATCCGCTTGGGAAAACGGGGCAAACTTAACCCGCGGTACGTAGGCCCGTTTATAATCTTGAAACGTATTGGACCCGTAGCTTATCAATTAGACCTTCCTGCCAAACTCAGTAGAGTTCACAACGTATTTCACGTGTCAAATCTGAAGAAGTGTCTATCAGATGAAACTCTAGTTATTCCATGGATGAGATCCAAGTGGATGAACAACTGCACTTTGTGGAACAGCCTATCGAGATCATGGATCGTGAGATCAAGACTCGAAGGCACAGCAAGATTCCGATCGTTAAGGTTCGTTGGGACTATAAGCATGGACCGGAGTTCACGTGGGAAAGAGAGGACCAAATGAAAAGCAAATACCCACACCTCTTCACAACTGAGCAGCAAACTAAAGATACCAGTAACTAAATTTTCGGGACGAAAATTCTTTCAACATGGGGATGATGTGACAACCTGGAAATTCCTCATACATTCGCGTACCACTGTTAACTAAATTCTTGTGCATAACACTTGGAAATCTTTGTGCATGGCACTTGGGAACTTCTTGTAACGTTGCGTACCATCATTAACGAACTAACTCTTTGTGAGTGGCACTCCAAACATGTACGCTACAGTCTAAACCGCGTTTACTCAATTTTCGGGACGAAAATTCTTTCAACATGGGGATAATGTGATATCCCGGGTTTTTCGGATAACTTAAAAGTAATGCTTGTCAAACTAATTACGTGTTATGTGTATGAACGCGTATGAGTTAATGAATACGTGATGTGTGTTTACGTGAATTGTTTTAGTTATACAATATATGTATGTATAATAAATATGCACACGAACCGAACCGCGACACAAACACAAACCGAACTCTTTGTGAAACTAGGAAACCTAAAACCCAAGTCTTCGGCCGCGAGATTTAGATCTTAAACCTTAAGCCATTCTCGGCCGTATGCAACCCAAACCACAAACCTAAACCGAGAACAAACCCAAAAACCGCAAGATCAAACCAAACTAACCCGTGTGCAAACCAAACCCCAAACCCATTGCGTAAAACCCAAACCGACCCAACCCAAGTTTCTCGGCCACAAGTTCAAACCCAAAACCGTAACCATGTTGTCACCGATCTCTTATATATACTAACACTCATGCATGTCCCTTCACAACACAAAACCCTAACAAGAAAAACTGCCGTCGGCAGCCTTACTCTCACACCTTCCGATCGCGAGCAGCCTTCATCCCGATCTGATCAGCCCTCATTCAGTCCATTCAACCGCAAACAGCCCTTTACTTGTTCCCTCGATCGCCAGTTCAGTCTTGATACACTCCATCTCGATCACAAACAGCTTAGCCTCATTCCTCGGTCGCGAGATCAGCCTTTTCTTTCCTCTCGGTCGCAGCAGCAGCAGTCATCGCCATCATCATCTTCCGACCGCGAGCAGCTTGTTCTTTCCATCCTCTTGGTCGCAACTATCCTTGATCATCGGTTCCTCGTCTACTCACGGTTCATTAAGCTTGATAGTAAAGGTTAGGGTTTATCTTTTGATTACAAGATCATGTTCAGATTTATGTGCTTGAATGAAGTGATTAGTTGTTTCTAATGTTATATGCTGAATGTAATCGGCTGAGTGATTGTGGTTGATATGCATGATTGTTTTCGGAAATCATAAGTTTGCGAATATGGTTGTTTGTAAAAACTAGAAGTAAGAACTAGGGTTTGCATGGATATGTTATTAGTATTGATTATGACTAGGAAACCGGTTAAAGATCGCCTAGGTTAATCATACGGACGGGTTATACGAGTTCATGATAATGATATGCTGAAAACAGTTTGCTGAATAATAGTTACAGCCGACTTCATCTGGCTGTAACTCGGTCATTAGTTGTCGAAAAACGGATTTTCTTATGTCTAGAACGTAGAGATTTGAATAACGAATCTAAGGGTGCTAGATTCATAATTTTCTGAGGTCATTTGATATTTTTAAAGGGCCAAATAAGTTCAGTAACTAAAGCTGTGCAAATTCTGAAATTTTGTTGGTTGTTTATCAAGTTGGATTTTAAAATCAGTAGAGAGTTGAGTCATGAATTTTGTATAGCAACTAGGTATGGAAATTTCCGGGCAACTCCAACTGGAATTTTGTTAATTGGACGATCGGTGATTTTTAAATAAATTCTTCCGTGGACTGCAGCCAGAAGGCGACAAATCTGACTGCAGCCTAGTATATTAGTATTTATGGTTAATTGGTAAAGAATTAGGACTTGGAAAATTGATATAAATTTCTATGGTATAAATGTCACCTACTGTAAAAATATTGGAATTTTTGGGATGTTGGAACTATTTTATAAAAATCCTAGAAAACAGCTGAATTATGAGTGTTAAGCTGAAATTTGATAACTTGTGATTGTGTGCACCAAAGTGTTGTGTGGATTGGATTATGTTCATGATAAGTTGTTTGATTTCTATGATCACATGAGGATACTTGCATGCATGTTTGAGTGTTAGATATGTTGTTTGTGTGTATCACTTTGTGAGTGAATTACGTGTAGAATTTGTATTGGTGTGTTCACACACTGACTTGGAATTAATTGGTTTGTTAGGACGCAACTAGCGGTCCCATCTCTTATAACATCTTTGCTACACTAACCGAGCAAATAAAGGTGAGTTCACGGCCCCTAACTTTATCCGGTTTTTAAACAACAGGGGGAGAAACATGTATACACTCTCAAACTCAATCTCTTTACGTTATACGAATTTAACGTCACATAACTACTCGGTAACTAAGTTAATGTTAATGTAATGTTATGGTCACTAAGCAGCTTTATCACTTAAGTCCTCGTCAATCTCTCGGATCGTTAGTATTGGGTTTAATAGCGGGGGAGTTATAAGTAGTACTACTGGGCCCGACAAGCCCCATCCGAGCTAGTCGCGCTAGCCGACCGGGTATGGTCAACGGGTGAATAATTCGGCCTAACCTCGCCATGGTCATGTGATAGGCCTGGCAAAACGGAGGCACAACAGTCAGCTTCGATCGCGAACTCTTACGTGACATAACTTTAGGCTAGCTACCTATATATATTAACATTGAACTTAATTACGAATCAACTTAATATTCCGGGTTTGGAATATTGGAAGCAACAACTTAATATTCCGGGTTTGGAATATTGGAAACATCAACATTCCGGGTTTGGAATATTGGAAACAACACCTTAATATTCCGGGTTTGGAATATTGGAAGCAACAACTTATTATTCCGGGTTGGAATAATGGAACCAATTCGTTATCCCGGGTTAGGGATAACGGGAGAAAACAAACTATAACCGAACAAACGAATTTATGAAAACCTGTGAACTCACTCATCTTTAATGTTGACACTTGTTTCTTTACATGTTTCTCAGGACGCTAGGAGCTCTAGGTGCACGCACATGCATTGAACAGGACATCTTTTATCGAGTCTTATTTATAATTATTGTTTTGGGGTTTTTCATTTGTTTTGGCGTTTGTGTTGGCGCCCGCTCCACTACTTATTTATGCTTCTGCTCAAACTTTAAAACTGATGCTTCTGCTAAATATTGGTAACTAATTTAGACGATATAAAATCTCCCAAACAAATGATTTTGGAAAACGTATTATCAAATCATATAGAGTCGTTCGACGTACTAGTGTTACAGATTCTGGTTTGTTCACACGCCTCGCGGTAAAACTCCGCAAGTGGAAATTGAGGATGTGACAGATCAGATCTGATAGTGTGACTGGTGTTGTACTGCATAAGAAGTTTCTTTTGATCATCATGCATTGCAAGCTCCATTTTTTGGAGGAGAGTCCAAAAGCTTCTTGATTGAAGCATAATTGTCAACATAATTACCAACTTTCTTCATTTTAAGTCAGCACGCTCAGAAAACGGCTAATGTGATCAGACAAGCTTTCACCTTGAACTCTTCCAAACATATCGTACTCTTTTTGAACCGTGTCTCTCTTGTTGTCTATCAGTTCTTGGTTACCTTCATAGTGTTCGATAAGTGCCAACCAGAGATCATGAGCTGACGTGTACTCTTTGAATAGATTGTTATCATCCTTGTTCAAGGCCATTATTAGAGCAGTGTGAGCACGGCGATCACGCTGAATCAAAGCCCTATCTTCTTCAGTGAATGTAGTTGGATCTTCATTAACTGTACGAACATCGTCACACATAATCATGGGAATGTGAGAACCAGCGGTAACTGACATCCATTGAGTATAGTCAGTGTACTCAAAGAATGACTTGATTCGGTTTTTCCAACTGCTAAAATCTTCATATCTTTTCAACTTTGCGGGCCTAGTAGCAGTTTCAGTTTCAAGTTCGACTTGTGCAACCGTCTTCAATTGATTTAGTGACATTTTGGTTAAATCTCAATTTTTTGTAGCTGATCAGAGGTTAAATACGCTAGGGTTAATGATTTCTGGGGTCAAATACGCTGATAATGGTTAAATAAGCTGGTTAACAATAGTTTCAGTGGAAAAAATAACGCCGACTTCAGTAAATCCGTTGATGGTTCCTGGATTCTTGTTTCGGCGTAATATGCTAAATCCGTGGATGACACAAATAAACAAGAGTTTAGTTAATACGCCGATCGCCGTGATAAAGTCGCTGAGGATCTTTGTCACTAACTTCGAAGTCGCCTTCGATTAAATACGCTGACACTATATCGCTGAGAAATTAACAAGTACGTTGGTAATTTCCCGGCGTAATTGTTAATTACGCGATCTTCAAAGACAAATACGCTATCTTCAAAGATATCTATGCTACCTTCAAAAATAAATACGCCCAACATGGTTTAAACACGAACAAACACCCTCTAATCACCCAAAAACAACTGAAAATGTATGTTTCTTTGAACCAAAATGACCCAAATGTTTACCAAACACTGATTAACATCAGCCAAACGATTAATCACACAAAATCAAGCCCTTTTAAGTCCAAAAATTTGAAAAACCTTGAAACTTTGAAAACTTTTTAAAAACCTTCAAAACTTGAAAAATCTTAACAAAAATCAAACAATCAAGAGCACAAAGGCTCTGATACCAAATTGTGAGTCCCAAATCTGCTACGATCACAGTGGTTGGATTTTTAACACATAAACACCAATAGATTAGGTGTTTAAGTGTGTAAAAGTTAAGAAAATCAAAGATGAAGATGAAGATTCTTGTTTGGATCAAACAACAAGTGTTGTATTTGATATCCCAAATGATTCAATCAGTATAAGCACCTGGATGTTCGGATTTCCACAAATCAATAGTCACAACACAAGAGAAATCACCAAAATACTTGTCCAAGAACCTTGGATCAAGGGTTTCCATTAAGCACATATTTATACACATGAATGACCTCCCAGCATAATTAAGAATTATGCTAGGAACTTAAATACGCTGCACAGTACACTAGTACTTCAAAATTTCACTTTAACCTCCTGAACTTTCAAGAAATTCTAATATATTATAGAAACAAACCAAACCCTATATAACTAAGTACCAACAATCTCAAAAGTTCTAACATATTTCATTTCATTTGTTAGGATCACTCCTTCAATGCATAGGAACCAAATTTGTATCTATAGTCATCGACTACGGAATTTACATGATTAGTTAATCAAATACACAAGATTTACTGTTTAAATATCGGTTTATTAATGTCCAAAGACTTTACAATGTAATCTCCAAACGGACAAAGCTTTGCCATCTACAATGCAAAGTCACAAATGACAAAGACCCAAGATGCATATATAAAGACCACCAAGTTCGCTCGAAGTGTGACATGGCCAGGACAAGTTCAGGCGAACTTGTCTTGCCAATATACCACTTCGGCCAAACTTGTGTCTTTACAACATAAATTTTCCAAATCTAATATTTCCAAACCTAATCACACAAACTCGATCCAAGACCGAGACAATAGACATCATGTATCAACAGACTCCCCCTTGGATATTGTCTTAGTCTTGATCAGTCTCCAAAATCTTCAACCTCTTCTAAAGAAATTCTTGTAGGGCTTTTGGCTTGGCTCTTGTTTAGGAATTGGCGTTTGGTCAGTAGGAGGTGCCCACTTTATGAACTGAAATCTTCTGAGCCTTGCCTCTCTACCCCTTTCATGTATCTTCTCGAGACGCTTTTCCTCTTTCAAAAACTCTTCCCTTTCCAATTCTCGCCATCTTGACTCCCACATATGCCCGAGTTAATACCATGTGCATAGCAAACATTGATCACACCTTGGTATTGTTTGGCTTGAACTTCTTCACGCTTATCTAAACAAATCTTGTTGAAGAATAAACACTTCACATCTTCTTTCGAACAATTTACTAGCCACATCAGGTCTAGTATACGTATAGTTCGCCACAATCCCCATATTCTTCGTCTTTTGATGCATTCAGGATCTTTCTCTTTAGTGATATCCCACGTTTCATCAGCTCGTAACACTATCACTGCTTCACATGTATCAGGATCCGTTTGCCACCACATGAAGTATGGATGAAAGTCTTGTTCAATAGGTTTCAGCGGCATATTCTTCATAGCCCTTGGCCTTTTCATTACCAGCGTAGCATCTTTAACACCCGTCTTCTTATCGATCTTAACTCTTCACTTTGGATAAACGGCTTCCATAATTCAAAACCTCTTGAAGCTTCAAACTTATAACTCTCCATAGCCGTTGTTCATTGAATTTCATTTGAAGACTAATGTTCCTTGTTTGAACCAATTCTTCAACATCCTAGAATGGTAACGTCTTTATATCAGTAAGATGTCTGAAGTATTGCACCCCGAACTCTCTCTTGATAGCATAAACATCAAGTTCTCTAATCCATCCCCAGCTCAGAATATCACCAAGTGATTTGTCTTTATCTGGAGTAAAGAATGCCGGTGGTCATTTGAACTTTCTTTAGACATTTCTTTAAACCACGACTTCTTTGCTTCAGCAATCTGTTCTTTAGTATAACGTTTAGGGATATTTCCATCTTTCACTACTTCGACAATCTTTTGTTTTAACAACTCCACATCAATCTGATTCATGACTTCTTCAATCGTTGGAAAGCTAGCAGTATTGACACCAAAATACTTTTCAACTTCATCATCAGAAGTATCTTCAAAGATAACACGATCATAATCATCAGCTTCTGATACACGCTTATAAACATATTCTTTCGGCTCAAAAGTACTCATGTTCACCAATTCTTCTTCGAAATCAAACTCGAAAGAATCAACATCAACTTCAAACATCTTAGATAGTTCTTCTTTCGTGTAGTTGTGAACAAATTCTCCCTCTTCAATACTTGGATCAAGCATGATCATTAGGGATTTATCATGAACACAGCAACAAGCATAGCAATGATAGCATCAGAAATATCATCATCTTGAGGCCATGTTTTCTTTGTGTGCTCCCCCTTACTCTGATCATCCTCCATGTTCACTTCATCATTTATCAAGGACTCAAAATCAAAATCAGTGTGAACCTTAGCAGAATCAATCTTTAGACCAACGCCACCCTGATCATCATCACCACCATCGTCGTAATCTGAATCATCTTTCGTATCATCACCTGCAGTGTTAGTGCATAATGTCTATGTCTTAGTCTTGGATTGAGTATGTATAGTTTTGGGCTAGAATACGTCAAATTAGAGGGTTATTTATGTAATTTGGTACAAGTTCGCTTGAATCATGATTGTAAGATCAAGTTCGGCCGAACTTGATCAAGACAAGTTCGCCCAAACTTGATCACCCTCCAGCGAACTTGTAACTCTATAAATAGGTGCCTTGGTGATTTTATTTGTAACTTCTGGGATTTTGGCACAGAGACGGCGAAGCTCTGTCGGTCTGGAACTGAATGTATTGAACATTATTGATCAATAAAACAACGTTTAAATAGTAAATCTTGTCTATTTGGTAATCATGTCATATTGTTTTCGCCATTACGGACATTAGATACAATTTAGGTTCCCGAGCTTAACGTGGAGACGATCTAACAGGTGGTATCAGAGCTACGGTACTTAAATTGGTGAAATCATAGCAAGATCTACTCTTATTCTACCTCTTTCTACCATTTTTTCTTCATTTTTCAAAGAAAACAATGAATTCACGGATAAAAGTTGCTGATTTTTTGAGTATGTCATGTAAAATACACTCGTGGTAAACTCCTGAGAGTTTGGACATCAAATTCAAACGAATTGGTGTCAAAAAGTCAAAAAACCATGTTTAAAAAACTCAATTTGGTCAAACTTAGGATCAAGTTCGCTCGAACTTGATTAAAAATTTCATCAATTTTAATCAAGTCCGCCCGAACTTGATTGAAATTCAAAGATTTTCGAACAAGTCCGCTCGAACGTACCCTGTTTTTCTCAAATTCCAATCAAGTTCGCCCGAACTTGAGTAAAATTTGTTGAATAATTACCATAAGTTCGCCCGAACTTAGTAAATCTCTTAAAAATCATCATAAGTTCGCCAGAACTTAGTCAGAAAGAATTTTCAAAATTAAAACACAAGTTTGCCCGAACTTGTGTGAACTAAAATCTGATTTTTCTCCAACTGCAAGTTTGCCCGAACTTGTGTGAACTAAAATCTGATTTTTCTCCAACTGCAAGTTCGCCCGAACTTGTCAGTGTACTGATAATTTTTCGAAGTTTGTGAACGTGTGTTTTTCGGCAAAATTCGTCATTTTTCAAGATGGAAGATTTGCATACTGGCATTCATGACTGCAACAACATCAAATGCTCAGATGGTAAATAAAGTGAACATCGACAACGAGATGGGCACGTCTGTAAAACCTCCAAAACTCATGTGTATGGATGAATATGAGGGATGGAAAGAGAAGTTTATGAATTGGGTCAAAGCTACATATTTCCACAGCTGGGTGGCGATAGAGACTGGTTATACATGGCCCAGGGATGAGAATGATAATGTTATCAACATCAGCAAGTTCTCAACTTTACAAAAAGATGCTTACGTCGCCGAGAAGAAAATGATAAGCTTGATCCAACAATAAGTAAAAGAAGATATTTTAGTGCTTCTACCGGAATTCAAAACTGCACAAGAATTATGGAAATCCTTGAAGAATAAATACCAGGGAAGTGCAGAAATGGTCAAAAGCAAGAAAGCACTGATCATGAAAGAATTCGACATATTCACGATGATTAAAGAAGAAACGATGAAACAGATGATTGAATGGTTTTGTTATCTGAAAGTGATCATGAGGATACACGGACTTGAGAAGACGGAAGAAGAATACATCGATAAGCTTGCTGACGCGTTACCAGAGGGTGAATGGACGACTTATCTCATGGTGCTCAAAGAAAGTCCGAGTTGGGAATTCTTCAAACTATCAACTTTCATTGATAAACTAGAGGGGCACGAGATGGAGTTGTTAAAGATAGCAAAATCGAAGAATGCCAACGTGACTCAAGATGTCGGGCTGTATTACAAGTCAGGAGCTCAAGATAATATCACTTGCCCGAAAATCCAAACCGCTTTCAGCGCGAATCTGAATTCTTCAAATCATTCGCCACAGAGTCAAGCTCAATCATATCCAAAATATGATCAAAGTCCGAAGAATTCATCGTATTCAAGCATGGGTTCGAATTCTTCATATCAGAACCAAGCAAATCAGAATCACCAAACGAATTCTAATCCAAATGTGTACAAGTGTAACATTGCTATAAATTTAAACAATGTTGTTTCTGAGCAAGTTTCCAAACAACAAATGACACTTCTCGCCACAATGCTGGAATCTTATGAAAGTTTGGTGGCCGGGAAAATTGGCAATCCAGAAATGACCGCCGAAGACTACGATCAAGTAGATGAAGAAGAACTTGGCTGATGCACATCAAATGGTCCTTAGCCTATCATTCGGAGGGTCACGAAGTTTGCTGTTCTTACCGGCCGAGATATCGGAAATTCAAGCAACAAATTGGGATTCGACAAAACAAAGTCACTTGCTTTAGATGCCGACAGAAAGGGCACTTCAAGAGAGAATGCAAAAATCCTGAAGCAACTGGCAACCAAAGTCCATTTGGAGGTGGCAACGAGTACTACAAGAAGTCACTTCAGTACAAGCCATTCCCAAAGAAGATACAAGTCAAAATCCAAGAGAAACCAAACAACAACAACATTGAAAAGGCAATGGTGGCTTCGAACGAAGATGATGGCTTTGACTGGAATTCTTACATTGCCAAGAAGACTGGTGTTGCTCTTATGGCCGAGATTGTAGAATACACATCTGCTGAGGATGTAGCCGTGGAGAGTGCATTACTAGAAGAATATATGCAACAAGCAGAAATGGAGGAAATTTATCAGCATACAAAGATGCAGGGTATCCTTTCCCCTAATATTTCTACTAGTTTTGCAGGTTGTTTTGGAGAAACGACATCTTTAGAGAATGTTGCTGAGGAGAAACCGATGATTGAAGAGGTCATTAACACGACCAAAGAAATGAATGAAGAAAACCTTACAGAGATTGCCAACAAGGCCATGATGGCAAATCTGATGAAGGTAGGTTCAGAAGTTCAGGTAAAGATTGTCGAGGTAGAAAAACCATGTAAAAATGTGCTGAACCGTGTGTTCAATGTGCTGAAAAATCTAAGATCATAGCCGAAATCAATGTGCATAATAATAATTTCAAATATGATTATCGCACAATGAAGGAGGCATATGACAAAATGAAAGATGATTACAGCAGGTTGGATAAAAATAACATTGAACAAGATGATTCTATCAGAATGTTAAAAGCTACTTTAATGGAAAAACAAAAAGCTATTAACGTTTACATAATTGCTGAAGTAAAACAAGAACTTCAAGTCATGAAAATCGAAACCAAAAGGGTTCGACAGCTTCTTAAGAGTTATACCACAAATTGCTATGTCATCGATCACATTCTTCCAACTATTCAGTCGGAAGAAAATGTTCAAAAGGCCAAAGGTAAGAAACGTGGAGAGTATACCAATGTTCCACCACCCCTATGCGAAAAGTATTGTCGCAAAAAGGCTGAGGGGATGGAAAAGGCACTCAACATCGAACTTTTAACTGAAAAGAAAAACGAGCTGCCTGAGAACATTGATATAACCTACACGAGTGATGATGGCGAAGCAGTGGTTAAGCAAGTTGTTGATAATGTTCTAAATGATTCTGATGATGGCAGCTTTGAAAGCGCTAATTAGAGTTCGAACACTGATTCACAATCTGAAGATGATGATACATCGTCAGATGATAGCCTAAGTGATGATCCTAACGTTGTCATGTACAAAATTAAGGATTTTGATAGACTATATTTCAACGATAGCTTTTCGATTCGGAATGTGAAACAAGATCAACTTGATAAATTCTTCAAACTCGTTGAGGTTTCATCAGAAGATTTGGAAATCAGTCAAAAGAAGTTTTATTTCAAACCTAAAAGAAACGACTACCGAAGAAATGGTGGTGATTTCCAGAACATACGAGACCTGGGTTGGGTCTGGATGTGGAAGAAGAACCGGTTAAGAAAAAGTCACCATTTCGTGAATATAAATATAAAAACATGAAATTCATATATGGGACAAGCACGGTTCAAGAGGAAAGTTTTATTGGGAAGAAATCAAACGATGAATTTAAGAAAGAAAAGGAACTTCGAGATAAGGCCAATCCCACAAGTGGTGTAAAACCCACTAGTGGACATTCTCATGAAGATCAGACTTGCTTAAAGTGCAATGAAGTTGGTCACATTGCACGCAAGTGTCCGAAATCAAAGCCGGTCTATCCTCGAAGGAAAACAAGTTCAGATGTTGTAAAACCTAAGCAACCAGAGTTTGAAAAACCTGTCACAATTCTAAAAAGAAATGAATCTAAACTTGAAGTTAAACCTAAAACTGAAAAGAAATTTGAAAAATCAACTTTGAGAAAGGTGAAACTTCCAAGGCAAATGAGTCAAGGTTTTACATTAAAATGGCACAAGTTAAATCACAATCCTGGATTGCTAAAAAGAAATCATCAACATCTGAAGTTACCAAGTCTGAGCTTGTTAAGATTGGTAACAACAAAGAATCTAAATCTGAGAACAAACCTGAAACTTTCAAATCTACAATTGGTATCAAATCATCAAAAGGTAAAAATAAAGTTAACTTTGAAAATGTAAATGACAGTGGAGGCTCAGATGGAGATTTTGAGGATGATTACGAAGCTTTTTATCCCAAACCCAAGACCAAGAAGGCTTGGGTCGCGCTGTTTAACTGAATTAATATGTGCAGGGGCTCCAGAGATCTGTACTTTCAAAGTGGATTCTAGATAGTGGAGCGTCAAGGCACATGACAGGGATGAAAGCTCTTTTATTTGACATCAAAGCTATAAACAGTGGTTATGTTGGCTTTGCCGGTAACCAAGGAGGTCGGATCGTAGCTGAAGGAAAACTCTCAAATGGAGTTGTATCGTTTGATCGTGTGAACTACATTGCTGAGCTAGAGAACATTCTTCTGAGCATCTCGCAGATTTGTGATAAACAGTCCACTGTGCATTTCAATAACAAAGAGTGCATGATATTAAAGCCGGGTTTCAAAATACCTGATGATTGGATTCTGATGCGAGCCCCGCGCGAGAACGATCTCTATGTATTAGATATGGGCAACGTTACCACATCATTAAATTCGGCTAATGTTTTGTCACTAAAGCCACAGAGAAAGATTCTATTCTATGGCATCAAAAAATGGGGCACATTCATATACGAAAAATGAATTTTCTGGTTCATAATGATTTGGTCGAGGGGGTGAACCTTCGAAGCTTCCACATGACGGATAACTGTTTAGAATGCAAGAAAGGGAAGCAGAAGAAAAATCACATCCTAAGAAGATTCTAAATTCCATCAAGCTGCCGCTTGAACGTCTTCATATGGATCTTTTCGGTCTGGTGAACGTTCGAAGTATTTTAGGAGAATTATACTGCTTAGTCTTCACAGATGATTATTCTTGATATTCGTGGGTTTTCTTTCAAGAGTCAAAGGATGAAATGTTTGATAATCAGGTGATTCTCTTTAAGAAGCTCCAAAATCTATATCATCTCCCTGTCAGACACATTCGCAGTGACAATGGCACGGAATTCAAGAACAACAAGATGAAAGAGTTTTGCAACACCAAAGGGATTATGTACAAATTCAGTGCACCCTATATTCCACAACAAAATGGCGTAGCTGAGAGGAAGAATACTTTTATCGAATCAGCAAGAACCATGCTTGCAGACTTAAACTTCCTGTTAGTTTCTGGAGTGAGGCGGTTGTAGCGGCTTGCTACACATTAAACAGGGTCTTAACTGTCAAGCCGACTAAAAAGACATGTTTTGAAATGATCAACCGAAGGAAACCAAATTTGAAATATCTTGAGCCATTTGTGCACCATGTACTGTGATCAATCAAGATGGTAAATTTGGTGCTAAATCGCTTGAAGGTTTCTTTGTCGGGTATGCGAGTCCGCTAAGGAGAGTTTATGTTCCCGTGTTAAGAAAGGTGATTGAAGCACAACACGTTGATTGCTTTAAGTACACAACTCCTATTCAGAGGAAAGGTGACGCGTGGTTGTTCAACTACCAAGATTTGTGGAAGTCATTCGACTTGCCAGAAGAACCGTCTGATGAAGAACTTGCAGCGCTTTATTATCTTCAACAGTCGGCAAACCAAGAACAGATTCTAAGGCCAATTGTGGTTAATCAACCCACGTTGGATACTTCATCTTCTGGTGCAGGTCCGAGTAATAGTGGTGTTCCGGTTGAACAAGTTTCTGAAGCAGAACCTACTACAACTCCAGAAAATGTTTCCACTGAACCAGGAAGTACAACCTCAGAGCCCAATATGCCTCAGAATCAGAATTCCGACTCTAATGATGCACCGACTTACGATGATGATGATGGAGAAGAATCCTCTTCAGATAAAGAATCAGAGCAGATATCCAAGATGTTCAATCAATCTGCTGGCCCGAGCAATCAAAACGAAGCTACAGCGAGCACTCCTAACGTTGATTTGATCATTGATCTGAATATTTCAAATCAGCAAAGCTCGGTTGATATTTCTAGTGAAGAAATGCCACGATCTTATTCATACCATCCTTCAACGAATATTATTGTTGATTTACAAACTGGTGTGTGAACTAGAAGTCAAATCAACAAAGCACTAAGTTGTTTCTACACCCGAGTTGCTCCAACTCAAGACTACTGCTATTATTCTTGTTTCATATCTCAAATAGAGCCAAAAATTGTGAATGAAGCTCTGGGTGACGAGTAGCAATGCAAGAGGAACTATTACAGTTTGAGAAAATAGGAGTTTGGAGGCTTGTAGACTTACCACCGAAGCAGAAAGCTATAGACCCAAAGTGGGTCTTCAAGTGCAAAAGAGATGATCGGGGTGTAATTGTCAGAAACAAAGCTCGGTTGGTTATCAAAGGTTTCCACCAGCAAGAAAGAATTGACTACGCAGAAGTTTATGCACCGGTTGCACGATTGCGTGCGCACCTTGGAAAGGTTTTAAGGTGTACCAGTTAGATGTGAAATCTGCATTTCTCTATGGTAAACTACGCGAACAAGTGTATGTCGGCCAACCACTGGGGTTCGTCGATCCGTTGAACAAGAACAAAGCTTATCTCCTAGATAAAGCCTTATACGGATTATATCAAGCCCAAAGAGCTTGGTACGAGACGTTATCGCAACATCTTGTTGGAAACGACTTTACAAGAGGCACAGTGGATAGCACATTGTTTACCAGAGAAGTCGGAAACCATCTAATCATTGTACAAATCTATGTGGATGATATCATCTTTGGTTCAACGGATGATAGTCTTTGCAAAGAATTCGAAAAGATCATGAAGAAGAAATTCGAAATGTCCTCCATGGGTGAAATGAAATTCTTTCTCGGATTACAGGTGGATCAGTTACCAGACGGCATATTCATTCATCAAACAAAGTATGTTCATGATATTCTCAAGGAGTTTGAAATGGATAACTCGAAGCCGCTTTCGACTCCGCTGGCGCTGAATGATGGGATTTGCATTGACAAGACAGGAACCAAAGTGGATGATACGCTCCATCGGTCGATGATAGGATCTTTGATGTATCTGAGAACATCTCGCCCAGATATCATGTATCCTACCTGCCTTTGCGCGAGATATCAGTCTAGTCCTCGAGTGTCACACATACAGATAGTCAAAAGAATATTTTGTTATCTAAAGGGATGTCCAAGCGCCAGCTTGTGGTATCCAAAGAACGATAATTTTGATCTAACTTGATACGCTAACTCAGACTTCGGGGTGGACAAGTTGAATTCTAAATCTACAACGGCTGGTTGCCAGTTCTTCGGAACTCGTTTGGTAACGTGGCAATGCAAGAAACAAACCACGGTCTCTCTTTCTACCTGTGAGGCAGAATACATTTTTGCTTCCAGCTGTTGTTCTCAAATCCTTTGGATTCAACAATAGATGAGGGACTTTGGATTGCAATTTCTTGATACGCCTTTATACATAGATAACAAGGCAGCTATAGACATAACAAAAATCCGGTTCATCACTCTCGTACTAGACACATTGAAATTCGTTATCACTTCATTCGTGACTGCTATGAAAAGAAGTTGGTGCGAATAGAAAAAATCCACACCGATGAACAAAAGGCTGATTTTATACCAAAGCATTTCCTTTAACAAGATTTAAATATATCATGAGGCTTAACGATATTAAAAATTTGCTTACAGGTGCGGAAGTAGAGGTTGAATACGGATCAGATGACGAGTTCACGTGATCCACATTGGTTTGTATATCTTTTAGATTAGTATTTCTTAAAAAACTAAAATACAAAAATATGTTTTTGATTTTAGGGGGAGAAATATTTGAGAAAATACAAAAACATATGAAAATTTCAAAAAGTACAAAAACATTGAAAAAGACAAAAAGGATTCGGTGTCACAAAGGAAATGATAGTACATCAGTGGACTATCACAGTATGCTAAAGAAATGTAAAGCTTAAAAAGTGATAAACAATCTTATATGGATGTGTCGATAGACTTTACACGTTTAGTAAATTGTTTCTGAGATATAAACTAAATTTTACAACTGCTTAATCTTGTGGATTAACATTTTTCGGATATATGGACTTAGTACTCCGAAATTTCGTTTGAGAGATTGCCTGATTCTGAGACACGAGGTCTTTATAGATAGTTGATATCTGGGGTATTATACAAGTTCTTCTGATTTTGCGGAAGCAATAGCCTAGAACTTCTATAATGCTTTTGCTATAAACCCCTAAACTGCATGCAAACTTGAAAATAATCTAAAGATCTAATCATTTGCAGTGCTTAAAAGATTCCTTTAATGGAACACACCTTTAAGTCGAGCCTTCATCTATTTGTCTATACGGTGGTATTAACCTGAGCTCTCAAGGCTTCGCATTAACCCAGATACAGATATCACTTACGCTATATTCACCTGTAAGATGAAATCTAGGGAATCTTGATACGGGAGTATATTCTGAGATGGGAACCATAGTTAAGTTAAGTTTCATAATTCATACCTAACATATCTTGGAACAATTGAGAAATGTGTCGAAGTTTAAGTGGACAAACATATCGACAATCTAGGTAAACGAGTTTAAAACTTAAAGTCATTAAAAGGTCAACGATACTGGTGATATGTCTCAATCAACTGATATGATCCTTAGACACGAATTCACAAAAATATGTCTGTAAATATATTTGTACATAGTTTACTTTGTTTTTGTACATAGTTTATCTGCTTTTCAGATTAAAACCAAAAAGATTTTCAGTATGTTTTAGCATAAACTTACAAAAATACAAAAAGATTTTGTTTCTACATTGTTTTCAGCAAACCAATGTTGGAGAACGGATCTTCGAAGTCTGGTAAGGTGCTAACTGGTGGGAATCTAACTGACAATGGGCTAGGAGCTAATCTGTAAAATCTGATAAGCCAAAACGATTAAAAGTTCATTAACTTGAAACTTGATTTTTGAAAAATTCAACAGTTTGTTCATAACGGGTCGAACCGAGGTCATCAACTTGGACTCGGCAAACAAATCGGTTAACCAAGGTCATTAGCTTGGACTTGGTCAACTGAGTGGATTGTTAAAACTGGTAAAATCTGAAAAGTTTAGGGTCTAAATTGAAAATTTGAAAAAAAAATTAGGGTTTGAAATCAATCAAGTTCGCCCGGACTTATAATTAAGTCCTACCGAACTTGTACTTGTGTTTAAAAGTGTTATCCGTCAACAAGTTCTCCTGAACTTGTGTCTGGTCTAATTTTATTGAATACATAAGTTCGCCCGAACTTGCATACTATAAGTACAAGTCAAGTTCGTCGGACTTCATTATTGTCTTCTTCAAAGTTAGAGCGAACTTGAGAGCGAAAAGAGCGAATTGTGAAATTGACACTTGTAAGACGAAGTGCTACCCGATTATTACCTGATTTGTGGTGATTTGTACATCACACATCATGGCCATGGTAGGTAATTGGAATTTGGACCTTAGATTGAATATGTTTGAACCATTTTAGATCTGAACATGAGTGTTGGACATGTTATGAACTGTTAATGAACAAATTGGGACCTAAATCATGTTTAACAAACTTAACCGACCGTATAAATGTGGTGAAATTGATCAGATTTTCATGAATGACTATGTTGCAGACTTGTTTGGGACGATGACAAGTTCGCCCAAACTTGTCTATAAGTTCGGCCGAACTTGTCCTCATGAGTTTTTAATTTGATAAACCTTAAGTTCGCCCGAACTTCCAAGCAGATTTGTGAAAATGTTTTTCAATACAAGTTCGCCCGGACTTGTATAAATGTTTTTGATGAATTCTAAACAAGTTCGCCCGAACTGGCATTCAAAATGAATCAAAAAGTTTGATAACTTCGCCCGGACTTGTGTTAAGTAATGTTCAATTTGATTGATACATGTCCGCCCGAACTTAGTCAAAAATGTCAAATTGCAATCAAGTTCGCCCGAACTTGATGGAAATTTGTAAATTGAAAAATTGTCGACTAATTTCCTATCGATTTACGAGTTTGCAGAATATTGAGCTCTCCTTTAATAAGTTTCACAACACATGCATCACGCTGGACAAAGCTATCTGTCCTTCGCTCAGAGCGTTTGATGATATTCTTGGATTTATGGCACGGATTCCAATACATAAGGCGATTATAGAAAAAACAGTGGTCTACAGGTCACATGTTAACAGATTTTGGATGTCCACAGCAATGAATGAAGATGATACAGCGATAAATTCTGTGGTTCGTGATGATAATGAAGACAAAGAGATCACTATTACTGAAGCTGATATACGCAAAGTTCTGGAATTCAACAACGCAACTAATGATCCTATGATGCTGGACGAGAGGATGGTTAGAGGTTGTTTTTGCCGAATGGGATATAAGGGGCATGTGAACGAGTCTACGCTAAAAAAGGATATGTCCCTAATCCGTACATGTTTTTGATGCATGCGATCATTCATACTTTCAGTCATAGAAAGGCCGGTTTGGACGACGTGCAAGATTATATGGGCTGCATGGCGACAACGCTCATTCTGAACAAAGGATTCAACTATTCGAAGCTAGTTTTACTCATATGAAGAACAACATGGGTCAAAGAGGCTTGTGATGTACCCAAGGTTTGTAAAGATGTTGATAGAAGATCAATTCAAGAAGATTGCAAAAGATCATAATGATATTGTGTGTTTGAGCCATCTTGACGATACTACAGTGAAGAAATTGATCACTTTTCATAAACAATCATCTGCACCTATTGCTAAACCTCTATTCGGTGCTATCGAATCTGAGAACTATATTGCGCCACCAGAATATAAAGGGAGGAAAGACGACAGTGGTGATAAAAAGGAATGAAATGCTGAGCTAGAATGGTTGTCTACATTCAAAGAAAAGCGTAGTGATTAGTTCTTGAAAAAGGTGGTGGTTCAGGAGAAAAAGAAAGTTGCTCGCAAAACGAAGAAAGTTGAAACAATGTTAATGGACGAAGATGAGCCTGTCAATATTCAATCTGAAGTTGGTCCTAGTACTGAAACTGTTGTGGTTATAGAAAGTCAGGAGGCAGAAAAAACAACACGGAAGACGATGTTATATCTGCTACATCTGGTAAAGACGATGATAGTGATGATTCTTTGGAGATTACAACAAATATAGCAATTGTTGAATCAGTTGCAGAGAAACTTAACGAAGGTGATGCTGACTACGAGCCTGAGCAAGAAAAAGAGTCTGACGAGGAGAGACCAAAGAAGAAAACAAAGCGTGTAAAGTCTTCTGTAACAGCTACATCTACGAAGACTACAGGGTCTCCAAAAACCAAAGGAAGGAAATCTCAAAAAGCAAAGAGTAGAAGTTATATTGGAAAGCCAAAGAGCACATAAGTTACACAAGAACCTTCTGGTGCATAGGAGAAAGGAGTCCCACAAGAACCTCCTGTTATTATCACAGCTGAAGCAGAACATACAGGAGTTACACAAGAACCTCCTGACACTGTATTGTTAGGTATTCTGATCTTTGATTCTCAAGAGCATCCATCTGGATCACAACTGGAGAATGTTATTCATGCTACATCAAAGTCTACTCCAACAGCGTCTCATTTTGAAAGTTCAACACCTAAAAAGTCTACACCAAGGAGTACGCCGAAATCGACACCAAAGACTACTCCAAAATCAAAGATATTTGGTGATATTCCGAATGTGCCGGTGGACCTTCAAGATTTAAATGATTTCTTTCCTGGATCTGACATCGATGAGCTTGAAAAGCGTGTTAAAGTGTTGGAAGATAAAGTGGCTAAGAATGAATCAGAGAAAACTGAGTTGGAAAAGCTGATGAAACAGAGTGAAGTTGAGAAAGAAATATTTTCTGACAAAATTAAATTTCTTGAAGGTGAACGAGGATACTTGAAAGCTTTAGTTGAAAGCCTGCAGGAAGCAAATGAACGTTTGATTAAAGAGATTGCAGAGCTTTGATCAGAACGAGACATGAATGATAGAAGATTCAACAGGCTACAAAAGGTTCTGACGAATAGTTTGGGAATTGTATTTGCTGCTGAATACGCCAAAATGGATCTACAAGAAGCGAAAGAAAAAGCAGATAAAGAGTTGGCAGAACAGGACAAGGGTAAAAATGTGATTGAAAGCTTGCCAGAGATTACAGAACCTGTAAAAGAGTCAGCAAAAGCTTCGGAGTCTAGTAGGTGGTTGTTCCTGAAACAAAATCAGAAAAGAAAGACGATGATGAAGCTGAAGATCAAGATGATGATGATCAGGCTGATGATACTAAAGACGACTCTGACAACGACGGTGGTAATTATGATGATAATCAGGGTGGATTCGGTCTGAAAGTAGTTGATGCGAAAATGAATGATGAGTTTGATTTTACATCGTTGTTGAATGATGAATATAATCAGATGGATGATCAAACTCAGGGGAGCGAACAGGGGAGCAAAAAGATGATGTTGATATGTCTGATGCTATTACAACTGCTATGCCTGTTGTTGCGGTCCCTACAAAGCCTCTGCTTCTTATGCTTGAACACAATGTCGAGGAAGGTGAATTCGTGCACAACTATTCTAAAGAAGAATTGGCGAAGTTGATCAATGTTGATGTAGAATCCTTTGACTTTGATTTTGAAGAACAAGTACTAAATGTGAATGCGTTTGAGCCGAACGAGTATCATTACAAACGTAGATATGAGGCAGACGACTACAACAAAGTTATTATGGAAGATTGGTCTTCTAATGACGAGAAAGATGAAGCTGAGAAGTATGTCGGTCCTAACACTGATAACTTTCCAACTTTTGAGGAGATGTACGAGTAGCTAAATGAAGACATGTTAAAAGGAAAGATCGAAGAGTCTGCGCGACAAGGTAAAATCCCTAAACAGATGACTAAAGAGGAAATTGCACAAGCGAAGAAGTCCTTGTTTAAAGAAATTCCACGAGAACGTAAGTTTCGAAGACCTTTAGCATTCTTTACCAGAGATAAAGATGTGTCGTTGTGAGATATACTCAGCTGTGGGTGGTTCAAAGAATTAAATGTGTATGCCATCAAAAAAGAATTTGGAGTTCAATACTTCAGATATCTGGCAGATTTCAAGACACTTCCATACTGGGATGTTGAGGAACTGGTTCAGACAAGAAACATAACATATCATATGAAGTTCATTGATCAGTTATTGTGGAAAATGATAAAGTTTGAAGCTACTAAAAGGTTCAGATATTGGAAGCCGTTTATTCCCAAGCGTTGCATCAAAACAAACAAGAAGACTGGGGAGAAAGACATCACGTTAATCATGAAACACCCCCGAGCAATGAGAAATAAGCCACTGATGCCGATCGAACAGAATTTCTATCCTTTGTTTAAGTGGTGGCAGGTTGATCCAACTACTTATGAAGCGGTGATTGTTGTACGATTTGAAGATCATCTGGATATTACGAAAGAAAGGGTTGAAATGTTTGGGGTTGAAGGTTTAAGAGGGCTTTGGAGAACGATAAGGATACTAGACCCGATGTGGCTAGTGAACTGCTCAAAGGCGTATAAAGTGTCTATTCCATAGCAAGTAGTTTTGAAGAACGAGAAAAAGAGCAAGTGATGCAATACCAGAGAGTTGTTAATGTCTGCTATGCACACGAAGTTAATCTGGTAGAATGTGGGAATCGAGCTAGAGAGAACTTGAACGTGAAGAATTTTGAGGAATAAGCGCGTATTGAACATATACATGAAATGGGTAGGGAGGTAAGATTACGACGTTTTCAGTTTATGACAAAGTTGCCACCTACAGATCAAACGCCGATATCATCGCAACAAAGAAGAAAGAAGCTGATAAAGAACTTCTTTGGAAGAGTTAGACAGAGATAGAGCTGTGAAGACTAATCAAGACGAAGACGATATCTAAGGGGGAGTCTGTTAGTGCATAATGTCAATGTCTTAGTCTTGGATCGAGTATGTATAGTTTCGGGCTAGAATACGTCAAATTAGAGGGTTATTTATGTAATTTGGGTACAAAGTCGCTTGAATCATGATTGTAAGATCAAGTTCAGCCGAACTTGATCAAGACAAGTTCGCCCTGAACTTGATCACCCTCTAGCGAACTTGTAACTCTATAAATAGGTGCCTTGGTGATTTCATTTGTAACTTCTGGGATTTTGGCACAGACACGGCGAAGCTTTGTCGGATCTGGAACTGAATGTATTGAACATTATTGATCAATATAACAACGTTTAAATAGTAAATCTTGTCTATTTGGTAATCATGTCATATTGTTTCCGCCATTATGGACATTAGATACAATTTAGGTTCCCGAGCTTAACGTTGAGACGATCTAACATGCAGGGTTGTCGTCTTTATTATCATCTTCATCATCGTCATCTTTCTCTTCTGTTTCTTTCTCTAACTCAGAAGTTTTGACAGATTCATCAATCTTTTCAGCTTCCTGAGATTCAACAACTTTAGGAACAATCTCAGATTCTGGAGCTTTTGCCACTTCAACAATGTTTTCAATCACAGGCTCTTCAGTAGGTTTAGGAGCTCCCTCAGCAATCCCTTTACCTTTATCTTGTGTCGCTTGTTCTTTCTCGGCTTTATCTTTCGCCTCCTGAGCATCTATTCTATCATACTCTGCTATAAAATCAAAACCCAGACTATTTGTTGACACTTTCTACAATCTGAGAAATCTTTGATTTGTTTGATCTCTTTCAGCTTTAAGTTCTTCAATGACTTTGAGAATATTTTCATTTGCTGCTCCCAAACTTTCAACCATTGCTTTCAAATATCCTCTATCATCTTCCGAGAACTTGGCTTTATTATTCATAATCTATTTCTCGACTTCGTTCTTTTTGACTTGAACTTCAAGGGCTTTGATTTTTCGTTCCAACTCTTGTACCTTCGATTCATTGAACACATCAAGCAGTTCATCAGAATAGATCTCCATGTTAACATTACGTGGAGGCGTTGGAAAACTTCCAAATTCAGTTGAGAAATAACGTTCTTGATATTGAGCTGATGTTTGACTCTCAGGAGTATGTTGCTTTGGAGTAAATTTTGATGTTGTTTGCTTTGGAGAAATTGGTTGTTCAGAAGCAGTTGTCTCTTGTGGAGGTTGTTGTGGTGGCTCTTGAATATTCACAGTCACAACAGGTGGATCTTGAACTTGTGACTCTTGCTGAGGAGGCGTAGCTTTCTTGCTTTGACTTAGGGATCTCCTTTTAGGTAAACTTCTGCCTCTGGTGCTAGGAGATCCTGTTGTTTTCTTTGTATCACCAGCCTTTGATTTAGTATGCTTAGCTTTCTTCTTTGGCCTTTCTTCATCAGATCCTTCTTCAGCAGACGTCACATACAAGTCTTCACCACGCTTTTTCAATCTTTCTTCCTCCTTTTCCTTTTCAGCTTCTCTTTGACGAACATCAGCAGAATCTTCAGATAATTCGTCTTTATCAGAAGTAGCCGATATAACATCATCTCTATCACCACCAAGAGTGCCTGTTTCAACCTCTTAACTCTCAATATGCACTTGAGCACTAGAACCTTCAACATTCTCAGGATTTTCTTGATCAACATCAGGCTCGTCTATTAACAGAGTTTCAACCTTCTTTGACGCCCTTTTTCACTTTGGCTTTGGCTTTTCAATAACTTTCCTTGTATACCAGTCGCCTCTCTTTTCTTTGAAAGTTTTTAACAAATCCACCTCATCCTTATCATCTCTGCTACCCTCCTTTCTCCACTTATCGTCAGGTGGTGACACATAATCAACTTTGACTATAGCACCAAATACTGGTTTTGCAATTGGAGCAGAATCTTGCTTCTGAAACGTCTTAAGCTTCTTCAAAGTTGTCTCGTCCATGTGACTCAAGTACAGAATATCATTCGGATCTTTTCCAATGTCTTTGAATTTTTCATCTATCAGCATCTGGACATATCTTGGATACATCACCAGTCTATCTCTGCCCATATTCTTCGACATAAACTTTAAAATCACTTTAGAATAATTGAACTTCTTATTAAGCACCAATGTCGTCACCATGCAAGCCATATAATATTGAACGTCATCCAACCCTGCTTTCCTGTGGCTAAATGCGTGAATAATAGCGTGTATAAGGAATTTGTATGGAAGTGGAACACCGCCTTTCTTCAAAGTAGGTTCATTCGCATGCCCTTTGTACCCCATCCTGAAGAAACAACCTTTAACCATTCTTTCTTCGAAGCTAATCGGATCATCTGCATTGTCGTTGAATTCTAAAACCCTCTGAATATCTGCTTCCAAAACCTTTATTTCTTTATCTTCATTTCCAACACGAACAACAGAAGAAATAGCATTTGTTGCTTCATCAAAAGTTGTTGAATTCCAGAAAAAGTATACGTGTGATCGATAAACCACATGCTTGTTAGTAATTGCCTTCATGATTGGAATCCTTCCCCTTAAATTTAAGAATATCTGCAAATGCAGCCAACGAAGGATATATCTTCTCATCCAGAGATACGCATGTGTTATGGAACTTCGAAAACAACAGCTGAATGTTCTGCGGACATGAAAACAAAAAACAAACACTTAGAAAAGCTTTTACAATTTTAAACATGTTATATATAAAGTTCGGGCGAACTTGACATACCAAAAATATTACAAATTTTCAACAACTTCGCTCGAACATGCCATTCACACAATTTTATTTTGGATTTAAACAAGTTTGGGCGAACTTGTTATGAATACAAGTTTTGAAAGATTTAAAACAAGTTCGGGCGAACTTGTTATGTTTACAGATTTTTTCAAGTTTTGGATAACTTCGCCCGAAGTTGATGTAAATCATCTTCAACAAGTTCGGGCAAACTTGTCGTCTTTTCCAAACAAAAACCTGCAACATCAACACTTGTCCAATGTTCAATTTTTTGATTTATTTATGTTCTTAACATATTATTGATCAATCACCGTTCAATTTATTCAAAACAACCCTAGATCTACTTGATTTTAACATGTTCGGTCCAAAATCATTCAAACTCATCAAATCAGGCTTTCAATCGAAGACTAATACCTCTACCATTGAAGAAAGTGCACCAATCACCTTAATCAACACGAAAATCGGGCAGTATAACGACACTAGCTTTGCAAATTGACAATTCTCTCAAATCGCTCAAGTTCGCTCGAAGATGTTTAATGCAGATGAAATGAATGATTGCAGCGAAGTTGTCTATTTATACTTCAAGCAACTTCGGGCGAACTTGTCTCTCAATCACCAATTTTCATCATACAACTTCACCCGAAGTTGTCATAAATTGTTACAATTCATAACAAGCAACTTCGGCCAAACTTGTTCAGGGTTAATTTGAATTTTTTTCAACTTTTTACACTTTAGACCATGAACTTTCACATGTTTACCAATTATGAAAATCCACTCAGTTGACCAAGTCCAAGTTAATGACCTTGGTTAACCGATTTGGCTGCCGAGTCCAAGTTAATAACCTCGGTTTGACCCATTATGCACAAACTGATGTTTTCTTCAAATTAAAGTTTCAAATTAATGAACTTTTCATCTTTTTTTTGTGTATTTTAATTTTACAAATTAGCAACCAACCCGTTGTAAATTAGATTCCCACCAGATTAGCACCTTTCCGAACTCCGAAGATCCGCTTTCCATCATTGGCTGTTGAAAAACAATATAGAAACAAAATATTTTTGACTTTTCAAAAGTTTATGCTAAAACACACTGATAATCTTTTTGGGTTTAAATCAAAAATTAAATAAACTATGTACAAACAAATTTACAAAGCATATTTTTATAAATTCGTGTCTAAGGATCATATTAGTTGATTGAGACGTATCACCAGTACCGTTGACCTTTTGATGACTTTAAGTTCTAAACTTGTTTACCTAGATTGTCGATATATTTGTCCACTTAAACTTCTACACATTTCTCAATTGATCCAATATATCTTAGTTAGAATATGAAACTTGACTCAACTTTGGTTCCCATCTCAGAATATACTCCCGTATCAAGATTCCCTATATTTCATCTTACAGGTGAGTATAGCGTATTTGATATCTGTATCTGGGTTATGCGAAGCCTTGAGAGCTTAGGTTAATACCACCGTATCGACAAAGAGATGAAGGCTCGACTTTAAGGTGTGTTCTAAAAATGGAATCTTTTGACTTCAATTGATTAGATCTTTCGATTTTTTCAATTTTGCTGCAGTTTAGGGATTTTAGCAAAAGCATTGTAGAAGTTCTAGGCCATTGCTTACGCAAAATTAGAAGAACTTGTATAATACCCCAGATATCAATCATCTATAAAGACCTCGTATCCCAGAATCAGGCAATCTCTCAAACAAAATTTTAGAGTACTAAGTCCATATATCCGAGAGATGTTAATCCACAAGTTTAAGCAATTGTAAAATTTAGTTTATATCCCTGAAAAAATTTACCGAACGTGTAAAGCCTATCGACACATCCAAAGTAAGACTTGTTTAAACTTTTTAAACATTACAAATCCTTAGCATACTGTGATAGTCCACTGATGTACTATCATTTCTTTTTTGACACAAAAATTCTTTTTGTATTTTTCATGTTTTTGTACTTTTTGGTTTTTCATATGTTTTTGTATTTTTCTCGTTACATTTCTCCCCCTAAAATCAAAAACATATTTTTGTATTTTAGATTTTAAGAAATTCTAATCCTAAAAGATAATAAACCAATGAGGATCATGAGAACTCGTCGTCCGATCCATATTCAACCTCTGCTTCCGCACCTGTCAACAGATTTTTTATACCGTTAAGTCTCATTAAGTATTAAACCGTGTTAAACTAAAAGGTTTGGTATAAAAATCAGCTTTTTGTTCATCGGAGTGGATTTTCTCAATTCGTACCAATCTTTTTTTTTAATAATCACGAATAAAGTGGTAACAAATCTCGATATGTTTAGTTCGAGAGTGATGAACTGGATTTTTAGTTATGTCGATTGCTGCCTTATTATCTACATCTAATGGAGTGTCAAGAAATTGCAATCTGCATAGGAACCTAATTTGTATCGATAGTCATCGTATGTGAAATTTACGTGATTAGTTAATTAGATACACAAGATTTATTGTTTAAAGATCGGTTTATTAATGTCCAAAGATGTTACAATGTAATCTCCAAACCGACAGAGCTTCGCCGTCTCAATGCAAAGTTACAAATGACAAAGAACCAAGACGCATATATATAGACCACAAAGTTCGCTCGAAGTGTGACATGGCCAGGACAAGTTTGGGCGAACTTGTCCTGCCAATATACAAATTCGAGCCGAACTTGTGTCTTTACAACATAAATATTCCATATCTAACATTTCTAAACCCTAATCACATAGACTCGATCCAAGGCCTAGACAATAAACATCATGTAACAACATCATTTCTAAATTTCAGTACATGGTTTTGGAAACAAAATACAACAACAAAATTCAAAGTACAACAACATAAATCAGAATACAAGTACAACATATGACTAATTTAAAAGTGGGTTTCTAGTTCATCCTACTAGATTCCATGCATCATCCTAGTCGTCATATTCCTGCAACATATATAAAGTATAGTTCAACACACAAGGCATTAGCGAGCATACAAGTTTCAATACTAAGTATAATATAAGTCTGAATATTCAACATGGCATAATCGTTTACTTAAACTATCATACAATACTAGCAATGCGACTATACATGTCAACCCAAACTTTACCGCTAGCGTAATCTAATCATAGCAATGAATAGACCATTTTGTTTACTTAACATGACCTCACGAATACAGGGGGTACGCTACTCCTATAGCGCTATACATGTTAAGGGAGGCTTGTATACAGTTAATGATGTTGTATAAAGCATTTGATTTCTAGCAAGAATAAGTTACAAGTATTCGTATTAGCATGTATGTTTGAATGTTTGTATAGTGATTTAGCATAAAGTTTTGTGATTTAGTGTGTTGATAAGCATATATGTTGCACCCCAAAAGTGTTTAAAGGTAAAAGAGGGGAGTCGATTATGCTCACAATTTTGCAAGCTTTCCTAGTATTCTGAGTATCTTGAAGAGTTGAGGGCAGGACACCAAAGTTACCCTACACGGAAACGGAGGTGTGTGAGTATTCAGAGTTAACGAGGAATGCATATTTGAAAATAGAAGGTACGGAAATTAAATGAAAAGGAAAATGTCACTTCGTACGAAGTGACCACTTCGTGCGAGTGACTGTCCACTTTGTGCAAAGTGACTGATCACTTCATGAGAATGGACTATTTTTAGAAAATTTAGTTTCCTTAAGCTCCCGTTTCGATAATGGGTTCTGTTGAACGAGAATTGAGGAACGAGGCAGTATAGTCTTAGTTCATAACAGTTAACCACGAATTGGTTAATATCAGAAGCTTAACTAAGCGGAAATGAAAGAATGATATAGTTTATAATTTACGTAAGTTAAGTCCAAGTTCATCAGGTATGACATAGATGTCAAGCAAGGGGGTACGAATAACTCGTTATATGATTCACCAAAGCTCAAAGTTTATCAACAAAGTTGATAAACCCGGCTGGTCGTGAATGACAGAAACAAAATATGTTCAAGTGAGGTGTGGAACTTAATTCGGGTAGCCAAGGCTCCCAACGTTCTCATACTTACTGAATCACAAGTCCAATCCAAGTGAGGATGATCAACTTGTTTAGCTACAACACTTGGTACAAGAGAAGTAGGAGAAAAATTACAAAATCACAAGGTAATAGTGAGTTAAACTCACTTAGAATAATCTGAGATAAATCTGCTAAGAATTTGTAAGTTTGAGAGTGGAAGAGAGAAGATTCGGAAAGATTGAAGGTGTGAAATGGGGTTATATTTATAGGAATGTTGTTGTCAACACCACTTCGTGCGAAGTGTACTTTCGATCGCACAAAGATGCTAGTTAAGGGATGTTTTTACTTTTTTTGCCGGGTTTCAAGTTTTTTTCAAGTATAAAGTTGTAACGTATAAGTATTGCACGTATAATAAGTATTAGTTTGCATGTAAACAAGTATGTAACGATCGACTGTATGTATATCAAGTATGAATTAAGTATAAATTTTCATTATGATCAACATCTCGGATTACAAAGTTGGAAATGAAGTACGAATAAGACACAGATACAAGTTTCCATAAATAGAAATACGATTACACATTCTAAATAAGGAAAGTATAAAAATACGAGGCGTTACAAGCCTCCCCTACTTTAGGAAATTTTATCCCGAAATTTATTCAAGAGAAGGACTCAACGAAAAAATGTGGATACTTGGTCTTCCTTTCACTCTCGAGTTCCCAAGTGAATTCAGCGCCACGTTTGCCTTTCGATTGAACCATAACTGTGGGAATGCGACTAACGCCTAAGTTGCTTGGTTCCTCGGTCCATGATTTTGACTGGTTTTTCCACAAAGTTTAAGGACTAATTGATTTGAAGATCGTCGAGTGGAACATGAAGTCCTTTTGCGGCTAAACACTTCTTTAGATTTGAAATGTGAAATGTTGGATGCACATTGTTGAGTTCTTCAGGTAGATCCAGTCGATACGCTACCTTACCAATCCTTTTGAGAATCTTGAAAGGACCTACGAAGGGAGGAGCGACTTTGCCTTTCTTACCAAAATGAACTACACCCTTCCAAGGGGATACCTTGAGAATTACATGATCACCAACATTAAATTCCAAGGGCGTGCCACTCTTGTCGGCGTAACTCTTTTTTCAGCTTCTAACTTTGAGGAGGTTATCACGAATCTATAGGATCTTGTCTGTTGTCTCTTGTATGAGCTCGGGACCGTTTTATAGCTTTTCCAATCTCATGCCAACAAATAGGCAAACGACACTTAAGACCATATTGTGCTTCGAATGGTGCCATCATTTGAATACTCGTGTGAAATTGTTATTGTAAGAGAATTCTACCAAAGGTAAGTGTAAATCCTAGTTGCCACCAAAATCGATTACGCATGAACGAAGCATATCCTCAAGAGTTTGGATAGTACGCTCGGTTTGACCATCGGATTGAGGATGAAAAGCGGTACTAAGGTTAAGATGAGTAACAAGAGCTTTTTGAAAAGTTTGCAAAGACGCGAAGTGAAACGACCATCAAGATCAGAATTGATGTCAATGGGGATACCATGACGATAAATGATTTCATTCGTGTAGATACGAGCCAATTTCTCGACTTTGTAATCTTCACGAATAGAGAGAATATGAGCGGATTCGGTCAAACGATCGATGATTACCCAAATGCGATCATGACCAGATGAAGTTCGAGGAAGCTTGGTAATGAAATCCATTGTTATACTCTCTCATTTTAAGACGGGAATCTTTGGTTGTTCGAGTAGAACAGAGGGATGTTGATGTTCGCCTTTAACCTTAGAACACGTAAGGCATTTTGAGACATAGGATGCGATGTCTTTCTTCATACCAGGCCACCAGTAAGACGTACGAAGTTCTTGGTACATCTTATCGGCGCTAGAATGAACTGAATATCCGAATTTGTGAGCTTCCTCCATCAAGAGGTATGGAGGTTATCACGGTTTGGAATCCAAACACGATCGAGATAGTAAAGAATACTGTCGGGTTTGGATACGAGTTGATCTTCAGCACCACACTTCATCACGTTGTACATGTTATTCTCGTTAACGGATGAGTATTGTGCGTCACGAATGAGATCACGAAGATTATTCAAAATATGAAAACAATGAACACTTTTCACATGAGTTTTACGACTAAGAGCGTCGGGCCACGGCATTCCCCTTACCAGAATGGTAGCGAATCTCACAATCATATCGTTAAGCAACTCCACCCATCGACGTTTACGTATGTGGAGTTCCTTTTGGTCAAAGATGTGTTGGAGACTCTTATGGTTGGTGAAGACCACATACTTAGTACCATAAAGGTAGTGTCTCCAAATCTTTAACACAAAAACAACTGCACCAAGTTCAAGGTCGTGAGTTGTGTATTTCTTCTCATGTATCTTGAGTTGTTCGAAGCACAAGCGATAACCTTATCTCGCTGCATAAGAACACAACGAAGACATTGGTTAGATGCATCGCAATACACAACAAAATCGTCGTTACCATTGGGAAGAGCTAGAATAGGAGCATTGCAAAGCATGTCCTTGAGCATTTGAAAAGCCCCTCTTGTTCGGAACCCCAGACAAAAGGTTTATCCTTTTGAGTCAAGGAAGTGAGAGGAACGACGATTTTCAAAAAGTTAGAGATGAATCGACGGTAATAACACACCAATCCAAGGAATGAACGAATTTCAGATGGAGATTTACGTGCAATCCAATTCTTGACGGCTTTGATTTTTGCGGGATTGACGTGAATACCTTTTCGTTCACAACGTGACCGAGAAATTGAACTTCTTTTAGCCAAAATTTGCAAATGTCGGTCGTTTAGAACATGCAAAAACCGAAATAAACTAGTTAGCTAGAGTAAGTCGGATATCGATCCAGAGGAGGATTGTGGAAAGTGTATACTGTTTGGTATTGACTAATTACTAAGAAAAAGTAAAACTTAATTGTGGTTTGATTCTTTGTTTGAATTAACAACTAAAATGTTTGAGGTTTAAATCAATAGAGGAAAGAATGGTTCCTCCATATATCAGGTTTTACAGCTAGATTCATTTATTTGTTTAATCGAAACACTTACATAAACATAAGTGGATTAACTAAGTTAACCTTTTGTGATAATCAAAGACATATACTCTGGTCAATACATGATGGGAGGTTATCTAATGACTACCAATCACACATACCAACCCTAATCCCAAAAAAATATATCCCAATTATTAGAACTCTCGGAAATTGAATGATCCAAGATTAAAGTTTAAATAAAATCCATTCGATTACAACTGATTAACTAAATAGAAAGTGAAAAGCATCGAATGCTTAGCTCACTGAGTCAAACGATTGTCACAAAACACATAAAATCATCCAACTTACAAAAACCCTCCATCCGGAGGAAACCACAAGAGTTTGGCCACTCATCTCGCAAGTAAGATCACCAAAATCTTGAATAGCTAAAGAATTCATGACCAATCCAGTGTTTAGATGCTAGATTATGATGATTGGAAGTGAAAAGCCTTCAACTTTGGAGCTCTAGAAGTGCCTTATTCGTCCTCTAGGTGATAGATAATGATTAGAATGGTTTGAAACCCTATTATACCCCAATGGAGCCAAACCCCGCGAATATCCGTCATACGGACCGTAAGCTACGGTCCAGAAATGTTGTTCCCTTATATAACTCAAACGTTACCTATGGTGGTGGACCGTAGGTTACGGTCCACAATCGCTGGATCCATTGTTGCTAACCATCATTAACCGTAACCTACGGTCAAAGGACCATAGGCTACGGCGGGTTTATCGCCTGCCCTTTCCTCCTCATTAGCAGCTTTCACTAAATGACACTTTATTCCTTGTACTTCATTCTTGTATATTTCTCACATGTTCAAGCCAAACAACTTTCCAATAAGTACCAAATGACCCCCGAACTATGTTCTTTCACACTTCTTGTAACTTCAAGCCGTACCTCAACCGAATACGTTCCGAATCAATCTCATAAACCGCAAATGCCATCCTTGAACATTTCTCTTCATCGTTAACCCTTGTAAATGCACCGAATTACATGTTTAACCTGCAATTCAACGAATACTTAGAGTTACTCTATTCCACGCATATAAATACATAAAATTCATATAAAAATCAAATTCTAACACATTTACGCTCGAGTTTCACCCTCTCCATCATTCGCACTTGGAGAATTTGGCGTATAGTCGTTCCTTACATAAGAGTTCAAGGATTAGACACAGATGTCGCTCATGTTCGTCTTGGGTTTTGGAGTAAATAAGGATATCGTCTATGAAAACGATCATAAAGCGATCCAAGTATAACTTACACACACGGTCCATCAAATCCATGAAAACCTCTGGTGCATGGTTAGACCGAAAGGCATGACTACGAATTCGTAGTGACCATATCTAGAACGAAAGGCGGTTTTAGGAATATCCTCTTCGAGGACTCGAAGTTGATGATAGCCAGAACGAAGATCGATTTCAGAGAAGCAAGTTACGCCTTGGAGTTGATCTCGGTGCGAGGAAGAGGAAAATAATTCTTAACGGTAAGTTTGTTAAGTTCAGATAGTCGATACACATACCGAAAAAACCATCCTTCTTCTTGACAAAAAGGACCGGAGTGCCCTAACGAGAAGTACTAGGGCGTATAAAGCCTTTTTCAAGCAATTTTTGAAGTTGGCTTGATAGCTCTTGCATTTCTGGGGGTACGAGATGATAAGGGGATTTAGCAACAGGTGTAGTGCCAGGAATTAGATCAATACGAAAGTCAACAGATCGAGGAGGAGGAGGACCAGGTAGGTCTTCAGGAAAAACGTTGGGGAAATCGCACACAATAGGAACATCACTAATGCCTTCTCTTTATCCTTCTTCTCCACAACATGGGCAAGAAAGGCAAAGTACTCTTTGCGCAAGTACTTGTTCGCTTGAGTACACTACATAAGTTTGAGACCTTTAGAAGGTTTCTCATCATAGACACCTAACGAATCACCAGAAGGGAGGGGAAGACGAATGAACTTCTCAGAACAAACAACTTCAGCACAAACCCGGCTAAGCCAGTCCATGCCTACTATGATATCGAAACTACCCAGTTGCATGGGTATGAGGTCAATCGAGAATTTGTGGTCGTTGAGATTCAAGGAACAATTAGAAAGAACATAATCGACAATGATCGATTTACCATTAACGACTTCGACATTAAACGATTCTGGCAACCTAGAGCGTCTACACTAAAGCAATGGTTCAAACTCAAGGATACAAAATTCTTATCCACGCCAGTATCAAAAACAAGAAGCATAAACATCAATTATGAGAAATGTACCATTGATGAGCCATTGTTGTTCTGAGCCTGGGCGGCAGTGATGACAAAAACTCGTCCACACAGAGCTTGTTGCTGCTATACTTGATTGTTTTTGTGCTGGGGACAAACGTTGCTGAGGTGGTTTGGGTCGCCACTCTTGTAACAAGTGTGGCCATTGTTAGCTATTTGCTGGATTTGGTTTTGGCCTGGTGGTTGGGTTTGGTTTTTGTGACATTTGTGCCTTTACAACCACGATTTCGAATCCAGTGAAATCTTGAGTTTCATTCCCGGAAGTTGTATAATTACATTTGACATTCACATATTTAAGTTTATGTACAATTTCGACACCTCAAAGCTTTTCTTGAAATTTTATGAAAACTTTTACACAAACGTAGTCAGTTTAATGAGACGAAGACTCCTAAACAATGATATAAGCTAAAACTACCTTAAATATCCTTTACATAACTTAGAAATAAGTTTTGAAGGGTCCGGTATGGCAAAAACACGCTTATACAACTCTAGGGGCTATTTTGCAAAATCTGCGAAAGTATGCCGATTCGCATATTTCATAATACGGAACATGTACGCACATTCAAAAAAATATTTAATCATTAAAATCTTGTATTTTAGTGATGAGAAGCAAAAATATCATTTGTTACGCAATTACGGTCGTTTTCGCATTAATTAAAGCGTTCATCGTAATTAAGCGAAAAACGCAACCGTACAACCAAACAAACTAACATCCATGACCTTTTTTAGCATAATTCAAGTTACATATGCTTTACCTTCCTTATAGAGCTTAAAAATGAGGTTAACGGGTGTTAGAAGTGCCAAAACGCGACGAAACAAGTCCAGGGGCCATTTCTGCCATTTTTCAAAGTTCTGCCCCTAGACCAGACCTTACGGACCGTAAGGCACAACCCCATACAGTCCATAAGGGGTCCCCAGATCAGCAACTTCCTAGTTGCAACATGGCAGCTTCATGTTCATTGACTTGGGCTCCAAGTTCACGAATTTGCCACCTTTGTACCTACATTTGACACTTGTTAAGACTCTCATTGGATCATGACAACACACTGGACACTTAGATTGATCCTATGAATCCAAGAACACTATAAATAGCAAGCAATCTTCACCATTTTTTCCTTGCTCAATTCTTTCTTTCTCTAATCTGCTCTAAGTTGGAGTGCTACCACTTGTGGAGGCCTCCCATCTGAGCATTTTTCATCCTAGAACACAAGTGAGTGTTCTTCCTAGTCTTATTCATTATTTTTGGCTATTTTAAGCCAAAAGTCAAATAGTTTGACTTTCAATTTGACTTTCGGTTTTGACCATGAATTGGTCAAGTCAAAGTTCAATTGAACTTTGCAACGTGATTGTAATCACGAAGGTTATGATCCCTAGCGATCACACCTATTGATTACCACGTTTACTAGTCGAAGTGACGAGACAGAGTTTCGGTCAAAGATGCGCATTATGTGCATTTTACGACGAAACTATTTTCGTGTATCAAAACACCAAGTTTTGACACCAAATCAGTTTTATAAGCTTAGTTAGACATGTTTTACATGTCTAACTCATCACTTTTAGTTTAGTGCTTTATTTGGGACGTAAGTCGAGCGGTCTTGACCACCACTTTGACTTCCGAATTTGACCCGTTTGGTCAATCTTAGGATCCAACCAAACTCATATTTGTGACCATAGTTGTATAGGAAATAACCCTCTGGGGTTATACCTTATGGTCACGTCATTTGGTTAGTGTTATGTTAAGTCGCTAGTTATGCCTTTAATAAAGACCAAAACGCCCTTTTTGCGCATAAAACAATTTGAAGCATGTGTGACTAAAATTTTGACATATAAACTGATGTTGCAAAATGATTAAACATGTTTTGGCATATAACACTTATCATAACACATATCTAACCATCCAAACTCATATTTACGTAAATGACCCGTTAAAGTAGCGTAAACTACCTTAACAAGTCATAATTGGTCAAAAGCACTTAGGATCATTCCAAATCAGAAAGTTCAGCTTATTAAACCATATCATATGAGTTCCAACACTCGATTGGTTTGAAAGACTTCATTCTATCTGATCCTCCCGATTATGTCCCGACTTATTTACATGTTACCCGAATCATTAGGACACACTTGATTCCTTGATCTTTGGGCTTTGTTCACACATTCATACAAGGCTTATTCGCAATCCAAGTGAATACATAGTTCCCCTCTTTTATGTTTTGCAAATGTTTTGGGGTGATTCATATGTGCTAAACTGTTTTCGAGTTTTCATAACAAAGTCGATGGTTTATATAAACAATACGATTTCAATAATGTGAACGAACTTGTTAGTGCGTTATCCATAACATGAATGACATTCATTAACTTTGGCCGAATCCGACCAGTAGTAAGTTATGGTACTATAGGACTGACAATCCCGTAACTAGGCTATTCACTGGAATTTGGTGGGTAGTTTAGGAAGCGACAAAAACTGTTTCTGATTAACAATTTGTTCGTTGATTTGTTAGTCTTGTTAAAGAGATCTTGTAGGGTCTATTAAAGATATCCTTAGGTTTATAGTCAACACAGGCTTGAATGTGTTCATTAAAGAATGACCAAAAGTTTTCACAATTAAAACACGAACGATTAACTGATGACATGGATGATTCGGTTATGATATGGGAAATGGTTTATAACACGGACAATGGTTTATGACAAAGAACAATGGTTTATGACAAGGAAAAATGGTTTTGGACATTGACACACAATGATTTATACTTAAAGATATAAACCATACAACGTTTTCTTTTAAATCGACTTATTACTAGGTTTTACAAAAGAAAAGTTTTCGGTCAAGATTCATGGTTACAAGGTTTTCTTTTACTTATATCAACTTGTTAAGTTGATTATATGTTACAAAATTAACACTTTTTTTTTCAAGGTTCATACTCGTCGACTCTTGAAGTCGGACGAGGTTTTGCACTATAAATACGAAATTATGAATTTGACGCACACAAAACCTATGTTACTCACATGCATTTTTATGCTGACGTACCTATTTTCACATATGTTTCAGCTTTATCTATATGACGATTGTCGCTGCATGATACACATAGATAGGACTCGGGCCTTAGTGACTTTAAAACTTGAAAGACAAATTGATTGTATTTTATTTCCGTTAATTCCAGATATTGTAATCCGATAATTCAATAAAATGAAACTTTATTTGTTATGAACAATTTCTAACGTGACTCCCAAAGTGTTTCCGCCGCGTGTTGTTATACGCGATTTGGGGTGCTACAGATTGGTATCAGAGCTCATGCTTATAGGGAATTAGAGTATTAGTAATGCTTTGACCTAGTCTATAACCTTCTTAAGACCCTAACGCGAGTTTACTTGCGTTTAGATTTTTAATACACTACCATCACCTATCCTTAGGTGATTACCAAAAACAAAGTACAATACATCCTTGAAAGTCAAAATTTTTCCAAAACTTCACAAGAAATTATCTATCCTTAGATAATTTGTTTTTGGGCTTTATGCCTTCAAAGCTTTCAAAATCTCGTCAAAGTTTGGGCTTAATAAAGTGAACATGTGCAATCCGGAAGGGTGGATGTCTAAACTCTGAGTTTTCTGTCTGAGGACTAGAGTGTTCGTACAAATCCACATTATCGGACCAGTCACTCTTACCTGGGAACTCTTGGGGTGAGTGTACACCTATAGGCTAAAGGATGTCTTCGCGATACATTATAGAGACCCATTTACTTTGATTAGTCACAGTGTCATTTATTTGTTTTAAGTAACGAACAAATGATCACAATCCTATTGCTTCATTGATATTTTTGAACATTCATTTTGGTTATCCTTTATCAATCCAACGTTTTCCCTCTCATATTTTCCTCTCTCTTTTAAAATGCCTTCTCCTCACAGCGATACTCAAAGGTCTGAACTGGCTATTACTGTAACGCCCCACGTTTCTATACTTTCAATATTTGGAAACCTTGTATCGTACTTTTATTTTTAGTAAGCGTTGTATCTTGTATTCGTCTTTGGTTGTAAACATTGTAAACCGAGACTTAGATCATAATGAGAAACTCGTATTTTATCCGTATTATGTTAATCATAGTCATGATTACGCTTATACTTGTTCATACTTTAAACATGTAAACGTATTCATGGTACTCTCAATCGTAAACGTGTGATAACTTGCAAACATGGTATGTATGCGTAATCGAGACTCAAGCGTGAAACTCGTAATCGTTAAACTAAATTCGTTACGATAATACAGTTACCTATTCATTTATTAAGTTAGTTAATTCAAATTAATTAATTAAATTAATTAATTAAATTAGTTCATAAAATTAATTGATTTATTTTACAAAAATTAAAATGCTAATTTTTTATAAATATATTAACATTAACTACAGTGACCATTCCTGCCATTTATGAAACTCATTTAATGGGTTTTAAATAATAAAAAAATTAATCAACAAAACCGGATCCGCAGGACTCAAACCCGGGACCTCCGGTTCAACATGCAAGACCTTAACCACTCTGCCACTCGCCACAAATCTGAAGTAACCCGGGAACAAAAGCCTTATATGCTTTGTTCCCGGTCGAGCTGAAATGCAGCAAGGGCGGCAGCAGGTTTGGGGGGCGGATTTTTGGGTTGGGTTTGTATTTTAAACACTTTCTAAAGCACTTAATACCCACTTAAACCCCACCTAACTTACCCTAATCCTTCCCCTATAAAACCCAAGTGTTTCCACACATTTAACACTTTATAAACTCTATCTAATCCCTCTCAAATCACCTCAAGATCCTTGCAACATCAGATTTTCGAGCACATTGTATTCCTCTTACAAAAGTGAGCATATCTTGCTCATTTCTTAACCAAATCATCTCATTATTCTTCCTACTTGCTTGGATAAACTTTGGGTTGAATTCCTAGGGTTCTTCATGGAGAATCCAGACCTGGAAATGCCCCAAAATGTCCAAAAACTTTCTAGTTATGATTTAACTTTTCAAAAAAAATGTTTAATCTCATACTTTTCTCATTCATCCTAGTGTTCTTGAACTCCTAATCACATATATGATTATGGGGACTAACCTAGGTTGTTAAACATGTAAATAGGAGTGTTTAAACACCCCAAACTTTATGTTTTTGAAGAGCATGAGATCAGAAGTGATGCAAGTTCTTAGCTTGTTCATGTGTGTCCACCAAGGAAGCTTGGGCTATCCTAACTTGAGACCACACATCACTTGATGATTTTCATCAAGATCCCAAGCTAGTTTGCTAGATCTAAAAGTGTCACAACCCCGCAAAGCCATTGACAAGTGTCCTCGTGTGCTCGCCGGGTTGTTTTATACTTGGCTACTTGGTATCTAGGTGTCGCCTTTACATTAATGTTATTTACTTTCTTGTATGTAATTACCTTGTTCTAAGACCCTCCTTGTTACTTTTGGTAACTCGTGAAGTGGTGAACAATCATATGAGATCCAAAGTGGATGGTTAATCCTCCCACCTCCTACTTGACTTACATGATACTAAAAGGTTCCAAAGTGGATGGTTCATCCTCCCACCTCCTACATGATTATATAACTATATGGAACTATATTATAATCCTAAAACTGAAACCTTGATAATAACCTTATAATCAACTATCAAGTTATTAACTTTAACACTAAAGTATGTAATTCTTGTCACGATTCTAATAGGTCCCGAACCTATGAAATCACATCCAACTCGTAAGAGTTACTATAGTGTCAAGAACGAGTGTTACATCTTAGTGAATACTTTCGTATGATAATACTTTATCAAACTTATTTTTAATCATGCTCGAATACTCCTAATCTCCCGTTGAAACTCTATACTCATACGCCTCGTTTCCTCTTGTAGGATAATTCGGTGTCATCCTCAAACCAACGTCTTCACGGATTGTCAAGTGTAGAAAAGACTAACAAACCGTGAGTACACTCGACCCACTTTTTTTTATAACACTTTTGGGTGTAACATGTTTTACTTATACAAAATCACGAACACTTAAACTTTATGAAACACACAAACAATTTATACACGTGAATACTTGAATCTCATACTTGATGCTTGTCTTGGATATTCGTTATGCTATGCTTTAGTCATTAACTATTTTTAGCCTTCGTTTGACATGCTTAGCGCTATAGGAATTCACGCATCCACCTCCATCGTGTTATTCGTGAGGTCATGTTAAAACATCGTGATTGTGTTAAGGGTTTGATTACTAGTATTGCATACCTTGATATTGCTCTTGTATAGATTTAGTTGCCATGAGGATTGTTTAAACTTATTCGTATACGTATGCTATGCCTAAACTTGTGTACTCGCCTTTGCTTTCGCATTGACATTATTTTAAAACATGTTACAGGTTGAAGGAGATGATGCCATGAAAACAATATAGCAAGGACTAGATACACACAAATTAGACGTTAGGTTTAATGTTGATGTATCAATTTTGTTATAACTTTGCAAATGTTATGTTGTTTCTTTGTTTTGTTACATTGATGTATTTGACAATTTTCATGAAATGAAATACGGTTTAATTAATTATTGTCACTTATTAATGTTGTGAGCAATGAGCAATCTCGTTTTCGTCTCATCCCGATGTTTCCGCCATCGGTTGGGGTGTCACAGATTGGTATCAGAGCCATAACTATAGGGAATTAGGCAGAATTGTCATGTTCGACCTAGTCTATAGTTTAAGTGTCCCATTTTGACCATTCCTATATCATGCTTAAAATTGTATTCTTCCTACTTGCTTCTTCCTTATCTTTTTGGTCCTAATGTTTATAACATGCCTTTCCTAAGGCATTTTACACATTATACACTTGAAGACATACGTAATGCAAACAAGACGATTTGCACCAAGATAGACCCAGTGGTCAACAATTTTTGGTGAAATCCCTCATTCTGCGTATTCGATTTTTCACGAAGTTATGCCATCAAGCTAGGAGTGATATCCACATCTTGATGGAAAACTTCCATTTCATACTCTAGTGGTCTTACAAACGAGTCGAAATTTGCTCCTCGTTAAGTAAGAAACAAACCACACCTAGGGTACGATGTTGTCAAGTTAGGGTGAAACCCGCACCTTGTCAACTAGTCTCGTTCCTTGACTTTTCGATCGGTTAGAAATGTGTAGTAACTGGAAGGGTAAAATGCCGTTAATCGCTTCGACGAGAGCGTTTTACCTATAGGCCAAAACACGTTTCTCTAATTTAAATGGATCTTCAATTCACTTTGGAATAGTCGACGTTTCTCTACCCGAAACAATGCTATGTTTTAATGAGCCTATCTTTATGTTATCTCAATTTTTATGTGATTTTATACTTGTTACCTTATTCATTTCGAACCGTTGCACACTCGCACGTTTATCACAATCAAAAATACAAACTAATCCTCGTGAACAAACTAAATTTATACTCTTCATTCGTATTCATACGTGATTATACTTGCTATACTTGTTGAATCGATGAATTTTACGTGAAACTCATGTGAACTTTGTTCATACTCATGCATGCAAAACCTATTTTCTTTATTACAATCAAGTCTCATGCTTTTGTCTTGTTTCAACCTCTAGATGCCTCCTTTCTGTAACTCGTTGAACCACCTCAAGAAGTCCAAGAAGACGGATTCCAAGAAGGAATCCAACAACGAGGACTCGATATCGAAGCAAGAACTGATTGGGCTCATTTCGAAGCAAATGGCCGGGCAAATGGCTAACATCATACCCGATATTGTTAGCCAAATCCACACCATACATGCCGAAGCCACACCTAAATCATCCGCTGATTCCAAAGTCGATACCCACAAACCATCTTACCAATTAAAGCATTTCATGGCTTGTAAACCAGTGGAATTCACTGGCATGGACGGTGATACCGCCATGATCAATTGGTTTGATTCAATGGAGCTTATCTTCCTTCAGGGCGGCTGCCATGTGGAACTCCGAACCCTTAATGACATTGGGGTCTTTCGCAAGAGAGCCCTCGAGTGGTGGACCACCGAACGAATCACGCGTGGCAACGAAGTGGCCCACGTGATGCCTTGGGAAGAGCTTAAGGAGCTCATGAAGGAGCAATTCTGTCCTCCCCACGAGACCCAGAAACTTGAAAACGAGTTCTGGAATCTCACACAACAGGGGAGAGACGCTGAAGGATTGATCGCACGCTTCAAACAGTTAGGTATCATTTGCGCTGGGTAAGTCAATACTTTTCCCAAGTCAATCGCCAAGCTCATCCGTTGCCTCTCACCAGTGATCATGAACCATGTAGCCGCAGCCAACCCGAAAACCATCAAGGAAGCCTATGCCATAACCATCTAGCTCAACCATAATTGCATCCTTCAGGGGCCTACAACAAGGTCCCTATGAAGCATGCGCACCAAGCCGTTGCTAACACCACCGAATCACCTACCCCTCCGGCCAAAAAGCCCTACAACAAGAACAAGAAGCAGAAGGCTTCTTCTCAAAACAACGCGGTCGTCACTCCACCTGACCCTGCACCCTTAAATGCCAACGCCACTACCCAAAACAGCAACCAACCAGCACGTGGTTACACTGGCCCTCATCCTCAGTGTACTACTTGCAACTACCACCATCCCGTCGGTACCCCATGTCGAAAATGTGCCAACTGTAATAGGTTGGGACACCTCTCCAACTTTTGTCACCTACCCAGAGCCAGCAAACCCCAGCCCTGTTACCCAATCCCAACCCTAACCCGAACCTAAACCGCCAAGCTCAAGCGACTCCTACTCGAACTATTTACAATTGTGGCGATCCTAACCATTTTGCCAACGTTTTCCCGAAACGCGCCAACAACCAGCAGCAACAGCAGACTGAGCCTGCAAAAGGACGAGCTTTCGTTCTCACCTCAGCTTAAGCCCAAAGCTCGAATGACGTCATCACTGGTACGTTTCTTGTAAACCATATCTATGCTACTTGCCTGTTTGATACTTGCAGATAGAAGTTTTGTATCTGTTGAATTCGTACCCTTGCTTAAGTGCGAACGAACTAAAATGCCTAATCCTTTTGCTGTCGAAGTCGCTAATGGTAAGACCATCTCTGTTGACTCCGTTATTTCTGGTTGCTCTCTAATCCTAAACGATCATAAGTTTTCCATCGACCTCATACCTATGCAAATGGGTAGTTTTGACATCGTAGTAGGCATGGATTGGCTTAAGCGAGTACGTGCTGAAGTTGTTAGTTCCAAGAAGTTCATTCGTCTTCCCCTTCCTCAAGGTGATTCTCTACATGTCTATGGCCAGAAACCTTCTAAAGGTCTCAAGCTTATGTCGTGCATCAAAGCGAACAAGTACTTGCGTAAGGAGTACTTTGCCTTTCTCGCCAATGTTGTGGAAAAGAAAGACAAAGGTCCTAGCATAAGTGATGTTCCTATCGTTTGTGAGTTTCCTTCTGTTTTCCCGAGGATCTTCCTGGTCCTCCGCCTCCTCGAGCCGTTGATTTTCGAATTGACCTCATTCCTGGCGCAACTCCTTTTGCGAAGGCTCCCTATCCTTTAGCACCTTCGGAGATGCAAGAGTTATCGAGCCAACTTCAAGAACTTCTTGATAAAGGCTTTATACGCCCTAGCACTTCTCCTTGGGCGCTCCCATACTCTTCGTCAAGAAGAAAGATGGATCATTTCGCATGTGTATTAACTATCGTGAGCTCAACAAGCTCACAGTCAAGAACCGCTATCCTCTTCCTCGCATTGACGATCTCTTCGATCAATTACAAGGCGCAACTTGCTTTTCAAAGATTGATCTCCGTTCTGGTTATCATCAACTTCGGGTTCTCGAAGAAAATGTACCTAAAACCGCTTTCCGCACACGATATGGACACTATGAGTTCGTGGTCATGCCTTTTGGTTTGACTAACACACCCGCCGTATTCATGGACCTTATGAACCGCGTGTGTAAGCCGTTTCTAGATTGTTTTGTCATTGTATTCATCGACGATATTCTCATCTATTCCAAAACAAAAGAAGAGCATGGACGACATTTGCGTCTCATTCTTCAGCTTTTGCAAACCGAACGTCTTTACGCCAAATTCTCCAAGTGTGAATTTTGGCTAAAAGAGGTTCAATTCTTGGGTGACACCATCAATGAACTCGGTATTCATGTTGACCCCGCAAAGATAGAAGTTGTTAAGAATTGGATTGCACCTAAGTCGCCTTCTGAAATTCGTTCATTCCTTGGCTTAGCTGGATATTATCGCTGTTTCATCTCGAACTTTTCAAGATCGCTGTTCCTTTGACTTCGTTAACTCAAAAAGATAAACCTTTTGTTTGGGGTCCTGAACAAGAGGAATCTTTCCAAATGCTCAAGGACATGCTTTGTAATGCTCCTATCCTCACTCTCCCCGATGGAACGACGATTTCGTCGTGTATTGTGATGCCTCTAACCAGGGTCTTGGTTGCGTTCTCATGCAATGAGACAAAGTAATCGCGTACGCGTCAAGGCAACTCAAAATTCATGAGAAATACTATACTACGCACGACCTTGACTTGGTGCGGTTGTTTTTGCGTTAAAGATTTGGCGACACTACCTTTATGGTACCAAGTGTACGGTCTTCACCGACTACAAGAGCCTACAACATATCTTTGACCAAAAAGAACTCAACATGCGTCAACGCCGTTGGGTAGAATTGTTAAACGACTACGACTGTGATATTCGCTACCATCCTGGCAAAGCGAAAGTCGTGGCTGATGCACTTAGTCGTAAGACTCATGTTAAGATTGTTCGTTGCTACCAAATCGTGGGAAAACTCAACGAGTTGATTCGACAAGCACAATTTGCCGTCATTAACGAGGGTAACCTCGATAACGAGTTGAATTATGGAGTCGAAAACCCACTCGAAGCTACATGATTGTATTCTTTACTACCATAGTCGCATTTGGATTCCCGATCGTCTCAATCTTCGGACTACTTTGATGGACGAAGCTCACAAATCCCGATAATCCATTCATCCTGGAGCTGATAAGATGTACCATGATTTGCGCGCATCCTATTGGTGGCCTGGAATGAAACGTGATATCGCTCTTTACGTCTCCAAATGCCTTACGTGTTCCAAAGCCAAGGTAGAACATCAACGTCCCTCCGGTTTGCTCGAACAACTAGAAATTCCTGGTGGAAATGGGAGAGCATAGCCATGGACTTCATCACGAAATTACCTCGTACTACCTCGGGTCACGATAGCATTTGGGTTATCGTTGATCGTCTGATGAAATCCGCTCACTTCCTTGCCATTCGTGAAGATTAGAAAGTCAAGAAATTGGCTCGTATCTACACGGATGAAATCATTAGTCGTCACGGTACTCCTCTTGATATTATTTCTGATCACGATGCTCGTTTCACGTCCCGCCTTTGGCAACCTTTCCAATCCGCCCTTGGCACTCGTTTGAACCTTAGCACCGCTTTTCATCCTCAATCTGACGGTCAGAACGAGCGTACTATCCAAACTCTAGAGGATATGCTTCGATCATGCGTAATCGATTTTGGCGGCAACTGGGATTCGCACTTACCCTTGGTAGAAGTCTTATACAATAACAGCTATCATGTAAGTATTCAAATGGCTCCATTTGAAGCATTGTATGGTCGCAAGTGTCGTTCGCCTATTTGTTGGCACGAGATCGGAGAAGTACAACTCACCAGTCCCGAACTTATACAAGAGACGACGGACAAGATTCTACAAATACGTGATAATCTCCTTAAAGCTCGAAGCCGACAAAAGAGCTATGCCGATAGAAGACGCAAACCTTTGGAATTCAACATAGGAGATCACGTACTTCTCAAGGTTTCACCTTGGAAAGGTGTTGTTTGTTTTAGTAAGAAAGGCAAGCTCGCTCCTCGCTATGTGGGTCCTTTCAAGATTCTTGTAAGGATAGGCAACGTAGCGTATCGACTAGGATCTACCTCAAACGCTCAGCAACGTTCATCCTGTGTTTCATGTTTCGAATTTGAAGAAGTGTCCGTTCAACTCGAAGATCTTCATATCAACGATACTTTGCACTTTGTGGAGAAACCGGTCGAAATCATGGACCGAGGAACCAAGCAACTAAGGCGCAGTCATATTCCTAACGTCAAGGTTCGATGGGAAGGTAAACGTGATGCCGAATTTACTTGGGAACTTGAGAGTGATATGAAGACTAAGTATCCGCATCTCTTCGCTATGTCTTCCTAAATTTCGGGAGGAAATTTCCTAAAGGATGGGAGACTGTAACGCCCCACGTTTCTATACTTTCCATATTCGGAAACCTTGTATCGTACTTTTATTTTTAGTAAGCGTTGTATCTTGTATTCATCTTTCATTGTAAAAATTGTAAACCGAGACTTAGATCGTAATGAGAAACTCGTATTTTATCCATATTATGTTAATCATAGTCATGATTACGCTTATACTTGTTCATACTTTAAACATGTAAACGTATTCGTGGTACTCTCAATAATAAACGTGTGATAACTTGCAAACATGGTATGCATGCGTAATCGAGACTCAAGCGTGAAAATCGTAATCGTTAAACTAAATTCGTTACGATAATACAGTTACCTATTCATATATTAAGTTACTTAATTCAAATTAATTAATTAAATTAATTAATTAAATTAGTTAATAAAATTAATTGATTTATTTTACAAAAATTAAAATGCTAATTTTTTATAAGTATATTAACATTTAGAATTTAATGTTAATATATATCTTTCTTTAAATAAGTCCAAGGTTTAAAGATTAAATATTGAATTCTTTAACTACAGGGACCATTCCTGCCATTTATGAAACTGATTTAATGGGTTTTAAATAATAAAATAAATAAATCAACAAAACCGGATCCGCGGGACTCGAACCCGGGACCTCCGGTTCAACATGCAAGACCTTAACCACTCCGCCACTAGCCACAAATCTGAAGTAACCCGGGAACAAAAGCCTTATATGCTTTGTTCCCGATCGAGCTGAAATGCAGCAAGAGCGAGCAGCAGGCTTGGGGGCGGGATTTTTGGGTTGGGTTTGTATTTTAAACACTTTCTAAATTACTTAATACCCACTTAAACCCCACCTAACTTACCCTAATCCTTCCCCTATAAAACCCAAGTGTTTCCACACATTTAACACTTTATAAACTCTATCTAATCCCTCTCAAATCACCTCAAGATCCTTGCAACATCAGATTTTCGAGCAGATTGTATTCCTCTTACAAAAGTGAGCATATCTTGCTCATTTCTTAACCAAATCATCTCATTATTCTTCCTACTTGCTTGGATAAACTTTGGGTTGAATTCCTAGGGTTCTCCATGGAGAATCCAGACCTGGAAATGCCCCAAAATGTCCAAAAACTTTCTGTTATGATTTAACTTTTCAAAAAAAAATGTTTAATCTCATACTTTTCTCATTCATCCTAGTGTTCTTGAACTCCTAATCACATATATGATTATGGGGACTAACCTAGGTTGTTAAACATGTAAATAGGAGTGTTTAAACACCCCAAACTTTATGTTTTTGAAGAGCATGAGATCAGAAGTGATGCAAGTTCTTAGCTTGTTCATGTGTGTCCACCAAGGAAGCTTGGGCTATCCTAACTTGAGACCACACATCACTTGATGATTTTCATCAAGATCCCAAGCTAGTTTGCTAGACCTAAAAGTGTCACAAGCCCGTAAAGCCGTTGACAAGTGTCCTCGTGTGCTCGCTGGGTTGTTTTATACTTGGCTACTTGGTATCTAGGGGTCGCCTTTACATTCATGTTATTTACTTTCTTGTATGTAATTACCTTGTTCTAAGACCCTCCTTGTTACCTTTGGTGACTCGTGAAGTGGTGAACAATCATATGAGGTCCAAAGTGGATGGTTAATCCTCCCACCTCCTACTTGACTTATATGATACTAAGAGGTTCCAAAGTGGATGGTTCATCCTCCCACCTCCTACATGATTATATAACTATATGGAACTATATTATAGGTCCCGAACCTATGAAATCACATCCAACTCATAAGAGTTACTATAGTGTCTAGAACGAGTGTTACATCTTAGTGAATACTTTCGTATCATAATACTTTATCAAACTGATTTTTAATCATGCTCGAATATCCTAATCTCCCTTTGAAACTCTATACTCATACGCCTCGTTTCCTCTTGTAGGATAATTCGGCGTCATCCTCGAACCAACGTCTTCACGGATTGTTAAGTGTAGAAAAGACTAACAAACCATGATTACACTCGACCCACTTTTGTTTATAACACTTTTGGGTGTAACATGTTTTACTTATACAAAATCACGAACACTTAAACTTTATGAAACACACAAACAATCTTATCCACATGAATACTTTAATCTCATACTTGATGCTTATCTTGGATATTCGTTATGCTATGATTTAGTCATTAACTATTTTTAGCCTTCGTTTGACATGCTTAGCGCTATAGGAATTCACGCATCCACCTCCATCGTGTTATTCGTGAGGTCATGTTAAAACATCGTGATTGCGTTAAGGGTTTGATTACTAGTATTGCATACCTTGATATTGCTCTTGTATAGATTTAGTTGCCATGAGGATTGTTTAAACTCATTCGTATACATATGCTATGCCTAAACTTGTGTACTCGCCTTTGCTTTCGCATTGACATTATTTTAAAACATGTTACCGGTTGAAGGAGATGATGCTATGAAAACAATATAGCAAGGACTAGATACACACAAATTAGACGTTAGGTTTAATGTTGATGTATCAATTTTGTTATAACTTTGCAAATGTTATGTTGTTTCTTTGTTTTGTTACATTGATGTATTTGACAATTTTTATGAAATGAAATACGGTTTAATAAATTATTGTCCCTTATTAATGTTGTGAGCAATGAGCAATCTCGTTTCCGTCTCATCCTGATGTTTCCGCCATCGGTTGGGGTGTTACAATTACCATCGCCCAATAGATTGTCATACCCGACTTGCAGCAGAAGAAAAAAAATACGGGATGCAACAGACACCTCTTGTACAAGCACATTGTTTATAAAGGCTCTACATTTTTATTACTTACATAAGTCTTCTAAGCCACATGCGTCTATATCAGGGTTCACCTATAAACAGGTCTTGAAGAACATACACGGATCACACTAGTCTCAAGTTACCTGAAATGCATGTTTAGTTTAAAAAAAAGTCAGCTAAACGCTGCTGGTGAGTTCCACTAGTTTAGTTGTTGTGTAACAATATGTGTTAACAAGTTTAATTGCACTGGTCATAGTGACAGATGGAATTACACGAGAGCACAAGTGAAACCTTGACCGTCATAACCGCTCCGTGACATACAGACACATCATTGCACCGGGTCGTGTCACCACCGACACTTCCCACCAACTACATCACATACAGTTCAATGTTCCCCTACAGTTATGCCTAACCACATAACCAGGTTAGGACGCGTGCAATACCTGGTTGCCTACACACTGTGTCACACCGACACAGCCTGGTGGCACTGGGTTTGTTAGACCAATAGTACTATCCACTGTCCACGGCTTACGCTAATAACTTGTAGAAAGGAGGATGTTCGTGTATTAGATAATTCACATCATCACAAGTCGGTGCAATTAACACAGTTTGTAACATGCAAGTTACCCCAGAAAACAGTAAAACAATTTAAAACTGGGGGAGTGAAACTCATAGGATAGTAGCATCACAGGTAGCAATAGGAGTATATGTAAGTTAGTTCGGCTTTAACAGCAATCATGCAAGTAATTACTAATATCAGTCGCTAGGTCGGTAATGCCTATAACTCGGGTCCAAGTGGGTATTTTAAGTCCATGTTACATATTGTATCCTAGTGTGGTGATAGATGTTAGGGTAGGATTAGTTTCACGTTTGGCTCCAGGGCACCGGTTCGCGTGCCAGCCAAAGTCGGTTGTTTTATATGTTCAGATAACGCAACTAAGATTTAGACAGTGCCAATACATTGTTATTTAGAAAATATTAAGTATTCATTAAGGAAATCCGGACGTTTGGAGGCTCTAGGTCCCGTGAATTTGAGTTTCCGTTTTCGTCGTCGGGGATCTTCCCAAACGGTGGTGGAACACACCCAGGGTGTCCCGCTTATCCTAGAACCTCCCAAAATACTCCCGGTGTTCCAATTATAGTCAAAATAGGTTTTGGTCCGTTCCCAATTTCGGCAGGTTCGTTGTCCGGTAAACTGCCGAATTTAGTTAAAATATGCGTTTTAAAAGTCGAAAAATCCCATTTAATCTACATAGTTTATAAATCCTAGAAATTTTTGTAGAACTTAGTAAAAAATATAGATTCCAATAAAATTATTTTGAGAATTTATAAAGCTATTTTAACTTCTCAAATAGATCATTTGTAAAACAGTATTTATCCGAATAATTCACTTTGTTTATCATCTGATGTGAACAAAAATTCCCAAAATATTCCATGAACTTCCTTACATGTGCATAAACTCCCTGTAAAAATTTGGGTTTTTCCGATTTGGTTTCAGTGTGTTTCCGGCTACGGAAAACTCATAAACACACGGATTTTTAATCCATATCAAAACCCAACCAATAGACTTCAAAACTTCCCAAAATCTTTCCCATATATTCCTTAGTGTTCATGTAAAGTTTGGTGATTTATTGACTTCGTTTGGTATTTTTTCCGAATTTAGTTTGGCAAAAGAGTAAAAAATTCACCAAAAATCGTTGAAAATTCCAAATTTCTACTCTTGTACGTGGATCTTCCTATCAATACCCTACATTACCACACAAAATTTTAGCTTAATCCAATACAGACGGAACATGTTATGGTCCAAACAATATTCTGCCTATTCTAGATTCGAGTTTCGGGTAATATACCTAGCGATTCCTTCGATTCGGAGCGTTTTACTTGAGTCCAGAAGTGGGTGTGAGCCATATCCAGTACCTATATACCAAGAATAATCCAACCATTCTATAACCCATGTCAATGAAGCCTTGTTTCATAATTTTTCGGTTAATAACTTTGTTAATCAATTTCGGTCGATTAGGGGTTGATTTGGTTATAAAAACCCGAAGTTTTGTGGTCTTGGCTACCATATAACACCAGGGAATTCACAAGGTATTCTTATTCAGCTAAGAAACTTGTTTAAACCCTCCAAAATCATGGATTAAAAAGGGGTTTTCTGTTATAAATGATGTTTAATCAAGAAATCATAAGCAAAACCATATGAACCATGGATTATACCTCAGATTTAGGCGTGTTATGAAGGTGATCAGCTGGTCTTGAAGGTTCATGGCAGATTTCTTTGGAGAAGATGAAGAATTTTGAAAAAAAATTAATAAAAAAAAGAAATTATATATTGGGGGCATAGGTGGGGTGCCCCTACCCCACCCGCGCTTTGTCGTGCTTCATCTTTTCATGTTAAAAAATGATGTTTATCTTCAGTGGCATGTTCAGGTTTGTTTTCAGGTCTCATACGCGTCTCCGATTCGCCAAACGGCCTCCTTTTTCCGCGTTCTTAGTGGCAAAAGACTCGGTTTTAAAAATCTTGCATAACCGTCTCGAAATCCGAACACGGTTACGTTTTAATCATATGGCATTGTATTAGGGTCGTTTAAATGTTTTTAGGCTTGATTGACCGTTCCTTGCATGTTGGATTTTCTTTTATTGCTTTCAAAACAAAGGTGTTTCCCTGACCGGGAAAACTTCGTTTTGCATGCTCATTCTCCGAATGTCTACAAATCTTAGGTCGTAGTCTATGGCTCGTAACTAAGATGTTTCATGAACTCAGAATCTTAAATAGCCCTATTGTTGGCCTAATAATAATCGTCAGATGTTTAATGCGCTGTTAAATGTCAAGCTCCCGTTTAACACGTTGTTAAAGGCTAAGGACACCAACCTTGCATCGTTGGTCCTTAATAGTGTCATGTTAACCATGACGTGCTCTCGGATTCCTCCGAGACATAAAATATATCGTTTAGCATAGCACACAAGTCATGCGTGTTTACTAATACGTATTCCCAGAGTCGTCAATTCATTCACGCCTTTGTCTTGTCATGTAGGTGACGCATAACGTCAATGTAATGTTTTTTTGGTAATTACTGTGCATATCCTCCCATTATAGTCGGTGCCACATGTTCCAGAATTCGTATCATTACATATAATCACAACAAATATCATGATATACATGTCACGTCCGATTACCATGGACTTGTACCAATCAAAGTTCACCGGGATTTTTCACAATTGTCAAAATCTCCCCGATTAAAAGAATTTCGTCCTTGAAATGCCGTTTAGTAATCCATTGGAAAGCTCAGTCTTTACAGTTGAGTCAGTCATTCGACAGACAAGTATGTCTTTGCTTTTCGATTAGTATCAACATCGTACGGGATGATAATTGTGCTACATAGTAGATGTGTAATTTGTCCATCCACAATTCCTACGTATTGTTAGAGTAACGTTTGTCATTACATGAAAGTGAGAGTGTTGTTGGACTCACAGTAGAATAGGAGTCTCATATTCAGCTTATAGTTGACTGCAATTATTACATTTTCTTTGCATTCATTATCTTCACCATTCATACACCATGAGTTTCGTTTACGATTTCGTTTAATAGTTGTGAACATCACAATGGTGAGCATCATGCTCTGCATGTTTGTGTTAAGGGAATAAATTTGGTCTCACCAAGTGGTGCACGACAATCTTCCTTTGTTGTCGTGTACGTGAATATCTTCGGCTAATACTAACCGACCACGAGAGTCCCTGCTCTATGGTAGAGAATAAAAAAGAGAAGGCTTTTAAGAGCCTAAGGCTGCCATAAGGCGAGCATGTACATGAGTAATAACGAATCAGCACACTTACCTCAGTGGTGTGCTCGCACTACTCACCAATAGTCGGATTACGTCATAAGGATATGAAATTTCTATAATAATACTTCCAGTTTGCGTGATGAGTGCCTAATGATCACAAGTATCACCATGATGCCCCTACATATGGGACCCGAATTGATCGTAGACGTACAGGTAATTTTGTAAAAGATGATTAAATAAAAAGTCATTGAATCAAGATTCCCCATCAACGGAGTACCCCCGTAGGGCAGGAACATAGCCATGCTCGACTAACGTTTCATAAGGATGTCGTTAATGGAGACAACAAGAAGTAATCATTTCCCATCATGTTCTCGAAAGATTACCTAATGCATAGGCGAATATAGCCCATACTAGTCACAAGGTGGTTAATCACCACTTGACCGTCTCGGTCTTGTGGTTTTTCAAGTCAAATTCGGACTTGGTATGATCTGAACTGTATATGAGTATAGAAAGATATAATGCCTTCCCATCTTGGCACCTCCACCATTTGAATCAATGATTAAACGTAAGGGTTCCATCGAGTTCGTTCCTGCCAAACCATCTTGGTTTAGATTGAGAAATTTGTTTGGTTTTATGAAACCATAGGCTAAAACCCGAATCCATAGTCACCCTAGTCCGATAGGGACAGTTAACCACTGAATCTGATTTTTCCGTTAGTCTCATATTTGTAATAATGTGAACAAGAAAAGAAGATCCGGCCCTAGAGTTGGTCAAGACTAGGGTCGTTGAGTTTCTCGACCCTTTGTCTTAGGATTAATCAGTTCTGTTTCTCAATAGGGGAGGGAAGGAATACGGGCTGCTGGGAAGTGTCGTAACTTAGATCCATAATCGTTCGACAACCTCCGAAAATAACAGAAGCAACTTCAAGAAGGCTGAATGAAAACCGTAATCAATCGAGGTAAGTCTAGCACTCTGACAGCTAGGATACGAATAAAGGTTATGAATGCCATTTCACAGCCAATTGGTGCATCCAACCAAGCACCGATTTACGCTTTGGTCATTTAGTTTGACTTTGTATCACACATCAAGGTATCTACAATTCGTAGCGTATGTTAAGTAATTCTCCAAGTTGGAAGAGAATTAGTTGTAACGTCGAAGTCTTTTTCCTATTGTAGGTATATAATACGTGCTTATCAAAGGAATTTCCCTCTGGATGGGCATGACATCCGAGGGACGTATTCGGAAGATTCACTAGTCCCTTCATCTGGAATGATTGGGACTACTAGATTTCTGGTTTAGCTTTCCCCATGTGGGTTCAGCGCACAAAAGACACCAGTTACGATATTCGGACGACTCATGACCACTACTATTTCAAAGAGAGTTTGGTTTTGACCGTGTTCCTTCATGCAGGGTAGTTCGTGCTTTTCATAGTATGGCGTATATCGTCACTCCGGTGACATGTTCTGACTGCACATTTAAGCATTGGCACTTTTTGGGTTAAGTCTAAGTGCAATTTTAACAGTTGTATGATGACGGATATTATTATATACATGATAATGATGTTGGTTATACAGGTTGTGGACTCATGCGTGCGGCGAAATTGTGTGTTATGGGATGATTGAATATGTGACATTGATACATGTATATACGTATTGTTGATAATATAATGGCCCTGTGTTGGTGCAGAATGTCTATATCTTGGTCTTATATCGATTATGTATAGATTAGATGTGAATAGGCTAGCGAAATCAAGTATTTATGTATTAGAAGGTCAAGTTCGCTTGTGATGTTCACGAGATGTCAAGTTCGACCGAACTTGAGTAGGTCAAGTTCGCCCGAACTCACTCCTCCACCAGCAAACTTATCTCCCTATAAATAGCTAGCTTGTATTGTCATTTGTAACTTTGTGCTCTGAAGTAGCGAAGCTCTGTCAAATTGGAGACTTGACGTTTATCAATAAAATTGACGTTTAATTGAGTAATTCTTGTTATTTGGTAATCGTGTCATAATATTTCCGCTATTATGGACATTAGATATCAAATCTAGGTTCGTATGCTATCAGGATCTGTCCTACAAGTGGTATCAGAGCTAGAATAGCCTGATTTGATTGATATCAAGACAAGAACATCTCTAATTCTACTCCATTCTTCTATTTTTCTTAACTTTTACACTAAAATGAAGAATTTACGGGCAAATTCCATCCAAATTTGAATATGTCATGTTAAATACATCATAGATAAACCCTGAGAGTTTGGAGATTAAAATCAAACGAATTGATGTCAAATTGTTGCAAAAACTATGTTTTCCAAAACCATTTTGATCGAACTTGTTAGCCAAGTTCGGCTGAACTTGACTTAGAAACTCACTTTCTTAGTGATTTTCTATCAAGTTCGCTAGAACTTGAGATTTTTGAGGAAGTTTTTTTTAAGTCCGACCGAACTTGTGACATTTTTCTTTGATTTTCCTCAAGTTCGCTCGAACTTTAGCAATTTCATTAATTAATATATCAAGTTCGACCGAACTTGAAAGTTTCTTATAAAACTAAATTGTAGGTTCACTCGAGGTTATCTCAGGGTCATTTATATACATAAGTGCGACCGAACTTGTGTATAAAAACTGAAGGTCCGTGATCAGGCGGTTCTAGATGGAAGTTAGTGCGTATACGTAACCGATTCGGTAGAATGTTATTACATAAAGGAGTAGAAGTAGAATGCAGCGGAAGTCTTCATTCATACCAAAAGAGTATATATCTTTATAAGTCCAGCTGCCGAAGTTCCTGGAGAGAATCCGGCAGCACCTCCCCATAGGGATGGCAAAAACTCAAATGAAAAATGAACAACACACCTATATAGTATGTCAAGTTCGCTGGTGGGGAAGCAAGTTCGGGCGAACTTGCTTAGTCAAGTTCGGCCGAACTTGACTTCAACAATATAATCTCAAGCGAACTTGACACTAAACATCATAAAAACTCTGTATTTTGGTCATGTGTTCGATTCTAACCTATACATTATTCAACACACGCTCAATCTAGCCTATTCGACAAGTGACGCACACAATAGTGCATCAACAGATTCCCCCTTGTTCGTTACTGTCGAAGCTTGATCTTGAACTTCAAAACTTTAAGCCGTGTTTGAATATTCTACAACTTCAATCAAGGTGTCTGTCAATGTCGTCAAATGCGTCAACAAATTCCCCCTTAGTTGATGATCCGAGTTTGCATTAACAACTTTCAATACCGCTGAAATCTCCAGTTCTGATCTTTGATTGTGTGGTTTCCGACCTCCTCTTATTTACTTTACTTGACCGACATATTTTCTCGAATAATCATCAACCTCGAAGCTAATCAATGTAGCAGCTACTCTATTTCGACGATAACGCATCCGAGTTCAGTTTTTGAATAAGCATTGAGCATCAAGAGTTGATTCCGCACACTCCTAAAGTATCAAAAACTCAACCGGAAAATTGATAGAAACTCCGAATCACGCATCAGAAAACTTCAAATCAACGAATACCCTCGAAAACCCAAAATCCCGATTTCCGTAATCGCAGTTAAGCACCCTTCAGAAAGATTTGATCAGCAAATCGGTAATCTGCTCAATCAGCAAATCTTCATCGGAAACAGATAATCTGGTAACGCATCGAATCGGAAACATACGTCCGTGACCAAAATCACATTCTTCCTCTTCAGTCACAATGCTAGATATATAGCTATCTCCAGTAGACCGGCGCCACTTAATCACCAAACATCATCATCCAACAGCGGTTGGTCCAAAGAGAAGAATGATTCATCTGCTTGAAGACTAAAAATAATGGCCACCAAAGGTTATCATAAGATTTCCTTGGTAATTTTGAAACCATCCGTCTGCGGAGCTAGTCATTAATTCCTAAGATTATCACCGAACGTTTTGAACGTCCTCAGTTCCTCACTAGTACTAACAACTGCTAATTCAGCTAAATGTTCCTTCACCAGAGATCAGGACTCTAACCCTTAAGCATCACTCTGTATCATGAACTAAAAAAAACTAAACTTCCTATGATCATAGAATCCCAAATGTATAGCCTCTTTTGTCAGCTACTGGTATACATAGCTTTATCTGAAAGATCCGATCCCATAAATCATCTTCTTTAATCATGGTACCAGCTTACAACCCGGGGCAACTGAAACTACAGAACATCCCTATCTCCTAGCGGTTAGTCCAGTCAATAGTTCATGTGCAAAGCAGAGTTAAAGATAGGCAGTCGTGTGTGCTTCCAAACAATACAACGACTCAGGTGTCAATCCACAACCACGATCTCAGAATCTGATATACAACTCCTTCAAGACTCAGTTATGTAACCATCTGCTTTCAAACTAGAAATTTGAAATACCTAATGAATCTCTATCCTCTGCATTTCCCGATAATCTGCAATCGGTAACCACCCGGATACTGTTGCAGTAGTCACAAATTTCAAAAATGCCGGAATCTTCAAATATTGAAAATTTTTTATTCCCCATCATTTTTGCAAATTCTGACCATACTGAAAATTTTCACTGAAATTCCCCTTGAAATCCGGAACTTTTAGTATTTAACAAATGCGGATTTAACGTTTAGGCCCATTACTAGTCACGACACCCAAATGATCAACATTCTACATCGGTATCAATGACTCTCCTGTTATCTTCAAAATTTTGTGACCGTATCACCAAATCTGTACTCTGAAGCTCTAACGGTGTCCCCGAACATCCCGGTTCGGTCTTCAAAATCTCGAAAAAATTTCTATCACCAATTTTTTTATTTTTTTAGGCTCCTAGACAAGTTCGGGTGAACTTGTCCATGGTGTCACCAAGAGCAAAGTTCGGGCGAACTTGGATGGCCAACACCAAGTTCGGGTGAACTTGGTTACAACTTCAACACATTTGATACAAGTTCGGGCGAATTTGATTAATGTGCTACAAGTTCGGGCGAACTTGACAGAAAAACTTGAAAATCCTTGTCAAGTTGGGCGAACTTGACCTCCACAGGTCAAGTTCGGTCGAACTTGTTCTCCCAAATCAGCCTTTTTTCACATTTTTCGATCCAGAATCCTTATTTCTTTGAGAATTTCGAGATGATTCCACCATAGTTCTGGTCGAAAATGGTTTTCTAACAATCATATCCGTTCAATTTTACTTTTCATCCGTGGATTGTATGTTTATTTGATGATTTACTCTAAAACCCCTCCTAATGTCCACAAATGTCCAAATTCATGAGTGTAGGTGATAACCGTAGCTCTGATACCAATTGTAGGTCCGTTGTACGAATCTTTCTGGTCCTAATTTGGCAAACCTAAGGTAAACTTGTGGAATCCGTTTGCATATGCGACATTGTAGACAAGTTCTTTAATGTTTAATCTTTGTTTCATTAATATGTAGACGTTACAGATCCTAGAAACACTTGGACAGAGCTTCGCCTCTGTCGTGACAAAATCTCTGAATCTTACAAATGAAATCCCAAGGCACCTATTTATAGGTTTATAAGTTCGCTGGTGAGAGGCTAAGTTCGGGCGAACTTGACCTAGTCAAGTTCGGCCGAACTTGACATCAACACCATCATGACGAGCGAACTTGCCCTCTATCTCACTTAAATACGCCTAGTTTCTAACAGATTAAGCCCTAATCGCTCAGACTCGATACATAATGACATAGGCAACATACATATGCATCAACAGACTCCCCCTTGGATGTTGCCGTAGTCATCATTCTTCAAATAAGTTCCTGAGTCTTTAATGTATTCTTGATCTTTATTTCTTGAATAACTTTAACTTCCTTGATCTTCATAGCATCTACAATCCTTTCCTCTTATCTTGAGCTTGTCTTGATAAAACTTTAATCACCATGCTTCCCTCGCTTTGAGCTTTCTGGAATCTTCAATCAACGTGTTTTATCCAGCTCCCCCTTAAAATCAACTTCCTGTTTCAAAGTTCTTCAACCATTCTAACAAATATTTCAGATTCAAACTTTGAAATTTCTAAACACCAACATTTCAAATTTTAATCTCCTCATCAGTTTTTAAACCTTCATCTCTTTGTCGGTACGGTGGTACTAACCGGATCTCTTAAGGTCTCGCACAACCCAGATACAGATATCAATTACGCTATACTCACCTGTAAGATGAAATCTAGGGAATCTTAATGCGGGAGTATATTCTGAGATGGGACAATAGTTAAGTCAAGTTTCTTAATTTGACATAACGTATCTTGGAACAATTGAGAAATGTGTTGAAGTTTAAGAGGACAAACATATCGACAATCTAGGTAAATTTGTTTAAAACTTAGTGTCATAAAAATGTCAATGGTACTAGTGATATGTCTCAGAAACTGATGTGATCCTTTAACACAAACTCAACAAAAACAAAATCATTATATTATCTTTTAGTTTTGACCACTGATGATGAAATGCTGATTTTCAAAATCTAAAGCTGCTGACCAAAAGTTTGAAAGTTTCAATATTAATCTGAAAAGTTTAAAAGTTCATTAAGTTGAAACCTACATTTGAATGAATGTGTCAGTTTAGTGTCAAAACGTTTAATCAAGATTATTAAGTTGAACTTGATACATGAATCAGATATTCAAGGTCATTAATTTGGACTTGAATAACTGAGAGGGTTTAAAAACTGATGAGGAGATTAAAATTTGAAATGTTGGTGTTTAGAAATTTCAAAGTTTGAATCTGAAATATTTGTTAGAATGTTTGAAGAACTTTGAAATAGGAAGTTGATTTTAAGGGGGGGCTGGATAAAACACGTTGATTGAAGATCCCAGAAAGCTCAAAGTGAGGGGGAGCATGGTGATTAAAGTTTTATCAAGACAAGCTCAAGATAAGAGGAAAGGATTGTAGATGCTATAAAGATCAAGGAAGTTAAAGTTATTCAAGAAATAAAGATCAAGAATACATTAAAGACTCAGGAACTTATTTGAAGAATGATTACTACAGCAACATCCAAGGGGGAGTCTGTTGATGCATATGTCTGTTACTACTAAGCAGTAGAGATCTCAAGAGATGCTTCGAACATTCACTGGACTGAAGAGATCCATGTGAAGTCTTTCGAGTGGCAACTTTATTGAATTGAGAATCTTTTTTGGATAAGATTTCTTGATCTACTTTCCTTTTTTACACTCAAGGCAATTATCTGACATATGAAAACTTTTCAGATTCACACCTTGCACCAAATCGTTATGCACCAAATGATTCATCTTTTCTTAGGTGAATGTGACCCATCTTTCTGTGCCATAAGATTGACCCTTCTTAGTAGCTTTCGAAATGAAACATTGTGCTGTTTTTGAAGAAGTTGTAGCATTTCCCATGTCAAGAACATACAAATCATTCTCTCTCGGTGCACGCATGAGTATCCACTCGTCTGGTATTTTGAAACCTAGTTTGATGATCATGCATTCTTTATCGTTGAAGTGGACGGTAAATTTCTTATCACAAATTTGAGAAATACTCAGATGGTTTTTTTCAAGCTCCGCAATGTAGTTCACTTGATCAAGTGAAACGACTCCATTTGAGAGCTTTCCCTCGGTGACAATCCTTCCACCTTGGTTTCCAGCAAATCCAACATATCCGTCGTTGATAGCTTTTATGTCGAACAAGAGCGCTTTCATTCCTGTCATATGTTTGGAAGCTCCACTATCCAGAATCCACTTGGAAAGTACGAATCTCTGGAGCCCCTACAAATTTCAACAATTAGTTAAACAGCGCGACCCAAGCCTTCTTGGTCTTGGGTTGAATTGGATAACCATCGTTGTAATCAAATTCACGCTCGTCAGCATAATCAAATTCATATTCATCATCTGAATTTTCTACGATGTTTATGTTTGAAATCTTTACTTTCTTTTTATCTTTCAAATTGTTACCACTTGTAATTTTGACAGTTTCAGACTTGATTTCAGATTTTGAATCTTTCATGTTATTAGTCTTTACAGGCACAGACTTAATAACCTCGGATGTTGTTGACGTATTCTTAGCAACCCAGGCTTGTGATTTGATGTTAGCCTTTTTGATGTAAAACTTTGTTTCGTTTGCTTTTGAAGATTCACCTTTTTTGAAAATTGAATTTGCAAACTTCTTTTCAGATTTAGGTTTATCTTCAGGTTTTGATTCATTTCTTTTCAAAATCATTACAGGTTTTACAAACTCTGGTTGATTTGGTTTCACAACATCTGAACTTTCTTTTCTTTGAAGATAGGCTGATTTAGACAACGGACACTTCCGTGCAATATGACCAACTTCATTGCACTTGAAGCAAGTCCGTTTGTCATGTGAATGTCCACTAGTGGTTTTGACACCACTTGTGGCTTTCGCCTTATCTCGAAGTTCTTTCTGTTTCTTAATCTCATCGTTTGATTACTTTCCAATCAACCTCTCCTCATGAACCGTGTTAGTGCCATAAACAAATTTCATGTTTTTATCTTTATACTCATGAAATGGTGACTTTTTCTTTTTTTGGTTCATCAGATTCCTCTAATCCCAACCCAGCTCTCCAGTTTTCCGGATGATCACCACCATTCCTTTGGTAGTTGTTTCTTTTAGGTTTACAATTGAACTTCATTTCATTGATCTCCAGATCCTCTGATGTAACTTCCACAAGTTTAAAGAATTTATCCAACTGATCTTCCTTCACGTTCTGAATCAGAAAACTATCGTCGAAGTACAATCTATCAGAATCCTTAACTTTGTACATGAAAACATTAGGATCATCACTTAGATCGTCATCCGATGATTTACCGTCATCTTCGGATTGTGAATCAGAATTCTTGAACTCGAGTCAGCGCTTTTGAAGCTACCATCATCAGAATCGTTTAGAACATTTTCAACCACCTTTTTTACTACCACATTGTCATCATCAGATTTAGTATAGACTACATCAATTTTCTCCGGAAACTCATTTTTCTTTTCAGATAACAACTCAATGTTGAGTGCCTTATCCATCCCATAAACAGTTTTGTGACAGTACTTCTCGCATAGGGGTGGAGGAACATTGTTGTATTCTTCACCAATCTTCTTTTTAGGTTTTTCTTCCGATGGAATTGTGGGAATAATGTGATCAATGACATATGCATTAGTTGAGTAACTTCTTAAAAGTTGTTGAACATGTTCTGTTTCAATTTTCATGTCCTGGAGTTGTTGTTTGGTCTCAACAATGGTGTTTATATAGATGTTTATTTCTTTTTGTATATCCATTACTGTACCTTTCAACATTCTTATTGTATCATGTTGTTCAATATTATTTCTATCAGGCCTGCCATAATCATCTTTCATTTTATCATACGCTTCCTTCATTGTACGATAATCGTATTTGAAATGTTCATTATGTACATTGAGTTCAGCGATGCTTTGTGATTTTTTGGCACATTCAGCACATGGCTCGGTATTTTGTACAAGGTTTTTCAACATCTACAACTTGTACTTTAACAACTTCCTTTACCTCTGGACCTACCTTGGTTAAATTCGCCATCATAGCTTTATCGGCAAAGTCCTTGAGGTTTTCAGCAATCACTTCTTGAACAACATTAGTAACTTCTTCATTCGATTTTTCCTCGATCACTTACTCTTGAGAACTTTCATCAAAGTGACCTGCAAAACTATCACATGAGTTAGAGATAAAATGCCTTGCTTCTGCAAGTGAAGATACTCCTCTTCCTCTTGTTGTTGCAGATATTGTTCCAATAAAATATTGTCTAGAGCTGCTGCTTCTTCGGCCGATGTATCTTCTACAATCTCAGCCATCAATGCAACTCCGGTCTTCTTACCGATATAAGAATTCCAACTGAATCCATCATCCTCATTCGAAGCAACCATTGCCTTTTCAGTAGTGTTACTGTTTGGTTTCTCTTGGATTTCACCTTGTGTCTTCTTTGGGAAAGGCTTGTAATGAAGTGGCTTCTTGTAATATTCGTTGCCTCCTCCAAATGGACTTTGATTGCCCGTGGCTTCAGGATTCTTGCATTCTCTCTTGAAATGCCGTTTCTGTCGGCATCTGAAACAAGTGACCTTCGATTTGTCGAAACCTAGTTTGTTTCTTGAATTTCCGATATCTCGGCCAGTGAGAGCAACAAACTTTGTGACCCTTCGAATGATAGAAGCTAGTGACCACTTGATATCCATCAGCTCAAGCTCTTCTTCGTCCACCTGATCGTAGTCTTCGGTGGTCATTTCGGGATTGCCGATCTTTCCTGCTACAAGACTTTCGTATGATTCTAAAACAGTGGCGAGAAGTGACATGTGTTGTTTTGCAACTTGCTCAGAAACAACATTGTTTAGATTGACAGCAAAGTTACACTTATACACATTTGGATCAGAATTTGTTTGTTTATTCTGGTTTGCTTGACTTTGATAAGATGAAATTGAACCAGTGCTTGAAAACGAAGAACTCAATGGACTTTGATCATATTGTGGATGTGATTGGTGTTGGTGCATATCTCTGTTGCCTTCGTCATTAAACAAGAACGAGTCTAGAATAAACAAGAGTTTCAGAAGACCGAACAAGACAAAGTAGATATCCAATAGGGAGTCTATTGGTGCATAATGTCTATAGAATAGTCTTGTATCGAGTCCGTATAGAATAGGTGAATCGAGGCGTATTTATGTGAGAATTAGGCCAAGTTCGCTGGTCATGGTGTGTAGAAAGTCAAGTTCGCCCGAACATCTTCTCCCACCAGCGAACTTGTGCAACTATAAATAGGTGCCTTGGTGATTTCATTTGTAACTTTGTCAATTCAGAGGCGAAGCTCTGTTGGATCTGGATCTTGAATGTATTGAACTTTAGATGAATGAAAACAACTATTAAACGAGTAATTCTTGTTATTTGGTTAACTTGTCATTAGTTTCCGCCTAATCGAACAATAGATAACAAATTTAGGTTCCCGAGCTGTTCGTGGACGTTCCTATAAGTGGTATCAGAGCCTGGATACCTGAATTTGTTGAAATCAAGACAAGAATCTCTCTATTTCATCTCCATTCTTCTATTTTTCTTAACTTTTGATCAAAAACGAAGAATTCACGGTCAAATTCTGTCCAATTTTGAATATGTCACGTTAAATACACTTGTGGTAAACCCTGAGAGTTTAAGACATCAAATTCAATCATTTTGATATCAAAAAGTTCAAAAAACCATGTTTGTCAAAACCAATTCCATCGAACTTGAGACCAAGTTCGACCGAACTTGACTAAAATTCATTGAATTTAATCAAGTTCGCCCGAACTTGTTAGTTTTTCAATGTTTAAACTCCAAATTCAACCGAACTTCCTTAAAATTTGCTGAAATATTGCATAAGTTCAACCGAACTTAGTTGAAACATTGAAACTGAGTCTTAAGTTCGACCGAACTTGTTGTTTTGTTTCTTTAAACATCAAGTCCGTTCGAAGTGATAAAATTTTCAAAATTTCTCTTCAAGTTCGACCGAACTTGAAGTGTTTGTACAAAATCAGAAAATTATACCAAAGTTCGACCGAACTTGTTAAAGGTGAAATCAAAATTTTGAGTTTCACACAAGTTCGACCGAACTTGCTTGTTACTAATCAATTTCCAAGTTGTTTTTGATCATATTCTCAGATAATCCATCAGATTGTCAAAATGGAAGATTTCCACAATGTATTCGTGTCACAAGTAGCTTCATCATCAAAGGCTAATACTCTTGCGGCGAACCAGATGAATATCGACAACGAAATGGGTACTACTCAGAAACCGCCGAAGCTAATGAGTATAGATGAGTTTGAAGGATGGAAGGAAAAGTTTGTGAATTGGATACAAGCAAATCAATTTGATAGTTGGGTTGCAGTTGAAGATGGTTACAAATGGCCAAAGAATGAGCGTGATCAAGATCTTCCATTGAACAAGTTTTCACCGGGTGATAAAGCAAATTATGTCGTCGAAAAGAAAATGATTAGCTTGATTCAACAATCAGTAAAGGAAGATATTCTGATACTGTTGCCAGAGTTTGAAACTTCACAAGAATTATGGAAAATTCAAAGACAGTGATGAAATGATCAAGAGTAAGAAGGCGTTGATAAAGAAAGAGTTTGAGATCTTTACAATGTTCAAAGGAGAGACGATGAAACAAATGATCGATAGATATTGTCACCTCATGGTCCAAATGCGAAGAAATGATATTAAACGATCAAATGAAGAGCAGATTGAGAAATTGGCCGATGCACTTCCAGAAGGAGAATGGACAACATATCTGACGATTATGAAGAATAGCCCATCTTAGAGACACTTCAAATTGTCATCTTTCATTGACAAGTTAGAAGGTCATGAAATGGAGCTGACGAAAATAGCGAAATCCAAAGACGCTAATGTTGTCCAAGATGTAGGTGTCTATTACAAAGCAGGTATTCAAGATACTCCGATTCAAAGTCCGAAAATTCAGACGGCCTTTAGTGCAAATGCAAACTCTTCTCCGAATCAAAAGTTCTCCTTATGCTGGTTATCCAAGTTCTTGTTCAAGCTCTTCATTTCAAAGTCAGACAAGCCAAGTTGATTCTAACTCGAATATTTTTCAGTGCAACATTGCGGTAGATTTGAAGAACGTATTTCCTGAAAAGTGGCGAAACAACACATCGCACTTCTTGCTACTGTTCTTGAATCTTATGAAGGACTTGTTGCAGGAAAGATCGGTAATCCGGAAATGACTGCCGAGGATTACAATCAAGTGGATGAAGAAGAGTTAGAACTCATGGATATCAAGTGGAGTCTTGGTCTATCATTGAAGAGTTACGAAATTCGTGGCGCTTACTGGGAGGGATATTGGTAATTCAAGAAACAAGCTTGGATTTGATAAAACAAAAGTCACATGCTTCAGGTGTCGACAAAAGGGATACTTCAAACGTGAATGTAGCAATCAAGAAGCAATGGAAGCCAAAATCCTTTCGGTAGCAGCAATGATTTGTAGGAACGTCAACGAACAGCACGGGAACCTAAATTTGTTATCTAATGTCCAATTAGGCGGAAACTAGTGACATGTTAATCAAATAACAAGAATTACTCATTTAAACGTTGTTTTCATTGATCTAAAGTCATATACGTTCAAGAACCAGATCTGACAGAGCTTCGCCGTCTCTGTGCCAAAATCTCTAACTCTTACAAATGAAAACCCAAGGCACCTATTTATAGGAACATAAGTTCGGCCATAAAAGACACAAGTTCACCCGAACTTGCATAAGCAAGTTCGGCCGAACATGCATTACATGTTAGTATCATGGGCGAACTTGGCCAAACAAGTTTGCTGATGAGACTGTAAGTTCGCCCGAACTTGACCTAGTCAAGTTCAGCCGTACTTGACCTTCCAAGCACCATACCATCGAACTTGTCCTATTACATACATAAATACGCCACGCTTCTAACACATTAAGCCCTATTCGCTCAGACTCGATACATAATGACGTTAATGACAAAGGCAACAGACATATGCACCAACAGACTCCCCCTTGGATGTTGCCGTAGTCATCTTGATGTAGATATCCCTTTTGATATAAGCACCAACAGACTTCCCATACAACTTCTCTTTGATATCTCCAGTGTCAAAGTCTTTCTTGAGTACCCCGTAGTCATCAACTTCAAATAAGCTTCTGAGTCTTTATCTTCGTTCTTGAATAAGTATAAACTTTTTGATCTCAATTTTCATCTTTATCTTCAATTTCTTGATAACACTTTAATCTCTAAGCTCCCCCTTGCTGTGAGTTGTGCTCCCTTAGCTTTGAGCTTTATCTTCAATCATGTTTCATCCTGCTCCCCCTAAAACTTTACTTCCTGTTTCAAAGTACTTGGGAATTCAAATAAACATTTCAGATTCTAACTTTGAAATTTTGTATCACATGAATTACATACCACCTGGACAAAACTTTGTATTTCAAATTTTAATCTTCATTTTTCAGTTATTTCACGTTCAAATTAATGACCTTGAAACATTTTACATTTAAAACTTTCAACTTACATTTATTGAAATAAAGTCCACTTAGTTAATCAAGCCCAAGTTAATGACCTTGATTAACTAATTTTGTTTTCCAAGTCCAAGTTAATGACCTTTGTTAAACCCGTTATGAACAACTGATATTTTTATCAATTTTAAAGTTTCAAATTAATGAACTTTTTCTTACCAGACTTCGATGATCCATTCTCCAACATTGGCTTGTTGAAAATCTTTTTGGATTTAAAAAGTAGGTAAAATATTTACAGAACTTTTAACAAGTAAGGAAAACTATGTACAAACATATTTACAGACATATTTTTGTGAATTCGTGTCTAAGGATCATATCAGTTTTGTTTTGACATATCACCAGTACCATTGACCTTTTTGAGACTTTAAGTTTTAAACTCGTTTACCTAGATTGTCGATATGTTTGTCCACTAAAACTTCATCACGTTTCTCAATTGTTCCAAGATATGTTAGGTATGAATTATGAAACTTGACTTAACTATGGTTCCCACCTCTTGAATATACTCCCGAATCCAGATTCCCTAGATTTCATCTTACAGGTGAGTATAGAGTAATTGATATCTGTATCTGAGTTATGTGAGGCCTTGAGGGCTCAGGTTAGTACTACCGCACAGACAAAGAGATGAAGGCTCGTCTTTAAGGTGTGTTCCACTTAAGGAATCTTTTAAGCATTGCAAATGATTAGATCTTTCGATTTTTTCAAGTTTGCATGCTATTTGGGGTTTTTTAGCAAAAAGCATTATAGAAGTTCTAGGCTATTGCTTCAGCAAAATCAGAAGAACTTGTATAATACCCCAGATATCAACTATCTATAAAGACCTCGTATCTCAGAATCAGGCAACCCTTCAATCGAAATTTCGGAGTACTAAGTCCATATATCCAAGATGTTTAATCCACAAGATTAAGCAGTTGTAAAATTTAGTTTATATCCCGGAAACAATCTACTGAACGTATAAAGTCTATCGACACATCCATAGTAAGACTTGTTTATCACTTTTAAACTTTACAAATCTTTAGCATACTGTGATAGTCCACTGATGTACTATCATTTCCTTTTTGACAACAAATTCTTTTTTTCTTTTTCATGTTTTTGTACTTTTTGAATTTTTTAATGTTTTTGAATTTTCAACTTTTTCATATGCTTTTTGATTTTTCAACAATTTTTAAAATTTTCTTACTCCCCCTAAAATCAAAAACATATTTTTGGATTTTAGATTTAAAGAAATTCTTCTAACAATGAAACAAACCAATGCGGATCCCGTGACCTCGTTGTCCGATCCTTTTTTTCAATCATGTATCTGCAATTGTTTAACAGACAATAATTAGACTCATTTACCACTTGTAAAAGCAGTTTGAACATGTAAGAACTTTGAAATCAGTTTTTCTGTTCAACGGTGTGGATTTTCATAATTTTGACTTTTCAAAATTTTTCCTTTTAACAACCACTTGTAATTTCAAAAAATTTTCTTTTTTTTAACTACTCCCCCTCAAAATGAGAAAGATATGACATTTCTGGATAAGTTAAATACTCATGGAGCTCCGCTAACCTGTATCAACTTTGATAAAGTGGATCTTGGAAACTCCTGCACACGAAAGTAACTACTTGAAAAAAGAAACCCAAGCCTTTTTGGTCTCGGGTTGAATTTGATAATCAACGTAATCAAATTTGTAACCATCATCGTAATCAAAATTTTCATCAAACATTCCGTTCAATGTTAATTTTGAAACTTTATCGACCTTTTCTTTTTCTGTCTGTTTTAGAAAATCATTTTTCAACTTTGAAAGATCATTTTTAGTAACTGCTTCTTTTGATTTGACACTTTCAGTTTAGCAGCAACAGACTTTCCTTTCTCAGAAGACTTCTTTTTTGCAACCCAGGATTGTGACATGAATCTTGCTTTCTTGATATAAAACCGTGAATAATCGTTTTTGTTTGACTTTGAAGTTTCATCTTTTACAAAAACTGAGTTTTCAAACTTTGATTCATTTTTGGGTTTTATTTCAGAAACAAATTCTTTTTTGGATTTTACAATCTCTGGTTGTTTTAGCTTTTCTTCTTTTGATTCATTCTTCCTTCATGGAAACACATGCTTTAAATTCAGACACTTGCGAGCAATGTGACCAACATTATTGCATTTAAAGCAAGTTCGATTATCAGAACCATTTCCACTAGTGGGTTTTACTCCACTTGTGTACTTGGTCTTAGCCTTGTCCCGAAGCTCTTTTTCCTTCTTGAAATCATCATTTGATTGCTTACCGATTAAGCTTTCCTCTTCAACCGTACTCGTTCCGTACAAAACTTTATGTGTTTACCTTTGTGTTCATGAAATGACAACTTCTGATTCCTTCTCGGTTCTTCTTCACTTTCCTATAAACCCAATCCTACTCTCCTGTTCTCAGGAAAATCACCACCACACTTTCGATAATTGTTAGTATTCCTTTTAGGTTTTGAGTAAAATCTTTTCTCATTTTTATTGAGATCATCTAATGAAACTTCAAGTTTGAAAAATTTGTCAAGTTGATTCTCTTTCACGTTCTGAATCGGAAAACTATCAATAAAATATAATCTATCAGAATCCTTCATCTTATATAACAATATTAGGATCATCACTTAGATATTTTCTAATAATATATCTTCATCTTCAGATTGTGATTCCGAGTTTTTGAACTTGATTTGGCGCTTTCAGAGCTGCCTTCATCGGAATCATTTCCCAAAACGTTTTTAACCACATTTTCTTCTACCGCTTTAATGTCATCGTTTGATATTTTAAAGTCCACGTCAATGTTCTCATGCAATTCATCTCTCATTTCTGACAAAAGAAGAATGATAAATGCCTTTTCAACTTCATCATCTTTCTTGCAACAGTAGTTTTCAAGAAGTGGTAGAGGAACATTTTCGTACACTTTACATTTTGATTTTTCACCATTTTCCTCCGACTTAATCGTAGGTAAAATGTAATCAATGACATAAGCATTAGTGGTATAAGATTTTACAATTAGCTTACCCGTTCAGTTTCAATTTTCATAGCATGAAGCTCTCTTTTTGTTTCAGCAATTGTGTTAATGTACATGTTAATTGCCTTTTGTTTATCAAGTACTGTGGCTTTTAACATTTTTTCATTAGCACCAAGTTCAAGATTAGCTGTTTCGATATTCTTATATTTGACTTGTATCTTGTCATAAGCTTGTTTCATGTTTCTGTAGTCATAACGAAAAGTTTCATTATGTTCAGTTAATTCTCTTCTGACTTTGACCTTATCAAGTCATGGTTCACAAGGACTTGTGCACTTTGTGCAAGGTTTTTCAACCTCCACAACTTTCACAACTTCCTTTTCAACAATCTTACCTCAGCTTTTACCTTTTCGGCCCCTGCTTTCAAAGCTTCTTGTTTTTGCATCTCAGCATAAGCTATCTCTTCTTCTTCTTCAATTCTCCGCATGTATGCTTCCAGAAACGCATTTTCAAAAGCAGCATCAACGTACGATGTCTCTGGTTCTTACAACCTCTGCCGTCATAGCCACACCAGTTTTCTTTCCGATGTATCTGTTCCAGTCAAAGTCATCTTCTGCATGATTAGCAACAAGAGCTTGTTCGGTTTCTTTGCAGATTTATCTTTCCGATGTATCCAATTCACAAACTTTTCCTTACATCCTTCAAACTCATCTATACTCATTAGCTTTGGCGGTTTCTGAGTAGTACCCATTTCATTGTCGATATTCATCTATTCGCCGCAAGAGTATTAGCATTTGATGAAGAAGCCATTTGAGAAACGAACACATTGTGAAAATCTTCCATCTTGACAACCTGAAGACTTATCTGAAAATATGATCAAAAACACTTGGAAATTGATTAGCAACAAACAAATTTAGCACGATCAGTACATTAAAAACGTTTAAATTTTTTTCCGAAAACAATTTTTACCGATTATATCTTTAAAATCGTCTCGTCGATACGATTCTAACGATATACATTGTTCGTGATGTTTTTCAGGATTTTCATGCCTTTTTTTATGAACCTTAAACAAGTTCGGGCGAACTTGTCAAAGGCTTATCAAGTTCGGTTGAACCTAATATGGATATTTCAAGAAACAGGTAAGTTCGGTCGAACTTATGAAGAGTTTTAAAACTTTAACTAAGTTCAGCGAACTTAAGCAAATTTTCAACAAACTTTATACAAGTTCGGTCGAACTTGATAAATTTTGAAGAATTTTGTGCTAAGTTCGAGCGGACTTGAGATAAAAAGCTGGAAAACTATCAAGTTCGGTCAAACTTGAGTAAAATTCAGTGAACTTTCGTCAAGTTCTTGGTCTCAAGTTCGATTGAAATGATTTTGCAAATCATGGTTTTTTGAACTTTTTGAAATCAAATCGGTTGAATTTGATGTCCAAACTCTCAAGGGTTTACCACAAGTGTATTTTACATGACATATTCAAAATCACCCATTTTTTACCATGAAATCATCAAGTATGTGAAAATGTTAAGAAAAATGATAGAATGGAGTAGAATAAAAGAGATTCTTTTCTTGATTACAGCAAATTTAGGTATCCAGGCTCTGATACCACTTGTAGGAACGTCCACGAACAGCACGGGAACCTAAATTTGTTATCTAATGTCCAATTAGGCGGAAACTAATGACATGTTAATCAAATAACAAGAATTACTCATTTAAACGTTGTTTTCATTGATCTAAAGTCATATACGTTCAAGAACTAGATCCGACAGAGCTTCGCCATCTCTGTGCCAAAATCTCTAACTCGTACAAATGAAAACCCAAGGCACCTATTTATAGGAACACAAGTTCGGCCATAAAAGACACAAGTTCGCCCGAACTTGCATAAGCAAGTTCGGCCGAACATGCATTACATGTTAATATCATGGGCAAACTTGGCCAAACAAGTTTGCTGATGAGACTGTAAGTTCACCCAAACTTGACCTAGTCAAGTTCGGCCGTACTTGACCTTCCAAGCACCATACCAGCGAACTTGTCCTATTACATACATAAATACGCCTCACTTCTAACACATTAAGCCCTATTCGCTCAGACTCGATACATAATGACGTTAATGATGAAGGCAACAGACATATGCCCCAACATGATTACTACAAGAGAGCTCTTCAATACAAACCATATCCAAAGAAGACACAAGTTGATATTGAAGAAAATCTTCAAAGAAAATTGAACAAGCTCTTGTTGCTAATCAAGAAGAAGATGGATTTGACTGGAACAGATACATTGTCAAGAAAACTAGAGTTTCTATGATGGTTGAGGTTATGGAAATATTCCAAAGCGTCAAATGTTGATGCTGTTCTGGAAAATGCAGCTGAGGAATAGGAGATTGCAAATCTCGAAAAGCAGAAAACAGAGGAAGCTGAGAGGTAAAAGTAGGTAGAATGTTTGAAAAGAAAGTTGTGAAAGTTGTGGAGGTTGAAAAACCTTGCACAAAGTGCACAAGTCCTTGTGAACCATGTCTTGATAAGGTCAAAGTCATAAGAGAATTAATTGAACATAATGAAACTTTTCGTTAAGATTACAGAAATATGAAAGAAGCTTATGACAAGATACAAGGCAAATATAAAAATGTCAAAAAATCTAATCTTGAACTTGGTGCTAATGAAAAAATGTTAAAAGCCACAGCACTTGATAAACAAAAAGCAATTAACATGCACATTAACACAATTGCTGAAACAAAAAGAGAGCTTCATGCTATGAAGATTGAAACTGAACGGGTAAGCCAATTGCTAAAATCTTATACCACTAATGCTTATGTCAATGATCACATTTTACCTACGATTAAGTCGGAGGAAAATGGTGAAAAATCAAAATGTAAAGTGTACGGAAATGTTCCTCCACCACTTCTTGAAAATTACTGTTGCAAGAAAGATGATGAAGTTGAAAAGGCATTTAACATTCTTTTTTTGTCATAAATGAGAGATGAATTGCCTGAGAACATTGACGTGGACTTTACAAAATCAAACGATGACATTAAAGCGGTTGTAAATAATGTGGTGAAAAATGTTTTAGGAAATGATTCTGATGAAAGTTCAAACAGTTCTTGTTACAGTCCGAAAGTGACGATACATCTTCAAAAAGTGATCTATGTGATGATCCTAAAGTTGTATTATACAAGATTAAGGAATCTGATAGATTGTACTTTGAAGAAAGTTTTCCGATTCGGGATGTAAAAGAAGATCAAATTGATAAACTGTTTAAACTTGTGGAAGTATCATCAGATGAATTTGAAAAGAATGAGAAAATGTTTTACTCTAAACCCAAACGGAATTTTAAAAATTACAGTAGAAATGGTGGTGATTTTCCAGAGATCATGAGAGTTGGACTGGGTTTAGAAGCTGAAGAAGAACTGATGAAGAACTCAAAGTCGACGTTCCAAGCATACAAAGGTAAAAACATCAACTTTGTGTATGGAACGAATACGGTTCAAGAAAAAGGTAAGATTGGTAAGCAATCAAACGATGAGTTCAAGAAAGAAAAAGAACTTCGTGACCAGGCTAAATCGGCAAGTGATATAAAACCCGCTAGTGGACACTCACATGATAACCGGACTTGCTTTAAATGCAATGAAGTTGGTCACATTGCTCGCAAGTGTCCGAAGTCAAAACCTGTGTATCCACGAAGGAGTGGTTATTCTGAGGTTGAGAAAAAAAACAAATAGAGATTGTGAAACCAAAGACTGAATATGTTACTGAAATAAAACTAAAAAATGAATCAAAGTTAAACACAAACGATGATTCGAGGTTTTATATCAAAAAAGCTAGATGTATGTCACAATCTTGGATCACTAAAAAGAAATCTTCTGAAATTGAAAAGTCTGTTGCTACTAAAACTGAAAATGTCAAATCAAAAGAAGCAGTTATTAAAAATGATCTTCAAAGTTGAAAAATGACTTTATAAAACAGACAGAAAAAGAAAAGGTCGAAAAAGTTTCAAAATTATCATTGGACGAAATGTTTGATGAAAATTTTGATTATGATGATGGTTATGAATTTGATTACGTCGATTATCAAGTTCAACCAAAGACCAAAAAGGCTTGGGTTTCTCTTTTCAAGTAGTTACTTTCATGTTCAGGAGTTCCTAGATCCACTTCATCAAAGTTGATTCAGGATTGAGGAAGCTCCAGATCGTTTTAACTTATCTAGAAATGTCATATCTTTGTCATTTTGAGGGGGAGTAGTTAAGAAGAAAACTTTTTGAAATTACAAGTGGTTGTTAAAAGGAAATTTTTGAAAAGTCAAGATTATGAAATCCACACCGTTGAACAGAAAAACTGATTTCAAAGTTCTTACATGTTCAAACTGCTTTTACAAGTGGTAAATGAGTCTAATGATTGTTTGTTAAACAATTGCAGATACAGATTGAAAAAAAGGATCGGACGACGAGGTCACGGGATCCACATTGGTTTGTTACTTTTTAGAAGAATTTATTTAAATCTAAAATTCAGAAATATGTTTTTGATTTTAGGGGGAGTAAGAAATTTTTAAAATTATTTGTTGAAAACCAAAAACATATGAAAAGGTTGAAAAAAAATTTATTGAAAAAATGCAAAAAGTACAAAAACATGAAAAAGACAAAAAGAATTTTGTTGTCAAAAAGGAAATGAGAGTACATCAGCGGACTATCACAGTATGCTAAAGATTTGTAAAGTTTAAATGTGATAAATAAGTCTTACTGTGGATGTGTCGATAGGCTTTACACGTTCAGTAGATTGTTTCCAGGATATAAACTAAATTTTACAACTGCTTAATCTTGTGGATTAACACATCTTGGATATATGGACTTAGTACTCTGAAATTTCAATTGAAGGGTTGCCTGATTCTGAGATACGAGGTCTTTATAGATGATTGATATCTTGGGTATTATACAAGTTCTTCTGATTTTGCGGAAGCAATAGCCTAGAACTTCTATCATGCTTTTGCTATAAACCCCTAAAAGTTGAATGCAATCTTGAAAGGAATCGAAAGATCTAATCATTTGCAATGCTTAAAAGATTCCTTAAGTGGAACACTCCTAAAAGATGAGCCTTTATCTCTTTGTCGGTACGGTAGTACTAACATGAGCTCTCAAGGTCTCGCACAACCCGGATACAGATATCAATTACGCTATACCTACCTGTAAGATGAAATCTAGGGAATCTGGATTCGGGAGTATATTCAAGAGGTGGGAACCATAGTTAAGTCAAGTTTCATAATTCTTACCTAACATATCTTGGAACAATTGAGAAACGTGATGAAGTTTAAGTGGACAAACATATCGACAATCTAGGTAAACGAGTTTAAAACTTAAAGTGATCAAAAGGTCAACGGTACTGGTGATATGTCTCAAACAACTGATATGATCCTTAGACACGAATTCACAAAAATATGTCTGTAAATATGTTTGTACATAGTTTAGTTTACCTATTAAAGGTTCTGTAAATACTTTACTTACTTTTTAAAAATCCAAAAAGATTTTCAACAAGCCAATGTCGGAGAATGGATCATCGAAGTCTGGTAAGAAAAAGTTCATTAATTTGAAACTTTAAAATTGACAAAAACATCAGTTGTTCACAACGGTTTTAGCCAAGGTCATTAACTTGGACTTTGTTGAAAAAATTAGTAAATCAAGGCCATTAACTTGGACTTGATCAACTAAGTGGATTTTATTTCAATAATTGAAAGTTGAAGGTTTTAAACGTAAAATGTTCCAAGGTCATTAATTTGAACTTGAAATAACTGAAAAATGAAACTGAAATTTGAAGTACAAGGTTTGTACAGGTGGTATGTAATTCATGTGGAACAAAATTTCAAATTAGAATCTGAAAGTTTATTTGAATTCCCAAGTACTTTGAAACAGGAAGTAAAGTTTTAGGGGGAGCAGGATGAAATGTGATTGAAGATAAAGCTTAAATCTAGAGGGAGCACATCTCACAACAAGGGGGAGCTTGGAGATTAAAGTTTTATCAAGATTAAATTGAAGAAAAGAGAACGTTTGAAGATCATAAAGTTTAATGCTTATTCCAGGATAAAGATAAAGACTCAGGAACTTTTTGAAGTCTGATGATTACGAGGCGTTCAAAGAAGACTATGTCACTTGAAGACTGACGAGGATGATTATTGTCAAAGATGTCTATGAAAGTAGATGCCTACGGCAACATCCAAGGGGGAGTCTGTTGGTACATATGTCTGTTGCCTTCGTCATTACACGAGAACGAGTCTGGAATAAACGAGAGTTTCTGAAGACCGAACAAGACAAAGTACATATCCAAGAGGGAGTCTATTGGTGCATAATGTCTATAGAATAGTCTTGTATCGAGTCTGTATAGAATAGGTGAATCGAGGCGTATTTATGTGAGATTTAGGCCAAGTTCGCTGGTCATGGTGTGTAGGAAGTCAAGTTTGGTCGAACTTGACTAGGTCAAGTTCGCCCGAACATCTTCTCCCACCAGCGAACTTGTGCAACTATAAATATGTGCCTTGGTGATTTCATTTGTAACTTTGTCAATTCAAGATGAAGCTCTGTTGGATCCGGATCTTGAATATATTAAACTTTAGATCAATGAAAACAACTATTAAACGAGTAATTCTTGTTATCTGGTTAACTTGTCATTAGTTTCCGCCTAATCAGACAATAGATAACAAATTTAGGTTCCCGAGCTGTTTATGGACGTTCCTACAATTAGGTCTGATTCTGTGGAGAAGAATTCATGTTTGCACTGAACGCTATCTGAATTTTCAGGCTTGAAATGTTGTCTTCCATCCCGGTTTTGTAATACAGACCAACATCTTGAACAATGTTAGCATTTTTCGATTTTGCGATCTTCAAAAGTTCCGTCTCATGATCTTCGAGTTTGTCGATGAATGTTGACAGCTTAAAGAATTCCCAGTTCGAACTTTCTTTCAGAACCATCAGTTAAGTAGTCCACTCTCCGTCAGGTAATGCGTCTGCAAGCTTATCGATGTACTCTTGTTCTGTCTTCTCGAGACCGTGTCTTCTAATTTGGACTTTTAGATGACAGAAACGCTCAATCATCTGCTTCATAGTCTCACCCTTCAACATGTTAAAGATATCGAACTCCTTCATGATGAGAGCTTTCTTACTCTTGATCATCTCTGCGCTACCTTGGTATTTCTTTTGTAGCGATAGCCAGAGTTCTCTTGCAGTCGTGTATTTCGGCAACAGAACTAGAATATCCTCTTTAACAGATTGTTGTATGAGGCTAATCATCTTTTTCTCAGCAATGTATTCTTCATTCTGTGTCGTGGAGTACTTGAACTTCTCCAGAACTTGCTGATTTTCGTCCAACGGAACAGTATAACCTCTTTCAATCGACACCCAGCCTAGGAAATGCATGGCTTAAACCCAATAGGTAAATTTCTCCTTCCATCCTTCATACTCGTCCATGCTCATTAGCTTTGGCGGTTTAACAGTCATGCCCATTTCGTTGTCTAGATTGACTTGCTGTATGACATTAGCATTGAATGTACCCACTCCGGACATATACGCTCTCTGAATATCATCCATCGCGAATATCGAGACATGTACGCTGAAAACACGTTAAACTTTTGAAAAGTCAGATTTACTACAAGGTTCGGTCGAACTTGTAGTTGTGAATGAAGCATTCAGATTTTGTCACAAGTTTGGTCGAACTTGTGACTTTTGATATGAAAATTCCCTGAGCAACCTCGTTCGAACTTGCTGAATGAATTTTATAAGAACTTGTAAGTTCGGGCGAACTTAACCAAAATTTTCTTGATATTAATCAAGTTCGGTCGAACTTGATATAAAATCAATGAATATTTTGTAAGTTCGAGCGAACTTGACTATAATTCTCTCAAAAAATGCCTCAAGTTCGAGCGAACTTAGCGAAATTTTATCAAAAACACCTCAAGTTCGAGCGAACTTGGTAAAAATTCACTCAGAAAGTGACTTTTTACCTCAAGTTTGGTCGAACTTGGCTAACAAGTTCGATGATGAGGGTTTTGAAAAACATGGTTTTTGCAACATTTCGACACCAGTTCGTTTGATTTTAGTCTCCAAACTCTCAGGGGTTTATCTATGATGTATTTAACATGTCATATTCAAAATTGGACAGAAGTTGACCGTGAATTCTTCATTTTGTGTAAAAGTTAAGAAAAATAGAAGAATGGAGTAGAATTAGAAGTGTTCTTGTCTTGATAACAATCAAATCAGGCTGTTCTAGCTCTGATACCACTTGTAGGACCAATCCTCAATGCATAGGAACCTAGATTTGATCTCTATTGTTCATAATAGCGGAAATATTATGACAAGTTTACCAAATAATAATAATTAATCAGTTAAACGTCAATTTTATTGATATAACGTCGAGTCTCCAAATAGACAGACCTTCGCCTCATAAATGCTAAAGTTACAAATGAGGAACATTAGCTAGCTATTTATAGATGTCTAAGTTCGTTGGTGAGGGACATGAGTTCGGGCGAACTTGCCAACACAAAGCCACCTCAAGCGAACTTGACTCAAATCTACATAAATACATCATTTTGCTAGCCTATTCAACTCTAATCTATACAGAGTCGATATAAGACTAAGACATAGACATTCTGCCCCAACAAAAACTGAAAATTTTTTCATCCATTCACTACAAGTTCGACCGAACTTGTAGTTGTACTAATCATTTTCAAAGTTTGAACGTGTTTTCAGCGTACGTGTGTCGATATTCGTGATGGATGATCTTCAAAGAGCGTTTATGTCAGGAGTGGGTACGTCCAATGCCAATGTGATACAACAAGTCAACCTTGAAAACGAAATGGGCACGTCCGTTCAAACCTACGAAGTTAATGAGTATGGACGAGTAAGAAGGATGGAAGGAGAAGTTCAGTTATTGGGTTCAAGCCATGCATTTCCAAAGCTGGGTGGCTATTGAGAGAGGTTATGTCGTTCCGTTAGACAAAAATCAGCAAATTCTGGAAAAGTACAAGTACACCACAATACAAAAAGATGAGTACATTGCCGAGAAAAAGATGATCAGTCTCATTATACAATCCGTTAAAGAGGATATGTTGGTCTTGTTGCCCGAATACATGACGCGAGAAAGCTATGGTTATCATTACAAAAGAAATACCAAGGAAGCTCAGAGATGATCAAGAGTGAAAAAGCTCTTATCTTGAAGGAATTCGATATTTTTACCATGTTGAAGGGCGAGACAATGAAACAGATGATTGAGCGTTTTTGTCATCTGAAAGTCCAAATGAGGAGACACAGTGTAGAGAAGACAGAACCAGAGTACGTCGATAAGCTTGCTGATGCGTTGAGTGGACTACTTATCTCATGGTCTTGAAAGAAAGTCCGAATTGGGAATTTTTCAAGTTAGCTACATTCATCGACAAATTTGAAGGTCATGAGATGGAACTTCTAAAGATCGCAAAGTCGAAGAATGCTAACATTGTTCAAGATGTTGGTCTGTATTACAAGAACAGAATGCAAGACAACATTTCAAGTCCAGAGATTCAAACAACATTCAGTGCAAATATGAACTCTTCACCACAGAATCAGAATCAATCATATCCTCAATATGATCAAAGTCCACAGAGTTCTTCGTTTTCAAGCACTAGTTCAAATTCTTCATATCAGAGTCAAGCAAATCAGAATCAACAAACGAATTATGATCCGAGTGTGTACAAGTGTAACATTGCTATCAATCTAAACAATGTTGTTTCTGAGCAAGTTGCAAAACAACACACGCACTTCTCGCCACAGTTCTAGATCGTATGAAAGTCTGGTAGCAGGAAAAATTGGCAATCCTGAAATGACCGCAGAAGACTACGATCAGGTGGATGAAGAAGAGCTTGAACTAATGGACATTAAATGGTCCTTAGCTTCTATCATTCGAAGGGTGACAAAGTTTGTTGCACTCACATGTCGAGGTATCAGAAATTCAAGCAACAAGCTAGGGTTCGACAAATCAAAGGTCACTTGTTTCAGATGCCGACAGAAAGGGCATTTCAAGAGAGAATGCAAAAATCCTGAAGCCACGGGCAATCAGAGTCCATTTGGAGGTGGTAACGAATACTACAAGAAGTCATACAGTATAAACCATTTCTGAAGAAGACACAAGTTGAAATCTAGAAAAACCAAACAAAACAATACTGAGAAGGCAATGGTTGCTTCGAACGAGGATGATGGCTTTGATTGGAATTCTTACATTGGCAAGAAGACCGGTGTTGCATTGATGGCTGAAATTGTCAAAGATACATCTTTTGAGAAGCCCTGGAGAATGCTCTACTCGAATAGTATCTGCAACAACAGGAAGAAGAGGAGACTTATCTTCACATGAAGACACAAGGCATTTTATCTCCTAACTCAACTTCTAGTTTTGCAGGTAACTTTGACGGAAGTTCTCATGAGCAAGTGGTCGAGGAGAAATCGAATGATGAAGTTATCCTTGATGCTGCTCAAGAAGTGAACGCTGAAAACCTCACGGACATTGCCAATAAAGCTATGATGGCAAATCTTACCAAGGTAGGTCCGGAGGTAAAGGAATTTGTCAACGCTCATTTGATTTATAAGACATCATTCTATACAATCCTCGGATTAAAGACCCGACTTATTAACATAGTTATCCTATATTAGGACTCGCTTGATTTTCCTGGGACTCTTGCGCTTTGTTATTTTTCTTGAACAAGGATACTTTTGCAACCCCAAGTGAGTACATAGTCCACTCTTTTATGTTTTCAAATATTTTGGGGTGAAACACATGTGCCTACTTATTACTTTATTGATTTCATGCTTTTATGACATATACTTGCTATTTTCATCTAGTACACATATAGTACATGATTTCAATTATGTTTTGCTATGTAGGTTGACTTGAGCATGCTAGCACATTGATTTCAAAGACACCTTTTGCGGCATATGTTGACTTAGCATATGAGCAGATTGATTTACATTACATTTTGCTATGTATGTTGACTGAGCATGCTAGCACATTGATTTCAAAGACACCTTTTGCGGCATATGTTGACTTAGCATATTAGCACATTGATTTACATTACATTTTGCTATGTATGTTGACTGAGCATTCAAGCACATTTACGGACATTTCTACTTCGTATGTTGACTTAGCATACTTAGTACATGGTTTAAAGACATTTTTCACGACATTGCTAACATTGACTATAACATTTGGTTTGTTTAACGGGACATAATACATTCATTAACATTGATCACGCCGCCCGGTAGTGTGTAATGGTACCATAGGACTTGACAAATCCCGTTCCCCGCTTCCTAGGTTTGTTTGGAAGTAGGGAATGACAAAATCCGAATAAATTTTTGATAAACCTTTGACTTGATAAGGGTTTATCCGACAGTCTCAAGGCTTGAATGTATGCGATAAACATAACTACATAAATGTTCATATCAAATAAAGCATTGGTTTTGCAAAACATGACTTTTGATTTAAAACTTCAGTTTATTCAAGACATTGTTTTGTACATGACATTGGTTAAACACGACATTATACATGTGGCTCGAGTAAAGTCTTTTTACTTGCCACACAAGACATTTGTTATGCAAGACATGGTTTATACCTAACATTGTGACATATTACATTGTTTACACATGACATTTGACATTTGTTTGACAAGACATTTTTGGGGGTTATTTGATAAGTGGTTTAAATAACGAGATGTGTGTAATATGATAAAAGCATGGTGGATACGCCGCTGGTACTTCCTATATATAAGTGATTTCATGATATTACATATCGTAGCGTTATTTAAACCACTTCGACAAAGACAAAGACATGACACATTTGGTACAAATATCATATTTTTTTCACAAGACATTGTTTTACAAATGGCATATTTTATACAATTCATTATCTTCCGATTAATTATTTAACCATACATCCTTCTTTTATATCATTTGATTTTCACAATGATTTTCATATGATTTTGTAAAAGAAAACATTTTACAAGGTTCATGACTACTTTTCATTAAACTATTATTTTAACTTCATGTTGGTGCATAATGTATATGTCTTAGTCTTGTATCGAGTCTGTATTGTATAGAGCTGGATAGGCTAGGTTAAGGAGTATTTATGAAGAGTCTTAGCCAAGTTCGCCCATATGATAACATGTTTGAGCATGTTTGGCTGAACTTGCATAGGCAAGTTCGGGCGAACTTACACATGATTGGGCCGAACTTGTAAACCTATAAATACCTAGCTTTTGTGTCTCATTTGCAACTTTGGCATTGTAGAGGCGAAGCTCTGTCAGTCTGTAATCTGAACGTTAATCAATGAAACTGAGATTAACTAATTAACTCTTGTCTATTGGTAACACGACGTAATATTTCCGCTATTATGGATGTTAGATATTAAATTTAGGTTCCTAAGCATTAAGGATCGGTCCTACAAGTGGTATCAGAGCTAGAACAGCCTGATTTGATAGTATCAAGACAAGATCACTTCTATTTCTACTCCATTCTTCTTTTTCTTTAACTTTTGATCACAAAATGAAGAATTCACGGTCAAAATCTTTTGAATTTTGAATATATCATATAAAATACAACAAAGATAAACCCTTGAAAGGTTGGAGACCAAATTCAACCAAATTCATGTCGAAATTTTGAAAAAAAAACATGTTTCTGAAAACTTTCTGGAACGAACTTGTTGGCCATGTTCGGCCGAACATGCACTAAAACATCACTTTTCAAGTGATTTTTTAGTAAGTTCGCCCGAACTTAGGTGATTTTTGAGGAAATTTGCGTCAAGTTCGCCCGAAGATACTAAATTTTCATTAATTTTACATCAAGTTCGACCGAACTTGTGTAAAATCAAGAAGATTTTAAGTAAGTTCGCCCGAACTTGCTTGTATTTCATCAAAGTTCTTTTGAACAAGTTCGCTCGAAGATATGTTTAATTGGGGTTATAAGTTCGACCGAAGATTAAACAGAATTTTTCAAAGTAAACCTAACAAGTTCGACCGAACTTGTTAGAAAATTCAAGAATACTTCATTTGTCACTACAAGTTCGACCGAACTTGTAGTAGGACTAACTGTTTTCAAAGTTTTTGAAAAATTTTCAGCGTATACGTTTTCACAATGGAAGATCAACTAAGAGCTTATATGTCCGGAGCTAGTTCGTCAAATGCCAATGTGATTAATAAAGTCAATCTTGATAACGAAATGGGAATGACAGTCAAACCGCCCAAGCTAATGAGCATGGACGAATACGAAGCATGAAAAGAGAAATTTACCTACTGGGTTCAAGCCATGCACTTTGCTGGCTGGGTGTCAATCGAAAGAGGCTACACTATTCCGGTAGATGAACATCAACAAGTTCTTGAGAAGTACAACTACTCGACAGCTCAGAGAGACGAATACATTGCTGAGAAAAAGATGATCAGTCTCATCCAACAGTCAGTCAAAGAAGATATTCTGATCTTGCTACCAGAGTATACTACAGCAAGAGAGCTTTGGTTGTCGTTACAGAAGAAATACCAAGGAAGTGCCGAAATGATCAAAAGCAAGAAAGCTCTCATTCTGAAAGAATTTGATATTTTCAGCATGCTAAAGAATGAAACCATTAAGCAAATGATTGAGCGTTTCTGTCACCTCAAAGTGCAAATGCGAAGACACGGTCTCGAGAAGACGGAACAAGAATACATCGACAAACTTGCTGACGCACTACCAGAGGGTGAATGGACTACATATTTGATGGTTCTGAAGAATAGTGATAAGTGGGATTTCTTCAAGTTGTCAACGTTTATTGATAAACTCGAAGGTCACGAATAGAGCTTCTGAAGATAGCAAAGTCAAAGAACGCTAATGTAGTTCAAGACATCGGTTTGTACTACAAAATCGGAATTCAAGATAACATTTCGAGTCCAAAAATTGGAACTGCTTTTAGTGCAAACATGAATGCTTCTCTACAGAATCAGAATCATTCACAGCCTCAGTATAACCAAAGTCCACAAAATTCTTACTCGAGCACTGGTTCAAATTCAACATTCCAAAGTCAAGCAAATCAGAACCAACAGCAAAGTTCCGATCCGAATGTTTACAAATGCAACATCGTAGTGAACTTGAACAATGTTGTTTCAGAAGAAGTTGCAAAACAACATATGTCCTACTCGCTACAGTCTTAGAGTCTTATGAATGTCTTGTTGCCGGCAAGATAGGAAACCCCAAGATGACCGTAGAAGATTATGACCAGGTTGATGAGGAAGAGCTCGAACTAATGGACATCAAATGGTCCTTAGCTTCGATCATCAGGAGAATGACAAAGTTCGTTGCACTCACGGGTCGTGACCTAGGAAACTCTAGCAACAAATTGGGTTTTGAAAAATCCAAAGTCACGTGTTTTAGATGTCGACAAAAGGGACATTTTAAAAGAGAGTGTAAGAACACCGAGGCAACATGAAATCAAAGTCCTTTCGGAGGAGGGAATGAATATTACAAGAAGGCGCTTCAATATAAACCGTTCCCGAAGAAAACTCAAATTGAGATCCAAGAAAAGCCAAATAGTAGTACCACGGAGAAAGCCATAGTTGCATCTACAGAAGATGACGGTTTTGACTGGAACTCTTATATTGGGAAAAAGACCGGAGTTGCTTTGATGGCAGAGATAGTTGAAGATAATTCTGTAGAGGAAGTAGCGGCAGCAGCAGAAGCAGCAGCTTTCGAACAAGCTATTCTGGAACAATACTTGCATCAACAACAGGAAGAAGAGGAATATATCCATATGCAGAGACAAGGAATTTTATCCTCTAATTTTTGTGACAGTTTTGCCGGTCACTTTGATGGAAGCACGAAAGAACAAGTGGTTGAGGAGAAAAAGATTGATGAAGTGATTGTTGATATCACTCAAGAAATGAAAGTCGAAGATCTCAAGGACATGGTAGATAAAGCTTTAATGGCAAATCTAACCAAGGTAGGTCCAGAGATAAAGATTATTGAGAAATAAGTTGTCAAAGTACAAGTTGTAGAGGTTGAGAAACCTTGTACAAAATGTACTAAACCTTGTGTCGAATGTGCCAAAAAATCAAAGATCATCACTGAAAACAATGTGCATAACGATTTGTTAAAATATGATTATCGCACAATGAAAGAAGCGTATGACAAAATGAAAAATGATTATGGCATACTCGACAGAAATAACACCGAACAACATGATAATAGAAGAATGTTGAGTGGTACAGTAATGGATAAACAAAGAGCAATTAACATTTATATCAACACTTCAAGATATGACAATTGAAACTGAAAGAGTTTGACAATTGTTAAGAAGTTATACCACTAACGCCTATGTTATCGATCACATTCTTCCAACAGTCTCATCAGAATAAAAACCTAAAACCAAAGCAGGCAAAGAATATAGCAATGTTCCTCCACCCCTTTGTGAGAAATATTGTGTTAAAACTGCAGACGGGATGGATAAGGCACTCAATGTTGAATTACTTTCTGAAAAGAAAACCGAGTTGCCAGAGAACATTATGCTAAATCTGATGATGATAACAACGTTGTGGTTAACAAAGTTGTTGAAAATGTTTTAAGTGATTCTGATGATGGCAGCTTCAAAAGCGCCAACTCAAGTTCAAAGAATTCTGATTCACAATCTGAAAATGACGATAAGTCGTCAGAAGATGGTCTAAGTGACGATCCTAATATTGTAATGTACAAAATTAAGGATTCAGATAGACTATACTTTGATGTTAGCTTCCCGATTCAGAATGTGAAAGAAGAATTGCTTGATAAATTCTTTAAACTCATGGAAGTCACATCAGAGGAATTGGTAATCAATGAACGAAAATTCTATTCCAAACCTAAAAGAAACAATTACCGAAGAAACGATGGTGATCATCCGGAAAACCGGAGAGCAGGGTTGGGTTTAGAAGAAGAAATTGATGAACCTGTAAAGAAACCGTCACCATTTCATGATTATAAAAACAAAAACATGAAGTTTGTATATGGGACAAATACAGTTCATGAGGAGAATTTGGTTGGTAAGCAATCAAATGATGAGTTCAAGAAGGAGAAAGAACTTCGAGATAAAGCCAAGGTTACAAGTGGTGCCAAAACCTCTAGTAGGGTAAAGCCACCGGTTAAAGGACATCCACTTGATAATCGGACATGTTTCAAGTGCAATGAAATTGGTCATATGGCACGACATTGTCCGAAATCAAAATCGGCTTATCCTCGAAGAAGAGATTCTAATGTGGTTAAAACAAAGGAACCGGTGTTTGCAAAACCTATAAAGATTTTGAAACGAAATGAATCAAAACCAGAAGTTAAACCAAAGTCTGAAAAGATTTTTGAAAATTCAATTTTCAAAAAGGTGAAACTTCTAGGTCTAATGAAAACAAGTTTTACATCAAAAAGGCTAATATCAAATCTCAAACCTGGATTGCCAAGAAAAGGTCAACAACATCTGATGTTGTTAAGTCTGAGCTGGTAAAGACTGACAGCACAAAATAATCAAAGTCTGAAATCACTAAGCCTGAGCAGGTAAAGACTAGTGAGAATGTGAAAGAAATTAAAACAAAAATCAAGAACGATAATGTCAAATCTGTAAAAGATAAGAAAAAAGTGAAATTTTCAAACATTAACATTATTGAAATAGATGATGAATTTGATTTTGATGATGTTGATGAGTTTGAATATGCTTTTGTTGATGGTTATCCTGTAAAACCCAAGACCAAGAAGGCTTGGGTTGAGCTTTTCACCTAATTTCTGAATTTTGCAGGGGCTCCAAAGATCTGTACTTTCAAAGTGGATTTTGGATAGTGGAGCATCGAGGCATATGATGGGAATGAAGGCATTGCTATTCGACATTAAAGCTATCAATGGTGGATATGTTGGATTTGCAGGAAATCAAGGTGGAAGGATAGTCGCCGAGGGAAAACTTTCCAATGGTGTAGTTTCTTTTGATCGCGTGAACTATATTGCAGAGCTTGAGAACAATCTTCTGAGTATATCGCAGATTTGTGATAAGAAATTTACAATCCATTTCAATGATGTGGAGTGTATTATCTTGAAGCCGGGATTCAAAATTCCAGATGAGTTGATTCTGATGCGAGCACCTTGAGAAAATGATTTATATGTTCTTGATATGGGTGTTGCTACCACTTCATCACAATCAGCATAATGTTTTGTATCAAAGGCTACTGAAAAAGATTCTATTCTTTGGCATCAAAAGATGGGGCATATTCATTTGCGAAAAATGAATTTCTTGGTTCATAATGATCTTGTAGAAGGCGTAAATCTTCGAAGTTTTCAAATGTCTGATCATTGCTTGGAATGCAAGAAGGGAAAGCAGATCAAGAAATCACATCCAAAGAAAATTCTAAACTCAATCAAGTTGCCGTTAGAACGTCTACACATGGACTTATTTTGTCCTGTAAATGTTCGAAGCTTCTCAGGAGACTTATATTGCTTGGTCGTGACAGATGATTATTCGAGATATTCGTGGGTATTCTTTCAAGAATCAAAAGACGAAACGTTCGAGAACTTGGTTATTCTATTCAAGACACTCGAGAACATTTATCATCTGCCGGTCAGACGCATTAGAAGTGTCAACGGCACAGAGTTTAAGACTAACAAAATGAAGAAATTCTGCAACGCAAAAGGGATTCGGCACGAGTTTAGTGCTCCCTATACTCCACAACAAAACGGAGTTGTTGAACGAGAGAATCGAACTTTGATTGAAACTGCGAGAACCATGCTTGCGGATTCTAAACTTCCAATTAGCTTCTGGAGCGAAGCAGTTGATGTGGCTTGCTACACGCTAAACAGGGTTCTCACAGTCAAACCAACAAAGAAAACATGTTTTGAGATGATAAACCGACGAAAGCCAAATTTGAATTTCTTAGAACTATTCGGTGCTCCTTGTACAGTAATAGACCAAGATGGCAAATTCGGAAGGTTTCTTTGTCGGATATGCGAGTCCGTTGAGAAGAGTATATGTTTCTTCATTGTGAAAAGTTATTGAAGCACAGCACGTGGATTGTTTCAATTACACGGATCCTATTCAAAGGAAAGGTGACGCGTGGCTGTTTAACTATCAAGGCCTATGGAAGTCATTTGACTTGCCCAAATAACCAACTAACGAAGAAGTTGCAGCGTTATATTATCTTCACCAGTCAGCAAATCAAGAACAAATTGTTCGACCAATTGTGGTTAATCAACCCACGTTGGATCCATCTTCTTCTGGTGCAAGTTCAAACAATAGTAGTGTTCCGGCTGAAAATGTTTTTGAAACATTATCATCACCCACTACTCTTCCAACAAATGCCTCTACCGAACCAATGAATACAACAACGGTGCCCAGTATGCCTCAGTATCAAGATTCTGATTCAGATGAAGCACCAACATTTGATGCTGATGGGGAATCATCTTCTTCAGATGAAGAAGTGGAGCAGATAACAAGTCTTCTTAATCAATCTGCAGTCCCGAACAACAGAAATGAAGCTTCATCAAGCTCTCCAAACATTGAATTGTTTGTTGATCTCAACATCACTAATCAGCAAAACTCAGTAGATGTTCCAAGTGAAGAATTACCGCGATCATATTCCTATCATCTGTCAACAAATATTATTAGAGAACTTCAAACTGGTGTTAGAACTCGAGGGCAAATTAATAAAGCACTCAGTGGTTTCTGTACACGTGTTGCTACAACCCAGAACTATTGTTTCCATTCATGTTTCATTTCTCAGATTGAGTCTAAGACAGTTAACGAAGCTTTAGCAGATGAAAACTGGGTACAAGCAATGCAAGAAGAATTATTGCAGTTTGAGAAGTTGGGTGTGTGGAAGCTTGAAGATCTACCAGAAAATCAGAAAACAATTGATACAAAATGGGTCTTTAAGTGTAAACGTGATGATAGAGGAGTTATTGTTCATAACAAAGCTAGGCTTGTTGTCAAGGGATTTCATCAGCAGGAAGGTATAGATTACACGGAAGTCTATGCACCAGTAGCTCGATTGGATCTATTCGAATATTTCTAGCTTTCGCATCATGGAAAGGTTTTAAGGTCTATCAATTGGATGTCAAATCAGCTTTTCTGTATGGCAAATTACACGAGAAGGTGTACGTTGGACAACCACCGGGGTTTGTCGATCCACTTAACGAGAAGAAAGCGTACCTACTGGATAAAGCCCTTTATGGTCTACACCAAGCCCCGAGAGCTTGGTACGAGACGTTGTCGCAACATCTCGTCGGAAACGGCTTTATCAGAGGAACTGTGGATAGTACTCTTTTCACCAGAGAAGTTGATGGCCATCTGATTACAGTTCAAATCTATGTTGACGACATCATCTTTGGATCTACAAACGATAGTCTCTTCAAGGAGTTTGAGAGAATCATGAAAAAGAAATTCGAAATGTCCTCGATGGGCGAAATGAAGTTCTTTCTTGGTTTGCAAGTAGATCAGCTTCCGGATGGTATTTTCATTCACTAGACTAAGTATGTTCATGACATCTTGAAGAAGTTTGGAATGGAAAGCTTGAAGCCTTTATCTACACCTCTTGCTCTCAACCACGGCATTTGTGTTGACGAGACTGGAGCCAAAGTTGATGAGACGTTATACAGATCGATGATTGGATCACTGATGTATCTGACGGCATCGCGCCCAGATATTATGTATCCAACCTGCCTATGCGCCAGATATCAGTCGAGCTCGAGGATCTTACACATGCAGATCGTGAAGCGTATCTTCAGATATCTAAAAGGATGCCCAAGCACCAGCTTATGGTACCCGAAGAACGACAATTTCGACCTCATAGGCTATGTTGATTCCGATTTTGGTGTAGATAAGTTGAATTCTAAATCAACTACAGTGGGATGCCAGTTCTTTGGAACAAGAATGGTAACCTGGCAGTGTAAGAAACAGACTACGGTCGGTCTCTCTACATGTGAAGCTCAGTATATCTCGGCCCCCAGTTGTTGTTCAAAGATTCTGTGGATTCAACAACAGATGAGAGACTTTAGTCTGCAATTTCTACACTCCGAGTATGTTGATAACAAGGCAGCCATCGATATAACTAAAAATCCGGTTCATCACTCACGCACAAAACACATTGAAATTCGTTATCATTTCATTCGTGATTGCTACGAAAAGAAATTGGTACGAATAGAAAAATCCACACCGACGAACAAAAGGCTGATTTTATACCAAACCATTTTCATTATCACGGTTTAAATACTTGTTGATAATTAACGGTATGAAAAATTTGCTGACAGGTGCGGATGCTGAGGTTGAATACGGATCGGATGACGAGTTCGCGTGATCCACATTGGTTTGTAAATATCTTTCTAGTTTAGAATTTTATTAAAAACTAAAATCCAAAAAGATGTTTTTGATTTTAGGGGGAGAAATGTTAGAGAAAATAAAAAAACATTCGGAAAATTTAAAATCCAAAAACATATATAAATTCAAAATGTTCAAAAACATTGAAAAAGACAAAAAACAATTCAGTGTCATAAAGGAAATGATAGTACATTAGTGGACTATCACAGTATGCTAAAGAAATGTAAAGTTTTAAAAAGTAATAAACGAGTCTTACTACGGATGTGTCGATAGGCTTAACACGTTCAGTAAACGGTTTTCGAGATATAAGCTAAATTTTACAACTGCTTAATCTTGTGGATCAACACATCTTGGATATATGGACTTAGTACTCCGAAATTTCGTTTGAAAGATTGCCTGATTCTGAGATATGAGGTCTTTATAGATAGTTGATATCTGGGGTATTATACAAGTTCTTCTGATTTTGCGGAAGCAATGGCCTAGAACTTCTATAATACTTTCGCTTTAAACCTCCAAATTGCATGCAATATTGAAAAGTATCGAAAGATATAATCATATGCAATGCTGAAAAGATTCCTTAAGTGGAACACACCTTAAAGACGAGTCTTCATCTCTTTGTCTGTACGGTAGTACTAACCTAAGCTCTCAAGGTCTCGCACAACCCAGATACAGATAGCAATTACGCTATATTCACCTGTAAGATGAAATCTAGGGAATCTGGATATGGGAGTATATTCAAGAAGTGGGAACCATAGATAAGTCAAGTTTCATGAATTCTATCTTAACATATCTTAAATAGTGAAGAAATGTGGTAAAGTTTATGTGGACAAACATATCGACAATCTAGGTAAACGAGTTTAAAACTTAAAGTCATATAAAGGTCAACGGTATTGGTGATATGTCTCAATCAACTGATATGATCCTTAGACATGAATTCACAAAAATGTCTGTAAATATATTTGTACATAGTTTACATTGCTTATTTCATTATATTTCAGCTTAACAGATTAAAATCAAAAATATTTTCGGTGTGTTTTAGCATAAACTTACAAAAAATACAAAAAGATTTTACTTCTACATTGTTTTCAGCAAACCAATGTTGGAAAACGGATCTTCGGAGTCTAGTAAGATGCTAGAACTGGTGGGAATCTCTTGACAACGGGCTGGGAGCTAATCTGTTAAAATCTGAAAAGTTAAAACGATGAAAAGTTCATTAATTTGAAACTTTGATTTTGAAAATATCAATAGTTTGTTCGTAACGGGTCAAATCGGGGTCATTAACTTGGACTCGGCAGACAAATCGGTTAACCATGGTCATTAGCTTGGACTTCGTCAACTGAGTGGATTTTCATAACTGGTAAAAAGTTGGAAAGTTCATGGTTAAAAATGAAAATTTTGAAAAAGTTTAAAATTTTTTAGGTTTGGCAAGTTCGGCTGAACTTGCTAAACAATTCAAGTTTAACAATCAGCAAGTTCGACCGAACTTGCAGATGGCTAATTGTTAGTTTTACAATAAGTTCGCTCGAACTTAGTCTGGGCTTTTGAAATGGGCTTAGCAAGTTCGGCCGAACTTGACATGTATAAATACCATTCAAGTTCGGTCGAACTCATTGTGTTATCAGAACGTTTTGAGCGAACTTGAGTGTTTTTGAGAGAATTTGTGTGAAATTGTCATTTGCGTACTGTTATACTGTCCATTTAAAGTTAGTTTTTGGTGATTAGCACGCCAATTACTATGGCAGAGGTAATTAATTGAAAATAAACCATGATTGACCTGTTAACAAATAAAACCAAATATAAAAACTTAAAATCTGATAGTTTTAGGTGTTATTGGACAAAATTGAACATAGATCTTTGATCTATACTTAAAATCGACAGAGAAATTGTTTTTGATTGATCTGAAGTGCACTTTTGCATGTTTGTTTTTGGTTGATTTGTTGAAGAAGACGACAAGTTCGGCCGAACTTGTTGTCAAGTTCGACCGGACTTGTCCAAAACACAACTGAATAAATTAGAAATATGTTCGACCGAATTTGAGTGTTGAAATATTTTTGATCTTAACATGTTCGATCGAACTTATGTTAACAAAAAATGATTTTTTTATATTGTAAGTTCGCCCGAACTTGTTCTTTAATAAAGACATGTGTCTCATACATGTTCGGCCAAACTTAGGATAAATTGATTAATAAAAAACTGTAAGTTCGCCCGAACTTGCATTAGAAAAAAATTGAACATGTGTGTTACATGTTCGGGCGAACTTGTTAAAATCAGTGTGTTTAACACTAATCAAGTTCGCCCGAACTTGATTAAAGTGTTAGAAAAATTTTTGTGATTTTTCCTCGAAAAGCGTGCTAATTGTTTTATGTCGTTTTTCATGCACAAGTTCTAGCGTGTGTTATCTCAGTTGAGTTTTCCAAAACTCACAACACATGTATCATGCTTGACAAGTTTATTTGTCCGTTGCTGAAGGAATACGACAGCATTTTGAAGTTTCTTGAAGATTGTCATATTCGCCATGCAATTACTGAGTGCACTGTATCTTATCGATCTCATGTTATTCACTTCTGGATGAACGCGAATCTAAGTGTTGATGAGAAGACAATCTCTTCTACAGTACAGGTTGGTGATGAGATAAAGCCGATTACAGTTACTGAAGGCGATATTCGAAGAATTGTTAAGCTTAAAGATAAAGAAGATGATCTGATTCATCTAGATGAGAAGATGGTTCGCGGATGTTTCTTCCGCATGGGTTACAAGGGGAGTGTGAATAAACCAACACTGAAGAAATGGGAAGTGCTAAACCCCTATAAACTTTTGATGCATGCTCTAATTCACACGTTCAGCCATCGCAAAGCCGGTTTAGATGATGTTCAAGATTATTTGGCTAACATGGAAACGGCGCTTATTTTGAAGAAGTCGTTTAATGTTTCTAAGATGGTGCTCGTTCACATGTCGTAGAATATGGAGGATTCAAGACTGTGGTTATATCCAAGATTTATTCAAATGCTGATCGATGAGAAGTATCCCAATATTGCTCGAGATCCGAATGACGTTCTTTATTTGGTTCATCTCGACGAAAACACAGTGAAGAAGCTTATCAAGTTTCAGAACAAGCTTCAGCTCCTATTGCCAAACCAGTATTTGGAGCAATTAAAGATTCAGATTATGTATCGCCACCTGGAAATAAATGGAGAAAAGAAGGTAGCGACGATGAGAATGAGCTTAAAGCTGAACGAGAGTGGTTTAAAGAATTTAAACCGAAGGCAAGAAGTGAATGGTTTTTGAAAGATGAAGCTGATAAACCAAAGAAGAAGCGAGCATCAAAGAAAGCTGAAACTTTGCTTGTTGATGAGGAGGAGACTGAGAATGTTGAGGCAGTGGCTGGATCTAGCGCTGCAGTTGTTAATGAGAGTCAAGAAACAGTGAAGTCGACTCAAGAAGAAGTAATTTCTGCTACGTCTGAAAATGAAGAATCTGGTAAAGAGACTGAAAAGACAAAGGCTGAAAAAAGAGCAGAAAAGGAAAAGAGACTTGATGCGGATTTTGATCCGAATGCAGAAATAGAATTTGATGAGGAGAGGCCAAAGAAAAAAGACTAAAAGAACAAAGTCTCAGGCAATCGAAATTTCTAAGAAAACTACAGGGTCACCTCACACGAAAGGGAAACGAAAGGCTAAGAAAGCTCAGAAAGCGGTGAGCAAAAGATACCAAAGCAAAGGGAAAAGCACAGAAGCCGCACAAGAACCTTCTGGTGCTCAGGAGAAAGGAGCAACACAAGAACCTCCTCCACAAGAACCTCCTGTTATCATTCATGCTCTGAAGCAGAAAGGCAAGGAGTTACACAGGAACCTCCTGTGTCTGAATTTATTGAAGTTCTGATCACTGAATCGCCGAGTGCTCAAAAGACTTCTATTCCTAAAAGCTCTACGCCAAAGAAGTCTACACCGAAAACTACAACACCAAAAGACTCAACACCAAAGACACCAAGGGGAAGTATGTTTGGTGATATTCCACACGGTCCTATAAGTCTTGAAGACTTGGATGAATTTTTCCCTGAAACGAATGCAGAAATGTTCGAAAAGCGTGTGAAGGTATTAGAACATAAAGTTGCGCAGATTGAGTTAGAAAAAACTGAGCTCGTAAAGAAGGTGAATAAAAGCGAAGTCGAAAAGGAAATTCTTGATGATAAAGTGAAGGTGCTTGAAAATGAATGAGAATATTACAAAGCGTTGATAGAAAGTCTGCAGGACGCAAATGAAAAATTACAAACAGAGATTGCAGAATTGAAGAAAATTCAAGCTCTGAATGATCGAAGATTCATCAGATTACAAAAGGTGTTATCCAATAATCTGAATATTGATTTTATCGCCGAATACGATCGTCTGGATCGTCAAGAAGCCAAGGAATGTGCTGAAAGAGAATTGGCTGAGGGTGGTAAAGGTAAGCAGGTAGAGGGAGAAGCCCCTAAATCTACTACTGAGAAATCTTCTGATGTCCCTGAGAAATCTACAGAAAATGTTTCAAAAGCTTCTGAGTCTGATATCCAAAAGGTTGACGAATCTGTCAAGCCTTCTGATCCTATTCTCGTTATTAAAGAAAAAGACAATGAAGAAGCCGAGAAAGAGGATAAAATGACGAAGAGGAAGAAGGTTATGAAGATTGGAATGTTGGGGATGATGATGACGATTTTGATCAGGGTGGTACTGGCTTAAAGGTCAATGAAGCAAAAGTTTCTAATGAATTTGATTTTTCTGATCTGATGGACGATGAGTCTAATCAAATGGAAGATAAAAGCCAGGGGGAGTCAGGGCAAAAAGGGCCTTCAAATGATATTGATATGTTAGATGTTGATCGTTTTGTGAAACCTATGACTGCAGTACCTACGAAGCCTTTGATATTGATGTTGGAACACAATGTTGAAGAAGGTGAGTTAGTACATAATTATTCGAAAGAAGATCGGGCGAAGCTAGTTGAAGCTGAATTTGAAAACTTGGAGTTTGATTTTGAGGAGATAATGAATGTCAATACATTTGAGCCAAAAGAGTATCAGTATGAAAGAAGATTTGAAGCTGATAAATACAACCGTGTGATTGTTGAAGACTGGTCCTCAGATGATGAAACAGAAAGAAAGATAAGTATGTTGGTCAGAATTCAGAAAGTTTTCCTACATTTGAAGAAATGTATAAACAGCTGAATGAAGATATGTTAAAAGATAGAATTGCTAAAGAGTTACGTGAAGGAAAAATTCCTAGGCCACTGACCAAAGAGGAGATAGCTGAAGCGAGAAAGACCTGGTTCAAGGAGATGCCTCGTGAACGTAAGTTTCGACATCCACTAGCATTCTTCACCAGAGATAAAAATGTTTCTTTGGTAGATATTTTGAGTTGGGGATGGTTTAAGGAGCTCAACGTTTATGCAATCAAAAGAGAGATTGGAGTGCAATACTTCAAATATCTTGTTGATTTAAAAACATTGTCGTATTGGGATATGGAAGAGCTAGTGCAAATAGTGAACGTTACTTATCAGATGAAGACAGTTGATCAATTGTTATGGAAAATGATAAAGTACGAAGCTAAAAAAGGTTGGAATCACTGGAAGCCATTTATTGCGAGGTGAAGAAAAAAGATTAACAAGGTTACAGGAGAAAAGGACATAACGTTGATTATGAAACGTCCTAGAGCCATGAGGAATATGCCGCTTATGCCGATTGAACAGAACTTTTATCCTTTATTCAAGTGGTGGCAGATTGATCCAGCTACTTGTGAAGCAGTGATTGTATTAAAGTTTGAAGATCACTTAGATATTGCTAAAGAACGAGTTGAAGTGGTGGGTTATCAGGGTATGAGAGGATTATGGAGGACGATAAGGATTCTAGATCCTATGTGGTTGGTAAACTGCTCGAGAGAAGATATAAAATGCCTTTTCTAGAGCAAGATTGTTTTTGAAGAAAGAGAAAAGGTACAGGCGATGCAGTATCAGAAAGTTGTCAATGTTTGCTATGGACGTAATGTGAATTCAGGGAAGATGTGGTAAATAAAGTGGAGGGATCTGGAAAGAGTTGAATTCTTAAAGGAAGAAACCAGAAGTGAGGCGATTAAAGAGAAGATGGAAAAAGCGATAAGGCAAAGTTTGCTCAAGATGGCTAACTTTAAAAGACCACCGCCAACTGATCAAACACCGGATCCGAAACAAGAGAGACGAAAGAAGCCCTACAAGAACTTCTTTGGTCGGGTACGTTAATGATTATATGAAGAAAGAGGTTTGAAGACTGATAAAAGACGAAGACGATATCCAAGGGGGAGTCTGTTGGTGCATAATGTCTTTGTCTTAGTCTTGTATCGAGTCTGTATTGTATAGAGCTGGATAGTCTAGGTTAAGGAGTATTTATGAAGAGTCTTAGCCAAGTTCGCCCATATGATAACATGTTTGAGCATGTTCGGCCGAACTTGCATAGGAAAGTTCGGGCGAACTTACACATGATTGGGCCGAACTTGTAAACCTATAAATACCTAGCTTGTGTGTCTCATTTGCAACTTTGGCATTGTAGAGGCGAAGCTCTGTCAGTCTGTAATCTGAACGTTTAATCAATGAAACTAATGATTAACTGATTAAATCTTGTCTATTGGTAACACGACGTAATATTTTCGCTATTATGGATGTTAGATATCAAATTTAGGTTCCTAAGCATTGAGGATCGGTCCTACACTTCAAGTCATGAATCTTCATCAACAAAACCTATGTATCTCACAGGCATTTTTATGCTGGTGTACCTATTTTCACATTTGTTTCAGGAGCTAATGCTTAAGGATGATTCATGCGACACTTAGGACGGACTGGGCTTTAGTGACTTAAAAATTAGCAAGACAAATAAATTTATGTTATGTTTCTGTTAAATTCCAGACAATGTAAACAATTTGAATCAATAATACAAAACTTTAATTTCCATGTTGTTGAAACAATAATTCTGTTACGACACTCCCTGATGTTTCCGTCGCGGTTTGTTGTTTTACGCGGTCGGGGTGTGACACAATGGCGTTGTTTCATTTGATCGCGGAACTACATTGCAGAGCTGGAAAACAATCTTCTAAGCATATCGCAGATTTGCGATAAACAGTTCACGGTGCATTTCAATGACAAAGAATTTATTATTTTGAAGCCGGGTTTTAAGATACCTGATGAGTGGATTCTGATGCGAGCTGAACGCGAGAATGATTTGTATGTCTTAGATATGGGTGTCGCTACCACATCATCAAAATCAGCACAATGTTTTGTAACGAAGGCTACTGAGAAAGATTCTATTCTTTGGCATCGTAAGATGGGGCACATTCATTTACGAAAAATGAATTTATTGGTTCATAATGATCTGGTAGAAGGTGTGAACTTATGGAGCTTCCATATGACCGATCACTGTCTAGAATGTAAAAAGGGGAAGCCGATCAAAAAGTCACATCCGAAGAAAATTCTGAATTCAATCAAGTTGCCGCTTGAACGTCTCCACATGGATTTATTTGGTCCTGTAAACTTGGAAGTATTTCAGGAGACTTATACTGCTTGGTCATAACAGATGACTATTCTAGATATTCGTGGGTATTCTTCCAAGAATCAAAAGATGAAACGTTCGAAAATTTAGTGATTCTTTTCAAGAAACTCTAGAATCTTTATCATCTCTATGTCCGACGCATTCGCAGTGAAACGGCACAGAGTTTAAGAATAATAAGATGAGAGAATTTTGCAACGCAAAAGGGATTCTGCACGAATTCAGTACGCCCTATACTCCGCAACAAAACGGTGTAGCTGAAAGGAAGAACAGAACTTTAATCAAAACAGTAAGAACCATGCTTGCGGATTCTAAACTTCCCGTCAGCTTTTGGAGTGAAGCGGTTGCAACGGCTTGCTACACGCTAAACAGGGCTTTAACTGTTAAACCAATGAAAAAGACATGATAAACCGATGGAAGCCAAATTTGAAATTTCTAGAGCCAATTGGTGTGCCATGTACTGTTATCGATCAAGATGGTAAATTCGGAGCCAAATCGCTTGAAGGCTTCTTTGTCGGGTATGCGAGTCCGCTTAGAAGAGTATATATTCCCCGTGGAGAAAGGTAATTGAAGCACATCATGTGGATTGCTTTAACTATATGGATCCTATCCAAAGAAGAGGCGACGCATGGTTGTTCAACTATCAAGATCTTTGGAAGTCATTCGACTTACCGGAAGAACCGTCTGAAGAAGAAATTGCAACGTTATATTATCTTCAACAGTCCGCGAATCAAGAACAAATCATTAGACCAATTGTGGTTACCCACATTGGATACTTCATCTTCTGAAGTAGGTCCAAGTAATAGCGGTGTTCAAGTTGAAAACATTTCTGAAGCAGTAGTAACACCTGCTATAACTCCATTGAATGATTATTCTGAACCAGGGAATGCAACAACAGTGCCAAGTATGCCTCAGAATCAGAGTTTTGATTCATATGAAGCGCCGACATTTGATGTTGATAATGAATCCTCATCGGATGAAGAAGTTGAGCAGATATCCAACATGTTGAATCAATCTGCCAACTCGAGAAATCAGAACAAAGCTTCATCAAGTGCACCTAATGTTGAATTGAACGTTGATCTGAATTTCTTGAATCAGTAAAGCTCAGTTGATGTTCCTAGTGAAGAAATGCCGCGATCATATTCTTACCATCCTTCAACAAATATCATTGGTGAATTACAAACTGGGTGCGTACACAAAGCCAAATCAATAAGCATTTAGTTGTTTCTACACCCGAGTTGCTCCTACTCAAGACTACTGCTACTATTCATGTTTCATTTCTCAAATAGAGCCTAAAACTGTTAATGAAGCTCTAGGTGACGAAAACTGGGTGATAGCAATGCAAGAGGAACTGTTACAGTTCGAAAAATTGGGTTTTTGGAAGCTTGTAGACTTACCACCGAAGCAGAAAGCTATTGATATGAAGTGGGTCTTCAAGTGCAAAAGGGACGATCGGGGTGTAATAGTCAGAAACAAAGCTCGGTTGGTTGTCAAAGGATTCCACCAGCAAGAGGGTATTGACTACACAGAAGTATACGCACTGGTTGCACGATTAGAGTCTGTCCTCATTATCCTCGCGTTCGCAGCTTAGAAAGGATTTAAGGTGTACCAGTTGGATGTAAAATCTGCATTTCTCTACGGTAAGCTACGTGAACAAGTGTACGTCGGCCAACCACCAGGGTGTGACATCCCGGCTTTCCAGGTATCTTAAACACGCTACTTTACGGTTATTCATTCCTACGCTAATTTAATTCGCAGAATTAAATTACACGCTCGCAATAACTACGCTAACTTTGTGAATTTATTGGGTGAATTACGTGCTATGTGTTATTAGACGTTTGTATATTTTGTAGATTATTGTATCACGCCTTGATTTCGCGATTATTAGTTATAAAAAAAATAATAAATAAATAGCCGAACTGAACCGAGCCGCGAAACATGTCGACCTCACCTCCTTGCGGCCCAAGGAACTAACCTAAACTTGAGGCCCAAGCCATTTACCCAAACCCCCCCCCCCTTGCGGTCGCCCCCCCCCCCCCCATCCTTTTCTTTTCTTTTCCCTTGTGCTATATAATTGTATGTATGCATGAGTTGTTTTTTAAAAAAGAACAACAAACCCTAGCACATAGAGGAAAGCGACGGCAGCCCCCCCCTCTCACGGTCGCAAGTCTCCAACTTCCTGATCGATTCAATCTTGTCCCGGTTCGCTAATCATCATCGTTTCAAGGTTAGGGTTTAATTGTTTTGCGATTCACATTAGGGTTTGTATAATCTTGATCATGATTGTGTGTAATGGTAGGATTATTAGTATGAAAAGTGTTGTGATTTATGATTTGTTCGGGTATTTGTGCGAATCTTTGCGATTGTGATGTTATGATGAATACTAAAATCATAGGCTGCGTTTTAGCGATAAAGATCATGTTATATAATTAGGGTTTGCATGAATATTGACATACATGATGATATTTGACAAACAAACCTGATGTTGATCATTATTATTAAGCGTCATGATCGTTTAAGCATGTTCTAATGCGATAAAAGTCGAAAATAGTTTGCTGAATGACATTTATAGCCAACTTAAATTGGCTGTAACATGATCATTATTTATCGAAAAGTTGATTTTCTGAAGCCTAAAACGTGTATTTTTGAAAAACGCTTCTAATGGCGCTGGATTCATATTTTTCTGAGGTCGTTTACTATTTTTAAGTGGTCATTTAGTGCAGCAGCTGAAGCTACGTAAATTCTGCAAAATTTGCTAGTTGTTTATCGAGTCGGATCTCATAGTCTGTAGGGGGTTGGGTCACGAAATTTGTACAGTAATTGGAGACGGGAATTTCCGGAAAACTTCCACTGGAATTTTGTTAATTGGATGAACGATAATTTTAAATAATTTTTCCCGTGGACTGCAGTCAGAAAGCGACGAATCTGACTTCAGCTTAGTATATAAATGTTTATAAATAATTGGTAAAGCGTTAGAACTTGAAAAGTTTACATAAATATCTACAGTTTATTTTGACACCTCCTGTAAAAAAATTGGATTTTTGGAACGTTGGAACTATTTTATAAAAATCCTCGAAAACATCCCAGTTATGAGCGTACAAGCTGAAACATGATAACTTGTGTTTGTGTGTACCAAACTGTTGTATGAGTTAATCTGTGTTTATGACAAGTTGGTTTGATCATTATTTGGTATGATGATACTTTGCATGCATGATTATGTTTTCGAATTGGTTATTACGTGTGCCGCACTGTGTGTTAGTTATGCGTAGGGTTTTGTATCAGTGTGTTCACACACTAACTTTAAATCGGTTGACATGTTAGGACGCGATTAGCGGTCCCATCATTTGCTACTTTTGTGTTACTCTAACCGAGCAATTAAAGGTGAGTTCACGGCCCCTATTTTATCCGGTTTTAAACAACAGGGGAGAAACATGTATACACTCTATAACACTATCTTTTACGTATGCGAAATTAACGTCGTTAAACTACTCGATAACTAAGTTAATGTTAATGTACGTTATGGTCACTAATTAGCTATATCACGGAAGTCCTCAACAAACTCTCGGATCGTTAGTATTGGGTTAGATAGCGGGGAAATTATAAGTAGTACTACTGGGCCCCACAAGCCCCACCCGAGCTAGTCGCGCTAGCCGACCGGGAATGGTCAACGGGTGATTAATTTGGCCTAACTTTCGCCATGGTTAGTGATAGACCTGGCAACACTGAGGCAACAATAGTCAGATTCGATCGCGAACTCTTATGTGACGTAACTTTAGGGTCGCTACCTACATGTTAACATTGAACTTAATTACGAACCAACATTATTATTCCGGTTTAGGAATAATGGAACTATATCGTTATCCCGGGTTAGGGATAACGGGGAAAGCAAACATTTAACCGAACTTGTGAACTTATAAAAACCTGTGAACTCACTCTTCTTTAATGTTGACACTTGTTTCTTTACATGTTTCTCAGGACGCTAGGAGCGCTAGGTGCACTCACTTGCATTGATCAAGACATTTTTATCGAGTCTTATTTACGAATATTGTTTGGGATTTTTGGTTTTGACGTTTATGTTGGCGCCCGTTACTTTACTTTACTCTAATGCTTCCGCTAACTTTGAAACTAATGCTTCCGCAAAACTTTGGAACTAAGACAATTTGAAAATAACTATGAATGGGTAAACAAATGTTTTTGGAAAACGTTTAAATAAATCATATAGAGTCGTTCGATATTACTAGTGTCTCAGATTTTGGTTTGATCACACGCCTCGCGGTAAAATTCCACAAATGAAAATTGAGGGTGTGAGAGATTGGTATCAGAGCCTCTAGCTATAGAGAACCAGGTTTGCATTAAAAGTAGACCTAAACTATAGCTGTTACACAACACTAGACTTAGTTGGCACCGAACTGTGATATCTTGTTATGTGTTATACTACAACTGTTTTATGTAAGATATATATGTATATTGTGATGCACGCAACTCGTAACTAACTACACCAACCCATCAGGCAATGTCATCAACATCATCCGACAAATCTCGACAATCAAGGGCGCCGGGGAAGGCACCCATGGTCGAACCCTCACCACCTCATGGCGTGGAGACACGCTCAGCTGCTAGGAAAAGACTCGCTCTAGGAGGGGAGTCATCCTCCCGTCCGACCACCGCTATACCGGTCGAACCGGTCACACGCCTCGCGGTAAAACTCCGCAAATGGAAATTGAGGGTGTGAGAGATTGGTATCAGAGCCTCTAGCTATAGAGAACCAGTTTTGCATTAAAAGTAGACCTAAACTATAGCTGTTACACGACACTAGACTTAGTTGGCACCGAACTGTGATATCTTGTTATGTGTTATACTACAACTGTTTTATGTAAGATATATATGTATATTCTGATGCACGCAACTCGTAACTAACTACACCAACCCATCAGGCAATGTCATCAACATCATCCGACAAATCTCGACAATCAAGGGCGCCGGGGAAGGCACCCATGGTCGAACCCTCACCACCTCATGGCGTGGAGACACGCTCAACTGCTAGGAAAAGACTCGCTCTAGGAGGGGAGTCATCCTCCCGTCCGACCACCGCTATACCGGTCGAACCGGTCACACGCCTCGCGGTAAAACTCCGCAAATGGAAATTGAGGGTGTGAGAGATTGGTATCAGAGCCTCTAGCTATAGAGAACCAGGTTTGCATTAAAAGTAGACCTAAACTATAGCTGTTACACGACACTAGACTTAGTTGGCACCGAACTGTGATATCTTGTTATGTGTTATACTACAACTGTTTTATGTAAGATATATATGTATATTGTAATGCACGCAACTCGTAACTAACTACACCAACCCATCAGGCAATGTCATCAACATCATCTGACAAATCTCGACAATCAAGGGCGCCGGGGAAGGCACCCATGGTCGAACCCTCACCACCTCATGGCGTGGAGACACGCTCAGCTGCTAGGAAAAGACTCGCTCTAGGAGGGGAGTCATCCTCCCGTCCGACCACCGCTATACTGGTCAAACCGATCAACTCGTTAGGAGTAGGGGACGATCTACTTAGGGATATGTTAAGGAAACAACAGGAACAACTAGAGAGAATGTAGGAGACTATCGAAGCACAAGGATGGATGATACGTCAACTAACTGGTAAAACTGGAAGGCTCGAGGAAGAGCAACATGAGAATAGGAAAGTTCGAAACATTTTAGCTAAGGATCTTCGTGCTGAGCAGCTGAGGGCTGACTGGCTCGAAGACAGAGTTCTTGAGTCCAGTTGGAGGATTCAAGAACTGGAGCAGAATCAAGCACCTGTCCCAGTACCCGCACCAGCACCGGGCCCCTCCAGCGCCGGTAGAGGAAGAAGAGGAGGATCTAGAGGAAGACCCAGAGGAGGATCCAGAGGAAGACCCGGAGGAGGATCCAGAGGAAGAAGAGCCGAACAGGACCCGGCTGTTGAAGCTGAAAACACCGCAGAGGATGACGGCAACGATAGCGACTTGGAGATGGAGACGTAGAAGACTAACTCGTCTCGCCAACCTCCGCTTTGTTTTCTTTAGTTTGTTTGTTTCCTCTTATGTTTGAACTTGAAATTTTAGAATTAAACTGAGAAGTTTGGTTGGTATTTTGTGAGACATTGCAATTTATTTAATCGAATTTTCCTTTTGATTGTTTAATTTGTTGGGTTGACATAACTTGTGTGATGATTGAAGTGTGGAATGTGATAACTATATTGGATATATATATACTTATCGGTGTGTGTTTGTGTTGTCTTGCGAAGATCTGAAATGGCAACTAGTCGTCGCGGAAACCTCAACTTGTCACCTGAAGAATTGGCCGCATTGATCCAAGAACACGTGAATGCTGCTCTGGCAGGTGTTCAAAACCCACCAGCATGAGGGGGTCTTAACCCCTACAAGATGTTCCTTGATGCAAAACCGAGCAAGTTCACGGGTGCGGAAGGACCCATAGGACTGGTCCGTTGGATTGAAAAGTCTGAATCGGTGTTCGAGATGTGCAATTGCCTTGAAGTCAATAAGGTCAAGTATGCTGCCTCAACGTTGGAAGATGGGGCATTAACCTGGTGGAACGCACAAGTCCAAACGCGTGGACTTGTTGCGGCGAACGCAATGGCCTGGACCGAGTTTAAGGCCCTAATCAAGGAGGAATACTGTCCGCGGGACAGAGTTCAGCAGTTGGAGCAAGCGTTATGGAACCACAAGATGGTAGGGTATGAAATTGAAGCGTACACGGCAAAACATCATGATCTGGTGTTCCTATGTCCCGATCTGGCTAACACCGTCGAAAAACGACTTGAGTTTTATCTTGGAGGTATGGTCCCTGAGATCCAGGGCATGGTAATGTCTAGCAACCCTACAACGGAGCATCAAGCGATTAGGACTGGCGTATAAACTCACTGATAAGGCGGTGGAGCAAAGGAAGTTGCCCCCTCGGGGTGCAACCGAAGTTATCCCTGGTAACAAAAGAAAATTTGAAGACTCACCTGCTCGACAGTCTTCGTCAGCCCAGCCACAACAAGGAAACCAGAAGCGGTCCAACAATTTCAACAACAATCGGGGTCACAATAATCAGTCTGCCAACAACACCCAGAACTCAAGCGGCTATGCGGGTCGAAAGCCGCAATGTAATCGTTGTAACCTCCATCATCGGCCCTTGCGCCGGAAATCGCTGCCAACGATGTGGCAAAGCGGGACACGCGGCAAAGGATTGTCGCGTGGAAATCATGTCTCGACAAAATCAGAATCAGCACTATAGTCAACAGCAAGGTAATAACCGGGGTTGCTATCAGTGCGGTAGCACTGCCCATTTCAAGCGAGACTGCCCGCAGCTTCGCAACAACAACAATGGTGGGAACAACAACAACAACAACAACAACAATAACAACAATAACAACAATGGCAACAGTGGCAATGGTGGCACAGGAGGTGCCAAAGGTCGTGCATTTACGCTGGGCCGCGGAGAGGCCAGAAACGACTCGAATGTGGTCACCGGTAAGTTTCCCCTTAACGATCATTTTGCTAATGTACTTTTTGAAATGGGTGCGGATAAGAGTTTTATATCTGAGTCTTTTAGGAAGAACCTAAATCTCACGCCTAAACCCCTAGAGACCCCTTACGTCATAGAACTAGCCGATGGTAAATCTGTAGATGTGACCCATTTAGTAACCGGCTGTCAACTTAAACTCGCAGGTCACACCTTTACCATTGATCTGATGACAACTACCTTGGGTAGTTTTGACGTGGTAGCCGGAATGGACTGGCTATCCGACGTCCGAGCTAAAGTTCACTGTTTTGAGAAAGCTATCCGTATTCCGCTCTCCAACGACGAAGTCTTGATGGTGCAAGGCGAGAAGGCAGGCGCCATCACAAACATCATCTCTTACATGCAAGCTCAGAAGTATCTTCAGAGAAAGAACTCCTTTGCTTTGCTCGCACTGGTCACCGAGCACCTAAGGACGAGAAGCGGATTGAAGATATCCCCGTCGTCCGTGACTTTTCCGATGTGTTTCCAGAGGAGTTACTTAGTCTTCCACCACATCAACAAGTGGAGTTTGAAATCGAATTGGCGAACCATGCGACTCCTATCGCCAAGGCCCCGTACCGCCTAGCTCCAGCAGAGCTGCAAGAGCTGTCTACCCAACTTCAGGAATTGTTGGAAAAAGGATTTATCCGACCCAGTACTTCGCCATGGGGAGCTCCGGTCCTTTTTGTCAAAAAAAGGACGGGACCTTCCGCATGTGCATCGACTACAGGGAACTCAATAAGGTTACCGTCAAGAACCGATACCCATTACCTCGCATCGACGATCTCTTCGACCAACTTCAAGGGTCAAGCTACTACTCCAAGATTGATCTACGGTCCAGTTATCACCAGTTACGCGTCAGTGAGGAGGAAATCTCCAAGACGGCATTTCGTACTCGGTATGGCCATTATGAGTTCTTGGTCATGCCCTTCGGCCTCACCAATGCACCCGCGGTGTTCATGGACCTCATGAACCGGTGTGTAAGCCGTATCTCGACAAGTTTGTCATCGTGTTCATTGATGATATACTCGTCTACTCTAAGGGTGAAGAAGAACATGCTGAGCATCTACGATTATTGCTGGAACTACTTCAACAGGAGAAACTATATGCCAAGCTTTCGAAGTGTGATTTCTGGATTCGGGAAGTTCAGTTCCTCGGGCATATCATGAATGAAAAGGGTATACACGTTGATCCCGCCAAGATCGATGCTATCAAGAACTGGGAAGCACCCAGGACACCGACAGAGATCCGCCAATTTTTGGGTTTGGCTGGTTACTACAGACGTTTCATCGAGGGATTTTCCAAGATCGCACAACCGCTTACCACTCTCACCCAGAAGGGCACCAAGTATGCTTGGGGTGACAAGCAGGAAGCAGCATTTCAATTACTGAAGCAGAAACTTTGCAGTGCGCCCATTCTGTCCTTGCTAGAAGGGACAGATGATTTTGTGGTATATTGTGACACTTCCATTCAGGGATTGGGATGTGTACTCATGCAACGTGGTAAGGTCATCGCGTATGCATCCCGACAGTTGAAGGTTCACGAGAAAAACTACACAACACATGACCTGGAATGTGAGCAGTTGTGTTTGCACTTAAGATTTGGAGACACTATCTAAGTCCACAATCTACACGGATCACAAGAGCCTCCAGCATATCTTTGACAAAAAGGAGTTGAACATGTGACAGCGTCCTGGGTCAACTCCTGAACGATTTTGAATGCGCCATTCGGTATCACTGGGTAAAGCTAACGTGGTAGCTGATGCCCTCAGTAGAAAGGAGCACTTGAAACCACGTCGGGTACGAGCACTACAGTTCACAATTCATTCTGGGTTACCCAAACAGATACACGACGCGCAGCTAGAAGCAGTTAAGGAAGAAAACAGCAAGGCCGTATCTGTGGGAAAGATGGAACGCGATTGGGAAGTGAAACCCAATGGTGCCCGGTATTTCATGAATCGTGTATGGGTACCTCTCTACGGAGACCTCAGGAAGCTAGTTATGGACGAAGCTCACAAATCCTGATACTCTGTCCATCCTGGTTCGGATAAGATGTATCAAGACCTTAAAGCCGCATACTGGTGGCCCAACATGAAAGCGGATATAGCCACCTACGTGAGCAAGTGTTTGACTTGTGCGAAAGTCAAGGTGGAATACCAGAAGCCATCAGGGCTACTTCAACAACCTGAGATCCCAGTGTGGAAATGGGATCAGATCTCGATGGACTTTATCACTAAACTCCCGCGAACTCCGGGTGGTTGTGATACCATCTGGGTAATCATGGATCGTCTAACTAAGTCTGCACACTTCCTAGCGATCAAAGAAATAGATAAGATTGATAAGTTGACTCGCATCTACGTTAAGGAAGTAGTTTCTCGGCATGGGGTGCCAACATCCATCATCTCAGACAGGGATGCTCGTTTCACATCCAACTTTTGACAATCACTTCAGAAAGCGTTTGGTACACGCTTAGATATGAGCACAGCTTATCACCCTCAGACGGATGGTCAAAGTGAAAGGACCATTCAGACCTTGGAAGACATGCTTAGGGCATGTGTGGTAGACTTCGGAACAGTTTGGAAATCCATATGCCTTTAGTGGAATTCTCGTATAACAACAGTTACCATACGAGTATTCAAGCGGCACCGTTTGAAGCATTATACGGTCGCAAATGTAGATCACCGGTCTGTTGGGCAGAAGTCGATGACAGTCAACTCACAGGTCCTGAGTTGATACTTGAGGCTACTGAAAAGATTGTGCAAATCATAAACCGCATGGCAGCGGCACGAGATCGACAGAAAAGCTACGCTGATCAACGACGCAAACCGCTCGAATTTCAAGTAGGTGACCGCGTCCTATTGAAAGTGTCACCCTGGAAGGGCGTAATTCGTTTCGGAAAACGAGGCAAACTAAACCCACGGTACGTAGGCCCATTTGTGATCTCGAAGCGTATCGGGCCTGTAGCTTATCAATAAGACCTTCCTGCCGAACTCAGTGGAGTTCACAACATTTTTCACGTGTCCAATCTGAAGAAGTGTCTATCAGATGAGACCCTAGTTATTCCATTGGATGAGATTCAAGTGGATGAGCAACTGCATTTTGTGGAACAACCTATCGAGATCATGGATCGTGAGATTAAGACTCGAAGGCACAGCAAGATACCGATTGTCAAGGTTCGTTGGGACTCTAAGCATGGACCCGAGTTCACGTTGGAAAGAGAGGACCAAATGAAAAGCAAATACCCACACCTTTTTGCAGCTGAGCAGCAATCTGACGTTACCACCAACTAAATTTCGGGACGAAATTCTTTCAACATGGGGATGATGTGACAGCCTGGGAATTTCTTGTACCATTGCTAACAAACTGAATCTTTGTGCATTGCATTCTAAACCGCGTTTACTCAATTTTCGGGACGAAAATTCTTTCAACATGGGGATAATGTGACATCCCGGCTTTCCAGGTATCTTAAACGCGCTACTTTACGGTTATTCATTCCTACGCTAATTTAATTCGGAGAATTAAATTACACGCTCGTAATAACTACGCTAACTTTGTGAATTTATTGGGTGAATTACGTGCTATTTGTTATTAGACGTTTGTATATTTTGTAGATTATTGTATCACGCCTTGATTTAGCGATTATTAGTTATAAAAAAACTAATAAATAAATTAGCCGAACCGAACTGAGCCGCGAAACGTGTCGACCTCACCTCCTTGTGGCCCAAGGAACTAACCTAAACTTGAGGCCCAAGCCATTTACCCAAACCCCCCCCCCCCTTGCGGTCCCCCCCCCCCCCCCCCCACCCTTTTCTTTTCCCTTGTGCTATATAATTGTATGTATGCATGAGTTGTGTTTTAAAAAAAAACAACAAACCCTAGCACATAGAGGAAGGCGACGGCAGCCCCCCCCCCCCCTCTCACGGTCGCAAGACTCCAACTTCCGGATCGATTCCAATCTTGTCCCGGTTCACTAATCATCATCGTTTCAAGGTTAGGGTTTAATTTTTTGCGATTCACATTAGGGTTTGTATAATCTTGATCATGATTGTGTGTAATGGTAGGATTATTAGTATGAAAAGTGTTGTGATTTATGATTTGTTCGGATATTTGTGCGAATCTTTGCGATTGTGATGTTATGATGAATACTAAAATCATAGGCTGCGTTTTAGCGATAAAGATCATGTTATATAATTAGGGTTTGCATGAATATTCATATACATGATGATATTTGACAAACAAACCTGATGTTGATCATTATTATTAAGCTCATGATCGTTTAAGCATGTTCTAATGCGATAAAAGTCGAAAATAGTTTGCTGAATGACATTTACAGCCAACTTCAATTGGCTGTAACATGATCATTATTTATCGAAAAGTGGATTTTTCTGAAGCCTAAAACGTGTATTTTTGAAAAACGCTTCTAATGGCACCGGATTCATATTTTTCGGAGGTGTTTACTATTTTTAAGTGGTCATTTAGTGCAGCAGCTGAAGCTGCGTAAATTCTGCAAAATTTGCTAGTTGTTTATCGAGTCAGATCTCATAGTCTGTAGGGGGTTGAGTCACTAAATTTATACAGTAACTGGAGACAGGAATTTCCGGAAAACTCCCACTGGAACTTTGTTAATTGGATGAACGATGATTTTTAAATAATTTTTCCCGTGGACTGCAGTCAGAAAGCGACGAATCTGACTGCAGCCTAGTATATAAATGTTTATAAATAATTGGTAAAGCTTTAGGACTTGAAAAGTTTACATAAAATTCTACAGTTTTTTGACACCTCCTGTAAAAAAATTGGAATTTTTGGAACGTTGGAACTATTTTATAAAAATCCTCGAAAACAACCCAATTATGAGCGTACAAGCTGAAACATGATCACTTGTGTTTGTGTATACCAAAGTGTTGTATGAGTTAATCTGTGTTTATGACAAGTTGGTTTGATCATTATTTTGGTATGATGATACTTTGCATGCATGATTGTGTTTTCGAATTGGTTATTACTGTGCCGTACTGTGTGTTAGTTATGCGTAGGGTTTTGTATCAGTGTGTTCACACACTAACTTTAAATCGGTTGACATGTTAGGACGCGATTAGCGGTTCCATCATTTGCTACTTTTGTGTTACTCTAACCGAGCAATTAAAGGCGAGTTCACGGACCCTATTTTATCCGGTTTTAAACAACTGGGGGAGAAACATGTATACACTCTATAACTCTATCTTTTACGTATGCGAAATTAACGTCGTTAAACTACTCGATAACTAAGTTAATGTTAATGTACATTATGGTCACTAATTAGCTATATCACGGAAGTCCTCAACAAACTCTCGGATCGTTAGTATTGGGTTAGATAGCGGGGAAATTATAAGTAGTACTACTGGGCCCCACAAGCCCCACCCGAGCTAGTCGCGCTAGCCGACCGGGAATGGTCAACGGGTGATTAATTTGGCCTAAATTTCGCCATGGTTAGTGATAGACCTGGCAACACTGAGGCAACAATAGTCAGATTTGATCGCGAACTCTTATGTGACGTAACTTTAGGGTCGCTACCTACATGTTAACATTGAACTTAATTACGAACCAACATTATTATTCCGGGTTAGGAATAATGGAACTATATCGTTATCCCGGGTTAGGGATAACGGGGAAAGCAAACATTTAACCGAACTTGTGAACTTATAAAAACCTATGAACTCACTCTTCTTTAATGTTGACACTTGTTTCTTTACATGTTTCTCAGGACGCTAGGAGCGCTAGGTGCACTCACTTGCATTGATCAAGACATTTTTATCGAGTCTTATTTACGAATATTGTTTGCGATTTTTGGTTTTGGCGTTTATGTTGGCGCCCGTTACTTTACTTTACTCTAATGCTTTCGCTGAACTTTGAAACTAATGCTTCCGTAAAACTTTGGAACGAAGACAATTTTAAAATAACTTGAATGGTTAAACAAATGTTTTTGGAAAACGTTTAAATAAATCATATAGAGTCCTTCGATATTACTAGTGTCTCAGATTCTGGTTTGATCACACGCCTCGCGGTAAAACTCCGCAAGTGAATATTAAGGGTGCGACACAGGGTTCGTCGATCCACTGAACAAGAACAAAGCTTATCTCCTAGACAAAGCCTTATATGGGTAACACCAAGCCCCGAGAACTTGGTACGAGATGTTATCGCAACATCTCGTTGGAAACGGCTTTAAAAGAGGCACAGTGGATAGTACATTGTTTACCATAGAAGTCGGATCTCATCTAATCATCGCTCAAATCTATGTGGATGATATCATCTTCAGTTTAACAGATGATAGTCATTGCAAAGAGTTCGAAAAGATCATGAAGACAAAATTGGAAATGTCCTCCATGGGTGAAATGAAATTCTTCCTTGGATTACAGGTCGATCAGTTACCAGACGGCATATTCATTCATCAGACAATGTATGTTCACGACATTCTCAAGAAGTTTGAAATGGATAGCTCGAAGCCGCTTTCGACTCCGCTGGCACTGAATCATGGGATTTGCATTGACGAGACGGGAACCAAAGTTGATGACACATTCTATCGATCGATGATAGGATCTCTGATGTATCTGACGGCATCTCGCCCAGACATCATGTATCCTACCTGTCTATGTGCGAGATATCAGGCTAGTCCTCGAGTGCCACACATGTAGATAGTCAAGCGAATCTTCCGTTACTTGAAGGTATGTCCAAGCATCGGCTTGTGGTATCCTAAGAACGACAATTATCTAAAGAGATACACTGACTCGGACTTCAGAGTGGACAAGCTGAACTCGAAATCTACAACGGCAGGATACCAGTTCTTCGGAACACGTTTGGTAACGTGGCAGTGCAATAACAGACCACGGTCTCTCTCTCTACCTGTGAGGCAGAATACATTTCTGCTTCCAGCTGTTGTTCTCAAATCCTCTGGATTCAACAACAGATGAGGGATTATGGTCTGCAGTTTCTTGATACGCCTTTATTCGTAGATAAAAAGGCAGCTACCGATATAACCAAAAATCTTGTTCATCACTCACGTACTAAACATATTGAAATTCGTGATCACTTCATTCGTGACTGCTATGAAAAGAAGTTGGTGCGAATAGAAAAAATCCACACCGATGAACAAAAGGCTGATTTTTATACTAAAGCATTTCCTTTAACAAGATTTAAATATCTAATGAGGCTTAACGGTATTAAAAATTTGCTTACAGGTGCGGAAGCTGAGGTTGAATACGGATCGGACGACGAGTTCACGTAATCCACATTGGTTTGTCATTTATCTTTCTAGATTAGTATTTCTTAAAATCCAAAATCCAAAAATATGTTTTTGATTTACGGGGAGAAATATTTGAGAAAATACGAAAACATATGAAAATTTTCAAAAAGTACAAAAACATTCAAAAAGATAAAAAGAATCATGGTCTCGAAAAGGAAATGATAGTACATCAGTGGACTATCACAGTATGCTAAAGAAATGTAAAGTTTTAAAAGTGATAAACAAGTCTTACTGTGGATGTGTCGATAGGCTTAACACGTTCAGTAAATTGTTTCCGAGATATAAACTAAATTTTACAACTGCTTAATCTTGTGGATTAACACATCTTTGATATATGGACTTAGTACTCCGAAATTTCGTTTGAGAGATTGCCTGATTCTGAGATACGAGGTCTTCATAGATAGTTGATATCTGGGGTATTATATAAGTTCTTCTGATTTTGCGGAAGCAATAGCCTAGAACTTCTATAATACTTTCGCTATAAACCCCTAAACTTCATGCAAACTTGAAAAGTACTGAAAGATCTAATCATTTGCAGTGCTTAAAAGATTCCTTAAATGGAACACACCTTAAAGTCGAGCCTTCATCTCTTTGTCTGTCTGGTAGTACTAACCTGAGCTCTCAAGGCCTCGCATTAACCCAGATACAGATATCAATTACGCTTTATTCACCTGTAAGATGAAATCTAGGGACTCTTGATATGGGAGTATATTCAAGAAGTGGGAACCATAGTTAAGTCAAGTTTCATAAATCATACCTTAACATGTCTTGGAACAGTTGAGAAATGTGTCAAAGTTTAAATGGACAAACATATCGACAATCTAGGTAAACGGTTTAAAGCTTAAAGTCATCTAAAGGTCAATGATACCGGTGATATGTCTCATTTAACTGATATGATCCTTAGACACGAATTCACAAAAATGTGTTTATAAATATGTTTGTACATAGTTTATATTGTTCTTTACATAGTTTATCTGCTTTGCAGATTAAAACCAAAAATATTTTCAGTGTGTTTTAGCATAAACTTACAAAAATACAAAAAGATTTTGTTCCAACATTGTTTACAGCAAACCAGTGTTGGAGAACGGGTCTTTGAAGTCTGGTAAGGTGCTAAAATGGTGGGAATCTAATTGACGACGGGCTAGGAGCTAATTTGTAAAAACTGATAAGCCAAAATGATGAAAAAGTTAATTAATTTGAAACTTTGATTATTGAAAATTTGATTGTTGAAAATTTGATTGTTGAAAATTTGAAAAGTTCAACAGTTTGTTCATATTGGGTCAAACCGGGGTCATTAACTTGGACTCGGCAGACGAATCGGTTAACCAAGGTCATTAGCTTGGACTTGGTCAACTGAGTGGATTTTCAGAACTGGTAAAATGTGAAAAGTTCAGGGGCTAAAATTGCAAAATCTTGAAAATTTGAATTTGGGTTTATGCAAGTTCGACCGAACTTGCTTAAAGCTTAAAATTTTTGTGATTAAAACAAGTTCGACCGAACTTGTTTGGATTTGTTGAGTTTTGGTGTAAGTTCGCCCGAACTTACCATGGGCCTTTGTAACTTGGGCTTACAAGTTCGCCCGAACTTGCTAGTGTATAAATACAAAGCAAGTTCGGCCGAACTTCATTATCTGTGTGTTAAGTCCTCTGAGTGAACTTAAGCGATTTGTGAGATTCGTCTAAATTGTTAAGAATTTGTCGAATTGCTACCAAAATTTTCATTGTTTGTGGTGATTTACACACCATCTACAATGGCTGAAGTGAGGATTTGAGAATTAAACAGTGAATTGAACACAAATCGATGAACTTAGATCTGAACTTATTAAAAACTTGTAGATCTAGGAGTATTTTGGTCAAATTGAACATATAATTGGTATAAACAACATAAACCGACCTTGGATTTGAAAGAAATTCATGTAAAATGGTCATAACAGATTTGTTGCATGTTTGTGATGGAGAAGATGAAAAGTTCGCCCGAACTTGTTTGTCAAGTCCGGCCGAACTTGCATCTGAAAACAATATAATCAATGTTTAAAACCATAAGTTCGACCGAACTTAGAGCAAAAACTGAATTAATCAAAATGTTTGAAGTTCGACCGAACTTAAGTAATAATTTGAAATGTGTTGAAAGTAAGTTCGCCCGAACTTATAATTGATTTGTTGAACATGAAATATGACATGTTCGGGCGAACTTGACTTAATATGTCTGCATTATCAACATCAAGTTCGCCCGAACTTGATAAAAAATGTTGAAAAAATGTAATTTTTCTCGAAATGCGTGCTAAGTGTTTTGTGTCAATTTTTAGGTTCAAGTACCAGCGCGGGTTATCAGAATGGATTTTTCTAAATTCCACAACACTTGTATTACGTTAACAAGGCGTTGTGTCCATCACTGAAGGAATACGAAAGCATTTTGAAGTTTCTGAAGGATTGTCCGATTCATAGAGCTATTACCGAGCGTACAGTGTCTTATCGATCGCACACTTATCACTTCTGGATGAATGCAAGTCTCAGTGAAGACAAGAAGACTATTACGTCGTCAGTACAAGTCGGGAACGAGGTTAAAGAGATCACAGTCACAGAGGATGATATTCGCAGGATCTTACAATTCAACAACGATAAAGATGATCCTATTTTTCTGAACGAAAAGATGGTACGAGGTTGTTTCTACCGAATGGGTTACAAAGGAAGCGTAAACAAGCTGACGTTGAAGAAAGGGGAAGTTCCAAACCCCTACAAGCTTCATATGCATGCAATCATTCATACTTTTAGCCATGGTAAACTGGGTTTGATGATGTACAAGATTATGTGGCCTGCATGGCAACGGCGTTGATTTTGAAGAAGCCGTATAACTATTCAAAGCTCGTATTCACTCATATGTCGAAGAATATGGAAGACACAAGATTGTGTTTATATCCGAGGTTCATGTAGATGCTTATTGATGAGAAGTTTATAGATATTGCACGTGATCCAAATGACATTCTATACTTCAGTCACCTTGATGAGACTACCGTAAAGAAGTTGTTAAAGTTTCAGAAGTAGGATTCAGAACCTGTTGCAAAACCAATATTTGGGGCGTTGAAGAATGAAAATTATCTTGCGTTGGTTGGAAATAAGTGGAGGAACGACGGTAGTGGTGACGAAACAGAGTTAAATTCTGAAAAGGAATGGTTTAAAACATTCAAGCCGAAAGCTCGCAGTGAATGGTTATTAAAAGCTGAAGTAGAGAAGAAAAAGAAGTATGTGGCTTAAAAGATTGATACTATGCTTGTAGACGAAGATGAGCCTGTAAATGTGCATACAGAGGCTGGATCGAGCGCAGCAGTTGTTATTGAGAGTCAGGAAGCAGAAAAGGCTACTCAAGAGGATGATGTGATTTCTGCAACTTCCGAGAACGATGATGATAGTGATGATTCTCTCGAGAAAGCTACAAAGAAGTCTATAGCAGAAACGGAAGCAAAAAAGATCAAAGAAACCGATGCTGACTTTGATCCTAATCTAGAAAAAGAGTCTGACGAAGAGAGACCTAAGAAAAGAACGAAACGTGTGAAGCCTGCAGTAGCTTCAACGACAAAGACTACAGGGTCTCCAACGGCAAAAGGCAAAAAGACAAAGAAAGCTCAGAAACCAGCAAGCAGGAGGTATATCGGAAAGCCTAAAAGCGTAGAAGTTACACAAGAACCTTCTGGCGCACAGGAGAAAGGAGTCACACAAGGACCTCCTACACAAGAACCTCCTGTTATCATTACATCTGAAGCTGAAAGGCCAGGAGCAACACAAGAACCTCCTGAATCTAGTTTACTTGAAGTTCCGGTGATACAGTCTCCAGATCCTAAACATATTGAAAGCTCAACTCCAAAGAAGACTACACCAAAGGCTTCTACTCCTAAATCAACACCAAAAACTCCAAAGTCAAAGATATTTGGTGATATTCTGAATGATCTTCAATATTTAGATGATTTCTTTCCTGAATAAGACATTGATGTTCTAGAAAAGCGTGTCAAGGTATTGGAAGATAGAGTTGCGAAGAATGAGAAAGAAAAGGTTGAGCTAGAGAAGCAGATAAAGCAAAATGAAGTTGAAAAAGAGATTTTGTCCGATAAAGTAAAATTTCTTGAAGGCGACCAGAGGCTATTTGAAAGCTTTAGTGAAAAGTCTGCAGGAAGCAAACGAAAGATTGAACAAAGAGATTGCAGAGCTTCAATCTGAAAAAGATATGAATGATAAGAGATTCGACAGACTTCAGAAGGTATTGTCTAACAGTCTGGGGATTAATTTCAAAGAAGAATATGCTCGATTAGATATTCAAGAAGCAAAAGAGAAAGCTGAAAAGGAGCTAGCTGAACAGGGTAAGGGGAAGCATGTGATTGAAAGTATGCCAGAAACCACTGAACCTGTTAAAGAGATTGAATCTACAAAAGCTTTGGAGTCTGAAATTTCTAAGGTTGACGAATCTGTCAAGCCTTCTGATGCTGCAAATGTTACTGAAGAAAAGGACGATGATGAAGCAGAAGATGAGGAAAAAGATGATGAACCACCAACTGATGATCCTAAAGATGATTCTGACCATGATGGGGGTAATGATGATGATCCGAGTGGTAGAGGAAAAAAGTGGTGGATGCAGCAGTTAATGAAAGTTTTGATTTTTCTAATCTACTGAATGATGAGGTGAATGTTATGAATGATCAGAATGAGGGGGAGTCAGCGAAAACAGGGCCATCTGATGATATTGTTATGTCTGATGCTATTACAATTGCAAATCCTGTTGCTGCAGTCCCGACAAAGCCATTGATACTCATGCTTGAACATAATGTGGAAGAAGGTGAATTCGTGCAGAACTACTCCAAAGAAGATCTTGCAAAGTTGATTGATGTTGATGCGGAATCACTGGATTTTGATTTCGAAGAATAAGTCCGGAATGTGAATACATTTGAGCCTAATGAGTATCACTATCAACGAAGGTATGAGGCAGATGAGTATAACAGGGTGGTAGTGGAAGATTGGTCTTCTGACGATGAGAAAGTCAAAGCTGAAAAGTATGTCGGTCAAAACACAGACAGTTTTCCAACATTTGAAGAGATGTACAAGCTGCTTGATGAAGACATATTAAAGGAAAAAATTGAAGAATCGATTCGAGAAGGAAAAGTTCCTAAGCCGATGACAAAGGAAGAAATTGCTCAAGCTAAGAAATCATGGTTTAAAGAGATGTTGCGTGAAAGAAAGTTTTGACGACCACTAGCATTCTTTACCAGAGATAAAGATGTGTCATTAGGTGATATCCTAAGTTGGGGGTGGTTCAAGGAGCTGAATGTATACGCCATCAAATGGGAATTTGGAGTTCAATACTTCAAATATCTGGCAGATTTCAAGACATTACCTTACTGGGATGTGGAAGAACTTGTTCAAACAAGGAATGTCACGTACCATATGAAGTACATTGATCAGTTGCTATGGAAAATGATCAATTCGAAGCAAAAAAGGGATTCAAATATTGGAAGCCTTTCATCCCAGGACGTCGTATCAAAACGAACAAGAAGACAGGGGAGAAAGATATCACTTTGGTAATGAAACGGCCGAGAGCAATGAGAAACATGCCTTTGATGTCGATCGAACAAGACTTTTATCCTTTGTTCAAATGATGGCAGATTGATCCTAATACCTGTGAAGCGGTGATTGTTCTACGGTTTGAATATCATCTGGATATTACTAAGGAAAGAGTTGAAATGTTTGGAGCTCAAGATCTGAGAGGTTTGTGGAAAACGATCAGGATACTAGACCCGATGTGGCTAGTGAATTGCTTGAGAGAAGATATCAAGTGCTTGTTCTATAGCAAGATAGTGTTTGAGGAACGTGAAAAAGAACAAGCCATGCAATATCAAAGGGTCGTTAATGTAAGCTATGCACGTGAAGTAAACTCTGGAAAGATGTGGGAAACGAGCTGGAAGGATCTTGAACGTGTTGAATTTTTAAAAGAAGAAAAGCGTCTCGAAGAGATACAGGCGGAAAGGCTCAGAAGGTTTCAATTTATGAATAAAGTGCCACCTACTAATCAGACGCCAGATCCAAAGCAGGAAAGATGAAAGAAGCCGGATAAGAACTTCTTTGGTCGTACGCGTTAAAGTTTTATTTGAAGACAGAGTTTTGAAGACTGATAAAAGACGAAGACGATATCCAATGGGGAGTCTGTTGGTGCAGAATGTCTATGCCTTAGTCTTATATCGAGTCTGTATAGATTAGATGTGAATAGGCTAGTGAAATCAAGTATTTATGTATTAGAAGGTCAAGTTCGCTTGTGATGTTCATGAGATGTCAAGTTCGGTCGAACTTGACTAGGCCAAGTTCGCCCGAACTCACTCCTCCACCAGCGAACTTGTCTCCCTATAAATAGCTAGCTTGTCTTGTCATTTGTAACTTTGTGCTCTGAAGTAGCGAAGCTCTGTCAAATTGGAGACTTGACGCTTATCAATAAAATTGACGTTTAATTGAGTAATTCTTGTTATTTGGTAATCGTATCGTAATATTTCCGCTATTATGGACATTAGATATCAAATCTAGGTTCCTATGCTATCAGGATCGGTCCTACACCCCGAAACGCTTACCACAAATGACTGAGGCGGAAATCGCGCAAATGATAGCGCAACAGCTTCCGACAATCATCCCCCCGATCGTGAATTTCACTCGTGGTACGAATACCCAGGTATATATGTATATATACAGTATTATACTTAAGATTTCTCCCGTTCTTGTTTCCTTAAGTAACACAAGAATTTTCATCATTCGTAAATAATGAAGAATCGGTTTCTGGGTAACATAGTATTTTACGAATACTTATTTAAATCGATCAAACTAAAAATCAATTGAAGGTATCAACCATTCGAAGGAAACGAGGGGTGGTTCAATAATACTCCCCTGATCTAAAGAATTTATTTCTTGTATACTCACGAGGACAAGCAACACCGTTTAACACATACTCTTGGTTACTCACAAGCATAGAGTATCGTTCACTTTGTGTCCAATCGACAGATGAAAGTCAGTGTATCTCATGCATCATTCTCCTACTCATGTAGGAGACCACTACCAAATAACACCTTTACAATGGCCCAAAGGGAATTTCGATCATCCCCTATGAATCGTGAATTCATCATGTATAAAGATTGGACTCCTCGGGTGTTTCAAGGAAGAGGAGGAGTCGTATGGTGTTCTCCAGGTATTGTTATCGTAGCGTCGGGGAGTCAATATGTCTTATAGGCATACAAGTATCTGAGTTAGTCCCTACTCAGGACCACTTTGTGGCAGAAGTCGGTGACAGTCAACTCACAGGCCCTGAGTTAATACTTGAGGCTACTGAAAAGATTGTACAAATCAGAAACCGCATGGCGGCGGCACGAGATCGACAGAAAAGCTACGCTGATCAACGACGCAAACCGCTCGAATTTCAAGTAGGCGACCGCGTCCTACTAAAGGTGTCACCCTGGAAGGGTGTAATTCGCTTTGGAAAACGGGGCAAACTTAACCCACGATACGTAGGCCCGTTTGTAATCTTGAAACGTATCGGACCCGTAGCTTATCAATTAGACCTTCCTGCCGAACTCAGTGGAGTTCACAACGTATTTCACGTGTCAAATCTGAAGAAGTGTCTATCAGATGAAACCCTAGTCATTCCATTGGATGAGATCCAAGTGGACGAACAACTGCACTTTGTGGAACAGCCTATCGAGATCATGGATCGTGAGATCAAGACTCGAAGGCACAGCAAGATTCCGATCGTTAAGGTTCGTTGGGACTCTAAGCGTGGACCGGAGTTCACGTGGGAAAGAGAGGATCAAATGAAAAGCAAATACCCACACTTCTTCGCAACTGAGCAGCAAACTAACGATACCAGTAACTAAATTTTCGGGACGAAAATTCTTTCAACATGGGGATGATGTGACAACCTGGAAATTTCTCATACTTTCGCGTACCATTGTTAACTAAATCCTTGTGCATGGCACTTGGGAATCTTTGTGCTGGAACTTGGAACTTCTTGTAACTTGCGTACCATCATTAACGAACTAACTCTTTGTGCGTGGCACTCTAAACATGTACGCTACATTCTAGACCGTGTTTACTCAATTTTCGGGACGAAAATTCTTTCAACATGGGGATAATGTGACATCCCGGTTTTTCGGATAACTTAAACGCAATGCTTGTCGAATAAATTGTATGCTACGTATTAAACGTGTACGAGTTAGTGAATACGTGTTGTGCAATTATGTGATTGTTTTAGTTAAATACTTATGAATATGTCACGAACCGAACCGAACCGAACCGCGACACGAACCAACTTTGATTCCTTGTGACTCTAGGAGTTAACCAAGTTTTAAACCTTAAACTCCAACGACTCGGCCGCGTGCAACCCAAACCGAATAAACCCAAACCACTCTCGGCCGAGAACAAGGATCAAACCCAAACCGCAAACCCATTGCGTGCAACCCAAGTCCTCGGCCACGAATTCAAACCCAAACCGTAACCCTTATCTCTCTTTGCGCTATATATACAAACCCACATGCATGATTCATTCACAAACACAAAACCCTAAAAGCAAAACAGCCGACGGAAGCCAACCTTTCATCCTCTTTCAACCGCAAACAGCCTTACTCTTGTTCCATCGATCGCGAGCAGCTTCTTCCTTCATCATATCAATCGTGATCAGCCTTGTTACAGTCCATTCGGCCGCGAGATCAGCCCGTTGTTCACTTCCTCGAACACAAACAGCTTACTTCATCATCATCTCTCGGTCGCAAGCATCTTTGATCACCGGTCCCTTATCTTACTCACGGTTCGTTTACCTTATCATTAAAAGATTAGAATTTATCATATGTTACAAGATCATATTTGGATACATGTGTTTTGATTTTGTTGTTTTCGGATTGTATGTTTGAATGAAAGGTTATGCTAGCCGATTTGTAATAATATTAGCAAGTAATGTTTGTTTGAAATCTGAAAAGTATAGGCTGTGTTTGTTTGTAAAAACTAGAGATGTTGATTAGGTTTGCATGGATATGTTATATGTATTGATCTAAGATTAGAAAAACCGGTTCTTGATCGCCTAGGTTAATTATATGGACGGTTTATGCGATAGAATGCTGAAACATTTGCTGAGTAATAGTTACAGCCGACTTCATCTGGCTGTAACTCGGTCATTAGTTGTCGAAAAACTGATTTTCTGATGTCTAGAACGTAGATATTTGAATAATGAATCTAATGGCGCTGGATTCATATTTTTCTGAAGTCGTTTGATATTTTTAAATGGCCAAATAAGTTCAGTAACTAAAGCTGTGAAAATCCTTAAATTTTGTTAGTTGTTTATCGAGTTGGATTTTATAATCAGTAGGGAGTTGAGTCATGAATTTTATACAGCAACTAGGTATGGAAATTTACGGCAACTCCAACTGAAATTTTGTTAATTGGACGATAGTGATTTTTAAATAAATTCTTCCGTGGACTGCAGTCAGAAAGCGATGAATCTGACTGCAGCCTAGTATATTAATATTTATGGTTAATTGGTAAGATTTAGGACTTGAAAATTTATATAAATTTCTACAGTATAAATGTCACCTGCTGTAAAATAATTGGAATTTTTGGAACATTGGAACTATTTTATAAAAATCCTAGAAAACAGCTGAATTATGAGTATTAAGCTGAAATTTGATAACTTGTGATTGTGTGCACCAAAGTGTTGTATGGATTGGATTATGTTCATGATAAATTGTTTTGATTACTATATCACATGAGGATACTTGCATGATGTTTGAGTGTTAGATATTTTGTTGTGTGTATCACTTTGTGCGTAAATTACGTGTAGAATTTGTATTGGTGTGATCACACACTGACTTGAAATCAATTGGTTTGTTAGGACGCAATTAGCGGTCCCATCCCTTACAACTTCTTTGCTACACTAACCGAGCAAATAAAGGTGAGTTCACGGCCCCTAACTTTATCCGGTTTTTAAACAACAGGGGGAGAAACATGTATACACTCTTCAAACTCAATCTCTTTACGTTATACGAAATTAACGTCACATAACTATTCGGTAACTAAGTTGATGTTAATGTAATGTTATGGTCACTAAGCAGCTATATCACTTAAGTCCTCGTCAATCTCTCGGATCGTTAGTATTGGGTTTTAATAGCGGGGGAATTATAAGTAGTACTACTGGGCCCGACAAGCCCCATCCGAGCTAGTCGCGCTAGCCGACCGGGTATGGTCAACGGGTGAATAATTTGGCCTAACTTCGCCATGGTCAGTGATAGGCCTGGCAACACGGAGGCACAACAGTCAGCTTCGATCGCGAACTCTTACGTGACATAACTTTAGGCTAGCTACCTATATATGTTAACATTGAACTTAATTACGAAACAACTATATTATCCAAGGTTGAGGATAATGGAAACAACAACTATATTATCCCGGGTTGAGGATAATGGAAACAACAACTTATTATTCCGGGTTTGGAATAATGGAACCAACATCATTATTATTCCGGGTTTGGAATAATGGAACTAAATCGTTATCCCGGGTTAGGGATAACGGGGGAAACAAACTCATAACCGAACAAACGAATTTATGAAAACCTGTGAACTCACTCATCTTTAATGTTGACACTTGTTTCTTTACATGTTTCTCAGGACGCTAGGAGTTCTAGGTGCACTCACATGCATTGAACAAGACATCTTTTATCGAGTCTCATTTACAAATATGTTTTGGGTTTTCATTTGTTTTGGCGTTTGTGTTGGCGCCCGCTTCACTACTTATTTTATGCTTCCGCGCAACTTTAAGAACTAATGCTTCTGCTAAATATTGGTAACTAATTTAGACAATATAAAATCTACGACAAATGATTTTTGAAAACGTATAATCAAATCATATAGAGTCGTTCGACGTACTAGTGTTTCAGATTCTGGTTTGTTCACACGCCTCGTGGTAAAACTCCGCAAGTGGAAATTGAGGGTGTGACAGATTGGTATCAGAGCCACTAGCTATAGAGAACCAGGTTTGCATTAGAAGTAGACCTAAACTATAGCTGAATACACGACACTAGACGTAGTTTGGCACCGAACTGTTATATCTTGTTATGCGATCTACCACAACTGTGTTATGTAGATTATGACTTCATAATAAGAAATGAAAACAACTCGTAACTAACTACACGACCTAACAGGCAATGTCATCATCATCATCATCGTCATCATCATCCGACAAACTTACGCCACCAAGAACGCCAGGAAAGGCACCTATGGTGGAACACGCTCAGCTGCGAGGAAAAGGCTCGCTCTGGGGGAGGAGTCGTCATCACGCCCAACCATCGCTGTGCCGGTTGAACCGGATAACTCTGTAGAAGTAGGAAATGACCTACTTAGAACCATGATACAGAAACAACAAGAACAGTTAGAAAGAATGCAGGAAACCATCCTAGCACAGGGATGGATGATCCGACAACTGACGGGTAAAACCGACTCGCTCGAGGAAGAGCAACATACGAGTAAGATAGCTCGTAACACCTTAGCCAGAGATCTACGTGCTGAGCAGATAAGAGCCGACTGGCTCGAGGATGGAGTCCTGGAGAATAGTTGGAACATTCATGAGTTAGAGCAAAATCAAGCACCTGCACCAGCACCGGCCCCTCCAGTGCCGGTAGAGGAGGATCCGGAAGAGGATCCAGAGGAGGACCCTGAAGAGGATCCAGAGGAGGACCCTGAGGAGGATCCAGAGGAGGATCCGGAGGAGGATCCAGCTGTAGAAGCTGGAAATGCCGCGCAGGATGACGGCAATGACAGTGATTTGGGGGATGGAGACGTAGACGACTGACACGTCTCGTTTATTTTATTTACTTTCCTTCAGTCTATTTATTTTCCCACTTGTGTTTAAACTTGAGACTTTATAGTGAATTCATATGTTTGATTTGCACTTTTGTAAGACATTGAAATTTCAGTTAATCAAGTATTTCTTTTGACTATTTAATATATTGAGTTGACATAACTTGATAATTATTAAAGTACGAAGTAGGATAACTATATTGGATATATAGACTTATCGGGGTGTGTTTGTGTTGTGTTTCGAAGATCTAAATGGCAACTGGACGACGTGGAAACCTTAACTTGACGCCCGAAGAGCTAGCTGCCATGATTCAAGAGCACGTGAACGCAGCTTTAGCGGGTGTTCAGAACCAACCGGCAGGTAACCATTATTAAATTTTCGTGTGAAAATCTAATAGTGAGGCTAGTAAAATTCCTTGCTGACTACCTGTTCTCTGTCAGCAGGAGGGGGCTTTAACCCCTACAAGATGTTCCTCGACGCGAAACCAAGCAAATTCTTGGGGGCGGAAGGACCCATTGGACTGGTCCGCTGGATCGAAAAATCTGAATTGGTATTTGAAATGTGCAACTGTCTGGAGGCCAACAAGGTCAAATATGCAGCCTCAACGCTGGAAGATGGGGCACTAACTTGGTGGAATGCACAGGTCCAAACGCGTGGACTTATTGCTGCCAATGCAATGGCCTGGGCCGAGTTCAAGGCCCTAATCAAAGAGGAGTACTGTCCACGAGACAGAGTGCAACAGTTGGAGCAAGCCTTATGGAACCACAAGATGGTGGGATCTGAAATAGAGGCATACACAGCAAAACATCATGACTTGGTATTTCTATGTCCCGATCTGGCCAACATTGTGGAGAAAAGACTCGAGTTCTATCTTGGGGGTCTGGTTCCGGAGATTCAGGGTATGGTAATGGCTAGTAACCCTGTAACTGAACATCAAGCAATCCGATTGATGTACAAACTCACTGATAAGGCGGTGGAGCAAAGGAAGTTGCCAGCACGTGGTACAACTGAAGTTGCCCCTGATAACAAAAGAAAGTTTGAAGACCCGTCTGCTCGACAGTCTTCGTCATCCCAGCCGCAACAGGGGAACCAGAAACGGTTCAATCATTACAACAGCCACCGGGGTCACCAAAATCAGCCCGCCAACAACAACAACAATAACAACAACCAGAACGCAAGCGGCTATGCAGGTCGAAAGCCGCAGTGCAACCGCTGTAATCTTCATCATAACGGCCCTTGTGCCGGAAATCGCTGCCAACGGTGTGGCAAGATGGGACATGCGGCAAAGGATTGTCGTGGGGAAATCATGTCCCGACAAAATCAAAATCAACCCCAGGGTCAGCAGCAGGGTGTTAACCGGGGATGCTATCAGTGTGGTAGCACTGCCCACTTCAAAAGAGACTGCCCACAGCTGCGTAACAACAACAACAACGGTGGGAACAACCACAACCACAACAACCACAACAACAATAATAATAACAACAATGATGGAAACGGTGGCACAGGAGGTGCCAAAGGTCGCGCATTTACATTGGGCCGCGGAGAGGCCAGAAACGACTCGAACGTGGTCACGGTAAGTTTCCCCTTAATGAACATTTTGCTACTGTGCTTTTTGATACAGGTGCGGATAGGAGCTTTATATCTGAGTCTTTTAGGAGGAACCTAAATCTCACGCCTAAACCATTAGAGACCCCTTATATCATAAAATTAGCCGATGGTAAATCTGTAGATGTGACCCATATAGTATCCGGCTGTCAACTCAAACTCACGGGTCACACTTTTACCATTGATCTGATGACAACTACCCTGGGTAGTTTTGACGTGGTAGTCGGAATGGACTGGCTATCCGACGTCCGGGCTGAAGTTCTCTGCTTCGAAAAATCTATCCGTATTCCGCTCTCGAAACGACGAAATCCTGACGGTACAAGGCGATAAGGCAAGCGCCGTCACCAACATCATCTCTTACATGCAAGCGCAGAAGTATCTTCGGAGGAAGAACTCCTTCGCTTTACTCGCACTAATTACTGAACAGCCTAAGGACGAGAAACGTATAGAAGACATCCCTGTCGTCCGTGATTTTTCCGATATATTCCCAGAAGAACTACCTGGTCTTCCACCCCATCGACAATTGGAGTTTGAAATCGAATTGGCGAACCATGCAACTCCTATCGCCAAGGCTCCATACCGCCTAGCTCCAGCCGAGCTGCAGGAGCTGTCTACCCAACTTTAGGAGCTATTAGAAAAAGGATTTATTCGACCAAGCGTTTCGCCATGGGGAGCTCCAGTCCTTTTTGTCAAGAAGAAGGACGGGACTTTCCGCATGTGCATCGACTACAGGGAACTCAACAAGGTTACTGTCAAAAACCGATACCTGTTACCTCGCATCGACGATCTTTTCGACCAACTTCAAGGGTCAAGCTACTACTCCAAGATTGATTTACGGTCTGGTTACCATCAGCTACGCGTCAGGGAGGAGGATATCGCTAAGACGGCGTTTCGTACTCGGTATGGCCATTATGAGTTCTTGGTCATGCCCTTCGGTCTCACCAACGCACCCGCGGTGTTCATGGACCTCATGAACCGCGTGTGTAAACCATACCTCGACAAGTTTGTCATTGTGTTCATCGATGACATACTCATCTACTCCAAAAGTGAAGAAGAACATGCTGAACATCTACGATTACTGCTAGGATTACTTCAACAGGAAAAGCTATATGCCAAGCTTTCGAAGTGTGATTTCTGGATTCGGGAAGTTCAGTTTCTCGGGCATATCGTGAATGAAAGAGGTATCCACGTAGACCCTGCCAAGATTGAAGCCATCAAAAACTGGGAAGCACCCAGGACACCGACGGAAATCCGCCAATTTTTGGGATTGGCTGGTTACTACAGACGTTTCATCGAGGTATTTTCAAAGATCGCACAACCGCTTACTACCCTCACCCAGAAAGGCATCAAGTATGCTTGGGGTGACAAGCAAGAAGCAGCATTTCAATTGCTGAAACAGAAACTTTGCAGTGCACCCATTCTGTCCTTGCCGGAAGGGACAGATGACTTTGTAGTGTATTGTGATGCTTCCATTCAGGGATTGGGATGCGTACTCATGCAACACGATAAGGTCATCGCGTATGCGTCGCGACAACTGAAGGTTCACGAGAAAAACTACACGACGCATGACCTGGAATTGGGAGCAGTAGTGTTTGCACTTAAGATTTGGAGACACTACCTCTATGGAACGAAGTGCACAATCTTTACAGACCACAAGAGCCTCCAACACATCTTTGATCAGAAGGAGTTGAACATGCGACAACGTCGCTGGGTCGAACTCTTGAACGATTATGAGTGTGCCATTCGGTATCACCCGGGTAAAGCTAACGTGGTAGCTGATGCCCTCAGTAGGAAGGAACACTTGAAACCTCGTCGTGTACGAGCATTACAACTCACTATTCATTCGGGGCTACCCAAACAAATACGCGACGCCCAGTTAGAAGCAGTTAAGGAGGAAAACATCAAGGCCGAATCGGTGGGAAAAATGGAACGCGATTGGGAAGTAAAACCCAATGGAGCCCGGTATTTCATGAATCGCATATGGGTACCTCTCTACGGAAACCTCAGAGAGCTAGTCATGGATGAAGCTCACAAATCCCGATACTCTGTCCATCCGGGTTCGGATAAGATGTATCAAGACCTTAAAGCTGCGTATTGGTGGCCCAACATGAAAGCCGATATAGCCACCTACGTGAGCAAGTGTTTGACTTGTGCAAAAGTCAAGGTAGAGTATCAAAAGCCATCGGGGCTACTCCAACAACCTGAGATCCCAGTGTGGAAATGGGATCAGATCTCGATGGACTTCATCACTAAACTCCCGCGAACTTTGGGTGGTTGCGATACCATCTGGGTAATTGTGGATCGTTTAACTAAGTCCGCACACTTCCTAGCTATTAAAGAAACAGATAAGATGGAGAAGTTGACTCGCATCTACATTAAGGAAGTAGTTTCTCGGCACGGAGTGCCAACATCCATCATCTCAGATAGAGATGCTCGCTTCACGTCCAACTTCTGGCGGTCACTCCAGAAAGCGTTGGGAACACGCTTAGATATGAGCACAGCCTATCACCCTCAGACTGACGGTCAAAGTGAAAGGACCATACAAACCTTAGAAGACATGCTTAGGGCATGCGTAGTAGACTTCGGAAATAGTTGGGAAATCCACCTGCCTCTAGTAGAATTCTCATATAACAACAGTTATCATACGAGTATTTCGGCAGCACCGTTTGAGGCATTATACGGTCGTAAATGTAGATCACCGGTTTGTTGGGCAGAAGTCGGTGACAGTCAACTCACAGGCCCTGAGTTAATACTTGAGGCTACTAAAAAGATTGTACAAATCAGAAACCGCATGGCGGCGGCACGAGATCGACAGAAAAGCTACGCTGATCAACGACGCAAACCGCTCGAATTTCAAGTAGGCGACCGCGTCCTACTAAAGGTGTCACCCTGGAAGGGTGTAATTCGCTTTGGAAAACGGGGCAAACTTAACCCACGATACGTAGGCCCGTTTGTAATCTTGAAACGTATCGGACCCGTAGCTTATCAATTAGACCTTCCTGCCGAACTCAGTGGAGTTCACAACGTATTTCACGTGTCAAATCTGAAGAAGTGTCTATCAGATGAAACCCTAGTCATTCCATTGGATGAGATCCAAGTGGACGAACAACTGCACTTTGTGGAACAGCCTATCGAGATCATGGATCGTGAGATCAAGACTCGAAGGCACAGCAAGCTTCCGATCGTTAAGGTTCGTTGGGACTCTAAGCGTGGACCGGAGTTCACGTGGGAAAGAGAGGATCAAATGAAAAGCAAATACCCACACCTCTTCGCAACTGAGCAGCAAACTAACGATACCAGTAACTAAATTTTCGGGACGAAAATTCTTTCAACATGGGGATGATGTGACAACCTGGAAATTTCTCATACTTTCGCGTACCATTGTTAACTAAATCCTTGTGCATGGCACTTGGGAATCTTTGTGCTTGGCACTTGGGAACTTCTTGTAACTTCGCGTACCATCATTAACGAACTAACTCTTTGTGCGTGGCACTCTAAACATGTACGCTACATTCTAGACCGCGTTTACTCAATTTTCGGGATGAAAATTCTTTCAACATGGGGATAATGTGACATCCCGGTTTTTCGGATAACTTAAACGCAATGCTTGTCGAATAAATTGTATGCTACGTATTAAACGTGTACGAGTTAGTGAATACGTGTTGTGCAATTATGTGATTGTTTTAGTTATAAAATAATTATGGTAAATATGTACACGAACCGAACCGAACCGCGACACGAACCAACTTTGATTCCTTGTGACTCTAGGAGTTAACCAAGTTTTAAACCTTAAACTCCAACGACTCGGCCGCGTGCAACCCAAACCGAATAAACCCAAACCACTCTCGGCCGAGAACAAGGATCAAACCCAAACCGCAAACCCATTGCGTGCAACCCAAGTCCTCGGCCACGAATTCAAACCCAAACCGTAACCCTTATCTCTCTTTGCGCTATATATACAAACCCACATGCATGATTCATTCACAAACACAAAACCCTAAAAGCAAAACAGCCGACGGCAGCCAACCTTTCATCCTCTTCGACCGCAAACAGCCTTACTCTTGTTCCATCGATCGCGAGCAGCTTCTTCCTTCATCATATCAATCGTGATCAGCCTTGTTACAGTCCATTCGGCCGCGAGATCAGCCCATTGTTCACTTCCTCGAACACAAACAGCTTACTTCATCATCATCTCTCGGTCGCAAGCATCTTTGATCACCGGTCCCTTATCTTACTCACGGTTCGTTTACCTTATCATTAAAAGATTAGAATTTATCATATGTTACAAGATCATATTTGGATACATGTGTTTTGATTTTGTTGTTTTCGGATTGTATGTTTGAATGAAAGGTTATGCTAGCCGATTTGTAATAATATTTGCAAGTAATGTTTGTTTGAAATCTGAAAAGTATAGGCTGTGTTTGTTTGTAAAAACTAGAGATGTTGATTAGGTTTGCATGGATATGTTATATGTATTGATCTAAGATTAGAAAAACCGGTTCTTGATCGCCTAGGTTAATTATATGGACGGTTTATGCGATAGAATGCTGAAACAGTTTGCTGAGTAATAGTTACAGCCGACTTCATCTGGCTGTAACTCGGTCATTAGTTGTCGAAAAACGATTTTCTGATGTCTAGAACGTAGATATTTGAATAACGAATCTAATGGCGCTAGATTCATATTTTTCTGAAGTCGTTTGATATTTTTAAATGGCCAAATAAGTTCAGTAACTAAAGCTGTGAAAATCCTAAATTTTGTTAGTTGTTTATCGAGTTGGATTTTATAATCAGTAGGGAGTTGAGTCATGAATTTTTACAGCAACTAGGTATGGAAATTTACGTGCAACTCCAACTGAAATTTTGTTAATTGGACGATTAGTGATTTTTAAATAAATTCTTCCGTGGACTGCAGTCAGAAAGCGATGAATCTGACTGCAGCCTAGTATATTAATATTTATGGTTAATTGGTAAAGATTTAGGACTTGGAAAATTATATAAATTTCTACAGTATAAATGTCACCTGCTGTAAATAATTGGAATTTTTGGAACATTGGAACTATTTTATAAAAATCCTAGAAAACAGCTGAATTATGAGTATTAAGCTGAAATTTGATAACTTGTGATTGTGTGCACCAAAGTGTTGTATGGATTGGATTATGTTCATGATAAATTGTTTTGATTACTATAATCACATGAGGATACTTGCATGCATGTTTGAGTGTTAGATATTTTGTTGTGTGTATCACTTTGTGCGTAAATTACGTGTAGAATTTGTATTGGTGTGATCACACACTGACTTGAAATCAATTGGTTTGTTAGGACGCAATTAGCGGTCCCATCCCTTACAACTTCTTTGCTACACTAACCGAGCAAATAAAGGTGAGTTCACGGCCCCTAACTTTATCCGGTTTTTAAACAACAGGGGGAGAAACATGTATACACTCTTCAAACTCAATCTCTTTACGTTATACGAAATTAACGTCACATAACTATTCGGTAACTAAGTTGATGTTAATGTAATGTTATGGTCACTAAGCAGCTATATCACTTAAGTCCTCGTCAATCTCTCGGATCGTTAGTATTGGGTTTTAATAGCGGGGGAATTATAAGTAGTACTATTGGGCCCGACAAGCCCCATCCGAGCTAGTCGCGCTAGCCGACCGGGTATGGTCAACGGGTGAATAATTTGGCCTAACTTCGCCATGGTCAGTGATAGGCCTGGCAACACGGAGGCACAACAGTCAGCTTCGATCGCGAACTCTTACGTGACATAACTTTAGGCTAGCTACCTATATATGTTAACATTGAACTTAATTACGAAACAACTATATTATCCCGGGTTGAGGATAATGGAAACAACAACTATATTATCCCGGGTTGAGGATAATGGAAAACAACTTATTATTCCGGGTTTGGAATAATGGAACCAACATCATTATTATTCCGGGTTTGGAATAATGGAACTAAATCGTTATCCCGGGTTAGGGATAACGGGGAAACAAACTCATAACCGAACACACGAATTTATGAAAACCTGTGAACTCACTCATCTTTAATGTTGACACTTGTTTCTTTACATGTTTCTCAGGACGCTAGGAGCTCTAGGTGCACTCACATGCATTGAACAAGACATCTTTTATCGAGTCTCATTTACAAATATTGTTTTGGGTTTTCATTTGTTTTGGCGTTGTGTTGGCGCCCGCTTCACTACTTATTTTATGCTTCCGCGCAACTTTAAGAACTAATGCTTCCGCTAAATATTGGTAACTAATTTAGACAATATAAAATCTACGACAAATGATTTTTGAAAACGTATAATCAAATCATATAGAGTCCTTCGACGTACTAGTGTTTCAGATTCTGGTTTGTTCACACGCCTCGCGGTAAAACTCCGCAAGTGGAAATTGAGGGTGTGACAGATTGGTATCAGAGCCACTAGCTATAGAGAACCAGGTTTGCATTAGAAGTAGACCTAAACTATAGCTGAATACACGACACTAGACGTAGTTTGGCACCGAACTGTTATATCTTGTTATGCGATCTACCACAACTGTGTTATGTAGATTATGACTTCATAATAAGAAATGAAAACAACTCGTAACTAACTACACGACCAACAGGCAATGTCATCATCATCATCGTCATCATCATCCGACAAACTTACGCCACCAAGAGCGCCAGGAAAGGCACCTATGGTGGAACCCTTACCATCTTATGGCGTGGAGACACGCTCAGCTGCGAGGAAAAGGCTCGCTCTGGGGGAGGAGTCGTCATCACGCCCAACCATCGCTGTGCCGGTTGAACCGGATAACTCTGTAGAAGTAGGAAATGACCTACTTAGAACCATGATACAGAAACAACAAGAACAGTTAGAAAGAATGCAGGAAACCATCCTAGCACAGGGATGGATGATCCGACAACTGACGGTAAAACCGACTCGCTCGAGGAAGAGCAACATACGAGTAAGATAGCTCGTAACACCTTAGCTAGAGATCTACGTGCTGAGCAGATAAGAGCCGACTGGCTCGAGGACGGAGTCCTGGAGAATAGTTGGAACATTCATGAGTTAGAGCAAAATCAAGCACCTGCACCAGCACCGGCCCCTCCAATGCCGGTAGAGGAGGATCCGGAAGAGGATCCAGAGGAGGACCCTGAAGAAGAGAGGATCCAGAGGAGGACCCTGAGGAGGATCAGAGGAGGATCCGGAGGAGGATCCAGCTGTAGAAGCTGGAAATGCCGCGCAGGATGACGGCAATGACAGTGATTTGGGGGATGGAGACGTAGACGACTGACACGTCTCGTTTATTTTATTTACTTTCCTTCAGTCTATTTATTTTCCCACTTGTGTTTAAACTTGAGACTTTATAGTGAATTCATATGTTTGATTTGCACTTTTGTAAGACGTTGAAATTTCAGTTAATCAAGTATTTCTTTTGACTATTTAATATATTGAGTTGACATAACTTGATAATTATTAAAGTACGAAGTAGATAACTATATTGGATATATAGACTTATCGGGGTGTGTTTGTGTTGTGTTTCGAAGATCTAAATGGCAACTGGACGACGTGGAAACCTTAACTTGACGCCCGAAGAGCTAGCTGCCATGATTCAAGAGCACGTGAACGCAGCTTTAGCGGGTGTTCAGAACCAACCGGCAGGTAACCATTATTAAATTTTCGTGTGAAAATCTAATAGTGAGGCTAGTAAAATTCCTTGTTGACTACCTGTTCTCTGTCAGCAGGAGGGGGCTTTAACCCCTACAAGATGTTCCTCGACGCGAAACCAAGCAAATTCTCGGGGCGGAAGGACCCATTGGACTGGTCCGCTGGATCGAAAAATCTGAATCGGTATTTGAAATGTGCAACTGTCTGGAGGCCAACAAGGTCAAATATGCAGCCTCAACGCTGGAAGATGGGGCACTAACTTGGTGGAATGCATAGGTCCAAACGCGTGGACTTATTGCTGCCAATGCAATGGCCTGGGCCGAGTTCAAGGCCCTAATCAAAGAGGAGTACTGTCCACGAGACAGAGTGTGATATCCCGGGTTTTTCGGATAACTTAAACGCGACACTTGTCGAATAATGTATATGCTGAGTATTAAACTTGTACGTGTTAAATGAATACGTGATGTGTGTTGTGTGATTGTTTTAGTTATAGAGTAGATATGTACACGAACTGAACCGAATCACGACACGAACCAACTTTGATTCATTGTAACTCTAGGAATCAATCAAGTTAGGACTCAAACATGTCTTGGCCGCGAGATCAAAACCTAAAACTAATTCGGCCAAGATCAAACCCAAACCCGTCGCAAACCTAAAACTATTCGGCCGATCAAACCCAAACCAAACCAACCCACCCTAGTCCTTGGCCGCGAGATCAAGCCCAAACCCAAACCGAATCAATCCAAGTTACTCGGCCATGAATGTTTATCCAAACCGTAACCACTTATCTTGTTGCGCCTATAAGTACAAACCCATGCATGCCCTCATTCACAACACAAAACCCTAGAGGTTCAACAGCCGTCGGCAGCCTTGCGATCGCAGAAAGCTTCCTTGTTCGCTTCTTCCTCTAGGTCGCAGCAGCAGCAATCATCGCCATCATCATCTCCTCGATCGCTAGCAACCTCGTTCTTCATCACCTTGATCTGATCAGCCCTTGTTATTCCATTCGGTCGCGAGATCAGCCATTGATCAGTTCCTCGATCACAAACAATCTACTTCATCATCACCTCTCGGCCGCAAGCATTGTTGATCACCGGTTCCTTAACATACTCACGGTTCGTGTACCTTATTATTAAAAGTCTAGAATTTATCATATGTTGCTAGATCATATTCGAGTATATGTGTCTTGATTTTTGCTGTTCTCAGATTTGCATGATTGAATGAGATGGATGATTGTATAGTTTCGGATTGTTAATACTAGATTGAAAGTTGGAATGCTGTTTGAAAGCTGAATATATAGGCTGTGTTTTGTTTGTAAAAACTAGAAGTAAGAACTAGGGTTGCATGGATAGGTTATTAGTATTAATCTATGATTAGAAATCAGTTCTTGATCGCCTAGATTAATCGCATGAACGAGTTATACGAGTTTATGATAAAGATATGCTGAAAACAGTCTGCTGAATAATAGTTACAGCCGACTTCATCTGGCTGTAACTCGGTCATTAGTAGTCGAAAAATGGATTTTCTGATGTCTAGAACGTAGAGATTTGAATAACGAATCTAATGGCGCTAGATTCATAATTTTCTGAAGTCGTTTGATATTTTTAAAAGGCTAAATAAGTTCAGTAACTAAAACTGTGAAAATCCTGAAATTTTGTTAGTTGTTTATCGAGTTGGATTTTAAGATCGGTAGGGAGTTGAGTCATGATTTTTGTACAGCAACTAGGTATGGAAATTTCCGGGCAACTCCAACTGGAATTTTGTTAATTGGACGATCAGTGATTTTTAAATAAATTCTTCCGTGGACTGCAGTCAGAAAACGGTAAATCTGACTGCAGCCTAGTATATTAATATTTATGGTTAATTGGTAAAGATTTAGGACTTGGAAAATTTATGTAAATTTCTATATTATAGATTTCACCTACTGTAAAAATATTGGAATTTTTGGAATGTTAGAACTATTTTATAAAAATCCTAGAAAACAGCTGAATTATGAGTGCTAAGCTGAAATTTGAGAACTTGTGATTGTGTGCACCAAATTGTGGCATGAATTGGTTTATGGTTATGATAAGTTGTTTTAATCACTAGGATCACATGAGGATACTTGCATGCATGTTTGAGTGTTAGATATGTTGTTTGTGTGTATCACTTTGTGTGTAAATTACGTGTGGAATTGGTGTGTTCACACACTAACTTGGAATTAATTGGTTTGTTAGGACGCAACTAGCAGTCCCATCTCTTATAACTTCTTTGCTACACTAACCGAGCAAATAAAGGTGAGTTCACGGCCCCTAACTTTATCCGGTTTTTAAACAACAGGGGGAGAAACATGTATACACTCTCAAACTCAATCTCTTTACGTTATACGAATTTAACATCACATAACTATTCGGTAACTAAGTTAATGTTAATGTAATGTTATGGTCACTAAGCAGCTTTATCACTTAAGTCCTCGTCAATCTCTCGGATCGTTAGTATTGGGTTTAATAGCGGGGGAATTATAAGTAGTACTACTGGGCCCGACAAGCCCCATCCGAGCTAGTCGCGCTAGCCGACCGGGTATGGTCAACGGGTGAATAATTTGGCCTAACTTCGCCATGGTCAGTGATAGGCCTGGCAACAAGGAGGCACAACAGTCAGCTTCGATCGCGAACTCTTACGTGACATGACTTTAGGCTAGCTACCTATATATATTAACATTGAACTTAATTACGAAACAACTTAATATTCCGGGTTTGGAATATTGGAAGCAACAACTTATTATTCCGTGTTTGGAATAATGGAAACAACAACTTAATATTCCGGGTTGGAATATTGGAAGCAACAACTTATTATTCCGGGTTGGAATAATGGAACTAATACGTTATCCCGGGTTAGGGATAACGGAGTAAACAAACTATAACCGAACAAACGAATTTATGAAAACCTGTGAACTCACTCATCTTTAATGATTGACACTTGTTTCTTTACATGTTTCTCAGGACGCTAGGAGCTCTAGGTGCACGCACATGCATTGAACAAGACATCTTTTATCGAGTCTTATTTATTAATATTGTTTTGGGATTTTTCATTTGTTTTGGCGTTTGTGTTGGCGCCCGCTTCACTACTTATCTATGCTTCCGCTCAAACTTTAAAAACTGATGCTTCTGCTAAATATTGGTAATATAAAATCTACAACAAGTGATTTTGGAAAACGTATTATCAAATCATATAGAGTCGTTCGACGTACAAGTGTTTCAGATTCTGGTTTGTTCACACGCCTCGCGGTAAAACTCCGCAAGTGGAAATTGAGGGTGTGACAGGCCTGGCAAAACGGAGGCACAACAGTCAGCTTCGATCGCGAACTCTTACGTGACATGACTTTAGGCTAGCTACCTATATATAATAACATTGAACTTAATTACGAAACAACTTAATATTCCGGGTTTGGAATATTGGAAGCAACAACTTATTATTCCGGGTTTGGAATAATGGAAACAACAACTTAATATTCCGGGTTGGAATATTGGAAGCAACAACTTATTATTCCGGGTTGGAATAATGGAACTAATACGTTATCCCGGGTTAGGGATAACGGAGTAAACAAACTATAACCGAACAAACGAATTTATGAAAACATGTTAACTCACTCATCTTTAATGATTGACACTTGTTTCTTCACATGTTTCTCAGGACGCTAGGAGCTCTAGGTGCACGCACATGCATTGAACAAGACATCTTTTATCGAGTCTTATTTATTAATATTGTTTTGGGATTTTTCATTTGTTTTGGCGTTTGTGTTGGCGCCCGCTTCACTACTTATCTATGCTTCCGCTCAAACTTTAAAAACTGATGCTTCTGCTAAATATTGGTAATACAAAATCTACAACAAGTGATTTTGGAAAACGTATTATCAAATCATATAGAGTCGTTCGACGTACTAGTGTTTCAGATTCTGGTTTGTTCACACGCCTCGCGGTAAAACTCCGCAAGTGGAAATTGAGGGTGTGACAGATTGGTATCAGAGCCACTAGCTATAGAGAACCAGGTTTGCATTAGAAGTAGACCTAAACTATAGCTGATATCACGACACTAGACTTAGTTTGGCACCGAATTATTATATCTTGTTATGTAATATACCACAACTGTGTTTGGTAGATCATGCCTTCATAATAAGAAATGAAAACAACTCATAACTAACTACACGACCTAACAGGCAATGTCATCATCCTCATCGTCATCATCGTCCGACAGACTTACGCCACCAAGGGCACCAGGAAAGGCACCAATGGTGGAACCCATACCACCTTGTGGCGTGGAGACACGCTCAGCGGCGAGGAAAAGGCTCGCTCTGGGGGAGGAGTCGTCGTTACGCCCAACCATTGCTGTACCGGTTGAACCGGTTAATCCTGTAGAAATAGGAATTGACATGCTTAGAATCCTGGTGCATACATAACAAAAACAGTTAGAAAGAATGCAGGAAACCATCCTAGCACAAGGGTGGATGATTCGACAACTTACAGGTAAGACCGACTCGCTCGAGGAAGAGCATCGTACGAGCAAGATAGCTCGTAACACCATAGCCAGAGATCTGCGTGCTAAGCAGATAAGAGCCGACTGGCTTGAGGACAGAGTCCTGGAAAATAGTTGGAACATTCAGGAGCTACAAAACCAAGCACTTGCACCAGCACCGGCCCCTCCAGAGCCGGTAGAGGAGGATCCAGAAGAGGATCCAGAGGAGGACCCTGAGGAGGATCAAGAGGAGGATCCGGAGGAGGACCCAGCTGAAGAAGCTGGAAATGCCGCGCAGGATGACGGCAACGATAGCGAATTGGGAAATAGAGACGTAGAAGACTTACACGTCTGGCTTATTTTATTTACTTTCCTTCAGACTATTTATTTTCTACTTAGATCTAAAGTGGCAACTGGAAGTCGCGGAAATCTCAAACATGACGCCTTAAGAATTAGCCGCAATGATCCAAGAAAACGTGAATGCTGCTCTGGCAGGTGTTCAAAACCCACCAACAGCAGGAGGGGTTTTAACCCCTACAAGATGTTCCTCGACGCGAAACCAAGCAAATACTCGGGGGTGGAAGGACCCATTGGACTGGTCCGCTGGATCGAAAAATCTGAATCCGTTTTTGAAATGTGCAACTATCTAGAGGCCAACAAGGTCAAGTACGCAGCCTCAACACTGGAAGATGGGGCACTGACATGGTGGAATGCACAAGACCAAACACGTGGACTTATAGCTGCGAATGCAATGGCATGGGCCGAGTTCAAGGCCCTAATTAAAGAGGAGTACTGTCCACGAGACAGAGTGCAACAATTAGAGCAAGCTTTATGGAACCACAAGATGGTGGGATCGGAAATTGAAGCTTACACTGCAAAACACCATGATTTAGTATTTATGTGTCCCGAATTAGCCAACACTGTGGAGAAAAGACTCGAGTTCTATCTTGGGGGTCTGGTTCCGGAGATTCAGGGTATGGTAATGGCTAGTAACCCTGTAACTGAACATCAAGCAATCCGATTGGCTCACAAACTCACCGATAAGGCGGTGGATCAAAAGAAGCTGCCAGCACGGGGTACAACTGAAGTTGCCCCGGATAACAAAAGAAAGTTTGAAGACTCAACTATTCGACAGTCTTCGTCATCTCATCCGCAGCAAGGGAACCAGAAGCGGTTCAATCATTTCAACAGCCACCGGGGTCACCAAAATCGGCCCGCCAACAACAACAACAACTAGAATGCAGGCGGCTATGTAGGTCGAAAGCCGCAGTGCAATCGCTGCAATCTTCATCATCACGGCCCTTGTGCCGGAAATCGCTGCCAAAGATGTGGCAAGGTGGGACATGCGGCAAAGGATTGTCGTGGGGAAATCATGTCCCGACAAAATCAAAATCAGCCCCAGGATCAGCAGCAGGGTATTAACCGGGGATGCTATCAGTGTGGTAGTACTGCCCACTTCAGAAGAGACTGCCCACAGTTGCGTAACAACAACAATAATGGTGGAAACAACCACAACCACAATAACCACAACAACAATAATAACAACAACAATGGGAACGGTGGCACAGGAGGTGCCAAAGGTTGCGCATTTACATTGGGCCGCGGAGAGGCCAGAAACGACACGAACGTGGTAACCGGTAAGTTTCCCCTTAATGAACATTTTGCTTCTGTGCTTTTTAATACGGGTGCGGATAGGAGTTTTATATCTGAGTCTTTTAGGAAGAACCTAAATCTCACGCTTAAACCATTAGAGACCCCTTATGTTATAGAATTAGCCGATGGTAAATCTGTAGATGTGACCCAAATCGTATCCGGCTGTCAATCAAACTCGCGGGCCACACTTTTACCATTGATCTGATGACAACTACCCTGGGTAGTTTTGACGTGGTAGTCGGAATGGACTGGCTATCCAACGTCCGGGCTGAAGTTCTCTGCTTCGAAAAATCTATCCGTATTCCGCTCTCTAACGACGAAATCCTGACGGTACAAGGCGATAAGGCAAGCGCCGTCACCAACATCATCTCTTACATGCAAGCGCAGAAGTATCTTCGGAGAAAGAACACCTTCGCTTTACTCGCACTAATTACCGAACAGCCTAAGGACGAGAAACGTATAGAAGACATCCCTGTCGTCCGTGATTTTTCCGATGTATTCCCAGAAGAGCTACCTGGTCTTCCACCACATCGACAATTGGAGTTTGAAATCGAATTAGCAAGCAATGCAACTCCTATCGCCAAGGCTCCATACCGCCTAGCTCCAGCCGAGCTGCAGGAGCTGTCTACCCAACTTCAGGAGCTATTAGAAAAAGGATTTATCCGACCAAGCGTTTCGCCATGGGAGCTCCAGTCCGTTTGTCAAGAAGAAGGACGGGACTTTCCGCATGTACATCGACTACAGGGAACTCAACAAGGTTACTGTCAAGAACCGATACCCGTTACCTCGCAATCGACGATCTATTCGACCAACTTCAAGGGTCAAGTTACTACTCTAAGATTGATTTACGGTCCGGTTACCACCAGCTACGCGTCAGGGAGGAGGATATCGCCAAGACGGCATTTCGCACTCGGTATGGCCATTACGGAGTTCTTGGTCATGCCCTTCGGTCTCACCAACGCACCTGCGGTGTTCATGGATCTCATGAACCGCGTGTGCAAGCCATACCTCGACAAGTTTGTATTGTGTTCATCGATGACATACTCATCTACTCCAAAAGTGAAGAAGAGCATGCAGAACATCTACGATTACTGCTAGGGCTACTTCAACAGGAAAAAAACTATATGCCAAGTTTTCGAAGTGTGATTTCTGGATTCGGGAAGTTCAGTTTCTCGGGCATATCGTGAATGAAAGAGGTATCCACGTAGACCCTGCCAAGATTGAAGCCATCAAAAACTGGGAAGCACCTAAGACACCGACGGAGATCCGCCAATTTTTGGGATTGACTGGTTACTACAGACGCTTCATCGAGGGATTTTCAAAGATCGCATAACCACTTACTACCCTCACCCAGAAAGGCATCAAGTATGCTTGGGGTGACAAGCAAGAAGCAGCATTTCAATTGCTGAAGCAGAAACTTTGCAGTGCACCCATTTTGTCCTTGCCGGAAGGGACAGATGACTTTGTAGTGTATTGTGATGCTTCCATTCAGGGATTGGGATGCGTACTCATGCAACGCGATAAGGTCATCGCGTATGCGTCGTGACAACTGAAGGTTCACGAGAAAAACTATACGACGCATGACATGGAATTGGGAGCAGTAGTGTTTGCACTTAAGATTTGGAGACACTACCTCTATGGAACAAAGTGCACAATCTTTACTGACCACAAAAGCCTCCAACACATCTTTGATCAGAAGGAGTTGAACATGCGACAGCGTCGTTGGGTCGAACTCTTGAACGATTATGAGTGTGCCATTCGGTATCACCCAGGTAAAGCTAACGTGGTAGCTGATGCCCTCAGTAGGAAGGAACACTTGAAACCTCGTCGCGTACGAGCACTACAACTCACTATTCATTCGGGGCTACCCGAACAAATACGTCGACGCCCAGTTAGAAGCAGTTAAGGAGGAAAACATCAAAGCCGAATCAGTGGGAAAAATGGAGCGCGATTGGGAAGTAAAGCCTAATGGAGCCCGGTATTTTATGAATCGCATATGGGTACCTCTCTACGGAAATCTCAGAGAGCTAGTCATGGATAAAGCTCACAAATCCCGATACTCTGTCCATCCGGGTTCGGATAAGATGTATCAAGACCTTAAAGCTGCGTATTGGTGGCCCAACATGAAAGCCGATATAGCCACCTACGTGAGAATGTTTGACTTGTGCAAAAGTCAAGGTGGAGTATCAAAAGCCATCGGGGCTACTCCAACAACCTGAGATCCCAGTGTGGAAATGGGATCAGATCTCAATGGATTTCATCACTAAACTCCGCGAACCTTGGGTGGTTGCGATACCATCTGGGTGATCATGGATCGTTTAACTAAGTCCGCACACTTCCTAGCTATTAAAGAAACAGATAAGATGGAGAAGTTGACTCGCATCTACATTAAGGAAGTAGTTTCTCGGCACGGAGTGCCAACGTCCATCATCTCAGACAGAGATGCTCGCTTCACGTCAAACTTCTGGCAGTCACTCCAGAAAGCGTTGGGAACACGTCTGGATATGAGCACAGCTTATCACCCTCAGACTGATGGTCAAAGTGAAAGGACCATACAAACCTTGGAAGACATGCTTAGGGCATGCGTAGTGGACTTCGGAAATAATTGGGAAATCCACCTGCCTCTAGTAGAATTCTCATATAACAACAGCTATCATACGAGTATCTCGGCAGCACCGTTTGAGGCATTATACGGTCGTAAATGCAGATCACCGGTCTGTTGGGCAGAAGTCGGTGACAGTCAACTCACAGGCCCTGAGTTAATACTTGAGGCTACTGAAAAGATTGTACAAATCAGAAACCGCATGGCGGCGGCACGAGATCGACAGAAAAGCTACGCTGATCAACGACGCAAACCACTCGAATATCAAGTAGGCGACTGCGTCCTACTAAAGGTGTCACCCTGGAAGGGTGTAATTCGCTTTGGAAAACGGGGCAAACTTAATCCACGTACGTAGGCCCGTTTGTAATCTTGAAACGTATCGGACCCGTAGCTTATCAATTAGACCTTCCTGCCGAACTCAGTGGAGTTCACAACGTATTTCACGTGTCAAATCTGAAGAAGTGTCTAATCAGATGAAACCTAGTCATTCCATTGGATGAGATCCAAGTGGATGAACAACTGCACTTTGTGGAACAGCCTATCGAGATCATGGATCGTGAGATCAAGACTCGAAGGCACAGCAAAGATTCCGATCGTTAAGGTTCGTTGGGACTCTAAGCGTGGACCGGAGTTCACGTGGGAAAGAGAGGATCAAATGAAAAGCAAATACCCACACCTCTTCGCAACTGAGCAGCAAACTAACGATACCAGTAACTAAATTTTCGGGACAAAATTCTTTCAACATGGGGATGATGTGACAACCTGGAAACTTCTCATACTTTCGTGTACTATTGTTAGCTAAATTCTAGTGCATGGCACTTGGAAATCTTTGTGTATGGCACTTGGGAACTTCTTGTAAACGAACTAACTCTTTGTGCGTGGCACTCTAAACATGTACGCTACATGCTAAACCGCGTTTACTCAATTTTCGGGACGAAAATTCTTTCAACATGGGGATAATGTGATATCCCGGGTTTTTCGGATAACTTAAACGCGACACTTGTCGAATAATGTATATGCTGAGTATTAAACGTGTACGAGTTAAATGAATACGTGATGTGTGTTGTGTGATTGTTTTAGTTATAGAGTAGATATGTACACGAACTGAACCGAATCACGACACGAACCAACTTTGATTCATTGTAACTCTAGGAATCAATCAAGTTAGGACTCAAACATGTCTTGGCCGCGAGATCAAAACCTAAAACTAATTCAGCCAAGATCAAACCCAAACCCGTAGCAAACCTAAAACTATTCGGCCGATCAAACCCAAACCAAACCAACCCACCCTAGTCCTTGGCCGCGAGATCAAGCCCAAACCCAAACCGAATCAATCCAAGTTACTCGGCCATGAATGTTTATCCAAACCGTAACAACTTATCTTGTTGCGCCTATAAGTACAAACCCATGCATGCCCTCATTCACAACACAAAACCCTAGAGGTTCAACAGCCGTCGGCAGCCTTGCAATCGCAGAAAGCTTCCTTGTTCGCTTCTTCCTCTCGGTCGCTGCAGCAGCAATCATCGCCATCATCATCTCCTCGATCGCTAGCAACCTCGTTCTTCATCACCTTGATCTGATCAGCCCTTGTTATTCCATTCGGTCGCGAGATCAGCCATTGATCAGTTCCTCAATCACAAACAATCTACTTCATCATCACCTCTCGGCCGCAAGCATTGTTGATCACCGGTTCCTTAACATACTCACGGTTCGTGTACCTTATTATTAAAAGTCTAGAATTTATCATATGTTGCTAGATCATATTCGAGTATATGTGTCTTGATTTTTGCTGTTCTCAGATTTGCATGATTGAATGAGATGGATGATTGTATAGTTTCGGATTGTTAATACTAGATTGAAAGTTGGAATGTTGTTTGAAAGCTGAATATATAGGCTGTGTTTTGTTTGTAAAAACTAGAAGTAAGAACTAGGATTGCATGGATAGGTTATTAGTATTAATCTATGATTAGAAATCAGTTCTTGATCGCCTAGATTAATCGCATGAACGAGTTATACGAGTTTATGATAAAGATATGCTGAAAACAGTCTGCTGAATAATAGTTACAGCCGACTTCATCTGGCTGTAACTCGGTCATTAGTAGTCGAAAAACGGATTTTCTGATGTCTAGAACGTAGAGATTTGAATAACGAATCTAATGGCGCTAGATTCATAATTTTCTGAAGTCGTTTGATATTTTTAAAAGGCCAAATAAGTTCAGTAACTAAAACTGTGAAAATCCTGAAATTTTGTTAGTTGTTTATCGAGTTGGATTTTAAGATCGGTAGGGAGTTGAGTCATGATTTTTGTACAGAAACTAGGTATGGACATTTCCGGGCAACTCCAACTGGAATTTTGTTAATTGGACGATCAGTGATTTTTAAATAAATTCTTCCGTGGACTGCAGTCAGAAAACGGTAAATCTGACTGCAGCCTAGTATATTAATATTTATGGTTAATTGGTAAAGATTTAGGACTTGGAAAATTTATGTAAATTTCTATAGTATAAATGTCACCTACTGTAAAAATATTGGAACTTTTCAATGTTAGAACTATTTTATAAAAATCCTAGAAAACAGCTGAATTATGAGTGCTAAGCTGAAATTTGAGAACTTGTGATTGTGTGCACCAAATTGTGGCATGAATTGGTTTATGGTTATGATAAGTTGTTTTAATCACTAGGATCACATGAGGATACTTGCATGCATGTTTGAGTGTTAGATATGTTGTTTGTGTGTATCACTTTGTGTGTAAATTACGTGTGGAATTGGTGTGTTCACACACTAACTTGGAATTAATTGGTTTTTAGGACGCAACTAGCAGTCCCATCTCTTATAACTTCTTTGCTACACTAACCGAGCAAATAAAGGTGAGTTCACGGCCCCTAACTTTATCCGGTTTTTAAATAACAGGGGGAGAAACATGTATACACTCTCAAACTCAATTCTTTACGTTATACGAATTTAACGTCACATAACTATTCGGTAACTAAGTTAATGTTAATGTAATGTTATGGTCACTAAGCAGCTTTATCACTTAAGTCCTCGTCAATCTCTCGGATCGTTAGTATTGGGTTTAATAGCGGGGGAATTATAAGTAGTACTACTGGGCCCGACAAGCCCCATCCGAGCTAGTCGCGCTAGCCGACCGGGTATGGTCAACGGGTGAATAATTTGGCCTAACTTCGCCATGGTCATGTGATAGGCCTGGCAAAACGGAGGCACAACAGTCAGCTTCGATCGCGAACTCTTACGTGACATGACTTTAGGCTAGCTACCTATATATATTAACATTGAACTTATTACGAAACAACTTAATATTCCGGGTTTGGAATATTGGAAGCAACAACTTATTATTCCGGGTTTGGAATAATGGAAACAACAACTTAATATTCCGGGTTGGAATATTGGAAGCAACAACTTATTATTCCGGGTTGGAATAATGGAACTAATACGTTATCCCGGGTTAGGGATAACGGAGTAAACAAACTATAACCGAACAAATGAATTTATGAAAACATGTGAACTCACTCATCTTTAATGATTGACACTTGTTTCTTCACATGTTTCTCAGGACGCTAGGAGCTCTAGGTGCACGCACATGCATTGAACAAGACATCTTTTATCGAGTCTTATTTATTAATATTGTTTTGGGATTTTTCATTTGTTTTGGCGTTTGTGTTGGCGCCCGCTTCACTACTTATCTATGCTTCCGCTCAAACTTTAAAAACTGATGCTTCTGCTAAATATTGGTAATATAAAATCTACAACAAGTGATTTTGGAAAACGTATTATCAAATCATATAGAGTCGTTCGACGTACTAGTGTTTCAGATTCTGGTTTGTTCACACGCCTCGCGGTAAAACTCCGCAAGTGGAAATTGAGGGTGTGACACAGAGTGCAACAGTTGGAGCAAGCCTTATGGAACCACAAGATGGTGGGATCTGAAATAGAGGCATACACAGCAAAACATCATGACTTGGTATTTCTATGTCCCGATCTGGCCAACACTGTGGAGAAAAAGACTCGAGTTCTATCTTGGGGGTCTGGTTCCGGATATTCAGGGTATGGTAATGGCTAGTAACCCTGTAACTGAACATCAAGCAATCCGATTGGCGCACAAACTCACTGATAAGGCAGTGGAGCAAAGGAAGTTGCCAGCACGGGGTACAACTGAAGTTGCCCCTGATAACAAAAGAAAGTTTGAAGACCCGTCTGCTCGACAGTCTTCGTCATCCCAGCCGCAACAGGGGAACCAGAAACGGTTCAATCATTACAACAGCCACCGGGGTCACCAAAATCAGCCCGCCAACAACAACAACAATAACAACAACCAGAACGCAAGCGGCTATGCAGGTCGAAAGCCGCAGTGCAACCGCTGTAATCTTCATCATAACGGCCCTTGTGCCGGAAATCGCTGCCAACGGTGTGGCAAGATGGGACATGCGGCTAAAGGATTGTCGTGGGGAAATCATGTCCTCGATAAAATCAAAATCAACCCCAGGGTCAGCAGCAGGGTGTTAACCGGGGATGCTATCAGTGTGGTAGCACTGCCCACTTCAAAAGAGACTGCCCACAGCTGCGTAACAACAACAACAACGGTGGGAACAACCACAACCACAACAACCACAACAACAATAATAATAACAAAATAATGGAAACGGTGGCACAGGAGGTGCCAAAGGTCGGCATTTACATTGGGCCGCGGAGAGGCCAGAAACGACTCGAACTGGTCACGGTAAGTTTCCCCTTAATGAACATTTTGCTACTGTGCTTTTTGATACGGGTGCGGATAGGAGCTTTATATCTGAGTCTTTTAGGAGGAACCTAAATCTCACGCCTAAACCATTAGAGACCCCTTATATCATAGAATTAGCCGATGGTAAATCTGTAGATGTGACCCATATAGTATCCGGCTGTCAACTCAAACTCGCGGGTCACACTTTTACCATTGATCTGATGACAACTACCCTGGGTAGTTTTGACGTGGTAGTCGGAATGGACTGGCTATCCGACGTCCGGGCTGAAGTTCTCTGCTTCGAAAAATCTATCCGTATTCCGCTCTCGAACGACGAAATCCTGACGGTACAAGGCGATAAGGCAAGCGCCGTCACCAACATCATCTCTTACATGCAAGCGCAGAAGTATCTTCGGAGGAAGAACTCCTTCACTTTACTCGCACTAATTACTGAACAGCCTAAGGACGAGAAACGTATAGAAGACATCCCTGTCGTCCGTGATTTTTCCGATATATTCCCAGAAGAACTACCTGGTCTTCCACCCCATCGACAATTGGGTTTGAAATCGAATTGGCGAACCATGCAACTCCTATCGCCAAGGCTCCATACGCCTAGCTCCAGCCGAGCTGCAGGAGCTGTCTACCCAACTTCAGGAGCTATTAGAAAAAGGATTTATTCGACCAAGCGTTTCGCCATGGGGAGCTCAGTCCTTTTTGTCAAGAAGAAGGACGGGACTTTCCGCATGTGCATCGACTACAGGGAACTCAACAAGGTTACTGTCAAAAACCGATACCCGTTACCTCGCATCGACGATCTTTTCGACCAACTTCAAGGGTCAAGCTACTACTCCAAGATTGATTTACGGTCTGGTTACCATCAGCTACGCGTCAGGGAGGAGGATATCGCTAAGACGGCGTTTCGTACTCGGTATGGCCATTATGAGTTCTTGGTCATGCCCTTCGGTCTCACCAACGCACCCGCGGTGTTCATGGACCTCATGAACCGCGTGTGTAAACCATACCTCGACAAGTTTGTCATTGTGTTCATCGATGACATACTCATCTACTCCAAAAGTGAAGAAGAACATGCTGAACATCTACGATTACTGCTAGGATTACTTCAACAGGAAAAGCTATATGCCAAGCTTTCGAAGTGTGATTTCTGGATTCGGGAAGTTCAGTTTCTCGGGCATATCGTGAATGAAAAGGGTATCCACGTAGACCCTGCCAAGATTGAATCCATCAAAAACTGGGAAGCACCCAGGACACCGACGGAGATCCGCCAATTTTTGGGATTGGCTGGTTACTACAGACGTTTCATCAAGGGATTTTCAAAGATCGCACAACCGCTTACTACCCTCACCCAGAAAGGCATCAAGTATGCTTGGGGTGACAAGCAAGAAGCAGCATTTCAATTGCTGAAACAGAAACTTTGCAATGCACCCATTTTGTCCTTGCCGGAAGGGACAGATGACTTTGTAGTGTATTGTGATGCTTCCATTCAAGGATTGGGATGCGTACTCATGCAACGCGATAAGGTCATCGCGTATGCGTCGCGACAACTGAAGGTTCACGAGAAAAACTACACGACGTATGACCTGGAATTGGGAGCAGTAGTGTTTGCACTTAAGATTTGGAGACACTACCTCTATGGAACAAAGTGCACAATCTTTACTGACCACAAAAGCCTCCAACACATCTTTGATCAGAAGGAGTTGAACATGCGACAGCGTCGTTGGGTCGAACTCTTGAACGATTATGAGTGTGCCATTCGGTATCACCCAGGTAAAGCTAACGTGGTAGCTGATGCCCTCAGTAGGAAGGAACACTTGAAACCTCGTCGTGTACGAGCATTACAACTCACTATTCATTCGGGGCTACCCGAACAAATACGCGACGCCCAGTTAGAAGCAGTTAAGGAGGAAAACATCAAGGGCGAATCGGTGTGAAAAATGGAACGCGATTGGGAAGTAAAACCCAATGGAGCCCGGTATTTCATGAATCGCATATGGGTACCTCTCTATGGAAACCTCAGAGAGCTAGTCATGGATGAAGCTCACAAATCCCGATACTCTGTCCATCCGGGTTCGGATAAGATGTATCAAGACCTTAAAGCTGCGTATTGGTGGCCCAACATGAAAGCCGATATAGCCACCTACGTGAGCAAGTGTTTGACTTGTGCAAAAGTCAAGGTAGAGTATCAAAAGCCATCGGGGCTACTCCAACAACCTGAGATCCCAGTTTGGAAATGGGATCAGATCTCGATGGACTTCATCACTAAACTCCCGCGAACTTTGGGTGGTTGCGATACCATCTGGGTAATTATGGATCGTTTAACTAAGTTCGCACACTTCCTAGCTATTAAAGAAACAGATAAGATGGAGAAGTTGAATCGCATCTACATTAAGGAAGTAGTTTCTCGGCACGGAGTGCCAACATCCATCATCTCAGATAGAGATGCTCGCTTCACGTCCAACTTCTGGCGGTCACTCCAGAAAGCGTTGGGAACACGCTTAGATATGAGCACAGCCTATCACCCTCAGACTGACGGTCAAAGTGAAAGGACCATACAAACCTTGGAAGACATGCTTAGGGCATGCGTAGTAGACTTCGGAAATAGTTGGGAAATCCACCTGCCTCTAGTAGAATTCTCATATAGCAACAATTATCATACGAGTATTTTGGCAGCACCGTTTGAGGCATTATACGGTCGTAAATGTAGATCACCGGTCTGTTGGGCAGAAGTCGGTGACAGTCAACTCACAGGCCCTGAGTTAATACTTGAGGCTACTGAAAAGATTGTACAAATCAGAAACCGCATGGCGGCGGCACGAGATCGACAGAAAAGCTACGCTGATCAACGACGCAAACCGCTCGAATTTCAAGTAGGCGACCGCGTCCTACTAAAGGTGTCACCCTGGAAAGGTGTAATTCGCTTTGGAAAATGGGGCAAACTTAACCCACGATACGTAGGCCCGTTTGTAATCTTGAAACGTATGACCCGTAGCTTATCAATTAGACCTTCCTGCCGAACTCAGTGGAGTTCACAACGTATTTCACGTGTCAAATCTGAAGAAGTGTCTATCAGATGAAACCCTAGTCATTCCATTGGATGAGATCCAAGTGGACGAACAACTGCACTTTGTGGAACAGCCTATCGAGATCATGGATCGTGAGATCAAGACTCGAAGGCACAGCAAGATTCCGATCGTTAAGGTTCGTTGGGACTCTAAGCGTGGACCGGAGTTCACGTGGGAAAGAGAGGATCAAATGAAAAGCAAATACCCACACCTCTTCGCAACTGAGCAGCAAACTAACGATACCAGTAACTAAATTTTCGGGACGAAAATTCTTTCAACATGGGGATGATGTGACAACCTGGAAATTTCTCATACTTTCGCGTACCATTGTTAACTAAATCCTTGTGCATGGCACTTGGGAATCTTTGTGCATGGCACTTGGGAACTTCTTGTAACTTAGCGTACCATCATTAACGAACTAACTCTTTGTGCGTGGCACTCTAAACATGTACGCTACATTCTAGACCGCGTTTACTCAATTTTCGGGACGAAAATTCTTTCAACATGGGGATAATGTGACATCCCAGTTTTTCAGATAACTTAAACGCAATGCTTGTCGAATAAATTGTATGCTTCGTATTAAACGTGTACGAGTTAGTGAATACGTGTTGTGCAATTATGTGATTGTTTTAGTTATAAAATAATTATGGTAAATATGTACACGAACCGAACCGAACCGCGCACGAACCAACTTTGATTCCTTGTGACTCTAGGAGTTAACCAAGTTTTAAACCTTAAACTCCAACGACTCGGCCGCGTGCAACCCAAACCGAATAAACCCAAACCACTCTCGGCCGAGAACAAGGATCAAACCCAAACCGCAACCCCATTGCGTGCAACCCAAGTCCTCGGCCACGAATTCAAACCCAAACCGTAACCCTTATCTCTCTTTGCGCCATATATACAAACCCACATGCATGATTCATTCACAAAACAAAAACCCTAAAAGCAAAACAGCCGACGGCAGCCAACCTTTCATCCTCTTCGACCGCAAACAGCCTTACTCTTGTTCCATCGATCGCGAGCAGCTTCTTCCTTCATCATATCAATCGTGATCAGCCTTGTTACAGTCCATTCGGCCGTGAGATCAGCCCATTGTTCACTTCCTCAAACACAAACAGCTTACTTCATCATCATCTCTCGGTCGCAAGCATCTTTGATCACCGGTCCCTTATCTTACTCACGGTTCGTTTACCTTATCATTAAAAGATTAGAATTTATCATATGTTACAAGATCATATTTGGATACATGTGTTTTGATTTTGTTGTTTTCGGATTGTATGTTTGAATGAAAGGTTATGCTAGCCGATTTGTAATAATATTTGCAAGTAATGTTTGTTTGAAATCTGAAAAGTATAGGCTGTGTTTGTTTGTAAAAACTAGAGATGTTGATTAGGGTTTGCATGGATATGTTATATGTATTGATCTAAGATTAGAAAAACCGGTTCTTGATCGCCTAGGTTAATTATATGGACGGTTTATGCGATAGAATGCTGAAACAGTTTGCTGAGTAATAGTTACATCCGACTTCATCTGGCTGTAACTCGGTCATTAGTTGTCGAAAAACGGATTTTCTGATGTCTAGAACGTAGAGATTTGAATAACGAATCTAATGGCGCTGGATTCATATTTTTCTGGAGTCTTTTGATATTTTTAAATGGCCAAATAAGTTCAGTAACTAAAGCTGTGAAAATTCTGAAATTTTGTTAGTTGTTTATCGAGTTGAATTTTATAATCAGTAGGGAGTTGAGTCATGAATTTTGTACAGAAACTAGGTATGGAAATTTCCGGGCAACTCCAACTGGAATTTTGTTAATTGGACGATCAGTGATTTTTAAATAAATTCTTCCGTGGACTGCAGTCAGAAAGCGATGAATCTGAATGCAGCCTAGTATATTAATATTTATGGTTAATTGGTAAAGATTTAGGACTTGGAAAATTTATATAAATTTCTACAGTATAAATTTCACCTGCTATAAAATAATTGGAATTTTTGGAACTTTGGAACTATTTTATAAAAATCCTAGAAAACAGCTGAATTATGAGTATTAAGCTGAAATTTGATAACTTGTGATTGTGTGCACCAAAGTGTTGTATGGATTGGATTATGTTCATGATAAATTGTTTTGATTACTATGATCACATGAGGATACTTGCATGCATGTTTGAGTGTTAGATATTTGTTGTGTGTATCACTTTGTGCGTAAATTACGTGTAGAATTTGTATTGGTGTGATCACACACTGACTTGAAATCAATTGGTTTGTTAGGACGCAATTAGCGGTCCCATCCCTTACAACTTCTTTGCTACACTAACCGAGCAAATAAAGGTGAGTTCACGGCCCCTAACTTTATCCGGTTTTTAAACAACAGGGGGAGAAACATGACACTCTTCAAACTCAATCTCTTTACGTTATACGAAATTAACGTCACATAACTATTCGGTAACTAAGTTGATGTTAATGTAATGTTATGGTCACTAAGCAGCTATATCACTTAAGTCCTCGTCAATCTCTCGGATCGTTAGTATTGGGTTTTAATAGCGGGGGAATTATAAGTAGTACTACTGGGCCCGACAAGCCCCATCCGAGCTAGTCGCGCTAGCCGACCGGGTATGGTCAACGGGTGAATAATTTGGCCTAACTTCGCCATGGTCAGTGATAGGCCTGGCAACACGGAGGCACAACAGTCAGCTTCGATCGCGAACTCTTACGTGACATAACTTTAGGCTAGCTACCTATATATGTTAACATTGAACTTAATTACGAAACAACTATATTATCCCGGGTTGAGGATAATGGAAACAACAACTATATTATCCCGGGTTGAGGATAATGGAAACAACAACTATATTATCCCGGTTGAGGATAATGGAAACAACAACTTATTTTTCCGGTTTGGAATAATGGAACAAATCTTATTTTTCGGGTTGGAATATGGAACTAATCGTATCCCGGGTTAGGGATAACGGGGTAAACAAACTCATAACCGAACAAACGAATTTATGAAAACCTGTGAACTCATTCATCTTTAATGTTGACACTTGTTTCTTTACATGTTTCTCAGGACGCTAGGAGCTCTAGGTGCACTCACATGCATTGAACAAGACATCTTTTATCGAGTCTCATTTACAAATATTGTTTTGGGTTTTCATTTGTTTGGGCGTTTGTGTTGGCGCCCGCTTCACTACTTATTTTATGCTTCCGCGCAACTTTAAGAACTAATGCTTCCGCTAAATATTGGTAACTAATTTAGACAATATAAAATCTACGACAAATGATTTTTGAAAACGTATAATCAAATCATATAGAGTCGTTCGACGTACTAGTGTTTCAGATTCTGGTTTGTTCACACGCCTCGCGGTAAAACTCCGCAAGTGGAAATTGAGGGTGTGACAGCTAAAAACAAGAGATCGTTTGATATATAAAAATGTTATACAATTCTTTTAAATGTCGTCATTCGAATTAGATATATATATATATATGTATGTATACTCGTTCAATGAAAAATTCACTTTGTGTCATTTGTTTATTAAATATACATTAAGAGGTAGCTTTGTTACGGTCCTTCGTACCGTTCATTCACTACTTCTTTGAGTTAATCGGGATTTATCTTGTATTAGGTTGAACCAAATCGATAGGATTCACGGTTGTATGCCACTTAGTTCCATCATCGAAATACCTGCCGTAATTCCATAGGAAGCTAATGTACCGTAGCATGGCTGAATATTTATTAAAAGGATAGGGTGTATCAAACTAGTAATTACATGTACCGGACCTCAACACTATCCAACAGTGTTAGTGAGGAGACTGAATCGATTTTTAAGCGATGAATCGGATTACTTAACGATTATAGTTTTCGTACTTCGTACTGGGTTACGTCACCCCCAACCGAGGTCTACCAGATTGACATTTAGATGGGCCCGCGGAGAATGTTGTATATTTATAATTAAATGTATACATAGGAGTGTCCTGTTAATACGAAGTATTAACGGTTACGAGGAATATGGACGAGAATGTTTCCGCCTCCACTAGTCTTATTACAATCCGATCCGCATCCACACAACTCCTTGCTGAACTTTGATTACACCGGATAAGTTTCTTCATTTATGTGTTACCCCTAAATCCCCTTGGGTTATCAATACCGATGCTAATTACGCGTCCTTACTAAGAATTAGAGATTATATCACTAGCAAACAATAGCTAGTAAAGGAAATATACGCTTCAACGAATAGCTTCCTAGACGACGGTCGGTGACATAAGTATAATTGGTTCGTCGTAACGTAATGATTTCGAATAAATCAATATACGTTCTAGCAAATCCCCCCAAAAGAAATGAGCTATGCTGAATTGTCTTACCAAAGACAGAACATTGTTACTTATCATAAATCAAACATTGGGTAAATCGATGTGGGTAAGCTATTACCGGTTATACCCGAATAGTTCAATACAAAGTACTACCAGGGTGTAGTATCCCTAGAAAGTCGTACTACATATTCTAAGAAGGACCTTCCCAGGATTATCCCAAAAGTCGTTACATGTCAACCCCAAACTACCTTTCATTTAAAATCACCGCAAATGTATATAGGTGTCATTGTTACAACAACTGTGGCATCATTTATCGCATCAAACAGGGTCGAAGTCTCACACTGTATTGTCCAAATCATAACCGAACGGATCGCAATGTGAAGCTGATCTGTCTTGAGTAACGGTACCTTGATAATTTAGCCGGGTGTTTATATATAGGAAGTACCGCAGCATATCCACCACACCCATATACATGATCAATGTTCCGTTCTCCACGATATTCGGGCCTCATACTACTTTCTACAAATAACCAACTGAAATTCGAAACAATCAATAATCGTTATAGAACCTAATGTAACTGATGGTCACACGAAACGATGTTCCATGACGCTAAGCGTTTCAAATGAATCTATATCATCACAAAATTTATACCCCATGGAATCGAATGACAACGGGAAAGTAACTTATTCACGCATTTCATGCCATCTCCATAGCCCAGAGATCATCATACTCAGATATAACATATATCAAAACATGTGCTAAGGAATACCACTAAGTATCATAATATCACATGACGTGAAAGCTAAAGCCAATATTGTAAGCAAAAGAGGAATCCAGCGGACAATCAAATGAATCATGGATTCAAGGATGAAAAGTTTCGTAAAATGTTTGAACTCTGCGATTGTATAACAATCTAATGTGAAGCAATGAGAAGTGGAATAAGGATCCGTACACATCCTCCCAGTCTATCAGAACGACCTACGCATTCTTTGGGTATCTATGTTCTTATTAAAGTATCACTTTGGTATATAATCGTCGTATATTAGCTATAAGAGTAGAGTTGGTGAGATTGTATTGTAGTAAAGACTTGAGTTCTCACATCATAAAGTATAATTAACAACTGTGTGAGTGCTAGAAATCCAACTCTAGTGTATATTAAACATGTGGTCAGTAGGAATGTGGAATGGACTGTAATACCAGTTTTCTACCTATCCCGTAGGCATATGTAGTAACGCATTATCCACCAATCCTAATTCATGTATCAATTCACGCACAAACATTCACACAGTATCACCTTGGTACACGTATGTATCATTCCACGTATTTAAGGGTATTTATTACTGCGGCTTTCCCAACACTGCCTCGTATGAGCAAGTCTGTTATTACGTTCCGGGCCATAATAACCCACTTGCCCCACAAGGCTATCCTGGTACTTGCAAATAGGATACTTTACAGTGTTCACTAACGACCTTGAGTAGAGATTAATTTTTCCAATGATGTCCACTAAAGTCCGAGCCTGTAGTTATAGTCTAGGTTTCCTTAAAGGCACCTAATTCTCTATAACCAATGGCTCTGATACCATCTTCTGTCACACCCCGACTTGCAGCAGAAGAAAAAAATACGGGATGCAACAGACACCTCTGGTACAAGCACATTGTTTATAAAGACTATACATTTTATTACTTACAACATGTTGATTACATACTACATGTATGTTACAACTGCATGTTCCCATGAACCACAAAAGTCTTCTAAGCCACATGCGTCTGTATCAGGGTTCGCCTATAAACAGGTCTTGAACAACATACACAGATCACACCAGTCTCAAGTTACCTGAAATGCATGTTAGTTTTAAAAAAAGTCAGCTAAACGCTGCTGGTGAGTTCCATTGGTTTAGTTGTTGTGTAACAATATGTGTTAACAAGTTTAATTGCATTGGTCATAGTCACAGATGGAATTACACGAGAGCACAAGTGAAACCTTGACCGTCATAACCGCTCTGTGTCATACAAACACATCATTGCACCGGGTCGTGTCACCACCGACACTTCCCACCAACTGCATCACATGCAGCTCAATGTTCCCCTACTGTTATGCCTAACCACATAACCATGTTAGGACGCGTGCAGTGCCTGGTTGCCTACACACTGTGTCACACCGACACAGCCTGGCAACACTGGTTTGTCAGACCAATAGTATTATCCACGGCTTACGCTAATCACTTGTAGAGGGGAGGGTGTTCGTGTGTTAGATAATTCACATCATCACAAGTTGGTGCAATTAACACAGTTTGTAACATGCAAGTCACCCAGAAAACAGTAAAATAGTTTAAAAGTGGGGGAGTGAAACTCACAGGATAGTAGCATCACAGGTAGCAAAAGGAGTATATGTAAGCTGGTTCGGCTTTAACAGCAGTCATGCAAGTAATTACTAATATCAGTCGCTAGGTCGGTAATGCCAATAACTCGAGTCGAAGTGGGTATTTCAGTCCATGTTGTACATATAGTATCCTGTTGTGGTGATGGATGTTAGGGTAGGATTAGTTTCCCGTTTAGCTCCCGGGCACCGGTTCACTTGCCAGCCAAAGTCGGTTGTTTTATATGTTCGGATAACGGCACTAAGATTTAGACATGCCAATACATTGTTATTTAAAGATTAAGTATTCATCAAGGAAATCCGGACGTTTGGAGACTTTAGGTCCCCCGAATTTGAGTTTCCGTTTTCGTCGTCGGGGATCTTCCGAACGGTGGTGGAACACACCCAGAGTGTCCCGCTTACCCTGGAACCTCCCAAAATACTCCCGGTGTTCCAATTATAGTCAAAATAGGTTTTGGTCCGTTCCAAGTTTCGCAGGTTCGTTGTCTGGTAAACTGCCGAGTTTAGTTAAAATAGGCGTTTTAAAAGTCGAAAAATCCCATTTAATCTACATAGTTTATAAAATCCTGGAAATCTTTGTAGAACTTAGTAAAAATATATAGATTCTAATAAAATTATTTTGGGAATTTATAAAGCTATTTTAACTTCTCAAATAAATCATTTGTAAAAAAAGTATTTACCCGAATAATTCACTTTATTTATCATCCGATGTCTAAAAATTCCCAAAATATTCCAGGAACTTCCTTACATGTGTAGAAACTCCCTATAAAAATTTGGCATTTTTCCGATTTCGTTTCAGTGCGTTTCTGGCTACTGAAAACTCATGAAAACACGGATTTTTATTCCGTATCAAAACCTAACTAATAGACTCCATCACTTCCCAGAACCTTTCCCATATGTTCCTTAGTGTTCATGTAAATTTTGCTGATTTATTGACTTCATTTGGTATTTTTTCCGAATTTCATTTGGTAAAACAGTCATAAACTCACCAAAAATCATAGCTCTTCCTGTCAATACCCTACGTCACCACACCAAATTTCAGCTCAATCCATTATCCACGGACCAAGTTATGGTCCAAACAATATTCTGCCTATTCTAGATTCGAGTTTCGAGTGATATACCTAGCGATTCCTTCGATTCGAAGCGTTTACTTGAGTCCAGAAGTGGTTGTGAGCCATATTCAGTACCTATATACCAAGAACAATCCAACCATGCCATAACCCATGTCAATCAAGCCTTTTTTCATAATTTTTCGGTTAATAACTTTGTTAATCAATTTCGGTCGATTAGGGGTTGATTAGGATATCAAAACCCAAAGTTTTGTGGTCTTGGCTATCATATAACACCAGGGAATTCACAAGGTGTTCTTATTCAGCCAAGAAACTTGTTTAAACCCTCAAAATCCTGGATTAAAAAGGGTTTTTCGGTTATAAATGATGTTTAATCAAGAAATCGTAAGCAAAACCATATGAACCATGGATTATACCTCGGATTTAGGCGTGTTATGAAGGTGATCAGCTGATCTTGAAGGTTCATGGCAGATTTCTTTGGAAAAGATGAAGAATTTTGAAGAAAAAAAATGAATAAAAAAAAGAAATTATATATAGGGGGAGGGGGCATAGGTGGGGTGCCCCTACCCCACCCGCACTTTGTCGTGCTTCGTCTTTTCGTGTTAAAAGGTTATGTTTATCTTCGGTGGTGCGTTCAGGTTCATTTTCGGGTCTCAGGCACATCTCCGATTCGCCAAACGGCTCCTTTTCCCGCGTTGTTAGTGGCAAAAGACTAGGTTTTAAAAATCGTGCATAACCGTCTCGAAATCCGAACACGGTTACTTTTTAATCATAATGGCCTCGTATTAGGGTCATTTAAATGTTTTTAGGCTTGATTGACCACTCCTTGCATGTTGGATTGTCTTTTATTACTTTCAAAACAAAGGCGTTTCCCTTACCAGGAAATCCTCGTTTTGCGTGCCCATTCTCCGAATGTCTACAAATCTTAGGTCGTAGTCTATGGTCATAACTAAGATGTTTCATGAACTCAGAATCTTAAATATCCCTACCGTTGGCCTAATAATCATCGTCAATGTTTAATGAGCTGTTAAATGTCAAGCTCCCGTTTAACATGTTGTTAAAGGCTAAGGACACCCACCTTGCATCGTTGGTCCTTAATAGTGTCATGTTAACCATGACGTGCTCTCGGATTCCTCTGAGACATAACAGATATCGTTTAGCATAGCACACAAGTCATGCGTGTTTACTAATACGTATTCTGTAGGACCGATCCTCGATGCTAAGGAACCTAAATTTGATATCTAACGACCATAATAGCGGAAATATTACGTTGTGTTTACCAATTGACAAGAATTAATCAGTTAATCATCAATTTCATTGATTAAACGATGAGATTACAAACTGACAGAGCTTCGCCTCCAAAATGCCAAACTTACAAATGAATGAGGTTAGCTAGGTTTATATAGCGATGCAAGTTCGCCCCTGGGAGACACAAGTTCGAACTTGCCTTAGCAAGTTCGGCCGAACATGTCCTAACATGACATACATGGGCGAACTTGTCCTCATACTAGATAAATACATCTTTTACCTAGCCTATTTAGCTCTATACTATACAGACTTGATATAAGACTAAGACATAGACATTATGCACCAACAGACTTCCCCTTGGATATAGTCTTCGTCTTGTATCAGTCTTCAAAACTCTGTCTTCATATAAACGTTAACGCACATGACCGAAGAAGTTCTTGTATGGCTTCTTTCGTCGCTCTTGTTTCGGATCCGGCGTCTGATCTGTAGGAGGCACTTTGTTCAAATGCTGAAATCAACACTTGCCTTCCTAGTTCTTTCATTAATTGCTTCAAGACGCTTCTCCTCCTTTATAAATTCAACCCTTTCTAATTCTCTCCACTTCGTTTGCCACATCTTTCTAGAATTGACTTCGCGTGCATAACAAACGTTTACAACTCTCTGAAACTGCAGCGCTTGTACCTTTTCTCGTTCTTCAAAAACAATCTTGCTATAGAACAAGGTTTTGATGTCTTCTCTCGAGCAGTTCACAAGCCACTAGGATCTAGAATCCTTATCGTCCTCCATAAACCCCTCATGCCCTGATGACCCATCACCTCAACCCTTTCCTTTGTTATATCCAAGTGTTCTTCAAACTTCAGAACAATAACTCTTCACAGGTAGCTGGATCTATTTGCCACCACTTGAACAAAGGATAGAAATTTTGTTCAATCGGCATTATGGGATATTTCTCATGGCTCTTGGACGTTTCATGATCAACGTTATGTCCTTTTCTCCTGTTTTCTTGTTTGTCTTGATTCTGCGGCTAGGAATAAAAGGCTTCCAGTGGTTGAATCCTTTCACCGCTTCATACTTGATCATTTTCCACAATAACTTATCAATATACTTCATGTGATATGTAACATTCATAGTCTGTACCAACTCTTCCACATCCCAATATGGTAATGTCTTGAAATTAGAAAGATACTTGAAGTATTGCACTCCAAATTCCCTCTTGATTGCATAAACATTCAGCTCTTTGAACCAACCCTAACTCAGAATATCCCCCAAAGAAACATCTTTGTCTCTGGTAAAGAATGCTAGAGGACGTCTAAACTTGCATTCGCGCGGCATTTCTTTGAACCAAGACTTTCTTGCTTGAGTAATTTCTTCTTTAGTCATGGGTTTAGGAACTTTACCCTCTCGTAGAGACTCTTCAATATTTTCTTTAAGCATGCCTTCATCGAGTTGCTTGTACATCTCTTTGAAAGTAGGAAAACTTTCAGAATTAGGACCGACTTACTTTGTAGCATGATCTGTTTCATCATCAGAAGACCAATCCTCTACGATCACCCTGTTATACTCATCAGCCTCAAATCTTCTAACATACTGATAATCGTTTGGCTCAAAAGTGTTAACATTCAAAACTTCCTCGAAATCAAACTCTAAACTTTCAACTTCAACTTCAACCAATCTCGCCAAATCTTCTTTTGAGTAATTGTGCACGTACTTACCTTCTTCAACATTATGTTCCAACATCAACATTAACGGCTTCGTGGGTACTGCAGCAACTGGCTTTGCATATCGATCAACATTTGACAAATCTATATCCTCTGAAGGCCCTGTCTTCCCTGACTCCCCCTCAACTTTATATTCCATCTTATTCGACATCATTCATAAGATTAGAAAAATCAAAGTCATCAGCGACTTTGGCTTCAGTAACTTTAATGCCAGTACTACCTTGATCATAATCATTGTCATCATCACCAACATTCCAATCCTCATAACCTCCTTCCTCTTCATCCTCTTTATCATCTTTCTCAGCTTCTTCATCGTCTTTTTCTTCAGAAGCAGTGATAGGATCAGAAGGCTTGACAGATTCGTCAACCTTTGCAATATCAGACTCTGAATCTAGAATCACATCATCGATAGACTTCTCTGCAGCTACAGAAGAAGTAGGTGCTTCACCTTCAACATTCTTTCCTTTACCGCTCGTAGCTAATTCCTTTTCAGAGCGTTCTTTAGCATCCTGTTGATCTAGACGATCATATTCTTTGATGAAGTCAATACCCAGTGCATTAGATAACACTTTCTGCATCCTGGAGAATCTTCGATCATTTAGGGCTTGAATTGACTTTAACTCTGAAATTTATGTCTGCATTTTCTCATTCACATCATGCAGACTTTCAATCAACGCTTTAAAATACTCACACTCATTTTCCAACACTTTAATCTTGTCATCCAAAATCTCTTTCTCAACCGCACTTTGATTCATCTTTTGAATAAGTTCTGCTTTTTCAACTTCATTCTGTGGCACTTTGTCTTCTAATTCCTTGACAAGTTTTTCCAGAAGTTCAACGTTTGTCTCTGGAAAGAAAACGTTTAAATCCTGCAGACTTATCGGATCGCTATGCATATCACCAAAAATATTAGGCCCTCTAGGAGTTTTTGGTGTTGACTTTGGAGTTGCAGCCTTTGGTGTAGACTTCTTTGGCGTAGAACTTTCAAGATTCGAAGTCGTTGGAGCAACCGGCGATTGAATAATCGGTACTTCCACAAAACTAGACACATGAGGTTCTTGTGTAGCTCCTGGCCTTTCAGCTTCCGATGCAACAATCACAGGAGGTTCTTGTGTGACTCCTGGACGTTCAGCTTCACTTATATCAACAACAGGAGGTTCTTGTGTAGGAGGTTCTTGTGTAACTCCTTTCTCATGTGCGCCAGAAGGTTCTTGTGTTACTTCTGCGCTTTTCAACGATCTTTTGTACCTTTTGCTGACAGCCTTTTGTTCTTTCTTTGATTTTCTTTTTCCTTTAGTCTGAGGAGACCCTATAGTCTTTGTCGACGAAACAGTTGCAAACTTAACACATTTAGATTTCTTCTTGGGTCTTTCCTCATCAGACACATTCTCAAGATTTGGATCAAAATCAGCATCCACCTCTCTTTCTTTCTCGGCTCTAATCTCAGCCTCTGATTTCTCTGGTTCTTTAACTGGAATTTCGTTATCAGAATCATCTTCGTTTTCAGAAGTTGCTGAAATAACATCTTCCTGAGTCGTTTTCACTGTTTCTTGACTCTCAACCACTACTGCAGCACTTGAAACTGCTTCGCCTTGAACATTTTCAGGTTCATCTTCATCAATGAGCATAGTTTCAATTTTCCTTGCAGCTTGTTTCTTCTTAGGCTTATCAGCTTCTGCCTTTAAGAACCATTCGCTTCTTTCTTTATGTTTAAATTCCTTAAACCATTCTTTCTCAGTGTTAAGCTCTTTCTCATCATCACTACCATCTTTCCTCCATTTATTATCTGGCGGCGCAATGTAGTTAGCATCTTTAATAGCTCCCAAAACTACTTTTGCAACAGGAGCTGAAGCTTGCTTCTGAAACTTTATGAGCTTCTTCACTGTAGTCTCATCAAGATGAACTAGATAAAGCACATCATTCGTATCCCGTGCTATATTTGTGTACTTTTCATCAATCAACATTTCCACAAACCTCGGATAGAGACATAGTCTTGAATCCTCCATATTCTTGGACATGTGAGTAAAAACTAACTTCGAGAAGTTGAACGGCTTTTTCAGAATAAGTGTCGTTGCCATGTAAGCTAAATAGTCTTGAACATCATCTAAACCCGCCTTGCGATGGCTGAATGTGTGAATTATAGCATGCATCAGAAGCTTGAAAGGATTTGGCACCTCCCCTTTCTTCAATGTTGGTTTGTTCACACTTCCCTTGTAGCCCATACGAAAGAAACAGCCACGAACCATCTTTTCGTCTAGAATAGGATCGTCTTTCTTGTCGTTGAATTGTAATACTCTGCGAATGTCATCTTCTGTTACGGTAATCGGTTTGACTTCATTGCCGACTTGCACGGTTGAAGTAATTGTCTTCTGGTCATCACTTAAGCTTGCGTTCATCCAGAAGTGAAAGGTGTGTGATCTATACGAAACTGTACGCTCTGTGATCACTCGGTGAATTAGGCTTTCTTCTAAAAACTTCAATATACTCTCGTATTCCTTTAGCGATGGACAGATCGACTTATCGAGCGTAATACATGTGTTGTGAGCCTTTGAAAACTCAACAGAAATTATACGCTCTGGTTCTTGAACCTGAAAACGACACAAAACATTAGCACGCTTTTCGAGAAAAATTTCACAAAATTTTCTAACACTTTTATCAAGTTCGGGCAAACTTGATTATGTGTTAAACATTCTGTTTTTAACAAGTTCGCCCCAACATGTATCAATACATGTTCACAATTTTTTCTTAAAAAGTTCGGGCGAACTTATATCAACATCATTCAGATTTTCATAGTCCAAATTCGGGTGAACATGCATTAGATTTACCAAAAACATGTTGGAAGTTCGGTCGAACATGACTTAGTTCTTATTTATTCAGATTTATTATACAAGTTCGGTCGAACTTGACAACAAGTTCGGCCGAACTTGTCGTCTCTTTCAATACCAAACCTGTTAAACATTTAAATAACCATATCAATCCAATTGATCATGATTCCATGGTCGTTTTTAACCGATTAACTCAATTTCAAGTTCAATTTTTTCATTAAACTCCTAGATCTATTACATTTTATTAGTTCAGATCTGAGTTTATCATTTTCGGTCCAAATCATGATTCAATCATCAAATTTATACCTCTTCCATTGTTGATGGTGTGCGATTCACCACAAACAATCTAACTTTGGGCAGAGTAACGGTATCAAATTGACAAAATCACAAAATCGCTCAAAAACTTATCAAGTTCGCTCTGATGTGTTTGTTGATGAAATGAGTTCGGCCGTACTAGATTGTTATTTATACCATGTCAAGTTCGGGCGAACTTGTTAAGCCCAACTTGAAAAGCCCAACATAAGTCCGGGCGAACTTAGAAGATAACAATAAGCATCCATCTGCAAGTTCGGTCGAACTTGCTTGTTTGTTAAACCTGATTTGTTTAGCAAGTTCGGCCGAACTTGCCAAACCCTAAAACCATTTTTTCATTTTTTTCATTTTAACCCCTGAACTTTCCAACTTATTACCAGTTATAAAAATCCACTCAGTTGACCAAGTCCAAGTTAATGACCTTGGTTAACCGATTTATCTGCCGAGTCCAAGTTAATGACCCCGGTTTGACCCGTTACGAACAAACTGTTGATATTTTCAAAATCAAAGTTTCAAATTAATGAACTTTTTATCGTTTTGACTTTTTAGATTTTACAGATTAGCTCCCAGCCCGTTGTCAAAGAGATTCCCACCAGTTCTAGCATCTTACCAGACTTCGAAGACCCATTCTCCATCATTGGTTTGCTGAAAACAATGTAGAAATAAAATCTTTTTGAATTTTTTGTAAGTTTATGCTAAAACACACTGAAAATCTTTTTGGATTTAATCTGTAAAGCTGATAAACTATGTATAGAACAAAGTAAACTATGTACAAACATATTTACAGACATATTTTTGTGAATTCGTGTCTAAAGGATCATATCAGTTAATTGAGACATATCACCAGTACCGTTGACCTTTAAATGACTTTAAGTTTTTAAACTCGTTTACCTAGATTGTCGATATGTTTGTCCATTTTAAGCTTTACCACGTTTCTCAACTGTTTCAAGATATGTTAAGGGTATGAATTATGAAACTTGACTTATCTGTGATTCCCACTTCTTGAATATACTCTCGTATCAAGATTCCCTAGATTTCATCTTACAGGTGAATATAGCGTAATTGTTATCTGTATCTGGGTTATGCGAGACCTTGAGAGCTCAGGTTAGTACTACCGTACAGACAAAGAGATGAAGGCTCGTCTTTAGGTGTGTTCCACTTAAGGAATCTTTTCAGCACTGCAAATGATTAGATCTTTCGATACTTTTCAATTTTGCATGCAGTTTTTGGTAGCGAAAGTATTATACAAGTTCTAGGCTATTGCTTTCGCAAATTCAGAAGAACTTGTATAATACCCCAGATATCAACTATCTATAAAGACCTCGTATCTCAGAATCAGGCAATCTCTTAAATGAACTTTCGGAGTAATAAGTCCATATATCCAAGATGTGTTAATCCACAAGACTAAGCAGTTGCTAAATTTAGTTCATATCTCGAAAACAGTTTAGTGAACTTGTTAAGCCTATCGACACATCCACAGTAAGACTCGTTTATTACTTTTAAACTTTCCATTTCTTTAGCGTACTAGTGATAGTCCACTGATGTACTATCATTTCCTTTTTGTGACATCAAATTCTTTTTGTCTTTTTCAATATTTTTGTACATTTTTTAAATTTTTCATATGTTTTTCTATTTTCCCAAATATTTCTCCCCCTAAAATCAAAAACATATTTTTGGATTTTAGATTTTTAAGAAATACTAAAGTAGAAAGATATTTACAAACCATACAAACCAATGAGGATTACGTGAATTCGTCATCTGATCCGTATTCAACCTCAGCTTCCGCACCTGTAAGCAAATTTTTAATACCGTTAAGTCGCATTAGATATTTAAATCTTGTTAATGGAAATGCTTTGGTATAAAAATTAGCCCTTCGTTCGTCGGTGTGGATTTTTTCTATTCGAACCAATTTCTTTTCGTAACAATCATGAATGAAATGGTATCGAATTTCAATGTGTTTTGTACGTGAGTGATGAACCGGATTTTTAGTTATATCGATGGCTGCTTGGTTATCTACAAATAAAGGCGTGTCAAGAAACTGCAGACCATAATCCCTCATCTGTTGTTGAATCCAGAGGATTTGAGAGCAACAGCTGGAAGCATAAATGTATTCCGCTTCACAGGTTGAGAGAGAGACCATGGTCTGTTTCTTACACTTCCACGTTACCAAACGTGTGCCAAAGAAATGGCATCCTGCAGTTGTAGATTTCGAGTTCAGTTTGTCCACTCTGAAGTCCGAGTCAGCGTATCCAGTGAGATCAAAATTGTCGTTCTTGGGGTACCACAGGCCAGTGCTTGGGCAACCTTTCAAGTAAAGGAAGATTCGCTTGACTATCTGCAAGTGTGACATTCGAGGACTTTACTGATATCTCGCACATAAGCAAGTAGGATACATGATGTCTGGGTGCGATGCCGTTAGATACATCAATGAACCTATCATTGATCGATATAGTGTTTCATCAACTTTCATTCCCGTCTCGTCTACGCAAATCCCATGGTTCAGTGCCAACGGCGTCGAAAGCGGTTTCGAAGAATCCATTTCAAACTTTTTGAGAATGTCGTTCTCATACTTAGTCTGATGAATGAATATCCCGTCTGGAAGCTGATCCATGTGAAAACCTAAGAAGAACTTCATTTCGCCCATCGAGGACATCTCAAATTTCTTCTTCATGATCTATTCGAACTCTTTGCATAGACTCTCATCCGTAGAACCGAAAATGATCGTCCACATAGATTTGTACTATTATCAGATGCGATCCAACTTCTCTGGTAAACAAAGTGCTATCCACTGTGCCTCGTGTAAAACCATTTCCAACGAGATGTTGCGATAATGTCTCGTACCAAGATCTCGGGGCTTGGTGTAAACCGTACAAGGCTTTATCCAGGAGATATGCTTTGTTCTTATTTAGTGGATCGACAAACCACGGTGGTTGGCCTGACATACACTTGTTCACAAAGTTTACCGTAGAGAAATGCAGATTTTACATCAATGTACACCTTAAATCCTTTCCAAGCTGTGAACGACTTGAAGACCCACTTTGTATCAATAGCTTTGCTTCGGTGGCAAGTCTACAAGCTTCCAAACACCCAACTTCTCAAACTGTAAAAGTTCCTCTTGCATTGCTATCAACCAATTCTCGTCTGCCAAAGCCTCATTAACTGTCTTTGGCTCAATTTGAGAAATGAAACATGAGTAGTAGCAGTAATTCTGAGTTTGTGCAACTCGGGTGTAGAAACAACTAAGTGCTTTGTTGATTTGGTTTCTTGTACGCACACCAATTTGTAGTTCTCCTTTAATATTCGTTGAAGGATGGTACGAATATGATCGTGGCATTTCTTCTGTTGGAACATCAACTGAGCTTTGCTGATTTGAAACAATCAGATCACTGTTCACATCAACATTAGGAGTACTTGTTGAAGCTTCGTTCTGATTTCTCAGACTAGCAGATTGATTCACCAGGTTAGAAATATGCTCAACTTCTTCATCCAAGTTTCATCATCAGCATCAAATGTTGGTGCTTCATCTGAATCAAAATTCTGATTCTGAGGCGTACTAGGCACTATTGTGTTTTCTGGTTCATTAGAAGCATTCACCAGAGGTGTAGCAGGTGTTACTTCTGTTTCAGAAGTTATTTCAACGTGAACACTACTGCTATTGCTAGGACCTGCTCTGGAAGATGAAGAATCCAACGCGGGTTGATTAACCACAATTAGTCTAATGATTTATTCTTGATTCTCTGACTGGTGAAGATAGTATAATGCTGCAACTTCTTCGTCAGACGGTTCTTCCGGCAAGTCGAATGACTTCCAAAGGTCTTGATAGTTAAACAGCCACGCGTCACCTCTCCTTTGAATAGGATCCGTATAGGTGAAACAATCCACGTGTTGTGCTTCAATAACCTTTCTCAACGAAGGAACATATACTCTTCTCAACGGACTCGCATATCCGACAAAGAAACCCTCAAGAGATTTAGCCTCGAATTTTCCATCTTGATCAATTACAGTGCATGGCGCACCAAATGGTTCTAGGAATTTCAAATTTGGCTTTCTTCGGTTTATCATCTCGAAACATTTTTTCTTTGATGGTTTGACAGTGAGAACCCTGTTTAGCGTGTAGCAAGCCGCACCAACCGCTTCACTCCAGAAGCTGATTGGAAGTTTAGAATCTGCAAGCATGGTTCTCGCAGTTTCAATCAAAGTTCTGTTTTGCCGTTCAGCTACTCCGTTTTGCTGTGGAGTATAGGGAGCACTAAACTCGTGCAGAATCCCTTTTTCGTTGCAGAATTCCTTCATTTTGTTATTCTTAAACTCTGCGCCGTTGTCACTTCTAATGCGTCTGACCGGCAGATGATAAAGGTTCTCGAGTTTCTTGAATAGAATAAACAAGTTCTTGAACGTTTCGTCTTTTGATTCCTAAAAGACTACCCACGAATATCTCGAATAGTCATCTACGACCAAGCAGTATAAGTCTCCTGAGATGCTTTGTACAAGACCAAATAAATCCATGTGGAGACGTTCTAATGGCAACTTGATTGAGTTTAGAATTTTACACTCTAAGCACTGATCGGTCATATTAAAGCTCTGAAGATTTACACCTACAAGATCATTATGAACCAAGAATTTCTTTTTCGCAAATGAATATGCCCCATCTTACGATGCCAAAGAATAGAATCCTTTTCAGTAGCCTTTGTCACAAAACACTGTGTTGATTTTGATGAAGTGGTAGCAACACCCATATCAAGAACATATAAATCATTCTCTCGAGGTGCTCGCATCAGAATCCACTCATCTGGTATTTTGAATCTCGGCTTCAAAATAATACACTCTTTGTCGTGAAATGCACCGTGAACTTCTTGTCACAAATCTGCGATAAGCTCAGAAGATTGTTTTCCAACTCTGCAATATAATTGATGCGATTGAATGAAACGACGCCATTGGAGAGTTTTCCCTCGGCGACTATCCTTCCACCCTGGTTACCCGCAAATCCAACATATCTACCATTGATAGATTTTATGTCGAATAACAACGCTTTCATTCCCGTCATATGCCTGGACGCTCCACTATCCAAAATCCACTTAGAAAGTACGGATCTCTGGAGCCCCTGCACATTTCAACAATCTATTTAAAAAGTGAGACCCAAGCCTTTTTGGTCTTGGGTTGAATTGGATAACCATCATCAAAATCAAACTCACACTCATCAGCATAATCGAATCCACACTCATCTATATAATCAAATTCATATTCATCATCTGGATTTTCTGTGATGTTTATGTTTGAAAACTTTATTGTCTTTTTATATTTTGAATTGTTACCACTTGTAGTTTTGACATTTTCAGATGTGGTTTCAATTATGATTTCAGATTTTGATTCTTTCATGCTATCACTAGTCTTAACAAGCTAGACTTAGTGTTCTCAGATGTTGTTAACCGTTTCTTTGCAATCCAGGCTTGAGATTTTATGTTAGCCTTCTTGATGTAAAAATTGTTTTCATTAGCCTTTGAAGTTTCACCTTTTTCAAAAATTGAATTTTCAAACTTAGGTTTGATTTCAGCTTTTGATTCATTTCTTTTCAAAATCTTTACCGGTTTTACAAACACTGGTTGCTTCAGTTTCACAACATTTGAACTTTCTTTCCATCGAAGATAAGCCGGCTTTGATTTCGGACAGTAACGTGCAATATGACCAATTCCGTTGCACTTGAAACAAGTCCGAGAATCATGTGGATGTCCTTTAGTGGGTTTTACACCACTTGTTTTGGCACCACTTGCAATTTTAGCTTTATCTCGAAGTTCTTTTTGTTTCTTAAACTCATCGTTTGATTGTTTCCCGATCAAACTTTTCTCATGAACTGTGTTTGTCCCATATACAAAATTCATATTTTTATTTTTGTATTTATGAAATGGTGACACTTTCTTTTTGGGTACATCTGATTCCTCTAATCCCAACCCAGCTCTCCGGTTTTCCGGATGATCACCACCATTCTTTCGGTAGTTATTTCTTTTATGTTTGGAATAGAAGTTCTTTTCATTGATCTCCAGATCATCTGATGTGACTTCCACGAGTTTTAAGAATTTGTCTAATAATTCTTCCATCACATTTTGAATCGGAAAACTATCATCAAAGTATAATCTATCAGATTCCTTAATCTTGTACATGACAACATTAGGATCATCACATATATCATTCTCCGTTGATGTATCGTCATTTTCAGACTCTGAATCAGAATTCTTTGAACTCGAGTCGGCGCTTTTAAAGCTGCCTTCATCAGAATTGTTCAAAACATTTTCAATAACCTTTTTAACCACAGCATTGTCATCATCTGTTTTAGTATAGATTACAACAATGTTCTTTGGCAACTCTGTTTTCTTTTCAGATAACAACTCAATATTGAGTGCCTTATCCATCCCATCAGCGGATTTGCGACAATACTTCTCGCATAGAGGTGGAGGAACATTGTTGTATTCTTTACCAATTTTCTTTTTAGGTTTCTCTTCCGATGGAATTGTCGGAAGGATTTGATCAATGACATATGCATTACATGTGTAACTTCTCAAAAGTTGTTGAACACGCTCTATTTCAATTGCCATGTCCTGGAGTTGTTGCTTAGTTTCAGCAATGTGTTAATATAGATATTAATCGCTTTTTGCTTATCCATTACTGTTCCTTTTAATATCCTTATGGATCATGTTGGTCGATATTGTTTCTATCGAGCCTACCATAATCATTTTTCATTTTGTCATACGCTTCCTTCATTGTGCGATAATCGTATTTCAAAAGTTCATTATGCACATTGTTTTCAGCGATGATCTTTGATTTTTCGGCACATTCGATACAAGGTTCAGTACGTTTTATACAAGGTTTCTCAACCTCTACAACTTGTACTTTGATGACTTCATTTACCTCTTGACCTACCTTTTTAGATTTGCCATCAAGGCTTTGTCGGCAATGTCCTTGAGGTTTTCAGCATTCACTTTTTTAGTAACATCAATGACCACTTCATCAGTTGATTTCTTCTCGGGAACTTGCTCCTGAGAACTTCCATCAAAATGACCTGCAAAACTTTCACAAGAGTTAGGAGATAAAATTCCTTGCTTCTGCATGTGGATATACTCCTCTTCTTCTCGTTGTTGTTGCAGATATTGTTCCAACAGAATATTCTCCAAAGCCGCTGCTTCTTCTGCAGAAGTATCTTCAACAATTTCAGCCATTAATGCAACTCCGGTCTTTTTACCGATGTATGAGTTCCAGTCGAAACCATCATCTTCGTTTGATGCAACCGTAGCTTTCTCATTGCTGCTGATATTTGGTTTCTCTTGGATTTCAACCTGAGTCTTCTTTGGAAATGGCTTGTATTGAAGTGACTTCTTGTAATACTCGTTGACTCCTCCGAACGAACTCTGATTTCCTGTTGCTTCAGGATTTTTACATTCTCTCTTGAAGTGACCCTTTTGGTGACATCGAAAACATGTAACCTTTGACTTGTCGAAGCTCAACTTGTTGCTAGAGTTTCCGATATCTCGGCCAGTGAGAGCAACGAACTTGGTAACCTTTCGAATAATAGATGCTAAACACCACTTGATATCCATCAACTCGAGTTCTTCTTTGTCACACCCTCAACTTCCACTTGCGGAGTTTTACCGCGAGGCGTGTGAACAAACCAGAATCTGAAACACTAGTACGTCGAACGACTCTATATGATTTGATAATACGTTTTCCAAAAATCATTTGTTTAACCATTCATCGTAGATTTTATATTGTTTTAGTTAGTTACCAATGTTTAGCGGAAGCATTAGTTTTTATGGTTGAGCGGAAGCATAAAATAAGTAGAGAAACGGGCGCCAACACAAACGCCAAAACAAATGAAAAACCCAAAACAATGTTTGTAAATGAGACTCGATAAAAGATGTCTTGTTCAATGCGTGTGAGTGCACCTAGAGCTCCTAGCGTCCTGAGAAACATGTAAAGAAACAAGTGTCAACATTAAAGATGAGTGAGTTCGCAGGTTTTCAAAAATCGTTAGTTCGGTTATGAGTTTGTTTCCCCCATTATCCCTAACCCGGGATAACGACTAGTTCCATTATTCCCAACCCGGAATAATAATGATGTTGGTTCCATTATTCCAAACCCGGAATAATAAAGTTGTTGTTTCCATTATCCCTAACCCGGGATAATATAGTTGTGGTTTCCATTATCCCCAACCCGGGATAATATAGTTGATTCGTAATTAAGATTAATGTTAACATATATAGGTAGCTAGCCTAAAGTCATGTCACGTAAGCGTTCGCGATCGAAGCTGACTGTTGTGCCTCCGTGTTGCCAGGCCTATCACTGACCATGGCGAAGTTAGGCCAAATTATTCACCCGTTGACCATACCCGGTCGGCTAGCGCGACTAGCTCGAATGGGGCTTGTCGGGCCCAGTAGTACTACTTATAATTCCCCCGCTATTAAAACCCAATACTAACGATCCGAGAGATTGACGAGGACTTAAGTGATATAGCTGCTTAGTGACCATAACGTTACATTAACATTAACTTAGTTACTGAATAGTTATGTGACGTTAATTTCATATAACGTAAAGAGATTGAGTTGAAGAGTGTATACATGTTTCTCCCCCTGTTGTTTAAAACCGGATAAAATTAGGGGCCGTGAACTCACCTTTAGTTGCTCGGTTAGTGTAGCAAAGAAGTTGTAAGGGATGGGACCGTTAATTGCGTCCTAACAAACCAATTGATTTCAAGTCAGTGTGTGAACACACCAATACAAATTCTACACGTAACTTACGCACAAAGTGATACACACAACACAATACCTAACACTCAAACATGCATGCAAGTATCCTCATGTGAACATAGCAATCAAAACAATTTATCATGAACATAATCCAATCCATGCAACACTTTGGTGCACACAATCACAAGTTATCAAATTTCAGCTTACATACTCATAATTCAGCTGTTTTCTAGGATTTTTATAAAATAGTTCTAACGTTCTAAAAATTCCAATTATTTTACAGCAGGTGACAATTATACTATAGAAATTTATATAAATTTTTCAAGTCCTAATACTTTACCAATTATCCATAAATATTAATATACTAGGCTGCAGTCAGATTCGTCGCTTTCTGACTGCAGTCCACGGAAGAATTTATTTAAAAATCACCGATCGTCCAATTAACAAAATTCCAGTGGGAGTTGCCAGGAAATTTCCATACCTAGTTTCTGTACAAATTTCATGATTCGACTCCCTACTGATTATAAAATCCAACTCGATAAACAACTAACAAAATCTCAGGATTTTCACAGCTTTAGTTACTGAACTTATTTGGCCACTTAAAAATATCAAACGATTTCAGGAAAATATGAATCCAGCGCCATTAGATTCGTTATTCAAATCTCTACGTTTTAGACTTCAGAAAATCCGTTTTTCGACAACTAACGACCGAGTTACAGCCAGTTGAAGTCGGCTGTAACTATCACTCAGCAACCTGTTTCAGCATTTTGTTACCACTAATTCGCATAAAACCGTCAATATAATGAACCTAGGCGATCAAGAACCGATTTTACTAATCATAGATCAGTACATATATTACATCCATGCAAACCCTAGTCCATACCTCTAGTTTTTATAAACAAAACATACTTGCAAACTATAAGTTCCGAAAACAATCATACATACAAACAATGATCAATCAGCCGATTAACAACATACTCACTACATTCAAACACATATAATCCAGAATATGATCTTGCAAACAATTATAAATCCTAACCTTTAAATCAAGCTTAATGAACCGTGAGTAGATGAGGAACCGATGATCAAGGATAGTTGCGACCGAGAGGATGAAAGGAACAAGCTGCTCGCGACCGAGAAGGTGATGTAGGGCTGATCAGATCAAGATGATGAAGGAAGAGGTTGCTCGCGATCAATGGAACAAGAGTAAGGCTGCCGACGGCTGATTAGATGCTAGGGTTTTTGTGTTTTGATTTTGTGAAGCAAGGCATGCATGTGTGTGTGTATATATAGCGCAACAAGGTGAAAGGGAAAAGGGAATGGGTTGCGGTTTGGGTTTGATCTCGCGGCCGAGGGCTTGGGTGGGTCGGTTTGGGTTGATTGCTCGCGACATAGTTTGGGTTTAAGGCTTGGGTTCTAAACTTGATCCCCAAGTTTAGTTCCTTGAGTCGCAAGAAAAAGAGACCGGCTCGTGTCGCGGTTCGGCTCGATTCATTTGTTTATTTACTACGTTTATACATTACAACTAACATAAAGCACGAACTCGGATATCACATAATAACATAGCACGTAATTTATTCGACAAGTATTGCATTTAAGTTATCCGAAAAATCGGGATGTCACATTATCCCCATGTTGAAAGAATTTTCGTCCCGAAAATTGAGTAAACGCGGTTTAGAATGCAGCGTACATGTTTAGAGTGCCACGCACAAAGAGTTAGTTCGTTTACGATGGTATGCGAAGTTACAAGAAGTTCCCAAGTGCCATGCACAAAGATTCCCAAGTGCCATGCACAAGGAATTAGTTAACAATGGTACGCGAAAGTATGAGAAATTTCCAGGTTGTCACATCATCCCCATGTTGAAAGAATTTTCGTCCCGAAAATTTAGTTACTGGTATCATTAGTTTGCTGCTCAGCTGCAAAGAGGTGTGGGTATTTGCTTTTCATTTGGTCCTCTCTTTCCCACGTGAACTCCGGTCCACGCTTGGAGTCCCAACGAACCTTAACGATCGGAATCTTGCTGTGCCTTCGAGTCTTGATCTCACGATCCATGATCTCGATGGGCTGTTCCACAAAGTGCAGTTGTTCATCCACTTGGATCTCATCCAATGGAATGACTAGAGTTTCATCTGATAGACACTTCTTCAGATTTGACACGTGAAATACGTTGTGAACTCCACTGAGTTCAGCAGGAAGGTCTAACTGATAAGCTACGGGTCCGATACGTTTCAAGATCACAAACGGACCTACGTACATTGGGTTTAGTTTGCCCCGTTTTCCAAAGCGGATTACACCCTTCCAGGGTGACACCTTTAGTAGGACGCGGTCGCCTACTTGAAATTCGAGCGGTTTGCGTCGTTGATCAGCGTAGCTTTTCTGTCGATCCCGTGCCGCCGCCATGCGGTTTCTGATTTGTACAATCTTTTCAGTAGCCTCAAGTATTAACTCAGGGCCTGTGAGTTGACTGTCACCGACTTCTGCCCAACAGACCGGTGATCTACATTTACGACCGTATAATGCCTCAAACGGTGCTGCCGAAATACTCGTATGATAACTGTTGTTATATGAGAATTCCACTAAAGGCAGGTGGGTTTCCCAACTATTTCCAAAGTCTACTATGCATGCCCTAAGCATGTCTTCCAAGGTCTGTATGGTCCTTTCGCTTTGACCATCAGTCTGAGGGTGATAGGCAGTGCTCATATCTAAGCGTGTTCCCAACGCTTTCTGAAGTGACTGCAAAAGTTGGACGTGAAGCGAGCATCTCTGTCTGAGATGATGGACGTTGGCACTCCGTGCCGAGAAACTACTTCCTTAATGTAGATGCGAGTCAACTTCTCCATCTTATCTGTTTCTTTAATAGCTAGGAAGTGTGCGGACTTGGTTAAACGATCCACAATCACCCAGATGGTATCGCAACCACCCAAAGTTCGCGGGAGTTTAGTGATGAAATCCATCGAGATCTGATCCCATTTCCACACTGGGATCTCAGGTTGTTGGAGTAGCCCCGATGGCTTTTGATACTCTACCTTGACTTTTGCACAAGTCAAACATTTACTCACGTAGGTGGCTATATCGGCTTTCATGTTGGGCCACCAATACGCAGCTTTAAGGTCTTGATACATCTTATCCGAACTCGGATGGACAGAGTATCGGGATTTGTGAGCTTCGTCCATGACTAGCTCTCTGAGGTTTCCGTAGAGAGGTACCCATATGCGATTCATGAAATACCGGGCTCCATTGGGTTTTACTTCCCAATCGCGTTCCATTTTTCCCACCGATTCGGCCTTGATATTTTCCTCCTTAACTGCTTCTAACTGGGCATCGCGTATTTGTTTGGGTAGCCCCGAATGAATAGTGAGTTGTAATGCTCGTACATGACGAGGTTTCAAGTGTTCCTTCCTACTGAGGGCATCAGCTACCACGTTAGCTTTACCCGGGTGATACCGAATGGCACACTCATAATCGTTCAAGAGTTCGACCCAGCGACGCTGTCGCATGTTCAACTCCTTCTGATCAAAGATGTGTTGGAGGCTCTTGTGGTCTGTAAAGATTGTGCACTTCGTTCCATAGAGGTAGTGTCTCCAAATCTTAAGTGCAAACACTACTGCTCCCAATTCCAGGTCATGCGTCGTGTAGTTTTTCTCGTGAACCTTCAGTTGGCGGGACGCATACGCGATGACCTTATCGCGTTGGATGAGTACGCATCCCAACCCCTGAATGGAAGCATCACAATATACTACGAAGTCATCTGTCCCTTCCGGCAAGGACAGAATGGGTGCACTGCAAAGTTTCTGCTTTAGCAATTGAAATGCTGCTTCCTGCTTGTCACCCCAAGCATACTTGATGCCTTTCTGGGTGAGGGTAGTAAGCGGTTGTGCGATCTTTGAAAATCCCTCGATGAAACGTCTGTAGTAACCAGCCAAACCCAAAAATTGGCGGATCTCCGTCGGTGTCCTGGGTGCTTCCCAGTTTTTTATGGCTTCAATCTTGGCAGGGTCTACGTGGATACCCTTTTCATTTACGATATGCCCAAGAAACTGAACTTCTCGAATCCAGAAATCACACTTTGAAAGCTTGGCATATAGCTTCTCCTGTTGAAGTAACCTAACAGTAATCGTAGATGTTCAGCATGTTCTTCTTCACTTTTAGAGTAGATGAGTATGTCATCGATGAACACAATGACAAATTTGTCGAGGTATGGTTTACACACACGGTTCATGAGGTCCATGAACACCGCGGGTGCGTTGGTGAGACCGAAGGGCATGACCAAGAACTCATAATGGCCATACCGAGTACAAAATGCCGTCTTAGCGATATCCTCCTCCCTGACGCGTAGCTGGTGGTAACCGGACCGTAGATCAATCTTAGAGTAGTAGCTTGACCCATGGAGTTGGTCAAAGAGATCGTCGATGCGAGGTAACGGGTATCGGTTCTTGACAGTAACCTTGTTGAGTTCCCTGTAGTCGATGCACATGCGGAAGGTCCCGTCCTTCTTCTTGACAAAAAGGACTGGAGCTCCCCATGGCGAAGCGCTTGGTCGGATAAATCCCTTTTCTAACAGTTCCTGAAGTTGGGTAGACAGCTCCTGCAGCTCAGCTGGAGCTAGGCGGTATGGAGCCTTGGCGATAGGAGTTGCATGGTTCGCCAATTCGATTTCAAACTCCAATTGTCGATGGGGTGGAAGACCAGGTAATTCCTCTGGGAATACATCGGAAAAATCACGGACGACAGGGATGTCTTCTATACGTTTCTCGTCCTTAGGCTGTTCGGTAACCAGTGCGAGTAAAGCGAAGGAGTTCTTTCTCCGAAGATACTTCTGCGCTTGCATGTAAGAGATAATGTTGGTGACGGCGCTTGCCTTCTCGCCTTGCACCGTCAAGATTTCGTCGTTAGAGAGCGGAATACGGATAGATTTTTCGAAGCAGAGAACTTCAGCCCGGACGTCGGATAGCCAGTCCATTCCGACTACCACGTCAAAACTACCCAGGGTAGTTGTCATCAGATCAATGGTAAAGGTGTGACCCGCGAGTTTGAGTTGACAGCCGGATACTATATGGGTCACATCTACAGAATTACCATCGGCTAATTCTATAACATAAGGGGTCTCTAAGGGTTTAGGCGTGAGATTTAGGTTCTTCCTAAAAGTCTCAGATATAAAGCTCCTATCCGCACCCGTATCAAAAAGCACAGTAGCAAAATGTTCATTAAGGGGAAACTTACCGGTGACCACGTTCGAGTCGTTTCTGGCCTCTCCGCGGCCCAATGTAAATGCGCGACCTTTGGCACCTCCAGTGCCACCATTTCCATTATTGTTGTTATTATTGTTGTTGTGGTTATTGTGGTTGTGGTTGTTCCCACCATTGTTGTTGTTGTTACGGAGCTGTGGGCAGTCTCTTTTGAAGTGGGCAGTGCTACCACACTGATAGCATCCCCGGTTAACACCCTGTTGTGGGGCTTGGGGTTGATTTTGGTTCTGTCGGGACATGATTTCCCCACGACAATCCTTTGCCAGCATGTCCCATCTTGCCACATCGTTGGCAGCGATTTCCGGCACAAGGGCCGTTATGATGAAGATTACAGCGGGTGCACTGCGGCTTTCGACCTACATAGCCGCTTGCGTTCTGGTTGTTGTTGTTGGCGGGCTGATTTTGGTGACCCCGGTGGCTGTTGTAATGATTGAACCGTTTCTGGTTCCCCTGTTGCGGCTGGGATGACGAAGACTGTCGAGCAGACGAGTCTTCAAACTTTCTTTTATTGTCAGGGGCAACTTCAGTTGTACCCCGTGCTGGCAACTTCTTTTGTTCCACCGCCTTATCGGTGAGTTCGTGCGCCAATCGGATTGCTTGATGTTCAGTTGCAGGGTTACTAGCCATTACCATACCCTGAATCTCCGGAACCAGACCCCCAAGGTAGAACTCGAGTCTTTTCTCCACAGTGTTAGCCAGATCGGGACACAGAAATACCAAGTCATGATGTTTTGCTGTGTAGGCTTCGATGTCAGATCCCACCATCTTGTGGTTCCATAAGGCTTGCTCCAACTGTTGCACTCTGTCTCGTGGACAGTACTCCTCTTTGATTAGGGCCTTGAACTCGGCCCAGGCCATTGCATTTGCAGCAATAAGTCCACGCGTTTGGACTTGTGCATTCCACCAAGTTAGTGCCCCGTCTTCCAGTGTTGAGACTGCGTACTTGGCCTTGTTGGCCTCTAGACAGTTGCACATTTCAAATACTGATTCAGATTTTTCGATCCAGCGGACCAGTCCAATGGGTCCTTCTGCCCCGAGAATTTGCTTGGTTTCGCGTCGAGGAACATCTTGTAGGGGTTAAAACCCCCTCCTGCTGACAGAGAACAGGTAGTCAGCGAGGAATTCTACTAGCCCAACTATTAGATTTTCACACGAAAATTTAATAATGGTTACCTGCCGGTTGGTTCTGAACACCCGCTAAGCTGCGTTCACGTGCTCTTGAATCATGGCAGCTAGTTCTTCGGGCGTCATGTTAAGGTTTCCACGTCGTCCAGTTGCCATTTAGATCTTCGAAAAACAACACAAACACACCCCGATAAGTCTATATATCCAATGTAGTTATCCTACTTCGTACTTAAATAATTATCAAGTTATGTCAACTCAAATATATTAAATAGTTAAAGGAAATACTTGATTAAATGAAGTTTCAACGTCTTACAAAGTGCCAATCAAACATATGAATTCACTATAAAGTCTCAAGTTTAAACACAAGTAGGAAAATAAATAGACTGGAGGAAAGTAAATAAAATAAGCGAGACGTGTCAGTCGTCTACGTCTCCATCCCCCAAATCACTGTCGTTGCCGTCATCCTGCGCGGCATTTCCAGCTTCTACAGCTGGATCCTCCTCTGGATCCTCCTTTGGGTCCTCCTCTGGATCCTCTTCTGGATCCTTTTCAGGGTCCTCCTCTGGATCCTCTTCCGGATCCTCCTCTACCGGCACTGGAGGGGCCGGTGCTGGTGCAGGTGCTTGAGTTTGCTCTAGCTCCTGAATGCTCCAACTATTTTCCAGGACTCTGTCTTCGAGCCAGTCGGCTCTTATCTGCTCAGCACGCAGATCTCTGGCTAAGGTGTTACGAGCTATCTTACCCGTATGTTGCTCTTCCTCGAGCGAGTCGGTTTTACCTGTCAGTTGTCGGATCATCCATCCTTGTGCTAGGATGGTTTCCTGCATTCTTTCTAACTGTTCTTGTTGTTTCTGTATCATGTTTCTAAGTAGGTCATTTCCTACTTCTACAGAGTTAACCGGTTTGACCGGCACAGCGATGATTGGGCGTGATGACGACTCCTCCCCCAGAGCGAGCCTTTTCCTCGCAGCTGAGCGTGTTTCCACGCCATAAAATGGTAAGGGTTCCACCATAGGTGCCTTTCCTGGCGCTCTTGGTGGCGTAAGTTTGTCGGATGATGATGATGATGATGACATTGCCTGTTAGGTCGTGTAGTTAGTTACGAGTTGTTTTTCATTTCTTATTAAGAAGTCATAATCTACATAACACAGTTGTGGTACATCGCATAACAAGATATAACAGTTCGGTGCCAAACTACGTCTAGTGTCGTGTATTCAGCTATAGTTTAGGTCTACTTCTAATGCAAACCTGGTTCTCTATAGCTAGTGGCTCTGATACCAATCTGTCACACCCTAAATTTCCACTTGCGGAGTTTTACCGCGAGGCGTGTGAACAAACCAGAATCTGAAACACTAGTACGTCGAACGACTCTATATGATTTGATAATACGTTTTCCAAAAATCATTTGTTTAACCATTCATCGTAGATTTTATATTGTTTTAGTTAGTTACCAATGTTTAGCGGAAGCATTAGTTTTTATGGTTGAGCGGAAGCATAAAATAAGTAGAGAAACGGTCGCCAACACAAACGCCAAAACAAATGAAAAACCCAAAACAATGTTTGTAAATGAGACTCGATAAAAGATGTCTTGTTCAATGCGTGTGAGTGCACCTAGAGCTCCTAGCGTCCTGAACAACATGTAAAGAAACAAGTGTCAACATTAAAGATGAGTGAGTTCACAGGTTTTCATAAATTCGTTAGTTCGGTTATGAGTTTGTTTCCCCCGTTATCCCTAACCCGGGATAACGACTAGTTCCATTATTCCCAACCCGGAATAATAATGATGTTGGTTCCATTATTCCAAACCTGGAATAATAAAGTTGTTGTTTCCATTATCCCTAACCCGGGATAATATAGTTGTGGTTTCCATTATCCCCAACCCGGGATAATATAGTTGATTCGTAATTAAGTTTAATGTTAACATATATAGGTAGCTAGCCTAAAGTCATGTCACGTAAGCGTTCGCGATCGAAAGCTGACTGTTGTGCCTCCGTGTTGCCAGGCCTATCACTGACCATGGCGAAGTTAGGCCAAATTATTCACCCGTTGACCATACCCGGTCGGCTAGCGCGACTAGCTCGGATGGGGCTTGTCGGGCCCAGTAGTACTACTTATAATTCCCCCGCTATTAAAACCCAATACTAATGATCCGAGAGATTGACGAGGACTTAAGTGATATAGCTGCTTAGTGACCATAACGTTACATTAACATTAACTTAGTTACTGAATAGTTATGTGACGTTAATTTCATATAACGTAAAGAGATTGAGTTGAAGAGTGTATACATGTTTCTCCCCCTGTTGTTTAAAACCGGATAAAATTAGGGGCCGTGAACTCACCTTTAGTTGCTCGGTTAGTGTAGCAAAGAAGTTGTAAGGGATGGGACCGCTAATTGCGTCCTAACAAACCAATTGATTTCAAGTCAGTGTGAGAACACACCAATACAAATTCTACACGTAACTTACGCACAAAGTGATACACACAACATAATACCTAACACTCAAACGTGCATGCAAGTATCCTCATGTGAACATAGTAATCAAAACAATTTATCATGAACATAATCCAATCCATGCAATACTTGGGTGCACACAATCACAAGTTATCAAATTTCAGCTTACATACTCATAATTCAGCTGTTTTCTAGGATTTTTATAAAATAGTTCTAACGTTCCAAAAATTCCAATTATTTTACAGCAGGTGACAATTATACTATAGAAATTTATATAAATTTTTCAAGTCCTAATACTTTACCAATTATCTATAAATATTAATATACTAGGCTGCACTCAGATTCGTCTCTTTCTGACTGCAGTCCACGGAAGAATTTATTTAAAAATCACCGATCGTCCAATTAACAAAATTCCAGTGGGAGTTGCCTGGAAATTTCCATAACTAGTTTCTGTACAAATTTCATGATTCGACTCCCAACTGATTATAAAATCCAACTCGATAAACAACTAACAAAATCTCAGGATTTTCACAGCTTTAGTTACTGAACTTATTTGGCCACTTAAAAATATCAAATGACTTCAGAAAAATATGAATCCAGCGCCATTAGATTCGTTATTCAAATCTCTACGTTTTAGACTTCAGAAAATCCGTTTTTCGACAACTAACGACCGAGTTACAGCCAGTTGAAGTCGGCTGTAACTATCACTCAGCAACCTGTTTCAGCATTTTGTTACCACTAATTCGCATAAACCGTCAATATAATGAACCTAGGCGATCAAGAACCGATTTTACTAATCATAGATCAATACATATATTACATCCATGCAAACCCTAATCCATACCTCTAGTTTTTATAAACAAAACATACTTGCAAACTATAAGTTCCGAAAACAATCATGCATACAAACAATGATCAATCAGCCGATTAACAACATACTCACTACATTCAAACACATATATCCGAATATGATCTTGCAAACAATTATAAATCCTAACCTTTAAATCAAGCTTAATGAACCGTGAGTAGATGAGGAACCGATGATCAAGGATAGTTGCGACCGAGAGGATGAAAGGAACAAGCTGCTCGCGACCGAGAAGGTGATGTAGGGCTGATCAGATCAAGATGATGAAGGAAGAGGTTGCTCGCGATCAATGGAACAAGAGTAAGGCTGCCTGTGATATCCCGGATTTTTTCGGATAACTTACACGTGATATTTGTCGAATAATATATATGATAAGTATGCATGAATTAAATACGTGTTGTGTGTTGTGTGGATTTTTAGTTATATATGTATGTATAATAAATATGTATACGAACGGAACCGAAATCGCAAACACAAACCGAGATCAAACCTTAAACCCAAACCTATCTCGGCTACAAGATCAAGCCGCAAACCCTTTGTGAACAACTCAAATCATTCTCGGTCGATACCAAGCCCAAGACCGCAAACTTATTTTGTTTAAAACCAAACCCAATCCAACTCAAACTAATCGGCCACAAACACTAACCAAAACCGAAACTCATAGCATGTAACTTTAGTCCCTCGGCCACGTGATCAAGACCCAAACCAAACAACCCAAGATTCTCGGCCAACAACACTTATCCCAAACCGTAAACCTTATCATGTGCGCCTATAAATTCAGCTCTTGCATGTTTCCTTCACAATCCGAAAACCCTAACCAACAAGACTGCCGTCGGCAGCCTCACCTTCATCCCTCTTGGTCGCGAATATCTTCTCTCCTTCAGCATCTTGATCTGATCAGCTTTGTTCAATTGTCCGGTCGCTAACAGCCGGTTATCTCCAGTCCCGTTCAGTCTAGATCGCAAGATCAGTCTTTCCTTCTCTCGGTCTCAGCAAGCAGCAGCCCTCATTCACGGTTCGTTTACACTGTTAGAGGTTATCTCGGATTACAAGATCATGTTCGGATGATATGTATGCTTAGATGTTTAAGTTGTTTCGGATAATATGTATGCTTAAATGGTTTAGTTGTCTTGAATTATATAGTTATTCCGGACGATGATTGCTGAATAAAAGCGGCTTTGTTAATCTTTGTTTATAGTTATGATAGTTTTCGGAACATATAAGATTGCCAAGCATGATTGAATGAGATGTTAGATTAGCCGATTTGATGATGATGTTTACATTGAATGATCTTATTGTTTCGGATTGTTTACACTAGGTGGAATGTTGTTTGAAAGCGGAATGTATAGGCTGTGATTTGTGTATAAAAACTAAAGTATTGAGAAGGGTTGCATGGATAGGTTATTAGTATTAATCTAGGACTAGAAATCAGTTCTTGATCACCTAGGCTAATCGCATGAACGAGTTATACGAACTTATTATAAAGAGATGCTGAAACAGGATGCTGATTAAAAGTTACAGCCGACTTCATCTGGCTGTAACTTGGTCGTTAGTTGTCGAAAAACGGATTTTCTAAGGTCTAGAACGTAGAGATTTGAATAAGGAATCTAATGGCGCTGGATTCATAATTTTCTGAAATCGTTTGATATTTTTAAAGGGCTAAACAAGTTCAGTAGGTAAAGCTGTTAAAATTCTGGAATTTTGTTGGTTGTTTATCAAGCTAGATTTTAAAGTCAGTAGAGGGTTGAGTCATGATTTTTGTACAGCAACTAGGTATAGAAATTTCCGGGCAACTCCAACTGGAATTTTGTTAATCGGACGATCAGTGATTTTTAAATAAATTCTTTCGTGGACTGCAGTCAGAAAGCGGTAAATCTGACTGCAGCTTAATGAATTAATATTTATGGTTAATTGGTAAAGATTTAGGACTTGGAAAAATTATATAAATTTCTATGGTATAAATTTCACCTACTGTAAAAATATGTGAATTTTTGGAATGTTAGAACTATTTTATAAAAATCCTAGAAAACAGCTGAATAATTGAGTGTTAAGCAGAAAGTTGATACCTTGTGATTTTATGCATTAAAGTGTTGTATGGAGTTGGAATATGTTCATGATAAGTTGTTTGATTTCTATGATCACATGAGAATACTTGCATGCATGTTTGAGTGTTAGATATGTTGTTTGTGTGTATCACTTTGTGAGTAAATTGCGTGTGGAATTTGTATTGGTGTGATTACACACTGACGTGGAATTAATTGGTTTGTTAGGACGCAACTAGCGGTCCCATTCCTTATAACATCTTTGCCACACTAACCGAGCAAATAAAGGTGAGTTCACGGCCCCTAACTTTATACGGTTTTTAAACAACAGGGGGAGAAACATGTATACACTCTCAAACTCAAACTCTTTACGTTATACGAATCTAACGTCACATAACTATACGGTAACTAAGTTAATGTTAATGTAATGTTATGGTCACTATGCAGCTTTATCACTTAAGTCCTCGACAATCTCCTCGGATCGTTAGTATTTGGGTTAAATAGCGGGGGAATTATAAGTAGTACTACTGGGTCTGACGAGCCCCATCCGAGCTAGTCGCGCTAGCTGACCGGGTATGGTCAACGGGTGTATGATTGGCCTAACATCGCCATGGTCATGTGATAGACCTGGCAAAACGGAGGCACAACTGTCAGCTTCGATCGCGAACACTTAGTGACATGACTTTAGGCTAGCTACCTATATACATTAATATTGAACTTAATTACGGAACAACTTAATATTCCGGGTTTGGAATATTGGAACATCAACTTATTATCCCGGGTTGGGGATAATGGAAACAACAACTTAATATTCCGGTTTGGGAATATTGGAAAACAACACTTATTATTCCAGGTTTGGAATAATGGAACTGATAGGTTATCCCGGGTTGGGGATAACGGAATAACAAACTATAACCGAACAAACGATTATATGAAAACCTGTGAACTCACTCATCTTTAATGTTGACACTTGTTTCTTTACATATTTCTCAGGACGCTAGGAGCTCTAGGTGCACGCACATGCATTGAACAAGACATCATTATCGAGTCTCATTTATTAATATTGTTTTGGGATTTTTCCTTTGTTTTGGCGTTTGTGTTGGCGCCCGCATCATTACTTATTATTGCTTCCGCTCAAACTTTAAAAACTGATACTTATGCTAAAGATTGGTAATCTAAAATTTACAACAAATGATTTTGGAAAACGTATTATCAAATCATGTAGAGTCGTTCGATGTACTAGTGTCTTAGATTCTGGTTTGTTCACACGTCTCGTGGTAGAACTCCGCAAGTGGAAATTGAGGGTGTGACAGATTGGTATCAGAGCCACTAGCTATAGAGAACCAGGTTTGCATTAGAAGTAGACCTAAACTATAGCTGATATCATGACACTAGACTTAGTTTGGCACTGAATTATTATATCTTGTTATGTAATATGCTACAAACGTGTTTGGTAGGTTATACCTTCATAATAAGAAATGAAAACAACTCGTAACTAACTACACGACCTAACAGGCAATGTCATCATCCTCATCGTCATCATCGTCCGACAGACTTATGCCAGCAACAGCACCAGGAAAGGCACCAATGGTGGAACCCATACCACCTTATGGCGTGGAGACACGCTCAGCAGCGAGGAAAAGGCTCGCTCTGGGGGAGGAGTCGTCGTTGCGCCCAACTATTGCTGTACCGGTTGAACCGGTTAATCCTGTAGAAATAGGACTTGACATGCTTAGAATCCTGGTACATACACAACAAAAACAGTTAGAAAGAATGCAGGAAACTATCTTAGCACAAGGATGGATGATCCGACACCTTACGGGAAAGACCGACTCGCTCGAGGAAGAGCATCGTACGAGTAAGATAGCTCGTAACACCATAGCCAGAGATCTGCGTGCTGAGCAGATAAGAGCTGACTGGCTTAAGGACAGAGTCCTGGAAAATAGTTGGAACATTCAGGAACTGCAAAATCAAGCACTTGAACCAGCACCTGCCCCTCCAGTGCCGGTAGAAGAGGATCCAGAGGAGGATCCTGAAGAGGATCCGGAGGAGGACCCAGCTGAGGAAGCTGGAAATGCCGCACAGGATGACGGCAACGACAGTGACTTGGGGAATGGAGACGTAGACGACTGACACGTCTCGTTTATATTATTTGTTTTCCTTCAGTTTATTATTTTCCACTTGTATTTAAACTTGAGACTTTATAGTGAATTCGTATGTTTGATTTGCACTTTTGTAAGACGTTGAGATTTCAGTTAATCAAGTATTTCTTTTGACTATTTGACATATTGAGTTGACATAACTTAATAATTATTAAAGTACGAAGTAGGATAACTCTATTGGATATATAGACTTATCGGAGTGTGTTTATGTTGTGTTTCGAAGATCTAAATGGCGACTGGAAGACGTGGAAACCTAAACTTGACGCCCGAAGAGCTAGCTGCCATGATTCAGGAGCATGTGAACGCAGCATTAGCGGGTGTTCAGAACCAGCCGGCAGGTAACCATTATTAAGTTTTCGCGTGAAAATCTAATAGTGAGGCTAGTACAATTCCTTGCTGACTTCCTGTTCTCTGTCAGCAGGAGGGGGCTTTAATCCCTATAAGATGTTCCTTGACGCAAAGCCAAGCAAGTTCTCGGGGGCGGAAGGACCCATTGGACTGGTCCGCTGGATCGAAAAGTCGGAATCCGTTTTTGAAATGTGCAACTGCTTAGAGGCCAACAAGGTCAAATACGCCGCCTCAACACTGGAAGAGGGGGCACTGACATGGTGGAATGCCCAAGTCCAAACACGTGGACCGTTAGCTGCAAATGCAATGGCATGGACTGAGTTCAAGGCCCTGATTAAAGAGGAGTACTGTCCACGAGACAGAGTGCAACAGTTAGAGCAAGCTCTATGGAACCACAAGATGGTGGGATCGGAAATTGAGGCTTACACCGGAAAACACCATGACTTGGTATTTCTGTGTCCTGAATTGGCCAACACGGTGGAGAAAAGACTCGAGTTCTATCTCGGGGGTCTGGTTCCGGAAATTCAGGGCATGGTAATGGCTAGTAACCCTGTAACAGAACATCAAGCAATCCGATTGGCTCACAAACTCACCGATAAAGCGGTGGAACAGAAGAACCTGCCAGCACGGGGTACCACTAAAGTTGCCTCAGATAACAAAAGAAAGTTTGAAGACTCCACCATTCGACAGTCTTCGTCACCTCATCCACAGCAAGGGAACCAGAAACGGTTCAATCACTACCACAGCTACCGGGGTCATCAAAATCGTTCCAACAACAACAGCAACTACAACAACAACTACAACAACAATAACAACCAGAATGCAGGCGGTTATGTAGGTCGAAAGCCGCAGTGCAACCGCTGTAATCTCCATCATAACGGCCCTTGTGCCGGAAATCGCTGCCAAAGATGTGGCAAGATGGGACATGCGGCAAGGGATTGTCGTGGGGAAATTATGTCCCGACAAAATCAGAATCAGCCCCAAGGTCAGCAGCAGGGTATAAACCGGGGATGCTATCAGTGTGGTAGCACCGCTCATTTCAGAAAAGACTGCCCACAGTTGCGCAACAACAACAATAATGGTGGAAACAACCACAACCACAACAACCACAACAATAATGGGAACGGTGGCACAGGAGGTGCCAAAGGTCGCGCATTTACATTGGGCCGCGGAGAGGCCAGAAACGACACGAAGGTGGTCACCGGTAAGTTTCCCCTTAATGAACATTTTGCTTCTGTGCTTTTTGATACGGGTGCGGATAGGAGCTTTATATCTGAGTCTTTTAGGAAGAACCTAAATCTCACGCTTAAACCATTAGAGACCCCTTATGTGATAGAATTAGCCAATGGTAAATCTGTAAATGTGACCCAAATCGTATCCGGCTGTCAACTCAAACTCGCGGGCCACACTTTTACCATCGATCTGATGACAACTACCCTGGGTAGTTTTGACGTGGTAGTCGGAATGGACTGGCTATCCGACGTCCAGGCTGAAGTTCTCTGCTTCGAAAAGTCTATCCGTATTCCACTCACGAACGACGAAATCCTGACAGTACAAGGCGACAAGGCAAGCGCCGTCACCAACATTATCTCATTTATGCAAGCGCAGAAGTATCTTCGGAAAAAGAATTCCTTCGCTATACTTGCACTAATTACCGAACAGCCTAAGGACGAGAAACGTATAGAAGACATCCCTGTCGTCCGTGATTTTTCCGATGTATTCCCAGAAGAACTACCTGGTCTTCCACCACATCGACAATTGGAGTTTGAAATTGAATTGGCAAGCAATGCAACCCCTATCGCCAAAGCTCCATACCGCCTAGCTCCAGCCGAGCTGCAGGAGCTGTCGACCCAACTTCAAGAGCTGTTGGAAAAAGGATTTATCCGACCAAGCGTTTCGCCATGGGGAGCTCCAGTCCTGTTTGTCAAGAAGAAGGACGGGACTTTCCGCATGTGCATCGACTATAGGGAACTCAACAAGGTTACAGTCAAGAACCGATACCCGTTACCTCGCATCGACGATCTATTCGACCAACTACAAGGGTCAAGTTACTACTCTAAGATTGATTTACGGTCTGGTTATCATCAGCTACGCGTCAGAGAGGAGGATATCGTTAAGACAGCATTTCGCACTCGGTATGGCCATTACGAGTTCTTAGTCATGCCATTCGGTCTCACTAACGCACCTGCGGTGTTCATGGACCTCATGAACCGCGTGTGTAAGCCATACCTCGACAAATTTGTCATTGTGTTCATCGATGACATACTCATCTACTCCAAAAGTGAAGAAGAACATGCTGAGCATCTACGATTACTGCTAGGATTACTTCAACAGGAAAAGCTATACGCCAAGCTTTCGAAGTGTGATTTCTGGATCCGAGAAGTTCAGTTTCTCGGGCACGTCGTGAATGAAAAGGGTATCCACGTAGACCCTGCCAAGATTGAAGCCATCAAAGACTGGGAAGCACCTAAGACACCAACGGAGATCCGCCAATTCTTAGGATTGGCTGGTTACTATAGACGCTTCATCGAGGGGTTTTCAAAGATTGCACAACCGCTCACTACCCTCACCCAGAAAGGCATCAAGTATGCTTGGGGTGAAAAACAAGAAGCAGCATTTCAATTGCTGAAGCAGAAACTTTGCAGTGCACCCATTCTGTCCTTGCCGGAAGGGACAGATGACTTCATGGTGTATTGTGATGCTTCCATTCAGGGATTGGGATGCGTACTCATGCAACGCGATAAGGTCATCGCGTATGCGTCACGACAGCTGAAGGTTCACGAGAAAAACTACACGACGCATGACCTAGAATTGGGAGCAGTAGTGTTCGCACTCAAGATTTGGAAACACTACCTATATGGAACGAAGTGCACCATCTTTACTGACCACAAAAGCCTCCAACACATCTTCGATCAGAAGGAGTTGAACATGCGATAGCGTCGCTGGGTCGAACTCTTAAACGATTATGAGTGTGCCATTCGGTATCACCCGGGTAAAGCTAACGTGGTAGCTGATGCCCTCAGCAGGAAGGAACACTTGAAACCTCGTCGCGTACGAGCACTACAACTCACTATTCATTCGGGGCTACCCGAGCAAATACGCGACGCCCAGTTAGAAGCAGTTAAGGAGGAAAACATCAAAGCCGAATCAGTGGGAAAAATGGAACGCGATTGGGAGGTAAAGCCCAATGGAGCTCGGTATTTCATGAATCGCATATGGGTACCTCTCTACGGGAACCTCCGAGAGCTAGTCATGGATGAAGCTCACAAATCTCGATACTCTATCCATCCGGGTTCGGATAAGATGTATCAAGACCTTAAAGTTGCGTATTGGTGGCCCAACATGAAAGCCGATATAGCCACCTACGTAAGTAAATGTTTGACTTGTGCAAAAGTCAAGGTGGAGTATCAAAAGCCATCGGGGCTACTCCAACAACCTGAGATCCCAGTGTGGAAGTGGGATCAGATCTCAATGGATTTCATCACTAAACTCCCGCGAACCTTGGGTGGTTGCGACACCATCTGGGTGATTGTGGATCGTTTAACTAAGTCCGCACACTTCCTAGCTATCAAAGAAACGGATAAGATGGAGAAGTTGACTCGCATCTACATTAAGGAAGTAGTTTCTCGGCACGGAGTGCCAACGTCCATCATCTCAGATAGAGATGCTCGTTTCACGTCAAACTTCTGGCAGTCACTCCAGAAAGCGTTGGGAACACGCTTGGATATGAGCACAGCTTATCACCCTCAGACTGATGGTCAAAGCGAAAGGACCATACAAACCTTGGAAGACATGCTTAGGGCATGCGTAGTGGACTTCGGAAATAATTGGGAAATTCACCTGCCTCTAGTGGAATTCTCATATAACAACAGCTATCACACGAGTATTTCGGCAGCACCGTTTGAAGCATTATACGGTCGCAAATGTAGATCACCGGTCTGCTGGGCAGAAGTCGGTGACAGTCAACTCACAGGCCCAGAGTTAATACTTGAGGCCACTGAAAAGATTGTACAAATCAGAAACCGCATGGCGGCGGCACGAGATCGACAGAAAAGCTACGCTGATCAACGACGCAAACCGCTCGAATTCCAAGTAGGCGATCGCGTCCTACTAAAGGTGTCACCCTGGAAGGGTGTAATCCGTTTTGGAAAACGGGGCAAACTTAACCCACGGTACGTAGGCCCGTTTGAGTGGAGTTCACAACGTATTTAACGTGTCAAATCTGAAGAAGTGTCTATCAGATGAAACTTTAGTTATTCCATTGGATGAGATCCAAGTGGATGAACAACTACACTTCGTGGAAAAGCCTATTGAGATCATGGATCGTGAGGTCAAGACTCGAAGGCACAGCAAGATTCCAATCGTTAAAGTTCGTTGGGACTCTAAGCGTGGACCGGAGTTCACGTGGGAAAGAGAGGATCAAATGAAAAGCAAATACCCACACCTCTTCACAACTGAGCAGCAAACTAACGATACCAGTAACTAAATTTTCGGGACGAAAATTCTTTCAACAAGGGGATGATGTGACAACCTGGAAATTTCTCATACTTTCGTGTACTATTGTTGACTAAGTTCTTGTGCATGGCACTTGGAAATCTTTGTGTATGACACTTGGGAATTTCTTGTAACATTGCGTACCATTATAAACGAACTAACTCTTTGTGCGTGGCACTCTAAACATGTACGTTACATGCTAAACCGCGTTTACTCAATTTTTGGGACGAAAATTCTTTCAACATGGGGATAATGTGATATCCCGGATTTTTTCGGATAACTTACACGTGATATTTGTCGAATAATATATATGATAAGTATGCATGAATTAAATACGTGTTGTGTGTTGTGTGGATTTTTAGTTATATATGTATGTATAATAAATATGTATACGAACGGAACCGAAATCGCAAACACAAACCGAGATCAAACCTTAAACCCAAACCTATCTCGGCTACAAGATCAAGCCGCAAACCCTTTGTGAACAACTCAAATCATTCTCGGTCGATACCAAGCCCAAGACCGCAAACTTATTTTGTTTAAAACCAAACCCAATCCAACTCAAACTAATCGGCCACAAACACTAACCAAAACCGAAACTCATAGCATGTAACTTTAGTCCCTCGGCCACGTGATCAAGACCCAAACCAAACAACCCAAGATTCTCGGCCAACAACACTTATCCCAAACCGTAAACCTTATCATGTGCGCCTATAAATTCAGCTCTTGCATGTTTCCTTCACAATCCGAAAACCCTAACCAACAAGACTGCCGTCGGCAGCCTCACCTTCATCCCTCTTGGTCGCGAATATCTTCTCTCCTTCAGCATCTTGATCTGATCAGCTTTGTTCAATTGTCCGGTCGCTAACAGCCGGTTATCTCCAGTCCCGTTCAGTCTAGATCGCAAGATCAGTCTTTCCTTCTCTCGGTCTCAGCAAGCAGCAGCCCTCATTCACGGTTCGTTTACACTGTTAGAGGTTATCTCGGATTACAAGATCATGTTCGGATGATATGTATGCTTAGATGTTTAAGTTGTTTCGGATAATATGTATGCTTAAATGGTTTAGTTGTCTTGAATTATATCTATGCTAGAATGGTTAGTTATTCCGGACGATGATTGCTGAATAAAAGCGGCTTTGTTAATCTTTGTTTATAGTTATGATAGTTTCGGAACATATAAGATTGCCAAGCATGATTGAATGAGATGTTAGATTAGCCGATTTGATGATGATGTTTACATTGAATGATCTTATTGTTTCGGATTGTTTACACTAGGTGGAATGTTGTTTGAAAGCGGAATGTATAGGCTGTGATTTGTGTATAAAAACTAAAGTATTGAGAAGGGTTGCATGGATAGGTTATTAGTATTAATCTAGGACTAGAAATCAGTTCTTGATCACCTAGGCTAATCGCATGAACGAGTTATACGAACTTATTATAAAGAGATGCTGAAACAGGATGCTGATTAAAAGTTACAGCCGACTTCATCTGGCTGTAACTTGGTCGTTAGTTGTCGAAAAACGGATTTTCTAAGGTCTAGAACGTAGAGATTTGAATAAGGAATCTAATGGCGCTGGATTCATAATTTTCTGAAATCGTTTGATATTTTTAAAGGGCTAAACAAGTTCAGTAGGTAAAGCTGTTAAAATTCTGGAATTTTGTTGGTTGTTTATCAAGCTAGATTTTAAAGTCAGTAGAGGGTTGAGTCATGATTTTTGTACAGCAACTAGGTATAGAAATTTCCGGGCAACTCCAACTGGAATTTTGTTAATCGGACGATCAGTGATTTTTAAATAAATTCTTTCGTGGACTGCAGTCAGAAAGCGGTAAATCTGACTGCAGCTTAATGAATTAATATTTATGGTTAATTGGTAAAGATTTAGGACTTGGAAAAATTATATAAATTTCTATGGTATAAATGTCACCTACTGTAAAAATATGGGAATTTTTGGAATGTTAGAACTATTTTATAAAAATCCTAGAAAACAGCTGAATAATTGAGTGTTAAGCAGAAAGTTGATACCTTGTGATTTTATGCATTAAAGTGTTGTATGGAGTTGGAATATGTTCATGATAAGTTGTTTGATTTCTATGATCACATGAGAATACTTGCATGCATGTTTGAGTGTTAGATATGTTGTTTGTGTGTATCACTTTGTGAGTAAATTGCGTGTGGAATTTGTATTGGTGTGATTACACACTGACGTGGAATTAATTGGTTTGTTAGGACGCAACTAGCGGTCCCATTCCTTATAACATCTTTGCCACACTAACCGAGCAAATAAAGGTGAGTTCACGGCCCCTAACTTTATACGGTTTTTAAACAACAGGGGGAGAAACATGTATACACTCTCAAACTCAAACTCTTTACGTTATACGAATCTAACGTCACATAACTATACGGTAACTAAGTTAATGTTAATGTAATGTTATGGTCACTATGCAGCTTTATCACTTAAGTCCTCGACAATCTCCTCGGATCGTTAGTATTTGGGTTAAATAGCGGGGGAATTATAAGTAGTACTACTGGGTCTGACGAGCCCCATCCGAGCTAGTCGCGCTAGCTGACCGGGTATGGTCAACGGGTGTATGATTGGCCTAACATCGCCATGGTCATGTGATAGACCTGGCAAAACGGAGGCACAACTGTCAGCTTCGATCGCGAACACTTAGTGACATGACTTTAGGCTAGCTACCTATATACATTAATATTGAACTTAATTACGGAACAACTTAATATTCCGGGTTTGGAATATTGGAACATCAACTTATTATCCCGGGTTGGGGATAATGGAAACAACAACTTAATATTCCGGTTTGGGAATATTGGAAACAACAACTTATTATTCCAGGTTTGGAATAATGGAACTGATAGGTTATCCCGGGTTGGGGATAACGGAATAACAAACTATAACCGAACAAACGATTATATGAAAACCTGTGAACTCACTCATCTTTAATGTTGACACTTGTTTCTTTACATATTTCTCAGGACGCTAGGAGCTCTAGGTGCACGCACATGCATTGAACAAGACATCATTATCGAGTCTCATTTATTAATATTGTTTTGGGATTTTTCCTTTGTTTTGGCGTTTGTGTTGGCGCCCGCATCATTACTTATTATTGCTTCCGCTCAAACTTTAAAAACTGATACTTATGCTAAAGATTGGTAATCTAAAATTTACAACAAATGATTTGGAAAACGTATTATCAAATCATGTAGAGTCGTTCGATGTACTAGTGTCTTAGATTCTGGTTTGTTCACACGTCTCGCGGTAGAACTCCGCAAGTGGAAATTGAGGGTGTGACACTGCCGACGGCTGATTAGATGCTAGGGTTTTTGTGTTTGATTTTGTGAAGCAAGGCATGCATGTGTGTGTGTATATATAGCGCAACAAGGTGAAAGGGAAAAGGGAATGGGTTGCGGTTTGGGTTTGATCTCGCGGCCGAGGGCTTGGGTGGGTCGGTTTGGGTTGATTGCTCGCGACATAGTTTGGGTTTAAGGCTTGGGTTCTAAACTTGATCCCCAAGTTTAGTTCCTTGAGTCGCAAGAAAAAGAGACCGGCTCGTGTCGCGGTTCGGCTCGATTCATTTGTTTATTTACTACGTTTATACATTACAACTAACATAAAGCACGAACTCGGATATCACATAATAACGTAGCACGTAATTTATTCGACAAGTATTGCGTTTAAGTTATCCGAAAAACCGGGATGTCACATTCTTCACCCACTTGGTCATAATCTTCTGCCATCATTTCAGGATTTCCAATTTTACCGGCTACAAGACTTTCGTATGACTCCAGAATAGTGGCGCGAAGAGACATATGTTGTTTAGCGACTTGTTCTGAAACAACATTGTTCAAATTTACTTCGATGTTGCACTTGTATACATTTGAATCAGAATTTGTTTGTTGATTCTAATTTGCTTGACTTTGATAAGATGAATTTGAACCAGTACTTGAGAACGAACTCTGTGGACTTTGATCATAATGAGGCTGTGACTGACTCTGGTTTTGTGGAGAAGCATTCATGTTCGCACTAAATGTTGTCCCAATTTTCGGACTTGAAATGTTCTCTTGCATTCCACTTTTGTAATACAACCCAACGTCTTGAACTACATTAGCGTTCTTTGACTTTGCAATCTTCAATAGTTCTATTTCATGGCCTTCGAGTTTATCGATAAATGTTAACAGCTTGAAGAATTCCCATTTATCACTTTCCTTCAGAACCATTAGATAAGTAGTCCACTCTCCATCTGGTAGAGCATCTGCAAGCTTGTCGATGTACTCTTGTTCCGTCTTCTCAAGACCGTGTCTTCGCATTTGAACTTTAAGATGACAGAAGCGTTCAATCATTTGCTTCATGGTCTCACCCTTCAGCATGTTGAAGATATCGAACTCTTTCATAATGAGAGCTTTATTGCTTTTGGTCATCTACGTGCTTCCTTGATACTTCTTTTGAAGTGAGAGCCAGAGATCTCCTGCAGTTGTGTATTCCGGTAGTAACACGAGAATATCTTCTTTGACGGATTGTTGGATAAGACTGATCATCTTTTTCTCAACAATGTATTCCTCTTTCTTTACCATTGAGTAATTGTACTTCTCAAGAACTTGCTGATGTTCATCCACCGGAACAGTATAACCTCTTTCAATCGAGACCCAGCCTGTGAAATGCATGGCTTGAACCCAATATGTAAACTTCTCCTTCCATGCTTCATACTCGTCCATGTTCATTAGCTTGGGCGGTTTAACAGTCGTTCCCATTTCGTTATCAAGATTGACTTGATGTATCACGTTGGCATTAGACAAACTAGCTCTGGACATATAAGCTCTTTGAATATCATCCATCGTGAATAACGAGACGTGTACACTGAAAATACTCTTTTGAAAATGTTAGAAATACTACAAGTTCGGTCAAACTTGTAGATTGGAATGAAGAATTCTTGATTTTGTCACAAGTTCGGTCGAACTTGTGACTTTTGATTTGAAAATTTTCACTTGATCTTCAGTCAAACTTGAGACACAAACAACCAGAACCTCAACGAACTTGCAATCAGAAATTTGATGAAACTCTAGCAAGTTCGGGTGAACTTACTCAAAATTCCCTTGAAATTACACAAGTTCGGTCGAACTTGCTATAAAATCAGTGAAAAATCAGTAACTTCGAGCGAACTTGATCAAGATTTCTTCAAAAAAACTACTCAAGTTCGAGCGAACATGCTAAAAAATCACTTGAAAAGTGACTTTTTATATCATGTTCGGCCGAACTTGATTAACAAGTTCGATGATTAGGGTTTTGGAAAACATGGTTTTTTTCAAAATTTTGACATGAATTAGGTTGAATTTGATCTCCAATCTTTCAAGGGTTTATCTTTGTTGTATTTTACATGATATATTCAAATTTGAAAACATTCTGACCGTGAATTCTTCATTTTATGTTCAAAAGTTATGAAAAAGAGAAGAATGGAGTAGAAATAGAAGTGTTCTTATCTTGTATTCTAGCTCTGATACCACTTGTAGGACCGATCCTTGATGCTAAGGAACCTAAATTTGATATCTAATGTCCATAATAGCGGAAATATTACGTCGTGTTTACCAATAGACAAGAATTAATCATTTAATCATCAGTTTCATTGATTAAACATTGAGATTACAAACTGACAGAGCTTCGCCTCCAAAATGCTAAAGTTACAAATGAATGAGGCTAGCTAGGTTTATATAGAGATGCAAGTTTGCCCCTGGGAGACACAAGTTCGCCCGAACTTGCCTTCGCAAGTTTGGTCGAACATGTCCTAACATGACATACATGGGCGAACTTGTCCTCATACTACATAAATACATCTTTTACCTAGCCTATTCAACTCTATACTATACAGACTCGATAAAAGACTAAGACATGGACATTATGCACCAACATATTCCCAGAGTCGTCAATTCATTCACGCATTGTCTTGTCATGTAGGTGATGCATATTGTCAATGTAATGTTTTTGGTAATTACTGTGCATATACCCCATTATAGTCGGTGTCATATGTTCCAGAATTTGTATCATTACACATAATCACAACAAATATCATGATATACATGTCACGTCCGTTACCACGGACTTGTACCAATCAAAGTTTACCAGGATTTTTCACAATTGTCACACAGATAGGAATAATACTCAGTGGGACCCTTAAGTTAGTTGTAGCCTTATCCAATTTTGATGATAAGAACACTCACGAGGCACCAAAGAAGACAGAAGCCAAGCCTTCAAGGAAGCGTAAAGCTTCAAAAGATCGTATAGTGATTGCTCCAGTTCCACTTAATCGAGTGGATCCTAGTCAGGTGGCCCCCCACCGGCTAAGAAACCATACAGAGGAAAAGCGCCTTTGTGCAATCAATTCCTAACTACCCACATGGAATCTGATTCAATTGTGGTTATCATAATCACTTCAACTAACCTGGCTAGCAAGTGACGACTCAACGTATGGGCACAAGAGTAATACTGGCAATATCAAGGCTTTTGTTGATGTCTAATTAAACTTTTATGTTTTCTATTTACTTTCCAAGAACCTTGAAAACATTTTGGTTGTTCCATAAATAAACTTGTTATTTCAAAATTTATTTCAAAACCAATACGATTACGCGTTTGTGTGGCATACCCTACAATAACAATACCAAGGATATGGTTCCTTGCGAATCAAACTACTCTCGTAGTTTCTTCCATTTGTGATCGCTCGCAATCTCCACAAAAATCCTAAGTACTCGTTTCTTCTAAGAAACAAAGTACAAGGTACAAGTTATAACTCTTAATAGATACTCAAAGTACCACCTTAAATCCTTGATTGGATACCTAAAGGTACTTCCAAGAGTCGTTAAATGGTCTCATGCAATATGCCTATGTGCATATCACCACTCTCTGGTTTCATAACACTTTACATAGTACATGATTTCAAAAACTTATACCCGATTTCAAAATTTCATGATTTCAAAAACATTATATGATTTCAAAAACAACACGCATATTTTCAAAAACCTTATACATGAATTCAAAGACATTTCATAAGATTCTACAAACATTTTAACATAGCATATTTACTTAATATACAAAATGCATGATTTCAAAATACATATTTTCAAAAACTTTCAAAGACATTTCACATGATTTTAAAACGTTTTAACATTTCATATTTACATAATATATCAAGTACACAGTTCTCAAAGACAATTTGCTTGTATGTTGACTGAGCATACCAAGTACACGGTTTTCAAAGACATTTTGCTTCGTATGTTGACTGAGCATACCAAGTACACGGTTTTCAAAGACATTTTGCTTTGTATGTTGACTGAGCATACCAAGTATAGTCTCAAATCTTTCTATCTTTATAGTAAGATTTCTAAGAAGTGCTTTACACGCCAATGGTTATTGTTTATGTGAAAAAACCAAAGCATAGTTTAATATACTGAACCAAAGCATAGTTTGATATGCTAAACCAAATCATAGTTTGATATGCTACCAAATCCTTATAAGATCTTTCTATCGTCATAGTCAGATTCTTTTGGATGTGTAAAGTACTAAGTTGAAGTCCTTGATTTGATTCCTTGTATACTTTAACACGTATTACGAGTTTGATAACCAAGTTGACGATTATGTGTTTTTGTCATCAATCGATTCAAAATGCTCACTATCCAAATCCTTGTAGAATCTTCCATATCTTTATATGTTAGATTCTTAGAAGGATATCCAAAGTACTGTCTTAAATCCTTAATGGGCTTTTCTATGAAAATAGTTAGACCCTTCCAAAGTACTATTCTAGTTAAAGAGGTCATGTGTTGACCTAGTTAAAGAGATCATTCGTTGATCTAGTTAAAGAGGTCTTTCAGGTCTAGTTAAAGAGGCCTTTCAAGGTCTAGTTAAAGAGGTCATGTGTTGACCTAGTTAAAGAGATCATTCATTGATCTAGTTAAAGAGGTCTTTCAGGGTCTAGTTAAAGAGGTCATGTGTTGACCTAGTTAAATAGATCATTCGTTGATATAGTTAAAGAGGCCTTTCAGGGTCTAGTACAGAGGCCTTTCAGGGTCTAGTTAAAGAGGCCTTTCAGGTGTTGACCTAGTTAAAGAGATCATTCATTGATCTAGTTAAAGAGGCCTTTCAGGGTCTAGTTAAAGAGGCCTTTCAGGGTCTAGTTAAAGAGGTCATGTGTTGACCTAGTTAAAGAGATTGTTCGTCATCTAGTTAAAGAGATCATGTGTTGATCTAGTTAAAGAGATTGTTCGTCAATCTAGTTAAAGAGATCATGTGATGATCTAGTTAAAGAGACTCTTTGGTGGTCTATTTAAAGAGATCATTTGTTGATCTAGTTAAAGAGACCCTTGTGTGGTCTAGACAAGTCATCGCATGTCTACTCATTTGATTTTCCCCTACACATCACCAAATGAACTATGCAGACTATGCAACGAATTGAATAATTATGGATGCATACAGAATTATCAAATTCCTTGCATGGAAACCCATAGCAAGTTTTGTCATGTGCAAGAACCATAGTGATAAGAATAACGAAGTAGGAACAATATAATAAGGGCATTGTAGATATGCCGCTGGTACTTCCTATATATAAGTGTTCCTTATTACATTGCAAGCGTGGCGTTATTTAAGTTACTAGAAGTTCTGGACCTTAACTAATGTTGTTTTAATCTTTCACTTCCGACTCCAACTTCGAACACACACCAGTTTCCTATAATAGTCTTCATAGGAAACATTCTTCCGTATGTTGTTCGAAACCCCAAAGTTCACACCCCTTTCGAATTCTTCTACTACAAGAATGCCATTTGGACATTTATAGGGCTCTCTGAGGAGGCTCGGTAAAATCAAAGATGTCATACACCTACCTATTGGACTGAAGTTTAGAATTTTGAATCTGAACTCATTCCTATAGATAATAGACGAGTACAATTAACAAAGTTCGCTGGGAATCCAAACATGGCCCGGAGTTTTACTCAGGGAACAGAGGATCATTTGAAAGCGATACACTCACATCTGTTTTCACAAGTTTCCTCTAAATATAAATTTCGGGACGAAATTTCCTAAAGTAGGGGAGACTGTGACATTTGTGCCTTTACAACAATCATACAACTCCGAGCGATTTCAAATCCAATGAAATCTTGCGTTTCATTCCCATAAGTTGTATAATTACATGTGACATTCACACATTTAAGTCTATGTACAATTTCAACACCTCAAAGCTTTTCTGTAAATTTTACAAAAACTGTTACGCAAACGTAATCAGTTTAACAAGACGAACACTCCGGAACAATGACATAAGCTAAACCTACCCTAATATCCTTTACGTAACTTAGAAATAAGTTTTGAAGGGTCCGGTATGGCAAAAACACGCTTATAAACTCCAGGGGCTATTTTGCAAAATCTGCGAAAGTATGACAATTTGCGTATTTCGTAACACGGAACATGTACGCACATTCAAAAATTTTGTAATCATTAAATTCTTGTATTTTAGTGATGAGAATGCAAAAATATCATTCGTTACGTAATTACGGTCGTTTTCGCATTAATTAAAGCGTTCGTCGTAATTAAGCGAAAAAGGCAACCGTACAACCGAACGAACCAAAATCCATGACATTTTTGAGCATAATTCAAGTTACATATGCTTTAACTTCCTTATAGAGCTTAATTGTTGGTGCATAATGTCTATGTCTTAGTCTTATATTGAGTCTGTATAGTATAGAGCTGAATAGGCTAGGTATACGAAGTATTTATGTTTGTATTAGCCAAGTTCGCCCATGAAGTTCATGTAAAGGCATGTTCGGCCGAACTTGCATAGGCATCTTTGGGCGAACTTGTGTCTCCCAGGGGCGAACTTGTGTCTCTATAAATACCTAGCTAGCCTACCTCATTTGTAATTTTGGCATTTCAGAGGCGAAGCTCTGTTAGTTTGTAACCAGAACGTTTGATCTATAAAACTGACGATTAACTGATTAAATCTTGTCTATTGGTAAACACGACGTAATATTTCCGCTATTATGGACGTTAGATATCAAATTTAAGTTCCTAAGCATCGAGGATCGGTCCTACAAGTGGTATCAGAGCTAGAACAGCCTGATTTGATAGTATCAAGACAAGAATACTTCTATTTCTATTCCATTCTTCTCTTTTTCTTAACTTTTGAACATAAAATGAAGAATTCACGGTCAAAATCTTTTGAATTTTGAATATATCATGTAAAATACAACAAAGATAAACCCTTGAAAGATTGGAGACCAAATTCAACCGAATTCATGTCAAATTTTTGAAAAAACCATGTTTTTGAAAACCCCATGATCGAACTTGTTGGCCATGTTTGGCCGAACTTGTCCTAAAACATCACTTCTCAAGTGATTTTTTAGCAAGTTCGCCCGAACTTGAGGTATTTTTGAAGGAATCTAGACTAAGTTCGCTCGAAGTTATTACTTTTTCATTGATTTTACACCAAGTTTGACCGAACTTGTGTAAAATCAAGAAAAGTTTATGTAAGTTCATCCGAACTTACTAGAGTCTTATCAAATTCTTAATACAAGTTCGCTCGAAGATTTGTGTTTGGTTTTTGACAAAAGTTCACTCGAAGTTTAATCAAATTTTTCAAAAACAAATCTAACAAGTTCGACCGAACTTGTTAGAAAATCTGAAAATTCTTCATTTGATACTACTAGTTCGACCGAACTTGTAGGAGGACTAATTGTTTTCAAAGTTTTTGAAAATTTTCGGAGTGCACGTTTTATTATTCACAATGGAGGATCAACTAAGTGCTTTTATGTCCGGAGCTAGTTCGTCAAATGCCAGTGTGATCAATCAAGTCAATCTTGATAATAAAACGCCCAAGCTGATGAGCATGGACGAGTACGAAGCATGGAAAGAGAAATTTACCTATTGGGTTCAAGCCATGCACTTTGCTGGCTAGGTGTCAATTGAAAGAGGCTACATTGTTCCGGTAGATGAACATCAACGAGTTCTTGAAAAGTACAACTACTCGACGGTTCAGAAAGAAGAATATATCACTGAGAAAAAGATGATCAGTCTCATCCAACAGTCTGTCAAAGAAGATATCCTGATTTTGCTTCCAGAGTATACTACTGCAAGAGATCTTTGGTTGTCATTACAGAAGAAGTGTTTAGGCAGCGCCGAAATGATCAAAAGCAAAAAGGCACTTATCCTGAAAGAGTTCGATATCTTCACTATGCTAAAGAATGAGACCATAAAGCAAATGATCGAGCGTTTCTGTCATCTTAAAGTGCAAATGCGAAGACACGGTCTCGAAAAGACAGAACAAGAATACATCGACAAACTTGCTGACGCACTACCAGAGGGTGAATGGACTACGTATTTGATGGTTCTGAAGAACAGTGATAAGTGGGAATTTTTCAAGTTGTCGACGTTTATCGATAAACTCGAAGGCCACGAAATGGAACTTTTGAAGATGGCGAAGTCAAAAAACGCTAATGTTGTTCGAGACGTCGGTCTGTATTACAAAGCCAGAATGCTAGATAGTATTTCGAGTCCTAAAATTCAGACGGCTTTTAGTGCAAACATGAATGCTTCTCCACAGAATCAGAATCAATCACTGCCTCAGTATGACCAGAGTCCTCAAAGTTCTTACTCAAGCACTAGTTCAAATTCAACTTATCAAAGCCAAGTGAATCAGAATCAAAAACAAAGTTCTGATCCAAATGTATATAAATGCAACATCGCAGTGAATTTGAACAATGTTGTTTCAGAACAAGTTGCAAAACAACATATGTCACTACTCGCTACCGTATTAGAACCTTATGAATGTCTTGTTGCCGGTAAGATCGGAAACCCCGAGATGACCGCAGAAGATTATGACCAGGTAGACGAGGAAGAACTCGAACTAATGGACATCAAATGGTCCTTAGCTTCGATCATCAGGAGAGTGACAAAGTTCGTTGCACTCACATACCGTGACATAGGAAATTCCAGCAACAAATTGGGTTTTGACAAAACCAAAGTCACGTGCTTTAAATGCCTTCAAAAGGGGCATTTTAAAAGAGAGTTTAAGAACACAGAAGCAACTGGAAATCAAAGTCCTTTCGGAGGAGGAAATGAATATTAGAAAAGGGCACTTCAATATAAACCATTTCCGAAGAAAACTCAGGTTGAAATCCAAGAAAAGCCTGACAATAGCACCACTGAGAAAGCTATGGTGGCATCCAGTGAAGATGATAGTTTTGATTGGAATTCTTACATTGGGAAAAAGACTGGAGTTGCTTTGATGGCGGAGATAGTTGAAGGCAGAGGAAGCAGCGGAAGCAGCTGAAGCAGCGGCAGCAGCAGCTATCGAACAAGCTCTTATGGAACAATACTTGCATCAACAGCAGGAAGAAGAGGAATATATCCATATGCAGAGACTAGGAATTTTATCCTCTAATTCTTGTGACAGTTTTGCAGGTCATTTTGATGGCAGCTCGAAAGAACAAGTGGTTGAGGAGAAAAAGATTGATGAAGTGATCATTGATGTTACTCAAGAAGTGAAAGTTGAAGACCTCAAGGACAAGGCAGATAAAGCTTTAATGGCGAATCTAACCAAGGAAGGTCCAGAGGTAAAAATTGTCGAGAAAGAAGTTGTCAAAGTACAAGTTGGTGAGGTTGAGAAACCTTGTACAAAATGTACTAAACCTTGTGTCGAATGTGCCGAAAAATCAAAGATCATCGCTGAAAACAATGTGCATAACGAATTGTTGAAATACGATTATCACACAATGAAAGAAGCGTATGACAAATTGAAAAATGATTATGGCAGACTCGACAAAAATAACATCGAACAACATGATAATTTAAGGATGTTGAGTGGAATAGTAATGGACAAACAAAGGGCAATTAACACCTATATTAACACCATTGCTGAAACCAAACAACAACTTCAAGACATGACAATCGAAACTGAAAGAGTTCAACAGTTGTTGAGAAGTTATACCACAAATGCATATGTTATTGATCACATTCTTCCGACAATCTCAACGGAAGAAAAACCTAAAAGAAAACTGGCAAAGAATATAGCAATGTTCCTCCACCCCTTTGCGAAAAGTATTGTCGCAAAACCGCAGACGGGATGGATAAGGCACTCAACGTTGAGTTACTTTCTGAGAAAAAAGTTGAGTTGCCAGAGAATATTGATATAATCTATGCTAAATCTGATGATGATGATGATGATGATAACAACGTTGTGATTAACAAAGTGGTTGAAAATGTTCTAAGTGATTCTAATGACAGCAGCTTCAAAAGCGCCGACTTGACTTCAAAGAATTCTAATTCACAGTCTGAAAATGACGATAAGTCGTCAGTGAGTGACGATCCTAATGTTGTAATGTACAAAACTAAGGATTCAGATAAACTATACTTTGATGATAGCTTCCCGATTCAGAATGTGAAGGAAGAATTGCTTGATAAATTCTTTAAACTCGTGGAAGTCACATCAGAGGAATTGGAAATTAACGGATGAAAATTCTATTCCAAACCTAAAAGAAACAACTACCGAAGGAATGGTGGTGATCATCCGGGAGACCGGAGAGCAAGGTTGGGTCTAGAAGAATCAGATGAATCAGTAAAGAAAGTGTCACCATTTCATGAATACAAAAACAAAAACATGAATTTTGTATATGGGACAAACACGGTTCACGAAGAGAGTTTGATTGGTAAACAATCAAATAATGAGTTTAAAAAGAAGAAAGAAATTCGAGATAAAGCCAAGGTTACAAGTGGTGTCAAAACATCAAGTGGGGTAAAACCACCCACTAAAGGACATCCACTTGATAATCGGACATGTTTCAAGTGCAATAAAATGGGTCATATTGCACGACAATGTCTGAAATCAAAACCGGCTTATCCTCGAAGAAGAGAATCAAATGTTGTAAAACCAGATGAGTGGATTCTGATGCGGGCACCTCGAGAGAATGATTTATATGTTCTTGATATGGGTGTCGCTACCACTTCATCAAAATCAACACAATTTTTTGTGTCAAAGGCTACTGAAGAAGACTCTATTCTTTGGCATCGTAAGATGGGGCATATTCATTTGCGAAAAATGAATTTCTTGGTTCATAATGATCTTGTAGAAGGCGTAAATCTTTGAAGTTTTCAGATATCTGATCATTGCTTGGAATGCAAAAAGGGAAAGCAGATCAAGAAATCTCATCCAAAGAAAATTCTAAACTCAATCAAGTTGCCATTAGAACGTCTCCACATGGACTTATTTGGTCCTGTAAATGTTCGAAGCAACTCAGGAGACTTATATTTCTTGGTCATGACAGATGACTATTCGAGATATTCGTGGGTATTCTTTCAAGAATCAAAAGACGAAACGTTCGAGAACTTGGTTATTCTATTCAAGAAACTCGAGAACCTTTATCATCTGCCTGTCAGACGCATTAGAAGTGACAACGGCACAGAGTTTAAGAATAACAAAATGAAAGAATTCTGCAACGCAAAAGGGATTCTTCACGAGTTTAGTGCTCCCTATACTCCACAGCAAAACGAAGTAGCTGAACGGAAAAACAGAACTTTGATTGAAACTGCGAGACCATGCTTGCAGATTCTAAACTTCCTATCAGCTTCTGGAGTGAAGCGGTTGTTGCGGCTTGCTACACGCTAAACAGGGTTCTCACTGTCAAACCAACAAAGAAAACATGTTTTGAGATGATAAACCGACGGAAGCCAAATTTGAAGTTCTTAGAACCATTCGGTGCACCATGTATCGTAATAGACCAAGATGGCAAATTCGGAGTTAAATCTCTTGAAGGTTTCTTTGTCGGATATGCGAGTCCGTTGAGAAGAGTATATGTTCCTTCATTGAGAAAGGTTGTTGAAGCACAGCACGTGGATTGTTTCAACTACACGGATCCTATTCAAAGGAAAGGTGACACTTGGTTGTTTAACTATCAAGACCTTTGGGAGTCATTTGACTTGCCCGAAGAACCGACTGACGAAGAAGTTGCAGCGTTATACTACCTTCACCAGTCAGCAAATCAAGAACAATTTGTTTGACCAATTGTGGTTAATCAACCCACGTTGGATCCATCTTCTTCTGGCGCAAGTTCAAGCAATAGTGGTGTTCCGGCTAAAAATGTTTCTGAAACATTAACAACATCTGCTACTCCTCCAACAAATGCCTCTACTGAACCAGTGAATACAACAACGGAGCCCAGTATGCCTCAGAATCAAAATTCTGACTCAGATGAAGCACCAACTTGATGCTGATTGGGGTATCATCTTCTTCAGATGAAGAAGTGGAGCAGATAACAAGTCTTCTTAATCAATCTGCAGTCCCGAAACAGAAATGAAGCTTCATCAATCTCTCCAAACATTGAATTGGTCGTTGATCTCAACATCACGAATCAGCAAAACTCAATAGATGTTCCAAGTGAAGAATTACCGCGATCATATTCCTATCATCCGTCAACAAATATTATCGGAGAACTTCAAACTGGTGTTAGAACTCGAGGGCAAATTAAAAAAGCACTCAGTTGTTTCTACACACGCGTTGCTAACTATTGCTTCTATTCATTTTTCATCTCTCAGATTGAGCCAAAGACAGTTAATGAAGCTTTAGCCAATGAAAACTGGGTACAAGCAATGCAAGAAGAATTATTGCAGTTTGAGAAGTTGGGAGTGTGGAAGCTTGAAGACCTACCAGAAAATCAAAAAGCAATTGATACAAAATGGATCTTTAAGTGTAAACGTGATGATAGAGGAGTTATTGTTCGTAACAAAGTTAGGCTTGTTGTCAAGGGATTTCACCAGCAGGAAGGTATAGACTAGACAGAAGTCCATGCACCAGTAGCTCGATTGGAATCTATTCGAATTTTTCTAGCTTTCGCATCATGGAAAAGATTTAAGGTCTATCAATTGGATGTCAAATCGGCTTTTCTGTACGGCAAATTACGCGAGAAGGTGTACGTTGGACAACCACCGGGGTTTGTCGATCCACTCAACAAGAAGAAAGCGTACCTACTGGATAAAGCTCTCTATGGACTACACCAAGCCCCGAGAGCTTGGTACGAGACGGTATCGCAACATCTCGTCGGAAATGGCTTTATCAGAGGAACTGTGGATAGTCCTCTTTTCACCAGAGAAGTTCATGGCCATCTGATTATAGTTCAAATCTACGTTGACGACATCATCTTTGGATCTACAAACGATAGTCTCTGCAAGGAGTTTGAGGGAATCATGAAAAAGAAATTCGAGATGTCCTCGATGGGTGAAATGAAGTTCTTTCTTGGTTTGCAAGTAGATCAGCTTCCGGATGGTATTTTCATTCATCAGACTAAGTATGTTCACGACATCTTGAAGAAGTTTGGAATGGAAAGCTTGAAGCCTTTATGTACGCCTCTTGCTCTAAATCACGACATTTGCCTTGACGAGACTGGAGCCAAAGTTGACAAGACGTTATACAGATCGATGATTGGATCGCTGATATATCTGACGGCATCGCGCCCAGACATTATGTATCCAACTTGCCTATGCACCAGATATCAGTCAAGCCCGATAATCTTACACATGCAGATTGTGAAGCGAATCTTCAGATATCTGAAAGGATGCCCAAGCACCAGCTTGTGGTACCCGAAGAACGACAATTTCGACCTCACAGGCTATGCTGATTCTGATTATGGTGTAGATAAGTTGAACTCAAAATCAACTACAGCGGGATGCGAGTTCTTCGGAACAAGAATGGTAACCTCGTAGTGTAAGAAACAGACTACGGTCGCTCTCTCTACCTGTGAAGCTGAGTATATCTCGGCCTCCATCACAGATTCTGTGGATTCAACAGCAGATGAGAGACTATGGTCTGCAATTTCTAGACACTCTGATGTATGTTGATAACAAGGCAGCCATAGATATAACTAAAAATCCTGTTCATCACTCACGCACAAAACACATTGAAATTCGTTATCATTTCATTCGTGATTGCTAGCGAAAAGAAATTGGTGCGAATAGAAAAAATCCACACCGACGAACAAAAGGCTTATTTTTATACCAAACCATTTTCTTTGTCACGGTTTAAATACTTGATGAGAATTAACGGTATGAAAAATTTGCTGACAGGTGCGGACGCTGAGGTTGAATACGGACCGGACGACGAGTTTGCGTGATCCACATTGGTTTGTAAATATCTTTCTACTTTAGAATTTTGTTAAAAACTAAAATCCAAAAAAGAGGTTTTTGATTTTAGGGGAAGAAATGTTAGAGAAAATACAAAAACATTCGAAAAATTTTAAAATCCAAAAACATATTGATCAACAACTTCGCTCAAGAATTCTCTCAAGAACGCTTCTTCGGTTCCGATCTAGATCGAGTCGATTTTGTCACTTAGACGTCGAAACTCTGTCCGGTTGTCGTTAGAACGTAATAAAAGTTGATTATTTACGATTCGCTGTCACGATTACGGTTCGGTTTAACGGATTTCGTATGTTAAACCGGATTAACGCGGAGCTTGTGTTCTTCGGTGAACCGATCCGGACCTTCATTAATAATGAGGTTAACGGGTGTTAGAAGTGCCAAAACGCGACAAAACAAGTCCAGGGGCCATTTCTGCATTTTTCAAAGTTCTGCCCCCAGACCAGGCCTTACGGACCATAAGGCACAACCCCATACGGTCCGTAAGGGGTCCCCAGATCAGCAACTTCCTAGTTGCAACATGGCAGCTTCATGTTCATTGCCTTGGGCTCCAAGTTCACGAATTTGCCACCTTTGTACCTGCATTTGACACTTGTTAAGACTCTCCTAGGATCATAACAACACATTGGACACTTGGATTGATCCTATGAATCCCAGAACACTATAAATAGCAAGCAATCTTCACCGTTTTTCCTTGCTCAATTCTTTTCTTTCTCTAATCTGCTCTAAGTTGAAGTGCTACTACTTGTGGAGGCCTCCCATCTGAGCATTCTTCATCCTAGAACACAAGTAAGTGTTCTTCCTAGTCTTGTTCATTATTTTTGGCTATTTTTAGCCAAAAGTCAAACAGATTGACTTTCTGTTTGACTTTTGGTTTTGACCATGAATTGGTCAAGTCAAAGTTCAATTGAACTTTGCAACGTGATCGTAATCACAAAGGTTATGATCCCTAGCGATCATACCTACTGATTACCACGTTTACTAGTCGAAGTGACGAGACAAAGTTTCGGTCAAAGATGCGCATTATGTGCATTTTACGACGAAACTATTTTCAGGTATCAAAATACCAAGTTTTGATACCAAATCAGTTTTATAAGCTTAGTTAGACATGTTTGACATGTCTAACTCGTCACTTTAGTGCTTTATTTGGGTCATAAGTCGAGCGGTCTTGACCATCGCTTTGACTTCCGAATCCGACCAAACACATATGTGTGACCAAAATTGTATAGGGAATAATGGTCGCGTCGTTTGGTTAGTGTTATCTTAAGTAGCTAGTTATGCCTTTAATAACGACCAAAACGTCCTTTTTGCGCATAAAACAATTTTAAGCATATGTGACTAAATTTTTGACATTTAAACTGATGTTACAACATTATTAAACATGTTTTGGCATATAAGACTTATTATAACACATATCTAACCATCCGAACTCATATTTACGTAAATGACCCGTTAAAGTAGCATAAACTACCTTGACAAGTCATAATGGGTCAAAAGCACTTAGGATCATTCCAAATCAGAATGTTAACCTTATTAAACCATATCATATGAGTTCCAATGCTTGATTGGTTTGTTAGACTTCATTCTATCTGATTCTCCCAATTATATCCCGACTTATTTACATGTTATTAGATCATTAGGATACACTTGATTCCTTGATCTTTGGGCTTTGTTCACACATTAATACAAGGCTTATTCGCAATCCCAAGTGAGTACCTAGTTCCCCTCTTTTATGTTTTGCAAATGTTTGGGGTGATTCATATGTGCTAAACTATTTTCGAGTTTTCATAACAAAGTCGATGGTTTATATAAACAATACAATTTCAATAATGTGAGTGAACTTGTTGGTGCGTTATCCATAACACGAATGACATTCATTAACTTTGGCCGAAGCCGACCAGTAGTAAGTTATGGTACCATAGGACTGACAATCCCGTTACTAGGCTATTCACTTGAATTCAGTGGGTAGTTTGGGAAGCGACAAAAATTGTTTCTGATTAACAATTCATTCGTTGATTTGTTAGTCTTGTTAAAGAGATCTTGTCAGGATGATTGGGTTATGATATGGGCAATGGTTTATGGCACGGACAATGGTTTATGACACGTACAATGGTTTATGACAAAGAACAATGGTTTATGACAAGGAAAAATGGTTTTGGACATTGACACACAATGATTTACACTTAAAGATATAAACCATACAATGTTTTCTTTTAAATCGACTTATTACTCGGTTTTACAAAAGAAAAGTTTTTGGTCAAGATTCATGGTTACAAGGTTTTCTTTTACTTCTATCAACTTGTTAAGTTGATTATATATTGCAAAATTAAATACTTTTGTTTTCAAGGTTCATACTTGTCGACTCTTGAAGTCGGACGAGGTTTTGCAATATAAATACGATACCATGAATTTGACACACATAATCCTATTTTACTGACATGCATTTTTATGCTGACTTACCTATTTTCACATATGTTTCAGGTTTATCTATATGACGATTGTCGCTGCATGCTACACATAGGATGGACTCGAGCCTTAGTGACTTTAAACCTTGAAAGACAAATTGATTGTATTTATTTCCGTTAATTCCAGACATTGTAATCCGATAATTCAATAAAACGAAACTTTAAGTACCATGTGTTATGAAACAATTTGTAACGTGACTCCCCAAGTGTTTCCGCCGCGTGTTGTTTTACGCGATTTGGGGTGTTACAGTTTCCTTGAGGTTTCGTGCCAAAATGATAATAGTTGTTAAAGTGCCCAAACCTATTACACGTAGTGTAAAGGCGGCATGGTGCAGTAGCAGTGTGATGGTAAGTTCAATTCACACACTTGGGAAAAGTCCTAGTGTAGCGTCGCTTGGCTGGTTTGGGGTTTTGGGTTAGGGCTAGTTGTTGTTGGGGGGGTTTGGCAGAGTAACAACCGTGCAATTTCGGTTTGAAGCCTTCCGCTTCTTACCGCTGGTGTTGGGTTTAGGTGGGGGTTTGGATGACTTGGCGTTTGGTTCAGTGGTGGCTTGGTGAACTGTTTTGGTAGAACCCTTTATTTCAAAGGTTCCAGCCAAATTTTGGTTATGGTTAAACTTGGTAGGTAGTCGGTCAAGGGTTTTGGGTTGAGCGGCCTCGACGTAGTTCGAGAAAGAGGAAGGTAAGGCTCGAATGTACTTGGCTATGCCCTTGACGGTAGAACCAACCTGGCCAGGGAAAAGTATGCTAAGTTTCTTGAACATAGCGGTAAGACCATCGATGTCCCTCCCTACTTGCTTAATGTTTGAAAAATCATTCTCGAGTTGTTGGAGCTCGTGAGGGGGAAAAACACGCACATTGCGTTCAGCAGTCCACCAATAAAGTGCCCTTGATCGGAAGACGCCGGTAGCGTTGATGGTGGGTAGGTGATCAGGACACCCGCTTTGGTGAAAGGTGACTTCAATGGCATCGAACCATTGGGTCGGCTTTAGAGTCAACCGAGGCATGCTGGGATTTAGTGTTAGGGGTTGGTTGGATCATACTCACGATATTCGGTATGACCTAGGCCATTTGCTTGGCCATGAACTTCATCATATCCTTTTTCGACATCGAGTCAGAGTTGGAGTTGAACTTCGAGCTTAACTTGGAGTTCCTTCTTGTATGGAGAAACGTGAAGAAGACATCTAGAGGGTTGAAAACAAGAGAAGGATGAGACTTGATCATAATGTTGTTTACAAAAATAATGTTTGTTTGCATGAATGAACATAGAATAACACAAGTATCACGTAAGTTTCACATAGTTTGCATAAGTTATCACATATTTACGTGGTAAAATCACGTATAGAAACGATAAGAGTAGTAAATTTAGTTTGTTCACGATTATTGGTGTTGTTTAAGATTAGAGAGAACGTGCGATTGGTGCATTCGACTTGAAATGATATACGTATCAAGATAAAACACATAGAAATTGATATAACATAAAAAGGGGCTTGGTAAAATATTGGAGTGTTTCGGGTTTAGAAACTTCGACTACTCCAAAGTGAATTAGGGAGACATGTTTTGGCCTAATAGGTAGAATACTCTCACTGAGAAGCGGTTAATGGTACTTTACCCTTCCAGTTACTACATGACCCTAACCGATCGAAAATTCAAAACTTTGTGAGATTGAAAATCAAGGAGCGGGGCTAGTTATCAAGATGCGGGTTTCACCCCTAACTTGATAGCATCGTATCCATAGATGTGGTTGATTCTTACCAAATGATGAGCAAATTCCGACTCATTGGTAAGATCTACTAGAGCATGAAATGGAAGTCATCCATAAAGATGTGGATATCACTCCTAGCTTGATGGTGTGACTTCGTGTAAAATCGAATATGTGGAATGAGAGACTTAACCAAAAAGTGCGGGCCATTTGGGCCTATTTTGATGCAAAGAACCACGTTTGTGTAGTATGAGTGTCTTCATGTCTTCATATGTATATTGTATCACCCTTAGGGAAGGCAGGTAATGTTTAAGAAACAGAACTAGCTCGGAAGCAGAACAGAAATAAATTTAGACGTTTTTATCGAGGAAACAGTTTGCTTCGTGCGAAGTGGGCTCACTTCATGCGAAGTGTCTGTTGCACTTCGTACGAATCTATTCAGTTCACACAAAGAGGTTCAGTTCGCACAAAGAGCTCCAGTTCGCAGAAAGAGGTTCGAATTCGCACAAAGAGTTTCAGTTCGCACAAAAAGGTTCAATTCGCATGAAGGGGGTCTGATTTGGTACTTAGACTATAGACTAGGTCAAATCATGCAATTTTCCTAATTCCCTATATTCATGGCTCTGATACCAATCTGTCACACCCCAACCAGTGGCGGAATCATCGGGGCGGACGAAAATAGATTGTTCGAGACTTCATAACACTAGTTCGTGACAAGTAATCTAAGGAAACAGTATTTCATTTCTTTTCTAAATTTGAGTACATGGATTTGGAAACAAAATACAAAAACGAAATTTAAAGTACAATTTAAAAGTGGGTTTCTAGTTCATCCTACTAGATTCCATGCATCATCCTCATCATCATATACCTGCAACATATATAAAGTATAGTTCAACACATAAGGCATTGGCGAGCATACAAGTTTGAATACTAAGTATAATATAAGTCTGAACATTCAACATGGCATAATCGTTTACTTAAACTATCATACAATACTAGCAATGCGACTATACATGTCAACCCAAAGATTACCGCTAGCGTAATCTAATCATAGCAATGAATAGACTGTTTTGTTAACTTAACATAACCTCATGAATACGGGTGGTGCGTTACTCCTATAGTGCTATACATGTTATGGGAGGCTTCTACACAGTTAATGATGTAGTATAAAGCATTCGACTTCTAGCATGAATAAGTTACAAGTATTCGTATTAGCATGTATGTTTGAATGTTTGTATAGTGATTTATCATAAAGTATTGTGATTTAGTGGGTTGATAAGCATATATGTTGCACCCCAAAAGTGTTTAAAGGTAAAAGAAGGGAGTCGAGTATGCTCACAATTTTGCAAGCTTTCCTAGTATTCCGAGTATCTTGAAGAGTTGAGGGTAGGACACCGAAGTTACCCTACACGGGAAACGGAGGTATGTGAGTATTCAAAGTTGGCGACGAATGCAGATTTGAAAACAGAAGGTATGAAAAGTAAACGTAAAGGAAAATGTCACTTCGTGCGAAGGGACTGTTTCTAGAAAAAATTAGCTCGTTTAAGCTCCCGTTTCGACAATGAGTTCTGTTGAACGAGAATTTAGGAACGAGGCAGTTTAGTCTTAGTTCATAATAGTTAACCACGAATTGGTTAATATCAAAAGCTTGACTAAGCGGAAATGAAAGTATTTTATAGTTTATAATTTACGTAAGTTAAGTCCAAGTTCTCAGTTATGTCATAGAAGTCACGCAAGGGGGTACGAATACCTCGTTATATGATTCACCAAAGCTCAAAGTTTATCAACAAAGTTGATAAACCCGGTTGGTCATGAATGACAGAAATAAAATATGTTCAAGTGCGGTGTGGAACTTAATTCGGGTAGCCAAGGCTCACAACATTCTCACACTTGCTGAAAGAAGCCTGAAACACAAGTCCAATCCTAGAGAGGATGATGAACTTGGTTAGCTAAAACACATGGTACAACAGAAGTTGGAGAAAAATTACAAAATCACAAGGTAATAGTGAGTTAAACTCACTTAGAATAATCTGAGATAAATCTGCTAAGAATTCATAAGTTTGAGAGTGGAAGAGAGAAGATTCGGAAAGATTGAAGGTGTGAAATGGGGTTGTATTTATAGGAATGAGTTGCTGTCAACACCACTTCGTGCGAAGTGTACTTCACTTCGTACAAAGTGGGTACACTTCGTGCGAAGTGGCTTCAGATCGTACAAAGGTGTTTGTTTTAGGTTGTTTTTACGTATTTTAGCTGATTTTTTGTGAGTGCACTTTGTGTCCGTCACTGTGTGAATAGACTAGTTAGAGCGTGTGTTGAATATTGTATAGATTAGATACGAACACACGACCCGAGCACGAACGTCAGATGAGAAAATAGACACTTTCCTACGAAATCTGTCAGTTTCGTACGAAATGGTCAATTTTCGTACGAAAATATGTGTGATTTCGTAGGAAAATTTTCGTACGAAAAATACTCCATATTTTCGTACGAAAATCTCACCCCTATATATATGTGTTGTGTGTTCATTTGTTTATAAGTTTTGGAAGCTCCCAAAGGGGAGAGGCTGGCGGATTCTCTCCAGGAACACCACCAGCCTGACAAGATGTATGCTCTTTCGGTATGAATGAATAAACGTATGACTTCCGCTACACTCTACTTCTACTCCACTCTGTAATAACGTTCTACCAAATCTGCTATCTAACGCCCAAACTTCCGTCTAGAACCGCAGCGATCCGGACCCACAACTGGTATCAGAGCTTCGGTACCGGTTCATTCAATCTAACAGTTGATGAATCACCTACGCTCATGAATTATGAACTTAGGAGGGGTTTTAGACGTATATCATAAAATAAACGGACAATCCTTGGACAAACTGTAAAATTGAACTTATAGGATTGTTAGAAACTGATTTTCGACCAGATCTGTGCAGAAATCGTCTTGAAATTCGAAGAAACAAAGACTCTGGATCGAAAAATGTCATCAGTTTAGTTTGGTGCGAAAACTCAAATTTTCGTGCGAAAATATATACCAAATTTTTATAATTCATGAAAATGACCATTTCGTACGAAACTGACAGATTTCGTACAAAAAGTCTATTTTCTCATCCGACGTCCGTGCTCGGGTCGTGTGTTTGTATCTAATCTATACAATATTCAACACACGCTCTAACTAGTCTATTCGCACAGTGACGGACACAAAGTGCACTCACAGATTCCCCCTTGTCCATTACTGTCGAAGCTATTTCTTGATCTTGAAATCTCTGAGCCGTGTTTGAATATTCTGCAGCTTTCAATCAAGGTATTTGTCGATGTCGTAGAACGCGTCAACAGATTCCCCCTTAATTGATGATCCGGGTTAGCATTATCAACATTAAATTCCCCCTGAAATCTTCAGTTCAGAACTTTATTTGCACAGTTTCCGACCTCCTCTGATTTGCTTGATCGACAAATTTTATTGAATAAACACCAACTCAAAAACTACTCAGTGCGACATCTCTGTTTCTTCGTTAACCCCATCCTTGTTCGGTTTAGCGCATATCTCTCATGCTCGATCCTCTGATCTTCAAGACCCAACCGGCAATTGATAGAAACTTCGAATTACCACACCAGTAACCTTCAAATCAATGAATACCCTTGAAGATCTGAAATCCCGATTTCCGTAATCATATCTTAAGCACACTCCTGGAAAAATAGATCAGCAAATCGGTAATATTTTCAACCAGCAAATCTTCATCGGAAACAAATTATCTCACATCAAATCTGAGAAACGTTCATCCGTGATCAAAATCATATTCTTCCTCTTCAGTCACAATAACAGATGTATAGCTCACTTCGCAGGAGCGGCGCAGCTTAATCGACAAACATCATCATCCAACGGTGATTAGTCTAACAAGAATGACTCATCTGCTTGAAGACTAATAATAATGGCACCAAAAGCTATCATCGGCCATTCATGTACACTAAACATATCTTGAATAACCTCAGCTTGGTAACATTAAAACCCTGAGCTAGTCCTCAACACCTAAGATCATCACTGAACATTCGTGTACACTCAACATATCTTGAATACCCTCAGATCCTCACTGGTATTAATGACTGCTAACCCTGCTTTACTGCCCCACATCGAAGATCAAGACTCTAACACCTAAGCATCAATCTGTATCACGATCTGAACATTCTGAACTTCCTGTGACCACGAATTCATGAAACTAGATCTTCAGTACCCCCCCCCCCCAAGATAATCTGCAGTCGGAACCACCCGAATACTAGCTGCACCGTCCGAATTTCTAAAAATGCCGGAATTTTCAATGTTTTGACAAATTTTTATTCCCCCTCATTTTTAGAAAATTCTGACGTTTTGGGCATCGTCCCACAAAACCCAAATTTTGCGAAAAAATTTCCCAAAATTACGGTTTTGACGAATGCGGATTTGACGCTAGGCCTATTGAGAGTCACTACACCGGATGATCAGTATTCTGCGCAGGTATCGGTGACTCTCCCAATATCTCCAACATTTTCTGACCGTATCATCAAATCTGTACTCTAAAGCGCTAGACGGTGTCCCCGAACATGTCGAATCTGACGTTAAAATCTCGAAAAAAATTCTATCACCAAATTTTTTCTGGACATTCGTCACATCAATACGGTCAAAAATTATTTTCCAATGCCCTCACTCATTTTTTTTTTTTGGCACCTCACTCATTTTTCGCACGAAAATGAGATTTTCGCGAAAATTTGGTATATATTTTCGCACGAAAATTTGAGTTTTCGCACCAAACTGAACTGATGATGTTTTTCGATCCAGAGTCTTTGTTTCTTCGGATTTCAAGACGATTTTTGCACCGATCTGGTCGAAAATCAGTTTCTAGCAACCCTATAAGTTCAATTTTACAGTTTGTCCAAGGATTGTCCGTTTATTTTATGATATACGTCTAAAACCCCTCCTAAGTTCATAATTCATGAGCGTAGGTGATTCACCAACTGCTAGATTGAATGAATCGGAACCGTAGCTCTGATACCAGTTGTGGGTCCGGATCGTGGCGGTTCTAGACGGAAGTTTGGGCGTTAGATAACAGATTCGGTAGAACGTTATTACAGAATGGAGTAGAGTAGAGTGCAGCGGAAGTCATACATTTATTCATTCATACCGAAAGAGCATACATCTTGTCAGGCTGGCGGTGTTCCTGGAGAGAATCCGCCAGCCTCTCCCCTCTGGGAGCTTCCAAAACTTACAAACAAATGAACACACAACACATATATATAGGGGTGAGATTTTCGTACGAAAATCACACATATTTTCGTACGAAAATTGACCATTTCGTACGAAACTGACAGATTTCGTACGAAATGTGTCTATTTTCTCATCCAACGTTCGTGCTCGGGTCGTGTGTTCGTATCTAATCTATACAATATTCAACACACGCTCTAACTAGTCTATTCGCCCAGTGACGGACACAAAGTGCACTCACATTTTTGAGTGTTTCAAGTATAAAGTTGTAACATATAAGTATTGCACGTATAATAAGTATTGGTTTGCATGTAAACAAGTATGTAACGATCGATTGTATGTATATCAAGTATGAATAAAGTATAACTTTTAATTATGATCAACGTCTCGGATTACAAACTTGGAAATGAAGTATGAATAAAACACGGATACAAGTTTCCATAAATAAAAATACGATTACACTTTCTAAGTAAGGAAAGTAAAAAAAATATGAGGCGTTACAAGATGAGATGTACACGTATAAGAGAATATTATACATGTGTATACACTAGTTTGACGTTAAGAATATTTATTTTTAACAATATATCTAACTAAGATATATATATATATATATATATATATATATATATATATACTAGCTTTCTACCCACGCGATGCGGCGGGGGAGTCGATTTACAATAGGATACTCGGTTACCGTTAGTTTATCAGTCGTTTCGTGATATATAGTAGGGGTGATAACGGTTTGGTTTCAAATCCTAAAACCGCCAAAACCGGTCTTCGGTTTGGTTTCGCGGTCACTTTCTTTCTGTAACTTTTGGCTTGTCGGTTTCAAAATCTTCAAAACGAAGCGACTGGTTTGATTTTCGGTTTTATACCAAAACCGGCCATATAAGATCCAACCAGATCGTTGATGCTTTAACCATGATCATAATCTTCAAAACGTAGCAACTGGTTTGATTTTCGTGATATGTTGGCACTCGTTTTTCTGTTAGTTTATCGATTCTTTGGTGATATACTTTTATTAATTTTTTAGTTGTTAGTTTTCTTATTTGTAGCATAACCGATCTATGCCTCAAAAATCTCAATGAAATAAACGTGGTGGATCTATGCCCCATGTTGACAGATTACTACTTCGGTGATCTTGATATAAGCACCATGTCACAAAAAGGCCAGCAGCCTACAATAGTCATGTTAGTTTTACCCCTATTGTCGTTGGTGGTATGGTCTGTTATTTTGCCAAACGTGCTTCAGTTTCAGTGGAGGAGGGCTTTTGGTATTAAAAACTGCAATTTTGTGTATGGATGGTGAAACACCCTACCTTCAGACCATATGGTGAGTGAAACAAATGTCTAACATTTGGGCATGAAGCGACACATAACGTCTAGTCAGCAAAGGGGTTTAAAGGGGCTTGAAGTTAAAAAAAGGTGTAGTGGAACTTGAAGATTAGATATTATAATTGAATTAAATAAAAAAAACATTACAAAATTTCTATTGGTCATCCACTTTCAATTCAGCGTTTTAAATTACACACCCGGGGGCGGTGGTAGCGGCATTTTTTTTGGGGGGCTCCACGCCATTTCAAGACACCACTTCAGGTGGTCTTGTTCAATTTTGTTTTTTTTGCTTGGATTGAACTTGTTAACAATGTATTATATTATATCTGAAGTTTACTCTCCCAGTATGATTATGCATTTTGAGATGTAGATAAAAGTTGAAATAAAATCAAAGTATCGTTGTTAGAAGCCAATCTTTCATAAATTTAAAAAGGAAAGTTTCGATGTTTAGTCTACATAATATATACATCAAAATTCGCTTGTGCCATCAAATAAACCTATTTCTTATTTATATTACAAACTTCAGTCTCTCTTGATATTAGAAAATTGGCTAATAATTAATCAATGCCTATTCAACTCAATACCAAACGTCAATAACAAATCATAATCGTTAAACCTATAAATAATCAGTCTTATTTTATTATTATTTATTTTCATTGGCTTTCATTCAACCAAAGTACCAAACAAAAATACAAGACAACCCAGGTTGCTAGAGGAAAACAATAACAGAAAGTGATTCAAACGACTAAAACAAAGACTACCAATATAACCAAAATCACTGTAATTCGGTTCAATTCAGTGTCGGCTCCAATATTTTGAACTTGTCTATTTTACGGTTACACAGAAAGTAACTAAATGTCCCATGTCTTTCACATGGAACATCAAGGCTAACGATCTTATATTATCTTTTGGTACTCGTAGCATCAATTTCGTTGGTGCTGTTTTTGCTTTCCCATCTTCAACACCATCTTCTCCAAAGCCACTCCAACTAACTGGCAAGGATCAAGGTTCTGGCCTTTTTTTTTGGATATTTTGGACTGGTTAACACTATTTATACCAGAATTTGCAGATTTTTGCCAGAATTACACCAGGACTGCCATGTCGCCCTTTTCCGGCGCTCTGCCACACCTGAGCACCGAAACATGTCCCTTGTGCGCCTTTGACAACATAATATAGGACTTCATACTTATGGTTAATTACGAAATTGCCCCTGTAGGATCTCAATGGCCACCTAACTACCTATTATAAACAATGATTATATCCTACGTATTTCACCATTGCAATAATTTATTAGTTATTATATTGGTTAACTGTAAAAGAAACATTCTGATGATACTTACGAACTCTCCAACTGAGTATGGAATGTATCTGATGGCTGTGGCTGCGCTTGTTTTCAGCCATTCATCTCAGAATGGGTGCCGTTTTAATGTGGTGTGTCATGCACCGCTTTTACCAGTTGGGCCAGAATTGTTTCAGACGACAACCAACCATTCTCATGCAATGATTCATCCCAACCTTCTACACATAGTGCTTCAAAAACTGATAAGAGAAAAAAAACATATAAATTAGATTTTGTATATTATTTTGGTTTTAGTTGGATAAGTGATTAAAAGATATATCATCCAAAAGTCAGAATCATAACCAAGTAAAACAACAATAGATGGTTGATAATTTGAAAAAAGAAAGTAACTAAAAGTTAGCGTGGACGAACCCAACTTAGAGCTTTCATGAGATTCATCGGTTTCAGAAACGCTCTTCTGGTTCCAAGCCTTCCGGATCTTAAAAACTGCCCACGCTATCCCGATTGCATGCCCCGCGACATCCATCCCTTGCCTGTTACCAACCATTAAGAGTCCCATTAGCTTGAAAAGCTGATAACTCAATCTTTAAAAAAATAAGATGGCAAGGTAGAGTCCCATTAGCTTGAAAAGCTGATAACTCAAATAAGTTGAGAAAACCTCAAAATCTAAGCATAAAAGATAGAGATATAATCCTATATAAACAGCAATTCACAATATTCCAAGTTGGTAGGCTTCAATTCTATGTTATATGCATAAAAATATAATTTGTGTATGTAAATGGCCTACCTGGGGAACAAAATTACATGACAGAGCAATCTGTATGGCCGTATTCTTCTTGTCTCCTGTCAACATCCAAAAGTATGTTCCAGCTTAAGCTTTCCTGAGGGTTTCAATAGCTTTAGGCACACTATCCTGAACAATATACAAGACAGAAAAAGAGTTAGATCATACAGCAAACCAATAGAATGATTAGGACTTTTTCAACTACAGTACAGAAAACCCAAGGTCTGCAAACTTCTCAATGACAGCATGAACTCAGTGCTCTATGTCGGATTTGTTGTGTGTAAGATTCAAGATCTGAAATAATATTAAAAAACACACAAATTAATCAAAATGTGTACATGAAAACTTAATTTTTAAATTTCATTTCACTTACTATTATTTCTGATTATGGTTAGATACGATGGGTGGTTTGAAACTATAAATAACCCAACCCAATCAACCTAATCCCAAGTACACGGGTAAAAACTGCCACATCCGATGTGGGTTTCATGATGCACATACAAGGAGAAAAGGACAATACCAGAAGGCAATGATGATCCAAATGACAGACCAGGGGAAGGCATAGATTGGTGAGTCATCCATGTCGATGGCGGAGTACCCAGGCTCGAGGTTTGTTGTGTGCTAGATGCCGCTCCCATGTTTGGTAGCATCTTGTAATGGTGCCATTGAACGGAACTACAAAAAGAGCAATTTGTATAAAAAACACCACTTGATTCCGCAGCCCAATTTTGTAAGGACAACTATCACCACTGCCAGTGACAAGTCATACCGCTGCTATCGTCGCCACCGATAAGGCAAAATCCAAGCCACCATTGTCTGGGTTACGACTAACACCAACCCAGCTATTGTTAACTTCACCTTTATCGTCTTCAATATTTGTCATAACACCACCGTTCAAAACCCGATCTGTAACCCTACATCGTCGCCGTTACCCGATCTCGAGCCTAACTTCACCGTTTTGCTAAAGCTTGCTTAAATGGTTGAGGGAGTGTAGGCTCTGTCGGTGTCAATGGAGTTTGCTGCTGAACATGTAATCATTCCACAGGTGTATTAATAGATACCTCTTTTTAGCCAGTAATCACAACCAACCAGTTAAACACCAATATTCAAACCCTAAAATACGGCTTAGTAAAACACCAATAATCACAACCAACCAGCGCTAGTTGTCACCAAGCGAAAAAGGCTCAGAATACACTTCATTAGCTACGACACCAACAAAACACGGCTTAGTGCCGCTATGGCTGCAAATAGAGTTGCCACGCCAAGTAGCAAGCCACCATCATCGCCGGATAACGCTTCAAATCCCAAATAAATCGACAAACATACATCTGTACTTTTCACCACGAACATAAAAAAGCCTGTCTTTTCATTACTACTGTCAACAGCAAAACCACCAACATCACAACTGAAACAACAGCGAGAAACAACATGGCCAACACCAGTAACACAATCGTTTAATCAATCTCAGAAAGCAAAACCAAAAAAAAAATTACCAACATAAATCGACTTAGATCTAGAAAAGATCATCATCGTCGTTGAACCCGATCAGTAGCGCCACGGTTGCAACCGCAGTTGCCAGACCAGGTAGCAAGCCACCATCATCGTCAGGTAGGTGAAAGGCTAAAACCTCGCAAGAACCCCGGAGGCCATCGCGTAAAACGTCAGCCAGGGTTTTAAGTTGAAAACTGCCACCGCCAAGACGGCCCTGAATCCGCCAGTGGTGACACTTCGGTAACCTCCCCTAAGTGTTCTCTAAGAGGGGTATCATCGCATGAACCCCGACAACCTGAACAACTAAATAAAAATACAGTTCAGTTATCATGGCGACCTCTAAGACAACGCCCGTTGAAATAATCAAAAGCATTCCATTGTTCATAAATATATTCAAGCAATCCGTATTAACATATAATCTTCATTTTAGCCTGGTGAATTGAATTAATTAAAGAAAATATCAAAAATCAGTCATGTTTTAGCTATCCGGAAGGTATTTTCAAATCAATGCTTAGTGTTAAAACATGTACCCTAACAAAACATTCACTGAAACTAAATTGATTTACGAAACATTCACTGAAACTTGTAATTCAACTGGAATGTTATCCCCCAAAACATTCACTGAAACTAAATTAATTTACAATATCTGGTTGCAAATGAAGTTCGAAGGTACATATTTATCTGAATTTAAAAGCCAAGAACATCCTATAATGCCAGTTATAAACATCAAAACCGGTTGGTTACCTTCCAACACCTGACCCACCATAAATCCCCCTTTCTTACTATGAATCGAACCAAAACCCTTCAATCAAACAATTAAATTCAAAATTTGAAACATGGGTCGACACAAAAATCAATTAAACAATTGATTAATTACCTTATACCAGATCTAAAAGTTTGCCGTATTAGGGTTTGTTAACAAGAACAAGTTCAACATCATCTCTTTGTTAAACTGAGTTGGAACTCAGTCGATCCAAGAGAAACCCTATATGAACCATAATCAGAACTGGATGAACCATCTTCCGGCGATCGATTATCATACAACGGAAAAAGGCATGTAGGTAGTTGATTTCAACGGATCAAAAGATAGAACTGAAGAACCAAAGTCGATAAAGGTATATTAGTTGTTGAATATGTAAAGAAAAACAGTTCGAAACACAAACCAACCTGTATAAGCTGATTGTTATACCAGGCGCCATCGTGCATCACCGCCATCACCATCGGAAGGCCAAAAATCGAAGATATAAAGGCAAGGTGTAGAACGAAGTCATCAGTTCGATTGGGTTCCTTCTGTTGCGGCGAACCACCACCATCGTCGCTTGTGCCAAACGTGTCTGACGCATGAAACACTGGGAAGGATATCAGAAAGAATGGTGATGGTTTTAGCTCTGAAGAGGCAGAGGCGGTGGCGATGACATGGTTACGGTTTCTGGAGAGCGAATTGTGAGTAGGGCTTAGAACGCTGAGAGTTTGTTTTGAGAGAGAGGAAAAGTGTGGTGATCCGTGTGATGTGAATGTGAACCGTCCAGATCTTTATCCGTGTGAAAAAGTGAAAAAAAACGGACGGTTGATGATGATCTGGGTAAAGGGTAAATTATTTGTTTTTTAGTGCTTTAAGTGCTGTACATTATGTATTGAAGGTGTTTTAAGTACATTCGCAAATTACCTTAAGTTACCATTCATAAATACTTTTAATATATATATATATATATAGGATCAGGTTCAAGAGAAAACCACATCCAGCTGCGAGAACCATGAGAACTCCTCACATCCAATAGAATTTTAACATATTACCTATATTCAAATTAAATCAACAGGCCAATATAGTCTTTTACTCTTGAGGTCATATCATTTCTCTCCTTTTTTTTTTTAAAATCACATCAATTTTTTTTATTTCTTTTCCTCTCCCCTTTTCTTTTACAATAGAATATTCTTATTTTTTCTTCTATTTTTCTTTTTCTTACTTTTACATTTATAAAAGGAAACAGAGATTAAAAAAATATATTTAATTCATTGTACTCAATATATAAAAAAAGTTTTTGTAAAAAAAGCTTCTCAAAAAAAAAAGTTTTTCGTAAAAAAAACTTGTGCAAAAAAAAAACTTGTAAAAAACGGGGTGTAAAAAAATGGCGTGTAAATACGGAGCTAAAAAACGAGCCGCAAAAAACAACGATTAAAAAAAGCGGGGGTATAAAAGCGGCGCGTAAAAAAACTGTGGGAAAAAACAGGCGTAAAAACGGCGCGTAAAAAAAAACGGGGCATAAAAAACTGGATGTAAAAAAACGCACGTAAATAAAACGGGGCGTAAAAATGGCGCGCAAAAAAGGAACGTAAAAATCGGGCATAAAAAAACGCGGTAAAAAAGCGAGGGTGTAAAAAACGGCGCGTAAAAAACTGGAGCGTATAAAAAAGGACGGCGTAAAAAAACTTGACGTAAAAAGGGCATGTAAAAATGTTTTTTTGTAAAAAAAATATTGAAAAAAATTGTTTTTTATTTGTTAAAAAATCTGATTTTAATAAAAAAATTTAATATAACAAAACAAAAAAGTAATAAAAAACAATAAATGCAAAAAGACAAAAAAAAACAAATTTACTAAACTACCCTTTAAACATTAAAATATTAAAAACATAATAAGACAAAAAGGATTTAATATTAGTTTTAATTACTTTTAATCTCATCCATTAATCTCCAAAGATCCAATGGTTAGAAAGTGATTCTCACGTTTCTCTCAACTGAAGGTGGTTCTCATTTTACCCATCCCCTATATATATATATGCATATTAGAAGGGCATGTTTGGTGGATTTACCACTTTTTAAAGGGTATCTATATTTATGCATTATGTACAATATCTTTAAACACTATTTTTTTCATCATGTACCGGAGGGGTAACTAGGTACAACCTCATGATCCATAAAACTTTTGGAGCCGCCAAATTAAGCATTCAAAATTTGAATTCCCCAATTCCATCGTATGCCCATAATTGTCTTCTTTTCATCTTATTTTCATCTGTACAGAGAGATAAAAGGAGAAAAGAGAAACCCTAAATTTAAAACCCTAATTTGAATGCACCGCCTCTTTCTGTCTCTTTCTTTGCTCCTCAAAACCCACCCATAAATCGAGTTCGTTGGCAATTGCTATTGACACGTACAGTGGGCAACAAGTACAGATGGTCTTCTTTAAAAGATTACATGTATCATATTTTTCATTTCATTGCTAGAAGCAGTTGATCTAGTTTTGTTAGGTAAAAATGATGTGATGGTGAGAACTTTAAGGGATTTTGCGATATGTTTGTTCAAAATTTTTGTTGTTTTGTGCAGCAGAATGAAGGTTGAAGTTTCTTATATGTTGGCTCTTTTGGGTGGTAACACGTTTCAGTGCGCTGTTGATGATCTGAAGAACATTCTTTACTCAGGTAGGATTAACTATCTATACATAGTTTGTATATGCTTTTTATACGTAGTTTGTATATGTTTATTCATCTTAATACCAATCTTGACAAATTATCGAAAACCCATCTAGGTCAAAATTGTATACTTACTTTTGCTTCAACTGAGATTATGGAGAATTTTTATGATATTATGATTTTTAATTAGCAAGTTGTTAAGTACTCTGTTTTTTTTCTATCAACAAGAAAAAAATAAAACTTTATTTTAGTTGTGTTTATATATCTCGAGATCTTTCCTTACTTGAATTATTCATACTCAACATATATATTTACCCATTAATCATGAGTCTTGTTTGAAATCATGAGATATTTTTATATGATTATGTTTGATTTTTCTATGGTTTGGGAGCAGGGGAAATGTTTACACTAAAGGAACAAAATGATCACAATAGTGGTTTACGTATGTTTTGTTTTATCTTGAAGATTATAAGGTTTGTACTGTGAAAAATGGGGAGGGTGAGATTGAATTTGTTTATTATAGTTTGGATAAGTCTTCGTGTGAAGCTGAGAGTAAAATCACGAGTAAAAGGCTGTTGTTTCCTTGGTTTAAACGTGTTTGATATGATTTCGTTTTCGCCTGGTTTTTTTCCTTTAGGACTATTTGAAGATGCAAGTGAAGAGTCAAGATTTTTGTTGGTAGCTTCGGTTTCTAGCATTGTAAGGTAATGTAAAATTTTGAAGGTCTGACAAAGTGGTTTATTAATAAGAACTAATTAACAATCATTCATAAATTCAGCTCTTTGTGTGAAACGAGGTTGCGCTACACAAGGGCATTCCCTCCATTATCCTTTTCTTTTACTTTAAGAGCTTAATTCATTACCCGCATTATATATCTTCTTTCCTTTTGGCTGTCATTTATCCGTTATCAGCTTTATATTTCCTCTTTCCTTTTGTCTATCTTAATTATTTAAACAAAAATGAGACACAACAAATTTTATTTTTTTAGAACTCATTACACTAATTACCGAGATGTTGTAAGGTTATCATATCTCACTCTTTCGATCCACCATTCATCGATCTTTAAAAATCTAGGGGTTTGGTGTTTAGAAACTCTTGATTTTGAGTTCTATAAATGAAGATCCATGTTGATTTGAGATCTAGAAATGATTTGAAAAAGTAAAAGAGGGGAACTATGTACTCACAGGTTGCGTACATGTCTTGTTCAATCGTATATGCAAAGCTCAAGTGTGTCCTAATTGTGTCGGATAATTATATAGTTAGTGTGTATTGCGAAAGAACGGATAGAATGAGGTTTAAAACTCAAACGAGCGAAGCATCACCTTACATTCAGATTTAGAAAGCGTATAGGAGTGTTTTACCAGTTACGACTTCTTAAAGTGGTTTACGCCATTTTAACGGGTCATTTGCGAAAATACTAGTCCGAATGGTCGAATGAGTCCTATGATGAGTCCGATATGTCAAAAAATGTTTACTAATCTCGTATGATTAGTTTATGTGTCAAAACTATTGCTCATGTAGGTTTAAAACTATTATACGCAAAAAGGGTATTTTTGACATTTTAAAAGTGTATAAAGTTGACTCGTCATTTGACTATCCAAATGGAATGACCATATGGTATAACCTCGGAGAGTTATTCCCTATATTACTATGGTCGTATAAATAGGCTTGGTCAGATCCTAAGGTTGACCAAACGGGTCGGAATCGAAAGTCAAAGAAAAAGTCAAATTGCTTGGCTTTCCATATAGAATTGAGGTCTAAACTGAATATGATGAGTTGAGCATGTCAAAATATGTTATATTAGTTCATACAAACTGATATGATGTTAAAATATTGGGTTTTGATAGTTTAAGGTTCAATTAGCGTAAAATGTCCCTTTACTAGTTTTGACTTTTTAAACATAACATGCTTCACTCATCATTCGCCTATTGAACGTACTTATCAGAAGGTATGATCATAGGGGTCAGAACTGAAAGTCAAACATAAAGTCAAACTGTTTGACTTTCAGTGAAAGTCAGAAACTAGCTAATTTATTGAAATTGAGCAAAGGAGAAAGACTTACTAAACGTAAGGGCTCCTAAGGAGGATTGAAAGATGCCCCCAAACTCCAGGAAAGCTCCCAAGAATAGATTTTAGGGTGAATGTGAAGGTGTGAGTTCAAAGAGCACCTTGATCACCTATTTATACTAATCAAAATGCTCCCAAATCATAACAAGTGTTTCCAAGCATCATTAGAAGTTGATTAGTGTCTCCTAAGGTGTCATAAGGAGGAGCAAGAGTGGAAATTTCGGAGCTAGGTGGCAGAATTTGAGTATAGGTGGTCAAACTTGGTGATCAAGTCAATTTTCTACATCTGAGCAAATCTGATGGACCATAACCAAAGCCTTACGGTCCGTAAGGCACTCTGACGCCAAAAAATTTGCATTTTTGATAGTTTTTTCCCCTTGATACTATCAATTTTTAACATTCTTAACCCCTCTAACTTGTACTTAAGTTATATGAAGTATATTTAGGGTATGTGTAACTTATATCTTTGTCTCGGAATGTACGTTATGTTCACATCGTTATGTTCAAATGTCAGTTAACGAATATTTCCGAGGGAACTATAAAAGTTTTGAAAGGCTTGAAATTTTCGCGGGGGTTACAGTCTCCCATCCTTTAGGAAATTTTGTCTCGAAATTTATCCGTAGGGGAACTGTTCGATAAGGTTGTGAATTGTTGAAGGGTGCGATATTCAAAAGGGGTACCAAATATTTGAGTACGTTGAATGAGCATCACTAGATAATAGATATAATAACATTGTTGTTTGCTTAGAATAATGTTGAATGCGCATCACTAGATAATAGATATAATAACATTGGTCAAGGTCAAGAATTTCAAGTGACTTAAATAACACAACATTTACAATATAAGAAGGAACACTTATATATAGGAAGTATTAGCGGCTTATCCACCATGCCCTTATTATATTGTGTCCGTTCCGTTATCTTTATCACTATAGGTTCTATATAACCACACATGACAAAACTTGCTATGGTTTTCCATGCACCGAATTTTGTAATATGTGTGCACCCACAATTACTCAATTTTTTGCATAGTCTGTATAGTTCATCTGGTGATGTGTGGGGGAAATCAACAAGCAAGTTTACAGAAAGTATTTTAACACTAAACATATGAATCAAATAATGATTTGGGATAGTCCTTTTGAAGGGTAATACGCATCGTCTAGGCCTATACGATACGTACCACCCCCCCTGAAATTTCAAATCACCCCCAGATTTTTGAGAAATCAGGGGGTAATACGCATCGTATAGGCCTATATGATGCGTATAAGCCTTAAATACGACACAACTTAGGCCTATACGATCGTATATGCCATAACACCAAATTCCAAGTTTATCGTTTTTTCCTCGGTTCGACGCGTATACGTGTCGTATTTTGATGTGTACAAAATGCAACATATAAGTTACATCAAATGAGGCGTAAAACCAACCCTTTTTCAGTATTAATGTTGGAAAAAGCATGTTTCTTTGTTCCTTTTTAATTTACAGGACCAAAAAAGCTTAAAAGAACAAAAAAACAAATAAGCGGCTAAAACCAACACAAAATACAAGAAGGAGGAATAACGTAACACACCCGGCCCCTCAGCAGTATCCAAAGAACAAAAACAAGAAAAACAGAAGATGACCACGGGGCCGTGTCCACCAGACATGGGCCGTGGTCAGCTAAGAAGACCTGCAGAAAACACAAAAGGCAGATTTCAGGCCACCACAGGGTTGTGTCCATCTCAACACGGGGCGTGGTCAACGCTAAGATTTGAAGAATCTTCATAGTACAACAAACAGTTATTTTTATGTATTACTTTTCATTTTTAATCTTTCGGCTACTTTTTAATTGGGTATGTATTAATGACTTTAATAATTAGTTTCTTATGTTGAAAGATAATTTTCCTAACCATTTCTTCATGGTGTCATTGATTTGCTCATTCGTGTCTTTACGGTCTATATAAAGCGCGTTAACTACTTGGAAGGGGGTTAGAAGGGTGGTTTGGTAAAGTTCTCGTCTCGTTCAGTGTATAGATCCTACGCGGACTTGGTTCAAGCTTACTAGGACCTCCTTCAATGCCCTATGGTATTGGATGGCGAGGGTGCGAATAGCTTGAACCCCTCATATGTAAACTACTATTAATATATTAAACCGGCCTCTTGGGATTGTATCCATGTGACTCAAACCACTTGGCCGAGGGTAACGTCATCTTCAAAAGAGGGACCTACTACTTTTCGCATTAATAACTTACTTAATTGTCTTTCAATATTCCAGCCTCTTGGGATTGTATCCCTGCTGACTCAAACCACTTGGCCGACGGTAACGTCACCTTCAAAAGAGGGGCCTACTACTATAACTAAGAGAATCTCTTAAAAAGTCCGAAAGTGCGAAAATCATCGAAAGGTACATAAAAGAGGAGTTGGATCCAAGTGATTCTATCTTGTCTATTTGTATTTCATTTTTATTTATCTTTTCATTCTTATGTTATTTTTATCTTTCAAAACTTTTATCAAAAAATTTGTATCGATCAGGCATTGACGATAAACCGGTATTAAAAGGTCTTGTGTCCTTGGACGACCTCAATATCTTACCAACTCTATACTACGCTCGCGATGGGTGCACTTGCCCTAGTGTGTGTTTAGTGTTAGTACAATATCGTGTTTTATAAATTTAAAACTTGACTAATGCGTAAAACGAACTTAAAATATTAACAAAATCATATCACGCTTGACACGCACCAAGTTTTTGGCGCCGTTGCAGGGGACACGAGGATTTTAAGAAAGTTTAAAATCGACGGCCCAATTATTTTTAACATTTTTTCTTTTAATTTTTAGGATTTTTTCTCTTTTTCAGCAATTTCTGCACATTCTGCAGGCTGCAGCAATGGGCCGTGTCCATCCAACACGCCCCGTGTCCAATAAACAGCTGCAACCAAGCTGTTTTCAGTCAGAGAGTAGCTGACTACAGGGTCGTGTCTACTTAACACGGGGTCGTGTCCACTCCTCAGTTACTGAAAACAGGACCGTTTGATCCCAACGGTGGTAACATCTGACAAATCTATGGATGATATTGATTATTTTTACTTTCGCCACTGTTATGGTGAATGGTGTCAACTATGTGGTGGGTTTCATCAAGATTTTGAATGTTACATTCTAAATTTTGATCCCCATTACTTAGTAGACCCATCGTTTTCCTGTGAAACTCATCTTAAGATGGGCGAAAGTAAAAACGACAACTATTATCCAGCCGAATGCCCTCAACCCTTTCTTCCAAACGACATAATCTCTACCGAAATATGTCAAATAGAAGAAAGGATTCTCCAAAAACTAAAAGAAATTATGATGGAAAGGAGGTTTTCATCACAAGACAAAAACCAAAGAGAAATGTTGAGATCACATTCGGACATTGTCAACGTCGAAGCTATTGCATGTGTCTCGACCTCCTATAAAGACGATAGTCATCCCTGTGGCGATTGTGCCATGAAGGACTCTCCATCGGCGACCACCAATACGCTCATAGACCTGAGCGATTCGACATACACCTTCTTTAACAAGAGCCTAGGTGAGGGGAATAAAGGTTGGTTTCGCCCACCGTTCATTAGTTTAGGTTCTACCCTTTCCGATAACCTCTTGCTTTTTTACATAAATTGGAGGCAACTAAGGTACATTTGACACTTTGGTGTTGTCCCTCAAATAAGGAACTTCCCGATCCAAGAAAACCTTAAAAATTTAACAGACGTCACTTCATAAAAATCTAGCCACGGGGTCGTGCCCAGCCGACACACCCCGTGCCCACCTGAAATTTTGACCACGGGGTCGTGTTAGGCCAACACACCCCGTGCCCCTAATACGGACAAAAATGTCTGACCCCTCTTTGACCACAGGACCGTGCTCAACAAGCACGAGGCCATGGCCAGTGTGCTGTCATTTTCTATAAAGTCAGCCTTGGGGCAGCATGTTTCAAGATCTACTCTGATTTGCACACATACCCCACAAGGCATATTCTTAAAAAGGTTTTACTCAAACCATCTTGTCTTTGATACTTTTGTCACTTTCCCTTCTTCTCCAAAGAACTCCAACCTCCATTAGAGCTTGAAGCTTCATAACTTCAAGCTAATCTAAGCAAATAAGTGGTTTTAATCCAAAAACTCTTAATAAACAAAGGTTTTACAACATTGTTTTAAGATATTTATGTTCACAAATGTTCAAAAATAAAGAAAAATACTTTGAAACAATGGGTTTTTGAATTCAAAACCACTACATAGGAGGGAGCACGGGCCGTGTTCAGTGGACACGGGGCCGTGGTGAAGTTTTAAGTCCCATGTTCTTGAAGTTTCATTCTTGTTTTCTTAGTATGTCGAGCCAAAATAGCGGAACCTCGTCAACCAGCTCAAGAAACAGCAAGAGGGGGAGAAGACCGTCGATTGAAGCTACTCTAGTCCGCTAAGTGTATGCTTTAAGGGAATCTATTGAATAAATGACATCGATGTAGGAGGTCCTCATCGACCGTATCAACTACTTGACAGTGGGGCTAGAAAATAACTTTCAAGAAATCAACCTTTTGCACCAAAGGTTGAATATTCTTCCTATACCTCCAATGGAACCAATCTTCCCACAAGAGTATTGGAACATTGCTCAAGAAATCACTATCCCAACCGGTTGGGATGACCTTCCCCCGGAACCTCCTCTAGACATTTTACACGAGGTTCCGGTGACCGTCGCACCTCTCCCATATGAGAATGTGGATGATGAGCCCTTCATCTTTCTCCCTAGTGAGATTGAGGAGATGCGCAACGATTTTTGAGGGGTGCACCCTCCGGGAAGGAAGCTCTAAAGCCCCTAATCTCCGAAAAACTATTTTCGGGTTTTTGTTGTTTGGTCATGTGTAATCAAGGGTAGAGTCTCCTTATGGTTTACATTTCTTGCATCTTTGAGTTATCTATCTAAATCCTAGGACCCTTGTAATTCGTACTTTTAATAGTAATGGATGGTTTAAATAAACATTATGGTATTTGGAACTTGTGGAATAACCTAACAAATGGAAAATAGATTAAAATAGCCAAGTGAACGAAAAAACAGCATCCCATGCGCGTAAACAGGAGCTTCCCGAAAACTTTTCCCGCATTTCAGCATGTGCAGCATGGGGCCGTGCTCAGCCACCATGCCCCGTGCCCGGAAATCTGCAGAAAAAGTCCTGATCAGGTAACTGACCATGGGTCGTGCTCAACGGGCACGTCCCGGGGTCAACCTTCTGTGAAAATATGATACTGGCACCCTGACAACGGGGCCGTGGCCAGGTGCCCAGTAACATACGAACGTGTTTTCACCCACTTTTACGCATTCTAATCAACCGAAAAACTTATTTTTGGACACATTGAGGACAATGTGTAATTTAAGTGTGAGGGGGGCGGATGCTAAAACCTTGAATTTTGCAAGTCCTAAAAACAAGACTTACACAAAACTCTCCTTGGAACTACTAATCACCCTAAATCTTTTTAAAAAAAAATCATTTTTTACTTGTCTTGGTTAATTTGGGAATATCGAGTTCTAAAAATTATGTTTTTACAAATTTACAACCAATAGCGTTGTGATAAAAAGAACCAAATAAAGAAAATTATAAAAAGGGCATAACAATTTCTTTTAAAATTTGATTATATATACATAAAAAAATGGGTAATTGCACGGTACCCCTGACCGTGGGGAGGTTCTCCCTCCCCAAGCTAGCTTAGCCCCATAGCTGCCTGGCAGTTACTACCCAGCATGATTATTTGGGCTGAGTATGGACTCGAACCTGCATCCTCCCATTTGGAATGGGTGAGGCTGGCCACGATAAGTGAGTTTTGAGCCTTTAACGAGCATACAAATATACATCTTTATCTAAATGCTCATTTTTCGTTTCTTGTATGAATAACCCGCTTTATTCTTACGACTCTAGAACTTGCCAAGACGATACATTCGCGCGGTCCTTACCAACTTAAACCCAAGTAAGTAAATGATGGAGGCATTAGGACTAACCAATTTCTTTATTCAAAACCATTATTTTTCTTTTGTTTTCCCCTCACCCAAAAATCCCCCTATTTGTGCCTAAACCTTTTCGTTTCTAAACCCATAAAACGTAAAAACACCCGTTACCCTCCAAAAACCTTTTTCATTTTAAACCCATTTGTTTAGTAAAAAGCTCAGTTGTTTTCAAAAGTTGTGACGCAAAAAAAATGTACTTCTTGAAATAACCAAACAAGACCCTCAAAAATCTTGTTGAAGTTATCTAGTTTAGATAAATGTCACAAAAAATTAAAAAAAAAATTATGACACCGACGTTTTTTACGCTTTTCGTCATTTTACTAACTTCTAACCCAAAAACACCTACCCTTAGCCCAGCCTAACACTTTTTAAAGTTCTCTTGATATTTAGAAAGTTTTTTAGTTAAAAATGAGGAGGTTTGATCTCTTATCAAGCATATGGTAGAAGTAAGTTCCATGCCGGAATCGAGTGTTATCACAAAAATACACCTTCGCCCGAGTGTTGAGTGATCTCTTGTGAGGTGTGTGAACTTGTATATAACTAAATAGAATTTTAAAAAGGGCATGTTATACCTAAAAAAATAATTTTTCTTAAAAATGTTCTAAATAAATTATGACGAATAGGAAGTTTCAGTGGCGTATCCACCATGCCCTTATTAAATTATGTCCGTTTCATTATCTTTATCACTATAGATTCTATATAACCACACATGACAAAACTTGCTATGGTTTTCCATGCACTAAATTTTATAATTATGTGTGCACCCGTAATTACTCAATTTTTGCATAGTCTGTATAGTTCATCTTGTGATGTGTGGGGGAAATCAACAAGCAAGTTTACAGAAAGTATTTAAACATTAAACATATGAATCAAATAATGATTTGGGATAGTACTTTTGAAGGGTAATACGCATCGTTTGATACCCAGGACGAAACCAGGTACACCTTAAACGGTCCAAAACTTTAAAGCATGCTTAAAACAATAATTGTGCGAAAACCCTAAACACATGCATGACTTGTGTGCTATGCTAAACGATATATGTTATGTCTCGGGGAATCTGAGATCACGTCATGGTTAACATGACACTATTAAGGGCCAACGGTGCGAGGTTGGTGTCCTTAGCCTGTAACATCGTGTTAAACATGAGCTTTTCGTTTAACAGCGCATTAACCGTTTGATGATGATTATTAGGCCATCGGTAAGGCTATTTAAGATTCTGAGTTCACGAAACATCTTAGTTATGTGCCATAGACCATGACATAAGATTTGAAGCAAATCACAGCTCGAGCACGCAAAATGAGGCAGCTTCTCGGTTAGGGAAACGCCATTGTTTTGAGAGGAACGAAAGACAAACCAAACATGCAAGGAACGGTCAATCAAGCCTAAAAAGACTTAAACTACCCTAATACGAGGCCATTATGATTAAAATGTAACCGTGTTCGGGTTTTGATACGGTTATGCACGGTTTTTAAAACCGAGTCTTTTAACACTAAAAACGCGAAAAAAGAGCCCGTTTGGCAAATCGGGGACGTGTGTGGGACCCGAAAACGAACCTAAACGCGTAAACAAAGATAGACATCATCTTTATAGCACGAAAAACGAAGCACTACAAAGCGAGAGGTCGGGTAGGGGTACCCCCACTTGCGACCCCCTCTTATTATATTCTTTTTTTTATTTTTTCTTCATTTTCCATCAAAATTCTGCTCAAAACTCTCAAGAACTCAGCTGATTATCACCTTAATTCAACAAAATCAAAGGTATAATTCAAGTTTCTTATGATTTTGATGACGATTTCTTGAGAAAACATGAACTAGACAAAGAAGACCCTTTTTAATCCAAGATTATGCATGATTTAAACATGATTCTTGGCTAAATAAGATCACATCAGGGATTCCTTGATGTTATATGGTAGCCAAGATCACAAAACTTCAGTTTTTGATACCCTAATCGACCCCTAATCGACCAAAAGCGATTAATAAAGTTATGAACCGAAAAACAGTGAAACAAAGCATGATTGACATGAATTATGGCATGTTTGGATTGTCCTTGATGTGTAGGTACTGAATATAGCACCCACACACTTCTGGACTCGAGAAAAACACGCGGGAACGAAGCTTACCCTAGGTATAACGCCAGAATATTGTTTAGACTATAACTTGGTCCGAGATGCTTGGATTGAGCTGAAATTTGGTGTGTTGATGTAGGGTATTGACAGGAATGTCACGTAAAAGATTAGAATTTTTGGAATTTTCTATGATTTTTGGTGAATTTTTGACTGTTTTACTGAAAGAAGTTTGGGAAAAATACCAAACGAAGTTTATAAATCACCAAAATTTATATGAACACTAAGGAACATATAGGGAATGTTTGGGAAGTTTGGGAGTTCATTGGTTGAATTTGATTCGGATTAAAAATCCGCGTTTTTGGGAGTTTTCGGTAGTCGGAAACGCACCGAAACGAAATTGGAAAAATCTCAAATTTTTACAAGGAGTTCCTGGACATGTAAGGGATTTCCTGGAATATTTTGGGAATTTTTGGATATCGGATGATAAACAATGTGAATTATTCTGTTAAATACTGTTTTACAAATAATTTATTTGAGAAGTTAAAATAGCTAAATAAATTACCGAATATTTTTCCCATAATCTACATATTTTTATTGACTTGTATAAAAAGTTCCAGATTTTTATTCAACTTATGGATTAAAGGGGAATATATGGAATTAAAAACGGTTTATTTTAAACTAATTTCAGCAGTTTACCGTGTAACGAACCTGACGGAACCGAGAACTGACCGAACCCAACATTTACTATAGTTGGAACACCGGGAGTCTCCCGGGAGATTCCAGGGTCGTTTGAACACTAGGGGTGTGTCCAATGCCAGTTTGGGAGAATCCCCGACGGCGAAAGCGGAAACTCAATTTTGGGCAACCTGGATTCCCCAAACACCCAAACTCCCTTAGTGAAAAGTTAATCTTTATTATATAGCAACATGTTGGTACTATTGGTATTCCCGTACCATTACCCGAACATGTTAAACAACCGACTGTGGCTGGCACGCGAAACAGTTCCCAGAAGCCAAACTGAAAACTAATACTACCCTAACATCCATCACCATACCACTATCTTATAGATTCAACTCCGGGGTGAAAACTCATAACCGGATCCAAGTTATAACCATTACCAACTTAGATACTGATTTGAGTCCCTACTTGCATGCGTGTTATTAAAGTTGATCCAGTTGATTGATCACTCTTTGTTTGAGACTACTACTTTTACTGTGAGTTTCACTCCCCCACTTTTAAACTGTTTTACTGTTTCTGGGGTGATTTGCTTGTTACAAACTATGTTAATTGCACCAACTTGTGATAATGTGAATTACCTAACACACGAACTATCCCCACTACAAGTGATTAACGTAAGCTGTGGGCAGTGGATAGTAATACTGGTCTGACAAACCCAGTTGCTGTGACCGGACCGTGTGTCGGCAACCTGGAAACTGCACGCGTCCTAAACTCTGTTATGTTGTTAGGCATAACTACACCTCGGGCGTTGAACTGCACGTGACACAGTTGGTGGGCTGAGGTGTCGAACGTGACACGACACGGTTAAAACAGTCAAGGTTTCACTTGTGCACTCGTGTAATTCCATCTGTGATCTGTGACACGTGCAATTAAACTTGTTAAAGCATTTTGCTACGAAACAACCAAACCAGTGGAACTCACTGGCTCGTTTAGCTGACCCTTTTAAAACTAACATGCATTTCAGGCAAAACTAAACATGAATAAGAAATGTGCGTATGGAATGGCTTGAGTAGCGGACCGTAGCAGAATAAAGGCTATAGTGGCTTGTAGTACCGGACTTGAACTTATGGTTTGTAATATGATATTTTATGTACGTTGATGACCGATGTTCCCTCTTTATATGATATCACGTTTTTTTAAATTATCAGGAACTACCATGTGTCTGCCGCACCACGCAATTGTCTTCCGCTACGAGTCGGGGTGTGACAGAAGATGGTATCAGAGCCATCGGTTATAGCGAATTAGGTATCTCTAAAGAGCCTAGACTATAATCCTAAGTTTAGTTTCCTCGCACTGAGAACCTTTAGAGACTGGGTAGGATGGCTATTACCAGGATGGCCTTGTGGGACAAATAAATTATTGTGGTCCGGAACACATAATATATCTGCTTATACTTGGGATTCCTAGGAACGTCATTGAGATAGGAAAGGGATGCGAATACTAACATCACAAACCATATAAAATTTTTAAAATTTTAAAATCAAAATTTTGTGCAATACTTGCTTATGTGTATATGTTAGGATTGAACCTGTACAAATGAACAGATGATATAAAGCCAAAATACTCTATCCGCGGATTGGCCCTTCTATCAGTGCTTAGAACCTCTGATCACCTAAACTCTGCCTTCTAAAGTCTGATACTTTTGCATCATCTGCCTACACAAATTGCCAAAGGTCCGACAGAAGAAAAGGAGCAGAGCTTAGCCATTAGAGTTTATTTATTAGTGTTATTTTCAATGTAACAGTGTTTTTGCACTCAGTTGTTAGGGGTCAGTGTTTACAGTTAGTTATATTTGTTACATGTCACTATCAACCCCGACGTCATCAAAAGATGCTCAGGGGTTAGATAGTTAGTATAAATAGTTGTGTCAATGTAACAGTGAAATTCGTCTTCTTAAAAAGATCCTTGCACCAATCATCTTCTATTTTTGTACTATCTAATTGAGTTGTAATAGGCTGAGGGGGAGTTTGTGAATCACATGCAAAGTCTATAAACTTGAAAACATGATGATGATGAAAACAAACGACCTTTACTTGTAGTAAAATTTTTCCATTCTATTCCGCTGCTTTTACTTTACAATTCAATCATATTTCCATTTTTGAAACAAAAACTACAAGTAAATCAAACTCAGATCCTAACAATTGGTATCAGATCTTGGTCAATCAAAATTTGATTAATATCAATTTGATTTGAAAGATCAGCTATCCCTGCTAATCAGTTGGATAGTTTTACTTGAATACAAAGTTTTATTACGTTTCAAAGTTTTTTAAAACGCAAATCTGTTGTAAACAAGCAGAAATGGCTCAAAACACATAGGATTCCAACATTGGATCCATGTTTAAACCACCAATGTTGAAACGAAATGAATATTTTATATGGCAACGTCTGATGGGTCACATCCTTGCTCAGCAAAACACAGGTTGTTGGCGATCGGTTGTGTATGGACCACATATTCCAATGGTTTCCAGCACATAGGATCCCAATACTCAAGTGCCAAAAAGTCCCGAAAATTACTCTAAGCAAGACTTCCAGAAAATAGAGTTGGATGCAAAAGCGTTTAGCATCGTTGCTTCCGTGCTAGCCACCGAAATCTATGCTGGATTGCTCCACTGCAACAGTGCAAAAGAGTTATGGGATGCACTAAAAGAACTGTTCGGTGGGACTGAGGAGGTGATAGAGAATAATAGAGAAATTTTAAATCAACAGTATGAGATGTTTTGTCACGTATAAGGTGAGTCGTTAACAGAACAGTTCGAACGTTTTAGCTGTCTCATTAGTGAGTTAAAACTGGTTAATGTAGAATTTACAAATTCGATTGTCAATAGTCGCTTTTTGAGATCATTACCAGAAAAATGGGAGATTGTAGCTTACGTTACTCGAAAATCTGTTGGTTTTAAAGAGATGACCCTCACTCAACTTTATGGTCGACTTCTCACTTATGAGAAAGAGTTGAATCAGAAAAAGAAGTTACAAGAGTCTGGGAAAACAACTGACGACTATACCTTGGGTAACACTACTCTTTATAGTCATGAAGAGAGTTCTGGTAGTGGGAAGGATCAAGGTTACACACCCAATTTTGCTTTTGCTGCAAATGGGGAAAGCCAAAACTCCGACAATATGTCCTTTGAAATGAATGACTTACAACATTTTGAACCCACTGATTTGGAAGAAATGGACATTTTACATCAGCTGGCACTGTTGAGTGTTAGAGCAAGTAAATTTTACAAAAGGACTGGTAGGAAATTTCCAGGATTGCATGGGGGGTTGAAAGTGGGGTTGGATAAATCCAAAATCAAATGTTATAAGTGTAATAGGTTAGGACACTTTGCCAGGGAATGCAGATCTCAAACTGCAGGTCCAATTGTGACTAGACCTCAAAGCACTGTTCATTATTCCCATTATACCCCCTGCACCACAAATGCAACATACTGCACATTTTGTACATCCTGCTACTAATGTCCCTGTCCATTATATCCAACACCTGCTCCACAGATTCAGTATGTTCAAGCACCACCTCAAGTGCATGTGCAACAATACCCACATGTCACACAAACTACTCAAACCACTGCTCCGGTAGAAGGGAACCAACAGAGTTTCTTTACACAAGGCTTTGTTGATTGGAGTAGTTTTGCCTGAGGATTTATCTGATGAAAACTTTGCTCTAATGGCTAAAATTGATTTTGAAAATGAAAATATCTGTTTAATGCCTTGGAAACTATAGTTGAAGGTGTAGAGTCTGAGGAACAAGGGTCAAAGTCTGATGAAGTTCAAGGTTGTGATTAAGCAGTGGTTACACCAGTGGTTAATCAAAACACTGTTGATGAAGAAAAGATATCTCTATCTAACCCATGGGATTCTGATGTGTGTGAAGAAGAGTGTGATTGTGCTCTTATGGCTGCTTCCAAGGTATCACCTCAGATATTAAAGGATCTCTGTTCTAAAAAATGTATAATAGCTTTCGCTAACATCAAACAGGTGAATGAAAACCTTAGAAACAAAATATTAGAAAATGAACTTAATTTTGAAAAACTTATCAAAGAATTAAAATCAAAATTGCTTTCAAAAGATTATGAGATAAGTAGCCTGAAGCATGAAGCTAGCATAACCAAGGACCAACTCCAAACTATGGTAGATAAATACCAAGTTTGCAAAAAGGAGTTAGAGGATACCCAGATCACATGTGAAAATGGGTAGAATCTTCAAAATGTTTTGAAATTGTGCTAGATAAACAGATCAAGAGTAGCATAAAATTTGGCATTGGTTTTATAAATGAAGAAGAAGCCAAAGAAAATGTTACAAAAATTGATTCTAGAAAGGTTGAAGTAGTTCCAACAAATTTGGCTGGAAATGAGATAAAAAGCACTGAAAAAAAGGTAACAAAATTTCTCTTGAAAACATGAAGGGTCTTCAACTTTTAAAGAAATTGAGAAATACCAATTCAAACCCACATGGTCAGATGAATATGATATTTTTGAAAATTTCAAGCCAATGAACTTCTCAACTCTTGAAGGTGTCAAGGCACCAAAGTCAAGAATCATTCCTATCAAAGATCTTCCAGCAGAGGTTACAACATCTGCTGAGAAGAAATCAGATATAAAGAAAAAAAAATCAAACATCTGTTTTGTGAATTCTGCAACAAAAGAAACCATGTAGCTGAAAACTGTTTTCTTTTAAAAGCATATGACATAAATAGAACACATGTAATCCCAAATGATTCAAAATGTTTTATTTGTGGGAAAACAAATCATCTAACTCACGAGTGTGCTTATCTTCAAACCTATGATCAAAAGGTAAAAGAGATCAAAGCAAAAGCTCTTGAGAAAGAAAGTTCAAGCTCTGCTAGAAATAAATCTAAGCAGACTTTTGAACCTATTGAAACATCTGTCACAAAAGCATTGATCAAAACCTCTGTTCCCAGAGAGGTACAAGTGACAGATGCTCCACCTGCCAACAGTATCCAAGAGGACATGGTCAACCAATTTATCAAAAGGTTCCTATAAGCTATGAAGGTTATAAAAAACCTTCAAAGCCCAAAGTGAATAGATATCCTCATGGTTACCAACATCTGACAGGAAATGGTTCACAACTGTGGACACAAAGGCAAACTCAAACCACTGACCATGCTCCTGGATTTGAGAGTGGACCATCTGTGAACCAATCCAAAGCCCTCCTGGCTTTGGAACCTCATCTAAACTAATTGTTTACTTATGTGTAGGGAGCTTCTACTTGCCTTGATAGTTTATGGTATCTAGATAGTGGAGGCTCCAGGCATATGACAAGATGTAGAGCCCTTCTCAAAGACTTTTTGGCTCATGGAGGGGGTGATATATCTTTTGGTAACAATTCAAAAGGGAAGGTGTTGGGTTCAGGGTGTGTCCTAGGTCAGGAATCTCAAATTTGAAAACGTTCATTTAATTGACAATCTAAAATTCAATCTCCTGAGTGTCTCTCAAATGAGTGACAAAGGATATGGATCCTTCTTTACAAAGAAAACTTGTCAAATTGTAGGACCAGAGGTTGTGAAAAAGATTGATTAGATTATTGCTGAGAGTAAAGCACAACTTGTTGCTCATAGGAGTGGCAATGTGTATGTGGTTGATATGTTAAAAGATAACCCTAGGTCTAATGCATGCCTGTTCTCAGTTGCTTCCAGCAAAGAGACAGAGTTATGGCATAGAAGACTTGGGCATACAAATCTGAAAACAATCACAACACTCTCCAAAAACTGTCTTGTCAGAGGTTTACCACATACACAATTTACTTGTGAAGAACATTTTGTTTCCTGTTTAAAAGGTAAACAACATAAAAGTTCTTACAAGTCAATTGAAGAGTCCAAAACAACCTAGTGTTTGCAACTACTGCACTTGGATTTGTTTGGTCCTGTAAAAATCATGAGTTTAATGAAAAAATGATTTTGTTTAGTCATTGTTGATGATTTTTCAAGGTTTACATGGACCTACTTTTTACACTCAAAAGATGAAACAGCTGGTATATTGTAAAATTTTGTCAAACAAGTTGAAAAGCAATATGACCTTCCTGTAAAAGTTTTTAGGAGTGACAATGGGACAGAGTTTAGAAATAAGGAGTTAGATGCCTTCTGTGAGTCAAAAGGGATTGCTAGGCAATTTAGTGTCCCAAGAACTCTAGAACAAAATGGGGTAGTTGAAAGGAAAAATCGAACTCTTGTTGAATCTGCAAGAACCATGCTAGCAGACTCAGGTTTACCCTTGTCTTTTTGGGCAGAGGCTGTAAACACTGCTTGTTATGTTCAAAACAGAGTTTTGATTAACCCCAGACATCAAAAGATTTCCCATGAACTGCTTTACAATATCAAACCTTTGATCTCATATTTCAAAGTTTTTGGTTTTCCCTGTTTCATTTTGAACTTAAAAGATTCTATTTCTAGTTTGCAGCGAAAGTTGACTGTGGCTATTTTCTGGGATACTCAACCAATGCCAAAGCCTACAGAGTATTTAACTCTAGGACCAAGTTGTTGAAGAAACTCTGAATGTAAAGTTCAATGAACTTTCATCTTTGAAAATCCCAGCAAATCCTGCTGAACTGTTTGATCTAGATAAATTTACATTTGAAGATGTGTCTGTCAAGACTAACACTGCAGGTACATCCCAGTCATCACCACAAAAGCAACGATATGATTGCATTCTTCCAAACTTCAAGATATGTCCTTCAAGCAGAGGAGCAGATGTTAGTAACAATGGTGAAAGCTCTGCTAGTTCAACAGTGATTAATTCTCAATCCTCTGCCTGCTCTCAAAACCAAAATACTGTTGATAAAAATCCATCAAATCTGGATAAAAATCAACAAACATCCACTAATATACCACCCATACCACCACCTCCATTCCAATCAGAGGCTGTACCATCAAATTCACCAACAGAGGTTAGCTCAGATGATACACATTTGCAAGCTTCACCTCAAAATGCACTTGTCCCATATCAAGGTGATTTGATCTTCCTCAAAAGCCATCCATTGGATCAAGTTATTGGCAACATAAATGAGGGTGTGCTCCCAAGAAGCCAATCCCAAAACATTTGCCTCTTTGCTGGTTTTCTATCAATCATCCAATCTGTTAAGTATCAAGAAGCACTGAAAGACAATAGTTGGGTAGAAGCTATGCAAAAGGAGCTCCTTCAGTTTAGAAGATAACAAGTTTGGGAACTTGTACCACTGCCTAAGGATGTAAGTCCAATTGGCACAAAGTGGATCTTCAAGAACAAAACGGATGAAAGGGGTATTGTTGTCAAGAACAAAGCAAGGCTTGTGGTTCAAGGCTATAGACAGGAAGAAGGAATTGACTATGATGAAACCTTTGCTCCTATAGCAAGTTAGAAGCTATCAGACTGTTTTTAGCTTTTGCTGCTAACCATAACATCAAAGTGTTTCAAATGGACATCAAGAGTGCATTCCTGTATGGAAAGATCAAGGAAGAAGTGTATGTGTGCCAACCTCCTGGATTTGAAGATCCATTTCATCCTGATCATGTGTACAGGTTAAACAAAGCACTTTATGGTCTTAAACAACCACCAAGAGCCTGGTATGAAACTCTATCCACTTTTCTCTTATCCATAGGTTTTTCAATGGGTAAAATTGATAAAACCTTGTTTTTAAAATGGAAAGGAAAAGATTTGATGCTTGTTCAAATTTATGTGGATGACATCATTTTTGGATCCACATGCACTGCAATGTGTGAAGAGTTCAGAAAACTCATGGCATCAGAGTTTGAAATGAGTGCAATGGGTGAGTTGCAATGTTTTCTTGGTTTACAAGTCAAACAAATGCACAATGGCACTTTCATCCATCAAAACAAGTATGTCAAAGAACTGCTTAAAAGTTTGATATGGATGTTTGTAAACCTTGTAGCACACCCATGGCAACTTCAAAGCTGGTCACTATTGTTGATAAAGATGACTTGGTTGATCAAACACTTTATAGAAGTATGATTGGGTCCTTATTGTACCTAACTGCTTCCAGGCTAGACATCATGTTTGCCACATGTGTTTGTGCCAGATCACAGTCTCTACCTAGAAGTCTGATATTATTGCTGTCAAAAGGATATTCAGGTACATAAAAGGTGCTCCCACACTTAGTATATGGTATCCTGCTAATGGAAATATTGAGCTTTTAGGTTACTCAGATAGTGGCTTTGCTGGATGGAAGACAATAAGGAAGTCCACAGTAGGAGGTGTCCAATTCCTAGGTGATTGCCTAGTGTCTTGGCAGAGTAAAAAGCAAGTTGCAGTTTCCACATCCACTGCTGAGGCAGAATACATTGCTGCTGCAAGTTGCACTACACAAATCCTATGGCTTCAAAATCAACTGCTGGATTTTGGTATCACTGCTTTAAGGACTCCTCTCAACATTGATAGTCAAGCAGCAGAAAATATCATCAAAAATCCTGTCTGTCACTCCACAACAAAACACATTGACATCAGACATTACTTTGTGAGGGATTGCTATGAAAAAGGTTTGATTTCTTTACAACATGTCCATACTAAGGATCAGCTAGCAGATGTTCTAACAAAAGCATTGGATACATCCACTTTTGAAAGCTTGATCTTTAAGATTGGAATACTAAACATGGAGTAAAAACAGTTTTTCTGGTAATCTATGTGTAAATAGCATAAAAATGTTTTCAAAAAATAAAAATTTCATCCTTAAAAATAGCTTAAAATTGAATTTTTCAATAAGTCCTTAAAGTCTGGTTCAAACCACTGATAGCATCAAAACACTAGTCGTTTAGTAAAGTCTAGTGTATCCTCTGATAGTGTTACAACACTGTTCACATCCACTGCCCATATTCTCAAACAGTGGTTGTCCAAACAACCGTCTTCCATTTTTCACACAGAGGTTACACGTGGATTGACGTTATTCGTCAGTTGTTTGCATCAGATGACACGTAATCATCACTTTTCAAAATAACAGAGGTTCACTTCACCGTGTTGAATTCAAAATTCTTAAAACGGTTTTCTCTACAATCATGGCTCCCAAAGTAAAAGCAAAATTAAAAGCAAAATCCAAACCAGAACCACCACCATTAACCCTCATAATCAAAACTCCTCACAACTATACAACAATTCTTGAGGCAACTGATTCAAACACAAGATATCATTCAATGATAAAAATCTTGAAAGAATCAAAATTTTTGAATATGTTAACCGTCAAGCCCCTATCTATCAAGATGCACAGCGACAATTTTGGGCAAACGCAAAGGTTCATTCACAAAAGGAAGTTCCTTATGCTATCATATCAAAGTGGGCAAAACACTGATGCAAATTAGCCCTCAATCGATTTCCCAAGTATTTGAACTAAATGATATGGCATATCCTGTGTCATTCTGTACAAATGAGATGCATGCCGAATTTTTGGAAACAGGGTACATTGGGCAACTTAAAGGTATGACAATCTATAAACCCAATTTTTCGCTGAGATGAGATTTTTCTTCCATACTCTTTTAACATGTCTCTCAGCAAAGACCACAACTTTTAATGAAATACCATTGAACATTCAGTATCTAGGGTATGCCATCTTAACTGGATCAAATTTTAATTTTTCTCAGATCTTGTTCAATGATCTTGTGGCAAATTTTAATAATGTTGCAAAAAGGAAAGCTTTTCTGATACATCCTTGATTCTTGAGTGTTTATCTTCATAATCAGTTACCTGATAATGATGTTAAACAAGGCGCTGTTAGACAACCAGGCGGCCCAACTCATGAAACGTTTTACAAGAATAACAAATCAGGATAAAGTTTCCAAAACACAAGTAGAGGAGGCTGAGCAAGATTTACAAGAACAAAATGTTCAATCTCAATCTCTCTGCTCCTGGTGATCAGGGTTTTGCAACCACTGCCCTGAAACCCACACCAGCAATCTCCAAAAAGAAACCAAAGAAAGTTTCCAGAAAATCCACCAAACCAAAAAAGGGCCCTCTGGAAGATGAGCTCCTAGAGGTTAACCCAGTGATAACACAAAAGTCACTTGAAAACACTGCTGCTACTTCTTCACAACAGATCTTAGAATCTCAACCTGGCTTTGAAACTCATCCTTCTTCCTCACAAAAGGAAAAGGTTGTAAACACAGGGACACCAAATTATGAAGCTCTGGATCCACTTAGTTCCATCTTCCAAAGCCCCTTTCCCAGGGCAATGTCTCTTTCTGCACCTCAACCTTTACCAACAAAATCTCTGCACCTATCATAGTGCCTTTGCTGAATGCAATTGAGTTAGAATAGACATTAACCAATTCTTCTCACCAACCTATCAATGAGAATATACTCCAACAAGTGATTGGTCTGGTTTTGTACTCATTGCTAGCCCCTCAGCACATGAAGAGGATACGTCCCTTAGGTTACATGTAACCCTTGGTGATAGTTCAATAAGAGCAACTAGTACAATTGCTAAACTACCAAGTTTTCAATTGGACAGTGGTTACATAAATAAGACTCTTTTGAAGACAGCCACTGCTGAGGCTACCAAGGTAACCTTTGTTCCAGTGGGAAGCCCCAGTTCCAAGATCAAGGGGCATCTATGTTTGAAACAGGGGTTGAGAATCTTGTTCATGATGACATAGATATAACTACCACTTGTGGTAGGAGTTCAGATGATCCTATTAAATAAGGGATGATTTAAAATACAAGGATTTGACAAAAAGAATTACCAAAATTGAAAGATCTGTGGATGAAATCAAGGATTTACTGAAACAGTTGTTAGCTACAAAGAGCCAACCCTCTGTCCTATCCACTGCTAATCTCAAACAAGCTTTAGACCCTCTGTTTCAACAACAAAAGTATTATGCTGATCTTCAACACAAGCATCAGATGCAAAGATTAGAAACGTGGTTGGTGCCAGATATATGGACACTGCTGCAGATATTAAGGCAATCAAGGCTCATCTCCATCAAACCACTGGTACTCCTCCTCCCACAGTAATCTTGGTCAACACTGATGATGCCAAAAAGGGGGACATACCTTTAAAGAAAGAAGTGCTAAAGCTTGATGAAAAAGATGCGCGACCAACAGTGGTTATTCCTAAGCCAGATGGTTCTAAAAAGATTGATGAAACAGCTAACATCTTTGCAAGGGAAAAGGAGAATACAAAGAAAAGGGTAATGGTTGAGAGCAGAGCATTGGTGGAGAAAAAGATAGCCCTGCAAAAAGAAAAAGAAAATGTTGGGTCCTCAACAAAGAAGATGCCTGTTAGAAAAACAAGGCAATCAACATCAACATCCATTCCTTCTAAGACAGTTGCTATTCCAACCATATCCTCTGCTCCCCAAAAACACTTGCACCTCATTCTTCAAAAGCTGTTGATAAACAAATCCAACAGATGTTACAACAACTGTTGTGTCAACATATGTTGAGACAACAGAGGTTATAACAAGTGTTAATCCAACCATTACTATGGTCATATTTCCAACTTCCACCATATCTCTACCCACACCTACAAGAATACCACAACCACATCACCTGATCTCAAGTTCAAGAGGAGAAAAACCACAAATGTTATACTTGATGACAAGATCATCCCTTCTCCTATACCTGTGTCCACCACAGCAGTTGTCAAACTTCCTTCTTCTCAAATTACAAAAGTGCCTCTTGTCACTCAATTCCCATTGGAGCTACAAGCTGTTAAACCAGAGATCAAATCTTTCTTTTCAGAAGAAGATCCAGATAAAGGGAAATTCTATCTCTGAAAGGTTATCCCAAACCAAGAAACTTGGTAGAATACAAGAAGCTTAAAGTCAAACAAGCAGAAGATACCACCAAAAGGGATACTCAGGGAAAGTCTGACAGAGTAATTCAAAATTACTGGCAATTTCAGTTGAGCAAAGACAAAAGTATAGAAGACTATGCAAGAGACTTGTCCAAAAATTTGTCAGAGAGAGCAGATAAAAGCCTTAAAGAAGACTACATCAATCACATCATGAAAACCAAGTTATACAAGGCTACAAGGGCACAATTCAAAGACTGGTTTGTGAGAGAGTTGGAAGAAGAAGTACAAAGAATGCAATATACGCTGAAAGATCCTCTCAAAAAGCCAACTCCTCCATATTGGAATAAATACAAGAAATTGCATGATAAGAACTTAAAGTTAAGAAGAATGAAGGAAGAGTTGATTGTTGCAAATTATGGGTCGAAGAACCAAATCATGAGGTGGACAGAGGTTAAAGTGATTGAAACATACAAGTGGCTTGAGAAAAGAAGAAAAGCTGATCCATCATTACCAAAGAAGCCCGAGTATCCAGCAGAGGTTACAGCTCACCAGACCCAACACTCTTCAAAATCATTTGAAACATCTGCCCTATCTATTCTTGCCTTGAATCAAAGAAAAAGGCAAATGGGTATGGTAGAAGAAGACAAAAGAGTATATGAGCACATAAAGGAAGGCATCCAAAATATGATTAACTTCCATACTGATGAGACCAGTCAAAAGCTTGCATAAGATCTGTCTCAAATGGCACATCAAATAATCCTACCTACCTTAACAATAACTTTCCATCCTAGAAAGCCATCAGACCCAAAAATTCTAATGTGGAAAGTTGAAAAAAACTCCCACGAATTGACTCTGCTCAAGTCTGATGGCATAGCTACCAAGATGAAAATGGAGGATGTATATGGGCTGTGTGTAGAAGACCTCCAAGAACTCTTAGATCTGGTACTGGAAAAGGATGATGATGATGAGGAATCTCTATGTTTTGAATTACCGTTTAAAGGCCAAATCAGAGATCTCCTATTGAGGAATAAAGACCAAGAATAAAAGGTGTTTTTGGCATCATCTGTTCCAGGGGGAGATTGTTGTGATTGAACGTGTACGAAGGAACATATGATATAAAGCCAAAATACTCTATCCGCGGATTGGTCCTTCTATAAGTGCTTAGAGCCTCTGATCACCTAAACTCTGCCTTCTAAAGACTGATACCTTTGCATCATCTGCCTACACAAATTGCCAAAGGTCTGACAGAAGAAAAGGAGCAGAGCTTAGCCATCAGAGTTTAGTTTATTAATGTTATTTTCAATGTAACAGTGCTTTTGCACTATCAGTTGTTAGGGGTCAACGTTTATAGTTAGTTATATTTGTTAGATGTCACTATCAACCCTGACTTCATCAAAAGATGCTCAGAGGTTAGATAGTTAGTATAAATAGTTGTGTCAATGTAACAATGAAATTCGTCTTCTTAAAAAGATCCTTGCACCAATCATCTTATATTTCTATACTATCTAATTGAGTTGCAATAGGCTGAGGGGGAGTTTGTGAATCAGATGCAAAGTTTATAAACTTGAAAGCATGATGATGATGAAAACAAACGACCTTTACTTGTCGTAAAAGTTTTCCATTCTATTCCGCTGCTTTTACTTTAAAATTCAATCATATTTCCATTTTTGAAACAAAAACTAGAAGTAAATCAAACTCAGATCCTAACAGTATATCTTTGGAACGTTGAGTTTCGGTTGTTTCAGTCCATAGAGTCGGTGTTATATGTTGCCTTTCTCTACAGGTACCATGTCGCGTCATATGAGTCATTAGACTGCATCGCGTACTGAGACAGATACTGAGGAGGATCCGCTTATGCCCCTTCTGTCGTCAAGTAATGAGCTGGGTCAGTCCGGTTACTGTTGTGGTAGCTACCCACCTAGACCTCGTACCAGGCGCGGGGGAGAGTCTCAAGCGCCTATCGTTCTCCATCTCCCCATCCGACTAGCTCATCGGAGTGTAGTCTACCCCGGATATAGTTGTACAGTTACCAAGCACTGGGTTATGTCCATGTCGAGGTGGTGATGTAGTCGTAGTGTTTCCGTGTTTTCATAGTTCGTACTTTTGTTGTATGGTGTATGTACGTCACTTCGGTGACCTGTTTTGACAGCATATTTAAGCACTAGCCCTTATAGGTTAAGTCTATGTGCACATTTTGACAGTTGTATGATGACAGATGTTATGATATATATGATGATGATTTTGGATATATGTGTTGTGGGTTCATGTGTGCGATGAAATTGTATGATATGTGATGATTGAACATGTGCCATTGATGAATATATATATAGGACAAGGATCCGTCAGGAACCACCCTTTATTGCGAGAACCAGTGTGAATACAAACAGTAATACCTAAAAAAATCCGAAAAAATACCAATTTTTTTTGTTTTTTTAATATTTTTTTTGAAAAAGTCGCTATATTTACTCAACAATAAAAAAAATTTTCAAAAAAATAAAAAATAAAAATTTGAGTACCAACTATCCATTTACACTACCATGTGTAACACACTACTTTAACAAATTCCATAATACATTACAAGCATTAGACAACTGTACTTTCATTTACACTACCATGTGTAACACACTACTTTTTACGTTACCAATATTAGCAATGCACATGTGTATCTATATATATCAACACGAAATAAGGTGTTTTGGTACACTAATTTGAATACATTTTCTCTTTCATCTATCATACCATCCATAATACACTATCATGCACATGTGCATTTTCATCATTTCTTTGACAAATTCCGTAACACATTACAAACATTAGACAATTGTACTTTCATTTACACTACCATGTGTAATACACTACTTTTTACGTTACCAATATAAGAAATGCAATGTGCATCTATGGGATCAACATGAAATAAGGTGTTTTGGTACACTACTTTGAATACACTTTCCCTTTCATCTATCATACCATCCATAATACACTTCCATTACCTCCTACCACCCATAATACAATACCATTACCTCCTACCATTTATAATACAATACCAATACCAATATTTTCACTTTATTACATGTATATCAACACCGTTTATACCATCCAATCAACATATTACATCATAAAGTGACAACTATAATGAACCCATCAACCACTAATATAACTAACCAAAAAACATATATATGAGCCTACTTCATCATTCAAAATCACAAACTTTTTGTACCAAAACACGGTATATAATTGTTATACATAATAATGCACATGTGCATTTAATGTAAAATTGAGTGTATTATGGATGGTATTGTAAATTAAAGTGCAATTGTCTACTAGTGATAACGTATTACTAAATTTGTCGAAGTTATGATACATATGCACATGTGCATGGATAACTATTACTCGAAAAAAAAAAGTTTTTTTTTGTTTTTTTGGTAACGAAATATGACGATTTTTATTAAAAAATATTAAAAAAATAAAAAATTTTTGAGTGCTTTTTTGATTTTTTTAGATTTTATTTTGCAATAAAGGTGGTTCCCGCGGTTCTCACAATAAAGGTGGTTCTCGCATGAACCTTACATATATATATATATATATATATATCTGTCTATAATAGAATGGCCCCAAAACGCGCACCACAAATGACGGAGGCGGAAATTGCGCAAATGATAGCGCAATAGCTTTAGGCAGTTATCCCCACGATCGTGGCGCAGGTTAGCGCCGGTATTAATGCTAACCCACAATAGAACCCGCAACCAGGGCCGGTAGGTCCAAACAATAGTCAAAACAATGTTAGACTGGTTTGCACGTATAAGCACTTCATGGAGTGCAAACCAATGGAATTTAGTGGAACTGAAGGACCGAATGGGTTAGTGAAATGGATCGAGAAGTCGGAATCGGTAATCAATATAAGTAATTGTCCCGGTGACTATGCGGTTAAGTATACAACATGTACCTTCACCGACCATGCCCTAAACTGGTGGAACACCATCGTTCAATCTCGCGGGCAGGCCGCAATTAATGCTATGACATGGGACGATCGTAAGGCACTAATGATGGAAAAGTTCTGCCCGGCCAACGAGATTCAGAAGCTTGAACATGAGTTCTAGAACCTGCAGATGCAAGGTGCCGATCATGCAGGTTACACTAATCGTTTGAATGAACTGGGACGCATACTGCCAGACATGGTCCGCCAGGAACACAAGGGGATCGAAAGATATATATTGGGACTGGCCCCAGAAGTGAGGAGCATTATCAACTCGGTGGAACACCTGAATATACACGAGTGGTAGCCAGGTCAAGTAATATTACGTTCGACATGGTTAGACGTAGGATTTTGACGATGCTTGGAGAGCAGGCCGGTAATAAGCGAGGAGCCCCGGAAAGTAGTCAAGGAGGGGCAGCAACAGCGAAGAGGGGGAAAACACCCAGTCATAGTTACGCCATGACTACCCCAACTGGTAACTCTGGTAACTACAAAGAAAAAGCCCCAAAGTGCAACAAGTGCACTTTCCACCACTATGGTGCATGCCGAGCAGTGATATGCTCGAAGTGTAATAGAAATGGGGATTATGCCCAAAATTGTAGGGTGTCCATGGAACCAAACCCCAAACCAACCCGTTTCCAACCCCTAGGCCTCGACCTCTTCAGCAGCGACCTCAACAACCAACACAACACGTTACTTACCCCTGTACGTGCTATGGATGTGGCAGTGATGGAGCATTTCCAGAGAAGTTGCCCGAAGTTAGCTCAGCAGACAGCAGGAAGGAATACGCAGGGTCAAGCATCTACCTTGAATGCCGCCCGAGATCATGCCTTTATCATGGAGTGTGACCACGCAGATCCAAATGTGGTCACAGGTACGTTCCTCGTTTCCGATCAATTTGCTTCAGTGTTATTTGATACGGGTGCTGATAGGAGTTATGTTTCTATTGCATTTTGCCACTATTAAATATGGCCGCTATTGACTTAAAACAACTGTATTCCGTCGAGCTTGCCAACGGGAAATCAATCACAAGTCACCAACTCATTCGTAACTGCACTATAACCCTTAATGGTTACCAATTTTCTATTGACCTTTTACCCGTAGAACTTGGCAGTTTTGACGTTGTCGTAGGAATGGACTGGCTGTCCAATCATTGCGCCGAAATGTTGTGTGAGCAGAAGATTGTAAAGATTCCTTTGTCCCCGGACGATGTGATCATGGTACATGGAGAGAAGTTAGGTACCATGCTGAACCTCATATCCCACCTCAAGGTGTTAAGTATATATGACAGGGATGTGACGTGTTTTTAGCCAGCGTCACGACAGATGAACCAGCCAAAAAACATATTGAAGATATCCCGATAGTGTGCGAATACCCAGACGTGTTCCCGGAGGAATTGCCCGGATTGCTGTCCAATCGGCAAGTCGTGTATCGGATCAACCTAATACCGGGAACAGCATCCATTGCCAAGGCCCCATACCGTCTTGCACCGTCCGAGATGCAAGAATTATCGACGCAACTGCAGGAATTACTTGATCGTGGTTTTATCCGTCCCAGTTATTCTCCCTGGGGAGCCCCAGTCTTATTTGTAAAGAAAAAGGACGACAGCTTCCGAATGTGCATCGACTACAGAGAATTAAAAGAGGTCACTATCAAGAACCGATACCCTCTTCCGCGGATCGATGATCTGTTTGACCAGCTACAAGGAGCTCGATATTTTTCTAAGATAGATCTTCGATCAGGTTACCATCAAGTAAAGGTGCAAGAGGATGACATCCCCAAGACGGCTTTTCGAACTCGTTATGGCCACTACGAGTTCCTGGTTATGCCCTTCGGGCTAACCAACACACCTGCTGTGTTCATGGACCTCATGAACCGGGTATGTAAACCATAACTCGATAAGTTCATCATTATCTTCATTGACGATATTCTGATATACTCCAAGAGCAAGGACGAGCACGAGTATCATTTATGTGCTACATTGGAAATCCTATGGAAGGAGCAATTGTACGCTAAATTTTCTAAGTACGACTTCTGGTTGCAAGCCGTGCATTTTTTGGGATTCATGTGGATCCAAGTAAGATAGAAGCAATCAAGAATTGGCCTGTGCCTAAATCTCCAAAAGAGATACGCCAATTTTTGGGACTGGCGGGCTATTACCGTCGATCATCGAAAAGTTCTCTAGTATTGCCCAATCACTAACAGCCTTGACGCAGAAGGATAGGAAGTATGAATGGGGTGAATACAGGAAACAACATTCCAGTTGTTAAAACAAAAGTTATGCGAAGCCCCAATTCTGACGTTACCTAAAGGCAACGATGACTTCGTCATATATTGTGACGCACCTCGGCGAGGGCTCGGATGTGTCCTAATACAAAGAAACAAAGTCATTGCAAACGCTTCTAGACAACTAAAGGTGCACGAGAAGAATCACACGACGCATGATCTGGAACTGGCACGGTCATATTCACACTAAAGATATGGAGACATTACTTATATGGTACAAAGTGTACTATATATACGGACCACAAAAGCCTCCAACATATCTTTGACCAAAAAGAGCTGAATATGAGGCAGTGTAGATGGGTGGAATTGTTAAATGATTACGACTGTGAAATAAAGTACCACCCGGGGAAAGCTAATGTGGTAGCGGATGCACTAAGTAGGAAGGATCGAATTAAACCCCTCCGAGTGCGAGCATTGGGAATGATTGTGCAAACGAGCCTTAAAGAGCAAATCCGGAACGCGAAAATGCAAGCCTTGGAGAAAAGCCAGTTACCCAGTGAAGGGTTGCATGGATATGAGAAAAGATTTGTGAAGAAAACGGATAAGGTGTTGTATTTTAAGGATCGAATGTGGATTCCTGCAAATTCGGAGCTGAGACAGTTGATCATGGACGAGGCTCATAAACCGAAGTATTCGATTCACACCGGTACAGACAAGATGTACCACGACCTTAAAGAGTTTTATTGGTGGCCGGGGATGAAAAAGGACGTGGCAGAATATGTAAGTCAATGCTTTGACTTGTTCTCGAGTCAAGGCAGAGTATCAGAAACCCTCGGGAATGTTGCAACAACCCGAGATACCTCATGGAAATGGGAACAAATCACGATGGATTTCGTGACCCATCTCCCAAGAACACCTCGTGGTCATGACGCGATTTGGGTAATCGTCGATCGATTAACCAAATCCGCACATTTTATTCCGATCCATACCACTTATAAAACGACAAGTTGGCCGAGATCTACACTAACGAGATAGTAGCTAGACACGGTGTCCCGGTTGCTATTTTTCAGACCGAGACAACCATTTCACTTCGCAATATTGGCAGAAGTTACAAGAAGCTTTGGGGACGCGGATCGATTTGAGTACTACTTACCATCCCCAAACCGACAGCCAATCGGAACGCACGATCCAGAAGCTAGAGAACTTGCTTAGCGCCTGTGTCCTGGACTTCGGAGGGAGTTGGGACAAGCATCTTCCACTGGTAGAATTTTCCTATAACAATAGTTACCAAAGTAGTATCCAGGCAGCCCCGTACGAGGCACTTTATGGTCGAAAATGCCGATCACCACTTTGTTGGGCCGAAGGGGTGACACCCAACTGACAGGATCCGAGCTAGTACAGAAACGACTGATAAGATCCACCAAATTCAGAATAGATTGAAAGCCGCTCAGGATTGGCAAAAGAGCTGGGCTGATGTACGTAGAAAACCGTTATCGTTCGAGGTGGGTAAACGGGTATTGTTAAAGGTATCACCGTGGAAAGGCGTTATCAGATTTGGAAAGACCGGAAAGTTAGCACCACGATACATCGGACCATACGAGATTCTAGCAAAACTAGGTCCCGTAGCATATCGGTTGAAGCTACCAACCGAGCTTAGTGCCATTCATAATGTCTTCCACATTTCAAACTTAAAGAAGTGCCTATCAGGCGAAGCCACCCAGATACCTTTGGAAGACATACACGTTGACGATAAACTCCACTTTGTGGAGGAACCAGTAGAAGTAGTTGCTGGCAGGGTTAAACAATTAAGGCACAACAAAATTTCACTGGTTAAAGTCCGGTGGACCTTTAAACAAGGATCTGAATACACCTAGGAACGGAATGATGAATTCCATAGAAAATACCCTCACCTTTTCCCTAGCTAGACGGGGTAAATTTCGGGGATAAAATTTCTTAACCAGGGGAGACTGTCATACCCAGGACGAAACCAGGTACACCTTAAACGGCCAAAACTTTAAAGCATGCTTAAAACAATAATTCTACGAAAACCCTAAACACATGCATGACTTGTGTGCTATGCTAGACGATATCTGTTATGTCTCGGAGGAATCCGAGAGTAAATCATGGTTAACATGACACTATTAAGGGCCCTGCGAGGTTGGTGTCCTTAGCCTGTAACAACTTGTTAAACGGGAGCTTTCTTTTTAACAACGCATTAAACGTTTGATGATGATTATTAAGCCATCGGTAGGGCTATTTAAGATTCTGAGTTCTCGAAACATCTTAGTTATGTGCCATAGACCATGACAAAAGATATGAAGAAAATCAGAGCTCTGGCACGCAAAATGAGGCAGCTTCCCGGTTAGGGAAACACCTTTTTTGAGAGCAACGAAAGACAAGCCAAACATGCAAGGAACGGTCAGTCAAGCCTAAAATCACTTAAACTACCCTAATACGAGGCCATTATGATTAAAATGTAACCGTGGTTCGGGTTTCGAGACGGTTATGCACGGTTTTAAAAACCGAGTCTTTTAACACTAAAATCGAGAAAAAAGAGCCCGTTTGGCAAATCGGGGACGCGTGTGGGACCCAAAAACGAACCTAAACGCATAAACGAAGACATGACATCATCTTTATAGCATGAAAATGAAGCACGACAAAGCAAGAGGTGGGGTAGGGATACCCCCACTTGCGACCACCCCACGCCCTTATTATATTCTTTTTTTAAATTTTTTTCTTCATTGTCCATCAAAATTCAGCTCAAAACTCTCAAGAACTCAGCTTATTATCACCTTAATTCAGCAAAATCAAAGGTATAATTCAAGTTTCTTATGATTTTGATGATGATTTCTTGAGAAAACATGAACTAGACAAAGAAAACCCTTTTAATCCATGATTATTGATGATTTAAACATGATTCTTGGCTAAATAAGATCACATCAGGGATTCCTTGATGTTATATGGGAGCCAAGATCACAAAACTTTGGTTTATGATACCCTAATCGACCAAAAGCATTAACAAAGTTATGAACCGAAAAACAGTGAAACAAAGCTTGACTGACATGAATTATGGCATGTTTGGATTGTGCTTGATGTGTAGGTACTGAATATAGCACCCACACACTTCTGGACTCGAGAAAAACACGCGGGAACGAAGCTTACGCTAGGTATAACGCCCGAAACCTTCGATTAGCATAGGCAGAATATTGTTTAGACTATAACTTGGTCCGAGATGCTTGATTGAGCTGAAATATGGTGTGGTGATGTAGGGTATTGACATGAATGTTCACGTAAAAGTTTAGTAATTATTGGAATTTTCTATGATTTTTGTGAATTTTTGACTATTTTACCGAAAGAAATTCGAGAAAAATATCAATCAGAGTCTATAAATCACCAAAATTTATATGAACACTAAGAAACATATACGGAATGTTCTGAGAAGTTTGGGAGTCCATTGGTTGAATTTTTTTCGGACTAAAAATCCGCGTTTTTAGGAGTTTTCGGTAGCCAAAAACGCACCGAAACGAAATCGGAAAAATCTGAAATTTTACAAGGAGTTCTGGACATGTAAGGGATTTCTTGGGAATATTTTAAGAATTTTGGATATCGGATGATAAACAATGTGAATTATTCGGTTAAATACTGTTGTACAAATAATTTATTTGAGAAGTTAAATGGCTAAATAAATTCCCGAATTATTTTTCCCATAATCTAAATATTTTTATTGACTTGTATAAAAAGTTCCATTTTTTATTCAACTTATGGATTAAAGGGGAATTTACGAATTAAAAACGGTTTATTTTAAACTAATTTCGGCAGTTTACCGTGTAACGAACCTGCCGGAACCGGGAACTGACCGAACCCAACATTTACTATAGCTGGAACACCGGGAGTATCCGGGAGATTCCAGGGTCGTTTGGACACTAGGGGTGTCGTCCAATGCCAGTTCGGGAGAATCCCCGACGACGAAAGCGGAAACTCAATTTTGGGCAACCTGGGGTCCCCAAACACACAAACTCCCTTAATAAAAAGTTAATCTTTCTTATATAACAACATGTTGGTATATTGGTATTCCCATACCATTACCCGAACATGTTAAACAACCGACTGTGGCTGGCACGCGAAACGGTGCCCAGAAGCCAAACTGAAAACTAATACTACCCTAACATCCATCACCATACCAGTATATTATAGATTCAATCCGGATGAAAACTCATAACCGGATCCAAGTTATAACCATTACCAACTTAGATACTGATTTGAGTCCCTACTTGCATGCGTGTTATTAAAGCTGATCCAGTTGATTGACCACTCTTTGTTTGAGACTACTACTTTCACTGTGGTTCACTCCCCCACTTTTAAACTGTTTTACTGTTTCTGGGGTGATTTGCATATTACAAACTATGTTAATTGCACCAACTTGTGATGATGTGAATTACCTAACACATGAACTATCCCCACTACAAGTGGTTAACGTTAGCCGTGGGCAGTGATAGTAATATTGGTCTGACAAACCTAGTTGCTGCGACGGGACTGTGTGTCGGCAACCAGGCAAGTGCATGCGTCCTAAACTCTGTTATGTTGTTAGGCATAACTACACCTGGGGCGTTGAAGTACAGGTGACGCAGTTGGTGGGCTGAGGTGTCGAACGTGACACGGCCCAGTGTGCTGAGGTGTCGAACGTGACACGACACGGTTAAAACAGTCAAGGTTTCACTTGTGCACTCGTGTAATTCCATCTGTGATCTGTGACACGTGCAATTAAACTTGTTAAAGCATTTTGCTACGAAACAACCAAACTAGTGGAACTCACCGGCTCGTTTAGTTGACCCTTTTAAAACTAACATTGCATTTCAGGCAAAAGTAAACTGGAATAAGAAATGTGCTTACGGAATGGCTTGAGTAGCGGACCGTAGCAGAATAAAGGCTATAGTGGCTTGTAGTACCGCACTTGAACTTATGGTTTGTAATATGATATTTTATGTACGTTGTAACCGATGTTCCCTCTTTATATGATATCACGTTTTTTTAAATTATAGGAACTACCATGTGTCTGCCGCACCGCGCAATTGTCTACCTCTGCGAGTCGGGGTGTGACACATCGTCTAGGCCTATACGATACGTACCCCCCCTTGAAATTTCAAATCACCCCCTAGATTTTTGAGAAATCAGGGGTAATATCAGTTCGACGCGTATACGTGACGTATTTTGATGTGTACAAAATGCAACATATAAATTACATCAAACGAGGCGTAAAACCAACCCTTTTTCAGTACTAATGTTGGAAAAAGCACGTTTCTTTGTTCCTTGTTAATTTACAGGACCAAATAAGCTTATAAGAACAAAAGAAGCAAATAAGCTGCTAAAACCAACACAAAATACAAGGAGGAATAACGTAACACACCCGGCCCCTCACAGCATCCAAAGAACAAAGTCAAGAAAAATAGAAGATGACCACGGGGCCGTGTCCACCAGACATGGGTTGTGGTCAGCTAAGAAGACCTGCAGAAAACACAAAAGACAGATTTCAGGCCACCATGGGGTCATGTCCATCTCAACACGGGGCGCGGTCAACGCAAAGATTTGCAGAATCTTCATAGTACAGCAAAGAGTTGACCACGGGGCCGTGCCCAGGAGACACGGGGGCGTGTAGGGCCCTCTGCTGACAGCTGCAATAAATGAAGGAAGAGAAGAAGGTGGCCACAGGGTGTGCCTAGCGGGCACGAGGACGTGGTCGGGGCTCTGTTCTGACTATAAATAGGGGTGCTTGGTTCACTTCAAAGGCATCCCTTGGCAAACCACTTCTCTCTCACTTTGCCACCACTCCACCACCACTACAACACCAACACCCACCACCATCATCCTAGAGTGTGTAGTAGTCTCGGGATCCAAGATTGATCGTAAGAGTTCTTGTCAAACAATGACCATGCTTGGCTAATCTCTTACATCACTTGGTGAAGAAAAATCTTTTATTTATTATTTTTTATTTTTAATCTTTTGGCTACTTTTTAATTGGGTATGTATTAATGACTTAATAACTAGTTTCTTAGGTTGAAAGTGAATTTTCCTAACCATTTCTTCATGATGTCATTGATTTGCTCATTAGTGACTTTACGATCTATATAAAGCGCGTTAACTACTTGGAAGGGGGTTAGAAGGGTGGTTTGGTAAAGTTCTTGTCTCGTTCAGTTATAGATCCTGCGAGGACTTGGTTCAAGCTTACTAGGACCTCCTTCAATGCCCTATGGTATTGGATGGCGGGGGTGCGAATAGCTTGAACCCCTCATATGTAAACTATTATTAATATATTAAACCGGCCTCTTGGGATTGTATCCTTATGACTCAAACCACTTGGCCGATGTCACATCCCGATTTCCACCTATGTCCCGATGGGCCCGGTGGGGAGTATTGTGACATAAGATTGATATCATCATAACTAAACAACATTTGAGAGCACAACGGAAAACATTGGAATAAAATTATTATTACAAACGTATTGTTCCAAATTAAAAATAATACAACTTTTGTAATATATCCACAGGCGGATCAAATACATAGAACAAAAGAAATATTATCAGACTATGGGCTTTCTAAGCAAGGAGTTGCAGGTTCCTCTTAAGCTTTGCCGAGCACTTCCAGCCTATTTATGTTACCTTGCTTCCTGCACTTAGTCTTTTGAAAATACGTCAGTTTTCACTGGTAAATACAATTAACCGACACGTTTTGAAAACATTTCAAAACCATTTCCATGTATATATTGGTACATATATTTGATAAATAAGTCGGGACAAACTATATCTCATGTTATCAGTTTTACATGCTAATAATACATTTAGGCCCCACAAACTATGCCCAGTTCATGATTATCCGACACACTGGGATGCTCCTTGAATCAGGAACTTACACTTTGAGTGATAGAAGAGATAAGAGATGAATGAGCAAGGAACTTGTCCTTTTATCCCTCTTATTTATACTTGTGGAGGAGTTATAGGATCTTGCCAGGTGTTAAGGACATGTCTAGGATGTCTCCATGTGTTTTTGGACGTGGCAAAGGCAGCACAAGAGTGGCAATTCGTGTGAATGGTGGCAGCATAGCAAGCTACCAAAGAATATGCCTTTGGCAGGTCCTTACAGACCGTATGGCATAACGCTTTCGGTCCGTAAGGCCCTCTGGCGCCCATGGTTTTGGAATCTGTTACGGACCGTAAGGCTTTAGCTTTGCGGTCCGTAACCACCTTTCCAGCTCATTGCTCATTTTGACTTTACGGTCCGTAAGCTCCAAGGCTTACGGTCCGTAAGGGACACTCAGAGGCCATAAAATGGCATGTTGTCCACCTTTGGCCCTTAGACTTTTCGACGTCATTCAGCGGTTTAAAACATGACCACATTACTAGTCCTTTAAACATTAGGTGTCGTTCAGAGGTCTTCTTGAGACATACCGACATATTATTTTCCTTATGATAAAATTTAAATTATCTTTCAGCGGTCAAAATGACATGACGACAAAATTGTTCCCTCTCGTCCAACACGTGGCATACGAGGATCAGGGGGACTCGTGTCAGTATATTATTGGTCAAAAATTTTCGAGGTGTTACATCCTCACCCCCTTAAAAGAAATCTCGACCTCAGATTTTATTCAAAAAGATGGGGTACTTCTATCGTATATTGGACTCGACCTCCCATGTATATTCGGGTCCTCTACGGGCATCCCATTTGACCTTAACAATTGGTATCTTTTTCTTACGGAGCTTCTTAACTTGTCGATCCTCGATCGAAATCGGTTTCTCAATGAACCTCAGGTTTTCATCGATTTGCACATCATGATGTGACATAGGTAGTGATTCATCAGCTAGACATTTCTTCAGATTTGGTATGTGGAACACATCATGAATTCCATTGAGCTCCTCGAGTAACTTTAGCTTGTAAGCTACTGACCCGATACATTCGATTATCTTGAATGGTCCAATATACCTTGGGCTTAACTTGCCCTTCTTTCCGAAGCGCATCACACCTTTCCAGGGTGATACCTTCAACATAACCTTGTCCCCCACTTGGAACTGAAGATGCTTACATCTTTTATGAGCGTAGCTCTTTTGCCTATCACGGGCAGCTTTGAGATGATCATGGATTTGCAAAATTTTATCCGTTGTCTCAAGGACTATCTCTAGTCCAGACAGTTGGGCCTCCCCAACTTCAGCCCAACAAAAGGCGTTCTGCATTTTCTCCCATAAAGGCTTCAAAAGGAGCGTCCTTGATACACGTATGATAACTATTATTGTAGGAGAATTCGATTATGGGTAAGTGGTCATCCCAACTTCCACCTAAATCAATCACACATGCACGTAGCATGTCCTCCAGTGTCTAGATGGTACGCTCACTCTGTCCATCTGTCTGTGGATGGTAAGCCGTACTAAAAATTATCTCGTTCCTAATGATTGCTGGAAACTTTTCCAGAAGTGAGATGTATATCTAGCATATCTATCGGATACAACAGATATTGGCACGCCATGCAAGGACACAATCTCGTCCACATATAATTTAGCTAGCTTGTTGGAGCTATACGTCTCCTTAATTGGCAAAAAGTGACTGACTTGGTTAATCTATATACAATGACCCAAATCGTGTCATTGCCATGTTTGGTCTTGGGTAACTTGGTAACCAAATCCATAGTTACCATCTCCCACTTCTACACAGGGATTTCAAGTTTGTTGTAGGAATCCTGACGGTTTCTGATGTTTAGCTTTAATCTGTGAACACGTCAAGCACTTCGCTACATGGGTGGCTATGGATTTATTCATACCCATCCACTAATAATTTAATTTCAAATCTTGATACATTTTGTCACCTCCATGGTGAACTGAATATTTAGAATTATGCGCTTCCTGATTAGATCCCTAAGTCCTCCATAGATCGGAACCCAGTTCTGTCTGTTAAATCTAAGGATTCCATCCTTTCCAGGTGTTAACTATTCAACAGTTCCACCTAATCCCTCATTCGGGATATTAGCCTCCATCATGGCCTTTTTTCCGTGCATTGAGTAGTTTCTCATTCAAACTACTTCTAAGTTCTATGCTTTTGGCGTTAATCCTTAAAGGTTTAACCATTTCATTGCGACTAAACGCATCAGTAACTACATTTGCTTTGCCTGGATGATAGCGGATTTCACAATCATAATCATTTAAAGTTTCCATCCAACGGTGTTGCCTCATGTTTAAATCATTCTGACTAAACAGATGTTGGAGGCTTTTATGGTCGGTGTATATCACACACTCTGTCCATAGAGATAATGCCTCCAAAGTTTAAGTGCAAACACAAAAGCACCCAATTCTTGATCGTGGGTGGTGTAATTCTTTTCGTGCACCTTTAATTGTCGTGATGCATAGGCAATCACCTTGCCTTTTTGCATAAGCACACAGCCCATGCCCGTGTGCGAGGCATCACAGTAAACAACAAAATCTTCAAAACCCTCAGGTAGTGTGAGCATTGGCGCATTACTTAACTTGTGCTTCAGAATCTCGAATGATTCTTCTTGTTTCGGGCCCCAGTCAAATTTAACATTCTTAGGGGTCAAAGTAGTCAGAGGAGTGGCTATACGAGAGAAGTTTTCAATGAATCTTCTATAATAACCAGCCAATCCCAAGAAACTGCGAATTTCAGATGGAGTCTTGGGTGCTTCCCAATTCATTATAGCTTCAATCTTAGCGGGATCCACTTGGACACCACGCTCACTAACACATGTCCAAGTAACTGGACTTCACGAAGCCAGAATTCACATTTAGAAAATTTCACATAAAGTTTCTCCAGTTGTAGTAATCCAAGAATGCACCTTAAATGTTTCTCGTGGTCGGATTAACTACGATAATAGATAAGTATGTCATCTAGAAAGATAATGACAAACTTATCTAAATAAGGTTTGCGGACTATGTTCATTAGATCCATGAAGGCTGCTGGTGCATTAGTGAGCCCGAAAGGCATCACTAGGAACTCATAATGACCATATCTTGTCCTGAAGGCAGCCTTTGGAACATCTTCACTTTTGACCTTCAGCTGATGATACCCTGATCTCAAATCAATTTTGGAAAAAGAATTAGCCCCTTGAAGTTGATCAAACAAGTCATCGATCCTAGGCAAAGGATAACGATTCTTGATAGTTATCTTGTTCAATTCACGGTAGTCAATGCACATCCGCATTGAACCATCTTTCTTCTTAACAAATAGGATAGGAGCTCCCCAAGGTGATGAACTCGGTTGTATAAATCCTTTCTCTAGAAGTTCATCCAGTTGGGTTCGTAATTCTTTCATCTTAGTGGTGCTAATCGATAAGGAGCTCTAGCTATGGGAGCTGCTCCAGGTAGAATAACTATCCTAAACTCACTTGCTATAATAACCAGAAGGTAACTGGTGCATTTCAGATGGAGTCTTGGGTGCTTCCCAATTCATTATAGCTTCAATCTTAGCGGGATCCACTTGGACACCACGCTCACTAACCACATGTCCAAGTAATTGGACTTCACGAAGCCAGAATTCACATTTAGAAAATTTCGCATAAAGTTTCTCCAGTTGTAGTAATCCAAGAATGCACCTTAAATGTTTCTCGTGGTCGGATTAACTACGATAATAGATAAGTATGTCGTCTAGAAAGATAATGACAAACTTATCTAAATAAGGTTTGCGGACTATGTTCATTAGATCCATGAAGGCTGCTGGTGCATTAGTGAGCCCGAAAGGCATCACTAGGAACTCATAATGACCATATCTTGTCCTGAAGGCAGCCTTTGGAACATCTTCACTTTTGACCTTCAGCTGATGATACCCTGATCTCAAATCAATTTTGGAAAAAGAATTAGCCCCTTGAAGTTGATCAAACAAGTCATCGATCCTAGGCAAAGGATAACGATTCTTGATAGTTATCTTGTTCAATTCACGGTAGTCAATGCACATCCGCATTGAACCATCTTTCTTCTTAACAAATAGGATAGGAGCTCCCCAAGGTGATGAACTCGGTTGTATAAATCCTTTCTCTAGAAGTTCATCCAGTTGGGTTCGTAATTCTTTCATCTTAGTGGGTGCTAATCGATAAGGAGCTCTAGCTATGGGAGCTGCTCCAGGTAGAATAACTATCCTAAACTCCACTTGCCTATAATAACCAGAAGGCTACTGGTGCATTTCAGATGGAGTTTGGGTGCTTCCCAATTCATTATAGCTTCAATCTTAACGGGATCCACTTGGACACCAGCTCACTAACCACATGTCCAAGTAATTGGACTTCACGAAGCCAGAATTCACATTTAGAAAATTTCCCATAAAGTTTCTCCAGTTGTAGTAATCCAAGAATGCACCTTAAATGTTTCTCGTGGTCGGATTAACTACGATAATAGATAAGTATGTAGTCTATAAAGATAATAACAAATTTATCTAAATAAGGTTCGCGGACTATGTTCATTAGATCCATGAAGGCTGCTGGTGCATTAGTGAGCCCGAAAGGCATCACTAGGAACTCATAATGACCATATCTTGTCCTGAAGGCAGCCTTTGGAACATCTTCACTTCTGACCTTCAGCTGATGAACCCTGATCTCAAATCAATTTTGGAAAAAGAATTAGCCCCTTGAAGTTGATCAAACAAGTCATCGATCCTAGGCAAAGGATAACGATTCTTGATAGTTATCTTGTTCAATTCACGGTAGTCAATGCACATCCGCATTGAACCATCTTTCTTCTTAACGAATAGGATAAGAGCTCCCCAAGGTGATGAACTCGGTTGTATAAATCCTTTCTCTAGAAGTTCATCCAGTTGGGTTCGTAATTCTTTCATCTCAGTGGGTGCTAATCGATAAGGAGCTCTAGCTATGGGACTGTGCCAGGAGATATCATCAAATACTTGCTATGGTAAGACCTGATAGATTCTATACCATGGAATATCTCCAGACGATAGATGTCTTCCATCTTGGGTGGTTAAACCATCAATAGTAATCTTCATGAGAACAACTTGAATATTCAGAGACTAGTAGGATGTCATTCCATTGATGGTTTAAATCTCATCAATAGTAACTTGTTTCAATAGTTACACATGCAATACTCTGTTGTAAACATCATGCCTTCTTAAGATATCTTGCAAGGTAAAACTATGATGGTTTGAGAATACGTTAATGTCGAAAGCTTTTTTCCAATGGTTGTTAAGGATAAACCATAGCTATCTAATCAACGCAACTTAATAAATACTAAAAAAACTTATGATTCTACAAATGATTTATCAGCCTGAATATAAAAATAACTCTAGCAAAGACATCGTTGATGAGGAACGTACCCGTAATGACGTTATTGTCATTAACCGCCTCTCGAGCATTCATCTGAAAGGTTCAAGCATTGCCTTTCTTAGCTTCCCCAGGCTTTGCTGCTCCCTCAGTAGCAACTTTAGGACAATTGGTTTTGATGTGGCTTTCTCACCACATTTGAAGCAAACAGCATTCTTAATATCTCTATATCCATGGGTCTGATGACCAACCTTCTTGCAGATATTACACTGCTTGGGCTTTTGCTCAGCACGACACTGTCCCCCATGTCGTTTTCCGCAGGCTTACAGACAGGTCTATCATCAGACCTCTGTTGGTTCTTGTTGAACCCAAACTTTCCCTTATTATTAAATTTGCGGGAGTTGTCCTCCCCCGTTTCCTTTTCCCATCCTTGTCAGCCTCGACTGACATTCACTCACAAAATCTTGAGTGAGGGAAAGAGATAGTTCTGCCGCTGATTTGAAGTGCTAGGCTGAACAACCTTAACCAAGCTCCTTATCTCCGGAGCCAATTCAGGAATAAAACGTGCAATGCGCTTGGGTTCCGGAGTAACCAGGTAGGACACTAGTCTTGAATAGGAATCGAAGTTGGTAACGTACTTTCGACAATCAAGATTTTTCATTGTAAGAGCTATAAAATCATCTCTATCTTTTCCACCTCATGAGGTGGGCAATATGTGTCCTTGACCAGATCCATGAACTTGGACCATCCCAGATTATATAAGTGTACTTTCCCAGTCGACTGCATTAAAGCCTTCCACCAGATTAGGCATTGCCCTTGAAATACTGGGATGCAAATTTCATGACATCCTTATCAGCACAGCCGCTGATATCAACCACAGTTTCCATCTTATCCAACCACCTTAGGGTCTTAACAACCCCTTTTTCGCCATAAAATTCTCGTGGCTTGCATGAGATGAAATATTTATAAGAACATCCATCTTTAGAAGAATGGATCTTATCAAGAATTTCCTGCTTCTTAGCTTCTTCCTTAAATTAGAGGAGTACACATAACTCTCCTTCTTATCAGAGGAAGGAGGCTTTGAGAGTGGTTTAGATACAGATTTAGAGCGAGTAGCACTCGACTCTTTAAACTTTTCAAAGGCTTTTTACATAGCCTTTCTTACGGTTGCATCTATGCGAGCCTGAAAGTTGTCTTCATTGAGGACTATATTCGCATTATTGTTATCATTATCGTTGTTGCGGCTACTTCCACCATCGGAGTGAGCCATTTCTAATGCTTTGGTGCTAGACATCAAAATAGATATCTCATATGTTAGCCATGGTATTATCCAACCATTTAGGCTGATAAACTTGGATATATAAATTCTTCGCCTTTGTGCACAATATCACATTGATTCGGCTTTATCACTACTATGAGGGTTATTTTGAGTATTGATACGTATTTGCCCAATTCTCAATCGACTTATCAAGGCAAAATATAATTTTGCCAAAGTCCACTAATTTTACTGAACAATGGATCATAATGTCACAACTGTCCCAACCATATTGGCAATTTCTTATATAGCTCATTGACTTGTCTTATCGGACTTAAAATATGGCACATTGGCCTGTCACATTTGACATTAGATATGGAATATTGGCCCTCACATTGGACATAAAATATGGCACGGCTCGTCACATTGGACATAAAATATGTGTGTCGTGATCCCATTAGATCATAAGGCTTTGAGGTTTGGACACAGCCTATTACCTCTGAATAGAATATATGTAAGTCGTGATATCATTAGATCATAAGGCTTTGAGGTTTGGACATAACCTGTTACCTCTTAATAGAATATATTAAGTCGTGATCTCATTGGATCACAAGGCTTCGAGGTTTGGACACAGCCTATTACCTCTTGGATAGAATATATGAGTCGTGATCTCATTGGATCATAAGGCTTCGAGGTTTGGACACATTGCATATTACCTCTAAATAGAATATATGAGCCTGATCTCATTGGATCATAAGGCTTCAAGGTTTGGACACATTGCCTATTACCTCTGAATAGAATATATAAGGTTTGGACACATTGCCTATTACCTCTGGACATAATATATGAGCCTGATCTCATTGGATCATAAGGCTTCGAGGTTTAGGGCATCGCATATTACCCCTAAATAGAATATGTAAGCCTCATCTCATTGGATTATAAGGCTTCGAGGTTTTGACACATTGCCTATTATCTCTTGATAGGAAGTCACAAGACTTCAGCTGTCACTGTCACAATGGACAATAATATACATAGCACATTGGCAATACATCACTAATGGATGTTTTAATCGATAATCATCATATTGATTATATTAGCCAGGATCTGATTCGATCTCATAGACTATAGGGTTTGGACAAAGCCTATTACCCAGACGGCTACGTGGTTCCTCATGTCACACTACCAGGAGTATTTACATTACATTGAATGTTAACACAAATTAACCTTAATGTTTGACTTATTTATAATGAAATGGGAAGTTGAAACATTGTTCACCACTTCTAAATAGAAGGGCTACTTCTATTCTTGTTTGCCAATTATTTTGGACATTGCCTTTGGCTGGTCAAATCATTAAGAGATCTTTTGGAACTTATGGCAGATCATAAAGTTCGAATAGAATCGAGATAATCGTTTGAACAAAGGTTGTACTAAGATACATATATAAAAATTCCATAAAGTTTTATTAATTTCAAATTTGAAAATACAAAGATGCCTTAAACAGGAATTGAAATAAATTGTCCTCGCAGGGACTTAAATAAATTACTATGTTTACGTAGGGACTAAATAAGAAAGATATGTCCACATAGGGACTAATTAAGGAAATGAAACAAATAAGATTAAAGATAGAGTTTCCAGTTTCTCCAAGTTCTTCATTTCCAGTTTCCCTCTTCATGTTTCACCATGCTTGCCATTGGCACTGAACCACTCAGTGGTCGTTATAAGTTTTCCAAATAAGGATCCATTGTATGAGTGGAATCCGACATAAGTGTGGAATCCATAGATTCAATAGTTAATGAATGATAAGGATCTCGAATTGGAGTTTGGTTGGCGAAATCAAGGTTTGGAATTTCAAAGATTGGGGATAAGAAGTATGGATCGTCAGCGTCCATCGGCATAGGCCTTGGGGTTTGAATAATATTTTCTGGAGGTTTGGTTTTGGAAACAGTATTTTGGTTTTGAGTAGGGGGTGGAGTACCTTTTCTCCAGATTGGTCACACAGATATTCTGGCCATAGTAAGAAGCTTCAGATTTTTGGGTTTAGATTGAAAAGAATTTCTGTTCGCGATTTTCTTGGTTAGCGCCATTCTCTGCAATATATAAAAATGAAAACAAGGTGATCTTATTAAAAATAGAATAATCCTATGTTCTCGTCTAGACTCGGAAGGTCTAGGGATATGCTATTATGTCGTTTGAGATCAAAACACAAAAGACTAGTGTTGAATTCACTCAAACGTTGGCTCTGATACCAACCTGTCACACCCCGATTTCCACGTATGTCCCGATGGGCCCGGTGGGGAGTATCGTGACGTAAGATTGATATCATCATAACCAAACAACATTTGATAGCACAGTGGAAGACATGGGAATAAAGTTATTATTACAAACATATTGTTCCAAATTCAAATATAATACAACGTTTGTAATAGATCCATAGGCGGATCAAATACATAGAACAAAAGAAATATTATCAGACTATGGGCTTTCTAAGCAAGGAGTTGCAAGTTCCTCTTAAGCTTTGCCCAGCACTTCCAGCCTATTTACGTTATCTTGCTTCTTGCACTTAGTCTTTTGAAAATACGTTAGTTTCACCGGTAAATACAATTAACCGACACGTTTTGAAAACATTTCAAAATCATTTCCATGTACACATTGGTACATATATATTTGATAAATAACTTGGGACAGACTATATCTCATGTTATCAGTTTTACATGCTAATAATACATTTAGGCCCCGAAAACTATGCGAGATCATGATTGACCGACACACCACTTTCATACCTTTATTAGGTATACCCATGTTGGATTATAAAATATTTAGCATCTGTCGGGTGTATGCCTACACCCCCGCTTAGGTCGTGGCCATTTGCAATTAAATGAGCCGAGGATATCCAGGACACGGTTGATACGAATTAAAACGGATTATTTGAATTTCCCGACACATTGGTCTTTGAATCCCATATCCGACCATGCGGTAAATATTTTACCGTATCCCAAGCCCGTATAGGGAAAATAGGTTAAGAGTATTTACCTGGCTTAGCAAAATTCTTCAAATTAAGAAAATAAGATAAACCGACCGTATACAAAATATCTAGCTTGGATACAATCTACCGGGAGTCTCTAGTCTAGAGTTAATGGTATTATTAACCAATAAGAATGTTAGCGAGTCTTTATTAAAGTCATTTGACTTCGACCAGCTAACTTAAATTAATGAAATCGGTACGATACACAAGATTAAGCGGTGACCGAATTGGAATGTAGTTTAAACCCAACAAGTACTAAGCCTTGCATAATATGGGTAAACATAATACATTCTGGAATTTAGACTAAAATGATATGGTTTGTCCAGTTTCGGTAGTCTAACGTAAAATGACTGCATAAGCTTAACCGAACGCATAATTGCGATACCGGGTAACCGGATGAGTTATGAACAAGTTATTCATGCCAATATACTTTAAATAAGTTGTGATATCAGTAGGATACCAATTTTTATGCCCGATAAGGTTTTAAAATTAAACTATGCCTGTTGGTGCATAATGTCTATGTCTTAGTCTTATATCGAGTCTGTATAGAATAGAGCTGAAGATGCTAGCGATACGAAATTTATGTAAATAGTAGTCAAGTTCGCCAATGGAGGTTTGGTATGTCAAGTTCGCCGAACTTGCTAGTGGCAAGTTCGGGCGAACTCATGTCCATGACCAGCGAACTTGTACTCCTATATATAGCTAGCATGTCTCACTCATTTGTAACTTTGGCATTTTGGAGGCGAAGCTCTGTCAGTTTGTACTCTTGATGTTTGATTAATAAAACTGATGTTAAACTGATTAATTATTGTCTATTGGTAAACACGACGTAATATTTCTGCTATTATGTACGTTAAAATATCAAATTTAGGTTCCTTAGCATCGAGGATCAGTTCTACAAGTGGTATCAGAGCTAGAACAACCTGATTTGATAGTAATCAAGACAAGAACACTTCTATTTCATTTCCATTCTTCTATTTTTCATCACTTTTTCACAAAAAATGAAGAATTCATGGTCAAAATCATTTCAATTTTGAATATATCATGTAAAATACAACAAAGATAAACCCTTGAAAGATTGGAGACCAAAATCAATCAAATTGGTGTCGAAATGTTGCAAAAACCATGTTTGACAAAACACTTTCCATCGAACTTGTTAGCCAAGTTTGGCCGAACTTGTGCTAAAAAGTTACTTTGAAGTGATTTTTTACCAAGTTCGCTCGAACTTGAGTGAATTTTGAGGAAATTTGGTTAAGTTCGCTCAAAGTTGCTAGATTATTATTGATATTTTGTCAAGTTCGACCGAACTCGAACTTGATATAAATTCAAGAAGTTTAGCTAAGTTCGCCCGAACTTGCTAGTTTCTCTTCAAATTCATTTGATAAGTTCGCTCGAAGTTACCTCAGGTTTATTTTCAAGTTGTTGCAAGTTCGACCGAAGTTCAAAAAATATTTTCAAATCTGAAATCACAAGTTTGACCGAAATTGTGATAATTTCTGAGAATTCTTCATTGTAGCTACAAGTTCGACCGAACTTGTAGTAAAATTAATTGTTTTCAAAGTTTTCAAGTGTTTTCAGCATATGTGTCTCGTTATTCGGATGGATGATCTACAAAGAGCATATATGACAACAGCGGGTTCTTCAAATGCCAACGTGATCCAACAAGTCAATCTTGACAACGAGATGGGCACGACTGTTAAACCGCCAAAGCTAATGAGCATGGACGAGTATGAAGGATGGAAAGAGAAGTTCACATATTTGGTTCAAGCCATGCATTTCCTAGGCTAGGTGTCATCAAGAGAGGTTATACAGTTCCGTTGGACAAACATCAGCAAGTTCTGGAGAAATACAAGTACTCCACGGCACAGAAAAAAGAATAAATTGCTGAGAAAAAGATGATCAGTCTTATCTAACAATCCGTTAAAGAAGATATTCTCGTCTTGCTACCAGAATACACGACTGCGAGAGATCTCTGGCTTTCATTGCAAAAGAAATATCAAGGAAGCGCGGAGATGATCAAGAGCAAGAAAGCTCTCATTATGAAAGAAGATTCGATATCTTCAACATGCTGAAAGGAGAGACCATGAAGCAGATGATTGAACGCTTTTGTCATCTTAATGTCCAAATGCGAAGACACGGTTTTGAGAAGACGGAACAAGAGTACATCGACAAGCTTGCAGACGCTCTACCAGATGGAGAATGGACTACTTACCTGATGGTTTTGAAAGAAATTGAAAAATGGGAATTCTTCAAGCTGTCAACATTTATCGATAAAATCAAAGGTCATGAATGGAACTCTTGAAGATTGCAAAGTCAAAGAACGCTAATGTTGTTCAAGACGTTGGTTTGTACTACAAGAGTGGAATGCAAGATAACATTTCAAGCCTAAAGATTCAGACAGCATTCAACGCAAGTGTGAATTCTTCGAAAAATTCGCAGCAGAATCAGAATCAATCATATCCTCAATATGATCAAAGTCCACAGTCTACATTCTCAAGCACTGGTTCAAATTCATCTTATCAAAGTTAAACAAATTAGAACCAACAAATAAATTCTGATTCGAATGTATTCAAATGTAACATCGCTGTTAATTTGAACAATGCTGTTTCTGAGCAAACTGCTAAGCAACACATGGCACTTCTTGCCACTGTTCTAGAATCGTATGAAAGTCTTGTAGCTGGGAAAATCGGCACTCCTGAGATGACCGCCGAAGACTACGACCAGGTGGACGAAGAAGAACTGGAGCTCATGGATATAAAGTGGTTTTAGCTTCGATTATCCGAAGATTACAAAGTTCGTTGCTCTCACAGGCAGAGATATCGGAAACTCAAGTAACAAACTGGGTTTTGACAAGACAAAGGTCACGTGCTTCAAATGCCGACAAAAAGGGCATTTCAAGAGAGAATGCAAAAACCCTGAAGCAACGGGCAATCAAAGTCCTTTCGGAGGAGGTAACGAGTATTACAAGAAGTCACTTGAGTACAAGCCTTTCCCGAAGAAGACTCAGGTTGAAATCCAAGAGAAGCCAACAATAGAAAAATTGAGAAAGCTATGGTTGCATCAAACGAAGATGATGGTTTTGACTGGAATTCTTATATCGGTAAAAAACCGGAGTTGCATTGATGGCATAAATCGTTGAAGATACATCTGCCGAAGACGCATCAGCTTTAGAGAATTCTACTGGAACAGTATCTACATCAACAACAGGAGGAAGATGAGTATATCCACATGCAGAAACAAGGAATTTTATCTCCTAATTCTTGTGAAAGTTTTGTCAGGTCACTTTGATGGAAGTTCTCAGGAACAAGCTGTCGAGGAGAAATCTGATGAAGTAGTCATTGATGTTACTCAAGAAGTGAATGCCAAAAACCTCAAGGACATTGCCAACAAAGCTTTAATGGCAAATCTAACCAAGGTAGGTCCAGAGGTAAATGAAGTTGTCAAAGTACAAGTTGTAGAGGTTGTGAAACCTTGTACAAAATGTACTGAATCATGTATCGAATGTGCCAAAAAATCAAAGATTATCGCTAAATCAATGTGCATAATGAACTTTTAAAATGCGATTATCGCACAATGAAGGAAGCATATGACAAAATGAAAGATGATTACGGCAGGCTCGATCGAAACAATATTGAACAACATGATACTGTGAGAATGTTGAAAGGAACAGTAATGGATAAGCAAAAAGCGATTAATATCATATTAACACCATTGCTGAAACTAAGCAACAACTCCAGACATGAAAATTGAAACAGAACGTGTTCAAAAACTTTTGAGAAGTTACACTTGTAATGCATATGTCATTGACCACTTTCTTCCGACAATTCCATCGGAAGAGAAACCTAAAAAGAAAATTGGTAAAGAATACAACAATGTTCCTCCACCCCTATGTGAGAAGTATTGTCATAAATCCGCTGATGGGATGGATAAGGCACTCAACATTGAGTTGTTATCTGAAAAGAAAACTGAGTTGCCAGAGAACATTGATGTAATCTATACTAAAAAAGATGATGACAATGCTGTGGTAGAGAAGGTGGTGAAAATGTTCTGAATGATTCTGATGAAGGCAGCTTTAAAAGCGCCGACTCGAGTCCAAAGAATTTTGATTCACAGTCTGAAGATGACGATAAATCATCGGATGACGATCTAAGTGATGATCCTAACGTTGTTATGTACAAGGTTAAGGATTCTGATAGATTGTACTTTGATGATAGTTTTCCGATTCAGAACATGAAGGAAGAATTGTTAGACAAATTCTTTAAACTCGTGAAAGTCACATCAGATGATCTGGAGATTAATGAAAGAAAATTCTATTCCAAACCTAAAAGAAACAACTACCGAAGGAATGGTGGTGATCATCCGGAAAACCGGAGAGCTGGGTTGGGATTAGAAGAATCAGATAAACCTAAAAAGAAATCGTCACCATATCACGAATACAAGAATAAAAACATGAATTTTGTATATGGGACGAGCACGGTTCATAAGGAAAGTTTGATTGGCAAACAATCAAATGATGAGTTCAAGAAACAAAAAGAACTTTGAGATAAAGCCAAAATTGCAAGTGGTGCCAAAACAAGTGGTGTAAAACCCACTAAAGGACATCCACATGATTCTCGGACTTGTTTCAAGTGCAACGAAATTGGTCACATTGCACGCCAATGTCCGAAATCAAAGCTGGCGTATCTTCGAAGGAAAGAAAGTTCAAATGTTGTGAAACCGAAGCATCAAGAGTTTGTAAAACCTGTAAAGATTTTGAAAAGAAATGAATCAAAAGCTGAAGTTAAACCTAAAACAGAAAAGAAGTTTGAAAATTCAATTTTCAAAAAGGTGGCACTTCAAAAGCTAATGAAAACAAGTTTTACATCAAAAAGGCTAACATTTAATCTCAAGCCTGGATTGCAAAGAAACGGTCAACAACATCAGATGTTATTAAGTCTGAGCCTGTAAAGACTGATAACATGAAAGAATCAAAATCTGAAATTGAAACTAACACTGTCAAATCTATAAGTGGTAATGTTCAAAAGATAAAAAGAAAGTGAAGTTTTCAAACATAAACATCGTATAAAATTCAGAAGATGAATATGAATTTGATTATGCTGACAAATGTGAGTTTGATTACGATGGTGGTTATCCAATTCAACCAAGACCAAAAAGGCTTGGGTCACGCTGTTAACTAATTGTTGATATGTGCAGGGGCTCCAGAGATCCGTACTCTCTAAGTGGATTTTGGATAGTGGAGCATCCAGGCATATGACGGGAATGAAAGCGTTGCTATTCGACATAAAAGCTATCAATGGTGGATATGTTGGATTTGCGGGTAACCAGGGTGGAAGGATTGTCGCCGAAGGCAAATTGTCAAATGGCGTCGTTTCATTTGATCGCGTGAATTATATTGCAGAGTTGGAGAATAATCTTTTGAGCATATCGCAGATTTGCGACAAGAAGTTCACGGTGCATTTCAACGACAAAGAATGTATTATCTTGAAGCCGGTTTCAAAATACTAGATGAGTGGATTCTGATGCGAGCACCACGTGAGAATGATCTATATGTTCTTGATATGGGCGTCGCTACCACTTCATCAAAATCAACGCAATGTTTTGTAACAAAGGCTACTGAAAAGGATTCTATTCTTTGGCATCGTAAGATGGGGCATATTCATTTACGAAAAATGAATTTCTTGGTTCATAATGATTTGGTAGAGGGAGTAAATCTTTGGAGCTTTCATATGTCTGATCACTGCTTAGAATGTAAAAAGGGAAAGCAGATCAAGAAATCTCATCCGAAGAAAATTCTGAACTCAATCAAGTTGCCATTAGAACGTCTCCACATGGATTTATTTGGTCATGTTAATGTTCGAAGTATCTCAGGAGACTTATATTGCTTGGTTGTAACAGATGACTATTCGAGATATTCGTGGGTATTCTTTCAGGAATCAAAAGACGAAACGTTCGAGAACTTGGTGATTCTGTTTAAGAAACTCGAGAATCTTTATCATCTGCCGGTCAGACGCATAGTGACAATGGTACATAGTTTAAGAATAACAAAATGAAGGAATTCTGCAACGCAAAAGGGATTCTGCACGAGTTTAGTGCTCCCTATACTCCACAGCAAAACGGAGTAGCTGAACGGAAGAACAGAACTTTAATTGAAACTTCAAGAACCATGCTTGCAGATTTTAAACTTCCAGTCAGCTTCTGGAGTGAAGCAGTTGCTGCGGCTTGCTACACGCTAAATAGAGTTCTCACTGTCAAACCAACAAAGAAGACATGTTTTGAGATGATAAACCGACGGAAGCCAAATTTGAAATTCTTAGAACCATTTGGTGCGCCATGTACTGTAATCGACTAAGATGGCAAATTCGGAGCTAAATCTTTTGAAGGTTTCTTTGTCGGATATGCGAGTCCGCTAAGAAGAGTATATGTTCCTTCGTTAGAAAGGTTATTGGAGCACAGCACGTGGATTGTTTTAACTATACGGATCCTATTCAAAGGAGAGGTGATGCGTGGCTGTTTAACTACCAAGATCTTTGGAAGTCATTCGACTTGCGTGAAGAACCGTCTGAAGAAGAAATTGCAGCGTTATACTATCTTCAATAGTCGGTGAATCAAGAACAAATTATTAGACCAATTGTGGTTAATCAACCCACGTTGGATTCTTCATCTTCCGAAGCAGGTCCGAGTAATAGCAATGTTCAAGTTGAAAATATTTCTGAAGCAGAAGTAACACCTGTTACACTTCTAATGAATGCTTCTAATGAACCAGGAACTACAACATCAGGTCCCAGCATGCCTAAGAATCAGAATTCTGACTCAGATGAAGCACCGACATTTGATGCTGATGGTGAAACTTCATCGGATGAAGAAGTTGAGCAGATATCTAACATATTGAATAAATTTGCTAGTTCAAGAAATCAGAACAAAGCTTCATCAAGTGCTCCTAATGTTGATGTGAACAGTGATCTGATTGTTTCAAATCAGCAAAGCTCAGTTGATGTTCCAACAGAAGAAATGCCGCGATCATATTCTTACCATCCTTCAACAAATATTATAGGAGAACTACAAATGGTGTGCGTACTCGAAGCCAAATCAATAAAGCACTTAGTTGTTTCTACACTCGCGTTGCTCCAACCCAGAACTACTGCTACTACTCATGTTTCATTTCTCAAATATAGCCAAAAACAGTTAATGAGGCTCTGGCTGACGAGAATTGGGTGATAGCAATGCAGGAGAAACTGTTACAGTTCGAGAAGTTGGGGTGGAAACTTGTACACTTGCCACCGAAGCAGAAAGCTATTGATACAAAGTGGGTCTTCAAGTGTAAAAGAGACGATCGGGGTGTTATAGTCAGAAACAAAACTCGGCTGGTTGTCAAGGGATTCCACCAGCAGGAAGGTATAGATTACACGGAGGTATACGCACCGGTTGCGCGATTAGAGTCTATCTGCATTTTCCTAGCGTTCGCAGCTTGGAAAGGATTTAAGGTGTACCAGTTGGATGTAAAATCTGCGTTTCTCTACGGTAAACTTCGAGAACAAGTGTACGTCAGCCAACCACCGGGTTTCGTTGATCCACTGAACAAGAACAAAGCATATCTCCTGGATAAAACCTTGTACGGACTACACCAAGCCCCGAGAGCTTGGTACGAGACATTATCGCAACATCTCGTTGGAAATGGCTTTATGAGAGGAACAATTGGCAGCACTTTGTTTACCAGAGAAGTTGGATCTCATCTGATAATTGTACAAATCTATGTGGATGATATCATTTTCGGTTCTACGGATGACAGTCTGTGCAAAGAGTTTGAAAAGATCTTGAAGAAGAAATTTGAGATGTCCTCGATGGGCGAAATGAAGTTCTTCTTAGGTTTACAAGTGGATCAGCTTCCAGACGGGATATTCATTCATCAGACTAAGTATGTTCACGACATTCTCAAAAAGTTTGAAATGGATAGCTCGAAGCCGCTTTCGACACCGCTGGCACTGAACCATGGGATTTGCGTAGACGAGACGAGAACGAAAGTTGATGACACACTTTATCGATCGATGATAGGTTCACTGATGTATCTGATGGCATCTCGCCCAGACATCATGTATCCTACTTGCTTATGTGCGAGATATCAGTCAAGTCCTCGAATGTCACACTTGCAGATAGTCAAGCGAATCTTCCGTTACTTAAAGGGATGTCCTAGCACGGGCTTATGGTATCCTAAAAACGACAATTTCGACTTAACGGGATACGCTAACTCAGACTTCGGAGTGGACAAGCTGAACTCGAAATCTACAACTGCAGGATGCCAGTTCTTTGGAACGCGTTTGGTAACATGGCAGTGTAAGAAACAGACCACGGTCTCTCTCTTAAGCTGTGAAGCGGAATACATTTGTGCTTCCAGCTGTTGCTCACAAATCCTCTGGATTCAGCAACAGATGAGGGATTATGATCTGCAGTTTCTTGACACGCCTTTATTTGTAGATAACAAAGCAGCCATCGATATAACTAAAAATCCGGTTCATCACACACGTACAAAACACATTGAAATTCGTTACCATTTCATTCGTGACTGTTACGAAAAGAAATTGGTTCGAATAGAAAAAATCCACACCGATGAACAAAGGGCTGATTTTTATACCAAAGCATTTCCACTAACAAGATTTAAATATCTAATGCGGATTAACGGTATTAAAAATTTGCTTACAGGTGCGGAAGCTGAGGTTAAATACAGATCGGACGACGAGTTCACGTAATCCGCATTGGTTTGTATGGTTTGTAAATATCTTTCTATTTTAGTATTTCTTAAAAATCTAAAATACAAAAATATGTTTTTGATTTTAGGGGGAGAAATATTTTGTAAAACACAAAAACATATTAAAAATTTCAAAAATCTACAAAAACATTGAAAAGACAAAAAGAATTCGATGTCACAAAAAAGGAAATGATAGTACATCAGTGGACTATCACAGTATGCTAAAGAAATGTAAAGTTTTAAAGTAATAAACGAGTCTTACTGTGGATGTGTCGATAGGCTTAACACGTTCAGTAAACTATTTTCGAGATATAAACTAAATTTTACAACTGCTTAATCTTGTGGATTAACACATCTTTGATATATGGACTTAGTACTCTGAAATTTCGTTTGAGAGATTGCCTGATTCTAAGATACGAGGTCTTTATAGATAGTTGATATCTGGGGTATTATACAAGTTCTTCTGATTTTGCGGAAGCAATAGTCTAGAACTTCTATAATACTTTCCCTATAAACCCTTAACTGCATGCAAACTTGAAAAAGTATCGAAAGATCTAATCATTTGCAGTGCTAAAAAGATTCCCTAAGTGGAACACACCTTAAAGACGAGCCTTCATCTCTTTGTCTTTACGGTAGTACTAACCTGAGCTCTCAAGGTCTCGCATTACCCAGATACAGATATCAATTACGCTATATTCACCTGTAAGATGAAATATAGGGAATCTTGATACGGGAGTATATTCAAGAAGTGGGAGCCGCAGATAAGTCAAGTTTCATAAATCTTACCTTAACATATCTTGAAATAGTTGAGAAACGTGGTAAAGTTTAAGTGGACAAACATATCGACAATCTAGGTTACAAGTTTAAAGCTTAAAGTCATCTAAAGGTCAACGGTATTGGTGATATGTCTCATACAACTGATATGATCCTTTAGACATGAATTCACAAAAATATGTCTGTAAATATGTTTGTACATAGTTTACATTGTCCTGTAAATAGTTTATCAGCTTTACAGATTAAAACCAAAAAGATTTTCAGTGTGTTTTACCATAAACTTACAAAAATACAAAAATATTTTGTTTCTACATTGTTTTCAGCAAACCCATGTTGGAGAACGAGTCTTCGAAGTCTGGTAAGATGTTAGAACTGGTGGGAATGTCATTGACAACGGGCTGGGAGCTAATCTGTAAAATCTAAAAAGCCAAAACGATAAAGAGTTCATTAATTTGAAACTTTGTTTTTGAAAATATCAACAGTTTGTTCGTAACGGGTGAAACCGGGGTCATTAACTTGGACTCGGCAGACAAATCAGTTAACCAAGGTCATTAGCTTGGACTTGGTCAACTGAGTGGATTTTCATAATTGGAAAAAGTTGAAAAGTTCAGGGGTTAAATTGTAAAATTTGAAAAAAGTTTTGAATCTGAGTTTGGCAAGTTCGGCCGAAGTTGCTAAACTGAATATAGTTTAACATTACAGCAAGTTCGACCGAACTTGCAATAATGGCTGGTTGATATTTCATAAGTTCGCTCGGACTTGATTAGGCTTAAGGAATGGGCTTGCAAGTTCGCCCGAACTTACCAGGGTATAAGTACCTAGTAAGTTCGGTCAAACTCATTTACTTGCAATCAAACTTTCTGAAGCGAACTTATCACAGTTGAGCGATTGAGTGAAGTTGTCAAAATCTTACCGTTACTCTGCCGAAATTTGGATTGTTTTTGGTGATTAGCACACCATTTACAATGTCTGAGGTATAGATTTGATTTTTAAACCATAACTTGGACCTTAATCGACATAATCAGATCTAAAATGTTAAAAAAGATTAGACATAGGTTCGAATGGTTAAATGAAAGAAAAAGCATGTTAATCAATACTAATCGATCATGAATATCTGATAAAATTGATCGGATTCATACAAATTGAAGTTACAGGCGATGTGTTGAAGATGACAACAAGTTCGGCCGAACTTGTTGACATGTTTCGACCAGACTTGTTAACTAAATAATGAATATAAGTTGTTAAACTTAAGTTTCGACCGAACTTCTTGGATAAAACTGAAATCTTTGAGATCATAAGTTCGACCGAACTTAGGTAATTCTGAATGAGGAAACATGTTATAAGTTCGCCGAACTTATACTTGAATGGTTGAACATGTTGTGTAAAACATGTTCGGGCGAACTTGAGCATAATCAGAATGTTTATAACACTTATCAAGTTCGCCCGAACTTGATGAAAGTGTTTGAAAATTTTGAAACATTTTTCTCGTATTGCGTGCTAGTTGTTTTGCTTTGTTTTTTCAGGTTCAAGAACCAGCAAGGGTGATTGCTATGGATTTCTCAAAATTCCATAACACGTGAATTACGCTCGACAAGACATTATGTCCATCTTTGAAAGAATACGACAGTATATTGAAGTTTCTAAAGGAAAGCCCTATTCATCGAGCGATCACGGAGCGCATAGTGTTTTATAGATCTCACACGTACCATTTCTGGACGAACACGAGTCTAAGTGATGATAGAAAGACCATTACATCTTCTGTGCAAGTCGGGAATGAGTCAAACCTATTAAAGTTACAGAAGATGATATTCGACGGATCCTACAGTTCAACGATGATAAAGACGATCCGATATTTCTTGATGAGAAGATGGTCAGAGGTTGTTTCTTTTGAATGGGTCTCAAGGGAAGCGTGAACAAGCCTACGCTGAAGAAATGGGAAGTGCCTAACTATTCTACGGCATGTTTAGACGATGCATGCGATTATTCACACTTTTAGTCACCGCAAGGCAGGTTAGACGATGTTCAAGACTATATGGCCTATATGGCAACGACATTGATCTTGAAGAAGCCGTTTAACTATTCTAAGCTGGTTTTCACACTTATGTCGAAAAACATGGATGATTCAAGGCTATGTCTTTATCCGAGGTTCGTGCAAATGCTGATAGATGTGAAATTCACTAATATAGCACGGGATCCAAATGATGTGCTATACCTAAGCCACCTCGATGATACAACTGTGAAGAAGCTTTTAAAGTTTCAGAAACAAGCGTCAGCACCAGTTGCAAAGCCAGTGTTCGGGGCTATTAAATATTCAAATTATGTTGCGCCGTCTGACAACAAGTGGAAGAAAGGCGGAAGTAGTGATGAGAAAGAGCTAAATACTGAAAAAGAATGGTTCAGATATTTCAAACCAAAATCTCGAAGCGATTGGTTCTTAAAGGCCGAAGTTGAAAAGCCTAAGAAGAAACGAGCTGCAAAGAAAGTCGATACAATGCTCATAGATGAAGATGAACCAGAGAATGTTCAAACTGAAGCAGGTTCGAGCGCAGCAGTGGTTATTGAAAGCAAAGAGACTGAAAAAGCCACGCAAGAGGATGATGTTATATCTGCTACTTCAGAGAATGATGATTCTAACGATTCTCTTGAAAGAATTACAAAGAAATCTATAGTAGAGACTGAGGCAAGAAAAGGCCAAAGAAACTGATGCTGATTTTGATCCGAGTCAAGAGAAAGAATCTGATGAAGAAAGGCCAAAGAAAAAGGCTAAGCGTACAAAGTCTTCAGCAACAGAAATTTCAAAGAAGACTACAGGGTCTCCTCAGACAAAAGGCAAGAAGAAAAAGAAAGTTCAAAAGGCAGTCAGTAAAAGATATAAGGGAAAGCTGAAAAGCGTAGAAGTTACACAAGAACCTTCTGGCACACAGGAGATAGGAGTTACACAAGAACCTCCTACACAAGAACCTCCTACACAAGAACCTCCTGTAGTTGTTACAAGTGGAGCTGAACGTCAAGGAGCTACACAAGAACCTCCTGTGACTGGATTGCTTGAAGTACTGGTTATTCAATCGCCTGTTGCTCTAACAACTTCTCATGTTGAAAGTGCTACTCCAAAGAAGACTACACCACAGACTGCTACTCCAAAGTCTACTCCAAGGGCAAGTCTGTTTGGTGATATGCATGATGATCCAATTGGTCTTCAAGAACTAAATGATTTCTTTCCAGAGACGAATGTTGATCTTCTCGAAAAGCCTGTAAAGATCTTGGAAGAGAAAGTGGCCAAGAATGAAGAAGAGAAAGCTGAGTTTATTGATAAGATGAATCAAAGTGCAGTTGAAAAGGAGATGTTGGATGATAAAGTGAAAGTGTTAGAGAATGAGCGAGAATATTTCAAAGCTTTGATCGAGAGTTTGCAGGATGCAAATGAAAAGCTTCAAACAGAGATTGCAGATCTGAAGTCAATACAAGCTCTAAATGATCGAAGATTCTCCAGGATGCAGAAAGTCTTATCTAACTCTCTGGGAATTGATTTTTTCAAAGAATATGATCGTCTGGATCAACAAGAAGCTAAAGAACGATCTGAGAAAGAGTTAGCTGCTAGTGGAAAAGGAAAAGGGGTTGAAGGTGAAACTCCTAAGTCTTCTGAAGTTACAGAGAAACTAGTTGAAGAGAATATTGTTATAGCTTCTGAGTCTGATATTCCAAAGGTTGACGAATCTGTCAAGCCTTCTGATCCATCGTTGCTTCTGAAGAAAAGGACGATGAAGAAGCAGAGAAAGAGGATAAGGAAGTTGATGAAAAGGATGATTCTGAGTATGAAGATTGGAATGTTGCTGACGATGACGATGATGATGATCAGGGTGGTGTTAGTCTGAAAATTACTGAAGCTAAAGTCTCAGATGAATTTGATTTCTCTTTGCTGATGGATGATGATTCAAACAGGATGGATGATAAGATTGGGGGGGAGTCTGGGCAGATAGGGCCATCTGATGAGATTATATGCCTAACGTTGAAAGATTTATAAAGCCGGTTGCTGCAGTACCCACTAAGCCTTTATTGTTGATGTTAGAGCATAATGTAGAGGAAGGCGAGTATGTGCACAACTATACAAAGGAAGATCTGGCCAAGTTAATCGAAGTTGATACTGAAGATCTAGAGTTTGATTTTGAAGAGGATGTGTTGAATGTTAACACATTTGACCCGAATGATTATCAATACGTTAGAAGATTTGAAGCTGATGAGTATAATAGAGTGATAGTGGAAGATTGGTCTTCTGATGATGAAACAGATCAAACTGCGAAGTACATTGGTCCTAATATTGATAGTTTTCCTACTTTTGAGGAGATGTACAAGCAGCTAGACGGAGACATGTTAAAAGAAAGGATTGAGGAATCAGTTCGAGAGGGTAAAGTACCAAAGCCGATGACAAAAGAAGAGATAGCTCAAGCGAAAAAGTCTTGGTTTAAAGAGATGCCGCGTGAACATAAGTGTCGACGTCCTCTAGCATTCTTTACGAGAGACAAAGACGTGTCATTGGGGGATATCTTAAGCTGGAGTTGGTTCAAAGAACTTAACGTATATGCAATCAAAAGAGAATTTAGAGTACAGTACTTCAAGTATCTTGCTGATTTCAAGACTTTACCATATTGGGATGTGGAAGAGCTGGTTCAGACCGTTAATGTTACATATCACATGAAAGTGATTGATCAGTTACTGTGGAAGTTGATAAAGTATGAAGCGGTCAAAGGATTCAGATATTGGAAGCCATTCATTCCAGGTCGCCGAATCAAGACTAACAAGAAAACAAGGGAGAAAGACATTACATTGATAATGAAGCGACCAAGGGCAATGAGAAACATGACGTTGATGCCGATGGAGCAGAACTTCTATCCATTGTTCAAGTGGTAGCAGATAGATCCATCGACTTGTGAAGCTGTTATTGTTTTAAAGTTTGAAGAACCCTTGGATATCACGAAGGAAAGAGTTGAAATACTTGGTTCTCAAGGCATGAGGGGTTTATGGAGGACAATCAAGATTCTTGATCCGATGTGGTTGGTTAATTACTCAAGAGAAGATATTAAATGCTTGTTCTATAGTAAGATTGTGTTTGAAGAACGAGGGAAAGTACAAGCAATGCAGTTTCAGAAAGTTGTTAATGTTTGCTATGCGCGTGAAGTAAATTCAGGGAAGATGTGGCAAACAAGCTGGAAGGAATTAGAAAGAGTTGAATTCCTGAAAGAGGAGAAGCGTCTTGAAGCTATTCATGAGAAAACTAGGAAGGCAAGTATTAGAAGATTTCAGCATATGAACAAAGTGCCTCCTACAGACCAGACGCCGGATCCTAAACAAAAGCGACGAAAGAAGCCTTACAAGAACTTCTTCGGTCGTGTGCTTTAATGTTTATAATGAAGACAGAGTTTTGAAGACTGATACAAGACAACGATGATATCCAAGGGGGAGTCTGTTGGTGCATAATGTCTATGTCTTAGTCTTATATCGAGTCTGTATAGAATAGAGGTGAATAGGCTAGCGATACGAAATAATTATGTAAATAGTAGTCAAGTTCGCCCATGGAGGTTTGGTATGTCAAGTTCGGCCGAACTTGCAGTGGCATGTTCGGGCGAACTCATGTCCATGACTAGCGAACTTGTACTCCTATATATAGCTAGCATGCCTCACTCATTTGTAACTTTGGCATTTTGGAGGCGAAGCTCTATCAGTTTGTACTCTTGACGTTTGATCAATAAAACTGATTTAAACTAATTAATTCTTGTCTATTGGTAAACACGACGTAATATTTCCGCTATTATGGACGTTAGATATCAAATTTTGGTTCCTTAGCATCAAGGATCGGTCCTACAATGCCTCATAAGGGCGTTTCGATCATTATATGACGTATAAAAGGAACTTGTGTAAAATATGATGTTATGACCATGAACATTCTGGAAAAATATTATAATTATGATATAATATCATTAGGATAACAAATATGTTAAGATCTGAGTTTGGATTGATTGTATTGTTTTAACAAACTTGATATCAGAATGATAAATCATAAAGGAATTTGCAGCGGAAAAACAGTTAAAACTTTATAACACAATCAACGAGAGAATAGTTTTCATCATAACATGTTTTCATTATCAAACAATTAGAATGATTAACAGATAACTTACATGTACGAATCACTAACTCCCCCTAAGACGAACTTACATAGAAAATAATGTACAATAAAGTGAAAAATGTGAAAAGCTAGATAGAACAGTACAGGCACTGTCTATTTATAGTACTAATCTAACCACTGTTAGTTTATGTTGACATCATCTTGATAATGACATCTAACAATACTAACAAACTCTAACCACTGCCTAACCTAAATTCTGTTTGTAAAGCACTGATGACCCTAACCGCTGATAGACATAAACTCTGATGAAAGCATTGGCAGATGTTCTTCAAAGGATGATCAGACCTTTGACTTCCAGCAGACCTTTGACTTAAGAGCAGACCTTTGACCCATCAGTGGTTTGGTGAATCAACAGACATTATAACTGGTAGAGCTTTGGCATAAGGCTGTTGTTAGAACTATCAGGGGTTTAGAAGCTGGTCTTTGGAAGGAGTGAATCTAAACTCTGTTTATTCTGGATCATATAAAGCAGACCTTTTTTTGAATTTCTATCATCTGTTCTTTTGTAGGGTTCAATCCCAACAATCTCCCCCTATAAAAGATGATGCCAAAACTCTTCTTTATTCATGATCTTTATGTCTCATCAGTTTTTCCTTGATTTGTTCTTTGAATTTTGTTTCAAAGTTCAAGGAATCTTCATCATCCTCATCCCTGCACAGTTGTAGTTCCAAAAGATCTTGAAGGTCAGCTACACTCAGGCTTAGTGCATCCTTCCTTGGCATTAACAACTTTCCCATTGGACCTGAGCAGAGTCAATACATGGGTCTTTTTATCAGAGAGCCACTTTAGTATTTTTGAGTTCAATGGGTTTCTTGGGAGAGAAGTTATTTGAGATGAGAATTGAAAAGGTGAACTTTTTGAAAGCCTTTGAAAAAGATCTTCAGCATTTGGTAAAGGCTTCAATGGTTCTTTATTCAAGTCTGGCAAAGGTTCCTTAGTGATAGCCTTCTTACTTTTGTTAGCATCCCTTTGCTGATCTTGCATATCCATCTCCAGCTGCCTCTTCTCTTGGTTGAGGGCTTGAATGGTTGTTTCTAAGACCAGATCTGCACTTAGGTTCTTAACATTTTTCCAATCTGGTGCATTCTGTCTTATTTGAGGGTCTCTCTTCATCCTATCAATTCTTTCTGCATCTTGTTTGAGAGCTTGGATGGACCACTCTTTAAACTGGTTCTCCTCAGCTTGATAGGGTTTTTCTTTCATGATGAATCTGATGAGGTTTACCCTTTGCTTCATTTGGGGATCATCTTTTGGAGAATTCACAGTCATTTTCTCATTTAATTCACTTGCATACTCTTCTATTTCTTGACTTTACTTAGCTCATGCTGTTCCAATCTTGATAGGTACGCATTTCCCTTTCCTTCACTCTCCTTTTTAGCTATGATTTTGGCTTGCCTAGTTTTTAGTTTTAGTTAATCCTCAATGGTTTTGGGATTTCTAAAGCCAAGAAGAGATGTGAAAGTTCTTTTGGATGGGTCAGCTTCTGTATAGAATTGTAGCATTTCTCCTCTTACTGCAACCAGCTCTAAAGGATATGATGTTTCCATAGGAATATTTCTTTTTGGATTTTGACCTTTTAGTGACTCAGCAAAGCTAATTTGTAGTGATGATGATTGGGTGATAGCTGGTTTTGGTATTGGATTTGTTTGGACAACAGTTGTAGATGGTATATCATTACTTTCCACTGTAGCCATTCTTCTTCTTTTCCTAGCATAAACCAGTTTTGGTGCAGAAGCATTTGTGCAAACCACTGCTGTCATGACATCTCCTGTACTTTTGGTAGTATCAACATCTGTTACTTTGACAGGTGGTTGCTGAGATGAAAAAGGCCATATGATTAAACTGTCAGTGGCTTCCCTTTTTGTACCAACAGTGGTTTTGGGACCAACAGTGGCACCCTTCATCTCTTTCTCTTTTATCCTGACATGACTCTGATCGATCCTCAATTGAGTATCTTCTTCATCTGCTTGAATTCTTAGGGTTTCATCACCTTCCTTTTCTGTTTCTTTGACAGATGTTTCAGCAGAAGTTACTGAAAGATTTTCCTCAGTGTCATTTTTCTCCCCCTTTTTGGCATCATCAACTTTTTCGAAGATAGGTGCAGAGGTAGTGCCAGTAATGAGAATTTTCTTGATCTCTTTAAGCTCTTCATGTGTGTCTTTATACCTTGCTTCAACTTCTTCTTTGAATGTTTGCACTTTTGAATCATATAACTGATTAGCATGCTGAATGTGTTGTTGAAGCAAACGATACACTTGTGTTGCAATTTTGGTGGCCTGAGCAGAGGATTGAGCAGTGTTTCAAGATTTTGCTGAATGTAACATCTGTTGCAGCACATCTTTGATATCTCCCACTGATGCCTCAAACTTTGTGACATTATCCGTCAATTTCTTATGCTTTAGCTCATCTCCTAAGTTAATAGGATCATCTGAGCTCCTACCCAAGGTGGTAGTTTTATCTAGGGTATCATGAGCATGTGATTTATCACTTGCTTCAACCTTAGATGTCCCTTTTCTTGGTACTGGGGTCTTCCCACTACAACAGATGTTACCTGGGTATCCTCAACAGTGGTTGCCTTCAAAGGAGACTTATATATGAAACTACTGTCCAGATGTAAATCAGTGAATTCAACATCTGTAGTAGCTGCTCCTATTAAACTATCAACAAGGATTTCAGGAAATCCAAGTGATGTAGCCTCCTCAACTGTTTGTGGGATAACCAAATGATTTTTGTCAGACACAGCCATTGTGGAGGTTTTGCTCTCAGTAATGTGTTGGTGAGAGTGGCCTTTTTGTGACTGACTATCAAGGGTTTCAAATAGTGATGTGGTGGTTGTTGTAAATTGAAGTGTGGAAAGTGGTGTGGAAAGCAGATTTGTCCTGGGAGATGGACATTTTAACATACTCTCAAATGAGGGTGATGTTATCAGTTGTGGGTTCCCTGTGCTTACAACATGTTCCTTTTGTGAGGAATCATGAGGAGTAATGGTTTTGGGTGGAGATCTTTCTACCATCTGCTGTGAGGAAGTAGCAGCAGTGGTTTCATGTGACTTTTGAGTTGTCACTAGATTAACTTTTGGGATCTCATATTCCAGAAGGTCCTTTTTGATAGGTTTGGTGGGTTTTGATGGTTTCTTTTTGGTCTTTTTAGGAGTTTTTGGTGTGGGTTGCACAACAGTGGTTTTGCTGCTGTGGTCACCAAGAGCAGTGGGCTCAGCAACTGGAATCTGAGGAACAGATGTGGACTCATCTAAATTTTGCTCAGACTCCCCTGCTTGTGTTTTTGAAACTTTTGACTCTTTAGCCATAAGGCAAGTATATGTTTCAGACGATAGACTATTTATTTGGAAAGGCACACCTTGAACAAGAACATGTGCACTTTCTTTTGGGATTTTCTATTTTAAGTAATATCTTAGAAATCTAGGGAATAGAAGAAAAGCATTTTCCGTTTTGTTTTTCATATTTTCTAGGTTTGTTACCAAATCATTAAATAATACTTGGGAGTAATTGTAATCAGATTTAGACAAAATGGCATACCGTAAGTATTGAATTTTCAATGGTATTTCATCAAACCTAGTTGTCTTATTTGAAACACATGTGAGCAGGGTATGAAACAAAAATTTCATAGGAGGTGGGAATTTTCCATTTTTCATGGTTAATTTTGATAAGTCTCATGTATACCCTTTTTTTCAAAACAATTTGATACTCACTTTTGGGGAAGGAAATTTTACCTTCTAGGTCGTTGATCTGAAAAACCTCTGAGATGGTTTGTGGGGTTATTGGAACCAAAATTCCTCCCACTTTTGACGTGATTGCCCAAGGTTTTTGATTCAGACTTTCAATTTCAGCATTTGCCCAGAAATCTCGAAGGGCGTTCTGATAGATCGGTGCGTTACATGTTAACAGAGTCTTGTACTTTGAGGAAGATAATACATCAATAATTTCATGAAATTATGTATTCTTCTTTGTCTTCTCAAAAGTACAGAGATAGTTGTGTGGATTTTTTTATTTTTAAGAGTGTGTTTTGGAGGTTCTTGTGTTGATTTTGCTTTGGGTGGCATGATGTTCAGAGCTTTTGAAATGGCACAATAAAAGTGAAAACTCTGTTTATGAATGAGATAGGATTTTATAGAGTTTTCAAAAAGTGACGATGACATGGCATCTGATGCAACAACTGTCGAATAACATTTGTCCACGTGTAACCTCTGATTGACAATGGAAGACAGTTGTTTGGCAAACCACTGATAGAGTAACTTATCAGTGGTTGTGACCAAGAGTTAATACTATCAGAGGTTCCACATCAGTGGATAGATTTTTCTATTCAACAGTGTTTTTAGTCTATCAGAGCTTTGAACAGACTTTAAGGATTTTATTGAAAAGTTCAATTTTAACTATTTTTAAGGATGAATTTCTAATTTTCTAAAAACATTTTATTGTTATTTACGCATGGATCACAAGAAGTATTTGGTTTTAATCTATGTTTAGCATTTCCAACCCCTAGAAATCAACCTGTCAAATATGGAAGCATCTAATGCTTTTGTCAACACATCTGCTAGTTAATCCTAGGTATGAATATGCTGTAAAGAAATCAGACCCTTTTCATAGCAACCCCTCATAGAGTGATGTCTGATGTTAATAAGTTTAAAGAAATATTTGATAATTTGCAAGGTTAATTATGACAAACTATTTTCAAATGTTTCTCAAAAATTTTAATGGCTTAACTTTTAAAACCTTTTCAATCAAAACTTCATTTACATGCTCGTCCTTGTGTTCAGACACTTTACAGAAACTCGATAGAGGTTGTATATCTCTTATGGTACAAGCTATTTTGTCTGTAAGAATAAGTTTTCAAGGACATTTAAGGCTGAATTTTGACTAATCATCAACCAGAATCCTCTCGATTCTCTTATCAGAAAAAGTAACTCCCCTTTCTAAAATTAGGGTACTACTTCAGACAGGTACTTAAGGTTTGCCTAATAAAAACGAGCAAAAACTCAAGAAGTATTATCTCCAAACTAAAAACCGAGAAGAAATACATGACCTAATATAAACAAGAAATTTCTACTATAAAAAAACTCGTACAAAGATCCGTGATACGAGAATCAGTTAGATCTAATAAATTTCCAGCAAGTTTTCTGAGAAATTTATGAATTAAGAGTTCATCTCAGTCAATGTCATGGAACTGATATGGATCCTCTTCATCAATTAATCCTGAAAACGACGTAGATTCCAACACAACAAAAACCACATGAATCATGAATTTCTACACAATCTTGAATGGTTTTTTGACAATTAAGAATGACATAATATTATGAAATCGAGCTGATCTTTTTAGGTCAAATTGACGATTAGATCAATTTGACTGACCAAGCTCTGATACCAATTGTTAAGATCTGAGTTTGGATTGATTGTATTGTTTTAACAAACTTGATATCAGAATGATAAATCATAAAGGAATTTGCAGCGGAAAAATAGCTAAAACATTATAACACAATCAACGAGAGAATAGTTTTCATCATAACATGTTTCCATTTGATAACGATTAGAATGATTAACATATAACTTACATGTACGAATCACTAACTCCCCCTCAGACCGAGCTTACACAGAAAATAATGTACAATAAAGTGAAAAATGTGAAAAGCTAGATAGAACTGTACAAGCACTGTCTATTTATAGTACTAATCTAACCACTGTTAGTTTATGCTGACATCATCTTGACAATGGAATCTAACAATACTAACAAACTCTAAACACTGCCTAACCTAAACTCTGTTTGTAAAGCACTGATGACCCTAACCGCTGATAGACATAAATCTGATGGAAGCATTGGCAGATGTTCTTCAAAGGATGATCAGACCTTTGACTTCCAGCAGACCTTTGACTTAAGAGTAGACCTTTGACCCATCAGTGGTTTAGTGAATCAACAGACTTTATACTGGCAGAGCTTTGGCATAAGGCTGCTGTTAGAACTATCAGTGGTTTGGAAGCTGGTCTTTGGAAGGAGTGAATCTAAACTCTGTTTATTCTGGATCATATAAAGCAGACCTGTTTTTGAATTTCTATCATCTGTTCTTTTGTAGGGTTCAATCCCAACAAAATATACATGTGTTTTAAAGGTTTAGACCAAACTATGCACCGTAGGGGCTTTTTGGTCATTTCCCTTATAGTTTTGACATCTTATTCGGGATTCTGAGTTCATGATAGGTACCTACTGTAAAAATATTAAAAATGAGTTTATAATTCAGTAAGTAACAAGTCTTGATGTCCACCTATGATTAAATACCATACTATGCGACGAAACGGCGTTTAAGACGTTTAAGGATGATCAAGCGTTGTTTAATGTAAATGAAGTTATAAACAAGTTTGTGTGATAAAGATATGTTATTTAATATAACATATCAGTAGGTGTTTGGTTTTTATGTAAAAGGGATGATTAAAATCAGTTTATGCGCCAAAAGGGCGTTATCGTCGTTTACAGTCAAACACAAGAACTCCTACATAAACTCAAAATATAATCTAATCCAATATCCTAAATATGTCAAATTATGATAAAACATAAGTAGGTTTCAAGTTTGGTATCAAAATCATGTTTAGAAATCGATTTAGATGCCATAAGGTATTTTGGTCCTTTTAAAGACATAATTTGCGAAAATTATCAAAACTCAGTTTATGATCCATATTATAACATCATAACATGCTATTTGTAATAACATATCAGTATATATCTCATTCATAAATCATTTTTTGATTAAAACCTTATTTTTATTAAAAAGGGCAAAATGGTCAAAATATGGCATAATGAAGAACAAATGCATAAGCTCAGATTCTGATGATGATCTTGTAGTCTAACCTTTTGGGGATATACAACATTATATTAGGATCATAATGTAACTTAAAGTGTCACACCCTGGTCATAGAGGAAGCGCAAGTGTGTGACCATGAGGTAATCATTGCATCTAATCATATGAACTAATAATAATTAACAACGAATGCCATGTCATAATTCAAATATAACCATCCTTACAAGTTTAGAAATAGTTAATATTGTTTGTTATCCCACAATAGAATTTAAGTTTCATTACATCACCAAAATAACTTTGTTTTCATCAAGAAATAGTCGAGGTTTTGACTTGTATATACCATACAAAGTTGGGATATAAAAGGCAAACCCTCCAAAAGTGGCAATCCATTGTTATGTCTTCCCAAAAGCCCGGACTCTATCACCGACATGCCTTGTTTCCTGAAATACATGTAGTTTGAAAAATTAACAAAAGTTGAGCGAGTTCATGTATTTTTTGTTTCGTATAAGTGTCATAGTATGAAATCCATCATAGAAAAACCATGTATGTTATTGTCTTCAATCATGGGTTTAAGGATCTACCAGTGGGTAGCGAGCCCCCGATATTATGTGCCATAAGTAAATAATCAACCTGAGACAACTTTGACATTTATGGGCTCACAAAAGCACCCCAGGGTATACCAACCAGGAGTGGAGCGTGTCTCAAGCTCAATAGATCTATACCTTTTGCACCTTGGTCACTAAGTGATTAATGGTTATCTTTGTGTCCTTGTCCTCAATATCCTACTTACGCTCATTGATCATTATCATTTTCTAAACCCGTAGCTAACATACGATTTGTCATGGACATGTATTTCCCCCCGAGTGTTATAAAACCGAAAATATTTAAAAGAAAAGGGGGACATGAACTCATAAGTTTGCATTCTGTAAGTCGTACAAGTGATTCGAGTGTCCGTACACGTGTATACGCTACATGTGTATTCAATTCATTAGACCCTTAGGTCTTAGTGGACTTCGTACAAGTTGTTCACCTTGAAATATATTGTTATATATTCATTTGCTTTCCTTGAACAACTTTATTATTTTTATAGTGTTGGTAGCTTGTGTGTTTTATTATTTATCCATATATATTTTATATATATATTTTCGGCGCGTAATAAATTGCGTGTGAATGGGCCTTGCCCTTCACTTGTCTTCGTGCCACGCACGCTTGTCATTGGGCCTAGCCCATAGGTTCTTTGTCATTGGGCCTAGCCCCTGGATTCTTTGTCATTGGGCCTAGCCCATGGATTCTTTGTCATTGGGCCTAGCCCATAGATTCTTTGTCGTTGGGCATAGCCCATGTTTGTATATCCTTTGGGCCTAGCCCATGTCTTTTTATATTTGGGCCTAGCCCATGTCTTTTATGTATTTACCAAATTTGAGTTTGGGCCTACCCCATTTATTTTTGTATTTGGGCCTAGCCCACAATAAAAAATTAAATTGAGTCCATTTAGTGAGAAATCTTATACTTGTATATTTTACTAAGTATAATTTGCCAAGTATTCTCATATACTTATATTTCTTATTTAGTAATATTTATACTTTTTAAACTTCCAGATTTTTGTTATCAAAAATATATATTAGTTCGGTGTCAAAAATATATATATTTTTGGAGATGTCGTCGTGATCGTGTTTAATATATATTTTTGTGTCGATAACCCCCACGTGTCGTAGTAATCTCCTCGTAACATCGACGTGCCCTCTTAGAGTCGTTGACCATATAAATTCTTTTATTTCACCAAAATAATTTTTATATTTTTCATGTCAAGTGAAAATATTATTATTTCATGAGAATATATTTTTGTAGTTCGTCTGTTGTCTCATCCGTTCGTTCGTCCGCTTTCGTGGTATTTCTTTATATATTACTTAGATTATTCCAAAGTATCTAAATACATACATATATCACATAATATACACATTTTGACGTTTCTCCAAATACATATATTTTCCCAAAGATTTATGTATATATATTTATAAGTTTAATTCTTTTATTTATGAAAACCATTTCAACTAATTTAGAAACTTACTTGGATGATTAATACTTAAAACGTTTCATCAAAAGCTCATTTAACCATGATTAAAATCCTTAATTGCAATTAGCCATTTTAATCACACTTTAACCCCTAATTAATCATGATTATGATTTTAGAAAATTTCACCACAATTCCCTCAAAATTATAGTGTTTACCACGTTATAAAAACGTATTTAAATCATCAATCAAGTTCCAAATCACCACTAATTCATCAAGTTTTACCCAAATCATATTTATCACATGTAATCACATATTCCATCAAAGATTTCTTATGAGCATTATTTTAAGTTAACTTCCAAGACTTCGAGTTAACCACTTTCATAGTTTATTAGAAATTTCCAAGACTTTTACATCACTTTTTATAAATAATGTCTTACAAAGTTGTTTTAAATAAAAACTAAGTTGTTAGGGTTTTGAAAGTCTTGAATCGTGTTCATTACATGTCTTATCTTACCAAAAATCCCTAATCTAAGTTCATACACATAATACTCATGATCTTTGAAGTTGATGATCTTGTATGATTTAAACATATAGGTGTTTAAATCATATTTTTAAGTGCATCATGGCTAGATTAATACTAATCTAAAATACTACATAAAACAAATCACAAGATCATAATAACATAAACTTTAAACAACTAATCTTAACAAAATCAACATAATCAACATGATTACACCAACTAGATACACTAATCTACACAAATAAACACATAATAGGTTTAGATTAGTAGATTATTAGCTTTGATATTAGGGTTTTTGTTTAGATTTTTATTAATCTTCAAGATAATCAACTTGTATATTAGTAATCAATATGAAGCTTAAAAACAAGGGTTTGAAAGCTTACAAAGTTGCACAGCTAGACAAGAAAATAAGAAGATATTTAAGCTCCAACCAAGCTCCTAATGCTCCTCCATGCTTTCCATGTCCTTAGGTGATCTTGAAATGGGTGTTCTAGGCTTAAAATGGTAAGTTTAATGGATGAAAATGGTGAGGTTAAGGGGGTTTGGGTTGCCGTGAACAAGAGGGGGACAAGAGGGTGTTTTGTTGATCTTTGAAGTGTTGAAAATGGTAGAATGATGAAAGGAGGTGATGGTGTAGTTTTTATTATAACATGCCATCTTTAAAAAGTCAAGAACAAATCTTAGGGGCCATACTCCATCCATCACTTTCAACCAAATTCAACAAGTTGGTGTGGCCATGGGGACCACCAAAATCATGAATGAGAGGGGGGTAAAATGTAAATTTTTCATGTTAAATGTCTTAATTACTAGATATTTTGGCCATTAGTTTAAGTATAGTGATTAGGTTTTAAGTACACCATTAGAGGGGTAATTAGGGATTAGGACTAGAATTATTGTTAATTAGTTCACTAGAATAGTAGAAATGGTGTTTAACTAGTTTAAATGGTTCCTGGTTAGGCGTCGGTGCACTAACGATACTTTTATGTCATACCGATAAAGATTTTCCGTGAGTTATAAGTCTACAATCCCAAGGATGTATGGAGTGATTTGGAGTCCCAAAATAAGCTTAACTAGTTCACTAGCTTCTCCGTGTAGTTGTTATGGTGTCGGAAATACCGCTTACTAGCTCGTCGGTTCGCTAACGGACTAGTTATGTCCATACCGATATAACACCAGAAGCTTATAATTTTGGACATTCCAGTGATATCCTTAAATTATTTTAGTGTATTTTTGTTGGGATTGAACCCTATGAAAGGAACAGATGAAATAAAGCCAAACAACACTATCCGAGCTTTGGTTCAACTATCAGAGGTTACAACCTCTGATGTACTTATACTGCTTTCCATAAAGACTGATCATCCTATCACCTGCCTTCATAAAGCTTCAAGGTCTGCCAGAGTTAACAAGGACACAGGATAGGAATCAGAGTTTAGTCATTAGCTTAGTTAATCAATGTAACAGTGCCAAGCACTGATAGTTAGTATAAGCAGTGTTTAGAGTTAGTTACATATTGTTTCCTGTCACTATCAACACTGACGTCATCAAAGATGCTCAGAGGTTAGATAATTAGTATAAATAGGCAACTCTTGTAACCTTTAAACTTGTCTCTTAAAAGATCAACTTTCGCATATCATCTTCTCTGCATTTTCTCATTACCAAATTGTTAATTGCAAAGGTTGAAGGGGTGTTTGTGAATCACATGCAAGTTAATTAACTTGAAAGCATGATGATGATGAAAACAAACGACCATTGCTTGTAGTAAAAGTTTTCCATCTTATTCCGCTGCAAATCTCTTTTAATTCAATCATTTTCCATTTTTGAAACAAAAACTACAAGTAATTCAAACTCAGATCTTATCAATTGGTATCAGAGCTTGATTCATCAAATTCGATCTAATAATCGATTTGGTTCAAACAGATCAGCTCTCTTGCTATGCAGTTTGGTTGTTTTTGTTTGATATTCAAAGTTTTTACTACGTTCAAAGTTTTTAAAAACAAAATCTGAAAAAAATCAACTGAAAATGTCTCAAAACACACAGGATGCCAATTCTGCATCCTTGTTCAAACCGCCGATGCTCAAAAGAAATGAATATTTCATTTGGCAACGACGGATGGGTCACATCCTTGCCCAGCAAAACACCGGTTGCTGGAGATCTGTTGCTTATGGACCACACGTTCCAATGGTTCCAAGCACAGAAGATCCAACCAAACAAGTGCCAAAAAATCCTGAAAACTTTTCGGAGCAGGATTTCTAGAAAATTGAATTGGATGTTAAGGCATTTAGCATAGTTGCTTCGGCCTTACCCAATGAAATTTATGCTGGTCTACTCCATTGTAATAGTGCAAAGGAGTTATGGGATGCACTTAAGGAGCAATTCGGTGGGACTGAGGAAGTGATAGAAAGTAATAGAGAAGTTCTAAATCAGCAGTATGAAACGTTTTGTCACTTGAAAGGAGAGTCTCTAACACAACAGTTTGAACGTTACAGCTGTCTCATCAGTGAACTTAGACTGGTTAACATGGTTCTACCTAATTCGACTGTCAATAGTCATTTCCTTAGATCGTTACCAGATAAGTGGGAGACTGTAGCTTATGTAACAAGAAAATCTGTTGGGTTTAAAGATATGTCGTTGACACAACTTCATGGGATACTCCTCACTTATGAGAGAGAGTTGAACCAGAAAAAGAAGTTGCAAGAATCCGGCAAAATGACTGATGATTACTCATTGGGTAATACAGCTCTTTTTGGCCAAGAAGAGGGTTCTGGCAGCAGTAAGGACCAACGTTATGATCACTATATAGATATTACATCTGGTGGGAACTTTGGATCTGAAACATATGCACCCAACTATGCTTTTGCTGCTAGTGGGGAAAGCCAAACCTCTAACAATCTATCCTTTGAGCTGAATGATTTGCAACACACTGAACCTTCTGATCTTGAAGAAATGGATATTATGCACCAACTGGCCTTATTGAGTGTTAGGGCTAGTAAGTTTTACAAGAGAACTGGTAGAAAATTCCCAGGTTTGCATGGGGGATTGAAGGTTGGGCTGGATAAATCAGAAGTCAAGTGTTATAAGTGTAATAGGCTAGGACACTTTGCCAGAGAATGCAGGTCTCAAAGTTCTGGACCAATAGTGACTCATCCTGGCCCTAGACCTCAGCACACACAAAGCACTGCTCATTATTCCCAATATGCCCCTGCTCAACATGTTCAAAACACTGCCCATTTTGCACACCCTGCTACCACTATTCTAGTGCATTATGTTCAATCCACTGCTCCACAAATTCAATATATTCAGGCACCATAACATCCTCAAGTGCTTGTACAACAAGCACCCATTGTTACACAACCTGCTCAAACCACTGCTAGTCAAGCAGAGGTTGGTCAACAAAGCTTTTTCACACAAAGTTATGTTGACTGGAGTAGTTTGCCTGAGGATTTGACTGATGAAAACTTTGCTTTAATGGCCAAAAATGATGTTGAACAAGAATTTTGTTTAATGGCCTTAGAGACAATTGCTGAAGGTGTTGAATATGTGGAGATAGTGTCAGAATCTGATGAAGTTCAAGTCTGTGATGAAACAGTGGTTTCAAGTGAAGAAAGAGAAAATGCTGCTGATAAGGAAAAGAACTTTCCTATTGACCCATGGAACATTGATGTGTGTGAAGATGAGTGCGATTGTGCTCTTATGGCTGCTACAAAGGTATCATCTCAGATCCTTAAAGATCTATGTTCTGACAAATGCATCATTGTTTTTGCAAACATCAAAAAGGTGAATGAAAACCTGAGAAACAAAATTTAGAAGATGAACTTAATTTTGAAAAACTGATTAAAGAGTTAAAATCAAAGTTAAGTGCAAAAGGATTCTGAAATGAGTAGCCTAAGACATGAATCAAGCATAACCAAGGACCAACTCCAAACTATGGTAGAAAATACCCAGTTTGTAAAAAGGAGTTAGAAGAAACCCAAATCACTTGTGAAAAATTGGTTGAGTCCTTCAAAGGTTATGAAATTATGCTTGATGCTCAGACCAAGAGCAACATCAAGTTTGGTGTAGGTTTTAGAGCCTATGACCAAAATGAGAAAAATGTTGCTAAAATTGATTCTGAGTTAGTTGAAGTTGTCCCTACAAATTTGGCTGGTGAAGAGATAAAAATCACAGATAAAGCTGGAAACAAAATTGTTTTGGAAAAACCAGAGGTTTCAACAAAAGATAAAGAAATTGAAAAATATCAGTTTAAACCAACCTGGTCAGATGAATGTGATATCTTAGAGAACTTTAAGCCAATGGACTTCACAACCACTGATGGTATTAAAGCCCCAAAAGCACTGGTGATCCCTATCAAAGATGTGTAAGCAGAGGTTACAACCACTGCTGAGAAAAAGTCTGATAGGAAAAGAAGAGTAAAGATTAAAAACTTGTTTTGTGAATTTTGTGAAAAAAGAAATCATGTGGCTGCAGATTGTTTTCTTTTAAAAGCCTATGACATTAACAAAACTTGTGTTATCAAAACTCTTCAAAATGCACCATCTGCAGCAAAACAAATCACTCAACTCAACAGTGTGCCTATCTAAAAAACTATGAACAAAAGGTAAAAGAGATCAAGGCAAAAGCACTTGAAAGAGACAGTTCAGGTTCTATTGGAAATAAATCTAAGCAGAGTTTTGAACCAATTGAAACATGTGTTACAAAAGCCTTAACCAAATCCTTTGTTCAAAGAGAGGTGCAAGTGATAGATGCCCCACCTTCAAACTCATTTCCAAGAGGGTATGGCCAACCAACTTATAAAAAGGTTCCTCATGCTTATGAAGGCTACAAAAAGTCTTCAAAGCAAAGAGTAAACATGCACCCTTATGGATACAATCATCTGATAGGTAATGGTCAAGAGCAGATGTTACAAGAAATCAAAACCACTGACCATTGTCCTAGACTTGAGGCTGGACCATCTGTGACCCCATCCAAAGCCATTTTGGCTTTGGAGACCAATTTAACTGATCTATTTACTTTATGTGCAGGGACCCTCTACTTGCCTTGATAGCTTATGGTATGTAGATAGTGGAGGTTCCAGGTACATGACAGGATGTAGAGCCCTTCTTAAGGACTTCATGGCTCATGGGGGGTGATATATCTTTTGGTAATAACTCAAAGGGAAAGGTCTTAGGGTCTGGGTCGGTTTTGGCTGGTAAACTCAAGTTTGAAAATGTGAATTTGATTGACAATCTGAAATTTAACCTGCTGAGTGTCTCATAAATGAGTGACAGAGGATATGGATCCTTCTTCACTAAGAAAACTTGTCAAATTGTGGGACCAGAGGTTGTCAAAAAGATTGATCAAATCATTGCTGAGAGCAAAGCACAACTCAATGCACACAGAAGGGGGAATGTGTATGTAGTAGATATGTTAAAAGATAATCCTATGTCTGGAACATGCCTATTCTCAGTTGTTTCTAGCAAAGAGACTGAGTTATGGCATAGAAGACTTGGACACACAAATCTTAAAACTATCACCACACTCTCAAAACAAAGTCTTGTAAGAGGCTTTCCTCACAAGCAATTTTCCTGTGATGAACATTGTGTTTCCTGTTTAAAAGGCAAACAACATAAAAGATCTTTCAAATCAATTGAAGAGTCCAAAACAAGCCAGTGTTTACAACTGTTGCACATGGCCTTGTTTGGCCCAGTGCAAATCATGAGCTTAAAACACAAAAGGTATTGCTTAGTGATAGTTGATGATTTCTCTAGGTTTATATGGACCTTCTTTCTTCATTCTAAGGATGAAACTGCAAGCATTTTGCAAAACTTTGTCAAACAAGTAGAAAAGCAATTTAATTTTCGAGTAAAAATATTTAGAAGTGACAATGGAACAGAGTTTAAAAATAGGGAGTTTGATGCTTTTTGTGAGTCAAAAGGAATTGTTAGACAATATAGCATTCCAATAACTCCAGAACAAAATAGGGTGGTTGAAAGGGAAAACAGAACCTTAATTGAATCAGCAAGAACTATGTTAGCATATTCTGGTTTACCCCTGTCCTTTTGGGCAGAGGCTGTAAACACTGCTTGCTATGTTCAAAACAGAGTTTTGATTAACCCAGGCATCAAAAGACTGCCTATGAGATTTTATATAAAATCAAACCTCTGATTTCATATTTTAAAATTTTTGGCTGTCCATGCTTCATTTTGAACTTAAAAGATTCTGTATCTAAGTTTGCAGCCAAAATTGATTGTGGTTATTTTCTGGGATACTCAACCACTGCCAAAGCCTACAGAGTTTTTAACTCTAGGATAAAGTGTGTTGAAGAAACTTTGAATGTGAAGTTCAATGAACTATCATCACTGAAAATCCCAGCAAATCCTGTAGAGCTTTTTGATTTAGATAAATTTACATTTGCTGATGTTTCTATCAAGCTAAAAAATACAGGTACACCACAATCATCTGAAGAAGATCAAGATCAAGGATATGACTGTGTGCTTCGACAAATAAAAGTCTATTCTTCAAATAGAGGATCAAGTGCTACAAGCTCTTGTGTAAACTCTGCCACTTCTGGGTTAACAATGGTTGATCCTCAAACCTCTGCCAGTTCACAAAATCAAACATCTGTTGATAAAAATCCTACATCTGGGCACCAAAATCATCAGAATGTTACCTCTATACCCCCAATACCACCACCACCATTCTCATAAGTGGCTGATACTTCAATTTCACCAGCAGAGGTTAGCTCAGATGATACACATTTGCAGCCATCACCTCAAAATGCTATTGTTCCATACCAAGGTGATTTGATTTATCTCAAAAGTCATCCAGCATATCAAGTTATTGGCAACTCAAATCTAGGGTGCTCACACGAAGCCAATCCCAAAATATTTGTCTTTTTGCTGGTTTTCTATCACTCATACAACCAGTCAAGTACCAAGAGACACTGAAAGACAACAGCTGGGTAGAGGCCATGCAAGAAGAACTCCTTCAGTTCAAAAGACAACAAGTTTGGGAGCTTGTGCCACTGCCAAAAGATGTAAGTCCAATTGGCACAAAGTGGGTCTTCAAGAACAAAACTGATGAAAGGGGTATTGTTGTCAAAAACAAAGCAAGGCTCGTGGTTCAAGGCTACAGCCAGGAAGAAGGTATAGACTATGATGAGACTTTTGCTCCTGTAGCAAGGTTAGAAGCTATTCGCCTGTTCTTAGCTTTTGCTGCTAACCACAACATAAAGGTGTTTCAAATGGATATAAAGAGTGCATTTTTGTATGGAAAAATCAAAGAAGAGGTGTATGTCTGTCAACCTCTAGGTTTTGAAGATGCATTCTATCCTGATCATGTCTACAAGCTCAACAAAGCATGGTATGGCTTGAAACAAGCACCAAGAGCCTGGTTTTTCAGATAGTGATTTTGCTGGGTGTAAAACTACAAGGAAGTCCACATCAGGAGGATGTCAATTCCTAGGTGATTGTCTAGTGTCTTGGCAAAGCAAAAAGCAGGTTGCAGTTTCAACATCCACTGCTGAGGCAGAGTATATTGCTGCTGCTAGCTGCACTGCTCAACTCTTGTGGCTTCAAAACCAGTTGCTGGATTTTGGTATAACTGCACTAAAGACTCCACTCAAATTGGACAGTCAAGCTGCTGAAAATATCATTAAAAATCCAGTTTCTCATTCAACAACAAAGCACATTGACATCAGACATCACTTTGTGAGAGATTGCTATGAAAATTTTTTTCTCTCAAATACCATGGCTCCCAAATCCAAATCTTCAAAATCCAAAGCTAAATCGCAAGAAGAACCTCCACCTTTCACTCTCATAATCAAAACCCACACAACTACACTGCTATACTTGAAGAAAACGACGCAAATACTCGCTATCATCCAATGATTCGAATTTGCAAAAGTCTAAATTCTTGCACATGTTAACCGTCAAAGCCCCCATTTACATTGATGCTCTTCGTGATTTCTGGAAAAATGCAAAGGTTCACTCATCTGCTGATGGTGTTCCTTATACAATAATTTCAAGAGTAGGGGGAGTGTTGATGCAAATTAGCCCCCAATCGATCTCTCAAGTTTTCAAGTTAAATGACATACAACACCCTGTGTCATATCCAATTAATGAGATCCAAGCAGAGTTTCTGGAAAGAGGTTATATCGGCCAGATGAAAGGTATGACCATTTTTAAACCTAACTTTCCTACTGAGATGAGATTTTTATTTCACACCATTCTTACTTGTCTCTCAGCAAAATCCACTGCGTTCAATGAAATCCCATTGAACATGCAATATCTGGGGTATGCAATTTTAACTGACACCGATTTGAACAACTCCTAGATATTTTTCAATGATCTTGTGAATAACTTTAAAAATATTGAAAAAAGAAAAGCTTTTTTCATGCATCCACGTTTCTTGAGTGTTTACTTACAAGATCAAATTAAAAGTCCTGCAAGTAAAATTGGCGCTGTGGTTAATCCAGGCAGCCTTAATCATGAAACTTTCACCAGAATAACAAACCAAGATAAAGTTGAGAAAACACAAGTAGAGGAGGATGAGCAAGTTTTACCAGAACAAAATGTTCAATCTCAACCTCTTGCTACTGAGCCCACTGCTCTTGATGATCAGGGCAACACAACCGTTGCCCTGAAACCCACACCAAAAATTTCCAAAAAGAAAACCAAAACAATCTCCAAAAAGCCCACCAAACCTAAAAAGGGTCCTCTGGAAGATGAGATCCCAGAGGTTAACCCTGTGACAGCACCAAAGTCACAAACCACTGCTGCTATTTCTTCACAGCAGATGGTTCAAAGATCTCCCACTGGCTTTGAAACTCCTCCTTCTTCCTCACAAAAGGAAAAGGTTGTAGACACAGGGACACCACTTTATGAAGCTCTAGATCCACTTGGATCTATCTTCCACAGCCCCTCTCCCAGGGCAATGTCGCTTTCTAAAAAACCACCTTCACCAATACCTTCACTTCCACCCACAATTGTACCATTGCTGAATGCAATTGAATTAGTTTAGACACAAACCAGCACTTCTCAACAACCTATTACTTAGAATAAACTTCATCCAATGGCTACATCTGATTCTTTATTCATTGCTAGCCCATCAGCAAATGAAGAGGCTACATCCCATGGGTTACATGTAACCCTTGGTGATATTTCAACACAAGCAGCCACTACAATTGCTGAACTCCCTAGTTCTCAGTTGGACAGTGGTTTCATTAATAAGACTTGGTTGAAGGCAACTACTGCTGAGGCAATAATTGTTACCTCTATTGTGGGAAGTCCCCAGTACCAAGACAAAGGGGCATCTATGTTTGAAGCTGGTCCTAAAACCACTGCTCATGATAACATAGATATAACTACCACCACTGGTAGGAGTTCAGATGATCCTATTAAATTAGGTGATGATCTAAAATACCACGTTTTGACAGAGAGAGTGACCAGAATAGAAAACTCTGATGGTGAAATCAAATATTTACTAAAGCAGATGATAGCTACAAAAAGTCAACCCTCTGTTCTATCCACTGCTGATCTCAAAGAAGCTCTTAACCCTCTGTTTCAACATCAACAACATTATTTGGATTTACAACACAAGCATCATGTGAATAATGATCGAAACATGTTTGAATCAAGGTATCAAGACACTGCAGCAGATATTAAAGCCATCAAAGCACATCTACTCTCAACGGCCATGCACCTCCAATGGTTATATTTGTTACAACAGATGAAGCCAAAAGGGGAGAAACCTTTGGGTCCAAAGAAGCAAACAATAGATAATGATAAGGCCAGACCTACATTGAACATTCCAAGGCCTGATGGTTCAAAGAAGCTAGATTTAACTGAAGAACTAGTGGCCAAGGCAAGGGCTAGTCACAAGAAAAATGTGATTGAGGAGAGCAGAGTGTTGGTTGAGAAAAAGATTGATCAGCAAAAAGAAAAAGGAGAGGTTGGTACTTCATCAAAAAGAGCTCCTGCTAGAAAAGCCAGGCAACCAACATCCACACCTGCTAAAACTAAGCCCGAAACCAGTCCAACCATTAAAACCTCTGCCTCTAAAAAACCTATCACATCTTCAAAACCACAACCCAAATCCACACAAGCAGATGTTACAGCAACTGTTGTGTCAACATCTGTTGATACAACAGAGGTTGCAACAGATGCATCTCTATCCACTACCATAATCACATTTCCCACATCAACTCAACCATTATCTACACCACCAAAAGTCCCACAACCACCATCACCCACCTTAAGGTTTAAAAGGAGAAAAATCACAAAAGTGATAAATGATGATGAGATCTCTGCACCTCTTCCACTATCATCAACACCAATGATCCCCACATCAGAGCTTACAACTTCTTCAACTCTTAAAGTCATTCCTGCAGCAAAGGTGTACCCTCTTGATTTACTAGGAGTCAGGGAAGAGATTCTAAGTTTCTTTTCAGAGGAGGACCCTGACAAAAGAACAATTCTATCCCTTGATGGCCATCTAAGACCAGCAAATGTTGATGCTTATCTAGAATTGAAAAAGAAGCAAGCAGAGGATATTGCCAAAAGAGAATCAGCTGTTAAAAATGATAGAGAAATACAGATCATCATGTCCTTTCAACTGAGTAAGGTCACCATTCTGCAAAACTTTGTCAAGGATCTGAGCAACCAGTTGTCAGTAAGGGAAGATAAGTTGCTCAAGAGTGAACTCATTGAGTATATCATGGAAAATAAGATGTAAAAGGCAACAAGGCCTCAGTTCAGGGATTGGAGCATAAATGAGCTGAGAGAAGAAAACAATAGAATGCAAGAAATGTTGAAAGACCCTCTAAAAAGCCAACTCCTCCCAACTGGGATTTATACAAGAAAATATCTCTGAAAATGTCTTGAAGTTGAAGAGAATGAAGCAAGAACTGATTCAAAATCATTATGGTTCCAAAAACCAAGTGATGAGATGGGGTGAGGTGAGGGTGTTAGACACTTACAAAAGTTTGGAAGAAAGAAGGAAAAAGGATCCATCCATGCCTCCCAAGCCTGAATACTCAAAGAAAGATGCTATCCTCATAGCTCAACTCTCTAAAAGGTCCAGCTCAACATCTGCCCATTCAACACTTGCCCTACAACACAGGAAAAAGCAAGGGGAGATGGATGAAAAGATTGACAAAGAGTTTGAGGATACATTTATCAAAGAAGGAATTCAGAATATGATTAATTATCACACAGATGATACAAGTGCCAAGCTGGCTAAAGACTTATCAATGTTAGATCATTCACAAACCTTAGCAATAAAAGCTCCTTCAAGAAAACCATCAGACCCAAAAATTCTAAAATGGAAGGTCGACAAAGACACCCATGAATTGACATTGCTCAAGTCTGATGGTGTAGCCACTAAACTATCCATGGAAGATGCTTATGAGCTTACAGTAGAAGACTTCCAAGAACTACTATGTTTAGAGCTGGTGAAGGATGCTGATGACATGGAATCTCTTAACTTTGAACTTCAATTCAAAGGTCAAATAAAAGAATTCCTTCTGAGGAATAAAAACCAAGAATAAAGTGTTTTTGGCATCATCTGTTCCAGGGGGAGATTGTTGGGATTGAACCCTATGAAAGGAACATATGATATAAAGCCAAACAACACTATCCGAGCTTTGGTTCAACTATCAGAGGTTACAACCTCTAATGTACTTGCACTGCTTTCCATAAAGACTGATCATCCTATCATCTGCCTTCACAAAGCTTCAAGGTCTGCCGGAGTTAACAAGGACAAAGGATAGGAATCAGAGTTTAGTCATTAGCTTAGTTAATCAATGTAACAGTTCCAAGCACTAATAGTTAGTATAAGCAGTGTTTAGAGTTAGTTACATATTGTTTCCTGTCACTATCAACCCTGACGTCATCAAAGATGCTCAGAGGTTAGATAGTTAGTATAAATAGGCAACTCTTGTAACCTTTAAACTTGTCTCTCAAAAGATCAACTTTCGCATATCATCTTCTCTGCATTTTCTCATTACCAAACTGTTAATTGCAAAGGCTGAGGGGGAGTTTGTGAATCACATGCAAGTTAATTAACTTGAAAGCATGATGATGATGAAAACAAACGACCATTGCTTGTAGTAAAAGTTTTCCATCTTATTCCGCTGCAAATCTCTTTTAATTCAATCATTTTCCAGTTTTGAAACAAAAACTAAAAGTAATTCAAACTCAGATCTTAACAATTTTTCATTTAGTGTGTTTTTCATCATCTGTTAGAATTATGGAGGTCCAGAATTGCCGAATTATTGTTACGGACGGATTAATAATGTTATATTTTTAACCGATCGGACAATTCTTTATTTAGGGCGTTGTACCGGAAAGTTGTGTAATATTATAAGAATTATTCCCACATTAGTATTTTCATACGTATGGACTCAGTTATGTCATTCATATGCCTTGATTCATTGTTCTGTTCGGTCCAGTGGTTGTTGGTATGAATAGTGCAACCGTGAATAGTGCGCCCAACAATCTTTACAACACTTTTAGGACATAGTTTTGGTTATTTCGCGTTGTAATGGAAACTAATAGATGTTATATCATGTTTTACTTGTCCTAATATTTGTTATACGCTGTACGACCCAGTTACGTAAATTAATTACGTTTAAATGCATGAGATTATAAAATAAAGTAGGTGATTAGATTGTACGGAATTACCGGTTATTTTCCGTTTGTCACATACTCTCCCCGTTAAAAGGAATTTCGTCTCAAAATTCACTTTGACGCATCCTCTGAAGGATTCTTCTCGAATAGGTGGGGGTACTTTTCTTTAATCTGATCTTCACGCTCCCATGTGTACTCTGGTCCATGACGTGAATTCTAGTGGACTTTGACTAGCTTAATTCGACTCCTCCGAGTCTTCTGGATTTTCCAATCCATGACCACAACAGGTTCTATGGTAAATTGGAGCTTGTCATCAATATAAATTTCATCCGCTGGGATGATAACTATTTCATTTGTTGGACTTTTCTTTAGATTGGACACATGAAATGTGTCGTGTATGTTATTTAGTTCCTTTGGCAGTTTGAACTTATAAGCAAATGTACCGACCTTAGCCAGAATTTCAAACGGTCCAATATACCTCGGGTTTAGTTTTCCATGTTTCCCGAATCTAGCTACGCCTTTCCAAGGCGAGACCTTTAGTAATCTTTGTCTCCGACCTCGAAGGAGAATGGTTTACGTCTACGATCTGTGTAGCTCTTTTGTTTATCCCGAGCTATCTTGATCTGCTCGCAGATTTTGAATATTTTGTCTGTGATTTCTTAGACTAGTTCGGGACCAATGAGTATTTTTTGTCACCTACTTCCGCCCTACATAGCGGAGATCGGCACTTACGTTCGTAAAGTGCTTTGAATGGTGCGGCCTTTATACTGGTGTGATAACTGTTATTGTAGGAAAACTCTACCAATGGTATATGAGTATCCCAATTTCTGCCTAAATCCATCACACAGGCGCGAAGCATATCTTCTAAAGTTTGGATGGTTCGCTCGCTTTGGCCATCAGTCTGCGGATGAACATGCCATGCTTAGATCTAAACGAGATCCAAGAGAGGCTTGAAATGATTGCCATATCCGCGACACAAAGTGACCATCTCTGTCGGAGATTATTGACACTAGCACTCCATGACGTGCCACAATTTCCTTGACGTACAGCTCACCTAACTTCTCGGTGCTGTCTTTTTCACGAATTGCTAAGAAGTGAGCTGACTTAGTTAATCGATCAATAATATCCCAGATCATGTCATGACCTCGAGAGGTCCGTGGCAACTTTGTAATAAAATCCATTGATATCTGTTCCCATTTCCAAACGGGAATTTTGGGTTGCTGTATTAGTCCAGATGGTTTCTGATATTCGGCCTTGACCTTCGCACAAGTTAGGCATTTCCCAACGTAGGTCGCAATATGTCCTTTGAGATTAGGCCACCAATAATACTCTTTCAGATCCTAATATATTTTATCAGATCCTGGATGGATTGAGTATTTTGATTTGTTTGTTTCATCTAGTACCAAGTCTCGTGATTCTCCAAAATAAGGAATCCAGATTCTTCCCATGAAATACAAGGTTCCATCTTTGTTTGGTTCCATTTGTTTTTCCATTCCCCGTAACGATTCTGTTGGAATGTTTTCTAGTTTTAGAGCATCTTGCTGTGCATCACGCACACGAGTAGTAAAGTTCGTCTGAATTGTCATCTCTAAAGCTCTTACTTGTAGTGTCTTGACTCGTTTCTTCCGGCTCAAGGCATCTGTCACAACATTTGCCTTGCCCGAGTGATACTTGATCTCACAGTCATAATCATTTAACAGTTTCACCAATGTCGTTGGCGCATATTTAATTCTTTCTGATCGAATATGTGTTGAAGAGTTTTATGATATGTGAATATCGTACACGTACTACCATATAAATAATATCGCCAGATTTTTAGAGCAGATACCACTACGCCTAACTCTAGGTCGCGAGTGATATAGTTCTTTTCCTGAACTTTTAACTGACGTGACGCGTACGCGGTGACCTTTTCACGTTGCATCAAGACGTAACCCAAACCTTGATGCGATGCATCACAGTACACCACAAAGTTATCGTTACCGTCCGACAGGGATAATATCCGTGCCTTGCATAGTTTATCCTTCAACATTTGGAAAGCTGATTCTTGTTTTTCTCCCTAGTCAAACTTTTTATCCTTTTGTGTAAGCGATGTTAGCGGCTAAGCAACTTTCGAGAAGTTCTCGATGAATCTCCGGTAGTAGCCCACTAAGCCTAGAAATTATCGTACTTCTGCGGGAGTCTCCAGAGCATTCCAGTTTTTTATGGCTTCTATCTTAGACGGGTCAACCTGTATCCCGTTCTTGTTCACTACTTGACCGAGAAATTATACCTTGTGAATCCAAAATTCGCATTTTGAGAATTTTGCATACAGTTTCTCCTTCTTTAATAGTCCCAATATAGTTCTCAAGTGTTGTTCGTGTTCTTCCTCGGTTCGTGAATATATTAATATGCATCAATGAATACGGCGGAAGCATTTGTTAAGCCAAAGGGCATAACAAGGAACTCGTAATAACCGTAGCGAGTCCTAAACGCCGTCTTAGGAATACTTTTCTTTCGGATTCTTAGTTGACGATAACCTGATCTTACATCAATCTTGGTGTAGAAGCCCGAGTCTTGTAGTTAGTCGTATAAATCGCCAATCCTTGGTAATGGGTGCTAATTCTTAATGGTCAGTTTCTTCAACTCTCGATAATCTAGGCACATCGGAGAGCTTTCGTTCCTCTTCTCGACCAAGGCACCGGAGCTCCCCTTGGCGAGGAACTTGTTCTAATGAATTCTTTGTTTAACAACTTTTGAAGTTATGAATATAGTCCTTCCATTTATGACGGAGCTAATCGGTATGGGGACTTCGCTTCTGGTGTGACTCCCAGCACAAATCAATGCGAAACTCGGCGTGTTGTTGCGGAGGTAACCCAGGCAAGTCTGATGGAGAGACTTTGAGGGAATTCCTTCACAACGGTTATTTCCTCCAATCTTGGTTCCTCAGTTTCCTTGTCGACTACCTAACCTAGAAAGGCTATGCAACCTTTCCATCGGCACTTCTGGCCTTCATGCAATTTTATAATTCCTAGAGGCTTCTTACGCTTCTTTCCGTGTACTACCAGTGTTTCTTTGTCAGACAGGGGGATATGGATAGCCTTCCCCGGACAACCTACTTTCACTCGGTTATACGTCAACAAGTCTATGTCAAAAGCTACATCATAACAACCCAGATAAACAGGTAAAAGGGTGATATTAAATTCTCATTCTCCAAGTCCCCTAATGCATCCTTTTATAACTTCTTATGGCTTGAATAATTTACTGTTGACAAATCCTATAAAATGCGGGAACGTCTAACTTACATGACTTTAGGTTAAGCATACGTTAAAATTTGTGGAGATGAAACTAAAATCAGCACAAGTATCAAAAAAATGGATGCGAAATGTTGGTTGATAGGGGAAGTGTTGGTGGCCTTAAATGATTCTCATGACTCAGCTAATTCCCCATTTGCTAACTTGATAGCATGTCTAATTTACTTGACTCTAATTCTAGTATATGCTTAATACCTAGAAACACCAGCTAAACTTATCGTCGGTATCAAAGGAATTGACACATAATAACTGTAGGTTAGAGCGTACGCATGATGACATCAAGATCTTGTGGGGTATCCGTAGTTTCTAATCGCTGACACTTTAATTCATTAACCTGATCCATTCTTAACACGTTCATGTTTGAAGTGGCCCCCATACCACACTTAAAATCCTAGTTCTTGGTTAGGTCTAACTAACTTATTGGTTTCTGTCTTGTGTCCTGTTCCACCACCCTTCTACTCTGGGCCCTTTTGCAAGGGCCCTCCTGAGGAAATGTTCACTTATCACATCTAGGATAGTTATCAACATACTTCTTGGTGCTCACATCAATTTTGGCAGCAACTGCCTTCGTTTCTATTATCACGGGTGTTCCCTTTCGTTTGTTATTCACTCTCAATCCTGCCTTAAGGGATGAGTCTTTTCGCTTCCCATCGGTAGTAGATGCCGTGAACGTTTCCTTTTTTTTCTGCACCTTTCTTGGATAATTTCCAATTCTCACCACATCCTTAGTGAGACTAACTGTGAGAGTTACTGTTTGAGTGATGAAGGTAGGGTGGGATGGTGTGGTTATGCTTCGGTTCTTAAAGACTAAACCCCAAATGTAACGCCCAATGCGTTTGATTTCAGGTGTTTGAGTATGGAACAACTCTTAAGAGATCGTGAAAGCGTCGACTATAATTAACAACGTTGGCTGAAATCATGATCGAGATGTGGGATTCCGTTTCCACCCTTTGAACTCTAATCAGCGAGCAATATTCTTCTCGCTTAAAATTCTTGAGTTCTTCCTATGATAACCTCTGCGTAGTATTGCTCCCTAAAGTTTGTACTTGAAGATTTCACCAAGTTGATGCTGCATTTAGCGGGAGACTCTTTGTTTACCTAATTGTCTCGCGGCTTACGTTCCGAGAAAGCCTTAGAATAAAACCTTGTATGATCGCATCTTCAGGTGTAGCACTGCCACTCGTTCCCAATCTATTAGGATTCGAACCATTTGATCCACCGGTACCACCAGTACCGTCACTAGTGTCGACTATATTACTCTCGTGTCGTGCGATTTCTGCAACTTTATGTCCTTCCATAAGAACTCTAGCTCGGCTTAACTGGCAAGATGCTAACTAACTAACCCTCTTTGTGTGTAAACTTTCTTTTTGGTGCCATGTTCCTTCTTAATACTCAATATTAAAAGTAGCTAGACATATATTTGGATAAATATAGTCTATCGTGCGCTAAAGAATAAAGTATGCAATCGGTCATGGAAACTTCAAGATTGCATTGCCCATACATGTTGAAACATTGATAACGCGAATGACAACAATCCAAATATGTAGTACCTCTCGCGTGTATCAGCCATATGTCTAAGTGGAAAGGAAGTAACTTTTTGAGGAGGAAAAACCAAACGGTCGTCTCCAATCCATATAGCATGTATTCCATACTTCATGGACCTCGATCGTTCCAAGTAGGAATAATTCTTTGCCACTCCATCCCGTGTGACGAATAGTTGATATCCCCTGAGCTCCACGAGGTTTGACTAGATTGTTATAATTTCCATAGATATCAAATAGAATGCAATAAGGGTGTTGAAGCATGGCTCGTGCCATACCATCCCTTGGAATAAGACAAATGTCAATGACGGAGTTTAACGTAATCTCTTTTGCAGTAAATAAGATAAGGTGCGATAGATTGCATGGTAGCAACCCATGTACAAGAGTTCTAGACCATTAAGGAAACATCCTCCCCTGGGGGCTAACTAGTTTTGTTTGTTTAGATGACTAGTCTTAATCGACTCGTGATATAGACTGAATGTTAGATGTGAACAAGTACGTGTGGTGTTTCTATATCGTAGGGTGTTATAGCAACCATCCCGGTTAGTGTTCTTCTAGATAGAAACTTGAACAACTTAATAATTTCAAATGGGTAGTGTTCATTAGCTTGACCCGCAGAGCCCACCAGGATTCCCATGCACTACAAGTTGTTATTACATGGGCCCCTGTAATAATAACTTGCCTTGCATGGTCACCCTAGCATTCTCTCGTTCAAAGCAGACGATCAGTCACAGAGAGGATACTACTGTCTACATACCTTCAACGTAGGAGGGACCTTCGTGATGGCCCATGTGCTAACGTCCGTTGACATTACTTGCAAAAGGGCATGCCGTTAGACGAAATAGAAATAGAGAGAATTTGTAACAATAACAACTAGAGGGGGACCTTCAAGGTGAGCACTTCACCTTCCTTGTCTAGATAATAGTGCCATCAATCATGATTCGTATGAGTCATAGGGACCTCATCCCACTAAGAGAGTTGTTTTCCAAAGTTACTACCTCCGTCTCGCCATCGCTACCGAAGCCAGGCGCCTCCACATCCGCGGGAAAAGCAGTCATTTATATTGAATCGAGCTTAAGGTCTCACTTAGAAACCATGTCCGCCATAAGCTCCACAATGAAGGCAAGGTTGATACTCTCATCGTGCGAGTCAAGGCAAATAATAATATCCATAGTAGAAGGTATTTCGTCCTTGGCAAAATATTCTGTACCGCACATACATAAATAAATTATATATAAAATCACTATATCTCATGCCATGTTATCATATTTGTTCTTCAGTTTCACGTGTAATCTTAATGTTTTCGTGTCTATCCACTATAGACTAATCATGTATGAATCTTTATTCATTACTTATGGTTGAGCTCGTGTGATAGATCCTCATGTTATTGAGACACAATGAAAACCATTTGTCATTTTGTCATATTTCAGAAAGCATTTTCGTGATGTTGTAAACTCTTGTTTTCATGTGAGAGACCTTAGTGATTGTAGACCAAACTTTTAAAAGTTTTTCCTCGGTAATTGAAGCTCTGATATCAATCTGTCACACCCTGGTCGTAGAGAAAGCGCAAGTGTGTGACTATGAGGTAATCATTGCATCCAATCATATGAACTAATAATAATTAACAACGGATGCCATGTCATAATTCAAATATAACCATCCTTACAAGTTTTGAAATAGTTAACATTGTTTGTTATCCCACAATAGAATTTAAGCTTCATTACATAACCAAAATAACTTTGTTTTCATCAAGAAATATGTCGAGGTTTTGACTTCTATATACCCATACAAAGTTGGAATATAAAAGGCAAACCCTCCAAAAGTGGCAATCTGTTGTTATGTCTTCCCAAAAGCCCGGACTCTATCACCGATCATGCCTTGTTTCCTGAAATACATGTGGTTTGAAAAATCAACAAAAGTTGAGCGAGTTCATGTATTTTTTGTTTCGTATAAGTGTCATAGCATGAAATCCATCATAGAAAAACCATGTATGTTATTGTCTTTAATCATGGGTTTAAGGATCTACCAGGGGGTAGCGAGCCCCGATATTATGTGCCATAAGTAAATAACCAACCCGAGAAAACTTTGACATTTATGGGCTCACAAAAGCACCCCAGGGTATACCAACCAGGAGTGGAGCGTGTCTCAAGCTCAATTGATCTATACCTTTTGCACCTTGGTATCTTTGTGTCTTTGTCCTCAATATCCTACTTACGCACATTGATCATTGTCATTTTCTAAACCCGTAGCTAACATACGATTTGTCATGAACATGTATTTCCCCCCGAGTGTTATAAAACCAAAAACGTTTAAAAGAAAAGGGGGACATGAACTCACAAGTTTGCGTTCCGTAATTCGTACAAGTGATTGTCCGTACACGTGTATACCCTACATGTGTATTCAATTCATTAGACCCTTTGGTCTTAGTGGACCTCGTACAAGTTGTTCATCTTGAAATATATTGTTATATATTTATTTGCTTTCCTTGAACAACTTTATTATTTTTATAGTGTTGGTAGCTTGTGTGTTTTATTATTTATCTACATATATATATATATATATATATATATATTCGACGCGTAATAAGTCGCGTGTGAACGGGCCTTGCCCTTCACTTGTCTTCGTGCCACGCACGCTTGTCATTGGGCCTAGCCCATAGGTTCTTGATCATTGGGCTTAGCCCATGGATTCTTTGTCATTAGGGCTAGCCCATAGATTCTTTATCATTGGGCCTAGCCCATGGATACCTTGTCATTGGGCCTAGCCCATAGATTCTTTGTCATTGGGCCTAGTCCATGTTTGTATATCTTTTGGGCCTAGCCCATGTCTTTTTATATTTGGGCCAAGCCCATGTCTTTGTATATTTGGGCCTAGCCCATGTCTTTTATGTATTTACCAAATTTGAGTTTGGGCCTACCCCATGTGTTTTTGTATTTGAGCCTAGCCCACAATAATAAATTAAATTGAGTCCATTTAGTGGGAATCTTATACTTGTATATTTTACTAAGGATAACGTGCCAAGTATTCTCATATACTTATATTTCTTACTTAGTAATATTTATACTTTTTAAACTTCCAGATTTTTGTTATCGAAAATATATATTAGTTGGTGTAAAAAATATATATTTTTGGAGATGTCGTCGTGATCGTGTTTAATATATATTTTTGTGTCGATAACGCCCGGGTGTCGTAGTAATCTCCTCGTAACGTCGACGTGTCCTCTTATAGTCGTTGACGATATATATTCTTTTATTTTACCAAAATAATTTATATATTTTTCTTGCCGAGTGAAAATATTTTTATTTCATGAAGTTAGATCGCTCCTGAATAGCTCGGAAACCTAATTTGTATTTAAATGTCCAAATAGGCGGAAACTAAGTGACATGTTATTCAAATATGCAAGAATTACTCGTTAATTGTCTGTTTATTGATCATAAAGTCAATTACATTCGAGTTCCGGATCCGACAGAGCTTCGCCTCTAAGTGTGCAAAAGTTTCAAATGAGAAACCATGAGACACATATATATAGTGAGGCAAGTTCGCTTTGGAGACTACAAGTTCGTGCGAACTTGTTTGAACAAGTTCGGCCAAAGTTGTTCACACTTCAACTTTTCGGGCGAACTTGATCTCCTAATTACATAAATACGACATTTTCTAACGTAATCTCATCTATTCTAAACTATATCAATATAAGACAAAGACATAGACATACTGTACTAACAGACTCCCCCTTGGATATCGTCTTCGTCTTGATCAGTCTCTTCAAAAGCTCTATTTTCCAATCTTCTATCTGCAACGCCCAAAGAAATTCTTATATGGCTTTTTCCTTCTTTCTTGCACTGGAATTGGAGTTTGATCAGTAGGTGGCACTTTTTTCATAAATTGAAAACGTCTAAGTCTCGCCTACCTAGTCTTTTCATGAAAACGTTCCAGACGCCTTTCTTCCTTCAAAAACTCTTCTCGTTCTAACTCTCACCAACTTGATTCCCACATCCTTACAGAATTTCCGCCATCAATCTTTTGATACTACATTGCTTGTACCTCTTCACGCTTCTCATAACAAATCTTGTTGAAGAATAGACATCGAATATCCTCCTTTGAACAATTCACTAGCCACATCGGGTCTATTATGCGTATCGTTCTACATAACCCCCAAAATCCTTCCTTTCGAAGCACTTCAGCTGATCTTTCTTTTGTAATATCCAGATGTTTTTCAAATCTCAACACTATAACTGCTTCACACGTCCTTGGATCAACTTGCCACCACTTGAACAAAGGATAGAAATCTTGTTCTATTGGCATCAGTGGCATGTTCTTCATTGCATGTGGACGCTTCATGATCAATGTTATATGTTTCCCATTCGTCTTCTTGTTTGTTTTAATTCTGCGTTTAGGTATAAACGGCTTCCTGTATTGAATACTTTTGTTGCTTCAAACGTTATCATTTCCTATAATAACTGATCAATAAACTTCATATGGTAACTCACATTCCTTGTTTGCACTAATTCCTCCACATCCTAGTATGGTAGTGTACTGAAATCTGCAAAGTATTTAAAGTATTGCACTCCGAATTCCCGTTTAATGTCATAGACATTCAACTCTTTCAACTACCCCCAGCTTAGGATATCACCTAATGACTTGTCGGCATCTCTGGTAAAGAATGCTAATGGACGTCGAAACTTTCTTTCTCTAGGCATTTCTTTAAACCAGGTCTTTTTAGCTTCTGCAATCTCAGCTTTAGTCATTGGCTTCGGAATCTTTCCTTCATGAACAGATTCTGCAATCTTTTCTTTCAACAAATCATTATCCAACTGTTCGTACATCTCTTCAAACGTAGGAAAACTGTCAGTGTTCAAACCAACATACTTTTCTGCTTCATCTTTTTCATCCATCTGATATATCTTCAATAATGACTCTATCATAATCATCAGCATCAGATCTTAACAACTTCCTCTTCAAAGTCAAAATCAAATGATTCAACATCAACGTTAAGCAGTTTTGCAAGATCTTCCTTTTTCATGTTATGAACAAACTCTCCTTCTTCAACGTTGTGCTCTAACATTAATACCAATGGCTTTGTAGGCATCGCAGCAACAAGCATTGCAACAATAGCATCAATCATATCTTCATCAGTTTGCCCTGCTTGTCCTGTCTGCCCCCTTATTTTGATCTTCTATCATGTTTACATCATCACTTAGTAACAAGGAAAAATCAAATTTATCGGACACTTTAGCATCAATAACCTTTAATCCAACTCCTCCCTGACCATCATCATTATCATCGTCCTCAGCTTCTTCATCATCCTTTTATTCTGTTTCTTTCTCTTGAATGATTTCGGACTCAGAAGCTTTAGCAGCATCAACAGTTTCAATCACATGCTCTGTTGTCTTAGGCATACCTGCAATCACATGTTTACCCTTTCCCTGTTCTGCAAGTTCTTTCTCTGCCTTTTCTTTCGCCTCTTGCAAATCCAATCGTTCGTATTCAGCATTGAAGTCAATCCCAGACTATTTGATAACACTTTCTGTAGTCTAGTAAACCTTCTGTCATTCAATTCCCTTTCAGATCGTAATTCTGCAATCTATTTCTGCAATCTTTCGTTGGCATCCTGCAGACTTTCAATTAGTGCCTTCAAATAACCATGATCTCCTTCTATGAATTTCACCTTGTGATTCAGAATTTCCTTTTCGACTTAGCTTTTTCAGCTTCATTCTTTGACACCTTTTCTTCCAGAACTTTGACCCTTTTCTCTAATTCATCAACATTTGATTCTGGAAACAAATCGTTTGTTGGGATTGAACCTTTGGAAAGGAACAGATGATACAAAGTCAAAACACACCATCCGAGCTTTAGTCCAGCTATCAGAGGTTTCTATCCACTGATAGGCTTTTACTGCTTTCAATAAAGAACATTGCTCCTATCCTCTGACAGAAGAAACTCTCAACCGCTGATAGAAGAATACAAGATCAGAGGGTAGCAAGCAGTGTTTAGACTAGTCTTAGTTAATTCAATGTAACAGTGCTATGCACTAATAGCTTTAGTCTACCATTACGTTTGTTAGCTGTCACTATCAACCATGACGTCATTGTAAGACGATCAGTGGTTAGATAGTTAGTATAAATAGGCGCTCATTGTACTAGTTTTACTTGTCTTCTTAAAAAGATCAATTATGCATATCTTCTTCATTTCTTACTATCAAACGATCGTTATTGGGCTAAGGGGGAGTTTGTGAATCACTTGCAATAGTTTAATTACTTAAAAGCAAGATGGTGATGAAAACAAACGACCAATTGATTGTTGTAAAAGTTTTCCATTGATCTGCTGCAATTAGTCTCTGTTTTCAATCATTTTCCATTATTTGAAACAAAAACAGCAATCAATTCAAACTTAGATCCTGACAATTGGTATCAGAGCTGGGTCAATCGATTTTGATTTAAACGTCAAATTGATTTGAACATATGAGCTCCTTGTTGCTAATTTCGTTTGATTAGTTTTGCTTGAATAGAGAGTTTTATTACTACAAAAGTTTCTAAAACACAAATCTGTTGTAAACAAGAGAAATGGCGCAAAACACACAAGATTCAAATATTGGATCCATGTTTAAACCACCTACGTTGAAACAAAATGAGAACACCAGATGTTGGAGATCCGTTGTGTTTGGACCTCATGTTCCCATGGTTCCAAGCACAGAGGATCCCCACACTCAAGTCCCTAAAAAACTCAAAAATTACTCAGAACAGGATTTCCTTAAAATCGAATTGGATGCTAAGGCTTTCAGCATAGTTGCTTCAGCCTTGCCCAATGAGATTTATGCGGGACTACTTCATTGTAATAGTGCTAAAGAGTTGTGGGATGCTCTTAAAGAGCAACTCGGTGGTACTGAGGAGGTGATCGAGAATAATAGAGAAGTCTTAAATCAGCAGTATGAAACATTTTGTCATGTAAAAGGTGAGTCACTAACCCAACAGTTCGAGCGATTTAGCTGTCTCATAAGCGAATTGAAACTGGTAGATGTGAGCTTTCCTAATTCGACTATCAATAGTCGTTTCTTAAGATCACTACCAGAAAAATGTGAGACAATAGCTTATGTTACTCGAACATCTGTTGGTTATAAAGAAATGACCCTCACACAGCTTCATGGTCGACTTCTCACTTATGAGAGAGAGTTGAACCGGAAAAAGAAGCTTCAAGAGTCTGGGAAAGTGACTGATGACTATGCACTGGGAAACACTGCTCTCTATAGTCATGAAGAGGGGTCTGGTAGTGGAAAGGATCAGAGTTTTGATCATTACATTGACATAACTTCTGGAAACAATTTCAACTCTGATCCCAGTACACCCAATTTTGCCTTTGCTGCAAATTGTGAAAGCCAAACCTCTGACAATCTGAGTTTTGAGATGAATGACTTACAACACTTTGAACCCACGGATTTGGAAGAAATGGACATCCTACACTAGTTGGCATTCTTGAGTGTTAGGGCTAGTAAGTTTTAAAAAAGAATTGGTAGGAGGTTTCAAGGATTGCATGGGGGGGGGGGGGTTAAAAGTTGTGTTAGATAAACCAAAGATAAAATGTTACAAGTGCAATAGGATGGGACGTTTTTCCAGGGAATGCAGAACTCAAACTGTAGGACCAATTGTTACTCATCCTGGCGCCAATCCTCAAAGCATTGTCCAATATTCCCAGTTTACTACACATCAAATGCAAAACACTGCTCGTTTTGCAAGTCCTGTAACAACTGTCCCTATTCATTATGTCCAAACCCTGCTCCACAGATTCAATATGTTTAAGCACCACCTCAAGTGCATGTGCAACAAACTCCACATGTCACTCAAACTACTCAAACCACTACTGCACCAGCAGAGGTTACACAACAAAGCTTCTTTACCCAAGGTTTTGTTGATTGGATTAGTTTGCCTGAGGATTTAACTGATGAAAACTTTGCTCTCATAGCCAAAAATGATTTTGAAAAAGACAACTTCTGTTTTATGGCTTTTGAGACCGTAGTTGAAGGTGATGAGTCTTTGGAACAGGAGTTAAAATCTGATGTGGTTGAATGTTGTGAAGCAGTAGTTACACCAGAAGTCACACCTGTGATTGAAATGAATGCTGCTGAGGCTGAAAAAGATAATCTATCTGACCCATGGGACTTAGAGGTGTGTAAAGAAGAATGTGATTGTGCTCTTATGGCTGCCTCGAAGGGAGCTTCTACTTGCCTTAACAGTCTTTGGTATGTAGATAGTGGAGGCTCTAGGCACATGACAGGATGTAAAGCCCTGCTTAGAGATTTTAAAGCTCATGGAGGGGGTGATACACCCTTTGGGAATAATTCAAAAGCGAAGGTGTTAGGCTCAGGATGCGTTTCAGCAGGAAAACTCAAGTTTGAAAATGTAAATCTCATTGACAATTTAAAATTCAATCTCTTAAGTGTTTCACAGATGAGGATAAAGGTTATGGTTCCTTTTTCACAAAGAAAACTTGCCAAATTGTAGGGTCAGAGGTTGTCAAAAAAATTGATCAAATCGTTGCAGAGAACAAAGCACAGCTGACTGCTCATAGAGTGGGAAATGTGTATGTGGTTGATATGTTAAAAGATAATCCTATGTCAAATGCATGCCTGTTCTCAGTCGCCTCCAGCAAAGAGACAGAGCTATGGCATAAAAGACTAGGACACACAAATCTAAAAACTATCTCCACTCTCCCAAAATAAAATCTGGTTAGAGGTTTACCCCAAAAACAATAAACTTGTGAAGATCATTGTGTTCCCTGCTTAAAAGGTAAAAACATAAAAGCTCTTACAAGTCAATTGAAGAGTCTAGAAATGGATAGTTCTTATAGCTGCTTCATATGGACTTGTTTGGACCTGTAAAAATCATGAGCAATAAACACAAAAGATATTGTCTGGTGATAGTTGATGATTTTTCCAGGTTCACATGGACCTTCTTTTTATGCTCCAAGGATGAAACAACAAACATTTTGCAAAACTTTGTTAAACAAGTTGAAAAGCAATTTGATATTCCTATAAAAATCTTTAGGAGTGATAATGGGACAGCGTTTAGAAACAAGGAGTTGGATGCCTTCTGTGAGTCAAAAGGAATTGTTAGGCAATATAACATTCCTATAATTCCAGAACAAAATGGGGTTTTTGAAAGGAAAAACAGAACTTTAATTGAATCAGCAAGGACTATGCTTGCAGACTCATGTTTACCTTTGTCTTTTTGGGCAGAGGCTGTAAACACTGTTTGCTATGTCCAGAACAGAGTTTTGATAAACCCTAGGCATTAAAAGACTGCCTATGAATTGCTTTACAAAATCAAACCTCTGATCTCTTATTTCAAAGTCTTTGGCTGCCCATGCTTCATCTTAAACATCAAGGATTCAATATCCAAGTTTGCAGCCAAAGTTGATTGTGGTTATTTTCTGGGATACTCAACCACTGCCAAAGCCTACAGAGTTTTTAACTCTAGGACCAAGTGTGTTGAGGAAACTCTAAATGTGAAGTTCAATGAACTCTCATCTTTGAAAATCCCAGCAAATGGACATGCTGAATTGTTTGATCTATCTAAATTTACATTTGAAGATGTGTTTGTCAAGACTAACCCTGCAGGTACTCCACAATCATCAGTTGAAGAGCAAGGATATGATTGTATTCTTCCAAGTTTCAAAATCAATCCTATAGGCAGAGGAGCAGATGTTAGTAATAATGGTGAAAGCCCTGCTAGGTGAACAGTGGTTAATACTCAAACCTCTGCCAGCTCTTAAATCCAAACATCTGTTGATGATAGTCCACAACAAATGGGCGAAAATCAACACACTTTCACTCCTATACCACCAATCCCTCCACCATCATTCCAATCGGAGGCTGGACCATCAAATTCACCGGCATAGGATAACTCAGATGATACACATTTGCAAGCTTCACCTCAAAATGCCAATGTTCCATATCAAGGTGATTTGATATTCCTCAAAAGGCATCCATTGGATCAAGTTATTGGCAACATTAATGAGGGTGTGCTCACAAGAAGCCAAGCCCAAAACATTTGTCTTTTTGCTGGTTTTCTATCACTCACACAGCTTGTCAAGTACCAAGAGGCACTGAAAGACAACAGCTGGGTAGAAGCCATGCAAGAAGAGTTCCTACAATTCAAGAGACAACAAGTTTGGGAACTTGTACCACTGCCAAAAGATGTGAGTCCCATCGGCACAAAGTGGGTCTTTAAGAACAAAACTGATGAAAGGGGTATTGTTGTCAAAAACAAAGCAAGGCTCATGGTTCAAGGCTATTGACAGGAAGAAGGGATTGACTATGATGAAACTTTTGCTCCAGTAGCAAGGCTGGAAGCCATTCGCCTGTTCTTAGCTTTTGCTTCTAACCACAACATCAAGGTGTATCAGATGGACATCAAAAGTGCATTCCTGTATGGGAAGATCAAGGAAGAAGTATATGTTTGTCAACCTCCTGGTTTTGAAGATCACTTCCATACTGATCATGTGTACAGGTTAAACAAACCACTGTATTGTCTAAAACAAGCACCAAGAACCTGGTATGAAACTCTATCCACTTTTCTCTTATCCATTGGTTTTACCAGAGGTAGGATTGACAAAACCCTATTTTTAAAATGGAAAGGAAAAGATTTGATGCTTGTCCAGATTTACGTGGATGACATCATTTTTGGATCCACATTTGTGAAGAGTTCAGAAAACTCATGGCAACAGAGTTTGAGATGAGTGCAATGGGTGAGTTGCAATGTTTTCTTGGTTTACAAGTCAAACAAATGCAAAAAGGCACTTTCATTCATCAAAATAAGTATGTGAAAGAACTGCTTAAAAAATTTGATATGTATGATTGTAAACCTTATAGCACACCCCTGGCAACATCCAAGCTAGTCACTATAGATGGCAAAGATGACCTTGTTGATCAAACTCTGTATAGAAGCATGATTGGGTCTTTATTGTACCTAACTGCATCACGGCCAGATATTATGTTTGCCACATGTGTCTGTGCCAGATCACAGTGAATGCCAAGAAAATCAGATCTTATTGCTGTAAAAAGGATATTCAGATAAATAAAGGTGCTCCCACACTTGGTATCTGGTATTCAGCTAATGGTAACATTGAGCTTGCAGGGTATTCTGATAGTGATTTTGCTGGATGTAAAACAACAAGGAAGTCCACATCTGGAGGATCCCAGTTCCTAGGGGACTGTTTAGTGTCTTGGCAAAGTAAAAAGCAAGTTGCAGTATCCACATCCACTGCTGAAGCAGAGTATATAGCTGCTGCAAGTTGCACTACTCAAATTTTATAGCTTCAAAATCAACTCTTGGATTTTGGTGTGACTGCCTTGAGGACTCTTCTTAAAATTGATAGTCAAGCAGCAGAAAACATCATAAAAAATCCAGTCTCACATTCAACCACCAAGCACATTGACATCAGACATCATTTTGTGAGGGATTGCTATGAAAAAGGTCTGATTTCTTTACAACATGTCCATATCAAGGATCAACTAGCATATGTTTTGACAAAAGCACTTGATGCTTCCACATTTGACAGTCTGATATCTAGGCTTGGAATGCTAAACATGGATTAAAAATAATTTTTTTTGTGATCCATGTGTAAATAGCAATAAAATGTTTTTTTAGAAAATCAGAAATTCATCCTTAAAATAGTTAAAATTGAATCTTTCAATAAATTCCTAAATCTGTTCAAAGCTCTGATAGCACAAAAACACTGTTGTTTAGAAAAATCTCCACTGATGCAAACCTTTGATAGTGTTTAAAATTGGTCACAACCACTGATTGATTCCATTCTAACAGTGGTTAGCCAAAACAACTTTTTTCCATTGTTAAACAGAGGTTACATGTGGAAAGATGTTATTCGACAGATGTTGCATTAGACGCTACGTCAGGTGCACTTTTTGAAAAACCCTATAAAACCCTGTTCTATCCCCAAACAGAGGTTTCACTTTTCTTGTGCGATTCAAAATTTTTCAAAGCCTTTCTTTCACAAATCATCCAACAATCATGGCTCCTAAAACCAAATCGAATAAGAAATCGACACAAGAAAAACCCCCATTTGTCCTCATCATCAAAACACGACACAATTATACTTCTATTCTCGAAGAAACCGACGCAAACACTCGTTATCATCCAATGATCCGGATTCTAAAAGAATCAAAATTCAAACACATGTTGAAAGTCAAAGCCCCAGTTTACATCGATTCTCTAAGAGAATTTTGGCCAAAGGCTAAAGTAAACTTAACCGCTGATGGCGAGCCCTATTCTATCCCTTCCAAAATTGGTGGCACATAACTGCAAATAAGCCCGCAATCTATCTCCCAAGTCTTCATGTTAAATGATATGCAACATCGGTATCATTTCCTTGAAGGGAGATGCAACATGAATTCGTTGAAAGAGGTTGCACCGGACAGTTGAAAGGTATGACAATCTTCAAACCTCATTTTCCAGTAGAGATGAAATTCTTTTTCCACACCTTACTTACTTGTGTCTCTGCAAAAACAACTGCTTTCAACGAGATTCCATTGAACATGCAGTATCTGGGATTTGCAGTTTTAACTGGTTCTGATTTTAACTTATCCCAGGTGCTGTTCAATGATCTTGTAACAAATTTTAAAAATATTTCAAAACGAAAAGCTTTCTTGATACATCCAAGATTCATGAGTGTTTACTTGCAAGACCAGATCAAATTAAACGCAAGTAAACAAGGCGTAGTTACAAATGCTGGCAGCCTAAACCATGAAACATTTACACGAATAACATATCAAGACAAAGTTTCAAAAACAGAAGTAGAGGAGGCTGAGCAACTTTCAAAAGAACAAAATGCTCAAACTCAACCTTCTGCTACCGAGCCCACTGCTCTAGGTGATCAGGGAAACACAACCGCTGCTCTGAAACCCACACCTAAATCTCCAAAAAGAAACCATCCAGAGCATCCCGAAAACCCACCAAAGCCAAAAAAGGGTCCTCTAGAAGATGAGATCCCAGTGGTAAACCCAGTAATCACCCCCAAAGTCACCAATCACTGCTGCTACTTCTTCACAGCAGATGGTAGAAAGATCTCACACCTACTTTGAAACTCCTCCTGCATCCTCACAAAAGGATCAAGTTGTAGGCACAGGGACACCTAATTATGAAGCTCTAGGATCACTTGGTTCTATCTTCCACAGCCCCTCTCCCAGGGCAATGTCGCTTTCTACACAGCCACTCTCACCAATTCCAACCTTACCACCCACCATGTTACCCTTGCTGAATGAAATAGAAATTGAGCAGACATTATCCAGCACTTCTCACGAACCCATCAATGAGAATATACTTCAACCAGAGGCTGGGTCTGACTTATTTCTACATACTAGCCCATCAACAAATGAAGAGGCTACATCCCTTGGGTTACATGTAACCCTTGGTGATAGTTCAACAATGGCAGCCACTACGCTGAACTCCCAAGTTCTCAATTGGACAGTGGTTACATAGCTAAGACCTTGTTGAATGCAACCACTACTGAGTCTACTAAGGTAACCTCTACTAAGTGGGAAGTCCACAGAACCAAGACAAAGGGGCATCTAAGATTGAAACAAGTGGTAAACCACTTGTTCATGATATCTTGGATACAACTACCACATCTGGTAGGAGTTCAGATGATCCTATTAAGTTAGGTGATGAGCTAAAATATCAGGAATTGACGGACTGGGTTACCAAGGTTGAAAGCACTGTTGATGAAATAAAAGATCTTTTGAAACAGCTGATTACCATACAAAGCCAAACCCCTGTTCCAACCACTACGGAGCTAAAATCTGTAATATCTCCGATCTTTCAACAAGAGAAACACTTCCTGAAACAAAAACATAAGCATCAAATGATGGAACTCAGGAATATGGTTGATGCAAGATATAATGACACTGCTGCAGATATCAAGGCAATCAAAGCCCACTTGCTCACCACCACTGGTACATCTCCTCCTACTATCATTTTTGTAACACCAGATGAAGCCAAAAAGGGGGAGAAACCTTTGGGTAACAAAAATTTGAAGATGGATGATTCAAAGGCAAGGCCTACAGTGAATATTCCTAAGCAAGATGGTTCAAAGAAACCAGATTTAACTGAAGATATCTTGGCAAGGGCAAAGAAGTCTCATAAGAAGTCTGTGTTTGATGAAGGCAAGGTGCTGGTTGAGCAAAAGATTGATCAGCTGTTAGAAAAAGGAGAGACTGGTACCTCAACAAAGAGGAGATCTTCTTCAAAAGCAAGACAACCAGGTTCCACACCTCTCAAAACTAAAGATGCTACCAATCCAACCACAAAAACCTCTGCCAATACAAAATCAACCAGATCTTCTCACACAAAACCCATATCTACCTCAACAGATGTTACAGCAACTGTTGTGCCAACATCTGTTGACACAGCAGAGGTTGTAGCAGATGTTACCACAACCACTGCCATTGTCACTTTTCCTACTTCCACACAACAACTACCAACACCACCAAGAATTCCAAGTCATCCATCATCACCTTCGATTAGTTTTAAGAGGAGAAAGGTTACAAGGTCATAAATGAAGAAAAGATCCCTGCTCCTTTGCCTCTTGCATCTGCACCAATGCTAAATCTAACCTCTGCTCCTTCAACCGAAACATCTGCTCCATCAAAAGAAGTGATTCCTGCAGCTATAAAATTTCCTCTTGATTTGCCTACAGTCAAGAAAGAAATCATATCCTTCTATGAAGAAGAAGATCCAGACAAAAGACACTTCCCTTCACTTCAAGGTTATCCAAAGCCTGCAAATATTGATCAGTATCTGGCACTCAAAGAAAAACAGGCAGAGGATATTGCTAAGAAGTTGTCTAAAGGCAAAAGTGATAGAGAAGTGCAGAATCAACTCCAGTTTCAATTAAGCAAAGTCCAATCCCTTGAAACATTCTCAAAGAATTGATCAAATAAAATTTCTTAAGCAGAAGATAAACTCTTGAAAGAAAATTACATCTCACACATCATGGAAACAAAGAAATATGCTGCTACAAGAGCACAGTTCAAGGATTGGTCGGTGAGTGAGCTTCAAGAAGAAAATGCAAGAATGGAAGCACAATCAAAAGATCCTCACAACAAACCTACATGTCCAGACTGGAATAAATACAAGAAGAATGTACCTGAAAAGATCCTAAAGCTAAGAAGAATGAAGGAAGAGCTAATTCAGAATCACTATGGGTCAAAGAATTAGGTGATGAGATGGGGGGAGATAAGAGTGTTGGATACATACAAAATGCTTGAAGCTAGAAGGAAAAAGGATCCATCAATGCCTCCTAAACCTGATTATTCCAAGGAAGATGCTGCTCTCAAAGCCCGGCTCTCTAAAAAGCCCAGCTTAACAACCGTCCAGTCCACACTTGCTTTGGTAAAATGAAAAAGGCAAGAGGATTTTCTGAGAAGGCTGACAAAGAGTTTGAGGAAGTGTTTATCAAAGAAGGAATCAAGAATATGATGGACTATCCAACAGATGATAGGAGTGCCAAGTTGGCCGAAGATTTGACAAGAGTAGCTCCCTTTCTATCCTCAGCAATAAAAGCTCCTTCAAGAAAGCCTTCAGACCCAAAAATTCTAAAGTGGAAGGTCAACAAAGACACACATGAATTGACTCTGATCAAGTATGATGGTAAAGTCTCTAAACTATCCATGGAAGCTGCTTATGGGCTTACAGTAGAAGACTTCCACGAACTACTAAGTTTAGAACTTGAGAAGGATGCTGATGACTTAGAATCTCTTAACTTTGAGCTACAATTCAAAGGTCAAATAAGAGAGTTCTTTCCAAGGAATAAAGATTAAGATAAGGTGTTTTTGGCAACATCTGTTCTAGTGGGAGAATGTTGGGATTGAACCTTTGGAAAGGAACAGATGGTACAAAGTCAAAACACACCATCCGAGCTTTGGTCCAACTATCAGAGGTTTCTATCCACTGATAGGCTTTTACAGCTTTCAATAAAGAACATTGCTCCTATCCTCTGACAGAAGAAACTCCCAACCGGTGATAGAAGAATACAAGATCAGAGGTTAGCAAGCAGTGTTTAGACTAGTCTTAGTTAATTCAATGTAACAGTGCTATGTACTGATAGCTTTAGTCTAGCAGTGTTTATAGTTAGTTACGTTTGTTAGCTGTCACTATCAACCATGACGTCATTGTAAGACAATCAGTGGTTAGATAGTTAGTATAAATAGGCGCTCATCGTAACAGTTTTACTTGTCTTCTTAAAAAGATCAATTACGTATATCTTCTTCATTTCTTACTATCAAACGATCATTATTGGGCTAAGGGGAGTTTGTGAATCACTTGCAATAGTTTAATTACTTAAAAGCAAGATGGTGATAAAAACAAACGACCAATTGGTTGTTGTAAAAGTTTTCCATTAATCCGCTGCAATTAGTCTCTGTTTTCAATCATTTTCCATTATTTGAAACAAAAACAACAATCAATTCAAACTTAGATCCTGACATCGTTCAAATCTTCCAACGAAACAGGCTCTTCAGGAATACTTCCAAATAGTTTTGACCTCGGAGTTGTCTTTAGCGTAGACTTTGGCGTACTCTTCAGTGTGTGAACTGGAATCTCTTTTGGAATAGAACTTTCTGGCTATGACATCGTTGGAGGATCTTGAGACTCTATAATTGGTATTTCAAGCTGTAGGACTGATCCTGATAGCATAGGAACCTAGATTTGATATCTAATGTCCATAATAGCGGAAATATTATGACACGGTTACCAAATAACAAGAATTACTCAATTAAAAGTCAATTTTATTGATAAACGTCAAGTCTCCAATTTGACAGAGCTTCGCTACTCCAGAGCACAAAGTTACAAATGATAAGACAATCTAGCTATTTATAGGGAAGTAAGTTCGCTGGAGAGTGTAGGAGTTCGGGCGAACTTGACTATGTCAAGTTTGGCCAAACTTGACTTCACATGTTCATCTCAAGCGAACTTGTCCCTCTATTACATAAATACTTGATTTCGCTAGCCTATTCACATCTAATCTATACAGACTCGATATAAGACTAAGACATAGACATTCTGCACCAACAGACTCCCCCTTGGATATCGTCTTTGTCTTTTATCAGTCTTCAAAAACTCTGTCTTCAAATAAAACTTTAACGCGTATGACCAAAGAAGTTCTTATACGGCTTCTTTCGTCTTTCCTGCTTTGGATCCGGCGTCTGATCAGTAGGTGGCATTTTATTTATAAATTGAAACCTTCTGAGCCTTGCCGCCCTACCTCTTTCATGTATCTCTTCAAGACGCTTTTCTTCCTTCAAAAATTCTACACGTTCAAGATCCCTCCAACTCGTTTCCCACATCTTTCTAGAGTTTACTTCACGTGCATAGCATTCATTAACGACCCTTTGATATTGCATGGCTTTTCTTTTTCACGTTCCTCAAACATTTCTTGCTATAGAACAAGCATTTTATATCTTTTCTCGAGCAATTCACTAGCCACATCGGGTCTAGTATTCTGATTGTTCTCCAAAAACCTCTAAGACCTTAAGCTCCAAACGTTTCAACTCTTTCCTTAGTAATATCCAGATGATCTTCAAACCGTAGAACAATCACCGCTTCACAGGTATTAGGATCAATCTGCCACCATTTGAACAAAGGATAAAAGTCTTGTTCGATCGGCATCAAAGGCATGTTTCTCATTGCTCTCGGTCATTTCATCACCAAAGTGATATCTTTCTCCCCTGTCGTCTTATTCGTTTTGATACGACGTCCTGGGATGAAAGGCTTCCAATATTTAAATCCCTTTGTTGCTTCGAATTTGATCATTTTCCACAGCAACTGATCAATGTACTTCATATGGTACGTGACATTCCTTGTTTGAACAAGTTCTTCCACATCCTAGTAAGGTAATGTCTTGAAGTCTGCCAGTATTTGAAGTATTGAACTCCAAATCTCGTTTGATGGCGTATACATTTAGTTCCTTGAACCACCCCCAACTTAGGATATCACCTAATGACACATCTTTATCTCTGGTAAAGAATGCTAGTGGTCGTCGAAACTTTCTTTCACGCGGCATCACTTTGAACCAGGATTTCTTAGCTTGAGCAATTTCTTCCTTTGTCATCGGCTTTGGAACTTTACCTTCACGTATTGATTTTTCGATCTTTTCCTTTAACATATCTTCATCAAGCTGCTTGTACATCTCTTCAAATGTTGGAAAATTGTCTGTGTTTTGACCGACATACTTTTCAGCTTCGTCTTTCTCATCGTCAGAAGACCAATCTTCCACTATCACCCTGTTATACTCATCTGCCTCATATCTTCGTTGATAGTGATACTCATTAGGCTCAAATGTATTCACGTTCAGGACTTGTTCTTCGAAATCAAAATCCAATGATTCTGCATCAACATCAATCAACTTTGCAAGATCTTCTTTGGAGTAGTTGTGCACGAATTCACCCTCTTCCATATTATGTTCAAGAATGAGTATCAATGGCTTTGTCAGGACTGCAGCAACAGGATTTGCAATAGTAATAGTGTCAGACATAACAATATCATCAGATGGCCCTGTTTGCCCTGACTCCCCCTCATTCTGATCATTCATAACATTCACCTCATCATTCAGTAGATTAGAGAAATTAAAGCTTTCATTAACCGTTGCATCAACCACCTTTATCCCTGTACCACTTGGATCATCATCGTTACCCTCATCGTGGTCAGAATCATCTTTCAGATCATCAGTAGGTGGTTCATCATCTTTTTCCTCATTTTCTGCTTCTTCATCATCCTTTTCTTCAGTAACATTTTCAACATCAGAAGGCTTGATAGATTCGTCAACCTTAGAAATCTCGGACTCCGAAGCTTTTGCAGATTCAATCTCTTTAACAGGTTCAGTGATTTTTTGCATACTTTCAATCACATGCTTCCCCTTACCCTGTTCAGCTAGCTCTCTATCGGCTTTCTCTTTTGCTTCTTGAATATCTAATCGAGCATATTCTTCTTTGAAATTAATCCCCAGACTATTAGATAACACCTTCTGAAGTCTGTCGAATCTCTTATCATTCAAATCTTTTTCAGATCGAAGATCAGCAATCTCTTTGTTTAATCTTTCATTTGCTTCCGAGACTTTCAACTAAAGCTTTCAAATAACCTCTATCGCCTTCAAGAAATTTCACCTTGTCAGATAACATTTCCTTCTCCACTTCATTTTGCTTTATCTGCTTCTCTAGCTCAACCTTTTCTTTCTCATTCTTTGCAACTCTATCTTCCAATACCTTGACACGCTTTTCTAGAACATCAATGTCTGATTCAGGAAAGAAATCATCTATTGAAGATCCACCGGCACATTCGGAATATCACCAAATATCTTTGACTTTGGAGTTTTTGGTGTTGATTTAGGAGTAGTAGCCTTTGGTGTTGATTTCTTTGGAGTTGAGATTTCAGTATGAACAACTTTTGGATCTGGAGATTGTACCACCGGAACTTCTAACAATACAGTCTCAGGAGGTTCTTGTGTAACTCCTGGACGTTCAGCTTCAGATGAAATGACAACAGGAGGTTCTTGTGTAACTCCTCTCTCCTGTGCACCAGAAGGTTCTTGTGTGACTTCTGTGCCTTTTGGCTTTCCGATGTATCGCCTACTTGATGGTTTCTGAGTTTTCTTTGTCTTTTTGCCTTTTGTCGTTGGGGACCCTGTAGTCTTTGTTGTTGAAGCTACTGCAGACTTCACACGCTTAGCCTTTTTCTTTGGTATCTCTTCATCAGACTCTTTTTCTAGATTAGGATCAAAGTCAGCATCAGTTTCTTTGAGCTTTTCTGCTTCCGTTTCTGTTATAGACTTCTTTGTAGCTTTCTCGAGAGAATCATCACTATCATCATCGTTCTCGGAAGTTGCAGAAATCACATCATCCTCTTGAGTAGTCTTTTCTGCTTCCTGACTCTCAATAAAACTGCTGCGCTTGATCCAGCCTCTGTTTGTACATTTACAGGCTCATCTTCGTGTATAAGCATAGTATCAATCTTTTTAGCCACACGCTTCTTTTTCTTCTCTACCTCAGCTTTTAAGAACCATTCACTGCGAGGTTTTGGCTTGAACGTTTTAAACCATTCTTTCTCAGCATTCAATTCTTGCTCATCACCACTACCATCATTTCTCCACTTGTTTTCAGCCGACACAACATAATTTTCATCTTTCAACGCCCCAAATATTGGCTTTGCTACTGGTGCTGAATCCTGCTTCTGAAACTTTAACAACTTCTTCACAGTAGTCTCATCAAGATGACTGAAGTATAAAATGTCATTTGGATCACGTGCAATGTCTGTAAATTTCTCATCGATAAGCATCTGCACGAACCTCGGATATAAACACAATCTTGTGTCTTCCATATTCTTCGACATATGAGTGAATACAAGCTTGGAATAGTTGAACGACTTTTTTAGAATCAACGCCGTAGTCATACAAGCCATATAATCTTGTACATCATCAAGACCTGCTTTACGATGGTTGAATGTGTGAATGATTGCATGCATGAGAAGCTTGTAGGGGTTTGGGATTTCCCCTTTCTTCAACTTCGGCTTGTTTACGCTTCCTTTATAGCCCATACGATAAAAACAACCTCATACCATCTTCTCGTCTAGAAAAATATGTTCATTTTTGTCGTGGTTGAATTGTAAGATCCTGCGAATATCATCCTCAGTAACTGTGATCTCTTTAACGTCGTTTCTAACTTGAACAGATGACGTAATAGTCTTCTTATCTTCACTTAGGCTTGCATTCATCCAGAAGTGATAAGTATGCGATCGATAAGACACTGTTCGTTCAGTAATAGCTCTATGAATCAGACAACCCTTCAGAAACTTCAAGATACTTTCGTATTCCTTCAGTGACGGACACAACGCCTTGTCAAGCGTAATACAAGTGTTGTGGAATTTAGAAAAATCCATGGTGATAACCCGTGCTGGTACTTGAACCTGAAAATTGACGCAAAACACTTAGCACGCATTTCGAGAAAAAAAATACATTTTTCAACATTTTTTTTATCAAGTTCGGGCGAACTTGATGTTTATAATGCAGACAAATTAAGTCATGTTCGCCCGAACATGTCATATTTCATGTTCAACAAATCAATTATAAGTTTGGACGAACTTACTTTCAACACATTTCAAATTATTACTTAAGTTCAGTCGAACTTCAAACATTTTGATTAATTCAGATTTTACTCTAAGTTCGGTCGAACTTATGGTTTTAAACATTGATTATATTGTTTTCAGATGCAAGTTTGGCCGGACTTGATGAACAAGTTCGGGCGAACTTGTCATCTTCTCCATCAAACAATGCATATTCAATCCATATCAATCTGATCACTTTTAACACACATACATGGTCGGATTATGTTGACTAACACACATTTAAGTCCAATTTGTCCATATGCAACCTAGATCTATTAGATTTTAACATGTTCAGATCTGAGTTAACCAAATAAGTTCAATTTACGGTTCAAATCTTGCATTCTCATCTCTACCATTGCAATAAGTGTGCAAATCACCTAATGCAACTAAAATTTTGGCAGCACAACGACTCTAGATCAACCAATTTTACAAATCGCTCAAGAAGACTAAGTTCGCTCAGAGAGAAATGTGACACTAATATTGAAGTTCGGCCGGACTTACAAAGCATTTATACCTATGCAAGTTAGGGTGAACTTGTAGCCCATGAACTAAAGCCCAATGATAAGTTCTGGCGAACTTACCTTTTCTCAGACAAATCCCAACAAGTTCGGTCGAACTTGTTTCAAACTAAAACTTTAAACTGTTAAGCAAGTTCGGCCGAACTTGCCTAAACTCAATTTCAATTTTCAAGTTTTTTCAATTTTAGTCCCTGAACTTTTCACATTTTATCAGTTATGAAAATCCACTCAGTTGACCAAGTCTTAGCTAATGACCTTGGTTAACCGATTTGTCTGCCGAGTCCAAGTTTATGACCCCGGTTTGACCCGATATGAACAAAATTTGTTGACTTTTCAAATTTTCAAATTTTCAACAATCAAAGTTTCAAATTAATGAACTTTTTCATCGTTTTGGCTTATCAGTTTTTACAAATTAGCTCCCAGCCCATTGTCAATTAGATTCCCACCATTTTAGCACCTTACAAGACTTCGAAGACCCGTTCTCCAACATTGGTTTGCTGTAAACAATGTAGAAACAAAATCTTTTTGTATTTTTGTAAGTTATGCTAAAACACACTGAAAATCTTTTTGATTTTAATCTGTAAAGCAGATAAACTATGTAAGGAACAATGTAAACTATGTACAACATATTTACAAACATATTTTTGTGAATTCGTGTCTAAGGATAATATCAGTTAATTGAGACATATCACCAGTACCATTGACCTTTAGATGACATTAAGTTTTAAACTCATTTACCTAGATTGTCGATATGTTTGTCCACTTTAACTTTACCACGTTTCTCAACTGTTCCAAGATATGTTAAAGTATGATTTATGAAACTTGACTTATCTATGGTTCCCACTTCTTGAATATACTCCCATATCAAGATTCCCTAGATTTCATCTTATAGGTGAATATAGCGTAATTGATATCTGTATATGGGTTAATGCGAGGCCTTGAGAGCTCAGGTTAGTACTACCGGACAGACAAAGAGATGAAGGCTCGACTTAAGGTGTGTTCCATTTAAGGAATCTTTTTAGCACTGCAAATGATTAGATCCTTCGATACTTTTCAAGATTGCATGTAGTTTAGGGGTTTATAGCGAAATTATTATAGAAGTTCTAGGCTATTGCTTCCACAAAATCAGAAGAACTTGTATAATACCCCAGATATCAACTATCTATAAAGACCTCGTATCTCAAAATTAGGCAATATCTCAAACAAATTTCGGAGTACTAAGTCCATATATCCAAGATGTGTTAATCCACAAGATTAAGCAGTTGTAAAATTTAGTTTATATCTCGGAAACAATTTACTGAACGTGTTAAGCCTATTGACACATCCACAGTAAGACTTGTTTATCACTTTTAAACTTTACATTTCTTTAGCATTCTGTGATAGTGTAGGACCGATCCTCGATGCTAAGGAACCTAAATTTGATATCTAACGTCCATAATAGAGGAAATATTACGTCGTGTTTACCAATAGACAAGAATTAATCAGTTAATCATAAGTTTCATTGATTAAACTTCGAGAGTACAAACTGACAGAGCTTTGCCCCCAAAATGCCAAAGTTACAAATGAATGAGGCTAGCTAGGTTTATATAGAGATGCAAGTTCGCCCTTGGGAGACACAAGTTCGCCCGAACTTGCCTTAGCAAGTTCGGCCGAACATGTCCTAACATGACACACATGGGTGAACTTGTCCTCATACTACATAAATACATCTTTTACCTAGCCTATTCAGCTCTATACTATACATACTCGATATAAGACTAAGACATAGACATTATGCACCAACAGACTCCCCCTTGGATATAGTCTTCATCTTGTATCAGTCTTCAAAAACCTGTCTTCATATAAACGCTAACATACACGACCGAAGAAGTTCTTGTACGGCTTCCTTCGTCGCTCTTGTTTCGGATCCGACGTCTGATCTGTAGGAAGCACTTTGTTCAAATGCTGAAATCTTTTAACACTTGCCTTCCTAGTTCTTTCATGAATCGCTTCAAGACACTTCTCCTCCTTTAGAAACTCAACCCTTTCTAAATCTCTCTATTTAGTTTGCCACATCTTTCAAGAATTGACTTCGCGTGCATAACAAACGTTTACAACTTTCTGAAACTACATCGCTTGTACCTTTTCTCGTTTTTCAAAAACAATCTTGTTGTAGAACAAGGTTTTGATGTCTCCTCTTGAGCAGTTCACAAGCCACATAGGATCTAGAATCCTTGTCGTCCTCTATAAACCCCTCATGCCCTGATGACCCATCACCTCAACCCTTTCCTTTGTTATATCCAAATGTTCTTCAAACTTCAGAACAATAACTGCTTCACAAGTAGCTGGATCTATTTGCCACCACTTGAACAAAGGATAGAAGTTTTGTTCAATCGGCATTAGCGGCATATTCCTCATGGCTCTTGGACGTTTCATAATCAATGTTATGTCTTTTTCTCCCTTTTTCTTGTTTGTCTTGATTCTGCGGCTAGGAATAAAAGGCTTCCAGTAGTTGAATCCTTTCACCGCTTCATACTTGATCATTTTCCACAATAACTGATCAATATACTTCATGTGGTATGTAACATTCATTGTTTGTACCAACTCTTCAACATCCCAATAAGGTAAAGTCTTGAAATCAAAAAGATATTTGAAGTATTGCACTCCAAACTCCCTTTTGATTGCATATACGTTGAGCTCCTTGAACCAACCCCAACTCAAAATATCCCCCAAAGAAACATCTTTGTCTCTGTAAAGAATGCTAGAGGACGTCGAAACTTACGTTCGCGAGGCATCTATTTAAACCAGGACTTTTTCGCTTGAGCGATTTCCTCCTTCGTCATGAGTGTAGGAACTTTACCCTCTTGTAGAGACTCTTCAATCTTTTCCTTAAGCATGTCTTCATCGAGTTGCTTGTACATCTCCTCGAAAGTAGGAAAACTTTCAGAATTAGGACCGACGTACTTTGCAGTATGATCCATTTCATCATCAGAAGACCAATCCTCTACGATCACCCTATTATACTCATCAGCCTCAAATCTTCTAGTATACTGATAATCGTTTGGCTCAAAAGTGTTAACATTCAAAACTTCCTCAAAATCAAACTCTAAACTTTAAACTTCAACTTCAACCAATCTTGCCAAATCTTCTTTTGAGTAATTGTGCACGTACTCACCTTCTTCCACATTATGTTCCAACATCAACATTAACGGCTCCATGGGTACTGCAGCAACTGGCTTTGCAAATCGATCAATATTTGACAAATCTATATACTCTGAACGCCCTGTCTTCCCTGACTCCCCCTCAATTTTATCTTCCATCTTATACGACTCATCATTCATAAGATCAGAAAAATCAAAGTCATCAGCGACTTTGGCTTTAGTAACTTTAATGCCAGTACTACCTTGATCATAATCATCGTCACCATCACCTACTTTCCAATCCTCATAACCTACTTCCTCTTCATCCTCTTTATCCTCTTTATCATCTTTCTCAGCTTCTTCATCGTCTTTTTCTTCATAAGCAGTGAGAGGATCAGAAGGCTTGACAAATTCGTCAACCTTTGGAATATCAGACTCATAAGCTAGAATCACATCATCGATAGACTTCTCTGCAGCTACAGAAGAAGTAGGTGCTTCACCTTCAACGTTCTTTCCTTTACCACTCGCAGCTAATTCTTTCTCAGAGCGTTCTTTAGCTTCCTGTTGATCTAGACGATCATATTCTTTGATGAAGTCGATACCCAGTGCATTAGATAACACTTTCTGCATCCTGGAGAATCTTCGATCATTTAGGGCTTGAATAGACTTCAGATCAGCTATCTCAGTTTGCATCCTGCAAACTTTCGATCAAAGCTTTAAAGTACTCTCTTTCATTCTCTAATACTTTAACCTTGTCATCCAAAATCTCTTTCTCAACCGCACTTTGATTCATCTTCTGAATAAGCTCTGCTTTTTCATCTTCATTCTGTGCCACTTTGTCTTCTAATGCCTTGACACGCTTTTCCAGAAGTTCAACGTTAGTCTCTGGAAAGAAATCGTTTAAATCATGCAGACTTATTGGATCATTGTGCATATCACCAAACACATTAGGCCCTCCTAGAGTTTTTGGTGTTGACTTTGGAGTCGCAGTCTTTGGTGTAGACTTCCTTGGAGTAGAGCTTTCAGGAACAGAAGTCATTGCAGCAATTGGATACTGAGTAATAGGAACTTCGAGTAAACCAGTCATAGGAGGTTCTTGTGTAACTCCTTGACTTTCAGTCTCAGCATGAATAATAACAGGAGGTTCTTGTGTAGGAGGTTCTTGTGTGACTCCTGTCTCCTGTGCACCAGAAGGTTCTTGTGGGGTTCTGTGCTTTTCGTCTTTCCAATATACTTTCTGCTTGCTGCTTTTCTTTTCTTGCCTTTTGCTTGAGGAGATCCTGTAGTCTTTGTTGACGAAACAGTTGCAGACTTTACACGTTTAGATTTCTTCTTTGGTCTTTCCTAATCTGACTCTTTTTCCTGATTCAGATCGAAATCAGCATCAGTCTCTTTTGTCTTTTCTGCCTCAGTCTCTGCTATAGTCTTCTTTGTAATTCTTTCAAGAGAATCATCAGAATATCATTCTCTGAAGTAGCAGAAATAACATCACTTGTGTTGCTTTCTCAGTCTCTTGACTCTCAATAACTACAACTGCACTAGAGCAGCTTCACCTTGAACATTTTCAGGTTCATCTTCGTCTACGAGCATTGTTTCAATTTTCCTTGCAGCTCGTTTCTTCTTAGGCTTATCAGCTTCTGCATTTAAGAACCATTCGCTTCTTGCTTTCGGTTTAAATTCCTTAAACCATTCTTTCTCAGTGTTAAGCTCTTTCTCATCATCACTACCATTTTTCCTCCATTTATTGTCTGGTGGCGCAATGTAGATAGAATCTTTAATAGCTTCGAAAACTGGTTTTGGAACAGGAGCTGAAGCTTGCTTCTGAAACTTTATGAGCTTCTTCACTGTTGTCTCATCAAGATGAACTAGATAAAGCACATCATTCGGATCTCGTGCTATATTCGTGAACTTCTCATCAATCAGCATTTGCACGAATCTTGGATAAAGACAAAGTCATGAATCCTCCATATTCTTCGATATGTGCGTGAAAACAAGCTTCGAAAAGTTGAACGGCTTCTTCAGAATAAGTGACGTTGCCATGCAAGCTAAATAGTCTTGAACATCATCTAAACCCGCCTTGCGATGGCTGAATGTGTGAATTATAGCATGCATCAGAAGCTTGTAGGGATTTGGCACCTCCCCTTTCTTCAATGTTGGTTTGTTCACACTTCCCTTGTAGCCCATTCTAAAGAAACAGCCACGAACTATCTTTTCATCTAGATAAATCTGATTGTCTTTGTTGTCGTTGAACTGTAATACTCTGCGAATATCATCTTCCGTTACAGTAATCGGTTTGACTTCATTGCCGACTTGCACGGTTGAAGTAATTGTCTTCTGATCATCACTTAAGCTTGCGTTCATCCAGAAGGAAAGGTGTGTGATCTATAGGAAACTGTACGCTCTGTGATCGCTTGGTGAATAGGGCTTTCTTCTAAAAACTTCAATATACTCTCGTATTCCTTTAGCGATGGACAAATCGACTTATCGAGCGTAATACATGTGTTGTGCGTCTTTGAAAACTCAATAGAAATTATACGCTCTGGTTCTTGGACCTGAAAAATGACGCAAAACAATTAGCATGCTTTTCGAGAAAAATTTCACAAAATTTTCTAACACTTTTATCAAGTTCGGGCGAACTTGATTATGTATTAAACATTCTGTTTTTAAGAAGTTCGCCCGAACATGTATTAATACTTGTTCACAATTTTCTTAATAAGTTCGGGCAAATATTATCAATCATTCAGATTTTCAAAGTCCAAGTTCGGTCGAAGATGTATTATGTTCCTTTTATTCAGTTTGTTAACAAGCCTCTTATTCAAGTTCGGTCGAACTTGACAACAAGTTCGGCCGAACTTTTCGTCTCTTTCAATACCAAACCTGTTAAACATTCAAATAACCATTTCAATCCAATTGATCATGATTCCATGGTTGTTTTTAACCGATTAACTCAACTTCAAGTTCAATTGTTTCATTAAACTCCTAGATCTATTACATTTTATTAGTTCAGATCTGAGTTTATCATTTACGTCCAAATCGTTATTCAATCATCAAATTTATACCTCTTCCATTGTTGATGGTGTGCGAATCACCACAAACAATCTAACTTTAGGCAGAGTAACGGTATCAAATTGACAAAATCACAAAATCGCTCAAAAACTTATCAAGTTCGCTCTGATGTGTTTGCTGATGAAATGAGTTTGGCCGAACTTGATTGGTATTTATACCATGTCAAGTTCGGGCGAACTTGTTAACCCCAACTTGAAAAGACCAACGTAAGTCCAAGCGAACTTAGAAGATAACAATAAGCATCCATCTGCAAGTTTGGTCGAACTTGCTTGTTTGTTAAACATGATTTGTTTAGCAAGTTCGGCCGAACTTGCCAAACCATAAAACCAATTTTTCAAAATTTTCATTTTGACCCATGAACTTTCCAACTTATTACCAGTTATGAAAATCCACTCAGTTGACCAAGTCCAAGCTAATGACCTTGGTTAACCGATTTGTCTGCCGAGTCCAAGTTAAGGACCCCGTTTGACCTGTTACGAACAAACTGTTGATATTTTCAAAATCAAATTGTCAATTTAATGAACTTTTTAACGTTTTGACTTTTCAGTTTTAACAGATTAGCTCCCAGCCCGTTGTCAATGAGTTTCCCACCAGTTCTAGCATCTTACCAGACTTCGAAGATCCGTTCTCCAACATTGGTTTGCTGAAAACAATGTAGAAATAAAATCTTTTTGAATTTTTGTAAGTTTATGCTAAAACACACTGAAAATCTTTTTGGTTTTAATCTGTAAAGCTGATACACTATGTACAGGACAATGTAAACTATGTACAAACATATTTACAGACATATTTTTGTGAATTCGTGTCTAAGGATCATATCAGTTGATTAGACATATCACCAGTACCGTTGACCTTTAAATGACTTTAAGCTTTAAAACTCGTTTACCTAGATTGTCGATATGTTTGTCCACTTAAGCTTTACCACATTTCTCAACTATTTCAAGATATGTTAAGGTAAGATTTATGAAACTTGACTTATCTGTGGTTCCCACTTCTTGAATATACTCTCGTATCCAGATTCCCTAGATTTCATCTTACAGGTGAATATAGCATAATTGATATCTGTATCTGGGTCATGCAAGACCTTGAGAGCTCAGGTTAGTACTACCGTACAGACAAAGAGATGAAGGCTCGACTTTAGGTGTGTTCCACTTAAGGAATCTTTTCAGCACTGCAAATGATTATATCTTTCGATACTTTTCAAGTTTTGCATACAATTTAGGGTTTATAGCGAAAGCATTATAAAAGTTCTAGGCTATTGCTTCCGCAAAATCAGAAGAACTTGTATAATACCCCAGATATCAACTATCTATAAAGACCTCGTATCTCAGAATCAGGCAATCTTTCAAACGAAATTTCGGAGTACTAAGTAATTATCCAAGATATGTTAATCCACAAGATTAAGCAGTTGTAAAATTTAGTTTATATCTCGAAAATAGTTTACTGAACGTGTTAACCTATCGGCACATCCATAGTAAGAGTCGTTTATCACTTTTAAACTTTCCATTTCTTTAGCATACTGTGATAGTCCACTGATGTACTATCATTTCCTTATATGACACTAAATACATTTTGAATTTTTCCTATGTTTTTGGATTTTAAAAATTTTCGAATGTTTTTGTATTTTCTCTAACATTTCTCCCCCTAAAATCAAAAACATCTTTTTGGATTTTAGTTTTTAACAAAATTCTAAACTAAAAAGATATTTACAAACCAATGTGGATCACACGAACTCGGCGTCCGATCCGTATTCAACCTCAGCGTCCGCACCTGTCAGCAAATTTTTCATACCATTAATTCTTAGCAAGTATTTAAACCGTGACAAAGAAAATGGTTTGGTATAAAATCAGCCTTTTGTTCGTCGGTGTGGATTTTTTCTATTCGCACCAATTTCTTTTCGTAGCAATCACGAATGAAATGATAACGAATTTCAATGTGTTTTGTGCGTGAGTGATGAACCGGCTTTTTAGTTATATCTATGTCTGCCTTGTTATCAACAAATAGCGGAGTGTCTAGAAATTGTAGACCATAGTCTCTCATCTGCTGTTGAATCCACAAAATCTGTGAACAACAGCTGGAGTCCGAGATCTACTCTGCCTCACAGGTAGAGAGCGACCGTAGTCTGTTTCTTACACTGCCAGGTTACCATTCTTGTTCCAAAGAACTGGCATCCCGCTATAGTTAATTTTGAATTCAACTTATCTACACCAAAATCAGAATCAGCATAGACTGTGAGGTCGAAATTGTCGTTCTTCGGGTACCACAAGCCGGTGCTTGGGCATCCTTTCAGGTATCTGAAGATTCGTTTCACGATTTGCATGTGTAAGATCCTAGGGCTTGACTAATATCTGGTGTAGAGGCAGGTTGGATACATAATATCTGGGCACGATACCGTCAGATACATCAGCGATCCAATCATCGATCTGTATAACGTCTCGTCAACTTTGGCTCTAGTCTCGTCAACGCAAATCCCGTGATTTAGAGCAAGAGGCGTAGATAGAGGCTTCAAGCTTTCCATTCCAAACTTCTTGAAGATGTCATGAACATACTTAGTCTGATGAATGAAAATACCATCCGGAAGCTGAACTACTTGCAAACCAAGAAAGAACTTCATTTCGCCCATCGAGGACATTTCGAATTTCTTTTTCATGATTCCCTCAAACTCATTGCAGAGACTATCGTTTGTAGATCCAAAGATGATGTCGTCGACGTAGATTTGAACTATAATCAGATGACCATCAACCTCTCTGGTGAAAAAGAGTACTATCCGCAGTTCCTCTGATAAAGCCGTTGCCGACGAGATGTTGCGATAACGTCTCGTACCAAGCTCTCAGGGCTTGCTGTAGACCATAAAGAGCTTTATCCAGTAGGTATGCTTTCTTCTTGTTGAGTGGATTAACAAACCCCGGTGGTTGTCTAACATACACCTTCTCGCGTAATTTTCCGTACAGAAAAGCCGATTTGACATCCAACTGATAGACGTTAAATCCTTTCCATGATGCGAAAGCTAGAAAGATTCGAATATATTCCAAGCGAGCTACTGGTGCGTAGACTTTCGTGTAATCTATCCCTTCCTGCTGGTGAAATCCCTTGACAACAAGCCTAGCTTTGTTACGAACAATAACCCCTCTATCATCACGTTTACACTTAAAGACCCATTTTGTATCAATTGCTTTCTGATTTTCTGTTAGGTCTTCAAGCTTCCACACTCCCAACTTCTCAAATTGCAATAGTTCTTCTTGCATTGCTTGTACCCAGTTTTCATCGGCTAAAGCTTCATTAACTGTCTTTGGCTCTATCTGAGAGATGAAACATGAATAGAAGCAATAGTTCTGGGTTGTAGCAACGCGAGTGTAGAAACAACTGAGTGCTTTGTTAATTTGGCTTCGAGTTCTAACACCAGTTTGAAGTTCTCCGATTATATTTGTTGACGGATGGTAGGAATATGATCGTGGCAATTCTTCACTTGGAACATCTACCGAGTTTTGCTGATTCGTGATGTTGAGATCAACGACCAATTCAACGTTTGGAGAGCTTGATGAAGCTTCATTTCTGTTGCTCGGGCCTGCAGATTGATTAAGAAGACTTGTTATCTGCTCCACTTCCTCGTCTGAAGAAGATGATTCCCTATCAGCATCAAATGTTGGTGCTTCATCTGAGTCAGAATTCTGATTCTGAGGCATACTAGGCTCCGTTGTTGTATTCACTAGTTCAGTAGAAGCATTTGTTGGAGGAGTAGTAGGTGTTGCTAACGTTTTAGAAACATTTTCAGCCTGAACACCACTATTACTTGAACTTGTGCCAGAAGAAGATGGATCCAACGTCGGTTGATTAACCACAAGAACAATTTATTCTTGATTCGCCGACTGGTGAAGATAATATAACACTGCAACTTCTTCATTAGACGGTTCTTCGGGCAAGTCAAATGACTTCCAAAGGTCTTGATAGTTAAACAGCCATGCGTCACCTCTCCTTTGAATAGGATTTGTATAGTTGAAACAATCCACGTGCTGTGCTTCAATAACCTTTCTCAACGAAGGAACATATACTCTTCTCAACAGACTCGCATATCCGACAAAGAAACCTTCAAGAGATTTAGCTCCGAATTTGCCATCTTGGTCTATTACGGTACATGGCGCACCGAATGGCTCTAAGAACTTCAAATGTGGTTTCCGTCGGTTTATCATCTCAAAACATGTTTTCTTTGTTGGTTTGACAGTGAGAACCCTGTTTAGTGTGTAGTAACCTGTTTTAGCGTGTGGCAAGCCGCAGCAACTAGTTTCAATCAAAGTTCTGTTTTTCCGTTCAGCTACTGCGTTTTGCTGTGGAGTATAGGGAGCATTAACTCGTGCAAAATCCCTTTTGCGTTGCAGAATTCCTTCATTTTGTTATTCTTAAACTCGGTGCCATTGTCACTTCTAATGCATCTGACCGGCAGATGATAAAGGTTCTCGAGTTTCTTGAATAAAATAACCAAGTTCTCGAACGTTTCATCTTTTGATTCTTGAAAGAATACCCACGAATATCTCGAATAGTCATCTGTCACTACCAAGCAATATAAGTCTACTGAGATGCTTTGAACATTTACAGGACCAAATAAATCCATGTGGAGACGTTCTAATGGCAACTTGATTGAGTTTAGAATTTTCTTCGGATGAGATTTCTTATCTGCTTTCCCTTTTTACACTCTAAGCAGTGATCGGTCACATTAAAGCTCCAAATATTTACACCTTCTACAAGATCATTATGAACCAAGAAATTCATTTTTCGCAAATGAATATGCCCCATCTTACGATGCCAAAGAATAGAATCCTATTCCGTAGCCTTTGTCACAAAACACTGTGCTGATTTTGATGAAGTGGTAGCAACACCCTTATCAAGAACATATAGATCATTCTCTCGAGGTGCTTGCATCAGAATCCACTCATCTGGTATTTTGAATCCAAGTTTCAAGACAATACACTCTTTGTCATTGAAATGCCCGTGAACTTCTTGTCACAAATTTGCGATATGCTCAGAAGATTGTTTTCCAACGCTGCAATATAATTCACCCGATCGAATGAAATGACGCCATTGGAGAGTTTTCCCTCGGCGACTATCCTTCCATCCTGGTTACCCGTAAATCCAACATATCCACGATGATAGCTTTTATGTCGAATAGTAACGCTTTCATTCCTGTTATATGCCTGGACGTTCCACTATCCAAAATCCACTTAGAAAGTACGGATCTCTGGAGCCCCTGCACATTTCAACAATCTATTTAAAAAGCAAGACCCAAGCCTTTTTGGTCTTGGGTTGAATTGGATAACCATCATCAAAATCAAACTCACACTCATCAGCATAATCGAATCCACGCTCATCTGCATAATCAAATTCATATTCATCATCTGAATTTTTGTGATGTTTATGTTTGAAAACTTTATTGTCTTTTTATATTTTGAATTGTTACCACTTGTAGTTTTGATATTTTTAGATGTGGTTTCAATTATGATTTCAGATTTTGACTCTTTCATGCTATCACTAGTCTTAACAAGGTCAGACTTAGTGATCTCAGATGTTGTTGACCGTTTCTTTGCAATCCAGGCTTGAGATTTTATGTTAGCCTTCTTGATGTAAAAATTGTTTTCATTAGCCTTTGAAGTTTCAACTTTTTCAAAAATTGAATTTTCAAACTTAGGTTTGATTTCAGCTTTTGATTCATTTCTTTTCAAAATCTTTGCTAGTTTTACAAACACTGGTTGCTTCGGTTTCACAACATTTGAACTTTCTTTCCTTCGAAGATAAGCTGGCTTTGATTTCGGACAGTAACGTGCAATATGACCAATTTCGTTGCACATGAAACAAGTCCGAGAACCATGTGGATGTCCTTTAGTGGGTTTTATACCACTTGTTTTGGCACCACTTACAATTTTAGCTTTATCTCAAAGTTCTTTTAGTTTCTTAAACTCATCGTTTGATTGTTTCCCGATCAAACTTTCCTCATGAACCGTGTTTGTCCCATATACAAAATTCATATTTTTATTTTGTATTCATGATATGGTGACACTTTCTTTTTAGGTTCATCTGATTCCTCTAATCCCAATCCAGCTCTCCGGTTTTCCGGATGATCACCATTCTTTCGGTAGTTATTTCTTTTAGGTTTGGAATAGAATTTCTTTTCATTGATCTCCAGATTATCTGATGTGACTTCATTGAGTTTAAAGAATTTGTCTAGCAATTCTTCCTTCACGTTCTGAATCGGAAAACTATCATCAAAGTATAATCTATCATATTCCTTAATCTTGTACATGACAACATTAGGATAATCACATAGATCATTCTCCGATGATGTATCGTCATCTTCGGACTGTGAATCAGAATTCTTTGAGCTCGAGTCGGCGCTTTTAAAGCTGCCTTCATCAGAATCGTTCAAACATTTTCAACAACCTTTTTAACCACAACATTGTCATCATTTGTTTTAGTATATATTACATCAATGTTCTCTGGCAACTCTGTTATTTTTCAGATAACAACTCAATATTGAGTGCCTTATCCATCCCATCAGCGGATTTGCGACAATACTTCACGCATAGGGGTGGAGGAACATTGTTGTATTCTTTACCAATTTTCTTTTTAGGTTTCTCTTCCGATGGAATTGTCGGAAGGATGTGATCAATGACATATGCGTTACAAGTGTAACTTCTCAAAAGTTGTTGAACACGTTCTGTTTCAATTGTCATGTCTTGGAGTTGTTGCTTAGTTTCAACAATGGTGTTAATATAGATATTAATCACTTTTTGCTTATCCATTACTGTTTCTTTTAACATCCTTATGGCATCATGTTGTTCGATATTGTTTCTATCGAGCCTACCATAATCATTTTTCATTTTGTCATACGCTTCCTTCATTGTGCGATAATTGTATTTCAAAAGTTCATTATGCACATTGTTTTCATCGATGATCTTTGAGTTTTCGGTACACTCAGAACATGGTTCAATACACTTTGTACAAGGTTTTTCAACCTCTACAATTTGTACTTTGACAGCTTCATTTGCCTCTGGACCTACCTTGGTTAGATTTGCCATCAAGGCTTTGTCGGCAATGTCCTTGAGGTTTTCAGCATTCACTTCTTTAGTAACATCAATGACCACTTCATCAGTTGATTTCTTCTCAGGAACTTGCTCTTGAGAACTTCCATCAAAATGACCTGCAAAATTTTCACAAGAGTTAGCAGATAAAATTCCTTGCTTCTGCATGTGGATATACTCCTCTTCTTCACGTTGTTGTTGCAGATATTGTTCCAGCATAATATTTTCCAAAGCCGCTGCTTCTTCTGCAGATGTATCTTCCACTATCTCAGCCATCAACGCAACTCCGGTCTTCTTACCGATGTATGAGTTCCAGTCGAAATCATCATCTTCGTTTGATGCAACCATAGATTTCTCATTGCTGCTGCTATTTGGTTTCTCTTGGATTTCAACCTGAGTCTTCTTTGGAACTGGCTTGTATTGAAGAGACTTCTTGTAATATTCGTTGTCTCCTCCAAACGGACTTTGATTTCCTGTTGCTTCAGGATTTTTGCATTCTCTCTTGAAGTGACACTTTTGGCGACATCGAAAACATGTAACCTTTGACTTGTCGAAGCCCAACTTGTTGCTAGAATTTCCGATATCTCGGCCAGTGAGAGCAACGAACTTTGTGACTCTTCGAATGATAGATACTAAACACCACTTGATATCCATCAACTCAAGTTCTCCTTCATCCACTTGGTCATAATCTTCTGCCGTCATTTCGGGATTTCCAATTTTACCGGCTACAAGACTTTCGTATGACTCCAGAACAGTGGCGAGAAGATACATATGTTTTTTAGCGACTTGTTCCAAAACAACTTTGTTCAAATTTACTACAATGTTGCACTTGTATAAATTCGAATCAGAATTTGTTTATTGATTCTGATTTGCTTGACTTTGATAAGATGAATTTGAACCAGTGCTTGAGAACGAACTCTGTGGACTCTGATCATAATGAGGCTATGATTGACTCTGGTTTTGTGGAGAAGCATTCATGTTCGCACTAAACGCTGTCCCAATTTTCGGACTTGAAATGTTGTCTTGCATTCCACTTTTGTAGTACAACCCAACGTCTTGAACTACATTAGCGTTCTTTGACTTTGCAATCTTCAAGAGTTCCATTTCATGGCCTTCGAGTTTATCGATAAATGTTGACAGCTTGAAGAATTCCCATTTTCGCTTTCCTTCAGAACCATTAGATAAGTAGTCCACTCTCAATCTGGTTGTAACATTCGTCGAAAAACGGGTTTCAAAACCCGCTTCGTTTTATAATCAAATATTCAGTTATAAGTTCGTTGCGTATTTATTGTTCAGATTATTTTAAATAATACATAATTAATAAACATTTTAGAATTTAAAAACCATAATTAATAAATAATAATAATAAGTAAATAATAAATAAAACAGGGTAGCCGGCTTGAACCCGGGTCTCCCACGAAGACAAACGCACACCACACCACTCCGCCACACACCTCATTTGTGTTAAATACTGAAACAAATAACACTTATAGTAAAAACCAAAGTCAAAACCTGTAAATCAGCGCGCCCAGAACTCACAATCGCCGGAGAAACCGAAACTCCGCAAATGTGGCTATTTTCCTTTGACTGAAACGCGTAAACTGATTTCGACATCAGTTATAACCGTTGCCTAACAATCAATTTAGTCAAAACCGTTTGAAATCATTGACCGCGAATCTTGACCCCAAATTCGAACCCAATCGGCCTATCTCCCTTATAAATAAAAACGGGTATTTAACCGGGTTCGACACACAGTCCAGCGGTGGACTGTGTGCAAATACAAAACACACGTCCCGGGTTCGAATCACGCATGTTTCCGACTTTCTGGAATAAAACCAACGTTTTTAAACTTATTCAGATCAATTCACAGCATGTGTATAAAATTAATATCATCCAGTGTTTATACAGATTAGACACACAACCCAACTAGTTGGGCTTTGTGCACCCGAACCATAGATCCCGAGTTCGAATCCGGATTCTGTAACCAGATTCGGCCATGTTAAATCGTTTTTAATAAAAACTAAATAAGGTTAAGGCTAGTTAGTATATATATATAATTAAAACAGAGAATATTTCGGGTTAGACACGTAGCTCAGTTGGTAGAGCTGCGTGCACGTATACGAGAGGTCACGAGTTCGAACCTCACACGCTGCCTGAATAACAAACTGTCCGACCGGTCAGACCTGACAAGTCAACCCAAATTTTTTATTTTTTGTTTCTTTTTATTTATTTAATTTAATTAAAAAATTATTTAAAAATGCTTAAAAATAAGGTTTTTAAAGTTAAAAATTTGCATTAAACTCACAAGAATAAATCTAAAAATCTCATTAAAGAGCACTAATTAAAAATAATAATCTCAAATAAAATTTATTTATTTAATCGAATCATGTCGTTATTATTTAGGTTAGTTTTCACTCGTCGGTTGAATCATAATATTCGTACACATTCATCGTCATCAAGAAACGCATCCACTGTGAGTGAATCTCTACCAATTCCCCGTTTTAATCACGTTTTGGGGTGTATCATGTGTCGTACTATTCTTTTATTTTATTTAAACACTTGTGCATACATCATATCCATGATCAAATGTGTATTGATTGTTGTGTGAATTATATGTAGATTAAATTTATCATTTCAGTGCACGCATTTCATTAGGCCCATCAGTTCCCCGTGGGATACGGGTTGAGCATCAGGAGCCTCATTAGATCGGCTCCATTTGATTGAGCCTTGATCTCAAATACATCATCATTCATGTCATATACTCATCCAAAGTGGTTTGTGATTGTTTATATATATGTTTGCTCACATGTGATTAATGCACGACTTTTCTTTAATAAATAAAACAAGAAATTAGTCAAAATGATTTATCAAGGTTCACTCGCCAACTTTTGTTGACCCAAAATCTCCCCCGTTTTTACACATGATACAGGTGATCCAGCCGAGACAGGAAACACTTAGGATGGCCTAGAAGAATAAACAAGCTTATGCTTTGGAATAAATTTATAGTTTCATTTTCCTTTGTAATTGTATGAATTTTGTTTTTGGATATTTAAGTTTGTAATTTGAATTTAATAAATATGAAACATCTTAGTAAATATCATGAGCTTTGGTGATAACCGAATTATGCCCCGACTTTTATTCCGCTGCGGGTCGGGGTGTGACAGATTGGTATCAGAGCTTGTGACTATAGGGATATAGGATAGGTTATTAGACCCTTAGAGCCTATACTATAGTTGATTAAATTTTTAATTGTTTATGCGTTACATGCAAAATTCATGATGTTTATATGTTTCATGTTTATTTTCACACCCAATGTTATGCAAGCACGCTCACAAATACATGTTATTATGCAATGCTCATCATGAATCATATCCTCATAACATATCATATCCATGAGAGCACACACCTCACGATTTCCATGATTTTTGCAATGATTTTAGTATTTTTCAAATCACATCAAAGTGACTTCTCATGACGGGCATGTAGTAACTGGAAGGGTAACGAGTACCGGTAGTCGGAACGTCCTGTCTAGGCTTGGCATTCGTATAAATCCAAAATAAAGGACCAGTTTGCCTACCTGGGGACTAACGATGAGAGTACGAAGGACCTATTAGGCCAAAGCATGCTATACCAAACGTCGTGTGAGCTAACCCCACTTTGAGTTGTCATTGTGTCTACACCTGGACACCCTCTTACCATACATCTCGCAATCATATTTTACGATTTTCATTCGGGTGGTGCGACTGTTAACCCGCTGACACCAATGTGAATCCTACCAAGCCCAATAGTCATGGGGGCCCACATGACTACACAGGCAATGGTATGGGGGACATTTGGAGGCCCAAACATGAGCAAACCCAAGACATCCTATGGATGTAGTTAAATTATTGTCAGTTATGTTGTTTTTCATTCTTTTACGACACATGACACCTAGAAAATTCTTAAACTCACAATCTTCCTATATATGTTCCTGTAGATGTCGGCTAGGCAACTACGAGGAGGTAGAAAGTCAGGAAAGTCAAGTGAACGCTTGGCCACACAAATTGCTAAACAAATGGCCGCAGTACTTCCTAACATCGTGCTTCAAGTTCAACAAGCTCTCCCCGCTAATCCCATCAACCCTCCCAACCAAGAAGACCAGAGCGTCGCCAACCCTCCTTCCAAAAGCCCCAAGTGCACCTACAAACATTTCAAATCCTGCGATCCCCCAAAGTATGAAGGGACCTAAGGTGTTACCGCCCTCCTTCACTGGTTTGAAGAATGGAAAACACCTTCCTCAATTACGATTGTCCCGAGGACCGTAAGGTACGTTACGCTACTGGAAGACTGTTTGGGGTAGCCCTTACCTGGTGGAACACGGAAAAGGGTAAGCGAGGAGTTGAAGATGCCATGGCCTTAACATGGGAAGAGTTAAGGGAACTCATGACAAGACGCTTCTGTCCAAGAGCGAAATCAAAAAGCTGGAAGATGAATTCCACGCACTGAAACAAAAAGAAGGAGACCACACTTCATATAATAAGAGATTTCTCGAGTTGAACCAAATGATCCCAAATTTGTTCGCCCCCTTGTACCTCTTAGTTGAACACTACATTCAAGGCCTCCCCTCGAAAATTCAAGATTCGGTTTTAAGCATCGCCTGCAACACTTGAAGCCGCAATGGAGTTAGCTACAGAACTCACTGAAAATCGCATTCGAAACGGCAAGTTCAAAGATGAGAAGAAGAAAGCACCCATTGAGACCCCAACTCCAAACCACCCGGTCTCATCCTCGAAGTTTGCTGGTAAGAGGAAGCGAAATGGCAAGAATTTTGCCGTCACTCAAACCAACTCTGCTATCACTGCTGCACCAATCACCCAAATTGCTCCTCCAGCTGCACCATTCAAAAAGCCATACACTGGCCCACATCCAAAGTGCAACCGCTGTCAATACCATCATCCTCCCGAAAACCCTTGCCAACATTGCACAAGTTGTGGCCGTGCAGGTCACACCATCTAAACCTGCCGTACCCTTCAACGAATGAACCGCAATCAACCTCAAACCCAAACCCAAAATCAGATAGTGGGTCAAGCCCAACAACCCTTACTTCTACCACATGCACAAAACACAGCCCAAACTTACTACCAACCCAACTACCCCATGATGCAACCTATGCGAGCTTGTTTCAACTGTGGGACCCAAACCACTTCAGGAACACATGTCCACGCCTAGTGAACATCATCCATGCCCAAGCTCACGCAAACCCGGTAAACCAAGCTAACCAAGCTCCCCCACCTGCCAGAGGGAGAGCTTTCAGTATCAATGCCAACCAAGCCAGGGCTGACAACAACGTGGTCAACGGTACGTTCTCATCAATGGTAGTTATGCATCCATATTATTCGATACTGGTGCGGATAAGAGCTTTGTGTCCTTAGAATTTGAATCTATCCTCGACCAACCTCGTGTTAATCTCAATCGAATCTCTAACGGTGGAAGTTGCTGACGGAAAGCCCGTTTCATTAAATTCTATTATACGCAATTGTACCCTCACTCTAAACGATCACGATTTTCCAATTGACCTCATTCCTATGAAGTTGGGAAGTTTCGATGTTATAATCGGTATGGACTGGCTCAGCCAGCATCACGCTGAAGTGGTGTGCCACGAAAAATTCATTCGCATTCCTCTTGCAGACGGTCAGACACTGCGTATTTTTGGGGAAACCCCTTTGAAAGGACTTAAATTAATGTCCTGCCTTCAAGCCCGAAGATATCTCCGTAAGAACTATGTCGCATTCCTAACTCACGTCGTCAAAAAGGGAAACAAGGAGAGGAAACTCGAAGATATCCCAATTGTGAAGGAATTCCCACAAGTCTTTCCCGACGACATTTCAGGACTTCCTCCTGTGAGAGAAGTCGAATTTCGCATCGATCTTGTACCTGGCGCTACACCAGTCGCAAAATATCTTTATAGGTTAGCCCCATCCGAAATGCAAGAGCTGGCCAGTCAACTGCAAGAGCTGACTGACAAAGGATTCATACGTCCTAGCTCATCGCCTTGGGGTGCACCTGTCCTGTTTGTGAAGAAGAAAGATGGAACGTTTCGCATGTGCATTGATTATAGAGAACTCAACAAGTTAATGGTTAAAAATCGCTATCCGCTGCCTCGCATTGATGACCTCCTAGACCAACCTCAAGGTGCCACCTGCTTTTCAAAAATCGACCTTCGTTCTGGTTATCATCAGCTCAGAGTGCACGAAGAAGATATCCCAAAAACCGCCTTCCGGACTCGTTATGGTCATTACGAGTTCATGGTCATGCCATTCGGTTTAACCAACGCCCCGCTGTCTTCATGGATTTAATGAATAGGGTATGCAAACCCTACCTCAACCGTTTCGTCATAGTCTTCATCGACGACATCCTTATTTACTCCAAGTCTAAATCCGATCATGAGCGACACCTTCGACTCATCCTTACACTCTTAAGGACTGAAAAGCTTTACGCTAAATTCTAAAAATGCGAATTCTGGTTAGGAGAAGTACAATTCCTTGGACATGTCGTCAATGACAAGGGAATTCATGTCGATCCTTCAAAAATCAAGGCAGTGCAGGAATGGCAAGCGCCACGTACCCCTACCGAAGTTAGGTCATTTCTTGGTTTGGCTGGTTACTATCGACGCTTCATTGCCATTTTTTCCCGTATTGCTGTACCACTCACGGCCTTGACTCATAAAGGAAAACCCTTCATATGGGGATCTAAGCAAGAGGAGGCCTTCCAAACTCTAAAGCAAAAACTTTGTGACGCACCTATCCTCACACTCCCTGAGGGTTGCGATGACTTTGTGGTATATTGCGACGCATCAGGGCAAGGGCTAGGCTGTGTATTGATGCAAAGAGGAAAAGTGATAGCCTATGCCTCTAGGCAACTCAAGTTTCACGAGAAGAATTACACCACCCACGACCTGGAACTTGGAGCCGTTGTGTTCGCTCTCAAGATATGGAGACATTACCTCTATGGTACTAAGTGTGAAATATACACTGACCACAAGAGTCTCCAACATATCTTCAACCAAAAGGAGTTGAATATGAGGCAACGAAGATGGGTCGAACTTCTCAACGACTACGACTGTGAAATTCGGTATCATCCTGGCAAGGCAAACGTGGTGGCCGATGCGCTCAGTCGAAAAGGTTATGCGAACTCTATTCGTCTTCTATGTTCGCAAATCATAACCGACATCAAAGATCGAATCCGGGCAGCTCAACATGTTTCTGTAACGGAAAATGACGTACGCGATGAGCTGTCATGTGGAGCTGAACTCAAAATCGAAACCAAATCCGACGGTATTCTATACTATTTAAACCGCATATGGATTCCTGATCACGATAACCTTCGTGATTTCCTCATGAATGAGGCGCACAAAACCCGATACTCTGTACACCCAGGAGCCGACAAGATGTATAAAGACCTACGATACACCTACTGGTGGCCTGGCATGAAAAAGGATATCGCTGTTTTTGTTTCCAAGTGCCTTACCTGTTCCAAAGTAAAAGCTGAACATCAAAGACCTTCAGGACTTCTAGTCCAACCCGAAATACCTGCATGGAAGTGGGAAAACATAACCATGGATTTCATTACCGGGTTACCTCGCACCTCCAGTGGGTATGACACCATATGGGTAATAATCGATCGCCTTACAAAGTCATCTCATTTCATTCCGATTCGCGAGGACTTCAAGAACGAGAAGTTAGCTCGTATCTACATCAGCGAGATCGTAAGCCGTCATGGTGTACCATTAAGCATCATTTCAGACCGTGATGGTCGTTTCACTTCACGAACATGGCGAGCCGTACAAACCGCTTTGGGTACACGATTAGACCTTAGTACCGCTTTTCATCCTCAAACTGATGGTCAATCTGAACGCACCATCCAAACCCTTGAAGACATGCTGTGAGCATGTGTCATAGACTTCAAAGGGAACTGGGACGCTCACCTACCATTAGTGGAATTTTCGTACAACAATAGCTATCATTCAAGTATCGGCATGGCTCCTTTCGAAGCTTTATATGGTCGTAAGTGCCGATCTCCAGTATGTTGGCACGAAATTGGGGAAGCGCAAATCACCGGACCAGAATTAATTCAAGAAACAACCGACAAGATCCTTCAAATTCGAAACAATCTTCTAGCGGCTCAAAGTCGTCAAAAGAGTTATGCTGACAAACGACGAAAGCCCTTGGAGTTTGACATTGGTGATCAAGTACTTTTAAAAAGTATCACCATGGAAGGGAGTGGTTCGTTTTGGCCAGAAGGGCAAGCTAGCACCACGCTACGTAGGACCTTTCAAGATACTCGAAAGAGTAGGTCCTGTAGCATACAAGCTTGACCTACCAGAAGAACTCAACAGAATTCATCCCACATTCCACGTATCAAACTTGAAAAAGTGCCTTGCCGATGAAAACCTCCATATTCCTCTAGAAGACATTCAAGTCGATGAATCGATGCACTTCGTTGAAAGACCAGTAGAAATCATGGATTTCAAAGAAAAGCGTTTAAGGCGAAGTCGTATTCCGATTGTCAGGGTACGTTGGGAGTCAAAGCGAGGACCCGATTTTACTTGGGAACGAGAAGACTCAATGCACGAAAAAATACCCGCATCTTTTCCGGTCACCACTACTGCTTAAATTTCTTGACGAAATTTCTAAAAGTAGGGGATACTGTAACATTCGTCGAAAAACGGGTTTCAAAACCCGCTTCGTTTTATAATCAAATATTCAGTTATAAGTTCGTTGCGTATTTATTGTTCAGATTATTTTAAATAATACATAATTAATAAACATTTTAGAATTTAAAAACCATAATTAATAAATAATAATAATAAGTAAATAATAAATAAAACTGGGTAGCCGGGTCTCGAACCCGGGTCTCCCGCGAAATAAACACACACCACACCACTCCGCCACGCACCTCATTTGTGTTAAATACTGAAACAAATAACACTTATAGTAAAAACCAAAAGTCAAAACCTATAAATCAGCGCGCCCAGAACTCGCAATCGCCGGAGAAACCGAAACTCCACAAATGTGGCTATTTTCCTTTGACTGAAACGCGTAAACTGATTTCGACATCAGTTATAACCGTTGCCTAACAATCAATTTTAGTCAAAACGTTTGAAATCATTGACCGCGAATCTTGACCCCAAATTCGAACCCAATCGGCCTGTCCCCCTTATAAATACCCACTCAAACTCCTTGAAACATTTCGCTCAGAACCGCACTCTCTTTCTGAAGTTTTAATTCTTCCAAAGCTCGTCGCCGGAGATCTTCGCACTCGCCGGAATATCGCCGGAATCACTGATCGGAAAACCGCAGTTGTTCTTCAGACGGTATAATTGTCTAAACCTTCTTGCTATCTCTTGATTAGTAATTTAATTGCTCAACACAATAATCGAAACTGTTAATTCAGTTCGATCAGCCGGAATCACTGTCGGAAATTTGGAATGATGAAAAAGATGAAGTTAAGATAGTGTTTTAATATAAATAAAAACGGGTATTTAACCGGGTTAGACACACAGTCCAGCGGTGGACTGTGTGCAAATACAAAACACACGTCCCGGGTTCGAATCACGCATGTTTCTGACTTTCTGGAATAAAACCAACGTTTTTAAACTTATTCAGATCAATTCACAGCATGTGTATAAAATTAATATCATCTAGTGTTTAAACGGATTAGACACACACCCAACTGGTTGGGCTGTGTGCACCCGAACCACAGATCCCGAGTTCGAATCCGGATTCTGTAACTAGATTCGGCCATGTTAAATCGTTTTTAATAAAAACTAAATAAGGTTAAGGCTAGTTAGTATATATATATAATTAAAACAGAGAATATTTCGGGTTAGACACGTAGCTCAGTTGGTAGAGCTGCGTGCACGTATACGAGAGGTCACGAGTTCGAACCTCACACGCTGCCTGAATAACAAACTGTCCGACCGGTCAGACCCGGTCAGACCTGACAAGGCAACCCAAATTTTTTATTTTTTGTTTCCTTTTTATTTATTTAATTTAATTGAAAAATTATTTAAAAATACTTAAAAATAAGGTTTTTAAAGTTAAAAATTTGCATTAAACTCACAAGAATAAATCTAAAAATCTCATTAAAGAGCAATAATTAAAATAATAATCTCAAATAAAATTTATTTATTTAATCGAATTATGTCGTTATTATTTAGGTTAGTTTTCCCTCGTCGGTTGAATCATTATATTCGTGCGCATTCATCGTCAATCAAGAAACGCATCCGCTGTGAGTGAATCTCTACCAATTCCCCGTTTTAATAACGTTTTGGGGTGTATCATGTGTCGTACTATTCTTTTATTTTATTTAAACACTTGTGCATACATCATATCCGTGATCAAATGTGTATTGATTGTTGTGTGAATTATATGTAGATTAAATTTATCATTTCAGTGCACGCATTTCATTAGGCCCATCAGTTCCCCGTGGGATACGGGTTGAGCATCAGGAGCCTCATTAGATCGGCTCCATTTGATTGAGCCTTGATCTCAAATACATCATCATTCATGTCATATACTCATCCAAAGTGGTTTGTGATTGTTTATATATATATGTTTGCTCACATGTGATTAATGCACGACTTTTCTTTAATAAATAAAACAAGAAATTAGTCAAAATGATTTACCAAGGTTCACTTGCCAACTTTTGTTGACCCAAAATCTCCCCGTTTTTACACATGATACAGGTGATCCAACCGAGACAGGAAACACTTAGGATGGCCTAGAAGAATAAACAAGCTTATGCTTTGGAATAAATTTATAGTTTCATTTTCCTTTGTAATTGTATGAATTTTGTTTTTGGATATTTAAGTTTGTAATTTGAATTTAATAAATATGAAACATCTTAGTAAATATCATGAGCTTTGGTGATAACCCAATTATGCCCCGAATTTTATTCCCCTGCGGGTCGGGGTGTGACACTGGTAGAGCGTCAGCAAGCTTGTCGATGTACTCTTGTTCCGTCTTCTCAAGACCGTGTCTTCGCATTTGAACTTTAAGATGACAGAAGCATTCAATCATCTGCTTCATGGTCTCACCCTTCAGCATGTTGAAGATATCGAACTCTTTCATAATGAGCGCTTTCTTGCTCTTGATCATCTCCGCGCTTCCTTGATACTTCTTTTGAAGTGAGAGCCAGAGATCTCTTGCAGTTGTGTATTTCGGTAGCAAAACAAGAATATCTTCTTTGACGGATTATTGGATAAGACTGATCATCTTTTTCTCAGCAATGTATTCCTCTTTCTGTACTGTTGAGTAATTGTACTTCTCAAGAACTTGCTGATGTTCATCCACCAGAACAGTGTAACCTCTTTCAATCGACACCCAGCCTGCAAAATGCATGGCTTGAACCCAATATGTAAATTTCTCCTTCCATGCTTCTACTCGTCCATGCTCATTAGCTTGGGCGGTTTAACAGTCGTTCCCATTTCGTTATCAAGATTGACTTGATGGATCACGTTGGCATTTGACGAACTAGCTCCGGACATATAAGCTCTTTGAATATCATCCATCATGAAATTAAACCTGTACACTGAAAATACTCAAAAACTTTTGAAAATCTTAGAAATATACAAGTTCGGTCGAACTTGTGACTTTTGATTTGAAAAATTTTCACTTGATCTTCGGTCAAACTTGAGATACAAACAACCAGAACCTCGAGCGAACTTGCAATCAGAAATTTGATGAAACCCTAGCAAGTTCGGGCGAACTTACTCAAAATTCCCTTGAAATTACACAAGTTCGGTCGAACTTGCTATAAAATCAGTAACTTCGAGTGGACTTGATCAAGATTTCTTAAAAAAAACTACTCAAGTTCGAGCGAACTTGCTAAAAAATCACTTGAAAAGTGACTTTTTATATCATGTTCGGCCGAACTTGATTTACAAGTTCGATGATTAGGGTTTTGGAAAACATGGTTTTTTCAAAATTTTGACATGATTTCTGTTGAATTTGATCTCCAATCTTTCAAGGGTTTATCTTTGATGTATTTTACATGATATATTCAAAATTGAAAAGATTTTGACCGTGAATTCTTCATTTTTGATGAAAAAGTTAAGAAAAATAGAAGAATGGAGATGAAATAGAAGTGTTCTTGTCTTGAAACTATCAAATCAGGCTGTTCTAGCTCTAATACCACTTGTAGGACCGATCCTCGATGCTAAGGAACCTAAATTTGATATCTAACATCCATAATAGCGGAAATATTACGTCGTGTTTACCAATATACAAGAATTAATCAGTTAATCATCAGTTTCATTGATTAAACTTCAAGAGTACAAACTGACAAAGCTTCGCCTCCAAAATGCCAAATTTACAAATGAATGAGGCTAGCTAGGTTTATATAGAGATGCAAGTTCACCCTTGGAAGACACAAGTTCGCCCAAACTTGCCTTAGCAAGTTCGGCCGAACATGTCCTAACATGACATACATGGGCGAACTTGTCCTCATACTACATAAATACATCTTTTACCTAGCCTATTCAGCTCTATACTATACAGACTCGATATAAGACTAAAACATAGACATTATGCACCAACAGACTCCCCCTTGGATATAGTCTTCGTCTTGTATCAGTCTTCAAAAATCTATCTTCATATAAACGTTAACGTACACGACTGTAGAAGTTCTTGTACGGCTTCCTTCGTCGCTCTTGTTTCGGATCCGGCGTCTGATCTGTAGGAGTCACTTTGTTCAAATGCTGAAATCTTTTAACACTTGCCTTCCACAAACCAATGTGGATCACGTAAACTCGTCGTCCGAACCGTATTCAACCTCAGCTTTCGCACCTGTCAGCAAATTTTTAATACCATTAAGCCTTATTAGATATTTAAATCTTGTTAAAGGAAATGCTTTGGTATAAATATCAGCCTTTTGTTCATCGGTGTGGACTTTTTCTATTCGCACCAACTTCTTTTCGTAGCAGTCACGAATGAAGTGATAACGAATTTCAATATGTTTAGTACGTGAGTGATGAACTGAATTTTTGGTTATATCGATAGCTGCCTTATTACCTACGAATAAAGGCGTATCAAAAAACTGCAGACATAATCCCTCATCTGTTGTTGAATCTAGAGGATTTGAGAACAACAGCTGGAAGCATAAATGTATTCTGCCTCACAAGTAGAGAGAGAGACCGTAGTCTGTTTCTTGCACTGCCACGTTACCAAATGTGTTCCGAAGAACTGGCATCCTGCCGTTGTAGATTTCGAGTTCAGTTTGTCCACTCCAAAGTCTGAGTCGGCGTATCCCGTTAGATCAAAATTGTCATTCTTTGGATACCATAAGCCAGTGCTTGGACATCCCTTCAAGTAACGGAAAATTCGCTTGACTATCTGCATATGTGATACTCGAGGACTAGACTGATATCTCGCACATAGGCAGGTAGGATACATGATATCTGGGCGAGATGCCGTCAGATACATCAAAGATCCTATCATCGATCGATAAAGTGTGTCATCAACTTTGGTTCCAGTCTCGTCAATGCAAATCCCATGATTCAGTGCCAACGGAGTCGAAAGCGGCTTCGAGCTATCCTTATCAAACTTCTTGAGAATGTCATGAACATACTTTGTCTGATGAATGAATATGCCGTCTGGTAACTGATCGACTTGTAATCCGAGGAAGAATTTCATTTCACCCATGGAGGATATCTCGAATTTCTTCTTCATGATTTTTTCAAACTCTTTGCAAAGACTATCATCTGTAGAACCGAAGAAGATATCATCCACATAGATTTGTACAATGATTAGATGAGATCCGACTTCTCTGGTAAACAATGTACTATCCACTGTGCCTCTTGTAAAGCCATTTCTAACGAGATGTTGCGATAACGTCTCGTACCAAGCTCTTGGGGCTTGGTGTAATCCGCATAAGGCTTTGTCTAGGAGATAAGATTTGTTCTTGTTCAGTGGATCGATGAACACCGATGGTTGGCCGACGTACATTTGTTCACCAAGTTTACCGTAGAGAAATGCAGATTTTACATCCAACTGGTATACCTTAAATCCTTTCCAAGCTGCGAACGCGAGGAAAATGCGGATAGACTCTAATCGTGCAACCGGTGCGTATACTTATGTGTAGTCAAAACCCTCTTGATGGTGGAAACCTTTGACAACCAACCGAGCTTTATTTCTGACTATTACACCCCGATCGTCCCTTTTTCACTTGAAGACCCACTTCGTATCAATAGCTTTCTGCTTCGGTGGTAAGTCTACAAGCTTCCAAACACCAAATTTTTCGAACTGTAACAGTTCCTCTTGCATTGCTATCACCCAGTTCTTGTCACCAAGAGCTTCATTAACAGTTTTTGGCTCTATTTGAGAAATGAAACATGAGTAGTAGCAGTAGTCTTGAGTCGGAGCAACTCTGGTGTAGAAACAACTAAGTGCTTTATTGATTTGGCTTCGTGTACGCACACCAGTTTGTAATTCACTAATGATATTTGTTGAAGGATGCTAAGAATATGATGCGGCATTTCTTCGCTAGGAACATCAACTGAGCTTTGCTGATTTGAGACATTCAGATCAACGTCAATTCAACATTAGGTGCTCTTGATGAAGCTTCGTTCTGATTTCTCGAGTTAGCATATTGATTCAACATGTTGGATATATGCTCAACTTCTTCATCTGATGAGGATTCATTATCAGCATCAAATGTCGGCACTTCATCTGAATCAGAATTCTGATTCTGAGGCATACTTGGCACTGTGTTGTATTTCCTGGTTCAGAAGATTCATTCGATGGATTTATAGCAGGTATTACTACTGCTTCAGAAATGTTTTCAACTTGAACACCGCTATTACTTGGACCTGCTTCGGAACATGAAGTATCCAACGTGGGTTGATTAATCACAATTGGTCTAATGATTTGCTCTTGATTCACCGACTGTTGAAGATAATATAATGCTGTAATTTCTTCTTCAGACGGTTCTTCCGGTAAGTCGAATGACTTCCAAAGATCTTGATAATTGAACAACCATGCGTCACCTCTTCTTTGGATAGGATCTGTATAGTTAAAGCAATCCACATGTTGTGCTTCAATTACCTTTCTCAATGAGGGAATATATACTCTACTAAGCGGACTCGCATACCCGACAAAGAAACCTTCAAGCGATTTGGCTCCAAATTTACCATCTTGATCGATTACAGTACAGGGCGCACCAAATGGCTCTAAAAACTTCAAATTTGGTTTCCGTCGGTTGATCATTTCAAAACATGTCTTTTTTGATGCTTTAACAGTCAAAACTCTTTTTAGTGTGTAGCAAGCCGCTGCAACCGCTTCGCTCCAGAAGCTGACGGGAAGTTAGAATCCGCAAGCATGGTTCTTGCTGTTTCAATCAAGGTTCTGTTCTTCCTCTCAGCTACACCGTTTTGTTGCGGAGTATAGGGTGCACTGAATTCGTGCAGAATCCCTTTTGTGTTGCAAAATTATCTCATCTTATTATTCTTGAACTCTGTGCCATTGTCACTGCAAATGCGTCGGACAGGGAGATGATAAAGATTCTCGAGTTTCTTGAAAAGAATCACTAAATTTTGAATGTTTCATCTTTTGATTCTTGGAAGAATACCCACAAATATCTAGAATAGTCATCTGTTACGACCAAGCAGTATAAGTCTCCTGAAATACTTCGAACGTTTACAGGACCAAATAAATCCATGTGGAGACGTTCAAGCGGCAACTTGATTGAGTTCAAAATTTTCTTCGGATGTGACTTTTTGATCTGCTTCCCCTTTTTACATTCTAGACAGTGATCGGTCATATGGAAGCTCCGTAAGTTCACACCTTCTACCAGATCATTATGAACCAAGAAATTTATTTTTCGCAAGTGAATGTGCCCCATCTTACGATGCCAAAGAATAGAATCTTTCTTAGTAGCCTTCGTTACAAAACATTGTGTTGTTTTGATGATGTAGTAGCGACACCCATATCTAAGACATACAAATCATTCTCGCGCGGAGCTCGCATCAGAATCCACTCATCAGGAATTTTAAAACCCGACTTCTGAATAATACATTCTTTGTCGTTGAATTGCACCATGAACTGTTTGTCGCAAGTCTGCGATATGCTCCAAAGCTCTGCAATGTAGTTCACGCGATCAAATGATACTAAGCCATTGGAGAGTTTTCCTTCGGTGACGGTCCTTCCACCCTGATTACCAGCAAATCCAACATATCCACCGTTGATAGCTTTTATATCTAACAAAAGAGCTTTCATTCCCGTCATATGCCTGGACGCTCCACTATCCAAAATCCACTTTGAAAGAACAGATCTTTGGAGCCCCTGCACATATTAAAATCTAGTTAAACAGCGCGACCCAGCCTTTTTGGTCTTGGGTTTTGGATAGAAAGCTTGGTAATCATCTTCATAATCTCCATCTGAACCTCAACTGTCATTTACATTTTCAAAATTTACTTTCTTTTTGCCTTTTGAAGATCCATTACCATTTGTAGATTTGACAGTTTTGGTTTTGGTCTCAGATTTTGATTCTTTCTTGTTATCAGTCTTAACAAGCTCAGACTTGATAATCTCAGATGTTATTATCTTTTTCTTAGCAATCCAGGCTTGTGATTTAATGTTTTCCTTTTTGATGTAAAACCTTGATTCATTTGCCCTAGAAGTTTCACCTATTTCAAAAGTTGAGTATTCAAATTTCTTTTCAGATTTAGGTTTAACTTCAGGTTTTGATTCGTTTCTTTTCAAAATTGTTACAGGTTTTACAAACTCTGGTTGCTTTGATTTCACAACATCTGAACTTCCTTTTCTTCGAAGATAGGCGGCTTAGATTTCGGACACTTGCGAGCAATATGACCAACTTCATTGCACTTGAAGCAAGTCCGATTATCATGTGAGTGACCACTAGTGGATTTTACACCACTTATGGCTTTCGCCTTATCTCGAAGTTCTTTCTGTTTCTTAGACTCATCATTTGATTGCTTCCCAATCAAACTATCCTCGTGAATCCGTGTCCGTCCCATAAACGAATTTCTTGTTTTTATCTTTGTACTCATGAAATGGTGACGTTTTCTTTTTAGGTTCATCAGATTCCTCTAATCCCAACCCAGCTCTCCGGTTTTCCGGATGATCACCACCATTCCTTCGGTAGTTATTGTAATTTCTTTTGGGTTTAGAATAGAATTTTCTTTCATTCTTCTCCAGGTCATCTGATGTCACTTCAACCCGTTTGAACAGTTTATCCAATTGATCTTCTTTGACATTCTGAATCAGAAAACTGTCATCAAAGTATAATCTATCAGATTCCTTAACCTTGTACATGACAACTTTAGGATCATCACATAGATCATCTTCCGATGATGTCTCATCATCTTCGGAATTTGTGTCAGAACTGTTCAAACTCGAGTTGGCACTCTCAAAGCTGCCATCATCAGAATCATTCAGAACATTTTCAACCACTTTTTTAACCACCGCATTATTGACATCATCTGATTTAGTATAGATTACATCAATGTTCTCCGGCAACTCGTTTTTCTTTTCAGATAACAACTCAATGTTAAGTGCCTTATCCATCCCATCAACAGTTTTGCGACAATATTTCTCGCATAGGGGTGGAGGAACATTGTTGTATTCTTTACCATTTTTCTTTTTAGACTGTTTATCATTTTCTTCCACGAGATCGTAGGAAGAATATGATCGATGACATAAGCGTTAGTGGTGTAGCTTCTTAAAAGTTGTTGAACACGTACTGTTTCAATTTTCATGTCCTAGATTTGTTGTTTGGTTTCAGCAATGGTGTTAATATAAATGTTTATTGCTTTTTATTTATCCATTACTATACCTTTCAACATCCTTATAGTATCATGTCGTTCAATATTATTGTAGGAACGTCCACGATTAGCACGGGAACCTAAATTTGTTATCTATTGTCCGATTAGGCGGAAACTAATAACAAGTTAACCAAATAACAAGAATTACTCATTTAAATGTTGTTTTCAATGATCTAAAGTTCAACACATTCGAGAACCGGATCCGACAGAGCTTCGCTGTCTCTGTGCCAAAATCTCTCTCTATTACAAATGAAATCCCAAGGCACCTATTTATAATGGTGGAAGTTCGCTTGTGAGGGAGCATGTTCGGGCGAACTTGACTTTAACAACACCATGACCAACGAACTTGGCCTCCCTCTCACATAAATACGCCTAGTTTCAAACAGATTAAGCCATATTCACTCAGACTCAATACATAATGACTAGGCAATAGACATATGCACCAACAGACTCCCCCTTGGATGTTGCCGCAGTCATTTTGACTTTTAATATCTTTCAAGCCTTTCAATCTTTAGATCTTGATAAACTATATCATCTTGGTCTTTATATCCTCTTTCTCTTTCTTTGAGCTTTGTCTTGATAAAACTTTTAATCATTTGATTTTCATTTTCATATTTTTGATTTTTCTAAAAAGTTTCTTACTCCCCTAAAATCAAAAACATATTTTTGTATTTTAGATTTAAAGAAATTCTTCTAAAAATATAACAAACCAATGAGGATCACGAGAACTCGTCGTCCGATCCTTTTGATTTCATTTTCTGCATCATCACCTGTTAGCAGAACAAACCATTAAACTTTGATAACATCAACTAGTAGAAACCACTTTGTAAGAATCACTTGTAGGAAATCAATTTTTAAATGATTTTTCAATATAACAATCAGTATTCTGTTTAACGGTGTGGATTTTCTCAAAATATTTTAAAATTTTCTTTTTCAACCACTTGTGATTTCAAAAAAAAAGTCAAAGACTATGACTTTCTAGATAAGTTAAAAACTCATGGAGCTCCGCTATCCTGATTTGACTTTGATACGTGGATCTTGTGGAACTCCTCACACACAAGAAACTACATGAAAAGTGAAACCCAACCCTTTTTGGTTTTGGGTTTGTAAGCATAACAATCTTCATAATCACTTTCCAAATCATCATCGTAATCAAAATCATCATCATAATCGGGCATTTCTTCCAATGATGATTTTGAAACTTTTTCGACCTTTTCTTTCTTTGTCTGGATAACTGATTTAGTTGATTTGACATTTTCATTTTTATCAGCAACAGACTTTGGCTTTTCAGATGACGAAAGCTTTTTCTTAGCAACCCAAGATTGTAGCTTGTTTCTAGCTTTCTTGATATAGAACTTAGAATCTTTGTTTTCGTTTAACTTTGAAGTTTCACCTTTTTCAAATGTTGAGTTCTCAAACTTTGAACTCGTGTTAGGTTTCACTTCGTTTTCAGATTCATAATTTCTAATTGACTCTGTGTCAGATTTTACAATCTCTGGTTTTTTTGCTTTTCATCTTTTGAAACAGTTTTTCTTCGTGAAAACACAGGCTTTATACTCAGACACTTGCGAGCAATATGACCAACAGTATTGCATTTAAAGCAAGTTCGATTATCAGAACCATTTCCATTAGTGGATTTCAATCCACTTGTGGACTTTGTCTTAGCCTTGTCCCGAAGTTCTTTTATTTCTTGAATTCATCATTTGATTGCTTACCGATATGCTTTCCTCTTGAACCGTACTCGTTCTATACACAAACTTTATATTCTTACCTTAGTATTCCTGGAACGCTGGTTTCCCCTTCTTCTTCAGTTCTTCTTCTTCAACCTCCAAACCTAATCCTGCTCTCCTGTGCTCAGGAAAATCACCACCATTTCTACAGTAGTTGTTAAAATTCTTTTTCGGTTTAGAGTAAAATTTCTTTTCATTCTTGTCAAGATCATCTGATGAAACTTCTACAAGTTTAAACAGTTTATCAATTTGATCTTCTTTTACATTCCGAATCGGAAAGCTATCATCGAAGTATAATCTATCAGAATCCTTAACCTTGTACATGACAACGTTAGGATCATCACTTAGATCACTTTCTGAAGCTGTATCGTCATTTTCGGACTGTGTATCAGAACTGTATGAAGTTGAATTGGCGCTTTGAGAGCCACCGTTATCAAAACATTTCCCAACACAATTTTTACCACATTTTTTACCACCGTTTCATTGTCATCATTTGATTTCATAAAAATACGTCAATGTTCTTAGGCAATTTATTTTTCTTATAAGACGAAATAAGTAGGTTAAATGCCTTTTCAACTTCATCATCTTTCTTGCATGAATAACTTGCAAGAAATGATGGAGGAACACATCCGTACTCTTTACGCTTTGATTTCTCACCATTTTCCTCTGATTTAATCGTAGGTAAAATGTGATCAATGACATACGCATTTGTGGTGTAGCTCTTTAGAAGCTGTCTTACCCGTTCCGTTTCTATTTTCATGCTATGAAACTCACGCTTTGTTTTAGCAATTGTATTAATGTACATGTAATTTCCTTTTGTTTTTCAATCAATGTAGCATTTAACATTTTGACATTAGCGTTAAGTTCACTATTAGCATGTTCAACATATTTATATTTTCTTGATATTTTGTCATAAGCTTCTTTTATGGTTCTGTAATCATAACGAAAGTTTTCGTTGTGTAGAGTTAATTCTCTTATGACTTTGACTTTATCAAGACATGGTTCACAATGACTTGCGCACTTTGTGCAAGGTTTTTCAACCTCCACAACTTTCACAACTTCCTTTTCAGACACATTTACCTTAGCCTTTACCTTTTCTGCCTCTGCTTTTGAAACTTCTTGTTTCTGCATTTCAAGGTAAGCTAATTCTTCTTCCTCAGCTCTCTGCCTATATCCTTCCAGAATGGCATTTTCCAAAGCAGCATCGACATACGATGTATCAGATTCATTCACTACCTCTGCCATCATAGCAACACCAGTTTTCTTTCCGATGTATCTGTTCCAGTCAAAACCATCTTCTTCATGAGTAACAACAAGAGCGTGTTCGGTTGTCTTTGCAGATTTATCTTCTACTTCGACTTTGTTCTTTTGGATATGGCTTGTATTGAAGAGCTTTCTTGTAGTACTCATTGTTGCTGCCGAAAGGATTTTGGTTTCCACTTGCTTCTTGATTGCTACATTCTCGTTTGAAGTGTCCTTTTTGTCGACACCTGAAGCATGTGACTTTAGATTTGTCAAAACCAAGCTTGTTGCTTGAGTTACCAATATCCCTTCCAGTGAGCGCCACAAATTTGGAAACTCTTCTGATGATAGATGTAAGTCTCCACTTGATATCCATCAGTTCCAACTCTTCTTCGGCCACCTGATCATAATCTTCTGCTGTCATTTCTGGATTACCGATCTTACCAGCAATAAGACTTTCATATGATATGAGAATGGTAGCGAGAAGTGCTATGTGATGTTTGGCCACCTTTTCAGGAAATACATTCTTCAAATCAACTGCTATGTTGCACTGGAAAACATTTGAATCGGAACTAGCTTGGTTTGTCTGATTTTGGAATAATGAACTTGAACTTGTATATCTAGCATATGGAGAACTCTTACTTGGAGAAGAATTTGTATTTGCACTAAATGCTGTTTGAATTTTTGGGCTTTGAATCGGAGTATCAGGAATACCTCCTTTGTAATAGACACAGACATCTTGAACAACATTAACATTCTTTGATTTAGCAATTTTTATCAACTCCGTTTCATGACCTTCCAACTTGTCTATGAAGGATGACAACTTGAAGTGTCTCCAAGATGGACTATTCTTCAGAATCGTCAGATATGTTGTCCATTCTCCTTCTGGAAGTGCATCAGCCAGCTTTTCAATTTGCTCTTCATTAGATCTTTTGATATCATGTCTCCGCATTTGGACCATGAGGTGACAGTATCTATCAATCATCTGCTTCATTGTTTCTCCTTTAATCATCGTGAAGATCTCGAATTCTTTCTTGATTAAAGCCTTTTTGCTTTTGATCATTTCATCACTTCCTTTAAATTTTTCACAAAGAGAATTCCATAATTCTTGCGAAGTGTCATATTCTGGCAATAATATCAAGATATCTTCCTTCACTAATTATCGTATCAAGCTGATCATTTTCTTCTCTGCAACATAGTTATCTTTGTCGGCATTTGAAAACTTGTTTAGTGGAAGATCTTGATCACGCTCATCCTTTGGCCATTTATAACCATCCTCAACTGCAACCCAGCTTTGAATTGATTTGCTTGTATACAATTCACAAATTTTTCTTTCCATCCTTCAAATTCATCCATGCTCATTAGCTTTGGCGGTTTCGACGTAGTACCCATTTTTTTGTCAATATTCATCTGGTTCGCCGCAAGAACATTAGTGTTTGATGAAGAAGCCATTTGAGATACGAACACGTTGTGGAAATCTTCCATTATGACAATCCGTAGACTTATATGAAAATACGATCAAAAACACTGAAAATTCGATTAGAAACAGACAAGTTCGGTCGAACTTGTGTGAAAACACTTTTGGATTTCAAATTTTCACAAGTACGGTCGAACTTAGATGAATTAATTTCCAAAGTTTTATCAAACACTCAAGTTCGGTCGAACTTGATGTGGGATTTTGAGAAAAAATCAACATTCGAGCGGACTTGAGATTTTTAGAAGAAACTAGTAAGTTCGGTCAAACTTAAACTTGAATTTCAAAGAAAAACAACTAAGTTCAGGCGAACTTAAGTGAAACTTCACTAGAAATATATCAAGTTCGGTCGAACTTGATAGAATTTCAAGCAAAAATCAACAAGTTCGAGCGGACTTAAGCTCAAAATCTTGAAAAACTAATCAAGTTCGGTCGAACTTGATTAAAACTCAAAGAATTTCAATCAAGTTCGGTCGAACTTAGTGTTAAGTTCGGCTGAAACTTGTTTCCAAAACATGGTTTTTCCAACTTTTTGATATCAAAACGTTTGAGTTTGTTGTCCAAACTCTCAGGGGTTTATCACAACTGTATTTTACATGACATATTCAATTTTTAGCTGATTTTGTCCATGAAATCATCAAGTATGTGAAAATGTTAAGAAAAATGATAGAATGGAGATGAAATAGAGAAATTCTTGTCTTGATTCCAGCAAATTTAGGTATCCAGGCTCTGATACCACTTGTAGGAACGTCCACGATTAGCACGGGAACCTAAATTTGTTATCTATTGTCCGATTAGGCGGAAACTGATGAAAGTTAACCAAATAACAAGAATTACTCATTTAAATGTTGTTTTCATTGATCTAAAGTTCAATACATTCGAGAACCGGATCCGACAGAGCTTTGCCGTCACTATGCCAAAATCTCTCTCTATTACAAATGAAAGCCCAAGGCACCTATTTATAGTGGTGGAAGTTCGCTTGTGAGGGAGCATGTTCGGGCGAACTTGACTTCAACAACACCATGACCAACGAACTTGACCTCCCTCTCACATAAATACCCTAGTTTCTAATAGATTAAGACCTATTCACTCAGACTCAATACATAATGAGTAGGCAACAGACATTTGCACCAACAATTATTTCTATCGAGCCTGCCATTATCATCTTTCATTTTGTCATACACTTCCTTCATTGTACGATAATCATATTTGAAATGTTCATTATGTACATTGAGTTCAACGATGATTTGTGATTTTTCGGCGCATTTTGCACATGGCTCGATGCATTTTGTACAAGGTTTCTCAACCTCCGGTACTTGCACTTTGACTACTTCCTTTTCGATTATCTTTACCTGTGGACCTACCTTGGTTAGATTCGCCATCATAGCTTTGTTGGCAATGTCCTTGCGGTTTTTAGCATTCACTTCTTGAGCAATATCAATGACAACTTCATCAATCGATTTCTCATCGACCACTTTCTCATCAATGCAACTCCGGTCTTCTTGCCAATATAAGAATTCCAGTCAAAGCCATCATCCTCATTCGAAGCAACCATTGCCTTCTCAGTATTGTTGCTGTTTGGTTTTTCCCGGATTTCAACTTGTGTCTTCTTCGGAAATGGTTTATACTGTAGTAACTTCTTGTAGTATTCGTTACCACCTCCAAATGGACTCTGATTGCCCGTGGCTTCAGGATTTTTGCATTCTCTCTTGAAATCCCTTTCTGTCGGCATCTGAAACAAGTGACCTTTGATTTGTCGAACCATAGCTTGTTGCTTGAATTTCTGATATCTCGGCCTGTGAGTGCAACAAACTTTGTCACCCTTCGAATGATAGAAGCTAAGGACCATTTAATGTCCATCAGTTCAAGCTCTTCTTCGTCCACCTGATCGTAGTCTTCTGCGGTCATTTCAGGATTGCCAATTTTTCCTGCTACCAGACTTTCATACGATTCTAGAACTGTGGCGAGAAGTGCCATGTGTTGTTTTGCAACTTGCTCAGAAACAACATTGTTTAGATTGACAGCAATGTTACACTTGTACACATTTGGATCAGAATTTGTTTGTTGATTCTGATTTGCTTGACTCTGATATGAAGAATTTGAACTAGTGCTCAAAAACGAAGAACTCTGTGGACTTTGATCATATTGAGGATATGATTGATTTTGATTCTGTGGCGAAGAGTTCATATTTGCACTGAATGCTGTTTGAGACTTTGGACTTGAAATGTTGTCTTACATTCCGTTCTTGTAATACAGACCAACATCTTGAACAATGTTAGCATTCTTCGACTTTGCGATCTTTAGAAGTTCCATCTCATGACCATCAAGTTTGTCGATGAATGTAGCCAACTTGAAAAATTCCCAATTCGGACTTTCTTTCAAGACCATGAGATAAGTAGTCCACTCTCCCTCAGGTAACACATCAACAAGCTTATCGATGTACTCTGGTTCTTCTTCTCTAGACCGTGTCTCCTCATTTGGACTTTCAAATGACAAAAACGCTCAATCATCTGTTTCACCGTCTCGCCCTTCAACATGGTAAAAATATTGAATTCCTTCAAGATAAGAGCTTTTTTACTCTTGATCATCTTGTGCTTCCTTGGTATTTCTTTTGCAATAATAACCATAGCTCTCTCGCAGTCGTGTATTCGGGCAATAAGACCAAAATATCCTCTTTAACGGATTGTATAATGAGACTAATCATCTTTTTCTCAGCAATGTACTCATCTTTTTGTATTGTGGTGTACTTGTACTTTTCCAGAATTTGTTGATTTTTGTCTAACAGAACGACATAACCTCTCTCAATAGCCACCCAGCTTTGGAAATGCATGGCTTGAACCCAATAACTAAACTTCTCCTTCCATCCTTCGTACTCGTCCATACTCATTAACTTCGGAGGTTTGACGGACGTGCCCATTTTGTTGTCAAGGTTGACTTGTTGTATCACATTGGCATTGGACGTACCCACTCCTAACATAAACGCTCTATGAAGATCATCCATCGTGAATATCGACAAACGTACGATGAAAACACGTTCAAACTTTGAAAATGATTAGAACAACTACAAGTTCGGTCGAACTTGTAGTGATGAAGGAAGAATTTCAGTTTTAGTACACAAGTTCGGTCGAATCTTATGTATTTCGATTTGAAAAAGATCCTGAGAACTTCGAGCGAACTTGCAATTTGAATTTTATAAGCACCTTGCAAGTACGGGCGAACTTAGCTTAAGTTTTCCTGATTTTTATCAAGTTCAAGCGAACTTGATAAAATAACAATGAAAACTTATTAAGTTCGAGCGAACTTAACAAAACTTCTCTCAAAAACCCTCAAGTTCGATCGAACTTGATAGAAAATCACTCAAAAAGTGAATTCCTAAGTCAAGTTTGGTCGAACTTGGCTAACAAGTTCGATGAAAATGAGTTTTGAAAACATGGTTTTTGCAACAATTTGACACCAATTCGTTTGATTTTAGTCCCCAAACTCTCAGGGGTTTATCTATGATGTATTTAACATGACATATTCAAATTTGGACAGAATTTGCCCGTAAATTCTTCATTTTAGTGTAAAAGTTAAGAAAATAAGAAGAATGGAGTAGAATTAGAGATATTCTTGTCTTGATATCAATCAAATCAGGCTATTCTAGCTCTGATACCACTTGTAGGACCGATCCTGATAGCATAGGAACCTAGATTTGATATCTAATGTCCACAATAGCGGAAATATTACGACATGATTACCAAATAACAAGAATTACTCAATTAAACATCAATTTTATTGATAAACATCAACTCTCCAATTTGACAAAGCTTCGCTACTCAGATCACAAAGTTACAAATGACAAGAAAAGCTAGCTATTTCTAGGGAAGTAAGTTCGTTGGAGAGTGTATGAGTTCGGGCGAACTTTACTATGTCAAGTTCGGCCGAACTTGACTTCACATGTTCATCTCAAGCGAACTTGTCTATTACATAAATACTTGATTTCGCTAGCCTATTCACATCTAATCTATACAGACTCGATATAAGACTAAGACATAGACATTCTGCACCAACACAAGCAAATCAGACTCAGGAGGTTCTTGTGTGGCTCCTAGTTGCTCATTAGTCTCTTGAACAACAGAAATTTGAACTATTTCAGCCGTAGAGGTTCTTGTGTAGCTCCTGTTTCTTTTGCACCAGAAGGTTCTTGTGTAACTTCTATGCTTTTCTTTTCTGATCAACATAACGACGGCTTTTTGGCTTTTGTACAATTTTTCTCCTTTTTGTGCTTAGAGAACCTGTAGTCTTCAAAGTAGCATCTTTAGCAGAAGACTTTACTCGTTTAGCTTTTTCTTTGGTCTCTCCTTATCAGAACCTTTATCAGAATCTGGTTCATAATCAACATCACCTTCCTTTAGTTTTTCTGACTCTTTCTCTGCAATAGCTTCCTTTGTTACTTCCTCGAGTGAATCGTCACTGTTTTCATCTTTATCAGAAGTCACAGAGATCACATCATCATCTTATGTTTCCTTTTCTGTTTCTTGACTTTGAATGTTGATCGCAGCACTCGAACCAGCTTCACCTTGAACATTCTCTGGCTCATCTTCATCAATAAGCATCGTATCCACTTTCTTTGACTTTCGAGACTGTTTCTTCTTTTCTTCAACTATTTGTTTCAGAAACCAATCACTACGCTTTTCTTTGAAAGTTGACATCCATTCCTCTTCAGCTTTAATCTCTTTCTCATCACCACTTCCTGCCTTTCTCCATTTGTATTCAGGTGGTGCAACATAATCAGCAGACGTGATAGCACCAAATAGTGGTTTTGCAACTGGCGCTGAAGCTTGTTTTTGAAAAGTAATGAGCTTCTTGACCTTTACTTCATCCATGTGGCTTAGATAAAGAATGTCATTTGGAACCTTTGCTATCTTTTTAAATTTGTCGTCAATAAGCATTTGTATGAATCTTGGGTACATGACAAGCCTGTTTGTTCCCATGTTGTTCTTCATATGTGTAAACACCAGCTTCGAGAAGTTAAACTTCTTGTTCAGAACTAACGCTGTGGTCATACACGCCATATAATCTTGGACATCGTCTAAACCCGCTTTGTGATGGCTGAATGCATGAACAATCACGTGCATTAGAAACTTGTAGGGATTAGGAACTCCCCCTTTCTTCATTGTCGATTCATTCACAAGACCTTTGTAGCCCATTCAAAAGAAACATCCACGAACCATTCTTTCATCTAATAACATTGGATCGTTCGCATCATCATCGAAATTCAGAACCTTCTTGATGTCTGCCTCAGTCACAACAATCAATTTATCTTCATATCCGATACGAACCACTGATTTGATCACTATGCTATCTTCATTAAGTGTCGCTGCGCTCCAGAATCTGTAAACGTGAGATCTATAAACCACCATTTCTCTATAATCGCTTTGTTTATCGGTATACGCGTCATAAAATCCATAATATTATCATAAGCTGCTTGAGATGGACAGACCGTCTTGTCGAGCGTGACGCACGTGTTGTGAAACTTATTGAAAGAAAGCTGAAATTCTACAAACACAAAAATCGAGACAAACGCTTAGAAATATTTTTTACAATTTTCATACAATTACACATCAAGTTCGGGCGAACTTGATTAAGCAATTAAACATCAGATGCATTAAGTCTGGGCAAACTTATGTTGAACAAATTTTAATTGATTATCAAACAAGTTCGAGCAAACTTGTTAAATCCTTTGAATTTTGAAAATATCAGACAAGTTCGACTGCGAACTTGGTTCAAAGAACCAGTTAACAAGTTCGGGCGAACTTGTCTTCTCTTTCAGTTCAAACCTGCAACAACCATTTCAAAGACATTTGGATTAAATTAATGACATGTTAATGATTGATTAAGATTGTTTAACTGAATTTTGTGGTTCAATTCGTCTTTAAAGCTCCTAAATCAGGTTCTATTAACATTTTCAGATCTAGATCGTTCAAAGTCTGTCAAATTACGGTCCAATCTCAAAACTTATACCTGTGCCATGATTAGTAGTGTGCAAATCACCACAAATCAAGATAAATTTTGGCAGCACTTCGTTACAATTATGTCAATTTTGATTTTCGCTCAATTCGCTCAAGTTTGCTTTGAGAGATCAAGTACCAGGTAATGAAGTTTAGGCGGACTTGTGACTTATATAGTGTTACATGTCCGGGCGAACTTGTAAACACCTTTTCAACAGATCTAATACAAGTCCGAGCGAACTTATAATCCCATCAATAACTCACAACATGTCCGGCCGAACTTGATATTTAAATCAATATTCTCTTACCTAGAGCAAGTTCGGGCGAACTTGATCAAAGTCAAACCAACTTTCTCAAAGTTTTCAATTTTAACCCTGATTTTTTATCTTTTACCAGTTTAACAATCCACTTAGTTGACCAAGGCCAAGTTAATGACCTTGATTAACCGATTTGTCTGCCCAGTCCAAGTTAATGACCTCGGTTCGACCCGTTATGAACAAACTGTTGGTTTTTCTCAAATTCAAGTTTCAAATTAATGAACTTTTAATCGTTTCATATATCAAATTTTACAGATTAGCTCCCAGCCCGTTGTCAATTAGATTTCCACTAGTTTAGCACCTTACCAGACTTCGAAGATCAGTTTTCCAACATTGGCTTGTAGAAACTAATGTAGAAACAAAATCTTTTTGTATTTTTGAAATTTTATGCGAAAACACACTGAAAATCTTTTTGGTTTTAATCTGTAAAGCAAATAAACTATGTACAAACATATTTACAGACATATTTTTGTGAATTCTTGTCTAAGGATCATATCAGTTGATTGAGACGTATCACCAGTATCGTTGACCTTTTGATGACTTTAAGTTTTAAACTCGTTTACCTAGATTGTCGATATGTTTGTCCACTTAAACTTCGACACATTTCTCAATTGTTCCAAGATATCTTTGGTAGATTTATGAAACTTGACTCAACTATGGTTCCCATCTCATAATATACTCCCGTATCAAGATTCCCTAGATTTCATCTTACAGGTGAGTATAGCATAATTTATATCTGTATCTAGGTTAATGCAAAGCCTTGAGAGCTCAGGTTAATACCACCGTATCAACAAAGAGATGAAGGCTCGACTTTAAGGTGTGTTCCACTTAAGGAATCTTTTTAGCACTGCAAATGATTATATCTTTCGATATTTTTCAAGTTTTGCATGCAGTTTGGGTTTGTAGCAAAAGTATTATAGAAGTTCTAGGCTATTGCTTTCCGCAAAATCAGAAGAACTTGTATAATACCCCATAATCAACTATCTATAAAGACCTCGTATCTCAGAATCAGGCAATCTCTCAAACGAAATTTCGGAGTACTAAGTCCATATATCCGAGAGATGTTAATCCACAAGTTTAAGCAGTTGTAAAATTTAGTTTATATCCCGGAAACAATTTACTAAATGTGTAAAGCCTATCGACACATCCTCAGTAAGACTTGTTTATCACTTTTTAAACTTTACAATTCTTTAGCGTACTGTGATAGTCTACTGATGTACTATCATTTCCTTTGTGACACAAAATTCTTTTTGTCTTTTTCATGTTTTTGTACTTTTTGATTTTTCATATATTTTTGTATTTTCTCGTAATATTTCTTACCCTAAAATTAAAAACATATTTTTGTATTTTAGTTTTTTTAAGAAATACTAATCTAAAAGATAAACAAACCAATGTGAATCACGTGAACTCGTCGTGCGATCCATATTCAACCTCCGCCTCCGCACCTGTCAACTAATTTTTAATACCGTTAAGCCTCATTAGATATTTAAATCTTATTAAGGAAAAGCTTTGGTATAAAAATCAGCTTTTTGTTCATCGGTGTGGATTTTTTTCTAATCGCACCAACTTCTTTTCATAGTAGTCACGAATGAAGTGATAACGAATTTCTATGTGTTTAGTTCGAGAGTGATGAACTGGATTTTTAGTAATGTCGATTGCTGCTTATTGTCTACATATAAAGGCGTATCAAGAAATTGCGATCCAAAGTCCCTCATCTATTGTTGAATCCATAGGTTTTGTGAACAACAGCTGGAAGCAGAAATGTATTCTGCCTCACAAGTAGAGAGAGAGACCGTGGTTTGTTTCTTGCATTGCCACGTTACTAATCGAGTTCAGAAGAACTGGCAACCAGCCTCGTAGACTTTGAATTCAGCTTGTCCACCCCAAAGTCAGAATCAGCATACCCTGTTAGATCAAAGTTATCGTTCTTTGGATACCACAAGCTGGTGCTTGGACATCCCTTTAGGTAACAGAATATTCTCTTCACTATCTGCATGTGAGATACTCTGGGATTGGACTGATATATTGCGCAAAGACAGGTAGGATACATGATATCTGGGCGAGATACCGTTAGATACATAAGAGATCCTATCATCGACTGATAAGCGTATCATCCACTTTGGTTCCTGTTTCGTCGATGCAAATTCCATGATTCAGCGCTAGAGGAGTCGAAAGAGGCTTCGAGCTATCCATTTCAAACTTCTTCAGAATATCATGGACATATTTCGTTTGTAACCCGAGGAAGAATTTCATTTCGTCCATAGAAGACATTTCGAACTTCTTCTTCATAATCTTCTTGAATTCTTTGCAAAGACTATCATCTGTTGAACCAAAGATGATATCGTCCACATAGATTTATACAATGATTAGATGACTTCCGACTTCTTTGGTAAACAATGTACTATCCATTGTGCCTCTTGTAAAGCCGTTTCCAACGAGATGTTGAGATAACGTCTCGTACCAAGCTCTCGGGGCTTGATGTAATCCTTATAAGGCTCTGTCTAGGAGATAAGCTTATTCTTGTTCAGCGGATCGACAAACCCCGGTGGTTGGCCGACGTACACTTGCTCGTGTAGCTTACCATAAAGAAATGCGGACTTCACATCTAACTGGTACACTTAAAAACCTTTTCAAGAAGCGAATGCAAGGAAAATGCGGATTGACTCTAAACGTGCAACCGGTGCATAGACTTCCGTATAGTCAATTCCTTCTTGCTGGTGGAAACCTTTGATAACCAACCGAGCTTTGTTTCTAATGATCACACCTCGATCATCCCTCTTACACTTGAAGACCCACTTTGTATCTATCGCTTTTTGCTTTGGTGGTAAGTCGACAAGTCTCCAAACTCCCAGTTTCTCAAACTGTAATAACTCTTCCTGCCTCGCAATTACCCAGTTCTCATCACCCAAAGCTTCATTCACAATCTTCGGCTTGATTTGAGATATGAAACATGAATAATAGTAATAATCTTGAGTCGGAGCCACTCGAGTATAGAAACAACTTAAAGCTTTGTTGATCTGGCTTCTCGTTCTCACACCAGTCTGTAGCTCTCCAATTATGTTGTTCGAAGGGTGATATGAATAAGATCGCAACATCTCCTCACTAGGAACATCAACTGTACTATTCTGATTCGAAATATTCAGATCAACTATCAAATAAACTTTAGGAGCGCTAGATGTTGCTTTATTTTGATTGCTAGGGCCAGCAGATTAGTTTAACATATTGGATGTCTGCTCGGATTCTTCATCAGAGGAAGATACTCCATCGTCATCGAGAGTCGGAGCTTCATCAGAGTCGGAATTCTGATTCTGAGGAATATTGGGCTCTGAAGTAGCATTTCCTGGTTCAGTGGAAACATTTGCTGGAGTTGTAGTAGGTGTTACTTCTGCTTCAGAAACTTGTTCAACTGGAACACCACTATTACTCGGACCTGCACCAGAAGACGATGTAGAACCAACAGTAGGTTGATTAACCACTATTGGCCTTAAAATTTGTTCTTGATTAGCAGACTATTGTAGATAATAAAGAGCTGCAAGTTCTTCTTCAGACGGCTCCTCTGGCAAGTCAAATGACTTCCACAAATCTTGGTAATTGAACAACCACGCATCACCTTTCCTCTGAATAGGAGTTGTGTACCGAAAGCAATCTACGTGTTGTGCTTCGACCACTCTTCTCAAAGTAGGAATATAAACTCTCCTAAGCGGACTAGCATAACCGACAAAGAAACCTTCAAGCATTTTAGCACCAAATTTACCATCCGAGTCAATCATTGTGCAAGGTGCACCACTAGATACTTTAGATTTGGTTTCCTTCGGTTAATCATCTCGAAGCAGGTCTTCTTGGTCGGTTTGACTGTTAAGACCCTATTCAAAGTATAACATGTCGCTGCAACCACCTCACTCCAGAAGCTAACAGGAAGTTTGGAATATGCAAGCATGGTTCTTGCTGTTTCAATTAGAGTTCTATTCTTCCTCTCAGCTACGCCATTTTGTTGTGGAGTGTAAGGTGCACTGAATTCGTGTAGAATTCCTATGGCGTTGCAAAAATCTTTCATCTTGGTATTTTTGAACTCCGTACCATTATCACTTCGAATTCGTCTAACAGTGAGATGATATAGATTTTCAACCTTCTTGAAGAGAATCACAAGATTTTCAAACGTTTCATCTTTAGTCTCTTGAAAGAAAACCCATGAATATCGAGAATAATCATCTGTGACAACCAAACAGTACAAATCTCCTGATATACTACGGACGTTCACCAGACTGAAAAGATCCATATGTAGACGTTCAAGCGACAACTTTATGGAGTTGAGAATCTTCTTAGGATGTGACTTTTTAATCTGCTTCCTTGCCTTGCATTCAAGACAATGATCGTCATGTGGAAGCTTCGAATATTTTCTCCTTCGACCAAGTCATTGTGAACCAGAAAATTCATTTTCCTTAGATGTATAAGCCCCATCTTCTTGTGCCATAGAATCGAATCCTTCTCTGTGGCTTTTGTGACAAAACATTGAGCCGACTTTGACGATGTAGTAGCAACACTCATGTCTAGAATGTAGAGATCATTTTTGTGTGGAGCGCGCATTAGAATCCAATCATCAGGAATCTTGAAGCCCGGCTTAAGAATAATGCACTCTTTATCATTGAAATGAACAGTGAACTGCTGATTGCAAATCTGAGAGATACTGAGAAGATTGTTCTCTAGCTCGGCGATATAGTTAACACGATCAAAAGATACCACACCATTCGAAAGCTTTCCTTCAGCAACAATCCGGCCTCCTTGATTTCCAGCAAAGCCTACATACCCTCCATTAATTGCTTTGAGATCAAAGAGTAGTGCTTTCATCCTGGTCATGTGCCTCGAAGCCCGCTATCCAGAATCCACTTCGATAATACGGATCTTTAGAGCCCATACACACGTTAACAACTCAGTAAAAAACTGCAACCCAAGCCTTTTTGTTCTTGGGTTTGGGATAATAATCTTCATAAACATCCTCATAAGCCCTCTGATAGTCAAAATCATCATTTAAAACTTCATCGACATTTAAGTTTTCAAACTTGACTTTCTTCCTTTCTTTTGAAGGTTTAGGAAAAACTTTGTCAATTTTGGTTTTACCCTTTGATTCAGACACCTTTTCTTTATCAATCTTAACTGTCTCAGACTTAACAATTTCAGATGATGCTGTTTTCTTCTTTGCAACCCAAGATTGTGATTTAATTCTTGCTTTCTTAATGTATAATCTTGAATCTTTGTTTTCGTTCGATTTGGAAGTTTCACCTTTCTCAAAAGTTGAATTTTCAAACTTTGATTCAGTTTTAGGTTTCACTTCGACTTTAGATTCATTGTTTCATTTTAAGATTATGATTGGTTTTACAATCTCTGGTTGTTTAAGTTTCTCAACATCTGAATTTGTCTTTCTTCTATGATATACATGCTTTGATTTCGGACACTTGCGAGCAATGTGACCAACTTCATTGCATTTGAAGCAAGTCCGATTCTCATGAGAATGTCCACTAGTGGGTTTTACTCCACTTGTGGATTTAGCCTTATCCCGAAGTTCTTTTTCCTTTTTAAACTCATCATTTGATTGCTTTCCAATCAAATTCTCTTCTTGAACCGTACTAGTCCCATACACGAATGCCATATTCTTATTTTTATATTCGCGAAATGGTGACTTTTTCTTTTTCGGTTCTTCTTCTCCTCCAAACCCAAACCCGCTCTCCTGTTTTCAGGAAAGTTACCACCATTTCTCCGGTAGTTGTTATATCCTCTTTTAGGTTTAGAAATAAACTTTTTTTCATTTCTCTCCAAATCTTCCGATGATACTTCGACAAGTTTGAGCAATTTATCAAGTTGGTTTTCTTTAACATTTCGAATCAGAAAACTATCATCAAAGTATAGTCTATCAAATTCCTTAACTTTATACATGACAAAGTTAGGATCATCACTTAGGCTATCTCCCAATGATGTATCGTCATCTTCGGATTGTGAATCAGAACTGTTCAAACTCGCATTGGCGCTCTCAAAGCTGCCATCATCAGATTAACTCAAAACATTTTCAACAACATTCTTTACCACTGCTTCACTGTCATCTTTTGTGTAGGTTATGTCAATGTTCTCAGGCAGCTCATTTTTCTTTTCAGTTAAAAGTTCAACATTAAGCGCCTTTTCCATCCCTTCAGCTTTCTTGCGACAATATTTTTCGCACAAGGGTAGTGGAACATTGCTATAATCCCCACGTTTCTTACCTTTTGATTTTTGAACATTTTCTTCTGACGGAATTGTTGGAAGAATATGATCGATGACATAAGCATTCGTGGTATAGCTTTTCAAAAGCTGTCTTACCCTTTCGGTTTCAATTTTCATATCTTGAAGCTCTTGTTTAATTTCAGCAATGGTATTTATGTAGATATTAATGGCTTTTTGTTTTTCCATTACCATTGCTTTTAACATTCTTACTGTGTCATGTTGTTCAATATTGTTTTTATCAAGCCTGCTGTAATCGTCTTTCATTTTATCATAAGCTTCCTTCATTGTGCGATAATCATATTTAAAATTGTTGTTATGCACATTGAGTTCACTTATAATTTGCGATTTTTCGGCACATTGCACACAAGCCTCAGTACATTTCGTGCAAGGTTTTTCAACCTCAACGATTTGCACTTTTACAATCTCTTTTTCAACAACTTTTACCTCCAGACCTACCTTTGTCAAATTAGCCATCATTGCTTTGTTGGCAATCTCCGTGAGGTTTTCCTCATTCATTTCTTTAGTCACGTTGATGACTTCTTCAACTTTCGGTTTTGTTTCTTCAACAACATGCTCAGAATATGCTGCATCACCAAAACAACCTGCAAAACTAGAAGTCATGTTAGGAGAAAGAACACTCTGCATCCTCGTGTGATGATAGATCTCCTCTTCTTCTGCTTGTTGCAAGTATTCTTCTAGCATTGCATTCTCTAGAGCTGCATCCTCAGCAGATGTATCTTGTTCTTCCATGATTTCAGCCATTAGAGCAACCCCAGTCTTCTTGGCAATATATGAGTTCCAATCAAAACCGTCGTCTTCATTAGAAGCAACCATAGCTTTTTCTGCATTGTTGGATGGTTTCTCTTGAACTTCAATTTGATTTTTCTTTGGAAATGGCTTATACTGCAACGAATTCTTGTAGTAATCACTGCCGCCTCCGAAAGGACTTTGATTGCCACTTGCTTCTGGAATCTTGCACTCTCATTTGAAATGCCCTTTTTGTCGGCATCTGAAGCAAGTAACTTTGGTCTTATCAAAACCTAATTTGTTGCTCGAGTTTCCGATGTCTCTTCCAGTTAGAGCAACAAATTTGGTAACTCTCCGTATAATCAAAGCTAAGGACCATTTAATGTCCATCAACTTAAGCTCCTCCTCATCCACTTGATCATAATCCTCCGCAGTCATTTCTGGATTACCAATCTTTCCGGCCACTAAACTCTCATAAGATTCCAACACTGAGGCAAGTAGTGCCATATGTTGTTTGGCCACTTGTTCAGAAACGAAGTTGTTTAGATTGACTGCAATGTTGCATCTAAATACATTTGGATCAGAATTTGATTGATTATTCTGATTTGTCTGGTTCTGAAACAGTGAGTTAGAACTTGTGCTTGAATATGATGCATTCTGAGGACTCTTATCATAGTTAGGATTTGATTGAGTTTGGTTCTGTGGCGAATGATTCGAGGAATTCATATTCGCGCTAAAAGCAATTTGGATCTTTGGTCTTGAAATATTCTCTTGAGCTCCACTCTTGTAATAAAGCCTACATCTTGAGCAATATTCGAATTCTTTGACTTGGCAATCTTTAACAACTCCATCTCGTGCTCCTCTAACTTATCAATAAAAGTGGATAACTTGAAAAATTCCCAGCTTGGACTTTCCTTTAGCACCGTGAGATAAGTTGTCCATTCACCTTCCAGTAAAGCATCAACCAATTTGTCAATGTATTCTTCTTCTGTCTTCTCAAGACCATGCCTTCTCATAATCACCTTCAAATGACAAATTCATTCTATCATTTGTTTCATCGACTCGCCTTTGAGCATTGTGAAGATGTCAAATTCTTTCATAATTAGAGCCTTTTTTCTCTTCACCATCTCTGCACTCCCCTGATATTTGGTCTTTAGAGACTTCCATCACTCTTGTGCAGTTTTGTACTCTGGTAATAGCACCAAAATATCTTCCTTCACGGACTGCTGAATCAGACTAATCATTTTCTTTTCAGCAACGTACGCATCCTTCTGTGAAGTAGAAAACTTGCTCATCTCGATAACATTATCATGTTCATCTCTTGGCCATGTATAACCTGTTTCAACCGCAACCCAACTGTGAAAGAATGTAGCCTGAACCTAGTTCGTAAACTTCTCTTTCCACCCCTCGTATTCATCCATGCACATAAGTTTCGGTGGCTTCACTGACGTACCCATCTCATTATAAATATTAACTTCATTCACCATGTTGGCATTCGATGTTGAAGCCCCAGCTGTCATATACGTATTATGGATATCTTCCATCGCAGAAAACAAACGAGTATCGCTGAAAACACGTTCACAAACTTGAAAATATGATTAGTACACTGACAAGTTTGGGCGAACTTGTGCAGCAAGACAAATCAGATTTAATTTCAAACATGTTCGGGTGAAGGTGTTGAAATATTTTGAAAATTTTCTCCCTGAAGAAGTTCGAGCGGACTTGTAAAGATTTCAAGAGAACTAAAAAAGTTCGGGGGAACTTGTAATAAATTTTCAACAAGATTTGATCAAGTTCGGGCGAACTTGATGAAATTTGAATGAAAATTAAGCAAGTTCGAGCGGACTTATCTAAAATCTTTGAAAAATAAATCAAGTTCGGGCGGACTTGATGAAAAATCACTCAAAAAGTGAATTTTTCAATCAAGTTCGAGTGGACTTGATGTCAAGTTCGTTCAAACCAATTTTGCAAATCATGATTTTTTCAACTTTTCGACATCAATTCGTTTGAATTAGGTCTTGAAACTTTCAGGGGTTTATCTTTAGTGGATTTTATGTGACATATTCAAAATTTAGCAGATTCTATCCGTAGATTCATTGTTTTTCATGAAAAAGTTAAGAAAAAACAGTAGAAATGAGTAGAAATAGAGTAGTTCTTTTGATGAATTCACTAAATCAAGTATCCGTGGCTCTGATACCACTTTTTAGATCGCTCCTGAATAGCTCGGGAACCTAATTCATATCTAAATGTCCAAATAGGCGGAAACTAAGTGACATGTTAATCAAATATGCAAGAATTACTCGTTAATTGTCTGTTTATGGGTCATAAAGTCAATTACATTCGAGTTCCGGATCCGACAGAGCTTCGCCTCTAAGTGTGCAAAAGTTTCAAATGAGAAACCATGAGACACATATATATAGTGAGGCAAGTTCGCTTGGGAGACTACAAGTCCGGGCGAACTTGTTTGAACAAGTTCGGCCGAACTTGTTCACACTTCAACTTTTCGGGCGAACTTGATATCCTATTTACATAAATACGACATTTTCTAACGTACTCTCATCTATTCTAAACAGACTCGATACAAGACTAAGACATAGACATACTGTACTAACACATGAGAATATATTTTTCTAGTTCGTCCGTTGTCCGATCCGTTCGTTCGTCCGTTTTCGTGGTATTTCTTTGTGTATTAATTAGATTATTTAAATATCTAAATACATACATATATCACATAATATGCACATTTTGATGGTTTATCCAAATATATATTTTCCCAAAGATTTATATATATATATTTGTAAGTTTCATTCTTTTATTTATGAAAACCATTACAACTAATTTAGAAACTTACTTGGATGATTAATACTTAAAACCTTTCACCAAAAGTTCATTTAACCATGATTAAAATCCTTAAGTGTAATTACCCATTTTAATCACACTTTAACCCCTAATTAATCATGATTATGATTTTAGAAAATTTCGCCATAATTCCATCAAAATTATAGTGTTTACCACGTTTTAAAAACGTATTTAAATCATCAATCAATGTCACACCCCGACCGCGTAAAACAACAAACCGCGGGGAAACGTCAGGGAGTGTTGTAACATAAGTATTGTTTCAACAACCATGGTAATTAAAATTTTGTATTATTACATGAAGTTTGATTACATTATCTGGAATTTAACGGTAACATAACATAAATTTATTTGTCTTGCTTGATTTTAAGTCACTAAAGCCCAAGTTCGCCTAAGTGTAGCATGATCAACCTCCGATACTAGCTCCTGAAACACATGTGAAAATAGGTATGTCGGCATAAAAATGCCTGTGAGATACATAGGTTTTGTTGATGAGGATTCATGACTTGAAGTTTAAATAATACTTTAAAAAAAGTAGTCATGAACCTTATAAAATGTTTTCTTTTATAAAATCATATGAAAATCAATATGAAAATAAAGTGATTTAAAGAAGGATGTATGGTTAAATAATTAACTGGATGAAAAATGGATTGTATAAATTATGCCATTTGTAAAACAATGTCTTGTGAAAAATTATATGTTATTTAGTACCAAATGTGTCATGTCTGTGTCTTGTCGAAGTGGTTTAAATAACGCTACGATATGTAATATCATGAAAGCACTTATATTAGGAAGTACCAGCGGCGTATCCACCATGCTTTTATCATATTACACACATCTCGTTATTTAAATCACTTTATCAAATAACCACCAAAAATGTCTTGTTTAACAAATGTCATGTATAACAAAATGTCTTGTATAACCAAATGTCATGTACAAAACAATGTCTTGAAATAACCAAAGTTTAAATCAAAAGTCATGTTTTGCAAAACCAATTCTTTAATTGATATGAACATATATGTAGTTATGTTTATCGCATACATTCAAGACTTGAGACTGTCGGATAAACCCTTATCAAGTCAAAGGTTTATCAAAAAATGTATTCGGATTCTATCATTCTCTACTTCCAAACAAGCCTAGGAAGTGGGGAACGGAATTTGTCAAGTCCTATGGTACCATTACATACTACCGGACGGCGTTATCAATTTAATGAATGTATTATGTCCCGTTAAACAAACCAAATGTCTTAATAAATGTAAGCAATGTCATAAAAAATGTCCATAAAATCGATGTGCTAGCATGCTCAGTCAACATACATAGAAAAATGTAATGTAAATGAATGTACTCATATCTAAGTCAACATATGCCACAAAAGATGTCTTTGAAATCAATGTGCTAGCATGGTCAGTCAACATACATAGCAAAACATAATTGAAAAAATGTACTATATATGTACTAGATGAACATAGCAAGTATATGTCGTGAAAGCATGAAAATATGAAATTATGGAGTAGGCACATGTGTTTCACCCCCAAAATATTTGAAAAATATAAAATAGGGGACTATGTACTCACTTGGGGTTGCAAAAGTATCCTTGTTCAAGAAGAATAATAAAGCTCAAGAGTACAAGTAATCAAATGGTTCCTAAGATAGGATAATTATGTTAATAAGTCGGGACTTTAATCAGTGGATTGCATAGAATGATTCTTATCAATCAAATGAGTGTTGGAACTCATATGGTATGATTTAATAAACTCAACATTCTGATTTGGAAGGGATCCTAAGTGCTTTTGACTCGTAATGACCCGTTAAGGTAGCTTACGCTACGTTAACGTGTTATTTGCGTAAGCGCGTGATCGGATGGTTAAACATGTCCTATGATAAGTCTTAAATGCCCATACATGTTTAATAATGTTGTAGTATCAGTTTATATATCAAAACTTTAGCCACATATGCCTAAAATGAATTTATGTGCAAAAAGGGCATTTTGGTCATTTATAAAGGGCATAATAACGACCTATCATAATACTAACCAAACGACGCGACCATAAGATATAACCTCAGAGGGTTATTCCCTATATAACTATGGTCACAAATATGTGTTTGGTCGGATCCTAAGATCGACCAAACGGGTCGGATTCGAAAGTCAAAGCGGTGGTCAAGACCGCTCGACTTACGACCCTTAACAAGCACTAAACTAAAAGTGACGAGTTAGACATGTTTAACATGTCTAAGTTTATAAAACTGATTTGGTATCAAAACAATGTGTTTTGACACCTCAAAATAGTTTCGTCGTGTAATGCGCACTTTGCGCATTATTGACCGAAACTTTGACTCGTCACTTCAACTAGTAAACGTGGAAATCAGTAGGCATGATCGCTGTGGATCATAACCATCATGATTACGATCACGTTGCAAAGTCCGTTGGACTTTGACTTGACCAATTAATGGTCAAAACTAAAAGTCAAACACTTTTGGCTTTTAGCTAAAAATAGCTAAAAGGAAATGGAACAAGACTAAGAGAGGGCACTTATTTGTGTTAGAGAACACTTGAAGAGCCCCAAGAATAAGAATACTCAGTTAGGAAGCCCCAACTAAGTGGTAGCCTCCAAGTAGAGCAAGAGAGAAAGAAAGAGTGAATGAGCAAGGAAATTGGTTTTAACAATGGGGTATTTATAGATTTCTTGAAGCCACAAGATCATTCCAAGTGTTAGGAGATATTGTAGGATCATTACAAGTTTTAGTGAGGTGTTGCAACCGGGAGAAGTGTGGCAAAAACGAGTTATAGGTGTCAAGGCAAATGAACAAGAAGCTGCCAAGCAACCTGCTAAGCTGGGGGGTGCTTACGGACTCTAAGGGGTATGGGCTTACGGTCCGTAAGCCCCTTAGCTGACAGCAACTTTCAAAAGTTGGCAGAACAGGCCCCTAAATCGTTTCTTCCGCAATTTGGCACTTATAACACCCGTTAACCTCAATTTTAAGCTCTATAAAGACGATAAAGCTTAGGAACCTTGAAATTGTCCAAAAATGTCCCGGGTGTCGGTTCGTTCGGTCGCACGGTTTGGTTTTTCGTTAATTACGACGAAAATCGTAACGAACGCGCAAATGACCGTAAATGCGTAACGAATGATATTTTTGCATTCTAATCATTAAAATACTAGATTTTAACGATTACAAAAATTTTTGGATGCGCGTACATGTTCTGGATTAGGAATACTCGTAACGTCATAGTTTCGCAGAATTTGCAAAATAGCCCCTGGAGTTCAATAAGCATGTTTTTGCCATACAAAGCCCTCAAAACTTATTTCCAAGTTATGTAAAGGGTATTTAGGGTATGTTTAGCTTATATCATGTTCTAGAGTCTACATCGCGTTAAACTGATTACGTTTGCCTAACGGTTTGCAATTTCACTTCCCGAAGTGATTTGAAAGGTCGAATTTGAACAAGGATTGAAAATATGAAATGTCATAAGTATTAAAATAAATATCGGAATAAAACACAATGTTATAAAATTACAAAATTGTTTGGAATTGTACATGATTAAAATACACAGATGTCAAGTCTCCCCTACTTTTGGAAATTTCGTCCCGAATTTAACTATAGGAAACTTGTGAGAATAGATGTGGATATTTCGCCTTCATTTGGTCCTCCCATTCCCAAGTAAACTCAGGGCCACGTCTGGACTCCCAGCGAACTTTAACAATCAGTGTACGTATACGCTGGAGCTTTTTGACTTCATGGTCAATATTTCCACAGGTTTCTCAACAAAGTGCATCGTGTTATCAAAACAAATTTCATCAAGAGGGATGTGGAGGTTTTCATCAGCCAAACACTTTTTAAGATTGGACACGTGGAAAGTTGGATGAACATTTCCAAGTTCAGGAGGTAACTCAAGTTTGTAGGCCACCTTTCCGATTTTCTCAATGATCTTGAATGGTCCAACATATAAGGTGCAAGTTTTCTTTCTTCCCAAATCTAACCACGCCTTTCCAAGGGGATACCTTTAGTAGGACATGATCACCGACTTGGAATTCCAAGGGCTTGCGTCGTTTGTCCGCGTAACTCTTTTGACAGATTCTAGTTGTCAAGAGATTATCGCGAATTCTTTTGACTTTGTTTGTTGTGTGTTGAATGAGTTCAGGTCCAGTGAATTGAGATTCACCGATTTCATTCAAACAGACAAGTGAACGACATTTTCGACCATAAAGAGCTTCGAAAGGAGCCATGTCAATGCTGGTGTGATAACTGTTATTGTAGGAGAATTCAATCAAAGGTAGATGTGAATCCCAACTACCACCAAAGTCAATCACACAAGCTCTAAGCATATCCTCCAGTGTCTGGATTGTTCTTTCAGACTGTCCATCCATTTGAGGATGATAGGCAATGCTCAGGTTAAGTTTGGTTCCCATGGCAGATTGCATTATCTTCCAAAAATGAGATGAGAATCGAGCATCACGATCAGATATGATGTCCAAAGGAACACCATGATGAGATACAATTTCATCTAAATAGATCTTAGCAAGTCAGGGAAATCCTCACAGATTGCTATAAAGTGTGCTGACTTGGTTAGACGATCAACGATTACCCAAATGGCATCATGACCTCTAGATGTACGCGGTAATTTGGTAATGAGATCCATTGCAATGATTTCCCATTTCCAAACCGGAATTTCTGGTTGTTCAAGCAAACCAGAAGGACATTGATGTTCTGCCTTAACTTTGAGACAACTAAGACATTTAGATACGTACAAGGCAATGTCTTTCTTCATACCCAGCCACCAATACCGAGTACGAAGTCCTTATACATTTTTTCTGCACCTGGATGAATTGAATAACGAGATTTGTGAGCTTCATCCATTATCAAGGTGTGGGATTATCTTGACTTGGAACCCACAAACGGCTCAGATAATATAACAACCATTATCTTTCGTTTCTAGTTGAAGCTCAAGATGATGTGGTAATTCATCACCCATCATGCTTTGTGTAACACAAGTTCGTTGAGCTTGGGAGATACGGTTTGAATATCAGGTTGAACTTGAACACAATGTAGCTTGACTCGTTCTTTATGACTAAGAGCATCGACTACGACATTCGCCTTACCAGGATGGTAGCGCATCTCACAGTCGTAGTCGTTCAGGAGTTCGACCCATCATCGTTGTCTCATGTTTAGTTCTTTCTTATTGAGAATGTGCTGGAGACTTTTGTGGTTCATGAAAACCACACATTTTGTACCTTATAGATAATGTCTCTAATTTTCAAAGCGAAAACAACAGCACCCAACTCAAGATCATGAGTGGTGTAGTTCTTTTCGTGAATCTTCAATTGTCTTGATGCATAGGCTATAACTTTGTTCATCAATCAATGTCACACCCCGCCGTGTGAAACAACAAACCGCAGTGGAAACGTCAGGGAGTGTTGTAACAGAAGTATTGTTTCAACAACCATGCTAATCAAATTTTTGTATTATTACATTAAGTTTGATTATATTGTCTGGAATTTAACGGTAACATAACATAAGTTCATTTGTCTTGCTTGATTTTAAGTCATAAAGTCCAAGTTCCCTAAGTGTAGCATGATCAACCTCAGATATTAGCTCCTGAAACACATGTGAAAATAGGTACGTCGCATAAAAATGCCTGTGAGATACATAGGTTTTGTTAATGAGGATTCATGACTTGAAGTTTAAATAATAGTTAAAAAAAAGTAGTCATGAACCTTATAAAAATGTTTCTTTTATAAAATCATATGAAAATTAATATGAAAATAAAGTGATTTAAAGAAGGATGTATGGTTAAATAATTAACTGGATGAAAAATGGATTGTATAAAATATGCCATTTGTAAAACACTATCTTGTGAAAAGTTATTTGTTATTTGTACCAAATGTGTCATGTCTTTGTCTTGTCGAAGTGGTTTAAATAACACTACGATATGTAATATCATGAAAGCACTTATATATAGGAAGTACCAGCGGCGTATCCATCATGCTATTATCATATTACACACATCTCGTTATTTAAATCACTTTATCAAATAACCACCAAAAATGTCTTGTTTAACAAATGTCAAATGTCTTGTATAATCAAATGTCTTGTATAACCAAATGTCATGTACAAAACAATGTCTTGAAATAACCAAAGTTTAATCAAAAGTCATGTTTTGCAAAACCAATGCTTTAATTGATATGAACATATATGTAGTTATGTTTATCGCATACATTCAAGCCTTGAGACTGTCAATAAACCCTTATCAAGTCAAAGGTTTATCAAAAATGTATTCGGATTCTATCATTCCCTACTTACAAATAAACCAAGGAAGCGGGGAACGGGAATTGTCAAGTCCTATGGTACCATTAATACTACTGGGCGGCGTGATCAATGTTAATGAATGTAGTATGTCCCGTTAAACAAACCAAATGTCTTAATCAATGTAAGTAATGTCATAAAAAATGTCTTTAAACCATGTACTAGGTATGCTAAGTCAACATACGAAGTAGAAATGTCCATAAAATCGATGTGCTAGCATGCTTAGTCAACATACATAGCAAAATGTAATGTAAATGAATGTGCTCATATGCTAAGTCAACATATGCTGCAAAAGATGTCTTTGAATTCAATGTGCTAGCATGCTCAGTCGACATACATAGCAAAACATAATTGAAATCATGTACTATATATGTACTAGATGAACATAGCAAGTATATGTCGTGAAAGCGTGAATATATGAAAGTATCGAGTAGGCATATGTGTTTCACCCAAAAATATTTGAAAATATAAAAGAGGGGACTATGTACTCACTTGGGGTTGCAAAAGTATCCTTGTTCAAGAAGAATAATAAAGCTCAAGAGTACGAGGAATCAAATGGTTCCTAGGATCGGATAATTATGTTAACAATCGGGACTTTAATCAGTGGATTGCATAGAATGATGTCTTATCAATCAAATGAGTGTTGGACTCATATGGTATGATTTAATAAACTCAACATTCTGATTTGGAAGGGATCCTAAGTGCTTTTGACCCGTAATGACCGTTAAGGTAGCTTACGCTACGTTAACGTGTTATTTGCGTAAATGCGTGTCAGATGGTTAAACATGTCCTATGAAAAGTCTTAAATGCCCATACATGTTTAATAATGCTGTAGTATCAGTTTATATATCAAAACTTTAGCCACATATGCCTAAAATGAATTTATGTGCAAAAAGGGCATTTTGGTCATTTATAAAGGGTATAATAACAACCTATCATAATACTAACCAAACGACGCGACCATAAGATATAACCTCAGAGGGTTACAAATATGTGTTTGGTCGGATCCTAAGATCGACCAAACGGGTCGGATTCAAAAGTCAAAGCGGTGGTCAAGACCGCTCGACTTACGACCCTTAACAAGCACTAAACTAAAAGTGATGAGTTAGACATGTTTAACATGTCTAAGTTTATAAAACTGATTTGGTATCAAAACAAAGTGTTTTGACACCTCAAAATAGTTTCGCCGTGTAATGCGCACTTTGCGCATTATTGACCGAAACTTTGACTCGTCACTTCAACTTGTAAACGTGGAAATCAGTAGGCATTACCGCTATGGATCATAACCATCGTGATTAGATCACGTTGCAAAGTCCGATTGGACTTTGACTTGACCAAGTAATGGTCAAAACTGAAAGTCAAACATGTTTGACTTTTAGCTAAAAAGAAATGGAACAAGTCTAAGAGAGGGCACTTATTTGTGTTAGAGAACACTTGAAGAGCCCCACGAATAAGAATACTCAGTTAGGAAGCCTCCAACTAAGTGGTAGCCTCAAGTAGAGCAAGAGAGAAAGCAAGAGTGAATGAGCAAGGAAATTGGTTGTAACAATGGGGGTATTTATAGGTTTCTTGAAGCCACAAGATCATTCCAAGTGTTAGGAGATGTTGTAGGATCATTACAAGTGTTTAGTGAGGTGTTGCAACCAGGAGAAGTGTGGCAAAAACGAGTTATAGCTGACAGCAACTTTCAAAAGTTGGCAGAACATGCCCTTGAAATCGTTTCTTCGCGATTTGGCACTTTTAACACCCGTTAACCTCAATTTTAAGCTCTATAAAAAACGAAAAAGCTTAGGAAACTTGAAATGTGTCCAAAAATATCCCGGGTGTCGGTTCTTCGGTCGCACGGTTGCGGTTTTCGGTTAATTACGACGAAAATCGTAACGAACACGCAAATGACCGTAAATGCGTAACGAATTATATTTTTGCATTCTAATCATTAAAATACTAGATTTTAATGATTACAAAAATTTTTGGATGCGCGTACATGTTCCGGATTAGGAAATACGCGTAACGGCATAGTTTCGCAAAATTTGCAAAATAGCCCTTGGAGTTCAATAAGCATGTTTTTGCCACACCAAAGCCCTCAAAACATAGTTCCAAGTTATGTAAAGGGTATTTAGGGTATGTTTTGCTTATGCCACCGTTCTAAAGTGTACGTCGCGTTAAACTGATTACGTTTGCGTAACGGTTTGCGATTTCACTTCCAGAAGTGATTTGAAAGGTCGAATTTGAACAAGGATTGAAAATATGAAATGTCATCAGTATTAAAATAAATCTCAGAATAAAACCCAATGTTATAAAATTACAAAATTGTTTCAGAATTGTACAATGATTAAAATACACAGATGTCACAGTCTCCCCTACTTTTGGATATTTCGTTCCGAAATTTAACTAGAGGAAACTTGTGAGAATAGATGTGGATATTTCGCCTTCAGTTGTTCCTCCCGTTCCCAAGTAAACTCAGGGCCACGTTTGGACTCCCAACGAACTTTAACAATCGGTATACGTCTACCTGGAGCTTTTTGACTTCACGGTCCAATATTTCCACAGGTTTCTCAACAAAGTGCATCGTGTTATCAACACAAATTTCATCAAGAAGGATGTGGAGGTTTTAATCAGCCAAACACTTTTAAGATTGGACACGTGGAAAGTTGGATGAACATTTCCAAGTTCAGGAGGTAGCTCAAGTTTGTAGGCCACCTTTCTGATTTTCTCAATGATTTTGAATGGTCCAACATATCTAGGGCAAGTTTTCCTTTCTTCCCAAATCTAACCACGCCTTTCCAAGGGGATACCTTGAGTAGGACATGATCACCGACTTGGAATTCCAAGGGCTTGCATCGTTTGCCCACGTAACTCTTTTGACGGATTCTAGCTGTCAAGAGATTATCACGAATTGTTTTGACTTTGTCTGTTGTGTCTTGAATGAGTTCGGTCCAGTAAATTGAGATTCACCGATTTCATTCCAACAGAAAAGTGAACGACATTTTCGACCATAAAGAGCTTCGAAAGGAGCCATGTCAATGCTGGTGTGATAACTGTTATTGTAGGAGAATTCAATCAAAGGTAGATGTGAATCCCAACTACCACCAAAGTTAATCACACAAGCTCTAAGCATATCCTCCAGTGTCTGGATTGTTCTTTCGGATTGTCCATCCGTTTGAGGATGATAGGCAGTGCTCAGGTTAAGTTTGGTTCCCATGGCAGATTGCATGGTCTTCCAAAAATGAGATGAGAATCGAGCATCACGATCAGATATGATGTCCAAAGGAACACCATGACGAGATACAATTTCATCGACATAGATCTTAGCAAGTTTGTCAGCAGGGAAATCCTCACCGATTGCTATAAAGTGTGTTGACTTGGTTAGACGATCAACGATTACCCAAATGTAATCATGGCCTCTAATGTACGCGGTAATTTGGTAATGAGATCCATTGTAATGCTTTCCCATTTCCAAACCGCAATTTCTGGTTGTTCAAGCAAACCAGAAGGACATTGATGTTCTGCCTTAACTTTGAGACAAGTAAGAGATTTAGATACGTACAAGGCAATGTCTTTCTTCATACCCGGCCACCAATAATGAGTACGAAGACCTTATACATTTTGTCTGCACCTACATGAATTGAATAATGAGATTTGTGAGCTTCATCCATTATCAAGGTGGGGAGATTATCTTAACTTGGAACCCACAAACGGCTCAGATAATATAACAATCCATTATCTTTCGTTTCTAGTTGAAGCTCAAGATGATGTGGTAATTCATCACCCATCATGCCTTGTGTAACACAAGTTCGTTGAGCTTGGGAGATACAGTTTTGAATATCAGGTCGAACTTGAACACAATGTAGCTTGACTCGTTCTTTACGACTAAGAGCATCGGCTACGACATTTGCCTTACCAGGATGGTAGCGAATCTCACATCGTAGTCGTTCAGGAGTTCGACCCATCGTCGTTGTCTCATGTTTAGTTCTTTCTGATTGAGAATGTGCTGGAGACTTTTGTGGTCCGTGAAAACCACACATTTTGTACCGTATAGATAATGTCTCCAATTTTCAGAGCGAAAACAACAGCACCCAACTCAAGATCATGAGTGGTGTAGTTCTTTTCGTGAATCTTTAATTGTCTTGATGCATAGGATATAACTTTGTTCCTTTGCATGAGAACGCAGCCAAGGCCTAAGTTCGATGCATCACAATATACAACAAAGTTGTCGTTACCTTCAGGTAAGGATAAAATAGGAGCATTACAAAGCTTCTGTTCAAGGTCTGAAAAGCTTCTTCTTGTTTGGGTCCCCACTCAAAAGGTTTATTCTTTTGAGTCAAAGCAGTGAGGGGAACCGCAATCTTTAAGAAGTTTGCGATAAATCACGGTAATAACCTGCGAGACCAAGAAATGAACGAACTTCAGTAGGAGTAGTAGGTGTATCCCATTCCTTAATCGCACTGATTTTGGTGGGATCTACATGAATACCTTGTTCGTTGATAATATGTCCCAAGAATTGAACTTCCTTAAGCCAAAATTCACACTTGGAGAACTTGGCATAGAGTTGTTCTTTCTTTAGGAGTTCCATCGTTAAACGGAGATGTTGCTCGTGATCGGCTCGAGACTTTGAGTAAATCAGAATGTCATCAATGAAAACAATGATGAACTTGTCCAAATAAGGCTTACAAACCCTATTCATTAAGTCCATGAAAACAGCAGGAGCATTTATCAAACCAAAAGGCATAACAGTGAACTCATAATGACCGTATCGAGTGCGGAAAGCAGTTTTGGGAATATCTTCTTCGAGAACACGAAGCTGATGATACCCAGAACACAGTTTAATCTTTGAGAAGCAAGTAGCACGCTGGTCAAAGAGATCATCAATACGAGGTAGGGGATATCGATTCTTGATTGTGAGTTTGTTGAGCTCACGTGAAAAGCTTGGACGAATGAATCCTTTGTCAGACAACTCCTAAAGTTGTTTTGACAATTCTTGCATCTCAGACGGTGCAAGACGATATGGGGATTTAGCTATAGGGTTGGCACCAGGTACAAGATCTATACCAAACTCGACTTGTCGTGCTGGGGGTAAACCAGTAGATCTTCAGGGAATACCTCGGGATAATCCTGAACAACGGAAATATCTTGAATAGTTTTGCCTTTGCCTTTTTCCTCTACGATATGTGCCAAGAAAGCAACATAATTCTTTCGTAGGTATTTATGGGCTTGGGTACATGTCATGAGTTTAAGGCTACTAACGGGTTTTTCTCCTCGAACCTCTAGGATTTCACCAGACGGGAGAGGTATACGAATGATCTTATCAAAGCAAATCACCTCAGCATGATGTTTAGATAACCAGTCCATCCCTACTATGATATCAAAGCTCCCGAGTTGCATTGGCGTGAGGTTAATGGCAAAAAGGTGGTTGTTAAGGTTCAATTGGCAATCACGAATGACAGAATCAAGTTTAAGGGGTTCGCCACTAGCTATTTCGACTGTCAAGGGCTTTCCTAGTTTTATTCTAGGTATTGAAAGCAAAGGTTCAAAAGCTAGGGATACAAAACTCTAATCAGCACCCGAATCAAAAAGAATTGAAGCATGATGGTTGTTAACAAAGAATGTACCATAGACTACTTCATTGTCAGCCCGAGCCTCATTAGCATTGATGTTAAATGCTCGTCCACGAGCCGGTTTGCATTTACCAATTTCGGGCAGTTATTTCTGTAGTGGGTGAGATCCCCACAATTGTAGCAAGACCTAGGTGGATAGTGAGGTCGTGCAGGCTGCTGAGCACGGTTTTGGGCTACTGGATTCTGGGTAGGAGCGAAACGACAAGTGTTGGCAAAGATGACCAGATTTCCCACAGTTAGTGCAAATGCGGCACTGTAAATGTGGTTGATGGTGACTGTTACAGTTGTTGCACAAAGGTGCATTGCCAACATATTGTTTCTTGGCTGGTGGTTGAACAAGTTGATTGGGAGTAGTTTGGTTAGGTTGTGTAGTGAGAGCGAAGTTCTTAGAAGCCGTGCGCTTCCTCGACTTCTTGGAGGTTTCAGCTTTGTTTCCTTTTTTCTTCTCAGGTTTAACAGACGGTTTCTTGTCACCCTTTCGGTGAAGCTTACCCTTTTTGACTTGTGATTCTGTAAGGGTTGCAGCTAGCTCAATGGCTTGACGGACAGATGTAGGGTTATTGCCAGTGACGATGTCCTGGACAGGATCTGGCAGACCATCTATGTACTTTTCAATCGCCTTATCCAAAGGCGTCACCATCTCAGGACATAATAGGCTCAACTCCTCATACCGATTGGTATACGCACGGTGTTCACCACTGTCCTGCTTTAGGTCGTGGAACTCATTCTCAAGCGCCCTCTTTTCATAACAGGGGCATAACTCTTTCATCATTAGAGCTCTAAGTTCCTCCCAAGTCTGACCCATAGCAACATCTGCACCCCTATCTCTCACCACTCCGTTCCACCACGTGAGCGCCCTCTTTTGGAACACGCTCGAAGCAAACTCGACCTTACGATTATCAGGACACTGAACATGGCGAAAAGAATTCTCAAGACTCTCAAACCACTGTAGGAGCCCAATTGCTCCTTCAAACCACTAAACTTGAGTGGTTTAGCCGAGTTAAATTGTTTGAAGTTGCAAGGAGCATTATTATTGTTGTTGGCTTGGTTGATTTGAGTAATGAGATTTGGTAGCATAGCAACCATCTGTTGTGCTATGATAGTTGCCAGTTCGGTGTTAGGTGGCGGTACGTTTCGTCGAGGAGGCATTCTAAAAGAGGAAAACATTAGAGAAAACGAGTGAGATGAATGTTCGGGTAATCAATATGAGGTTTCATAAAAATCGACGAAATGAAAGGATGGTGGTCATTAGTTCGTTTACTTTCAACAAACCAACGTACACAGTGACTAATCAAAGTAAATGGGTTTTTATAACGTATCGCAAAGACATGCTTTAGCCTATAGGTGGACACTCACCCCAAGAGTTCCCAGGTAAGAGTAACTGGTCCGATTAAGTGGATTTGTACGAGCACTCTAGCCTTAGACAAAAAACTCAGGGTACAGGCACCCACCCTTCCAGATTGCATGTTGTCACATTATTAAACCCAAACTTTTACGAGACTTTGAAAACTTTGGAAGGCTAAAAGAGATCGATAATTTATTTTTGACTTCACGCCTTCCATTTTGTTTTGTTTTTGGTATTTATCTAAGGATAGGTGATGGTAGTGTTTTAAAATCTAAACACAAGATAACTTGTGTTAGGGTCCTAGAAAGTTTATAGTCTAGGTCAAAGCATTACTAATAACCTAATTCCCTATAACCATTGGCTCTGATACCAATCTTTCTGTCACATCCGACCGCGTAAAGTAACAAACCACGGCGGAAACGTCGGGGAGTGTCGTAACAGAAGTATTGTTTCAACAACCATGGTAATTAAAGTTTTGTATTATTACATTAAGTTTGATTACATTGTCTGGAATTTAACGGTAACATAACGTAAATTTATTTGTCTTGCTTGATTTTAAGTCACTAAAGCCAAGTTCGCCTAAGTGTAGCATGATCAACCTCAGATATTAGCTCCTGAAACACATGTGAAAATAGGTACGTCAGCATAAAAATGTCTGTGAGATACATAGGTTTTGTTGATGAGGATTCATGACTTGAAGTTTATATAATAGTTTAACGAAAAGCAGTCATGAACCTTATAAAATGTTTTCTTTTATAAAATCATATGAAAATCAATATGAAATCAAGTGATTTAAAGAAGGATGTATGGTTAAATAACTAACTGGATGAAAAATGGATTGTATAAAATATGTCATTCGTAAAACAATGTCTGGTGAAAAATTATATGTTATTTGTACCAAATGTGTCATGTCTTTGTCTTGTCAAAGTGATTTAAATAATGCTATGATATGTAATATCATGAAAGCACTATAATAGAAGTACCAGTGGCGTATCCACCACGCTTTTATCATATTACACACATCTCGTTATTTAAATCAATTTATCAAATAACCACCAAAAATGTCTTGTTTAACAAATGTCAAATGTCATGTATAACCAAATGTCTTGTATAACCAAATGTCGTGTACAAAACAATGTCTTGAAATAACCAAATTTTAAATCAAAAGTCATGTTTTGCAAAACCAATGCTTTAATTGATATGAACATATATGTAGTTATGTTTATCGCATACATTCAAGCCTTGAGACTGTCGGATAAACCCTTATCAAGTCAAAGGTTTATCAAAAATGTATTCGGATTCTATCATTCCCTACTTCCAAACAAACCTAGGAAGCGGGGAACGGGATTTGTCAAATCCTATGGTACCATTACATACTACCGGGCGGCATGATCAATGTTAATGAATGTATTATGTCCAGTTAAACAAACCAAATGTCTTAATCAATATAAGCAATGTCATAAAAATGTCTTTAAACCATGTACTAGGTATGCTAAGTCAACATACGAAGTAGAAATGTCCATAAAATCGATGTGTAGCATGCTCAGTCAACATACATGGCAAAATGTAATGTAAATCAATGTGCTCATATGCTAAGTCAACATATGCCGCAAAAGATATCTTTGAAATCAATGTGCTAGCATGCTTAGTCAACATACATAGAAAAACATAATTGAAATCATGTACTATATATGTACTAGATGAACATAGCAAGCATATGTCGTGAAAGCGTGAAAATATGAAAGTATCGAGTAGGCACATGTGTTTCACCCCAAAATATTTGAAAAATATAAAATAGGGGACTATGTACTTACTTGGGGTTGCAAAAGTATCCTTGTTCAAGAAGAATAAAAAAGCTCAAGAGTACGAGGAATCAAATTGTTCCTAAGATCGGATAATTATATTAATGAGGCGAGACTTTAATCGGCGGATTGGATAGAATGATGTCTTATAAATCAAATGAGTGTTGGAACTCATATGGTATGATTTAATAAACTCAACATTCTGATTTGAAAGGGATCCTAAGTGCTTTTGACCCGTAATGACCAGTTAAGGTAGCTTACGCTAATTTAACGTGTTATTTGCGTAAACGCGTGATCGGATGGTTAAACATGTCCTATGATAAGTTTTAAATGCCCATACATGTTTAATAACGTTTTAGTATCAGTTTAGATATCAAAACTTTAGCCACATATGCCTAAAATGAATTTAAGTGCAAAAAGGGCATTTTGGTCATTTATAAAGGGCATAATAACGACCTATCATAATACTAACCAAACGACACGACCATAAGGTATAACCTCAGAGGGTTATTCCCTATATAACTATGGTCACAAATATGTGTTTGGTCAGATCCTAAGATTGACCAAACAGGTCGGATTCGAAAGTCAAAGCGGTGGTCAAGACTGCTTGACTTACGACCCTTAACAAGCACTAAACTAAAAGTGACAAGTTAGACATGTTTAACATGTCTAACTAAGTTTATAAAACTGATTTGGTATCAAAACAAAGTGTTTTGACACCTGAAAATAGTTCCGTCGTATAATGCGCATTATTGACAGAAACTTTGACTCGTCACTTCAACTAGTAAACGTGGAAATCAGTAGGCATGATCGCTATGGATCATAACCATCGTGATTACGATCACGTTGCAATGTCCGATTGGACTTTGACTTGACCAATTAATGGTCAAAATCAAAAGTCAAACACTGTTTGACTTTTAGCTAAAAATAGTTAAAAGAAATGGAACAAGACTAAGAAAGGGCACTTACTTGTGTTAGAGAATACTTGAAGAGCCCCAAGAATAAGAATACTCAGTTAGGAAGCCTCCAACTAAGTGGTAGCCTCCAAGTAGAGCAAGAGAGAAAGAAAGAGTGAATGAGCAAGGAAATTGGCTGTAACAATGGAGGTATTTATAGATTTCTTGAAGCCACAAGATCATTCCAAGTGTTAGGAGATGTTGTAGGATCATTACAAGTGTTTAGTGAGGTGTTGCAACTAGGAGAAGTGTGGACAAAAACGAGTTATAGGTGTCAAGGCAAATGAACAAGTAGCTGCCAAGCAACCTGCTGAGCTGGGGGGTACTTACGGACAATAAGGGGTATGGGCTTACGGTTCGTAAGCCCCTTAGCTGACAGCAACTTTCAAAAGTTGGCAGAACAGGCCCCAGAACTCGTTTCTCTGCGATTTGGCACTTTTAACACCCGTTAACCTCAATTTTAAGCTCTATAATGACGATAAATCTCAGGAAACTTGAAATGTGTCCAAAAATGTCCCGGGTGTCGGTTCGTTTGGTCGCACGGTTACGGTTTTTGGTTAATTACGACGAAAATCGTAACGAACGCGCAAATGACCGTAAATGCATAACGAATGATATTTTTGCATTCTAATCATTAAAACACTAGATTTTAATGATTACAAAAATTTTTGGATGTGCGTACATGTTCCGGCTTAGGAAATACGCTTAACGGCATAGTTTCGCAGAATTTGCAAAATAGCCCTGGAGTTCAATAAGCATGTTTTTGCCATACATAAGCCCTCAAAACTTATTTCCAAGTTATGTAAAGGGTATTTAGGGTATGTTTAGCTTATGTCACTATTCTAAGTGTACGTCGCGTTAAACTGATTACGTTTGCGTAACGGTTTGCAATTTCACTTCCGAAGTGATTTGAAAGGTCGAATTTGAACAAGGATTGAAAATATGAAATGTCATAAGTATTAAAATAAATCTCAGAATAAAACACAATGTTATAAAATTACAAAATTGTCTCGGAATTGTACGATGATTAAAATACACAGATGTCACAATCAAGTTCCAAATCACCACTAATTCATCAAGTTTCACCCAAAATCATATTTATCATATGTAATCACATATTCCTTCAAAGATTTCTTATGAGCATTATTTTAAGTTAACTTCCAAGACTTCAAGTTAACCACTTTTCATAGTTTATTAGAAATTTCCAAGACTTTTATATCACTTTTTATAAATAATGTCTTACAAACTTGTGTTAAATAAAAACTAAGTTGTTAGGGTTTTAAAAGTCTTGAATCGTGTTCATACATGTCTTATCTTACCAAAAATCCCTAATCAAGTTCATACACATAATACTCATGATCTTTGAAGTTGATGATCTTGTATGATTTAAACATATAAGTGTTTAAATCATATTTTTAAGTGTATCATGGCTAGATTAATAATAATCTAAAATACTACATAAAACAAATCACAAGATCATCATAACATAAACTTTAAACCGCTAATCTTAACAAAATCAACATAATCAACATGATTACACCAACTAGTTACACTAATCTAAAAAATAAACACATAATAGGTTTAGATTAGTAGATTATTAGCTTTGAGATTAGTGTTTTTGTTTAGATTTTTATTAATCTTCAAGATAATCAACTTGTACATTAGTAATCTACTAGTAATATGAAGCTTAAAAACAAGGGTTTGAAAGCTTACAAAGTTGCACAAGCTAGACAAGAAAATAAGAAGATATTTAAGCTCCAACCAAGCTCCTAATGCTCCTCCATGCTTGCCATGTCCTTAGGTGATCTTGAAATGGGTTTTCTAGACTTAAAATGGTAAGTTTAATGGATGAAAATGGTGAGGTTAAGGGGGTTTGGGCTGCCGTGAACAAGAGGGGACAAGAGGGTGTTTGTTTGATCTTTGAAGTGTTAAAACTGGTAGAATGATGATAGGAGGTGATGGTGTAGTTTTTATTATAACATGCCATCTTTCAAAAGTCAAGAACAAATCTTAGGGGCCATACTCCAACCATCACTTTCAACCAAATTCAACAAGTTGGTGTGGCCATGGGGCCCACCAAAATCGTGAATGAGAGAGGAGGGTAAAATGTAAATTTTTCATGTTAAATGTCTTAAGTACTAGATATTTTGGTCATTAGTTTAAGTATAGTGATTAGGGTTTTAAGTACACCAATAGAGGGGTAATTAGGGATTAGGACTAGAATTATTGTTAATTAGTTCACTAGACTAGTAGAAATGATGTTTAACTAGTTTAAACGGTTACCGGTTAGGCGTCGGTGCACTAACGATACTTTTATGTCATACCGATAAAGATTTTCCGTGAGTTATAAGTCCACATCCCAAGGATGTTTGGAGTGATTTGGAGTCCCAAAATAAGCTTAACTAGTTCACTAGCTTCTCCGTGTACTTGTTATGGTGTCGGAAATACCGCTTACTAGCTCGTCGGTTCGCTAACGGACTAGTTATGTCCATAGAGATATAACACCGGAAGCTTATAATTTTGGACATTCCAATGATATCCTTAAATTATTTTAGTGTAGTTTTCATCATCTGTCATAATTCTAGAGGTCCAGAATTGCTGAATTATTGTTACGGACGGATTAATAATGTTATATTTTTAACCGATCGGACAATTCTTTATTTAGGGCGTTGTACCGGAAAGTTGTGTAATATTATAAGAATTATTCCCCCATTAGCATTTTCATACGTATGGACTCAGTTATGTCATTCAAATGCCGTGATTCATTGTTCTGTTCGGTCAAGTGGTTGTTGGCATGAATAGTGCAACCGTGAATAGTGCGCCCAACGCTCTCTACCAACACTTTTAGGATATAGTTTTGGTTATTTCACGTTGAATGGAAACCAATAGATGTTATATCATTTTTACTTGTCCTAATATTTGTTATACGTCGTACGACTCAGTTACGTAAATTAATTACTTTTAAATGCATGAGATTATAAAATAATGTAGGTGATTAGATTGTTTCGGAATTACCGGTTATTTGCTGTTTGTTACATAAAGGCAATGGCTAAAGTTTCTAATTCTGTTCATAATCAAAAGTCAAAGCAGAAGTCAAACTTCGTGACTTTCGGTTGCGAACCAACACTTAGACTAAGATTGACGGGCTGAATATGTTTATACATGTTCTGTTATTAATTACCAAGTTGTTTAAGTGTCAAAACATTTTTATAACATATATAAACTCAGATTATGAGTTTTAAAAAAAATCTTGACCCGTTTGACTTTTAACAATTTAACTTTGACCCGTCAATAGGTCTAGTAAACGTGATCTTTAGGAGGTGCCCTATTAAGGGACTAACACCTACCTAATTACAATGACTTATCCATGTTCATATCGAACATTGACTTGGACCATAACGGTCTTAGCCTAAAGTCAAAGTGTTACTACGACAACGCTTGACTTTTAGCCTAAAAGCCCTACAAAATGAAATAAGCAGGGATGGAACACTTACAAGTGGTCCAAGGAGGAACTAGAACTCAGTTGGGATGCTCCTTGAATCAGGAACTTCCACTTTGAGTGATGAGGAGAAAAGAGATGAATGAGCAAGGAACTTGGCATTTGATCCCTACTATTTATATTGTAGAGGAGTTATAGGATCTTGCCAGGTGTTAGGGACATGTCTAGGATGTCTCCATGTGTTTTTGGATGTGGCAAAGGCAGCACAAGAGTGGCAATTCACGTGAATGGTGGCAGCATAGCAAGCTGCCAAAGAATCTGCCTCTGGCAGGTCCTTACGGACCGTATGGCATAACGCTTGTGGTCCGTAAGGCCCTCTGGCGCCCATGGTTTTTGAATCTGTTACGGACCATAAGGCTTTAGCTTTGCGTTCCGTAACCGCCTTTCCAGCTCATTGCTCATTTTGAGTTTACGGTCCGTAAGCTCCAAGGCTTACAGTCCGTAAGGGACACTCAGAGGCCATAAAATGGTATGTTGTCACCTTTGCCCCTCAGACTTTTTCGACGTCGTTCAACGGTTTAAAACATGACGACCGTACTAGTCCTTTAAACATTAGGCGTCGTTCAGAGGTCTTCTAGAGACATAACGGCATATTATTTTCCTTATGATAAAATTTAAATTATCGTTCAGCAGTCAAAATGACATGACGACAAAATTGTTCCCTCTCGTCCAACACGTAGCATGTGAGGATCAGCGGGACTCGTGTCAGTATATTATTGGTCAAAAATTTTCGAGGTGTTATAGCCGAGGGCAACGTCACCTTCAAAAGAGGGGCCTACCAGTTTTCGCATTAATAACTTACTTAATTGTCTTTCAATATTCCGGCCTCTTGGGATTGTATCACTGCTAACTCAAACCACTTGGCCGAGTGAAACGTCACCTTCAAAAGAGGGGCCTACTACTATAACTAAGAGAATCTATTAAATTGTCCGAAAGTGCGAAAATCATCAAAGGGTACATAAAAGAGGGGTTGGATCCAAGTGATTCTATCTTGTATATTTATATTTCATTTTTATTTATCTTTTCATTCTTATGTCTATTTTTATCTTCAAATTTTATCAAAAAATTTCTATCGATTAGACGTTAACGATAAACCAGTATTAAAAGCTCTTGTGTCCTTGGACGACCTCGGTATCTTACCAACACTATACTACGCTCTTGATCGGTATGTTGGTGCATAATGTCTATGTCTTAGTCTTATATCGAGTCTGTATAGTATAGAGCTGAATAGGCTAGTCGTATGAAATATTTATGTAATGATGTTACAAGTTCGCCCATGATGTCATGTGTAGACAAGTTCGGGCGAACTTACACCTCCTTGTAGCTAACTTGTACATCTATAAATACCTAGCTAGCCTCTCTCATTTGTAACTTTGGCATTTTGGAGGCGAAGCTCTGTCACTTTGTACTCTTGACGTTTAATCAATGAAACTGATATTAAACTGATTAATTCTTGTCTATTGGTAAACACGACGTAATATTTCTGCTATTATGGACGTTAGATATCAAATTTAGGTTCCTTAGCATCAAGGATCGGTCCTACAAGTGGTATCAGAGCTAGAACAGCCTAATTTGATAGTAATCAAGACAAGAACACGTCTATTTCATCTCCATTCTTCTATGTTTCTTAACTTTTTCATCAAAAATGAAGAATTCACAGTCAAAATCTTTTCAATTTTGAATATATCATGTAAAATACAACAAAGATAAACCTTGAAAGATTGGAGACCAAATTCAACCAAATTGATGTCAAAATTTTGAAAAAACCATGTTTGACAAAACCATTTTGATCGAACTTGTGCTAAAAAACACACTTTTTAGTGAGTTTACCAAGTTCGCTCGAACTTGAGTAAATTTTGAGGAACTTTGAGTGAAGTTCGCTCGAAGTTGTAAAAGTTTCATTGATTTTCTATCAAGTTCGACCAAACTTGATAAAAATTCAAGAAATTTTTCTAAGTCCGCCCGAACTTGCTAAATTTTCATTAATTTTCTTGTGCAAGTTCGCTCGAAGTTAATTCAAAGGTGTTTGTCAAAACTGTCATAAGTTCAACCGAATTTAAAGGAAATCTTTCAAAACAAAAATCACAAGTTCGACCAAACTTGTGATCAAAACTGAGAATTCTTCATTCCTACTACAAGATCGACCGAACTTGTAGTAGAACTAACATTTTCAAAAAGTTTTCAAGTGTTTTCAGTGTACGAGTCTCGTTATTAACAATAGATGATATTCAAAGAGCTTATATGTCCGAGGCTAGTTCATCAAATGCCAACGTGATCCAACAAGTTAATCTTGACAACGAGATGGGCACGACTGTTAAACCGCCAAAGCTAATGAGCATGGATGAGTATGAAGGATGGAAGGAGAAGTTTACATATTGGGTTCAAGCCATGCATTTCCTAGGCTGGGTGTCGATCGAAAGAGGTTATACAGTTCTGTTGGACGAACATCAACAAGTTCTGGAGAAATACAAGTACTCCACGACACAGAAAGAAGAATACATTGCTGAGAAAAAGATGATCAAACTTATCCAACAATCCGTTAAAGAAGATATTCTCGTCTTGCTACAGGAATACACAACTGCAAGAGATCTCTGGCTCTCACTTCAAAAGAAGTATCAAGTAAGCGCAGAGATGATCAAAAGCAAGAAAGCTCTCATTATGAAAGAGTTCGATATCTTCAACATGCTGAAGGGTGAGACCATGAAGCAAATGATTGAACGCGTCTGTCATCTTAAAGTCCAAATGCGAAGACACGGTCTCGAAAAGACGGAACAAGAGTACATCGACCAGCTTGCTGACGCTCTACCAGATGGAGAATGGACTACTTACCTAATGGTTCTGAAAGAAAGCGAAAAATGGGAATTCTTCAAGCTGTCAACATTTATCGATAAACTCGAAGGCCATGAAATGGAACTCTTGAAGATTGTAAAGTCAAAGCGCTAATGTTATTCAAGACGTTGGTTTGTATTACAAGAGTGGAATGCAAGATAACATTTCAAGCCCAAAGATTCAGACAACATTCAACGCAAGTGTGAATTCTTCGAACAATTCGCAGCAGAATCAGAACCAATCATATCCTCAATATGATCAGAGTCCACATTCTTCATTCTCAAGCACTAGTTCAAATTCATCTTATCGGAGTCAAGCAAACCAGAACCAACAAACAAATTCTGATTCAAATGTATTCAAATGTAACATCGCTGTTAATTTGAATGATGTTGTTTCTGAGCAAACTGCTAAGCAACACATGGCACTTCTCGCCACCATTCTAGAATCATATGAAAGTCTCGTAGCTGGGAAAATCGGCAATCCCGAGATGACCGCCGAAGATTACGACCAGGTGGACGAAGAAGAACTGGAGCTCATGGATATAAAGTGGTGTTTAGCATCTATCATTCGAAGGGTCACAAAGTTCGTTGCTCTCACTGGTCGAGATATCGGAAATTCAAGCAACAAACTAGGTTTTGACAAGATAAAAGTCACGTGCTTCAGATGTCGCCAAAAGGGGCATTTCAAGAGAGAATGCAAAAACCCGAAGCAACAGGAAATCAAAGTCCATTCGGAGGAGGCAATGAGTATTACAAGAAGTCACTTCAGTACAAGCCTTTCCCGAAGAAGACTCATGTTGAAATCCAAGAGAAACCGAATAGCAGCAACACTGAAAAGGCTATGGTTGCATCAAACAAAGATGATGTTTCGACTGGAATTCTTATATCCGTAAGAAGACCGGAGTTGCATCGATGGCTGAAATTGTTGAAGATACTTCTGCAGAAGAAGCAGCAGCTATGGAGAATATTCTACTGGAACAGTATCTACAACAACACGTGAAGAAGAGGAGTATATCTACATGAAGCAGCAAGGAATTTTAACTCCTAATTCGTGTGATAGTTTTGCAGGTCATTTTGATGGAAGTTCTCAGGAGAAAGTTCCCGAGAAGAAATCTATTGATGAAGTAGTCATTAATGTTACTTAAGAAGTGAATGTCGAAAACCTCAAGGACCTTGCCGACAAAGCTTTAATGGCAAATCTAACTAAGGTAGGTCCAGAGGTAAATGAAAGTGTCAAAGTACAAGATGTAGAGGTTGAGAAACCTTGTACAAAATGTACTGAACCATGTATCGAATGTGCCAAAAAATCAAATATCATCACTGAAATCAATGTGCATAATGATCTTTTAAAATACTATTATCGCACAATGAAAGAAGCGTATGAAAAAATGAAAGATGATTATGGCAGGCTCGATCGAAACAATGTGGAACAACACGACACTCTTAGGATGTTGAAAGAAACAGTAATGGATAAGCAAAAAGCAATTAATATCTATATTAACACCATTGCTGAAACTAAGCAACAACTCCAGGACATGAAAATTGAAACAGAGCGTGTTGAACAACTTTTGAGAAGTTACACTTGTAATGCATATGTCATTGATCACATCCTTCCGACAATTCCATCGGAAGAGAAACCTAAAAAGAAAATTGGTAAAGAATATAGCAATGTTCCTCCACCCCTATGCGAGAAATATTGTCGCAAATCCGCTGATGGGATGGATAAGGCACTCAACATTGAGTTGTTATCTGAAAAGAAAACTGAGTTGCCAGAGAACATTGATGTAATCTATACTAAAACAGATGATGACAATGTTGTGATTAAAAAGGTTGTTGAAAATGTTCTGAATGATTCTGATGAAGGCAGCTTTACAAGCGCCGACTCGAGCTCAAAGAATTCTGATTCACAGTCCGAAGATGACGAAACATCATCGGTGAATGATCTATGTGATGATCCTAATATTGTAATGTACAAGATTAAGGAATCTGATAGATTATACTTTGATGACAGTTTTCCGATTCGGAACGTGAAGGAAGAGTTGTTAGACAAATTCTTTAAACTCGTGGAAGTCACATCAGATGATCTGGAGATCAATGAAAAGAAATTATATTCCAAACCTAAAAGAAATAACTACCGAAAGAATGGTGGTGATCATCCGGAAAACCAGAGAGCTGGGTTGGAATTAGAAGAATCAGATGAACCTAAAAAGAAAACGTCAACATTTCATGAATACAAGAACAAAAAGATGAATTTTGTATATGGGACGACACGGTTCATGAGGAAAGTTTGATCGGGAAACAATCAAACGATGAGTTCAAGAAACAGAAAGAACTTCGAGATAAAGCCAAAATTGCAAGTGGTGTCAAAACAAGTGGTGTAAAACCCACTAAAGGACATCCACATGATTCTCGGACTTGTTTCAAGTGCAACGAAATTGGTCATATTGCACGCCAATGTCCGAAATCAAAGCCGGCTTATCTTTGAAGGAAAGAAAGTTCAAATGTTGTGAAACCGAAGCAACCAGAGTTTGGGCAAATAAGAATTCTAAAAAGAAATGTTAACAAAGATGAAATGAAACAAGGTTTTGAAAACAAATTTGAGAATTCAAATTTCAAAAAAGGTGAATCTTCAAAAGCTATTGAAAACAAGTTTTACATCAAAAAGGCTAACATAAAATCTCAAGCCTGGATTGCAAAGAAACGGTCAACAACATCTGAGATCACTAAGTCTGAGCCTGTTAAGACTAGTGATAGCATGAAAGAATTAAAATCTGAAATCATAATTGAAACCACATCTGAAACTGTCAAAACTACAAGTGGTAAAAATTCAAAAGATAAAAAGACAGTAAAGTTTTCAAACATAAACATCATAGAAAATCCAGATGATGAATGTGAATTTGATTATGCAGACGAGTGTGGATTTGATTATGCTGATGAGTGTGAGTTTGATTTTGACGATGGTTATCTAATTCCACCCAAGACCAAAAAGGCTTGGGTCTCGCTTTTTGAATAGATTGTGAAATGTGCACGGCTCCAGAGATCCGTACTTTCTAAGTGGATTCTGGATAGTGGAGCTTCCAGACATATGACGGGAATGAAAGCGTTGCTATTCGACATAAAAGCTATCAATGGTGGATATGTTGGATTTGCGGGTAACCAGGGTGGAAGGATAGTCGCCGAGGGAAAACTCTCCAATGGAGTCGTTTCATTCGATCGCGTTAATTATTCACAGAGTTGGAGAATACTCTTCTGAGCATATCGCAGATTTGTGACTAGAAGTTCACTGTGCATTTCAACGACAAAGAATGTATTATCTTGAAGCCGGGATTCAAAATACCAGATGAGTGGATTCTGATGCGAGCACCACGTGAGAATGATCTATATGTTCTTGATATGGGCGTCGCTACCACTTCATCAAAATTAGCACAATGTTTTGTGACAAAGGCTACTGAAAAGGATTCTATTCTTTGGCATCGTAAGATGGGGCATATTCATTTGCGAAAAATGAATTACTTGGTTCATAATGATCTTGTAGAAGGTATAAATCTTCAGAGCTTTCATATGTCTGATCACTGCTTAGAATGTAAAAAGGGAAAGCAGATCAAGAAATCTCATCCGAAGAAAATTCTAAACTCAATCAAGTTGCCATTAGAACGTCTCCACATGGATTATTTGGTCCTGTAAATGTTCGAAGCATCTCAGGAGACTTAAATTACTTGGTTATGATAGATGACTATTCCAGATATTCGTGGGTATTCTTTTAAGAATCAAAAGATGAAACGTTTGAGAATTTGGTGATTACATTTAAGAAACTAGAGAATCTCTATAATCTGCCAGTCAGACGCATTAGAAGTGACAACGGCACAGAGTTTAAGAATTACAAAATGAAGGAATTCTGCAACGCTAAAGGGATTCTGCACGAGTTTAGTGCTCCCTATACTCCACAGCAAAACGGTATTGCTGAATGGAAGAACAGAACTTTGATTGAAACTGCGAGAACCATGTTGCAGATTCTAAACTTCCAGTCAGTTTCTGGAGTGAAGCGGTTGTTGCGGCTTGCTACACGCTAAACAGAGTTCTCACTGTCAAACCAACAAAGAAAACATGTTTTGAGAGGATAAACCGACAGAAGCCAAATTGAAGTTCTTAGAACCATTTGGTGCGCCATGTACTGTAATCGATCAAGATGGCAAATTCGGAGCTGAATCTCTTGAAGGTTTCTTTGTCGGATATGTGAGTCCGTTATATGTTCCTTAATGAGAAAGGTTATTGAACCATAGCATGTGGATTGTTTCAACTATACGGATCGTATCCAAAGGAGAGGTGACCCATGGCTGTTTAACTATCAAGATCTTTGGAAGTCATTCGACTTGCCGGAAGAACCATCTGAAGAAGAAATTGCAGCGTTATACTATCTTCAACAGTCGGGAATCAAGAACAAATCATTAGACCAATTGTGGTTAATCAACCCACATTGGATTCTTCATCTTCCAGAGCAGGTCCAAGCAATAGCAGTGGTGTTCAAGTTGAAAACACTTCTGAAGCAGAAGTAACACCTGCTACACTTCCAGTGAATGCTTCTAATGAATCAGAAAACACAACAATGCCAGTACGCCTCAGAATCAGAATTCTGATTCAGATGAAGCACCGACATTTGATGCTGATGATGAAACTTCATCGGATGAAGAAGTTGAGCAGATTTCTAACCTGTTGAATCAATCTGCTAGTCTGAGAAATCAGAACGAAGCTTCATCAAGTACTCCTAATGTTGATGTGAACAGTGATCTGATTGTAACCAATCAGTAAAGCTCAGTTGATGTTCCAACAGAAGAAATGCCGCGATCATATTCTTACCATCCTTCAAAGAATATTATAGGAGAACTACAAACTGGTGTTCGTACACGAAATCAAATCAATAAAGCACTTAGTTATTTCTACACCCGAGTTGCACCAACTCAGAACTACTGCTACTACTCATGTTTCATTTCTCAAATAGGGCCAAAGACAGTTAATGAGGCTCTGGCAGACGAGAATTGGGTGATAGCAATGCAAGAGGAACTTTTACAGTTCGAGAAGTTGGTTGTTTGGAAGCTTGTAGACTTGCCATCGAAGCAGAAAGCTATTGATACAAAGTGGGTCTTCAAGTGTAAAAGAGACGATCGGAGTGTAATAGTCAGAAACAAAGCTCGGCTGGTTGTCAAGGGATTCCACCAGCAGGAAGGTATAGATTACACGGAGGTATACGCACTGGTTGCGCGGTTAGAATCTATCCGCATATTCCTAGCGTTCGCAGCTTGGAAAGGATTTAAGGTGTACCAGTAGGATGTAAAATCTGCATTTCTCTACGGTAAACTTCGTGAACAAGTGTATGTCGGCCAACCACCAGGGTTCGTCGATCCACTAAACAAGGACAAAGCATATCTCCTGGATAAAGCCTTGTATGGTTTACACCAAGGGATCGCATCTGATATGGTTTACAGCTCTGGCAGACGAGAATTGGGTACGAGACGTTATCGCAACATCTCGTAGGAAATGGCTTTACACGAGGCGTTTTCCATAGAAGTTGGATCGCATCTGATAATAGTACAAATCTATGTGGACGATATCATTTTCGGTTCTACGAATGACAGTCTGTGCAAAGAGTTCGAAAAGATCATGAAGAAGAAATTCAAGATGTCCTCGATGGGTGAAATGAAGTTCTTCTTAGGTCTTCAAGTGGATCAGCTTCCAGACGGATATTCATTCATCAGACTAAATATGTTCACGACATTCTCAAAAAGTTTGAAATGGATAGCTCGAAGCCGCTTTCGACACCGCTGGCACTGAACCATGGGATTTGCGTAGACGAGACGGGAATGAAAGTTGATGAAACACTGTATCGATCGATGATAGGTTCTTTGATGTATCTGATGGAATCTCGCCCAGACATCATGTATCCTACTTGCTTATGTGCGAGATATCTGTCAAGTCCTCAAATGTCACACATGCAGATAGTCAAGCGAATCTTCCGTTAGTTGAAAGGTTGCCCAAGCACCGTCCTGTGGTACCCCAAGAACGACAATTTTGATCTCACTAGATACGCTGACTCGGACTTTGGAGTGGACAAACTGAACTCGAAATCTACAACTGCAGGATGCCAGTTCTTTGGCACACATTTGGTAACGTGGAAGTGTAAGAAACAGACCACGGTCTCTCTCTCAACCTGTAAAGCGGAATATATTTCTGCTTCCAGTTGTTGCTCTCAAATCCTCTGGATTCAGCAACAGATGAGGGATTATGGTTTGCAGTTTCTTAACATGCCTTTTTGTAGATAACAAAGCATCCATCGATATAACTAAAAATCCGGTTCATCACTCACGTACAAAACACATTGAAATTCGTTACCATTTCATTCGTAATTGTTAGGAAAAGAAATTGGTTCGAATAGAAAAATCCACACCGACGAACAAAGGGATAATTTTATACCAAAGCATTTCCATTAACAAGATTTAAATATCTAATGCGGCTTAACGGTATTAAAAATTTGCTTACAGGTACGGAAGCTAAGGTTGAATACGGATCGGATGACGAATTCACGTGATCCGCATTGGTTTGTATGGTTTGTAAATATCTTTCTAGTTTAGTAGTTCTTAAAATCTAAAATCCAAAAATATGTTTTTGATTTGAGGGGGAGAAATATTTGGAAAATACAAAAACATATAAAAATTTAAAATTCAAGAACATTGAAAAAATTCAAAAAGTACAAAAACATTGAAAAGACAAAATAATTCGGAGTCATAAAAGGAAATTATAGTACATCAGTAGACTATTACAGTATGCTAAGAAATGTAAAGTTTAAAAGTGATTAATGAGTCTTACTGTGGATATATCGATAGGCTTAACACGTTCAGTAACTGTTTTCGAGATATAAACTAAATTTAACAACTGCTTAATCTTGTGGATTAACACATCTTGGATATATGGACTTAGTACTCCGAAATTTTGTTTGAGAGATTACCTGATTCTGAGATACGAGGTCTTTATAGATAGTTGATATCTAGGGTATTATACAAGTTCTTCTGATTTTGCGGAAGCAATAGCCTAGAACTTCTATAATACTTTTGCTATAAACCCTAAAATGCATGCAATACTAAAAAGTACCGGAAGATCTAATCATTTGCAGTGCTGAAAAGATACCTTAAGTGGAACACACCTTAAAGACGAGCCTTCATCTCTTTGTTTGTACGGTAGTACTAACCTGAGCTCTCAAGGTCTCGCACTAACCCAGATACAGATATCAATTACGCTATATTCACCTGTAAGATAAAATCTAGGGAATCTTGATACGGGAGTATATTCAAGAAGTGGGAACCACAAATAAGTCAAGTTTGATAATTCATACCTTAACATATCTTGAAACAGTTGAGAAACGTGGTAAAGTTTAAGTGGACAAATATATCGACAATCTAGGTAAACGAGTTTAAAGCTTAAAGTCATTAAAAGGTCAACGGTACTGGTGATATATCTCAATTAACTGATATGATCCTTTAGACACGAATTCACAAAAAATATGTCTGTAAATATGTTTGTAAGTAGTTTACATTGTCCTGTACATAGTTTATCAGCTTTACAGATTAAAACCAAAAAGATTTCAGTGTGTTTTAGCATAAACTTACAAAAATACAAAATGATTTTATTTCTACATTATTTTCAGCAAACCAATGTTGGAGCACGGGTCTTCGAAGTCTGGTAAGATGCTAGAACTGGTGGGAATCTCTTTGACAATAGGCTGGGAGCTAATCTGTAAAATCTGAAAAGTCAAAACGATAAAAAGTTCATTAATTTGAAACTTTGATTTTGAAAATATCAACTGTTTGTTTGTAACGGGTAAACCGGGGTCATTAACTTGGACTAGGCAGACAAATCGGTTAACCAAGGTCATTAGCTTGGACTTGGTCAACTAAGTGGATTTTCATAACTGGTAAGGGTTGAAAAGTTCAGGGGTTAAAATAAAAATTTTAAAAAAGATTGAATTTGTGTTTGGAAAGTTCGACCGAACTAGCTAAACTGATCAAGTTTAACAATATAGCAAGTTCGATCGAACTTGCAATTGGCTGATTGTTAGTTACTAAGTTCGGCCGGACTTCTTATTGGGCTTTGTTAGTTGGGCTTTTCAAGTTCGCCCGAACTTGCCAGGGTATAAGTACCAACGCAAGTTCGGCCGAACTCATTTGTGCAAGATTGAGACTCTGAGCGAACTTAAGCAGTTAAGAGATTTGAGTGAAATTGGCAAAAACACACCGTTACTCTGCCCAAATTCCAATTGTTTTTGGTGATTTACACACCAACTACAATGTCTGAGGTGTGTATTTGAACATTGGACTATTGATTGAACCGGATTTGAGATTTCAGATCTATGATGATAAAATTGATTAGATCTAGGGGTTTAATGATAAAATTGAACTTTGAATCTTGTTCTAAAACATAAATCGACCGTGTAAATGTTTTTAATTTGTCAGATATGGTTGATAGCATGGTGAGCAGGTTAGGTATGTTGAAGGAGACGACAAGTTCGGCCGAACTTGTTGTCAAGTTCGACCGAACTTGCATAAAAGGACTTGTCAATAAAATCTGAATAAATAGAATCATAAACATGTTCGACCGAACTTCATAATAATGTTCTTGAAAACCTATGTGGAAGTTCGCCCGAACTTGACTTTGTGAAATCTGATAAGTGTTGAAGTATAAGTTCGCTCGAACTTATGGAGATTAATGTTGAACATGTTTTATGTGCATGTTCGGGCGAACTTGAATAAAGTAGAATATTATAACACTCATCAAGTTCACCCAAACTTGATGAATGTGTTAGAAAAATTTTGTAACTTTTTCTCGATAAGTGTACTAATTGTTTTGTGTCGTTTTCAGGTTCAAGAACCAGCGCGTGTAATTTTTATTGAGTTTTCTAAGTCTCACAACACGTGCATTACGCTCGGCAAGACGATATGTCCATCCAAAAAGAATACGAAAGTATCTTGAAGTTTCTAAAGGATAGTCCTATTCACAGAGCCATAACGGAGCGTACAGTTTCGTACAGATCTCATACGTACCATTTCTGGACTAATGCGAGTCTTAGTGATGATCAGAACACGATTAATTCATCGGTGCAAGTTGGAAACGAGGTAAAGAAGATCTCTGTGACTGAAGATGATATTCGACGGATTCTGCAGTTCAAAGATGATAAAGACGATCCGATTTATCTAGATGAGAAGATGGTCAGATGATGTTTCTTTAGAATGGGATACAAGGGGAGCGTGAACAAGCCAACGTTGAAGAAAGGAGAAGTGCCTAACCCCTACAAGCTCCTCATGCATGCAATCATTCATACTTTTAGTCATCGAAAGGCAGGACTAGACGACGTGCAAGATTATTTGGCCTGCATGGCAACGGCATTGATTTTGAAGAAGCCGTTCAACTATTCCAAGCTGGTTTTCACTCATATGTCAAAGAATATGGAGGATTCAAGCTTGTGTCTCTATCCAAGATTTGTACAAATGCTGATAAATAGAAGTACCCAAATATTGCACGAGATCCGAATGATGTGTTATACCTATTTCATCTTGATGAGACAATAGTAAAGAAGCTAATCAAGTTTCAGAAGCAAGCTTCAGCTCCTGTTGCAAAGCCAGTTTTCGGGGCGATAGTTAATGAGAAATTATGTGGCACCGCCTGATAATAGATGGAGAAACGATGGCAGTGGCGATGAGAAAGAGATTAACGCAAAGAAAGAATGGTTTAAAGATTTCAAACCAAAGTCTCGAAGTGAATGGTTCTTAAAAGCAGAAGCTGATAAGCCTAAAAAGAAACGAGCAGTAAAGAAAGTTGATACAATGCTCATAGATGAAGATGAACCTGAGAATGTTCAAGGCGAAGCAGGTTCTAGTGCAGCAGTTACTATTGAGAGTCAAGAGACTGAGAAAGTTACACAGGAAGATGATATTTCAGCAACTTCTGAATATGAAGATGATTCTGATGAAGAACCTGTGAAAGAACCTGAAAAGACAGCAGCAGAAATAGCAGCTGAAAAAGAGAAAGAAATGGATGCTGATTTTGATCCAGATCTTGAGAAATTATCTGATGAAGAAAGACCAAGAAAAAAGCAAAACGGGTAAAGACTGTAACTATTTCTTCGACAAAGACTACAGGGACTCCTCAGACAAAGGGTAGAAAGAAAGCGAAGAAAGTTCAAAAAGCTATTAGTAAACGATACAGAGGAAATTTGAAAAGCGCAGAAGTTACACAAGAACCTTCTGGCGCACAGGAGACAGGAGCCACACAAGAACCTCCTACACAAGAACCTCTTGTTGTTATTCCTGCTGAGATTGAATGTCAAGGAGTTACACAAGAACCTCCTGTGACTGGATTGCTTGAAGTACCGATTATTCATCACCTGTTACTCCAACGACTTCAAATCTTAAAAGTTCTACTCCAAGGAAGTCATCACCAAAGGCTGCTACTCCAAAGTCAACACCAAAATTTTCAGAGCCTAATCTATTTGGTGATATGCATAATGATCCGATCAGTTTGCAAGATCTAAATGATTTCTTTCCAGAAATGAATGTTGAACTTCTGGAAAAGCGTGTGAAGGTGTTAGAAGAAAAAGTGGCACAGAATGAAGTAGAGAAAGCAGAGCTTATTCAAAAGATGAATCAAAGCAATGTTGAGAAAGAGATATTGGACGACAAAGTTAAAGTTTTGGAAAATGAACATGAATACTTTAAAGCTTTAATCGAGAGTCTGCAAGATGCAAATGAGAAGCTGCAGACAGAAATAGCTGATTTGAAGACAATTCAAGCCCTAAATGATCAAAGATTCACCAGGTTGTCAGAAAGTTTTATCTAATTCTCTGGGAATAGATTTCATCAAAGAATATGATCGTCTGGACAACAAGAAGCCAAAGAAAGGTCTGAGAAAGAACTAGCAGTGAGTGGTAAAGGAAAGAATGTTGAGGGTGAAGTCTCTAAATCTCCTGAAGCTGCTAAGAAATCTGTTGAAGACGTTACTAAAGCTTCTGAATTCGATATTCAAAAGGTTGACGAATCTGTCAAGCCTTCTAATCCTGTTACAGTTCTGAAAATAAGGATGATGATGAAGCTAAAGATGAGGATAAAGATGATGAAGAGAAAGATGATTCAGAATACGAAGATTGGAATGTTGCAGATGATGACGATGATGATGATCAGGGTGGTGTTGTATAAAGATTACTGAAGACAAAAGTGTCAGATAAATTTGATTTCTCTTCGCTTATGGATGACGAATCAAACAAAATGGATGATAAAAGTGAGGGGGAGTCAGGGCAGAAAGGGCCATCTGATGATATTGATTGTTGAATGTTGAAAGATTTGTTAAGCTAGTTGTTGCAGTACCCACGAAGCCTTTATTGTTGATGTTAGAGCATAACATGGAGGTAGGCGAATATGTGCACAACTATACAAAGGAAGATCTGAAAAGTTAGTTGAAATTGATGCTGCAGATCTAGAGTTTGATTTCGAAGAAGACGTGTTGAATGTTAACACATTCGAGCCGAACGATTATCAGTATGTGAGAAGATTTGAGGCTGATGAGTACAATAGAGTTATTGTTGAAGATTGGTCTTCTGATGATGAGACAGATCAAACTGCGAAGTACGTCGGTCCTAATTCTAAAGTTTTCCTACTTTTGAAGAGATGTACAAGCAACTCGATGAAGATATGCTAAAAGAAAAGATTGAGGAATCTTTGCGTGAAGGAAAAGGTACCAAAGCCAATGACTAAAGAAGAAATTGCTCAACCGAAGAACTCCTGGTTTAAAGAGATGCCTCGTGAACGTAAGTTTCGACGTCCTCTAGCATTCTTTACCAGAGACAAAGACGTTTCATTGGGAGATATCTTGAGTTGGGTTTGGTTTAAAGAACTTAATGTATATGCAATCAAAAGAGAATTTGGAGTGCAATACTTCAATTATCTTTCTGATTTCAAGACTTTACCTTATTGGGATGAGGAAGAGTTAGTTCAGACAGTCAATGTTACATATCACATGAAAGTGATTGATCAGTTGTTGTGGAAGTTGATAAAATTTGAAGCGGTTAAAGGATTCAGATATTGGAAGCCATTCCTTCCTGGTCGCGAAATCAAGACAAATAAAAAGACGGTGAAAAAGACATTACTTGATAATGAAGTGACCAAGGGCAATGAGAAACATGCCACTGATGCCGATTGAGCAAGACTTCTATCCATTATTCAAGTGGTGGCAGATAGATCCATCGACTTGTGAAGCAGTTATCGTTTTAAAGTTTGAAGAACATTTGGATATTATGAAGGAACGAGTTGAAATACTTGGTTCTCAGGGCATGAGGGGGTTATGGAGAACAATCAGGATTCTAGATCCTATGTGCTTGGTTAACTGCTCGAGAGAAGATATCAAATGCCTTTTCTACAACAAGATAGTATTTGAAGAACGTGAAAAGGTACAAGTAATGCAATTTCAGAAAGTTGTTAATGTTTGCTATGCACACGAAGTTAATTCAGGAAAGATGTGGCAAACAAACTGAGAGATCTAGAAATAGTAGAGTTTTTAAAAGAGGAGAAGCATCTCGAAGCAATTCATGAGAGAATAAGAAAGGCAAGTATTAGGAGATTTCAGATATGAACAAAGTGCCTGCTACAGACCAGACGCCGGATCCTAAGCAAGAGTGACGAAAGAAGCCGTTTGAGAACTTCTTCGGTCGTGTGCGTTAATGTTTATATGAACACAGAGTTTTGAAGACTGATACAACACGAAGACTATATCCAAGGGGGAGTCTCTTGGTTCATAATGTCTATGTCTTAGTCTTATATCGAGTCTGTATAGTATAGAGCTGAATAGGCTAGTCGTATGAAATATTTATGTAATGATGTTACAAGTTCGCCCATGATGTCATGTGTAGACAAGTTCGGCCAACTTGCTAAGGCAAGTTCGGACGAACTTACACCTCCTTGTAGCGAACTTGTACATCTATAAATACCTAGCTAGCCTCTCTCATTTGTAACTTTGGCATTTTGGAGGCGAAGCTCTGTCAGTTTGTACTCTTGACGTTTAATCAATGAAACTGATATTAAACTGATTAATTCTTGTCTATTGGTAAACACGACGTAATATTTCCGCTATTATGGACGTTAGATATCAAATTTAGGTTCCTTAGCATCGAGGTCGATCCTACAGGGTGCACTTGCCCTAGTGTGTTTTTAGTGTTAGTACAATATCGTGTTTTATAATTTAAAACTTGACTAATGCGTAAAACGAACTTAAAATATTAACAAAATCATATCATGCTTGACATGCACCATATTTTTACGAATAATGGCGTATCGTGTCATTTTATGAAGTATACCTTCAATACGCCTCGTTTCGGTGACGTTCGGTAGCGTGTGAGTATCATATTCTATGATTACGTACAATTTTGTTTGGAATCCACCTGTATTGTTAAGTGTCGTGTTATATGTATACGCATCTTAGAATATCATTACTTACGTATTTTAGACGTATTTCTTAACGTATTCAAGCATATTTTGACGTATTTTAGCATATGTTTGACGTAATTTAGCGTATGTTGACGTATTTTAGCATATTTTTAGCGTATTTTGAGGTATTTTAGCTATTTTCACGTGTTTTAACATGTTTAATACGTATTTTGACGTATTTTAACGTGTATTAACATATTTTAGCGATATATTTTAACGTATTCTAACTTATTTTAGCGTATTTTGACGTGTTTTAACGTATTTTAGCGTATTTTAATGTATTTTAACGTATGCAGACGTATTTTGATGTATTTTAACGTATTCTGACTTAATTTAGCGTATTTTGACGTGTTTTAACATATAAGCGAATTTTGACGTATTTTGACGTGTTTTAACATATTAAGCGAATTTTGACGTATTTTAGTGTATTTTGACGTGTTTTAACGTATTTAAGCGTATGTAATACGTCATCCTTTTTTCCTGGAGAATTCGTGCAAGTCTCTGCATGGGAGTCGTTTCTTTATCGAATTTCAAGGCTCTAATCTTTTGGCGAGCGTTGTGTATGTCCTTCGGAACACATTTGTTTTCAGGGTTGTGTTCGTTTACGGTTTTCCAGATTGTATGAGGCTGTATGAATTGATCTGTCAGCTCTTGCACCGGCCTAAACTCGTTAGGAGTAAGTCTCCTGGCATACGCGTAACCCTCCAGATATTCAGCAGGTCGTGGTTATGCGTCTCGTTAAAATTTTTGTGCAGATAATCTATCCGCCAAGCTCAACAACTTTGGTCGAGACGACCTATCACCATAAAAGGGCATGCGCATTTTTACTGCCGGTTCTCCCAACCGTGGCCTTACTCTCATGCTCGCCACTATGACAACATTGGAGCCATGTCCAGTGATTCTTGGACCGTCTAGTAACAATAATGTATGCGTTGGCTAAACCCCTTCTTTTTACCCAACCTTCCAAATCATTGCGGGATATAAAATCCTAAGTGAAAAACATATATAACTGTAACGCCCCGCTTCTTTTTACTTTCCATAATTAAAAAGCGTCGCTTGTATTTCTATTTTTGGAAAACTAGTATTCTTGTAATCGTATTCTCGAGGCCTGGATCATAATAAAAAATTCATATTTCTTACAATTCATACTTTACATATTCTTACATGTTCATACGTTTGAAACCATTACACATATGACGCTTAATTCATGATTCTTGAAAATGTGTAATAAACTTTCAAACACGTGACATACATGCATTATACGATACTTATCCATGATTCTTATACTTAATCATACTTTTTTATACTTGTTCTAGTGATTTATTTACATGCAAACCCCTTAGATTATGCCTTTTGTGCTTAGAACACCCTAAAAACTATCAATATAACTTCAGGGGCCAAAATTGCCAAAAATCAAACATCTTTTACCCTCTTCGCGGGCCGCGACCGGGTTTCCCATTTCCTCTTGCCCCCCGCCAGAAGCCATAATCTGCAGAATGTTGCTAGCTGATCACGGATTGGTCAATTTTGTGTTTGTTTAGTGTGTTTCTTACATTAAATGAACACCTAACTCAACCCTAATCACCTCTTATTTAACCCACACTATATTTCCACACGTCCTCCACTTTACAAACACTCTAATCTCCCTCTCAGACTTCTCTAAGCTCAGTTGCAAATCAGTAACACATCAGAAAGTTTAAGACTTTCCAAGTGCGTTCTAGCTCACTTATACTTCACCTTTCTACTTGTTTCTCGTTTCTTAACACTTGGAACGCCTCTAGGGATGTTTCCATAGGTTTTCCATGGAAAACCAAGATAGAACATCACCATATTTGAGGTTATAATTGTAATAAACTTTCTGTTTTGTATAAAACTTTCTCAAACTTATGTTTTTCTTCAAACAAACCTATGTTCCTATGCTCCTAAATCAAGTCTATGATTAGTGAGCTTAAACAAGGTTGTTCCATCCATCTAGGAGGTGTTTAATCCCTCCAAACTTTCTGTTTTTTAAGGGTTTTTGACCCACAAGTGATGAACGAGTCTTTAACTTGTGTATGTGTGATTATTTGGATCGCTTGGGCTACCCTACTTACAATCCACACATCACTTGATATTTTCTCGTCTCTATTCCAAGTAGTTTGCTAGCCTAAATGTAGGTCCGGATCGGTTCACCGAAGAACACAAGCTCCACGTTTAATCCGGTTTAACGTGTGGAATCCGTTAAACCGAACCGTAATCGTGACAGCGAATCATAAATAATCAACGTTCATTACGTTCTAACGATAACTGGACAGAGTTTTGACGTCTAATTGACAAAAACGACTCGATCTAGATCGGAACCGAAGAACTTGGAGTTGAGCGAATTTGTTGTATGTTTGTAATAATTCTTGAACGAAGTTGTGGTTTCTATTTATAGACATATATGCATGCAAGTTCGGCCGAAGATGAAACTATCCATGCATGTACACTTCTAACGAACTTGATCTCTTGTCCGTATAACATGCTTGTACGAAAGACTTCATGCACTTGTTGACCTTTTTACCTCATGTATCTTGTGGATGATGTATTAATGATGTAGTAAATGTGATGTCATCACATAAATGTGATGACATCATTCCCCAATCATGCCCGCTTCTTTGTATCGTACCGATCAAAAACCTGTCTTATCCTAACGCTACCTAGCACAACCTAGCGAAACCTCTGTCCGGTATATTACAGACTCAAGACACTTGACATTACACGTACAATTAGATTTCTATCTATGGCCACACAGATAGTGCACTAACAGTCTCCCCCTTGGACATAGCTAGAAATCTGTGATGTTTAGTCTTGAACTGCCTTGGATAACATCTTCAAGTGAAACCATGTCTCCCCTTTGAATGATGCTCCGAATCTCTAAAATTTTACTTTTATGAACAAACACAGTATCCACACACAAACAGTTTCTTAACAGTCTCGTTGGTCCGGCTCACATTCAGCATTATCAGGTTTCCATGGAAGATTTTGAAAGAAAATCTTTTTGGATTTTGAATTTTGAATGCAGAAATGTAAACAAACTGAAATGTAATATTTAGAGTTTATATATTTGTGAGGAAACGTGCTAAAGGATCATATCAGTTTACTGAGACATATCAGCTGCACCGTTGATCTAGATTAAACACTCAGTTTAAACAATTCACATGGATTGTCGGTATTGTTGTCCACTTAAACTCAATCTAAAAACTTTCGTAATGCTTACCGATACGTTAAGGTACATTAATGTGCATTAAATTCTTATGGACCCCACGATCTCAACATATCCCCTCATCATGTAATACGCTGACTTAAGTAATGCCTTTAAACTTTCATCAACTCTGATATGTGTGAAAATAATGCAGAATGTTTAAACATTAACAATCAGGTCGATCTTTCGATACGTAGAGAAACTCCAATGTTTAAACAAAATAAGAAATTAAAAACAAGTTGAAATTGTTTAGATCTTAACCACCAGTTCGATATTTACATATACACAAAGGTGATCCAAGATTTAAACAAAATACCAACTAAAATAAAGTAGAAACGTTTAGGCACTAACATCTAGTTCGATACTTTCGTATACGCAAAGGATGTCCAATGCTTAAACAAAATAAAGAAATAAAACAAGTTTAAATATTTGGCAAAGGAAATACACAATCACAATGACTTTTTTAGTAAGGTGAAAGTTTACAAACTGACCAGTTTTATGCTTTTCAGCATTCAGCGATTACCGAGTAGGTACACAGTCACGAAGGACAAAGCTAAGTACTATGCTTTCAATCATGTTTTCCACTAGAACTAGGCTTTTCTATTTAAGTTTGTATCGTTTTCGCAAAACTACTACACATGTTTAGTGAGATTGTTTAACCATTTTAAACAATACATATCTTTAGCATGCACTGATAGTCCACTGATGTACTATCATTTCCTCTTTTCGCACAAGTAATCTCATTTTTTATTTTTCAATGTTTTTGATATTTTGAGATTTTCTACTATATTTGGCTTTTTGAAAAATTTGTCTATCTAAAATGATTTTGAAATGACGTTTTACAATTTTACAGGAATTTTACAGAAATTTTTGATTTTTGACAATTTTAAAATTTTTCTCCCCCTAAAATTGAAAACATCTTTTCGAAATCAAAAATAATAATCTTCCATTTTAACCATTTAATGAATTTTAACGAATGTGAACACGAGACTACCATTTTGTTTGTGTGGAACACCAATCCTTTCAAATTATTTCCACTACACGAACAACCACTGCTTCTGAAATGACGCTTACTTGAAGTTTGGTTATCCTGCACATTCAAACAATCTTCAATTAGTTTTGAATTGAAACCTAATCCATTCTGGATTTAGGTTTACCAAATTCATTAACATCTGAAATAAACAGTCCCTCACTTTCTCTTTTATACTCAAATAGTTTGATAAAACTTTTTCTGAAAATTTTACTTTCTTTGATTCTTTAACTGTTTGATTAATCGATTTATTCACCGTTCTCTCTTTCATCCTCAGACTCGTAACTACGAATTCGTTTTACTTGACTGATCACTCTTTGTAGAGTAAAACGATTCTCCAGAACTTGTATCTGTAACGCTCGTATCCGAGGACAAAATCTTTTTCAAATACTCTCTAACTTTCTTTCTCTTTTTCCTTAATTTGTCTTTCTGCCCTTGCGATAATTTCACTTTCTGTTCTTTGGGGTTATCTTCTGTATTTACTGTCTTCTTCGCAACCTTTCTTTTCTCCCCTGAAATTTATCTGACGAACTTCTCTTCGAAATTATCGAAGAATTTCTGGAAATATGACCTTTGATTTGACAATTATAGCATCTTCTCATATCAAATCTCTTTCTCGGGCAGTTAACAGCAATGTGTCCATTTACTCCACAGTTGTAACACACCCTATTATCACACTGATCTTCTTTCTGATCTTCTTTATCAAACCATACACTTAAATCATAACATTGATTTGATGTGTAGTAGTCATCTTTCCTGCTTCTTCTAAAAACTTGATTTGACTGTGAAGCACTGTGGTCCGACCTGCACCACTTATTTTTATTTTTGTTTGAATTTTTAAAATGATTGGATGATCGTACCGATGAGCTTTTATTTTTGTTTTGAAAATTTTAGAATTTTTTGAACTTTGTTTTTCCTTTTGTTTTCGTTCTCCATTCTGTTTAGAAGGTTTTTTGCGTTGAGCATTCACCTTTTTCAGTAGATTGTAGAACAGTTTCTTGAAATTTTTCTTTTACATTTAAAAATATTTCATTTTTATCACTTTCATCATCGGTATCATCATCACAATTCTCAATTATGACTTTGTCATAATTTTGACATTGTCACTTATTGGAATTTCCTCTTTATTCTTATTGATCGGTTTTGGAACTATATTATCTAGCATTAAACTCGAGACAACAAAACCTTTCAGTTTCTTTTCTAAATCATCAATTTAACATTTAGCAATCTCATCATCTTGTTCAAGTTTTCTGATTTTTTCGAGATGCGAGTTTATTATATTTTGTTTTTCAAAAACATTATTATTTAAAACAGATTTTTCATCTTCTAAAATTTTTATTTGATTTTTCAAATCATTTTCTAATTTTACAGAATTTTTGTTTTCTAATGTCAAACTTTCCACATCTTTCAAAAGTTTGACATTATCATATCTGGATTTTTCACAATTTGAGCACACAGATTCAGAACTTGAAGCTTCATTTGTTGATGCACTTGATTCTTCATTTTTTGAAGTTGAATCTGTCTTGAATGTACCTGCAGAAAAAATTTCAGCAAAATCAACAACATGATTCATATTTTCATCTATATAACAACCACTCTTAATATCATATTTCAAAACAGATTTTGCTTTAAGACATATATTGATTCTTCTGCTTATTTCAAAAACCACATCCAAGCTTATTTTATCTAGCTTCTTTTCTATCAAAGCTTTCTTCTTCTTTGTAATTTCTAAATCGTGGTTTTTAAGCTTAAAGAAAAAACCATTTAGATAAAACTTTGAAAATCTAGAATCCTTTTTCAATTCAAACAAATATTCATCCCACTCAGACGGCAATGCCTCTCCAAATTTTGATATCAGTTCAGCACTTGACATTCTTATATTGTATTCTTTTAAATTGTCAAGTAATGCATCATACCGTTTTTTTAGCTGATCCAACGATTCATCCTTTTTACACAAAAAAATGTTCAAATCTCTTAACCCCAAGTATTTTTATTATCATTTTTATCCTCAAATACCCAAAACCATCAAACCAATAAATTATTCTTTCAAGCTTATCATTTTGTTGGTGCATAATGTCTATGTCTTAGTCTTATATCGAGTCTGTATAGTATAGAGCTGAATAGGATAGGTATATGAAGTATTTATGTTTATAATAGCCAAGTTCGCCCATGAAGTCTCATGTAAGCATGTTCGGCCGAACTTGCAGTAGCAAGTTCTGGCGAACTTGTATCTCCCAGGGGCGAACTTGATTGTCTATAAATACCTAGCTTGTGATCCTCATTTGGAACTTTGACATCGTAGAGGCGAAGCTCTGTCAGTTTGTAACCAGAACGTTTGATCAATAAAACTGACGATTAACTGATTAAATCTTGTCTATTGGTAAACACGACGTAATATTTCCGCTATTATGGACGTTAGATATCAAATTTAGGTTCCTTACCATCAAGGATCGGTCCTTCAAGTGGTATCAGAGCTAGAACAGCCTGATTTGATAGTATCAAGATAAGATCACTTCTATTTCATCTCCATTCTTCTATTTTTCTTAACTTTTGAACATAAAATGAAGAATTCACAGTCAAAATCTTTTCAAATTTGTGTATCTCATGTAAAATACACCCAAAGATAAACCCTTGAAAGATTGGAGACCAAATTCAACCGAATTCATGTCAAAATTTTGAAAAAACCATGTTTTGGAAAACCATCAAGATCGAACTGTTAAGCATGTTCGACCGAACTTGGTCTAAAACATTACTTTCAAGTGATTTTTTAGCAAGTCCGCTCGAACTTGAGGTATTTTTGAGGAAATTCTAGCCAAGTTCGCTCGAAGTTATCAATTTTCCACTAATTTTATAGCAAGTTCGACCAAACTTGTGTAATATCAAGGAATTATTGAGTAAGTTCACCCGAACTTGCTTGTATTTCATCGAATTCTGATAGCAAGTTCGCTCGAAGATACACTGGATTTGTTATAAGTTCGACCGAAGATAACAAAATTTTTCAAAAACATATATCACAAGTTCGACCGAACTTGTGATAAACTCAAGAATTCTTCATTGTTACTACAAGTTCGACCGAACTTGTAGTAGGGCTACTTGTTTTCAAAGTTTTTGAATATTTTCAGTGTACACGTCTCGTTATTCACAATGGATGATATGCAAAGAGCTTTTATCCGGAGGTAGTTCGTCGAATGCCAACGTGATTCATCAAGTCAATCTTGATAACGAGATGGGAAGGACTGTTAAACAGCTCAAGCTAATGAGCATGGATGAATATGAAGCATGGAAGGAGAAATTTACCTATTGGGTTCAAGCCATGTACTTCGTTGGCTGGGTGTCGATTGAAATAGGCTACATTGTTTCGGTAAATGAACATCAACAAGTCCTTGAAAAGTACAACTATTCGACAGTACAGAGAAACGAATACATTGCTGAGAAAAAGATGATCAGTCTCATCCAATAGTCTGTCAAAGAAGATATCTTGATTTTACTACCAGAGTATACTACTGCAAGAGATCTTTGGTTGTCATTACAGAAGAAGTATCAAGGCAGTGCCGAAATGATCAAAAGTAAAAAGGCACTTATTCTGAAAGAATTTGATATCTTCACCATGCTAAAGAATGAGACCATGAAGCAAATGATCGAGCGCTTCTGTCATCTTAAAGTTCAAATGCAAAGACACGGTCTCGAGAAGACAGAACAAGAATACATCGAAAGCTTGCTGACACACTACCAGATGGTGAATGGGCTACTTATTTGATGGTTCTGAAGAATAGTGATAAGTGGGAATTCTTCAAGTTGTCAACGTTTATCGACAAACTCGAAGGCCACGAAATGGAGCTTCTGAAGATTGCAAAGTCAAAGAATGCTAATGTAGTTCAAGACGTGGGTTGTACTACAAAAGTGGAATGCAAGACAACATTTCAAGTCCGAAAATTGGGACAGCGTTTAGTGCAAACATGAATGCTTCTCCACAGAACCAGAGTCAATCACAACCTCATTATGATCAGAGTCCACAGAGTTCGTTCTCAAGCACTGGTTCAAATTCATCTTATCATAGTCAAGCAAATCAGAATCAACAAACAAATTCTGATTCAAATGTATACAAGTGCAACATCGCAGTGAATCTGAACAATGTTGTTTCGGAACAAGTTGCTAAACAACATATGTCTCTTCTAGCTACTGTTCTAGAGTCATACGAAAGTCTTGTAGCCGGTAAAATTCAAAATCCTGAAATGACGGCAGAAGATTATGACCAAGTGGATGAAGAAGAACTCGAGTTGATGGATATCAAGTGGTGTTTAGCATCTATTATCCGAAGAGTTACAAAATTTGTTGCTCTTACTGGCAGAGATATCGGAAATTCAAGCAACAAGTTGGGTTTCGACAAATCAAAAGTGACGTGCTTCAGATGTCGCCAAAAGGGACATTTCAAGAGAGAATGCAAGAATCCTGAAGCAACGGGAAATCAGAGTCCTTTCGGAGGAGGCAACGAGTATTATAAGAAGTCACTTCAATACAAGCCATTTCCAAAGAAGACTCAGGTTGAAATCCAAGAGAAACCAAATAACAGCAGCAATGAGAAAGCTATGGTAGCATCAAACGAAGATGATGGTTTCGACTAGAATTCTTACATTGGTAAGAAGACCGGAGTTGCGTTGATGGCTGAGAGAGTTGAAGATACTTATGTAGAGGAAGCAGTGGCAGCGGCAGAAGCAGCGGTTGTAGAACAGATTCTGCTGGAGCAATACTTGCATCAACAACAAGAAGAAGAGGAGTATATCCACATGCAGAAACAAGGAATTTTATCTCCTAACTCGTGTGATAGTTTTGCAGGTCATTTTGATGGAAGCTCTAAGAACAAGTGGTTAAGGAGAAAACAATTGATGAAGAGATCATCAATGTTACACAAGAAGTGAATGCCGAAAACCTCAAGGACATGGTAGATAAAGCTTTAATGGCAAATCTAACCAAGGTAGGTCCAGAGGTAAAAGAAGTTGTCAAAATACAAATTGTAGAGGTTGAGAAATCTTGTACAAAGTGTACCGAACCATTTCTAAGTGTGCCGAAAAATCAAAAATCATCGCTGAAAACAATGTGCATAATGAACTTTTGAAATACGATTATCACACAATGAAGGAAGCGTATGATAAAATGAAAAATGATTATGGTAGACTTGATAGAAATAACATCGAACAACATGATACCATAAGAATGTTAAAAGGAACAGTAATGGATAAGCAAAAAGTGATTAATATCTATATTAACACCACTGCTGAAACTAAGCAACAACTCCAGGACATGACAATTGAAACAGAACGGTTCAACAACTTTTGAGAAGTTACACATGTAATGCATATGTCATTGATCACATCCTTCCAACAATTCCATCGGAAGAGAAACCTAAAAAGAAAATTGGTAAAGAATATAGCAATGTTCCTCCACCCCTATGCGAGAAATACTGTCGCAAATCCGCTGATGGGATGGATAAGGAACTAAACATTGAGTTGTTATCTGAAAAGAAAACTGAGTTGCCAGAGAACATTGATGTAACCTATACTAAAACAGATGATGACAATGCCATACTTAAAAAGCTTGTTGAAAATGTTTTGAACGATTCTGACGAAGGAAGCTTTAAAAGCGCCGACTTGAGCTCAAAGAATTCTGATTCACAGTCCGAAGATGACGATACATCATCGGAGAATGATCTATGTGATGATCCTAATGTTGTCATGTACAAGATTAAGGAATCTGATAGATTATACTTTGATGACAGTTTTCTGATTCAGAAGGTGAAAGAAGAATTATTAGACAAATTCTTTAAACTTGTGGAAGTCACATCAGATGATCTGGAGATCAATGAAAAGAAATTTTATTCCAAACCTAAAAGAAATAACTACCGAAGGAATGGTGGTGATCATCTGAAAAACCGGAGAGCTGGGTCGGGATTAGAAGAATCATATGAACCTAAAAAGAAATCGTCACCATTTCATGAATACAAGAATAAAAACATGAATTTTGAATATGGGATGAACACGGTTCATGAGGAAAGTTTGATTGGGAAACAATCAAAGATGATTGCAAGTACAGAAAGAACTTCGAGATAAAGCCAAAATTGCAAGTGGTGCCAAAACAAGTGGTATAAAACCCACTGAAGGACATCCACATGATTCTCGAACTTGTTTCAAGTGCAACGAAAAAGGTCATATTGCACGTTACTGTCCGAAATCAAATCCGGCTTATCTTCAAAGGAAAGAAAGTTCAAATGTTGTGAAACCAAAGCAACCAGTGTTTGAAAAACATGTAAAGATTTTGAAAAGAAATGAATCAAAAGCTGAAGTCAAACCTAAGTTTGAAAATTCAATTTTCTAAAAAGTAGAAACTTCAAAGGCTAATGAAAACAATTTTTACATCAAGAAGGCTAACATCAAATCTCAATCCTGGATTGCAAAGAAACGGTCAGCAACATCTGAGATCACTAAGACTGAGCTTGTTAAGACTAGTGATAACATGAAAGAATCAAAATCAGAAATCATAATTGAAACCACAACTGAAAATGTCAAAAATACAAGTGGTAACAATTCAAAAGATAAAAAGACGGTAAAGTTTTCAAACATAAACATTATAGAAAATTCAGATGAAGAATGGGAAGTTTATTCTGTAGATGCATGTGGATTCGATTATGCTGATGAATGTGAATTTGATTTTGATGATGGTTATCCAATTCAACCCAAGACAAAGGCTTGGGTCTCGCTTTTTAAATAGATTGTTAAAATGTGCAGGGGCTCTGGAGATCCGTACTTTCTAAGTGGATTTTGGATAGTGGAGCGTCCAGACATATGACGGGAATGAAGGCGTTGCTATTCAACATTAAAGCTATCAATGGTGGATATATTGGATTTGCAGGAAACCAGGGTGGAAGGATAGTCGCCGAGGGAAAACTCTCCAATGGCGTCGTTTCATTTGATCGTGTGAACTATATTGCAGAACTTGAGAACAATCTTCTGAGTATATCGCAGATTTGTGATAAGAAGTTCACGGTCCATTTCAACGACAAAGAGTGTATCATCTTGAAGCCGGGATTCAAAATACCAGATGAGTGGATTCTGATGCGAGCACCTCGAGAGAATGATCTATATGTTCTTGATATGGGTGTTGCCACCACTATATCAAAATCAGCACAATGTTTTGTGTCAAAGTCTACTCAAAAGGATTCTATTCTTTGGCATCGTAAGATGGGGCATATTCTTTGCGAAAAATGAATTCTTGGTTCATAATGATCTTGTAGAAGGCGTAAATCTTCGGAGTTTTCAGATGTCTGATCATTGCTTAGAATGCAAAAAGGGAAAGCAGATCAAGAAATCTCATCCGAAGAAAATTCTAAACTCAATCAAGTTGCCTTTAGAACGTCTCCACATGGACTTATTGGTCCTGTAAATGTTCGAAGCATCTCAGGAGACTTATATGCTTGGTCGTGACAGATGACTATTCGAGATATTCGTGGGTATTCTTTCAAGAATCAAAAGACGAAACGTTTGAGAACTTGGTTATTCTATTCAAGAAACTCGAGAACCTTTATCATCTGCCAGTCAGACGCGTTAGAAGTGACAACGCACAGAGTTTAAGAATAACAAAATGAAGGAATCGAAAAAGGGATTCTGCACGAGTTTAGTGCTCCCTATACTCTATAGCAAAACGGAGTAGCTGAACGGAAAAACAGAACTTTGATTGAAACTGTGAGAACCATGCTTGCAGATTCCAAAACTTCCAATCAGCTTCTAGAGTGAAGCGGTTGTTGCGGCTTGCTACACGCTAAACAGGGTTCTCACTATCAAACCAGCAAAGAAAACATGTTTTGTGATGATAAACCGACGGAAGCCAAATTTGTAGTTCTTAGAGCCATTCGGTGCACCATGTACCGTAATAACCAAGATGGCAAATTCGGAGCTAAATCTCTTGAAGGTTTCTTTGTCGGATATGCGAGTCCGTTAAGAAGAGTATATGTTCCTTAATTGAGAAAGGTTATTGAAGCAAGCATGTGGATTGTTTCAACTATACGGATCGTATTCAAAGGAGAGGTGACGCATGGCTGTTTAACTATCAAGATCTTTGGAAGTCATTCGACTTGTCGGAAGAACCGTCTGAAGAAGAAATTGCAGCGTTATACTATCTTCAATAGTCGGCGAATCAAGAACAAATCATTAGACCAATTGTGGTTAATCAACCCACATTGGGATTCTTCATCTTCCAGAGCAGGTCCAAGCAATAGCAGTGGTGTTCAAGTTGAAAACACTTCTGAAGCAGAAGTAACACCTGCTACACTTCCAGTGAATGCTTCTAATGAATCAGAAAACACAACAATGCCCAGTACGCCTCAGAATCAGAATTCTGATTCAGATGAAGCACCGACATTTGATGCTGATGATGAAACTTCATCGGATGAAGAAGTTGAGCAGATTTCTAACCTGTTGAATCAATCTGCTATTCTGAGAAATCAGAACGAAGCTTCATCAAGTACTCCAAATGTTGACATGAACAGTGATCTGATGTAACAAATCAACAAAGCTCAGTTGATGTTCCAACAGAAGAAATGTCGTGATCATATTCTTACCATCCTTCAAAGAATATTATAGGAGAACTACAAACTGGTGTTCGTACACGAAATCAAATCAGTGAAGCACTTAGTTATTTCTAAACCGAGTTGTACCAACTCAGAACTACTGCTACTACTCATGTTTCATTTCTCAAATAGGGCAAATTAACAAAGCACTCAGTTGTTTCTACACTCGCGTTGCTCCAACCCAGAATTATTGCTTCTATTCATGTTTCATTTCTCAGATTGAGCCAAAGACAGTTAATGAAGCTTAGCCGATGAAAACTGGGTACAAGTAATGCAAGAAGAACTATTGCAGTTTGAGAAGTTGGGAGTGTGGAAGCTTGAAGACTACCAGAAAATCAAAAAGCAATTGATACAAAATAGGTCTTTAAGTGTAAACGTGATGATAGAGGGGTTATTGTTCGTAACAAAGCTAGACTTGTTGTCATGGGATTTCACCAGCATAAGGGATAGACTACACGGAAGTCTACGCACCAGTAGCTCGCTTGGAATCTATTCGAATCTTTCTAGCTTTCGCATCATGGAAAGGATTTAAGGTCTATCAATTGATGTCAAATCGGCTTTTCTGTATGGAAAATTACACGAGAAGGTGTACGTTGGACAACCACCAGGGTTTGTCGATCCACTCAACAAAAGAAAGCGTACCTACTGGAAAAAGCTCTTTATGGTCTACACCAAGCCCCGAGAGCTTGGTACGAGATGTTCTCGCAACATCTCGTTGGAAACGGCTTTATCAGAGGAACTGTGGATAGTATTCTTTTCACTAGAGAAGTTGATGGTCATCTGATTATAGTTCATATCTACGTTGACGACATCATCTTTGGATCTACAAACGATAGTCTCTGCAAGGAGTTTGAGAGAATCATGAAAAAGAAATTTGGAATGTCCTCGATGGGCGAAATGAAGTTCTTTCTTGGTTTGCAAGTAGATCAGCTTCCGGATGGTATTTTCATTCATCAGTCTAAGTATGTTCACGACATCTTGAAGAAGTTTGGAATGGAAAGCTTGAAGCCTCTATCTACGCCTCTTGCTCTAAATCACGGCATTTGCGTTGACGAGACTGGAGCCAAAGTTGACGAGACGTTATACAGATCGATGATTGGATCGCTGATGTATCTGTCGGCATCGCGCCCAGATATTATGTATCCAACCTTCCTATGCCAGATATCAGTCAAGCCCGAGGATCTTACACATGCAGATCGTGAAGCGAATCTTCAGATACCTGAAAGGATGCCCAAGCACCGGCTTGTGGTACCCGAAGAACGACAATTTCGACCTCACAGGCTATGCTGATTCTGATTTTGGTGTGATAAGTTAAACTCAAAATCAACTACAGTGGGATGCCAGTTCTTCGGAACAAGAATGGTAACCTGGCAGTGTAAGAAACAGACTACGGTCGCTCTCTCTAACTGTGAAGCTGAGTATATCTCGGCCTCCAGCTGTTGTTCACAGATTCTGTGGATTCAACCGCAGATGAAAGACTATGGTCTGCAATTTCTAGACACTCCGCTGTTTGTTGATAACAAGGCAGCCATAGATACAACTAAAAATCCGGTTCATCACTCACGCACAAAACACATTGAAATTCGTTATCATTTCATTCGTGATTGCTACGAAAAGAAATTGGTGCGAATAGAAAAATCCACACGACGAACAAAAGACAGATTTTTATACCAAACCATTTTCTTTGTCACGGTTTAAATACTTGCTGAGAATTAACGGTATGAAAAATTTGCTGACAGGTGCGGACGCTGAGGTTGAATACGGATCGGACGAAGAGTTCGCGTGATCCACATTGGTTTGTAAATATCTTTCTAATTTAGAATTTAGTTAAAAACTAGTTTAGAATTTAGTTAAAAACTAAAATCCAAAAAGATGTTTTTGATTTTAGGGGAGAAATGTTAGAGAAAATACAAAAACATTCGAAAATTTTAAAATCCAAAAACATATGAAAAATTCAAAATGTACAAAAACAATGAAAAAGACAAAAAGAGTTTAGTGTCATAAAAGGAAATGATAGTACATCAGTGGACTATCACAGTATGCTAAAGAAATGTAAAGTTTTAAAAGTGATAAACGAGTCTTACTTTCGATGTGTCGATAGGCTTAAACGTTCAGTAAACTGTTTTCAAGATATAAACTAAATTTTACAACTGCTTAAACTTGTGGATTAACATATCTTGGATATATGGACTAAGTACTCCGAAATTTCGTTTGAAAGATTGTCTGATTCTGAGATACGAGGTCTTTATAGATAGTTGATATATGGGGTATTATACAAGTTCTTCTGATTTTGTGGAAACAATGGCCTATAACTTCTATAATACTTTTGCCAAAAATCCCCAAACTGCATGCAATATTGAAAAGAATCGGAAAATCTAATCATTTGCAATGTTACAAAAAGATTCCTTAAGTGGAACACACCTTAAAGACGAGCCTTCATCTCTTTGTCTGTACGGAAGTACTAACCTGAGCTCTCAAGGTATCGCACAACCCAGATACAGATATCGATTATGCTATATTCACCTATAAGATGAAATTTAGGGAATCTGGATACGGGAGTATATTCAAGAAGTGGGAACCGCAGTTAAGTCAAGTTTCATAAATCATACCTTAACATATCTTGAAACAGTTGAGAAATGTGGTAAAGCTTAAGTTGACAAACATATCGACAATCTAGGTAAACGAGTTTAAAACTTAAAATTGTTAAAGGTCAACGGTACTGGTGATATGTCTCAATTAACAGATATGATCCTTAGACACGAATTCACAAAAATATGTCTTTAAATATGTTTGTACATAGTTTACATTGTTCTGTACATAGTATTTCAGCTTTTAAAGATTAAAATCAAAAAGATTTTCGGTGTGTTTTAGCACAAACTTGCAAAATACAAAAAGATTTTAATTCTACATTGTTTTCAGCAAACCAATGTTGGAGAACGGATCTTCGAAGTCTGGTAAGATACTAGAACTGGTGGGAATCTCTTTGACAACGGGCTGGGAGCTAATCTGTTAATCTGAAAAGTCAAAACGATGAAAAGTTCATTAATTTGAAACTTTGATTTTGAAAATATCAACAGTTTGTTCGTAACGGGTTAAACCGGGATCATTAACTTGGACTCGGCAGACAAATCGGTTAACCAAGGTCATTAACTTGGACTTGGTCAACTGAGTAGGGTTTTCGTAACTGGTAAAAAGTTGGAAGTTCAGGGGTTAAATGAAAAAATTAAAAAATTGAAAAAGTTTAAAATTGTGGTTTGGCAAGTTCGCCCGAACTTGCTAAACTGATTCAAGTTTAACATCTAAGCAAGTTCGACCGAACTTGCTAAGGAATGGTGTGTTGTTTTATAGTTAAGTCTGCCCGGACTTGACTGGGCCTTCATGTTGGGCTTAGCAAGTTCGCCTAAACTTGACTTGTATAAATATCAATCAAGTTCGGCCGAACTCATTCAACAGCCTTCAAACTCTCTAAAACGAACTTGAACTCTGAGAGTTTTTTTTAGCGAAATTGGCAATTTAGCACCGTTACGCTGCCCAATTGTTGATTGTTCTTGGTGATTTGCACACCATTAACAATGTCTGAGGTAGAGATTTATCTTTGATCTATGAATTGACCAGAATCGAACCAAATAGATCTGGAACTTTAAAATCTGTTAGATCTAGGTGTTGTTGGTTAAAATTGAACATAAATCCGAATGTACAAGTAAAATCAACCGTGTAACTGATTTTGATTGGAATAAAACTATTGTTTGCATGGTTAATAGATTGTTCAAAGTTTGGAGAAGACGACAAGTTCGGTCGAACTTGTTGTCAAGTTCGACCGAACTTGAATAAGAATCAAACATGAGTAAATGATCCAAGTACATCTTCGATCGAACTTCCAGAAAAAAAAATGAAAATAAAATGTATTGGATGTTCGCTCGAACTTATGTTAATAAAATCTGGATTGACTAAAGGTAAGTTCGCCCGAACTTATATATGGAACATGTTTTAAGACATGTTCGGGCGAACTTGAACAAAACAGAATGTAGTAACACCATATCAAGTTCGCCCGAACTTGATAAAGTGTTAGAAAATTTTGCGTTTTTTCTCGATAAACGTGCTAATTGTTTTACGTCATTTTTCAGGCACAAATTCCAGCACATATAATCTCAGTAGAGTTCTCGAAGACTCACAACACGTGCATCACGCTCGACAAAATGATCTGTCCGTCACTTAAAGAATACGACAGTATATTGAAGTTTCTGGAAGAAAGTACTATCGCAGAGCGATTACAGAGCGCACAGTGTCGTATCGATCACACATTGTTCATTTCTGGATGAATGCAAGTTTGAGTGGTGATGAAAAGACAATTACTTCTACCGTGCAAGTTGGTAATGAAGTTAAGCCGATTACTGTAACGGAAGATGATATTCGCAGAGTATTACAGTTCAACAATAAAGAAGATGATCCTATTTATCTTGATGAGAGGATGGTGAATGGTTGTTTCTTTAGGATGGGTTACAAAGGAAGCGTGAACAAGCCGACGCTGAAGAAAGGGGAAGTGCCAAACCCCTACAAGCTCCTGATGCAAACCATAATTCATACATGCAGCCATCGCAAGGCCGGTTTAGATGACGTTCAAGATTATTTAGCTTGCATGGCAACGGCGCTTATTCTAAAGAAGCCGTTTAACTTCTCAAAGTTAGTTTTCACTCACATGTCGAAAAACATGGAAGATTCAAGAAATGCTTATATCCGAGATTTGTTCAAATGTTGATTGACGAGAAGTACTCTAATATTGCATGAGATCTGAACGATGTTTTATACTTAGTGCATCTTGATGAGACCACAGTAAAGAAGCTAATCAAATTTCAGAAGCAAGCTCAGCTCCTGTTGCAAAGCCTGTATTCGGAGCGATCAAAGATTCTAATTATATTGCGCCGCCAAACAACAAAGGGAGAAAAGATGGCGGTAACGATGAGAAAGAGCTTAATGCTGAGAAGGACTGGTTTAAGGAATTCAAACCTAAGGCAAGGAGTGAATAGTTCTTGAAGGCAGAAACTATAAGCCTAAGAAGAAACGAGTAGCTAAGAAAGTTGAAACGATACTCGTCGACGAGGATGAACTTGAAAATGTTGAAGCGTTGCTGAATCAAGTGCTGCAGGTGATATTGAGAGTCAAGAGACTGTGAAAACGACTCAAGACGATGTTATATCTGCTACATCTGAAAATGAAGATGATTCTGATAAAGAAATTCCTACTAAAGAGCCAGAAAAGACTGAGGCAGAGATTAGAGCAGAGAAAGAAAGAGAACTGGATGCTGATTTTGCTCCTAATGCAGAAAAGAGTCCGATGAGGATAGGCCTAAGAAATCTAAATGTGTTAAGTTTGCAACTGTATCGTCAACAAAAACTACAGGGTCTCCTCAGACCAAAGGAAAGAGAAAATCGAAGAAAGAATAAAAGGCAGTAAGCAAAAGGTACAAAAGATCTTTGAAAAGCGCAGGAGTGACACAAGAACCTTCTGGCGCATAGAGAAAGGAGTTACACAAGAACCTCCTACACAAGAACCTCATGTTGTTGATATAAGTGAAGCTGAACGTCCAGGAGTCACACAAGAACCTCCTATGATTGTTGCATCGGAAGCTGAAAGGCCAGGAGCTACACAAGAACCTCATGTGTCTAGTTTTGTGGAAGTACCGATTATTCAATCGCCTGTTACTCCAACGACTTCTTTCCTGAAAGTTCTACGCCAAGGAAGTCAACACCAAAATCTGCGACACCAAAGTCAACACCAAAGACTCCAGGAGGGCCTAATTGTTTGGTGATATGCACAATGATCCAATAAGTCTATAGGATCTAAACGATTTCTTTCTAGAAAAAATGTTGAACTTCTAGAAAAGCGGTGAAGGCGTTAGAAGAAAAAGTAGCACAGAATGAAGCAGAAAAAGCTGAAATGATTAACAGGATGAATCAAAGCGCTGTCGAAAAGGAATTGTTGGATGACAAAGTGAAGGTGTTAGAGAATGAGCGAGAGTACTTTAAAGCATTAATCAAAAGTTTGCAGGATGCAAATGAAAGAATGCAAATTGAGATAGTTGATCTGAAGTCTGTTCAAACCCTAAATGATCGAAGATTCTCAGGATGCAGAAAGTGTTATCTAATGCACTGGGTATCGATCATCTGAATGTTTTAGATCAACAGGAAGCTAAGGAACAAGCTGAAAAAGAATTAGGGAGAGTGCAAAGGTAAAGGAGTTGAAGGTGAAGCTTCTAAGTCTTTGATGCTACAGAGAAACCAGTTGAAGATGTTTCGAAAGCTTCTGAGTCTGATATTTCTAAGGTTGACGAATCTGTCAAGCCTTCTGATCCTATCACTGCTTCTGAAGAAAAAGACGATGAAGAAGCTGAGAAAGATGATAAAGAGGATGAAGAGGAAGGAAGTTACGAGGATTGGAATGTTGGTGATGATGATGATGACGACGATCAGGGTAATGTTGGTATTAGAGTTTCTGAAGCCAAAATCTCTGATGATTTTGATTTTACTCCCCTAATGGACGATGAATCGAATAGAATGGAAGATAAAAGTCAGGGGGGAGTCAGGGCAGAAAGGGCCAACTGATGATGATATAGATATGGCAAATGTTGATCGTTCTGCAAGCCAGTTGCTGCTATTCCCGCGAAGCCTTTAATGTTAATGTTAGAACACAACGTGGAGGAAGGTGATTATGTACATAACTACACGAAGGAGGATTTAGCTAGATTGATCGAAGTTGAAGCTGAATCATTAGAGTTTGATTTTGAGGAGGATGATGATGACTGTAAATCCTTTCGAGCCAAATGATTATCAATATCAAAGACGATTCAAAGCTGATGAATACAATCGAGTAATTGTGGAAGATTGGTCTTCAGATGACGAATCAGATCAGAAAACGAAGTATGTCGGTTCTAATTCAGATAGTTTTCCTACTTTTCAAGAGATGTACAAGCAACTTAATGAAGATATGTTGAAGGAAAGGATTGTTGAATCAGTTCGAGAGGGTAAAGTACCTAAGCCATGACCAAAGAAAAGATAGCTCAAGCGAGAAAGTCTTGGTTTAAAGAAATGCCACGCGAACGCAAGTTTTGACGTCCTCTTGCATTCTTTACCAGAGACAAAGACGTTTCTTTGGGTGATATTTTAAGTTGGGGATGGTTTAAAAAGCTTAACGTGTATGCAATCAAAAGGGAGTTTGGAGTGCAATACTTTAAATACCTTGTTGATTTCAAGACATTACCGTATTGGGATGTAGAAGAGTTGGTACAGACGGTGAATGTTACATATCACATGAAGCCGATTGATCAATTATTGTGGAAAATGATTAAGTATGAAGCGGTTAAAGGTTGGAATTATTGGAAGCCTTTTATTCCAGGTCGCAAGTTAAGATAAATAAGGTAACTGGAGAAAAGGACATAACGTTAATAATGAAACGTCCAAGAGTCATGAGAAATATGCCGCTAACGCCGATTGAACAAGACTTCTATCCTTTGTTCAAGTGGTGGCAGATTGATCCAGCAACGTGTGAAGCTGTGATTGTGCTAAAGTTTGAATAACATCTGGATATTACCAAGGAACGGGTTGAAGTGATGGGTTATCAGCGCATTAGAGGTTTATGGAGGACGATAAGGATTCTAAATCCTATGTGGCTTGTGAACTGCTTGAGAGAAGATATCAAAACCTTGTTCTACAACAAGATTGTTTTTGAAGAACGTGAAAAGGTACAAGCTATGCAGTTTCAAAAGGTTGTGAACGTTTGTTATGCGCGCGAAGTCAATTCTGGAAAGATGTGGCAAACGAAAAGGAGGGATCTGGAGAGAGTTGAGTTTCTAAAGGAGGAAAACAGAAATGAGGCGATTAAAGAAAGAATGGAAAAAGCGGTAAGGCAAAGTTCTCTAAGAATGGCTAACTTTAAAAGATCACCGCCAACTGATCAAACACCTGATCAAAAGCAAGAACGACGAAGGAAACCATTCAAGAACTTCTTCGGTCGTGTGCGTTAATGTTTATATGAAGACAGAGTTTTTGAAGACTGATACAAGACGAAGACGATATCCAAGGGGGGTCTGTTGGTGCATAATGTCTATGTCTTAGTCTTATATCGAGTCTGTATAGTTTAGAGCTGAATAGGCTAGGTATATGAAGTATTTATGTTTATAATAGCCAAGTTCGCCCATGAAGTCTCATGTAAGCATGTTCGGCCGAACTTGCAGTAGCAAGTTCGGGCGAACTTGTATCTCCAAGGGGCGAACTTGCTTGTCTATAAATACCTAGCTTGTGATCCTCATTTGGAACTTTGGCATTGTAGAGGCAAAACTCTGTTAGTTTGTAACCAGAACGTTTGATCAATAAAACTGACGATTAACTGATTAAATCTTGTCTATTGGTAAACACGACGTAATATTTCCGCTATTATGGACGTTAGATATCAAATTTAGGTTCCTTAGCATCGAGGATCGGTCCTTCACATTTTCCACTTCGTCAAACATTTTAAACACAAATTCTTTATTAAACCACTTGGTTCAAAAATTATTTTTAGTTCAAAGTCCACAAGTTTCAACTTACACGAGGCCCACTAGACATTTGTATCCAACCTCAATACCCCGATCCACTTATCCAATCTAGGTCCAAAATACCATTCAAAAATATATTCAACCCAAGCCTTGGTTTTTTAAAGAATTTATGAAGTGTAACCTTGAAAAACAATTTCATTTAGAAAAAAAAATAACAAATCCGAGACTCCTATGATCTGTCAACACATTGAAATTTTCAAAATTATTACCCAACTCAACTTTTCAATTTTTAGTATGAACTGTGAAAAAAAAATTAAAAATATTACAAATCTATCACTTATTTTATTTTGTTTGTTTTTAGTTTTTTATACCCTACTATGATATCTAATCAGTGATTATTATTATTTACCCTACTATGAAATATCCAATCAACTCCTTTTTTTTAAACCAATGTGTCACTTTAATTTCGTTTACTTCAAAGAACTTTCCGTCACTATAATATCCTCACCATTATCCGTCGCGTAAACTATCTCATGACTATCAAATCTCTCGACACTATAAATCATCAACAGCAACCAATAGTATTTTCTTTCTTTTTCTGCAATTCAACTATCGAAACTCTCTACCTTCTCAACACAAAAACATTGCTAATTCTTTTCTTTTTGTTTTCAATTCTTGAACTAACAATAAGAAAACTTCTTCTACAAGATTTAGAATGTTGAAAATAACAACCTGCAACTATTAAGCTTTGCTCTCTTCGTTTTTCTTTTTCGGACTAACACAAACAAATTACACATTTCTAATTTTCCGTTTCAGATTTAGTTGAATATAAACTTGCAGTTCAAATCTGAAAACGATGTGAAAGTGCTACGACAATTCAGATTCATTTTAAAATATCAGCAACTTTTTTCTTTCGTTTCAGATCTACTTAAATCGAAATTCTGCAATTTCAAATGTCAAGATCTGTTTCCAACCAATCAACAACAACTCAAACTTTGAATTCATTAACAGATCTGATATCGAGCATTTATGTGCTTCTGAATGTGATATTTGTTATCATTTTCTTGTTGTTTGTTGAAAGATTTTGACTAATGTATGAATAATATGAACAAAAAACTTTGCTTCAGTAGACTTTATCTATAAAAAACAGTCCGAAATGAACAACATTTGATCGAAATTCAAACAAAACAGTGTGAAATTGAACCGAAAATCATTCAACTTCACCGAAACAGATTGAAATTCACCGAAAATCAATCGTTTCAGTCCGAAAATTACTGAATCAAACTGAAATTCGATCTAAACAGTCCGAAACTGTAAAAACTTTAACCGAAACTCACCGATTTAGTTTGAAATTTTGATGTAATCATTCCGAAATTCTCAAAACTTTTATTTAAAATCACTGATTCAGTCCGAAAAACATAAACCATACACTGAACGACACTGAAACTTGATCGAAAACAACCGAAATTGATCCGAATTCACTGAAACTAATCGAAACTCGTCCGACTCAATCAACGATTACACGCAGAGCTTACTGAAGCTCTGATATAGTGACACGACCCTGTCTAGCCTTCGACACTTAGTTAAACACTTTCTATGCCGATGTCGGCTCACCCGGTTGAAGATTACTTGGCTACTTGGTATAGTGATCTCTTGTACTTTCTTTATTTCATTCATGACCATCCGAATTGTCCTTGGGGCAATTTGTGTGGTGAATCATATAATGAGGTTAAATGGATGTCAATCATCCTACCTCCATGCTTGACTTAATGAATCCAAAAGAGGTCTTAAATGGATGGTTAATCCTCCTACCTCATGCTTGACTTATATAAATACCTATACTATATAACTTATATAATACCTAAGTGACTAAACCTTGATGATAGCCTAGTGGTTATTTGTCGAACGTCGCCTATGACCATGATACTTGTTACGATTTAATGGGCATTACGACCCATGAAAACATGTAAACTCTTTTGAGTTTCATAGTGTCAAGAAAAAGTATTATGTGTCTAGGTGATTACTTTTCTTATATGTCTATTTTCATACACTTTAAACTCCGAATCCTTAAGCTCGAATGTAAACTTTCCCTTAAAACTCCAAACCAACCACATTCATCCTTCTAGTCTCGACAACTTCATTGCATTGGATAATCGGAAACCATATGCAATATTTGTGAGTATACACGATCCCATTTTACTTTTAAAACACTTTGGGTGCAACATGTATCTTATACAAAACACAGCACTTGAACTATTTTAATCACACTATATCCACGCTTAAACATGAAACTATATGATGCTTGTTAATCTCGTATGCTATGTAAACTTCTCGTGTCAATATGCTCATTAACTTCATACAAGCCTACCTTAACATTTATAGTGTTATAGGATTAACGCACCACCCGTATTCTTGTGGTATTGTTAAGTAAACTATTTTACACCCCTTCGTTTCGATGATGTTGAGTAATCACGATTGCGTTAGACTTTGGTATGAACATATAGTACACCATTTCAGCATATTAGTAACTTGCATATTGTTATTCATGTTGGATACGAAACGTTAAACATTTTATTCTACATTATGCTATGTATGAAAACTTGTATACTCGCCAACTTTTGTTGATATATTTTAATCATGTTGCAGGTTGATAGACGAGATGATGCTAAGTGAAGAAACGAGATTTAGGTGGACTTAGATACACACCTAGATTAATCTATTATTTTTTTACGTTATGTTAAAACAATGTTGTTCTTATTTGGATTTTTGTATGACATTTTTAGTTTTGCTATGAAATCAAATTTAAATTATATTGTCACATAGTGTTATGATGTTTTGAGCAATTTGTTCGTCTCATCCCGATGTTTCCGCCATCGGTTGGGGGTATAACAAATTGGTATCAGAGTCATAACTATAGTGAATTAGGAAAAGTATGAATGCTTTTACCTAGTCTATAGTTTAAGAGCTTTATTCTTATGTTTTGCTTGAAACTACTTGCATTCTACTTTATTTGCTTCTTATTTATTCTCTTATGGTCTTTAAACATATATGTCACTTTTATCTTTATGTGTTATTCCTGACATGCTTTCTTGTGTGTTAATTCTTGGTTTATTCCTTAGCATACGGTTTTTCCTAACGCATTTTACTCGATTATACTAAACTCGAAAACACTCGTATTATACAAACAAGACGACTTCACCAAAATAGGCGTGAAACCCACAATTTCACTCTCAACCCACCCATTCTTTTTACACGAAATTCACCATTATGTTAGGAGTGAAGTCCTCACCTTGATGAAGAATTTCAATTTCAAATTCTAGTGGACCCTCGTCAACATGTCGAAACTAAATTTTGGCCCAACGCATACCAACCACACTTAGGGTACGAAGTCGTTAAGTTAGGGGTGAAACCCGCATCTCGTCGAGTAGTCCCACTCCTTGATTTTTTGATAAATCCCGACAAGTCTCGAACTTTCAATTGAATTGGGACATGTAGTAACCGGAATGGTGAATACCATTAACCAACAGGTCGGCGAGAGTAAACCACCTATTAGGCCAAAACATGCTTCTCAAATTCAAAAGGCTTTTCGACCACTTTGGTTAGTCAAAGTTCAAAAGGTTTTGGAACCATCCAAGTTTTAATCGAACTTACGTTTTACTATTCTCAATTTTATATGATGCAATCATCTCTTATCAAATTCATATTATTTTGAGATTTCACTTTTTACGCACACATCATACTAGAGTTTTCATACAATTATACATTATGCACGTGCATGATTTCACATGATTTTATCTACATTCCTTGTAACAACAAATGGGGAGATATCATCAAGATAGGAGTTATTTCCTTACCTTGACGATTAACTCCGCTTCTTTTCTCATCTTACAACGACCTCACCAACGGGTTAGGGGTGATTCCCTTGCCTAGGTGATTGTTACCAAGACTTTCTTTTAATAGACTTTATTATGTAAACACGATCATATTAATACCTAAATCGTTTATTATTGGTAAAAATCCCTATTTATTTCAAAATGCATGGTTTATTTAAACATATTTCTTATCCTACAATTTATTTCCACATAACTCAAAAACACGAAATTTTAATCACACCATAAACGCTTGTTCCTCGATTTTTAAAATTTTACGAAATGCTACTCATCAACCTAGTCGGTCTCATAAATCCATTGCCCACAAAAAATTTCGTATTCAACGTAATTATTAAAACACGCTCATCTCATATCATTTTATTAAAGACTTTTACTTTCAATTGGGAATCAAACTAACTTTTCGTACACACCCACAAGATATTACAAATATTGTTCGAATCGTTCACTAAAACTCTTTACAAAATCAATAAAATATTTTATTAAGAACACTTTTCAACAATCACTAAGTTCATATACCAAAAATTATTTTCCAAGGATCAACATTTTCCCAAGAACCACTAAACTTTGAGATTCTTCCTTAATGTAAGGTCATTTAAAACAATGCAAACTTACGAACTCCTGGAACTTTCTCAAACATCACTCAATGCGTCAATCGATTTCAAAAACACGTGGGCAAGAAAACTTCATAGGAACCGGCAATTTTCAACCTATGAAAATTCTTTTAAACAAGAGTAGCATTTACATGCTTTCACAAAGTACAACACACATAACCAATAGATGTTTTATACTTGAAGGTACGTTGTACGGATCGTTCAGGTCCTAATTTGGCAAATCTAAGGTAAATGTGTGAACTCCGTTTGCATAGGCGACATTGGATACAAGTTTGTTATTGTTTAGTCACTGTTTCATTGATTAGTAAACGTTACAAATCCTGGAAACACTTGGACAGAGCTTCGCCGTCCAGTACACAAAATCTCTGAATATTACAAATGAAAACCAAAGACACCTATATATACTATGACAAGTTCGCTTGAAATGGGACATGACCAAGTTCGGGCGAAGTTGTTCATGTACCATACAAGTTCGGGCAAACTTGTCTCTCATCATACATAATCTTAACTTTTCACTCCTACACACATACTCGATATTATACAATGACGTAGGCAATAGAAATATGCATCAACAGACTCCCCCTTGGATGTTTCCGTAGTCATCATTCTTCAATTAAGTTCCAGAGTCTTTAAAATATTCTTGATCTTTATTTCTTGAATAACTTTAACTTCCTTAATCTTCATATCTTCTACAATCCTTTTCTTTTTTCTTGAGCTTGTCTTGATAAAACTTTAATCACCATGCTCCCCCTTACTTAGAGCTTTCTGTGATCTTCAATCAATGTTTTTATCCAGCTCCCCTTTAAAATTCTATTTCCTGTTTCAAAATTCTTCAAACACTCAAAGAAACATTTTAGATTCAAACATTGAAATTTCATAACACAAACATTTCAAATTTAATCTTCTGACAGTTTTAAACCCTCTCAGTTAATCAAGTCCAAATTAATGACCTTGAAAATCTGATTTACGTATCAAGTTCAAATTAATGATCTTGATTAAATATTTTAACACTAAACTGACGTATTTATTCAAATATGAGTTTCAAATGAATGAACTTTTAAACTTTGTAGAACAATATCAATTTCAAGAATTTTTGTTCAGTAGCTCTAGATTTTGAAAATAAGCATTTCATCATCATTGGTCGAAGATAATAAAATCTGTTTATTATTATGAAAAGAATATCAAAGTCTAACTATGTACAAACATATTTACAGACATATTTTGTTGAGTTTGTGTTAAAGGATCATATCAGTTTTTAAGACACATCACAAGTACCGTTGACCTTTTTGAGACTTTAAGTTTTAAACAAATTTACCTAGATTGTCGATATATTTTTCTACTTAAACTTCAACATATTTCTCAATTGTTCCAAGATATCTTAGTTAGAATTTTGAAACTTGACTCAATTATGGTTCCCATCTCAGAATATACTCCCGTATCAAGATTCCCTAGATTTCATCTTACAGGTGAATATAGCATAATTGAAATCTGTATCTGGGGTTATGCAAAGCCTTGAGAGCTCAGGTTAATACCATCGTATTGTTAGGACCGTACACGATTAGCATGGGAACCTAAATTTGTTATCTAATGTCCAATTAGGTGGAAACTAATGACATGTTAACCAAATAGCAAGAATTACTCATTTAAACTGGTTTTCATTGATCTTAAGGTTCAATACATTCAAGTTCCGGATCCGACATAGCGTCGCCTCTCAGTTGCCAAAATCACAGATCGTTACAAATGAAATCCTAAGGCACCTATTTATAGAGTCTCAAGTTCGCTTGGATTGTCAACAAGTTCGGGCGAACTTCTCTTGAACAAGTTCAGCCAAACTTGTTCTCACAATGTGTATTCCGGGTGAACTTGATCTCCAACATACATAAATACGCCTCGTTTCTAACAGATTAAGCCCTATTCTCTTAGACTCGATGTACAATGACGTAGGCAACATACATATGCACTAACAGACTCCCTCTTGGATGTTGCCATAGTCATTCGACTTCAAATAATCTTATGAGCCTTTGATCTTTAAACTTAAATAAACTTTAACTTCTTTGATCTTCATAGCATCCTCTTTTTCTTAAGCTTGTCTTGATAAAACTTTAATCATCATGTTCCCCCTTGCTTTAAGCTTCCCCTTGCTTTAAGCTTTCTGGTATCTTCAGTTTTCGCTTTATCAAGCTCCCCCTCAATCTTTACCTCTTGTTTTAAATCTCTCAAAAATTCAAATAAACATTTCAGATTTCAAACTCTGAAATTTTGTACCATCAACATTTAAAATTTTAATCTCCACTTTAAAACTTTTCAAACCTTTAGTTATTTCAAGTTCAAATTAATGACCTTGAATACATTTTACATTTAAACCTTCAACCTTCACATATTTACCAATTGTGAAAATCCATTTAGTTGTTCAAGTCCAAGTTAATGACCTTGATTAACCAAATATGTCTACCGAATCCAAGTTAATAACCATGGTTTGACAACCGTTATGAACAATCTGATTTTAAAGTTTCAAATTAATGAACTTTTTAATCATTTTCTCTTATCAGATTTCCTTACCAGACTTCGAAGATCCGTTCTCCAACATTGGTTCGTTGAAACTAATGTAGAAACAAAATCTTGTTGTATTTTAGAAAGTTTATGCTAAAATACACTGAAAATATTTTTGGTTTTAATCTGAAAAGCAAGTAAACTATATACAGAACAAGTAAACTATGTACAAACATATTTACAGACATATTTTTGTGAATTTGTGTCTAAGGATCATATTAGTTTATTGAGACATATCACCAGTATCGTTGACCTTTTGATGACATTAAGTTTTAAACTTGTTTACCTAGATTGTCGATATTTTTTGTCCACTTAAACTTCGACACATTTCTCAATTGTTCCAAGATATGTTAGGTATACTTATTAAACTTGACTTAACTGCGGTTCCCATTTCTTGAATATACTCTCGTATCAAGATTCCCTAGATTTCATCTTACAGGTGAGTATAGCGTAATTGATATCTGTATCAGGATTATGCGAGGCCTTGAGAGCTCAGGTTAGTACTATCGTACAGACAAATAGAAGAAGGCTCGTCTTTAAGGTGTGTTCCTATTAAGGAATCTTTTAAGCACTGCAAATGATTAGATCTTTCGATTCTTTTCAGCTTTGCATGCTTTTTTGGGATTTTATAGCAAAAGCATTATAGAAGTTCTAGGCTATTGCTTTCGCAAAATCAGAAGAACTTGTATAATACCCCAGATATCAACTATCTATAAAGACCTCGTATCTCAGAATCAGGCTATCTCTCAAACGAAATTTCAGAGTACTAAGTCCATATATCCAAGATATGTTAATCCACAAGATTAAGCAGTTGTAAGATTTAGTTTATATCTCAGAAACAATTTACTGAACGTGTAAAGTCTATCAAGACATCCACAGTAAGACTTGTTTATCACTTTTAAAACTTTACATTTCTTTAGCATACTGTGATAGTCCACTGATGTACTATCATTTCCTTTTTGACACAAAAATCTTTTTGTCTTTTTCTATGTTTTTGTACTTTTTTTTTAATTTTTCAAATGTTTTTGAATTTTTATCTTTTTCATATGTTTTGATTTTTCTGCAATCATTACTCCCCTTAAAATCAAAAACATAATTTTGGATTTTAGATTTTTAAGAAATTCTTCTAAAAATATTACAAACCAATGAGGATCACGAGAACTCCGTCGTCCGATCCATTTTCATCATCTGCATCATCACATGTCAACAGAACAAACCATTAAATTTTGTTAACATGAATTCGTAAATAATTTTTGATATAACAATCAGTGTTCTGTTAACGGTGTGGATTTTCTCAACATCACAAACATTCTTTTAACTTCTCCTCTTCAAAATGACAAAGATTATGACATTTCTCGATAAGTTAAAAATCATGGAGCTCTGCTATCCAGAATCGACTTTCATAATGTAGATCTTGGAACTCCTGCACATGAGAAGTAACTACTTGAATAGAGACATCTAAGCCTTTTTAGTCTTAGGCTGAAACGAATAAAGATCTTGTAATCACTTTCAAAACCATCATCATAATCAAAATTATCATCAAACATTTCGTCCAATGTCAATTTTGAAACTTGTTCGACCTTTTCTTTCTCTATCTGTTTTAGAAAATCTTGTTTTAACTTTGAAAGATCATTCTTGGTTACTGACTCTTTTGATTTAACATTGTTAGTTTTAACAGAAACAGACTTTTCTTTTTCAGATGATTTCTTCTTAGTAACCCAGGATTGTGACATACTTCTTGCCTTTTTAACATAAAATCTTGAATCTTTGTTTTCAAACGATTTTGAAGTTTCACCTTTTTCAAAAGTTGAGTTTTCAAACTTTGACTCAAACTTAGGTTTCACTCCGATTTTAGAGTCAAAACTTCTTTTTAACATTGTTTTTGGTTGCACAAACTCTAGTTGCTTCAGTTTCTCATCATTTGAAACTGTATTTCTTCGTGGATACATAGGCTTTAAATTCAGACACTTGTGAGCAATGTGACCAATTTCATTGCATTTAAAGCAAGTCCGAAATATCATGAAAATATCCACTAGTGGGTTTTACTCCACTTACAGATTTAGCCTTATCCCGAAGTTCTGTCTCTTTCTTGAACTCCTCATTCGATTTCTTACCGATCAAGCTTTCTTCCTGAACCATGCTTGTCCCATACACAAACTTCATGTTTTTACTTTTATATTCATGATATGGTGACTTTTGTTTCCCTTTTAGTTCATCCTCATTTACCTCCTAACCCAATCATGCTCTCTTATTCTTAGGAAATTCACCACCATTCCTTCGGTAGTTGTTAAAAATCTTTTTAGGCTTTGAGTAAAACTTTTTCTCATTTTCTCGAGATCATCTTATGAAACTTTCACAAGTTTGAACAATTTATCAATTTGATCTTCTTTCACGTTCCGAATCGGAAAGCTATCGTCAAAATACAATCTATCAGAATCCTTAACTTTGTACATGACAACGTTAGGATCATCACTTAGATCATCTTTCGATGAAGTATCGTCATTTTCGGATTATGATTCAGAATTGTTCAAACTCGAGTTAGCGCTTTCAAAGTTGCCGTTATCAGAATCATTTCCCAAAACATTCTTTACCACATTTTTTCACAGCCACTTCACTGTCATTGTTTGATTTCGTATAGACTACATCAATGTTCTCAGTAATTGATCTTTAGTTTCTGATAAAAGCGTTATGTTTATTGCCTAATTCAATGTCGTCCTCTTTCTTGCGGCAGTAACTCGCAAGTAGAGGCGGGGGAACATTTTCATACTCTTTACGTTTTGTACTTTTCGGTTTTTCATCATTTTCCTCCAATTTAATTGTAGGAAGAATGTAATCAATGACATAAGCATTTGTGGTATAACTTTTCAACAATTGCCTTACCTTTTCTGTTTCGATCTTTATGTCTTGAAGCTCTCACCTTGTTTCAGCAATTGTGTCAATATACATGTTAATTGATTTTTGTTTTTCAATAACATTTTTATTTAAAACATATTTTTTATTTTCTAAAATTTTTATTTTATTTTCAAAAATCTTTTCATTTTCTTTTAACTTTTTATTTTCTAATGTCAAACTTTCCACGTCTTTCAAAAGTTTGACAATATCATATCTGGATTTTTCACACTTTGAGCACACAGATTCAGAACTTGAAACCTCATTTGTGGATGTACTTGAAACTTGTGCTTCACAGTTCTTACCCATTATACTCCCTTCTTTCTTTAACTAATCATCTAAACTTTGCTTACTGACAAGATCAGACTTCTTTAGTAATTCCACTTCATATCCCTCTAATTTGTCAATGAAGGTAGAAAGCATGAAATGTTCCCAACTTGGACTTTCCTTTAGTACAATTAAGTATTTTGTCCATTCACCCTCCGGAAGTACATCTGCCAACTTGTCAATGTACTCTCTTTCTATTTTAACAAGATCATGTTTTGTCATCTAAATCTTCAACTGACAGAAGCGTTTTATCATTTGTTTCATCGATTCGCCTTTGATCATTGTGCAGATGTTAAACTCTTTCATGATTAGAGCCTTCTTGCTCTTGATCATCTCAGCACACTCCATATATTTAGCACACAGAGCATTCCGCAGTATTTGTGCCGTATCACATTCTGGTAGCAAAACCAAGATATCTTCATTTATCGATTGCTGTAACAAACTAATCATCTTCTTCTCATGGACATATGCATTATTCTGTTCTGGTGTAAACTTTGATACTGCGAGAATATCTCCATGTTTATCAACTGGCCATTTAAATCCAGTTTTAGGAAACCCAAACGTGGAAGAAACTTATTTGCACCCAGCTCTCGAATTTTCCTTTCCAGGCTTCATACTCATCTATACTCATCAACATTGGCGGCTTCACGGACCCCATTTCGTTTTCCAAACTAATCTGTCGTTCAAAAACACTTGAAAAATGATTAGCAAACATACAATTTTAGTAAAATTGACCTTTTTAAACGACAATATTAACGTATCGGTTTGCTAAAAACGTTTAAATTTTTTTGGAAAACTGTTTTTACCAGATTAGAGCTTTCAACTCGTCTCGTCGATCCAGAATCTTTATTTCTTCGAATTTTGAGATGAATCCACCATAGATCTGGTCGCAAATGGTTTTCTAACAATCCTATCCGTTCAATTTTACTTTTTGTCTGTTGATTGTATGTTTATTAGATGATTTACGTCTAAAACCCCTCCTAATGTCCATAAATATCCAAATTCATGAGCGTAGGTGATAACCGTAGCTCTGATACCAATTGAAGGTCCGTGATCAGGCGGTTATAGATGGAAGTTACTGCGTAAACTTAACGCAACCGATTCGGTACAATGTTATTAACAGAAGGAGTAGAAACAAAATGCAGCGGAAGTCTTCATTCATACCGAAAGAGTATACATCTTAAAGTCCAGCTGCCAAAGTTCCTGGAGAGAATCCGGCAGCACCTCCCCGTAGGGATGGCAAAAAATTGAATGACAAATGAACAACACACCTATATATAGGGTAACAAGTTCGCCCGGAGTGTGCATGGACAAGTTCGGGCGAACTTGACTATCACATGTCAAGTTGAGCAAACTTGTTCCCGATTTCACTATTCGCTCCATATTTTGGTTGTGTGTTCAATTCTAACCTATACAATATTCAACACACGCTCAATCTAGCCTATTAGACAAGTGACGAACACAAAATGCATCAACAGATTCCCCTTGTTCGTTACTGTCGAAGCTTGATCTTGATCTTCAAAACTCTGAGCCGTGTTTGAATATTCTGCAACTTCAATCAAAGTGTCTGTCGATGTCTTCGAGACGCTTCAACAAATTCCCCCTTAATTGATGATCCGGGTTTGCATTATCAACTTTCAATACCGCTGAAATCTCCTGTTCAGATCTTTGGTTGCATGGTTTCCGACCTCCTCTGATTTGTTTGATCGACAAATTTTCTCGAATAACCACCAACTTGAAGCTAATCAATGCAGCAGCTTCTCCATTTCGACGATAACCGCATCCGAGTTCAGTTTTTGAATAAGCGTTGAGCATTAAGAGTTTATTCCGCACACTCCTAAAGTGTCAAAAACTCAACCGGCAATTGATAGAAACTTCGAATCACCGCACCGGAAAACTTCAAATCAACGAATACCCTCGAAAATTTGAAATTCCGATTTCCGTAATCGCAGTTAAGCACCCTTCAGAAAGATTTGATTAGCAAATCGATAATCTGCTCAATCAACAAATCTTCATCGGAAACAGATAATCTGGTAATGCATCGAATCTGAAAAACATACGTCCGTGACCAAAATCACATTCTTCCTCTTCACTCACAATTACAGATATATAGCTATCTCCGGTAGACCAGCGCCATTTAATCACCAAACATCATCATACAACGTTGTTGTAGACCAAAGAGAAGAATGATTCATCTGCTTGAAGACTAAAATAATGGCCACCAAAGGCTATCATCAGTTATATCTTGAATAACTTCAAATCTCCTTGGTAATTTTGAAACCATCCGTCTGCGGAGCTAGTCATTAATTCCTAAGATCATCACCGAACGTTTTAAACATCCTCAGTTACTCACTGGTACTAACGATTGCTAATCCAGCTAACTGTTCCTTCACCGGAGATCAGGACTCTAACCCTTAAGCATCACTCTGTATCACGATCTGAAAAATCTGAACTTCCTGTGATCACCCGATGAATCTCGATCCTCTGCATTTCCCGATAATCTGCAATCGGTAACCACCCGGATACGGTTGCAGCAGTCACGAATTTCAAAAATGCCGGAATCTTCATATATCGTAAAATTTTTATTCCCCCTCATTTTCGCAAATTCTGACCATACTGAAATTTTCACTGAAATTCCCTCTCAAATCTGGAATTTTCAGTATTCATCAAATGCGGATTTAACGTTTAGGCTTATTACTAATCACGACACCCATATGATCAACATTCTGCATCAGTATCAATGACTATCCCGTTATCTTCAAAATTTTGTGACCGTATCACCAAATATGTACTCTGAAGTTCTAGACGGTTTCCCCGAACATCCGGTTCGGTCTTCGGAAACTTGAAAAAATTATATCGATAAAATTTTTCTGGACAATCAACCCAAATTTTTTTTAGGCTCCTTGGACAAGTTCGGGCGAACTTGTTCACAGTGATAAAAGTTCGGGCGAACTTCATCAATATGATACAAGTTCGGCGAACTTGATCTCCAAGATACAAGTTCGGGCGAACTTGATCTCCAAGATACAAGTTCGGGCGAGCTTGGTTGGCCAACATCAAGTTTGGGAGAACTTGAACCAGCCTATTTTTACATTTTTTCGATTCAGAATCTTTATTTCTTCGATTTCGAGATGAATCCACTATAGATCTGGTCGAAAATGGTTTTCTAACAATCCTCTCCGTTCAATTTTACTTTTTGTCTGTGGATTGTATGTTTATTTGATGATTTACGTCTAAAACACCTCCTAATGTCCATAAATTTCCAAAATCATGAGCGTAGGTGATAACCGTAGCTCTGATACCACTTGTTAGGACCGTCCACGATTAGCACGGGAACCTAAATTTGTTATCTAATGTCCAATTAGGTGGAAACTAATGACATGTTAACCAAATAGCAAGAATTACTCATTTAAACTGTTTTTCATTGATCTTAAAGTTCAATACATTTAAGTTCCGGATCTGACAGAGCTTCGCCTCTCAGTTGTCAAAATCACAGATCGTTACAAATGAAATCCTAAGGCACCTATTTATAGAGTCTCAAGTTCGCTTGGATTGTCAACAAGTTCGGGCGAACTTGTCTTGAACAAGTCGGCCGAACTTGTTCTCATAATGTGTATTCTGGGCGAACTTGATCTCCAACATACATAAATACGACTCGTTTCTAACAGATTAAGCCCTATTCTCTCATACTCGATGTACAATGATGTAGGCAACAGACATATGCATCAACACGTATTGACAAAGAGATGAAGGCTCGACTTTAAGGAGTTGTTCTAATTATGGAATCTTTTGACTGCAATTGATTAAATCTTTCGATTTTTTCAATTTTGCTGCAGTTTTGGGGATTTTAGCAAAAGTATTATAGAAGTTCTAGGCCATTACTTCCGAAAATCAGAAGAACTTGTATAATACCCCAGATATCAATCATCTATAAAGACGTCGTATCTCAGAATCAGGCAATCTCTCAAATGAAATTTCGGAGTACTAAGTCTATATATCCGAGAGATGTTAATCCACAAGTTTAAGCAGTTGTAAAATTTAGTTTATATCCTGGAAACAATCTACTGAACGTGTAAATCCTATCGACACATCCATAGTAAGACTTGTTTAACTTTTTAAACTTTACAAATCCTTAGCATACTGTGATAGTCCACTGGTGTACTATCATTTCCTTTTATCCACAAAACTCTTTTTGCCTTTTTCAATGTTTTTTGTACTTTTCGTATTTTATATGTTTTTGGATTTTCTGAAAAATTTTTCTCCCCCTAAAATTCAAGAACATATTTTTGGAATTTTTGATTTATAGAAAAACATTGACCAACCGATGAGAATCACTTCAATTCTCCATCCATTACTGCTTCACAATTTTTCTTTTTAGGCACTCTCCCTCTCATGATGACAAAAACTTGACACTATTTTTGTTTATAAAACCTTTTCCTCCATGATATTTGTCTATTCAACAATGAGGGTACTGTGAAATCTTTCAAATTTTCTCTAAAATTTGTAAAATTTTCAAGTAAGCGTTATTGGAATGTGTTTTCGAAAAATTTTCTCCAAAAATTTTAAAGTAAACATTATTAGAATGTAATAAGGCCTTAATGTAGAACTTGATAACCCGGCCTATCTTCAAAGTGTGCCATGGAACTCCATTCTCAGTAATTTGCTTTTTCCTTGGAAGTTCCTGCACAAGATTCAAACAATTAGTCAAATAATGACACCCAAGCATTTTTAGTCTTTGGCGTTATTTCTTCAACCTTAATTTTGACTTTCATTTCACAATCAGATTTATTTTGTACTTTCTTAAGTTTCGAAAGTCCTCTAAACTTTCAAGTTTCACTGATTGTATGACTTCTTTTTCTTTCACCAACCATGTTTGATTTTCTGAAAAGCTTTCTTGAAATACAATGTAGAAATTTTTTGTTCATTACTATTCGAGGATTCACCAGTTTCAAAATTTGAAAACTTAGTAATAACTGGTTTCACCTTGTTTGTAGTTTCTGTACATTGTTTCAAAACCTGAGTTGGTACTCCAGAATTTTTCTTATTAATATGAACAGGTTTAGGTTTAATTTGTAAACAATTTCTAGCAATGTGTCCCTTTATCCCACACTTGTGACACAACCTGTTATCATATCGATCTTTTCTATCAAACCATACACTCAAATCGTAACATTGATCTGATGTGGGGTAACCATCTTTCTTATTTCTTCTATAAGCATGATTTAACGTTGAAGCACTGTGATCCGACCTTCACCACTTATTTTCAAATTTTTGTGAATTTTTATAATGATTGGATGATCGTACAGATGAGCTGTTATTTTTCTTTTGAAAATTTTTAGAATTTTTAGAACTTTGTTTTTCCTTTTGTTTTCGTTCTCCATTCTGCTTAGAAGGTTTTTGCGTTGAACATTCACCTTTTTCAGTAGATTGTAGAATAGTTTCTTGAAATTTTTCTTTTAGTTTTAAAAACATTTCATTTTTATCCTTTTTAACACCTTCATTATCAGTATCATCATCGCAATCCTCAATTATGACATCGTCATAGTTTGTGATATTGTCACTTATTAGGATTTCTTTTTTATTCTCATTGATCGGTTTTGGACACATCTGATCTAGAATCAATGACGAGGTCACAAAACCTTTCAATTTCTTTTCTAAATCAACAGCTTTATTTTCAGCATTTTCAACATCTTGTTCAAGTTTCCTGATTTTTTCAAGATGCGAGTTTATTATAATTTGTTTTTCAAAATCATTTTTATTTAAAACAGATTTTTCATTTTCTAAAATTTTTATTCTATTTTCAAAAATCTTTTCGTTTTCTTTTAAATTTTTATTTTCTAATGTCCAACTCTCCAGATTATTCAAGAGTTTGGCATTGTCTGCCAGATAATCATTCAGATCTACATCAAAGACTGTGCAGACTGGTTTAGAACTTGAAGACTCATTTGTAGATGTACTTGAAACTTTTCCTTCATAGTTCTTCGCCATTATACTCCCTTCTCTCTTTATCTGATCATTTAAACTTTGTGCTTCATGGTCATTTCCTTCACTAATTATATCTGCAAAAGATTGACAAACTTCAGAATTTTCCATTTTAATCACAAACTCACTTTCATTTTTTGAATCTTTCAGCTTTTCAATCACAGGAACGTGATCGCAAATATCGCTTATAAATTCATAAAGATGATTGAGGGTAAATCTAAATTTCTTTCTTGATTCTTTCACGAAATCATCCCATTCTGATGGTAATGCATTTTCTAATTTCAAAAACTTTGCTTCAAGAGTAAGATAACACCCATTATAACGAGTTAAAACCCTATTCATAACAGAAAAACGTTGTACTAGTTCAAGTATAGATTCATTCTTTTTGCATTTAAACATTTCAAATCTTTCTTCTCAAATGGCCATACGTTTACCATGATTCAAATCAGAAGACATTTCTTCCCAACCATTCATTTTTTCAAAATCAATATCTTCATTTCCAATAAAAAAATGTAGTTCTCAAAATTTTATGCAAAATTTGACTTTTTAATCGACAATTTTAACGTAACGGTTCGCTAAAAATGTTTAAATTTTCCGAGTAACTGTTTTTACCAGATTAGAGCTTTAAACTCGTCTCGTCGATACGAATCTAACGATATATAATGTCCGAGACATTTTTCAGGATTTTCATGCCTTTTTTAGAAACCCTTGGTCAACTTCGGGCGAACTTGATCATTTTTGAAAAAATTCTAAGTTTTATCAAGTTCGGGCGAACTTAAGGATAATTTCAACAAATTTTGACAAGTTCGGGCGAACTTGATCAAAATTCACTGAAAATTTCTAAAACTTCAAGCGAAGTTGGTTAAAATCAACAAAATTGAATATTTTAAGCCAAGTTCGGGCGAACTTGTAGTCTAAGTTCGAGTGAAGTTGAGCATTCAAACATGGTTTTTTGACATGAAATCAGTTGTTTTTAGCTCTGATCTTTACAAGGGTTTTACTATTATGGATTTTACGTATTATACTTGAAAATCAGTCCATTTTGTACGTGTAATGTCCAAGAAAAGTGTAAAATTAATGAAATGAGTAGAAAGTGAGATGTTCTATGTCCAATGTCTTCAAATTAGTCCAATCCTGCTCTGATACCAATTGAAGGTCCGTTGTACGGATCGTTCAGGTCCTAATTTGGCAAACCTAAGATAAACGTGCGGAATCCGTTTACATAGGCGACATTGGATACAAGTTTGTTACTGTTTAATCACTGTTTCATTGATTAATAAACGTTGCAATACCTCGTCAGACTACTAGAGTCGTTAATTTAAAAACCTTGTTATCAAAAGTATTTGGTATCGCAATGATAACTAACCAACTAAAACAAGTTAGTTATAGTTTATAAAAGACTTGTAGCCATGAATCTTGACCAAAACATTTGTTTTGTAAATTCGAGTAGTAAATCGCCATGAAGAAACTTTGTATGATTTATATCTTTAATTGAAAATCGTTGCGTGTCATTGTTTGAAAACCTTTGTTCCAAGTGATGCAAATAACGGCACGAATGTAATATGATAAAGGCACTTATATATAGGAAGTACCAGCGGCGTCTCCACCATGCTTTTATCACATTACACACATTTTGTTATCTGATTCACTTACCATAAACCAATCGTTCATTATTCGTGTCATAAACCAATCATCCATTGTTCGTGTCATAAACCAATTGTTCATCGTCCGTGTAAACAAATCGTCCTTGTTTTAATTGTGAAAATTTTTGGTCGTTTTGGTGAATACATTCAAACCTGTGTTGACTCATCTATACCACCAAAGGGTATCTTTAAATTGCAATAACAAACCACCAAAGGGTTTGTTAAAGTAAACAGTTTCGGTCGTTCCCCAAACTTCCCCACAAACACCGGAAATCTTGGTAACGGGATTGTCAGTCCTATGGTACCATAACTTACTACTGGTTGGCTTGGCCAAAGCTAATGAATGTCATTCGTGTCATGTATATAACGCACCAACAAGTTCATTCACATTATTGAAATCGTCGTGTTTATATAAACCATAGCATTTGTAATTTGAAAACTTGAAAACAATTTAGCACATATGAATCACCCCAAAATATTTGAAAATAATAAAAGAGGGGAGCTATGTACTCACATAGTCACCGCAAAACATGTAAAAAGAGGGCTCAATGTACTCACTTGGGGTTTCAAAATAACCTTGAATCAAAGATTAAACAAGCTCAAAAGTCCGAGAAATCAAACGTGTCCTAAAGCCAGATAACTATGTAAATATCGGGACATTAATCGGCGGATCGGATAGAATGAGGCCTTGTAAACCAAATGTGTGTTGGGACTTATATGAAATGGTTTAACAAAGTATACATTCTGATTTGAAAAGATTCCTAAGTGCTTTTGACCCGTTATGACTCGTTAAGGTAGTTTACGCTACTTTAACTGATCATTTACGTTAAAACGTGTTCGGATGGTTAGATATGTGTTATGATAAGTCTAATATGCCAAAATAAGTTTAATATAGTTGCAACATCAGTTTATATGTCAAAACATTGGTCAATATGCTTAAAGTTGATTTATGCGCAAAAAGGGCATTTTGGTCATTTATAGGGCATAATAGACGGCTTAACATAACACTAACCAAACGTCGTGACCGTAAGGTATAACCTCAGAAGGTTATTCCCTATACAACTATGGTCACATATATGTCTTTGGTCAGATCCTAAGATAGACCAAACGGGTCAGATTCGAAAGTCAAAGCGGTGGTCAAGACCGCTCGACTTACGACCCTAAATAAGCACTAAACTAAAAGTGACGAGTTAAACATGTTAATCATGTCTAACAAGGTTTATAAGTCTGATTTGATATCAAAACAAAGGGTTTTGATACCTAAAAATAGTTCCGTCGTATAATGCGCATTTGCGCATTATTGACCGAAACTTTGACTCGTCACTTCGACTAGGAAACATGGTAATCAGTAGGCATGATCGCTAAGGATCATGACCATCGTGATTACGATCACGTTGCAAAGTCCAATTGGAATTTTCTTTGACCAATTAATGGTAAAAACTAAAAGTCAAACACGGTTTGACTTTAGCTTGAAATAGCTAAAATAACTAAACAAGACTAGGAAACTTACTTGTGTTTGAAAACACCCAAGAGCTCAAGAAAACTCAGATGGGAGACCTCCAACAAAGTGGGAGTCTCCTCTTAGAGTTAAAGAGAGAAAGGGAAAAAATGAGCAAGTTGAAATGTGAGATCAATGACCTATTAATAGTTGTGGAGGATGAATTTGATGATCACAAGTGTCAAGGACCATTCTAGGATCATTCCACATGTTCAAAGACGTGTCAAGACCAGGCTAGAACTTGGAGATCACGAATCTTGGGTTTCAAAGCTGTAAAACAGTTGTCTGCCATTTTCTGCTATAACTGGGCATCCCCCACACTTCGCGGGAGATCTTGGTGAGTCTCTCGCGTGGTGCCTGTGATTCCTAAGTTTCAGAATTGGCAGAACAGGTCCCTGCAGCCTAAAACTTGATTTTTGACGCGTTTTGGCACTTTTAACACTCGTTAACCCCATTTTTAAGCTTTATAAAGAAGATAAAGCATAGGGAACTTGAAAAATGCTCGGAAAATTTTCGGATGTCGGTTCGTTTGGTCGTACGGTTGCGGTTTTTGGTTAATTACGACGAAAATCGTAACGAACGCGCAAATGACCGTAAACGCGTAACGAATGATATTTTTGCATTCCAATCATTAGAATACTAGATTTTAATGATTACAAAAATTTTTGGATGTGCGTACATGTTCCGGATAACGATATACGCGAATCGGCATAGTTTCGCAGAATTTGCAAATAGCCCCTGAAGTTGCAAAAGCATGATTTTGCCATACCGAAGCCCTCGAAATTTATTTCTAAGTTATCTAAAGGGAATTTAGGGTATTTTTAGCTTATTTCATAATTCCGGAGTGTACGTCACGTTAAACTGATTAGTTTGCGTAATAGTTTGCGATTTCACTTCAAGAAGTTGTTTAGAGCTCGGAATCGTGCATGAATTGAATACGTGCAATTGTCATGTTAAAAATACAAATCTCATAAATAAAACACAAAAAAAATTTCATTAATTGATAATTCGTTAGGAATCGTTATACGATCGGATCGCCACAAATGTCACAGTCTCCCCTACTTTAGGAAATATCGTCCCGAAATATAATTAGAGGAAACTTGTAGAAACAGATGTGGGTATTTCGCTTTCATTTGATCCTTTCGTTCCCAAGTTTAGGAGGTAGCTCAAGTCGGTAGGCCACCTTTCCGATTCTTTCAACAATCTTGAATGGTCTAACCTATCGTGGTGCAAGTTTTCCTTTCTTTCCAAATCTGACCACTCCTTTCCAAGGGGATACCTTGAGTAGGACGTGATCACCAACTTTGAATTCCAAGGGCATGCGTCATTTGTCCGTGTAACTCTTTTGACGGCTTCTAGCTGTCAGAAGGTTATCGCATATTTTCTTGACTTTGTCTGTTGTGTCATGAATAAGTTCTGGTCCAGTAAACTGAGACTCTCCAACTTCATTCCAACAGACATGTGAACGACATTTTCGACCGTATAAAGCTTCAAAAGTGCCATGTCGATGCTGGTGTGATAACCATTGTTGTAGGAGAATTCGATCAATGGTAGATGCGAATCCCAACTACCACCAAAGTCAATCACACATGCTCTAAGCATATCCTCCAATGTTTTAATTTTCTCTCGGTTTGTCCATCCGTTTGAGGATGATAAGCGGTGCTCAAATTGAGTTTGGTTTTCCCCATATCAGATTGCATGGTCTTCCAAAAATGAGATGAGAACCGAGCATCTCTATCAGATATGATGTCCAAAGGAACACCATGACGAGATACAATCTCATTGACATAGATCTTGGCGAGTTTGTCAGCAGAGTAATCCTCACGAATTGCCAAAAAGTGTGTTGACTTTGTTAGACGATCAATGACTACCCAAATGGCATCATGACCTCTAGATGTGCGCGGTAGTTTTATGATGAGATCCATCGCAATGTTCTCCCACTTCCATACCGGAATTTCTGGTTGTTCGAGCAAACCAGATGGGCGTTGATGTTCAGCCTTGACTTTAAGACAAGTTAGCATTTTGATACATACAAGGCAATGTCTTTCTTCATACCCGGCCACCAATACTGGGTACGAAGATCCTTGTACATTTTGTCTGCACCAGGATGGATTTAATAACGAGACTTATGAGCTTCGTCCATCAATAGGGTGCGGAGGTTGTCCTAACTTGGAACCCACAAACGGTTTAAATAATAGAGTAATCCATTGTTTTTTGTTTCGAGCTCAAGTTAATGCGGTAATTCACTACCATCATACCTTGTGTAACACAAGTACGTTGAGCTTGGAAAATACGTGTCTGGAAATCAGATTGAATTCGAACACAATGAAGCTTGACACGTTCCTTACGACTGAGTGCATCGGCCACAACATTCGCCTTACCAGGATGGTAGCGAATTTCGCAGTCGTAGTCGTTTAAAAGTTCGACCCAGCGTCGTTGTCTCATGTTCAACTCCTTTTGATTGAATATATATTGGAGACTTTTGTGGTCAGTAAAAACCATGCATTTCGTACCATAAAGGTAGTGTCTCCAAATCTTGAGAGCAAAAACTACAGCACCTAATTCAAGATCATGGGTCGTGTAGTTCTTCTCATGGACTTTCAATTGTCTTGACGCATAGGCTATGACTTTATCTCGTTGCATAAGAACACTACCAAGGCCTAGGTTCGATGCGTCACAATAGACAACAAAATCATCGTTGCCATCGGGTAAAGATAGAATAGGAGCATCGCAGAGTTTTTGTTTTAGAGTTAGGAAAGCTTCCTCTTGTTTGGGTCCCCACTCAAAAGGCTTATTCTTTTGAGTCAAAGCGGTGAGGGGAACCGTGATCTTTGAGATGTTCGCAATGAATCGACGGTAATATCCAGCAAGACCAAGAAATGAGCGAACTTATGAGGGAGTAGTGGGTGTGTTCCAATCCTTAATCGCAGTGATTTTGGAAGGATCCACATGTATACCTTGCTGGTTAACTATGTGTCGCAAGAATTGAACTTCTTTTAGCCAAAACTCACACTTGGAGAATTTGGCATAAGGTTGTTCTTTCTTTTGTAGTTCCATAGTTAATCGAAGGTGTTGTTCGTGTTCGGCTCGAGACTTGGAATGATAAGAATGTCGTCGATGAAAACAATGATGAACTTGTCCAAATAAGGTTTACAAACCCGATTCATCAAGTCGATAAAAACAGCTGGAGCATTTGTCAAACCGAAAGGCATGACAGTAAACTCGTAATGACCATATCGAGTGCGAAAAACAGTCTTGGGAATATCTTCTTCGAGCACACGAAGTTGATGATACCCAGAACGCAGATCAATCTTTGAAAAGTAACTAGCACCTTGTAGCTGATCAAAGAGATCATCAATGCGAAGGTAGGGGATATCGATTTTTGATCGTGAATTTGTTGAGCTCACGATAAACGATACACATACGGAAAGATCCATCCTTCTTTTTCACAAATAGAACAGGAGCGCCCCAGGGTGAATAGCTCGGATGAATGAATCCTTTATCAGATAGTTCTTGAAGTTGCTTTAATAACTCTTGCATCTCAGACGGTGCAAGCCGGTAAGGAAATTTAGCAATAGGTTGGCACCAGGTACTAGGTCAATGCGGAACTCAACTTGTCGTACAGGAGGTAAACCAGGTAGTTCTTCGGGAAACACCTCTGGATAATCTCAAACAACGGGGACATCCAGAACATTTTTGCTTTTGCCTTTCTCCTCTACGATATGTGCCAGGAAGGCAACATAGATCTTTCGTAGGTATTTTTGGGCTTGGTTCAGGTCAGGAGTTTAAGATTACTATCAGGTTCTCTCCACGAACTTCTAAGACTTCACCAGAGGGAAGAGGTATTCGAACTATCTTGTCAAAACAAATAACTTCGGCATGATGCTTGGTTAACCAATCCATTCCTATGATGATGTCGAAACTCCCGAGTTGCATTGGTGTGAGGTTAATGGCGAAAAGGTGGTTATTGAGGTTCAATTGGCAATCACAAATGATAGAATCTAGTTTAAGAGGTTCCCCACTAGCTGTCTCGACAGTCAAGGGCTTTCCTAGTTTAGTTCTTGGCATTGAAAGTAATGGTTCAAAGGCTAAGGACACGAAACTCCTATCGGCACCCGAATCGAAAAGAACAGAAGCAGGATGATTGTTGACAAGGAACATACCGTTAACGACTTCGTTATCAGCACGGGCTCGTTAGCGTTAATGTTGAATGCTCGTCCACGAGCTTGATTGGCATTGGCTAACTTCGGGCAGTTGTTCTTGTAATGGCCTATCTCGCCGCAGTTAAAACATGACATAGGTGGAAAGTGAGGTCGAATAGGATTTGCTTGGGGTTGGACAGGGTTCTGTGCAGCTTGGTTTGGAACAGATCGACAAACGTTGGCCAAGTGACCAAATCTTCCACAAGTAGTACATCGACGACACGGTTGATGAACTTGGTGGTGACCGTTGCACCGATTGCACAATGGTGCAGTACCAGCATATGGCTTCCTCGTAGGAGGTTGAGCTGGTTGGTTTTGGGGAGCTTGATTGGGTTGAGCGGTTAAAGCGGGTTGTATAGTAACAGCAAAGTTCTGAGAAGCCTTACGCTTCTTTGAACGTTTGGAAGGCTCAGCTTTGTTTCCCTTTTGATTCTCTTGAGTGGTTTGGTGGATGATTTCTTATCGCCTTTGCGATGAAGGTTACCCTTTTTGACTTGAGACTCGGTCAAAGTCGCAGCTAGCTCAATGGCATGTCGAACAGTGGTTGGGTTACTTCCGGTAACAATGTCCTGCACAGGATCAGGAAAACCATCGATATACTTCTCGATTGCCTTATCCAAAGGCGTCACCATTGAAGGACAGAGTAAACTCAACTCCTCGTACCGGTCAGTATAAGCACGATGCTCACCACTATCCTGTTTGAGATCATGGAATTCGTTTTCGAGCGCCCTCTGCTCATGACGAGGACAAAATTCCTTCATCATTAGAGCCTGAAGCTCTGCCCAAGTTTGTGCTAAGGCTACATTAGCACCTCTATCTCTCATAATACCATTCCACCAGGTAAGAGCTCTCTTTTTGAATATGCTCGACGCAAACTCAACTTTCCGCTCGTTTAGGCATTGCACATGACGAAAAGTACTTTTGAGGCTCTCAAACCATTGCAAAAGCCCAGTAGCTCCCTCAGACCCAGAAAACGAGAGTGGTTTAGCCGAACAAAATTGTTTATAGTTGCACGGAACTTGTGCATTGTTATTGTTATTGTTGTTCGCTTGATTGAGTTGGGTCACAAGATTCGGGAGTACAGCAGCAATTTGTTGAGCGATAAAAGCTGCCATTTCGGCATTTTGAGTTGTGTCACGTTAGAGGCATTCTAAAAGAAAACATGGAGGAAGATACGTGAGATTGATATAAATCAAGAGAGGTGTTGAAAATATCGATGAAATAAGGATGGTGGTCATTCGTTCGTTTCTCAAAACAAACAAACGACACACGGTGACTAATCAAAGTAAATGGGTTTTTATAACGTATCATGAAGACATGCTTTAGCCTATAAGTGGACACTCACCCCAAGAGTTCCCAGGTAAGAGTGACTGGTCCGATTAAGTGGATTTGTACGAACACTCTAACCTTGGACAGAAAACTCGGGGTACAGGCACCCACCCTTCCAGATTGCATGTGTTCACATTAATAAAACCCAAACTTTGACGAGATTTGAAAACCTTGAAGGCAAAATAGACCGATGATTCATTTTTGACTTTATGCCTTCAATTTTGTCTTGTTTTTGGTAATCACCTAAGGATAGGTGATGGTGGTGTACTAAGAATCTAAACGCAAGTAAACTCGCGTTAGGGTCCTAGGAAGGTTATAGTCTAGGTCAAAGCATTACTAATAATCTAATTCCTATAACCAGTGCTCTGATACCAATCTATAACATCCCGACCGGGTAAAAACAACAAACCGCGACGGAAACGTCGGGGAGTCACGTTAACAGATTGTTACAACAACACATGGTAATTAAAGTTATGTTTTATGGATATTGAAATTACATAGTTACATTGTCTTGAAGTTTAAAATAAAGTAATTAAACTATTGTCTTTCATATTTTAAGGCACTAAGTCCGCGTCCAATCCTACGTGAGCATGCATCGACATCAAACTTGGTTTCCTGAAACATATGTGAAAACGAGTCAGCAAAAATATGCCGGAGAGTACATAGGTTTTGTGAGTGTGTCAAATTCATGGCTTTGAATATGTATTGCAATACCTCGTCAGACTACTAGAGTCGTTAATTTAAAAAACTTGTTATCAAAAGTATTTGGTATCGCAATGATAACTAACCAACTAAAACAAGTTAGTTATAGTTTATAAAAGATTTGTAGCCATGAATCTTGACCAAAACATTTGTCTTGTAAATTCGAGTAGTAAATCGCCATGAAGAAACTTTGTATGGTTTATATCTTTAATTAAAAATCGTTGCGTGTCATTGTTTGAAAACCTTTGTTCCAAGTGATGCAAATAACGGCACGAATGTAATATGATAAAGGCACTTATATATAGGAAGTACCAGCGGCGTATCCACCATGCTTTTATCACATTACACACGTTTTGTTATCTAAATCACTTACCATAAACCAATCGTTCATTGTCTGTGTCATAAACCAATCATCCATTGTTCGTGTCATAAACCAATTGTTCATCGTCCGTGTAAACAAATCGTCCTTGTTTTATTTGTGAAAACTTTTGGTCGTTTTGGTGAATACATTCAAACTTGTGTTGACTCGTCTATACCACCAAAGGGTATCTTTAAATTGAAATAACAAACCACCAAAGGGTTTGTTAAAGTAAACAGTTTCGGTCGTTCCCCAAACTTCCCCACAAACACCGGGAATCTTGGTAACGGGATTGTCAGTCCTATGGTACCATAACTTACTACTGGTCGGCTTGGCCAAAGCTAATGAATGTCATTCATGTCATGTATATAACGCACCAACAAGTTCGTTCACATTATTGAAATCGTCGTGTTTATATAAACCATAGCATTTGTAATTTGAAAACTTGAAAACAATTTAGCACATATGAATCACCCCAAAATATTTGAAAATCATAAAAGAGGGGAGCTATGTACTCACATAGTCACCGCAAAACATGTAAAAAGATGGGTCTATGTACTCACTTGGGGTTGCAAAATAACCTTGAATCAAAGATGAAACAAGCTCAAAAGTCCGAAGAATCAAACGTGTCCTACAGCCGGATAACTATGTAAATATCGGGACATTAATCGGCGGATCGGATAGAATGAGGCCTTGTAAGCCGAATGAGTGTTGGGACTCATATGAAATGGTTTAACAAAGTTTACATTCTGATTTGAAAAGATTCCTAAGTGCTTTTGACCCGTTATGACTCGTTAAGGTAGTTTACGCTACTTTAACAGATCATTTACATAAAAACGTGTTCGGATGGTTAGATATGTGTTATGATAAGTCTAATATGCCAAAATAAGTTTAATATAGTTGCAACATCATTTTACATGTTAAAACATTGGTCACATATGCTAAAAGTTGATTTATGCGCAAAAAGGGCATTTTGGTCATTTATAGGGCATAATAGACGGTTTAACATAACACTAACCAAACGTCATGACCATAAGGTATAACCTCAGAAGGTTATTCCCTATACAACTATGGTCACATATATGTGTTTCATCGGATCCTAAGATCGACCAAACTGGTCAGATTCGAAAGTCAAAGCGGTGGTCAAGACCGCTCGACTTACGACCCTGAATAAGCACTAAACTAAAAGTGACGAGTTAAACATGTTAAACATGTCTAACAAGGTTTATAAATCTGATTTGATATCAAAACAAAGGGTTTTGATACCCAAAAATAGTTACGTCGTATAATTCGCATTTGCGCATTATTGACCGAACCTTTGACTCGTCACTTCGACTAGGAAACGTGGTAATCAGTAGGCATGATCGCTGAGGATCATAACCATCGTGATTACGATCACGTTGCAAAGTCCAATTGGACTTTGCTTTGACCAATTAATGGTCAAAGCTGAAAGTCAAACATGGTTTGACTTTTAGCTTGAAATAGCTAAAATAACTAAACAAGACTAGGAAGAGCACTTAGTTGTGTTTAAAAACCCAAGGGCTCAAGAAAACTCAGATGGGAGACTTCCAACAAAGTGGGAGTTCTCCTCTTAGAGTTATAGAGAGAAAGGGAAAGAATGAGCAAGTTGAAATGTGAGATCAAGGACCTATTTATAGTTTTGGAGGATGAATTTTATGATCACAAGTGTCAAGGACCATTCTAGGATCATTCCACATGTTCAAAGACGTGTCAAGACCAGGCTAGAACTTGGAGATCACGAATCTTGCGTTTCAAAGCTGTAAAACAGTTGTCTGCCATTTTCTGCTGTAATTGGGAATCCGCCGCGCATCGCGGGAGATCTTGGTGAGTCTCTCGCGTGGCGCCTGGGATTCCTAAGTTTCAGAATTGGCAGAACAGGTCCCTACAGCCTAAAACTTGATTTTCGACGCGTTTTGGCACTTTTAACACTCGTTAACCCCATTTTTAAGCTTTATAAAGAGGATAAAGCATAGGGAACTTGAAAAATTCTAGGAAACTTTTTGGATGTCGGTTCGTTTGGTCGTACGGTTGCGGTTTTCGGTTAATTACGACGGAAATCGTAACGAACGCGCAAATGACCGTAAACGCGTAACGAATGATATTTTTGCATTCCAATCATTAAAATACTAGATTTTAATGATTACAAAAATTTTTGGATGTGTGTACATGTTCCAGATAACGATATACGCGAATCAGCATAGTTTCGTAGAATTTGCAAAATAGCCCCTGAAGTTGCAAAAGCATGATTTTGCCATACCGAAGTCCTCGAAACTTATTTCTAAGTTATGTAAAGGGCATTTAGGGTATGTTTAGCTTATTTCATCGTTTAAGAGTGTACGTCGCGTTAAACTGATTAGTTTGCGTAATAGTTTGGGATTGCACTTCCAGAAGTTGTTTAAGAGCTCGGAATCGTGCATGAATTGAATACGTGCAATTGTCATGATAAAAATACAAATCTCAGAAATAAAACACACAAAAAATTCATTGATTGATAATTCGTTCAGAATCGTTATACGATCGGATCGCCACAAATGTCACAGTACAAGTTCGCTTGAAATGGGACATCACCAAGTTCAGGCAAACTTGTTCATGTACCATACAAGTTTCGGGCAAACTTGTCTCTCATCATACATAAGCTTAACTTTTTGCTCCTACACACAGACTCGATATTATACGATGACGTAGGCAACCGACATATGCATCAACAATACTCTCTTTACATTTACAAACTAGATTCTACATTCCATGACAACTCAACCTATTTTGATTCAATAAACCCCACGTTTTGCTCAAACAACTACACATTCATATCATCTTACATGTTTTTGTCAATATTACACAAAAAATCACACGTATATCACTCGTTTTCCTTTCTTTCATACCCAAAACTCTTCGATCTTTTACGTGCCCAAATTCATACATTTCGATTAATACCACATACATACTCATTATTTCTTACACTCATATTCATATTCGTACTTATACATCTTATGTCTACACTTAAATTCATACTTACGCATTTATGTTCAAATTCACATTCATACATTTTACATTATACTCATATTCACAATTATACGTTTACATTATACTTATATTAAAATTTATATTCATATTCATACAATTATACGTCCATACTTATATTCACATTTATACATTTACGTTCATATTCATATTCATACTCATACAATTTACGTTTATACTTACATTTACACTCATATGCTTATGTTTACACTTGTATTCATATTTATGTTGATACTCATGCATTTTACTTGAATTCATATTTATAAAGATTATGCTTTCACTTCTATTCATACTCATACATTTTATTCATACTTATACAATTATGTTTACACTTATATACATACTCGCGCATTTTATTTATACTCATGCAATTTACGTTTACACTTATATTTACGCTCATACCGTTATGTTTATTCTCATATTCATATTCTGCAAAATTTTCTAAAAATCTAATCGCGATTAAAGAATGATTAACGGGACTAAACGTGATTAGTGAACTAAATCATCATTATGGAAGTTTAATGACAAGGGTTAAACCCTAACCTTCCAAGTATCTACTAAATACATATATATATATATATATATATATATATATAGTTTTTACAAGATAAAAATGGATGATATTTATTACATATATATTTTTAGAAGTAAAAATATATGTAAATACTTTGGCCAATCACAAGTGTATATGTATGATATATGTGTATTTATGCATCTAGCATGATTAGGGTATACAAGATAAATACAAAATACCCAAATATACGACACCCAAAATACTTGAAAGTTACAAATATAAAAGTTCATAGATACATGTGCCTTTACACAAAACTTAAACAAATAATCGGGCGAGCGGGCGATTCGGACTACGGGCGTATCTACGAAAATATATTTCTAAGAAATAATATATACTTCAAACCGACAACTAAGACATATAAACTATTCGATGAGTAAAGGAATATATATCGTCACCGGCGACAAACAAGCGTATCGTCATCACAAGGAAATACTACGACACTTAGGCGATTTGTCGACACGAAATGCGTATTCATACTTAAACTTATACTATGCTCATGCTCTTATTCATACTCAAAATCTATACATTCGCACCTGTACGCGAGCGAAACCCGAGGGATTCGCTTACGTAGGTTACACGCTTATTTGAACGCAAACATGCTTATATGCTACATTCTTACACGCACGCAATCTAATTTTCATAATTTATGTATACCTTAATTCATACGCAACTAATACAAGCTATGCGGATCATGCGATGATCAATATAATCGCGGGTGAACACGGGATTATAGTGATAAGCGCATGAGAACCATAGAGTGTACTACCGTGTATGGTAAGACACGGAAGGTAACATTGATCGAATAACAAAACGGACGCAACGTGGTCAAAACATGGTGGATACGCCGCTGGTACTTCCTATATATAAGTGTTTTCGCCATGTTACCAAACTTTCGTAAAACGTGCCATGAAAAATTCGGTGTTTTGCAGACCTTATTTAGACCTAAAATGCAAACTTTAACAACTCACAAACGCATTGCTAAACACAAGATATCTGATTATCCACGAAGAGACTTCATCCTTAACCCAACATTTCCGTTGTCCAATACGCATGCCATCCTTATACTCATATTTGTTTATCGATCATTCACTCTTGTACCCCTATTCTTCCCCGTTATTCTTTATCTTGTGTACAAACCCCATTTACAATCAATCGGTTTAAATGTTCGAAACCTAAAATACTTTCTTACTATTTAAGGCTCTTCTCCATCCTTGTTTATGCGCCAAAACACTATTTGGCCGTTACCTCCAAAACAATTTGTAGTGTTATTTAAAATACCTAACTTCCTCGTTTTTTTTTTCACCGATAAAGAATTCTCTACAAAAAAAACTAGAATTATCAATGCTCTTTGAAACCAATGAAACTTTTGCAGTGCAACCACACTTTTCAAAATACTAACCGTATTATACGAAAGTTATACTTCTTGGATATCATATTTTTAAAGATACCTCTCCATTATGGGTTATTCAAACTTGTTTAAACTCGTTTGCCTATGCGCACACATGCACGTTTTACTTATGCTTAAATGCCTCAACTTATTTTAGTCAAACAAACTCATATCCTTCCGTTCTTCAAAATCTCGTACTTTTCTGAGCGTTTCAAAACTCCCGAGTCTCGATTCTTTTAGCCAAAATGCTTTTCTCCAAGGTCTTTCTCTGGAATAAATTTCGGGACGAAATTTCCTAAAGGAGGGGAGACTGTAACACCCTGCTTCTTCGTACTTTCCATAATTAGAAAGCGTCGCTTGTATTTCTCTTTTCGGAAACCTTGTATTCTTGTAATCGTATTCTCAAGGCCTGGATCAATATAAGAAAATTTGTATTTCTTACAATTCATACTTTATATATTCATACATGTTCATATGTCTGAAACCACTACACATATGATGCGTAATTTGTGATTCTTGAAAACGTGTAATAAACTTGCAAACACGTGATATACATGCATTATACGATACTTATCCACGATTCTTATACTTAATCATACTTTTTTATACTTGTTCTCGTGATTTATTTACATGCAAACACCTTTGATTATGCCTTTTGTGCTTAGAACACCCTAAAAACTATCAAATATAACTCCAAAGACCAAAATTTCACAAAATCAAACATCTTTTACCCTCTCGCGGGCCGCGACCGGGTTTCCCATTTCTCTCATCCCCCCCCCCCGCCAGAAGCCATAATCTGATAATGTTGCTAGCTAGTCATGGATTGGTCAATTTTGGGTTTGTTTAGTGTGTTTCTTAAATTAAATGAACACCTAACTCAACCCTAATCACCTCCTATTTAACCCACACTACTTTCACACTTCCTCCACGTTAGAAACACTCTAATCTCCCTCTCAAACCTCTCTAAACTTCGTTGCAAATCAGTAACACATCAGAAAATTTAAGACTTTCCAAGTAAGTTCTAGCTCACTTATACTTCACCTTTCTACTTGTTTCTTGTTTCTTAACACTTGGAACGCCTCTAGGGATGTTTCCATAGGTTTTCCATAGAAAACCAAGATAGAACATCACCATATTTGAGGTTATAAGTGTAATAAATTTTCTGTTTTGTATAAAACTTTCTCAAACTTATGTTTTTCTTCAAACAAACCTATGTTCCTATGCTCTACATCAAGTCTATGATTAGTGAGCTTAAACAAGGTTGTTCCATCCATCTAAGAGGTGTTTTCGATTCGTTTGTTGATGAGGCGGCACCCGGATTTGAACTGGGGAAAAAGGATTTGCAGTCCCCCGCCTTACCACTCGGCCATGCCGCCAAAACGATACACAATAGGATCAAAATTTCCCTTTTTGGGTTGTATTACTAAATTTTAGTTTATTGTACTTGCATCCTGTTTTTAATCCTTTTTCTAAATTTAGAAAAATTAGAAAAGAAACCATTTTTCCCCTTTTGATTGTCTTTGATCTCCCTCCAAACTTTCTATTTTGTAAGGGTTTTTGACCCACAAATGATGAACAAGTCTTTAACTTGTGTATGTGTGATTATTGGATAGCTTGGGCTACCCTACTTACAATCCACACATCACTTGATGTTTTCTCGTCTCTATCCCAAGTAGTTTGCTAGCCTAAAAGTGACACGACCCTGTCTAGCCTTCGACACTTAGTTAAACACTTTCTATGCCGATGTCGGCTCACCAGGGTTGAAGATTACTTGGCTACTTGGTATAGTGATCTCTTGTACTTTCTTTATTTCATTCATGACCATCTGAATTGTCCTTGTGGCAATTTGTGTATTGGTGAATCATACAATGAGGTTAAATGGATGTTCATCATCCACCTCCATGCTTGACTTACATGAATCCAAAAGAGGTCTTAAATGGATGGTTAATCCTCCTACCTCATGCTTGACTTATATAAATACCTATACTATATAACTTATATAATACCTAAGTGACTAAACCTTGATGATAGCCTAGTGGTTATTTGTCGAACGTTGAGTTACATCGCCTATGACCATGATACTTGTTACGATTCTAATGGGCATTACGACCCATGAAAACATTTAAACTCTTTTGCGTTTCATAGTGTCAAGAAAACGTATTATGTGTGCTAGGTGATTACTTTCTTATATGTCTATTTTCATACACTTTAAAATCCGAATCCTTAAGCCCGAATGTAAACTTGCCCTTAAAACTCCAAACCAAACACATTCATTCTTCTAGTCTAGACAACTTCGTCGCATTGGATAATCGGAAAGCATATGCAATATTTATGAGTATACACGATCCCATTTTACTTTTAAAACACTTTGGGTGCAACATGTATCTTATACAAAATACAACACTTGAACTATTTTAATCACACTATATCCACGCTTAAAGATGAAACTATATGATGCTTGTTAATCTCGTATGCTATGTAAACTTCTCGTGTCAATATGCTCATTAACTTCATACATGTTGGTGCATGTTATGTGACAACAGCTTTGGCTTGGTCTTTGGATATTGAACAAGATTGGATCATGAAGACTTAAAGAATTCAAAGTTTCTTATGAAGTCCAATCAAGTCCAAGTTGTTTTAGTCTGGTTCGAATTTGTATTTATGTATGTGGGCCTAGCCCAGTTCGTATTTAGCTGTGTGTATATAAATAGATTTATGCTTTAGGGTTTAGGTTACACACTTAGACACTTGAGAGACATTTGTTTAGAGAGTTTGAGAGAGAATTCGTAAAAACATTTGCTTGGACGAATTTGGAGATCTAGGTTGATTGTAATTGTTTTGATAGATAATCAATATAGATCAGTTTGTGAATCGAGTTCGTGTTCTTCATCTATACTTGTTTCTCTGTTCGTTGATTAATCAAGGAGATTCTGTATCCTTGATTAGTTATCCGTTTTGTGACGATCCATAGGGATAGGGGACCTACAATTGGTATTAGAGCATTTGCTCTTGTGAAGGTTCAAGACTGATCGACAGAAATGAAGTTTTGGTTTGGGTTGAAAAATTTTTGGTGGTTTATTCATAATTTTCGAAGAACATCTAAGAACAACGAAGAATAGTTCAAAATTCGGTATTTTGATCTGTTTTGGTGATTGTGGTTGACTGTTTTCAGAATTTTAGGAGATTTTGTTTGGAAAGTTTTAAAGGAATTTGATTTTCAAAGATATTATGTTTTAAAGGAGCTTTATTTTCGGGATTAAATTGTTATTTGGCAGGATTCAACTGTGCGATTGGCAGTGTGCAAGATCGGACTGTACGAGGTCAACTTTGCGGTGAAGTTAGTGTGCGAACAACTGTAGTGTGCGGTCAACTAAGTGTGCGACTTCAATGTGCGTTTTTATCTAGTGTGCGACTGGACTAGTGTGCAAGTTGTTGTGTGCTACCTGGACAGTGTGCAACTTGATTGACTGTGCGACCTATAAACTGAGTGTGCAACCCGGCCCAAATATCACCGTGAGATCCATTAACACAATTGTGTGGTCCAATAAACTGAACTGTGCAATCTAGTTAAGAGTGTGCGATTGAGGTTGGAGTGTGCGAACTCTAGGTGTGCGATTCATAAGTGGTGGAATTTTTATTGGCAAGCGTAGCTAAAAATTCACTGATTTGTGAATAGAAAATTATCCGTAGCTCATCTCAGCAAACCGTTTGCACCGTTGAACTCGTGTGATTTTTAGGACAAAAAGACTCTAGAAAAACCCGAAAAAGGTGTTAGACAATATACATCACTGGAATCGTATCGTCGAGACGAATCTAACGGTATAATCTAGTAATCACACATTTCTGACAGTTTTTAATCATTTTTAGCGAGTCGGTTCGTAAAATTTGTCGAATATGTCAAACTTGAATGAACTTTTGAGGATGGGGCATGAGGTTGGCACAACCAACAAACCGCCCAAGATGATGAAGGTGGAGAATTATTTAACATGGAAAGATAGGTTTCAATCCTTCGTTGAATATCAGGATATGGATGTGTATTGAGGATGGGTACGTTAACCCAACTCATGAGTTTGAAGGCAGGCAGCGTGTCACTACATATGCAAATATGGAAGCTGAAGAGAAGAAGATGTATGAAGCAGAGAAGAGAGCCCATGCTGCTATAAAAATGTCTCTACCTGATGGCATTAAACATACTTTCAAGAGGTACATTACCTCAAAGGAAATGTGGGATGCTTTAGAGAAGAGATACAAAGGAAATGCTTATGTGAAAAAGAACAAGGTAGATCTGCTGAAAAAGCAATTTGTTGTGTTTAAAGGCATGATAAATGAGTCTCTTGAAGATACCATCACGAGATATTATCATCTAATGTCAAAAATGGATAAATATGATATAGAGGGATACACTGATATTGAGATGAATGATAAGTTGCTAGACGCTCTTCCTACAAAGTGGGATATCTATACTCTCATGATTATGAAGAAAGCAAATTATGAGACTATGGAATTGGATGAGGTTGTTGGATAATTGAGAGCTTACGAGCTTCATATGCAGAAGAAGGCACCGGTTATGATCAGGTTCAAGATCCGGGAATTTATAAAGGCCTTTCATCTTCATCTTCTCACAATGCCTCAAGTGATTCGGTAATTGCGTTTCTTTCATGTGAGAATGAGCAAGTTGTGACTAATGCTGATGGTGATGTATGCTTTGTTGCTGCTTCAGGAGGATCATCTCGAGGCAAGAAACAACAGTCGAATACTAGTAACAGCAATACCAAGTCTATGCCTTTGAGTGTAAAGGCTGTTGAAGAGCATCTTGCCCTGCTTGCTTCTTTTGTTGCCTCTTACGAGAACTATATTCAGGGACGGATATCTGATCCAGCTACTTTTGATGAAGATTATGATTAGATTAACCCTGATGACCTTGAGGAGATGGATCTACAATAGCAGATGGCCATGATATCTAGATGAGTAAAGAGATTCATGAATAGGACAGGCAAAAGTTTGTGGGAAAGAGTGTTGGTTTTGGCAAGTCTAAGGTTAGGTGTTACAACTGTCAGAGTTATGGAAACTTTGCTAGAGAATGTCAACGACCAAAAACTGAATCTCGTCCTAGTAATTCATATCAAGATAATCCTGGTCATGGTTCGAGCAATAGAAATGCATCTAACAACAACACCTCTAGAACATCGATTTCTACAGCAAGAGAAGGTTCTTACGATTGGAGTGCTCATCTGGAAGGTGATGACAATGTCACACAAGCCTTCATGGCTGAGATAACCCCAGTGGAAGATGCAGAACTGAAGAATGATGCTGAGGCAGAGCAGGAGTCTGAAGTTGAAAAGGTTGATGCTGATCAGACAGAAGCTGAAGAAGTTGAATTAAAGTTTGATGAAGAAAAGGATGCTGCAGATAAGAAGATGGTTGTAGACTTTGCGGCTTTCATGGCAGATTTGAGCAAATCTACAGGAGAGGTAAGTTCTAATCCTGTCATTTCAGTGTGTTTAAAATGTCGTGAACTTCAAGAAGAGGTTGACAAGTTGTCTAAGCAAAACTAAAGTCTGGTAAATGAGCTCTCAAGCATAAAAGAATCAAACTTTTTCGTAAAAAGAAATGAGTCATTATACTTGAAGAAAATTAAGGGTTATGAAGCTGAAATTAACATTTTAACCTGTAAATTGAATGAAAAACTTCAAGTTATTGACTTAGCTCATGATACGATGAGTGAGAAAACAAAAGAAATTTCTGAAAAATGCAAAGAGTTTTCAAATGCACAACTTAAAATTTGTGAACTAGAAAAGAAATTGAGTCAATTCAGAGATTCATCTTTTGTAATGAAACACATGATGAATGGCTTGAAGAAAAGTAATGACAAGAAAACTGTGGGCTTCCAGGGCTTCAATGAAGTTCCACCTCCTCTTGGTCATGACTATTCTTTCTTGCCAAATGAAGAAGAGCTAACAGACCTTGGGTCAACCGCAGCAAGTAGCTCCACATCAGGGAATGTGGAGGTGACTGAAAATGATCATGCCAAGAAGGATAATAACAGAAAACCGATTTTGAAAAAAAAAATAGTACACATCCTAAAAACAAAAACCAAACTTTTACTAAAAAGGTTGATTTTGTAAAAGGAAGTGACATGAAAAATGAAACCACTGTTATTGAAAATAAATCAAATGTGCAGTTTGCTAAAAATAAAAACCAAGAAAAATATGAAATTGAGCAAACTAAACAAGATCCTTCTAAGGCATCATCATTGTCATCACCTGATGGATCTAAAATAGAGACTTCCGTTAAGAAGTCTTCTGCAAAAAGATCGTGCTTCAAATGTCACACAAAGGGACATGTAGCTAGTTGTTGTCCTAACAAAAAGAGTGAAGCACAGGTGAGTGATAGCAAGAGAGAGAAATCACCAGTGAAGGACAGTGATGGTGAGAAAAAGGTGTCTGCTCCTAAGCAACAAGTAGGTGTTGCTGTTGGTATAGATAAGGTTGAAACAGGAACTCAGCAAGTTCCTCGTTTTCAAAGAAATCAACAAAGGTTTCAGCCTGAATCTACATCAGACAATATCAGAGACCTAGAAGTTGTTCACCATGAATGAATAATTTTAATGGTTATTCAAATAGTTTCCAAAGTCAAAGTCAATATCAAAATCGATACCAGAACAATGGTAGTCGAACTTTTTATAACAATGGCTTTAGAAATTATAACTATCAAAATTCATGGAGTCAATCAAGGTCTCAAAATCGAAATTTTCAAAGGTCACCAAGTCCAAACTTGCAGAGAAAACCACAGGACCAGAGACCTAGTGGAAATAAAACCCCATTTCCATCAACAGGTCCCAGATCCAAGACTCCAGTTAGGAGTGATGGATATTGGATGGATGTTAAAATAGTTGATGAATTTGGTAGACCCAAGACCATTCAGTCCCCCAATCTAACTAATATCTGTTGGTTTGTGCAGGAGCTGCTAAGGAGGATTATCAACTTGTGGTATGTTGATAGTGGCTGCTCCAAGCACATGACGGGGGATACGAGATTGTTGACTAAGTTTGAAAATATAGATGGTGGATATGTGAATTTTGCTGGTGCTAAAGGAGGTCACATTACAGGTCCATGGAAAGTGACCAATGGGAAGATCACACTAGACAAAGTGAACTATGTCGAGCAGCTGAAGCACAATCTAATGAGCGTGTCACAAGTCTGCGACAAGGGTCACTCGGTCCATTTTACTAAGTCTGAAGCTTTGGTGTTGAAACGGGTTTGGATACTGGATGATTGGATCGTGATGAGAGCTCCAAGGAGGAATGACACTTATGTCATGGACACGGGTGCTAAGGATTCTTCCACTGTGGTGGTGTGTTTGCTATCAAAAGCATCTGAGGCTGAGTCGATGTTGTGGCACAGACGCATGGCCCATATTCACTACCGCAAAATGAATTACATAATTAAAAACAGTTTAGTGAAAGGGGTGCCAGTGCACAGGTTTCATGTGGAAGATAAATGTCTTCCATGTCAAAAGGGAAAACAACATAAGAAATCGCATAAGTCTAAAATAGTAAATTCCATAGATGCCCCTTATAAATTACTTCATATGGATCTTTCCGGTCCAGTGAATGTAAGGAGCATAGGTTGAAAGTAATATTGTCTTGTTGTCACTGATGATTATTCACGTTATTCATGGGTTTTCTTTTTTAGGTACAAAAGATGAGACAACTGAGTTGCTGATAGATTTTTTTACAAAATTAGAGAATGTCCATGAAGCTCGAATCAACAAGATAAGGAGTGATAATGGCACGGAGTTCAAGAATCAGATTCTGGATCTCTATTACTTCCGAAAAGGAATTGAACATCAATACTCTGCTCCTTATACACCTCAACAGAGTGGAGTCACTGAAAGGAAGAACAGGACGTTGATTGAAGCCGCTAGGACAATGCTGTCTGATTCCAAGCATCCAGTTCTTTTCTGGGGAGAAGCTGTGAACACAGGTGTTATGTCCTAAATAAAGTTTTAACCGTTAAACGTTTTAACAAAACATGTCATGAACTTATGTTTAACGAAAAACCAAATTTAAAAGGCTTTGAACCATTTGGATTACCCTTCATAATTGTGAAAAACAAAGATAAACAGAAATTTGGTGAGGTGGCTGATGAGGGCTACTTTATAGGTTATATACCTGGCACACCGAATAAAAGGTTTTTAATCTAAAATGGGTAAAATTGAGGTCGTGTTTAATGATGAAGAGGGTAAAAGCCGAGTATTAAAGTGGTTAAATGATGTATTTTATGTGTGATTTGTGTGTTTACTTGCCGAGGATATGTTAACTACGAGATCTAGTTGTTTTGCAGGTAAAACATGTAATTTGGTGAAGTTACAAGAATTAAAAGTACAAGTGGAATGTGCATGGATGATACGTAAAGCTTGAAGTGTGATTCAGAAGCTTTTCGGTTGGTTACGGGATGTATGAATGCAAGACGCGTGAATTGGCAAAGTCTAGGGGCCATTCGGGTCTTAATCAAAGAGTGGTTTGCACTTCATTATGTGAGGAAATGGAATATTCAAAGTTCAGGGGCCTTCCTGTCATTCATAGAAAGTTGAAACAAAGGAGAAAGGAGGAGGGAGCTCGCGACCGTCGCCGATGGTGGCATAAGTGTCGGTGACGGTGGCTATGTGTTGGCGAGAAAGAAACAGAAACCAGGAACCGTCGGTGACGGTTCCCTAACCGTCACTAATGGTTGAGTCCAGCAACAACAACAGCATCTTCTGACCGTCACTGACGGTCCTGGACCGTCGGTGACGGCCCTGTTGACGAAAAAACACGAAATTGAGTTCTTTTTGATATATTTAGGGTTTTGGGGAGCCTCTTAAGAGATCTAAGCTTCCAAGGACGAATTTTTACCATCTCAAGCACCAAGATCAAGGCTTTTCACTCGATTGTTCATCATTCCACACGCCGATTCATCAACTATGATCATGATTTCATCCGTTCTTCAATCTTTCGTTGATTTCACTTGTGAGATGAGCGGCTAAACTCTTTTGGTTTCCTCCGGTTGGAGGGTTTTTGTAAGTTAGCTACTTTTATGTGTTCGTGACAATTGTTTTGATTTGGTGATCTAAGCATTCGATGCTTTTCACCATTGATTTGATTACTTGATTGTAAACGATTGTTTTTGTTCAAACATTGATTCTTAATCATTCAATTCCCGAGAGTTCTAGTAATTGGGATATATTTGCTAGGGGATTAGGGTTGGTAATTGCAATTGATAATTATTTGATAACCTCTCGTCATGTATTGATCAGTGTACTTAGTCGTTGATTATCACAATTGATTAATTAGGTTTAATACCTATGTCTATGTAGGTGGTTTCAATTAAAGCACATAGTTGTATTTAACTGCAAAACTTGAATACCGGAGAAACCATTTTTCCTCTTATTGATAAAAACTCATTTTCTTAGTTCGTAATTTAGTTAATTCTCAAATCAATCAAACACAAGTTAAGTTTTTATAGTTTTTAGATAATACTCAACATTATTACACTTTCCACAATCCTCCTCTGGTTCGATATCCGACTTACCTTTTCTACATAGTTGGTTGGTTTTTGCATGTTCCTTACGACAGACATCATTTAATGTGGGAATCATGAGTTATACGCCTCAACAATCAACGAGTGGTCCTGCTATATTATATGATTATGAGAGTGTCTTTAAATCATTTAATATTCCTGAGTTTTCCAATGCAGATGAGTCACAGTTGATCCAAACTGCGGTTAGTGAGGATGAAGAGGGTGACTTCATGCCGAGATCGGGTATTTCGATGACAGATGTTCCGAAAACTTCCTCAAATGCAAATGCAAATGCAGAAGCAGCGGATTCAAGTGATAGTGAGTCTGAACCTATTCAGGAGGAGGATTTCACTAATCTGTTTGCAACTCAGAATAGGGGAGGTTGGATCCAATCTGGGTGATAATTTAGAAGTTGACGCCATTGCTACTACACGAGCAAACAGAGATCACCCAGTGAGAACATTATAGGTGATGCTGTTGTAGGTGTTCAGACAAGAAGAGGTGTCATTGAAGGTTCCTGTTTGTTTGCTTTGATTGAGAAAACGAGAATTATCAATGAGTGTTTGTTTAGTTGCTTTATTGTCTTAGAGGAGCCGAAGAATGTGCATATGGCTCTAAAAGATAATTCATGGGTTGAAGCGATGCAAGATGAACTAGCCCAGTTGGTTTGGGAGCTAGTTGATCTACCAGAAGGAGAGAAGGAAATAGGCACTAAGTGGGTGTTTAAGTGCAAGAAAGATGATCGAGGGATTATTACAAGGAACGAGGCTCGATTAGTTGTGAAGGGATTCAATCAACAAGAAGGGCTAGACTACAATGAAGTGTTTGCACCAGTGGCAAGGTTGGAAGCAATTAGATTGTTCCTAGCCTTCGCATCTTTCAAGGGCTTCAAAGTTTACCAACTAGACGTGAAGAGTGCATTTCTTTACGGGAAAGTCCAAGAAGTGGTGTATGTCTCACAACCAGATGGGTTTACTGATCCAGACTATCCAGATAGAGTGTATAAGCTGAATAAGGCTTTGTATGGATTACATCAGGCACCCAGGGTGTGGTATGAGACATTGTTAGCTCATTTGTTGAAGAATGGTTTGGAAAGAGGCCATATTGACAGTACACTTTTCAAGGTTCTCTGGATACAATAGCAGATGCGCGATTACGGTTTGAATTTCACTCGTACTCCTATTATGATAGACAATAATGCCACTATTTCAATCACAAACAATCCCTTAAAGCACAGTAGAACAAAACATATTGACAATCGTCATAATTTTATACGGGATTGTGCTGAAAAGCGAATGATTGAACTTCACAGAGTCGACACATTAGATAACCTTGCAGATCTTTACACAAAAGCGTTTGACAGGGCTCGTTTAGAACATCATGTCGAACTCAACAGATGAGGAATCCTGAATAACCAGTTTTTCATAAGAATTTCTGTAAATATTTTATTGCTTCCTCAAAAATCAAAAACATAAAAAAATTGAAAAACGTAAAAAATAATAAAAAATAGAAAATCAAAAATGAGTTGTCACTGTGTGAAAAAGAAGAAATGATAGTACATTAGCAAGTTAGACTGTCACACTGAAACTGAAATTACTTGCTTATAGTGTGATAGCAGCTTCATCATATGATGTACCAGTAGGCAAAAGGCATGAAATAACCAACTTACCAAAGTGATATAAACCTAACGAACTGAATATGAGTGGGTAACATATCAGTGGCGTAGGGGTTTCATAACCTTAAATCTTGCGTTGATAGATTGCCAAAATTTTAGGTTTTGGGTCGTTATACTGTTATTTCATCCGGGGTATCAGGGTTGTCCTTCTACTGCATCCAGATATATGATGACCTAGGCACAACCAAAATATCTTAAAAGAGCTAAATATGCAAAAACCCAGAAATGAAGAAGCTCTCCTAGAGAGTTATTCACATGTGCAAAATGCATAAACCGTACCAAAATCTGCAGTATTTGCCCTAACCCTCATTAGTTATTAGTCTCTTTGTTGTAGGAAAGTACTGACCTGATCACCAATTATCTAATGTTGTAAATCTAAAGGATGAATTTCGGTATACTCACCTACTACGAGGAATCTTTGTGCATACCTTGATCGTGGAGGTATGTCCTGAAGTGGGACACACTTCTATATCAGTATAATATTACCTTGACGTATCACACGGTAATGCAACTTGAAATGTTTGTGCATTTTGTTTAAGTGGACAAACATACTGGTAATCGTCTTGGTCTACTTTTCACGAAAATTAATTTAATTGTCTAATAGTGTGAAAACAGTTTGATTTTGCTGAAATGATCTTCTTCCCAGTGATTCTCACAAAAATAGAGTGTTTATGTTGTGTTATTTATTTGCTTTTAGAAAATATAAAATCCAAAAATATTGTCTTTTTCGTTAAAATTCTTAACGTACGGAAAATGGTTGTTCTTGGAGGAATTGTTACCGACAGGGGGAGACGGTGTTAGAAGATGAGTCTCAAAATTTTAAAACCTTGTAGGTTATAGTGTGTTGGACAAAAATTGTTTTGAGTGTTGTGTTGATTTGAAAAATTGCTTAATCTGTGATACAGTTTTACCATCTCTTGATTAATAAAAATTTGTTTAACGATGTTGGAAAATTCTTATGGTTTCTCGAGATGTTTTGTTTTATAGTATACAGATTGTAGCAGTGTGTTGATGAGAAGTTGATGTGAAGAGATGAGGAGTTTGGTTGCTGCTTGGTAGAACCTCCTTTCTACAATGCAGAATGGATGATGTGAAGACTTAACTTGGAAGTTTGGTGATTGGATGCATCAGCTTAAGGGGAGTCTGTTGCTGACAGAATTCATGTTGAAGCTGACGCTATCCAAAGACCAAAGACTGTGAGATTCTGAAGACTAAAGTTTATCTTTGCAAGCTATTGTCAAGGGGGAGTTTGTTGGTGCATGTTATGTGACAACAGCTTTGTCTTGGTCTTTGGATATTAAACAAGATTGGATCATGAAGACTTAAAGAATTCGAGTTTGTAATGAAGTCCAATCAAGTCCAAGTTGTTTTAGTCTAGTTCGAATTTGTATTTATGTATGTGGGCCTAGCCCAGTTCGTATTTAGCTGTGTGTATTTAAACAGCTTTATGCTTCAGGGTTTAGGTTACACACTTAGACACTTTAGAGACATTGGTTTAGAGAGTTTGAGAGAGAATTCATAAAAGCATTGGCTTGGACGAATTTGGAGATCAAGGTTGATTTAATGGTTTAGATAGATAATCAATAGAGATCAGTTTATGAATTGAGTTCGTGTTCTTCATCTATACTTGTTTCTGTGTTCGTTGATTAATCAAGGAGATTTTGCATCCTTGATCAGTTATCAATTTTGTGACGATCCATACGGGATAGGGGACCTACAATACAAGCCTACCTTAACAATTATAGCGATATAGGATTAATGCACCGCCCGTATTGTAACACCCCAAAAATGTCGCAGCGGAAATACAAACGTAATGGTGATGGAAGTTGGTGCCCATAAATATCTTGTCGAACGATGCATTGTTAATGTTGGACATCTAACTTAATTAAAACATAGTTGTTAAAACAAAAAGTTTAAAATACGTCACAACCACACCATAGTTAAGTTGTTTTTTATCCTTATGGATCTTATTACATAGGTCCCAAAGTTTTAAAAGTTTGTCCAAAACATTATCAGAACAACCATGCATCAACAAACTACAAGATACGCCATAATTCCCGAAGCCATGCTCAAGTACCTGAAGAACACATTAAAATCAAGTGTCAACACAAAGGAGGGTGAGCTCACATATTCATATTTAAAACAAGGAAAACTTTCTAATTATGTGTTTATTATCAAAACATCCAAATAATATTTTCGAAAGTTTATTTATTTCCTTAATAAAATCCATGAGTCAGCCGTCGCAAGCGTTTTCCTGAAACCTTTGAACTAAAGCATCTTCCCAGGTTTTACATATTAAATTGATAGCATCAAATGTTCAGACTCGTATGTTTGAAAGAAAATACGAACTATATATTAACAATAAGGGTATAATCAACTCTAGACTATAATAGAATATCAATTCGACGTTTGATTTGATCGGAGCGACCGATCACGACGGGGTAGTCAACCCGATAGAACTACCAACAATTCTACGTGTTCAATACTTAAATGATTAAACAGCAATACTTGCTCATACACCCATAAGGGCTATCTATATCACTTGCCTCATAAACAATATATATATCCTACTAAAATGATAAATTTAATATATAACGAGTTGTACGAATCCCTGACGTCCCCACCGAAATGTAAGCCTAATCCCGATACTTACTCTCTTGAGACCGGGCCAATTCGTCACAACTTTAGATTTAAGCATTTTTAAATCTACACCGTTTTCTATAAAACACCGTAAAATCCCCGTTTCATCCCCGAAACATATTTATTCACAAAACCGTTTCTACCCAAGACATATTAATATTGTCAAAATCATATATTTCCAATGAAAATATACATTTTATATAAGCAAAGGTATGTTTTATTCAAAAACATCTTCAATCCTTTTAAGGCGTGTTCTTCCCCCAAAACATACACAAAACCGTAAAAAGGGGGAGTTTAGTGACACTCACCTTTGGGTGCGTATTTAAACTAGCGGATCCCATAATTTGATTCTACACGTCCTAATATACATAGGAACGATCTATCAAACAATATATTACAAAATTCCTAAGTTTCTCCAATACTTAGAATTTTCACATAACTTTGAGATTTCTCGAAAAGTCATTATTTTTTACTATGTTGGCATATTAATATATATATATATGAGTTCATATATATATTTTTAAGATTTTGCGACTTGAACGATTTTATTGGTGATCTTAATGTTTTATCCGTTACACTCCCGTTTATAAACACTATATATCTACGATTTACGCGTCGTAATATATATACATAAACGTGCACATGAACACAATATCATAACACGTGAAAAATCATTAACTCATACACTTTATCATCTTAAAGCATGCATACATGAAATAACTTATTAAGTTGACCTATGTATCAATTTTCATGCTCGTTAAATAAGTTACACATTAATCACGATTTTACCGATTTTACCGTTTTAAACATACAAGCGTACATGCATAGTCTTAATTTCCGCTATCATGTCAACACTTAACATATTATAATATACTCATATTTAAATCCCTAACAAATTTAAACACATAAGGTTCACCCATGAACAACCCATTCTAGTGTATGTTGAAAAATGCGTATTTTAGTGATTCGGTAACGTTATCGGCGTCGGAAGTCACGAATGACCAACCAAACACCAAATAAACTTAATATAAGTTAAAATACTCATATTTATATCAAAAATATCAGTTTAGTTACTGATCTAAAACAGTTTCGTAAAAACCTCTTAAAAATGCGATTTTTACCGTTTTTACCGCATAGTTTTGCGTCAAACGTTACCATAACCATCCAAACTCGAAACGACTTCATATTTTAACACAATACATGTTATCTACTGAATAAAATGATGTTTATAATCAGATTATTGCAGTTTTTGTGTAAGGCACATAAATCATGCGATTTCACACATTTTACAACACGTTTAAGCACATAGTACAACATGCAAAGTTAGTAAACTTTATGTCAAAGTTCCATACAATTTTACACTTCAAATAACATTATTTTTATGCTTCATAATCTGATCATAACATTATTTTTATGCTTCATAATCTGATCATAACTTACTTTTATCATAACACACTTTGTTCATCATTTCATGGCCATATATTCACACGCATGCTTATGTACAAGCATATAATGCATCCATATCATGTTACCATCATCCTACATAGTCTCATATGCATTCAATATCATATTTATTTCATGTTCATGTTTTCAAGAACATCATCTTCATATCATCATCATCACCCAATCATTCCACCATAAATGCAAGAATCTAAGTTCTACACATTTATGAACTAACGTCAATATTTTTACATGCATGCATACACACACACACAGATATATATATATATATATACACATACATACACATATGAACTTCCAAAAGTTCACTTTTTAACATGTCCTTCTCAAATCATAAAACCCTTTTTAGAACATTCTCTTATGACAACTTTTTGATGCATGCATGACTTCAATCTTTCAAGAATCATCTAGCAAAATTCCAAAACACAATCATATGTACACACACTCATACCCACGGCCACATATATATACACATACATATCCATTTTCATTTCCTTTAAAAACCCATTTGTTATAGTTTTTAAATTAGTGTTTAAATCCAAGAACAAGAGAAACCTTCATCTTCATCAAAACTCATCAAGAATCAAGAACAAAGTTTTCAAAGTAATATTTATACCTTCTTGTTTTTTATGTGTTTTTAGCTAAGTATGATGGTATGGAGCTTGATTCTTGCTTTGAAACACCTTTGAACATTCAAAACTATTTGGAAACACCTTGATATGAACTTGGATCTTCAAGAAATGGTTTGAAATTTCAAAAAAGGAGATGGTGGAGGGGTGTTCGGCCGTGAGCTTTTAGAGTGAGAGAGAGATTGAGAATTGTGTTGTGATCTTTATACTTGGATTGTGTAGATTTTGGAAGATTTTAAAGTTGTAATCCTCATGTGCATGTCCCCATATCCAACAAGTGGAAGAGAGAGAAGAGAAAGGTGAGTTTAGGGCTGCCACATCGTCCCTACACACACATATATATCCGCATACATGCATATATATTTCATATATATGCTTAAAACTGGTATTAACTGGATACCGGGTGTTTTATCTAGCGTTTTAATCATGTTTTCTGCGCTCTGTAAAAATAAACCCACTAAAATATTATTAATCAATATTTTATTTGCCGGGACCAGTTACGTTTTCGGTAATTGGCAGTATGCGCGCTGTGTTGCGCATTACGCGCTTAAATTGCAAAATAAGATTTTAAGCGTTTTAGTTTATTTTTATCATTCTATAAAAATAAACTTGTAAAATTATTACTATAATAATTATTGGTTGCCCTAAACTGGCTGTGTTGACAATATTTTGTCAGATACGCGCAGTACGCACTTAAACTCGAAAAATAGAGTTTCTTAGCGTTTTAAATTATTTTTCCTCACGATTATGATTCAATATATTATTTAACTCATAACGGACTATTTTTGGGATTTTAACATTATTCGGCGGTCACCGACATTCGTTTTGCATTTTAACCGTTACGCGATAAGCGTTTATCTTAAAATTGCCAACGTAATTTTTATCAATCTTTGAATTTACCAACACATCAAATACCATATATAAACATCATAAATAATCAAATACAGCCTTTTATCCATTCATGACACGTGTTACATTCGTACGGTGCAGCCTAAATAGCCGGGTGTCACAGTCTCCCCCTGTTTAAGGAATTTCGTCCCCGAAATTCTAACACTACAGGTTTCGTTTTCGCACTAGACTTAAAGAGATGCGGATATTTCCGTTGCATCTGGTCCTTTCTTTCTCATCTGAACTCGGGTCCACGTTTAGAATTCCAACGAACCTTGACCAACTTAATCTGACTCCTTCTAAGCTTCTAAATCTTCTCATCTAGAACTTCAACCGGTTCCTCGATAAATCTCCATTTATCGTCTACTTGAAGCTCATCAGGTGGTATAGTTAGTGTCTCGTCCGATAGACATTTTCTCAGGTTGGAAACATGAAACACGTCATGAACTCCATTTAAATCATGTGGCAGCTTAAGCCTATACGCTACTGATCCAACTCGAGATGCGATTTCGAAAGGACCTATATACCGTGGGCTTAGCTTTCCCCCTTTCCCAAATCTAACAAAACCTTTCCAAGGTGACACTTTCAGCAGAACACGATCCCTGACTTGAAACTGCAACGGTTACCTTCGGTTGTCTGCAAAACTTTTCTGTCGATCGGCGGCAGCTTTCAACCTTTCCTTGATCTGGACAACCTTGTCGGTGGTTTCCTGGATAAGCTCAGGTCCAGTTAGTTGCCTTTCGCCAACTTCAGCCCAGCACAAGGGCGATCGACACTTCCTTCCGTACAAAGCTTCAAACGAAGCGGCTTTGATACTATCATTGTAACTATTGTTCTAAGAAAACTCTGCCAACGGCAAATGAGTATCCCAACTTCCACCAAAATCAATCACGCACGCTCTCAACATATCCTCTAACGTCTGAATGGTTCCCTCACTTTGACCATCCGTTTGAGGATGATATGCAGTACTCATGTCCAAACGAGAGCCTAGCGAATCCTGGAGTCAAATCGTCCATCTCTATCGGAGATTATTGACACAGGCACTCCATGTCGAGCTACAATCTCGTTGAGGTACAACTGCGATATCTTTTCCGTCTTGTCTGTTTCCTTAATGGCTAGAAAATGAGCAGACTTCGTTAATCGATCCACAATTACCCAAATGGTGTCATGTCCACGTCACGTACGGGGTAATTTTGTGATAAAGTCCATTGCAAGATGCTCCCACTTCCATTTAGGAATCTCTAGTTACTACAGAAGCCCAGACGGCCTCTGATGTTCAGCCTTAACCTTTGAGCATGTCAGACATCTGCTCACATGCACCGCAATATCTCTCTTCATATTCGGCCACGAATATAACTCCTGGTAGAACCTGGTGAATCGAATATCTGGACTTATGAGCCTCGTTCATAACCAGTTCACTTAGGTTACCTCTAAGCGGAACCCAAAATCGGTTCATGAAGTACATCACTTCATCCGCTTTTGGTATAAGTTCACATTCCATACCTCTTAAACCTTCTCTACTCAGATTCTTATCTCTTAAAGCTTCTCGCTGCGCATTACGAATTCGATCGGTCAAATTCGTTTGTATGGTCAAACCCAAAGCATGCACACGCAGAGGCTTCTCCCGCTCCTTCCTACTGAGCGCGTCAACAACAACATTTGCTTTTCCCGGGTGATAACGAATATCACACTCATAATCATTGAGTAACTCTACCCAACGCCGTTGTCGCATGTTGAGTTCTTTCTGATCAAAGATATGCTAGAGGCTCTTATGGTCTGTGTAAATCGTATACTTCGTGCCATACAGATAATGTCTCCAAATCTTTAAAGCGAACACTACAGCTCCCAACTCTAAATCATGAGTTGTGTAGTTCTTCTCATGCCCTTTCAGTTGTCTGGATGCATAGGCTATCACTTTTTCCTTCTGCATAAGCACGCAACCAAGGCCCAAATGTGACACATCGCAATATACAACAAAACCGTCATTTCCCTCAGGCAGGGATAGAATAGGTGCACTACACAACTTCTCCTTCAACATTTGAAAAGCTTTCTCATGCTTCTCTGTCCAATCAAACTTCTTATCCATTTGGGTCAATAGCGTTAATGGCTGCGCTATTCTGGAAAAATTCTCAATGAATCTTCTATAATACCCAGCAAGTCCTAAGAATTGTTGCACCTCTGACGGAGTCTTTGGCGCTTCCCAATTCTTAATTGCCTTTATCTTCGACGGGTCCACATGTATACCTTTCTCATTTATGACATGTCTGAGAAAATGCACCTCTCGAATCCAAAATTCACATTTAGAGAACTTGGCATACAACTTCTCTTTCCTTAACAGCTCCAAAACGATCTTCAAATGTTGCTCATGATCTTCTTTGGTTCGCGAATAGATTAGTATAGCGTTAATGAATACTATCACGAATTTGTCCAAATAAGGTTTGCATACCCTATTTATGAGATCCATGAACACTGCAAGTGCATTAGTTAAGCCAAAAGGCATGACTAAGAACTCATAATGGCCATAATGTGTTCTAAAAGCAGTCTTCGGAACATCTTCCTCAGCAATCTTCAATTGGTGATAACCTGAACGCAGGTCTATCTTTGAGTAGTAGCTTGATCCTTGAAGCTAGTCGAACAAATCGTCGATTCTCGGTAGAGGGTACCGATTCTTGATAGTCAGCTTGTTCAACTCTCTGTAATCAATGCACATTCTGAAGGAACCATCTTTCTTCTTCACGAACAACACAGGTGCTCCCCAAGGCGAAAAGCTTGGTCGTATGAAACCTTTATCTAATAGCTCCTGAAGCTGATTTGACAATTCTTTCATCTCGGACGGTGCTAATCTGTAAGGAGATTTTGTAATAGGTGCAGCACCAGGTACAAGATCAATCTAAACTCGATCTGTCTCGCAGGGGGTAATCCAGGCAAGTCTTCAGGGAAATCTTCGGGATAATCACGAACTACAGGAATTTCTTCAATCTTCCCACTTTCAGCCTTCGTATCCACTACGTTAACCAAGAATGCAGGATAGCCTTTACGCAACATCTTATGCATCTTCATAATACTAACAACTCCTGATACTCGACTCGATCGGTCACCGTGAACAACTAAAGCTTCACCACCACCAGGACGAGGTATCCGTACTTGTTTCTCCGAACAAATGATCTCAGCTCCGTTCTTGGATAGCCAATCCATCCCAATGACTACATCAAAACTACCCAGCTCCACTGGTAATAAATCGATACTAAAACTATGATCGCATAACCGAATTCTACAATCACGAAAAACTTCGTTGGTCTCTATCAATTTACCATTTGCTAATTCTATCGAGTACTTTTTACTTAGCTTACTTGTTTGAGAACATAGAAACGGTTCAAAGTTTTTCGAAACAAAACTCAAGTCAGCACCAGTATCAAATAGTACGAACGCAGAATGGTCATTGATTAAGAACGTACCGGTAACAACCGCAGGATCATCACGTGCCTTCCCAGCATTCAGCTCAAAAGCTCTGCCCCTGGCATTCTGACCCTTCACATTCGGACAGTTCCTCTTATAGTGTCCCTACTCTCCGCATTCAAAGCATCCGTCGAGCTTAACTCCCTCCGACGTACTCTTAGCATAGCACTCGCGAGTAACATGTCTAGTTCGACCACATCTGGCACACGTTCCGTGCTCATCTCCGTGAGTCTTCTTCGTTTGAACCACTTCCACCATCCCTGGCATTATCCTTCCTCGAACCACTCGAATTAGCCACATATGCTTTCCCCGAATCGTGTTTCCTCTCACGCTTCACTTCGGAATCCTTTCTTGAGCTCACAGACTTTCGCTTCCGGAATCCCCAGATCTAGGCTCAGAACGCTCTGATCGGTCAGATTCCCCATCTGCCTTGACTTTTCCTGATGACTTCCCAGTCTCCTCCTTCCTGTTAAGGCTACTTTTACGAGCAGCATCATTCGCTAATGATTTCGCTAGAGTAGTAGCTTCCAGATAGGTAGTGGGCTTCGCTGACGTAACCATACTACGAATTTGTGGCAACAATCCCCAAATATACCTTTCTACCTTAACGTATTCAGGAGTGACCATTCGTGGAACCAATCTAGCCAAATCATTGAACCGAGACGTATAAGCTCTGACATTCAGGCCTTCCATGGTCAAATTCCAGAAGTCAGTCTCAATCTTCTGCATCTCACTACGCGGGCAGTATTCCTTACGAAGCATCTCTTTTAGTTCATTCCAGGTAAGACCGTAAGCAGCGTCTTCGCCCAAAACTTGAACTTGAGTGTTCCGCTAGGATAAAGCTTCATCAAGAAATGAACACGAAGCATACCTAACCCTCTTATCAGCAGCACAACCACTATTGGCCATCACAGACTCCATCTTCTGAACCATCTAGTGATTTCAGGAGGCCCTTCAGCACGGTAAATGATCGTGGGTTACAGCCCTGAAATGTTTTATACGTACATCCATCCACGGTTCACAAGGTTAATGAAAAATCAAGATTACACTCTGATTATATCATAACACAGGAACTACTAAAACTTTTCTGATCATTATATTACCTTGCGGGTTTCCAATCTGTATACCACCTTCACCATGCCCATGAGCACCACGTCCACGTCCTTGCCCAATATTCTGGTTGGCATCACGCTGTTCCAAGGCAATATTAACGTGTTGGGCTATGAGTTGTGCCAACTCTTCTAGGGTGGTAGGTAATCCAATACCCTGTCTCGCTTTTGGCGGCATCTTGTCGTTTCTATTATTGCAATAATAATATCAACATAAGACATTGTTTAAATATTTCAATCATTAAATAATAGTGGACTAAACAATAATCCACATAATAATGAGAATAATTTAACCAAAAGAGAACCCATAACATTGATATTTATCACGGAAATTACAAAGCTTGTTCATAGTACAACGACCAATCAAAATTTGGTGTGACATAATCAACCACCAATAACAAGTCTAGATGAAATTTCCTCCTAAATATCCAAAAATTTGGCATGCAAGCCAACATAAGGGTTTATCAAAAGAGACATACAAAAGAAACAAACAACGTAAATGACAAACAACCATCATTTCTTCATGCCAACAAACTCTAGAAGCTTCCTCACAAGCTCATCCAGCTCAACTATCCTCCAGTGCATCTGATCTATAGCACTGTCATCCAAATCCTTCAGTTCACAAACCAATCCATCTGCCCCTCTAAATCCTTCACCTTTCCCTTGGTCGCCTCCAGATCTCCGCGTATGGCCCCCAACTGATGGTCGCAGTGAGAGCATCAGTAAACCCACACTCCTTTTTGCTTCTTCGAAGCAGATGCTGGCTCACTATGGAAGTTGAAGCGATGTCTCCGACAGGTCGTATCCTCTTCCTATTGAAAGTAAACCAAAAGGGGTGCAGTAGGAGCGCGCGACTCAATGGATGGAAATGACGACTCGGTAACAACAGGTGGAGGGATCTCAGTAGTGGGCTCAGCAACGACAATAGATGAGACGACCAATGGCTCTAATGGCTGAGCCGTAACAATGGTAGCGTCTACTTCTGGTACGATACTATAAGATCCTCCGATCAGCGGGACACCTCCATCCACGTCATCAATAACTGGCACGGTACCTGATGATTGCCCAGTCTCGTAGATCGAGGATGGAGCCTCATCATCATCGTCTTCGATCTAACCGTTGCTTGTAAAAGCATAATGAGGGTCAACCTGGCTTGCGAACGCAGTAGGGTTAACCTGGAAGGATGAAGCAAATTCGGCCACATCAACAAACTGTGGAATCGTAGGGGGTACCTCTGGTAATACGGATCTAGGTGAAGTCTCGAATTCTGGCTCGCTCTCATAGTCAGTAATCTCGATGACCTCGTGCTCGTGCGACATCTGTGACATATATAACCGTACAAAATAAGTGTGTGTTCAAATGAAAAATAACACATAAGGCCCAAATAAACAGATTAACACGTATGCACAGTAACACGCAATGGTTCTCATACATGATAAAAATATATGTTTATTTAAAAATTTTGGCTTCGCGATTTTGGACTTATATCTCAAAATTCTTTGTTGAAATCTAGAGTTTTCCCCTGAAAACATCTAGTTCGCTAACAACCGTTGGCTCTGATACCAACTTCTGTAACACCCAAAAAAGTCGCAGTGGAAATACAAACGTAATGGTGACGGAAGTTGGTGCCCATAAATATCTTGTCGAACGAAGAATTTTTAATGTTGGACATCTAACTTAATTAAAACATAGTTTTTAAAACATAAAGTTTAAAATACGTCACAACCACACCATAGTTAAGTTGTTTTTGATCCTTATGGATCTTATTACATAGGTCCCAAAGTTTAAAATTTTGTCCAAAACATTATCAAAACAACCATGCATTAACAAACTACAAGATACACCATAATTCCCGAAGCCATGCTCAAGTACCTGAAGAACACGTTAAAATCAAGTGTCAACACAAAGGAGGGTAAGCTCACATATTCATATTTAAAACAAGGAAAACTTTCTAATTATGTGTTTATTATCAAAACATCCAAATAATATTTTCGAAAGTTTATTTATTTCCTTAATAAAATCCATGAGTCAGCCGTCGCAAGCATTTTCCCGAAACCTTCGAACTAAAACATCTTCCCAAGTTTTACATATTAAATTGATAGCATCAAATGTTCAGACTCGTATGTTTGCAAGACAATACGAACTATATATTAACAACAAGGGTATAATCAAGACTAGACAATAATAGAATATCAATTCGTCATTTGACTTGATCGGTGCGACCGATCACGACGGGGTAGTCAACCCGATAGATCTACCAACAATTTTATGTGTTCAATACTTAAATGATTAAACAGCAATACTTGCGCATGCGCCCATAAGGGCCATCTGTATCACTTGCCTCATAAACAATATATATATCCTACCAAAATGATAAATTTAATGTATAACGAGTTGTACGAATCCCCGCGTCCCTACCGAAACGTAAGCCTAATCCCGATAATTACTCTCTTGAGACCGAGCCAATTCGTCACAACTTTAGATTTAAGCATTTTTAAATCTACACGGTCGTTTTTCTCTAAAACACCGTAAAATCCCCGTTTCATCCCCGAAACATATTTATTCACAAAACTGTTTTTACCCGAAATATATTAATATCGTCAAAATCATATATTTTCCATGAAAATATACATTTTATATAAGCAAAGGTATGTTTTATTCAAAAACATCTTCAATCCTTTTAAGGCGTGTTCTTCCCCCCAAAACATATACAAAACCGTAAAAAGATGGGGTTTAGTGACACTCACCTTTGGGTGCGTATTTAAAATAGGGCGATCCCGCAATTTGATTCTACACGTCCTAATGTACGTAGGAACGATTTATCAAACAATATATTACAAAATTCCTAAGTTTCTCCAATACTTAGAATTTTCACATAACTTTGAGATTTTCTCGAAAAGTCATTATTTTTTACTATGTTGGCATATTAATACATATATGAGTTAATATATATATTTTTAAGATTTTGCGACTTGAACGATTTTATTGGTGACCTTAATGTTTTATCCGTTACACTCCGTTTATAAATACTATATATCTACGATTTGCGCATTGTAATATATATACATAAATATGCACATATACACACTATCATAACACGCGAAATCTCGTTAACTCATACACTTTATCATCTTTAAAGCATGCATACATGAAATAACTTATTAAGTTAACCAATGTATCAATTTTCATGCTCGACAAGTAAGTTACACATTAATCGCGATTTTACCGATTCTACCGTTTTAAACATACAAGTGTACATGCATAGTCTTAATTTCCGCTATCATGTCAACACTTAACATATTATCATATACAAAATATTTAAATCACATAACACATTTAAACACTTAAGGTTCACCCATGAACAACCTATTCTAGTGTATGTTGAAAAATGCGTATTTTAGCGATTCGGTAACATTTTCGGGCGTCGGAAGTCACGTATGACCAACCAAACACCAAATAAACTTAATATAAGTTAAAATACTTATATTTATATCAAAAATATCAGTTTTGTTACTGATCTAAAACAGTTTCGTAAAAACCTCTTAAAAATGCGATTTTTTACCTTTTTACCGCATAGTTTTATGTCAAACGTTACCATAACCATCGAACTCGAAACGACTTCATATTTTAACACAATACATGTTATATACTGAATAAAATGATGGTTATAATTAGATTAGTGCAGTTTTTATGTAAGGCACATAAATCATGCGATTTCACACATTTTACAACACTTTTAAGCACATAGTTCAACATGCAAAGTTAGTAAACTTTATGTCAAAGTTCCATACCATTTTACACTTCAAATAAGATTATTTTTATGCTTTATAACTGATCATAACTTATTTTTATCATAACACACTTTGTTCATCATTTTATGGCCATATATTCACACGCATGCTTATGTACAAGCATAATGCATCCATATCATGTTACCATCATCCTACATAGTCTCATATGCATTCAATATCATATTTATTTCATGTTCATCTTTTCAAGAACATCATCTTCATATCATCATCAGCACCCAATCATTCCACCATAAATGCAAGAATCTAAGTTCTACACATTTATGAACTAACATCGATATTTTTATATGCATGCATACACACATATATATACGACATACATACATACCCATATGAACTTCCAAAAGTTCACTTTTTAACATGTCCTTCTCAAATCACAAAACCCTTTTTAGAACATTCTCTTATGACAACTTTTTGATGCATGCATGACTTCAATCTTTCAAGAATCATCTAGCAAAATTCTAAAACACAATCATATGTACACACACTCATACCCACGGCCACATATATATACACATACATATCCATTTTCATTTCCTTTAAAAACCCATTTGTTATAGTTTTTAAATTAGTGTTTAAATCCAAGAACAAGAGAAACCTTCATCTTCATCAAAACTCATCAAGAATCAAGAACAAAGGTTTTAAAGTAATTTTTAAACCTTCTTGTTTTTTATGGGTTTTTAGCTAACTATGATGGTATGGAGCTTGATTCTTGCTTGGAAACACCTTTGAACCTTCAAAACTACTTGGAAACACCTTGATATGAACTTGGATCTTCAAGAAATGGTTTGAAAATTCAAATGGAGATGGTGGAGGGGTGTTCGGCAGTGAGCTTTTAGAAAGAGAGAGAGAGTGAGAATTGTGTTGTGATCTTTATTCTTGGATTGTGTAGATTTGGAAGACTTTAAAGTTGTAATCATCATGTGCATGTCCCCATATCCAACAAGTGGAAGAGAGAGAAGAGAAAGGTGAGTTTAGGGCTACCACATTGTCCCTATACACACATATATATCCGCATACATGCTTATATTTAAAGCTAAAACTGGTATTTACTGGATCGGTGTTTTATCTAGCGTTTTAATCACGTTCTAACGCGTTTTAAATTATTTTCAGCGCTCTATAAAAATAAACTCACTAAAATATTACTAATCAATATTTTATTTGCCGGGACCAGTTACGTTGTCGGTAATTCTATGCGCGCTGTGTTGCGCAGTACGCGCTTAAATTCGCAAAATAAGGATTTTAAGCGTTTTAGTTTATTTTTATCATTCTATAAAAATAAACTTGTCAAATTATTACTATAATAATTATTGGTTGCCCTGAACTGGCTGTGTTGACAGTATTTTGTCATATACGTGCAGTATCGCGAAGTACGCGCTTAAACTCGAAAAATAGAGTTTCTTAGCGGTTTAAATTATTTTTCCTTTACGATTATGATTAAATATATTATTTAACTCATAACAGACTATTTTTGGGATTTTAACATTATTCGGCGGTCACCGACGTTCGTTTCGCATTTTAACCGTTACGCGATAAGCGTTTATCTTAAAATTGCCAACGTAATTTTTATCTAACTTTGAATTTACCAACACATTAAATACCATATATAAACATCATAAATAATCAAATACAGCATTTTATCCATTCATGACACGTGTTACATTTGTACGGTGCAGCCTAAATAGCCGGGTGTTACACGTATTCTTGTGGTATTGTTAAGTAAACTATTTTACACCCCTTCGTTTAGACGATGTTGGGTAATCACAATTGCATTAGACTTTGGTTTGAACATATAGTACACCGTTTCAGCATATTAGTAACTTGCATATTGTTACTCATGTTGGATACGAGCCATTAAACATTTTACTCTACATTATGCTATGTATGAAAACTTGTATACTCGCCAACTTTTGTTGATATATTTTAATACATGTTGCAGGTTGATAGACGAGATGATGCTAAGTGAAGAAACGAGATTCAGGTGACTTAGATATACACCTAGATTAATCTATTATTATTTTTTTACATTATATTAAAACAATGTTGTTCTTATTTGGATTTTTGTATGACATTTTTAGTTTTTCTATGAAATCAAATTTAAATTATATTGTCACATGGTATTATGATGTTTTGAGCAATTCGTTCGTCTCATCCCGATGTTTCCGCCACCGGGTGTGACAATAACATTTATAATACAATTTAAAAAATATATAATGTTTAGAGTAATATTTTCAACAAAATCTATATCATTCGTACCTGATCAGTTTTTTACGAAACTTCAGGGAAAGCGGGTTGCTTGTCACCAATGACTCTTGCGCGTAAGAAGACGCACCAACTTCTTGTTGTACGCCCGACGCACCACTAACGAAAAGTTATTGCCATAGTCTTCTTGTCCGTACGAGGCACCGTACTGGCTTCATAATCCGGACACCCGTAACCATGATCATCGCTAGGCACAATAACCTGAATAAAAACCAATGGTTAAATGATAACAGCACACCTAAAAACCTTCTTAATAATAAGTAAATATATTTTTACCCATTTTTACCTCGTTCAGATCTGGCAACAACGGTTGGTGGGGCACAACAAACTAAAAAAAACCAACGGGTAAAAGGTAATGGTAAATTTAACGCCGAATATAAAAAATTAAATAAATGCATACCTCGTTGAGGTCTGGCAAAAACGATTGATTATCATGTGGAGGAAAGCCAGACACGACCTCCTCTGCGTGATCATCATTTTCCCTCCCATTGTAAGAATCGGGGAGTGGCAACCCCTCCTAATACAAACGGTGTGATAAGTATTTCATAAACAAAACAAGTAAAAAAAAGCTATACCACACTGCTACCCGGTATAAACGTGCTCGTGTTTGTGTCGGACGACTCACCGAAAAGATAATTAAGGTTGAACCAGGACATTGATGAATATCGAATATAAAGAAAAGAACAAAAAAAGGAATGGTTTTTGCGTCTTCATCTTCCTTGTTTATAAAGACAAAGCAGAAAGCAAAATTACAGATCAATACGGGTCGTATAGGCCTATACGACCCGTATATGGCTAACGTAATGTTCCTGTCAATCACTTTATGTCACTACTGAGTGAAAAAAAGTAACTTCGTACACAATACGGGTGTATAGGCCTATACAATCCGTATGGGATTTGCATGTGAACCCTATCTGTCAGAGTTGACAGACAACCTTTTACTAATACGCATCGTATAAGGCCTATACGATGTGTATTAGTAACACATGTGAAGACAGTGTCGCCTTTGACTTGCCTTGGAAATTGAATTTATCTTAATACAGGTCGTATAGGCCTATATGACCCGGATTAGTGGCGTCGATTTAATCTTGAAAGGTGTGCCAATAATACGACCCTTTGACTATTTGAACCATGCATTCCCATGTAGCCGCCATTTTTCCTTCATGCACAAAGCATTTATATATATGTTCAAATATTATTGCTTTGATATATATATATATATATATATATATATATATATATATATATATTCTAACACACCTATACAACACTCAACTTTTCCTATTTATGACAATACCCTAACAAAAACCTAGATAACTAATGAAAACCCTAGCGAAATGTCTGTCCAGTATATTACAAACTCAAGACTTCTTGACGTTATATATACAATTTAGATTTCTAACTATGGCCACACAATTAGTGCACTAACAACAATAGTGCCCAAACCTTATTTTGCAAATTTACTCTTTTAGAAATTTCCATATACATTCCCAATATAATAGGTTTTTCATCAATAAGAGATATGTCATATATAGCTTTATTACACCTTGACCAAAGGTTATTGTCTTTAACTTTAAGCCTCCATCACCATTTAGTAAAGAGAGCAAGGTCTAACGAACGAAGACAACTAATGTCGAGGCCACTACCCTCTTTTGGCCTAGTCAAGATATTCCTGGCAACCCAATTAATTTTCCTATTTTTTCATCTCTTCTCTCAAAGGAATTTTCGCCTAATGGATTCCATAGAAACGATCAACATCAGCCTCTTTGGAAGGCTAAATAGGAGATACTCCCAAGAACCGATTTTATGGGAACAAAATAGTGTAAGTGTTATCTTAGTTTATTGTATTTTTGAGGGTGTAAGATAAGGTGTTAAGACTCAACAGCTAAATAAAAGTAATAGACAACAAAAAGTAAGTTACTCGGTGAGCAGCGAGTTAGCTTTAGTGAGATGCCTATGTTAAATGAAACCGAATAAAATGCATGGTTGTGCCCAAGTAAGTTTGATATAATTACTTTGAATCTTAATCAAATAGTGGAAGGTTTAAATGGGAAGAATTTTTCTATAAGAATAAAAACAAAGAAATTTTAATCAATAAGAATGCTCCATTTTACTTCATTTAAATTTTTGTAATTAGGGTATATTGGTAAACTTAGATACATTATTAAATGGTAGTATTCTTTTCAAATAGCTAGCTACATTAAATTTTTAACTTATTTAAAAGAAAAAATATTATTTTAAAGTGTACGATACATTACGAGGTGTGTATGATGAATTACGAACTCTGTATGATAAATTTCAATATGTGTAGGATAAATTTCAAAACATGTAGGATAATTTTGATGTGTGTAAGGAAAAGAATTTGTGTGGGGGATTATAGTCTTTATGACTAATTAATTAGTCAAGATAATAATAAATGAGATGAGAAAACTATTTAATGTTTTACAATTGTACCTTTGTTTTTTTTTTCTTCTTATTTTGATTTTCTTCTCAAATGAATCTACCTTTATGAATAACCCTAATGTAAATTTAATTTTCTACCGACAGGCACAATCCATTTAACACCTCTGATTTTACCTTAAACCATCTGTTAATCATATCTTTCCATTTAACATAATGGGGAGGTTTGCATAGACAAAGCAAAGGGAAAAGAAAGACTTCATTTAAAAAACAATCAAGAGTGTTACAACGTTCCCATTGTTTCAAATTATACATACATTTGTCTGTTTTTGCTGCGTGCCAAAAAAAAACCACATACGTACTATATATATCTGTATAATCACAGGTTCCATTTTCAAAGGTAAATCACCATGTTTTCAATATCTTTTCATTTACCTTCTTACTCCTAGCAAAATCTTGATCACTAAAAGTCACACGGACATCGTAAAAAACAACCGTTGCGAGTTTAACCAATGTTCTCAAGGCTTCCAAGGAGCTGGTGGTGGTGGCGGAGTTGGAAACATTGGCGGCACAGCTGAAAAGATGGTGTTTTTATCAATCTTTGTAGCTGCTGTTTGGTCACCCGAAAGGGCCACCAGTGCAGCAACTAAACCAGCATTTCCAGCAAGGGTGGGTTCGGTGTAATTGTAGTTTGTACGCACATCGTGGAAACCGTCATGTTTGTCTGGCCCGGCCACCATAGCACCAATTATAGTGTTTGGGTTCGGTTTTTTAGCGTCTCTATACTTGTATCCTCCTGTGCAGCTATACTTAACTCTGTTCTTTGGAATGGATGCACCCCTGTGATGTACTTGCTTCGGATATTTTTTACCATAACCCACAAGATAACTCATTTTTCTCGGGTTATCTCCAAGGATATAGTCAATCTATCAGATAAACAACGTGTTAATGTTGATACACAAGTGAAAAAGTTGTAGTTTTAAGTGCCAGTTTCTACTGTTATAATTTATAAATGAGCTTATTATGATCTCATTGGTTAGTAGGGTATTGGCGAGTCCTGTGAGTTTTCCGGTAATGGGTTCTCTTTTGGTTACCAAAAATGGGTTTATAAGAAGCATGGTATAATTTTAATGGGTCAAATGTGTAATATGAAATAAACAAAGCTAAAAAGGGAAACGGGTTGAAGGTTATAATTTACCTGAGTTTGTGCAAACTTGCGTAGCTCGTTGGTTGAATAGAAATTAGGCCCGCAGTACCAGCCGGGGGTGTCTGCAGCATCAAGATAGTCGCTGTAGAGAGTTGCTAAGAAGGCAGCATTCACAACATACTGAAGTGGCTGCGGTCTCCCATGGTTTAATTGGATCAACCCACCTGCAACACAAGATAATCATCATCCATATGATTCTACTTTAGGGTGTTGAAAATCTAACATGACATAAAAAAACACGAAACTCGTGGGTTTAAATTTAGTCTAAACGAGTTAGGGTCAGTTTTGGCTCGACCCACAAACATGTGTAGCTAAACAACTCTCGTCAACCCTACGGGTTCGTGGGTTCACTAGTTTAACCCATTTGTTTTCTAAAAATGTGTTTTATGTAATTACTTCACCAATTTGGGTACTTTTATGGCAAAACCTTGAAATTCGAAAATTATAGGGCATAGCAAAACATAATTGCTTTGAAAAAAATATGTAAATTCCAGATTTTAAAGTATTAAAAGTTTGATATGTATAAAAAACATTAAATAATTTTTTTTATGGGTAAAACAGGTTAGGTTAGTGTCAACCCATGAATACACATGTCGTGTTCGGGTTGATGTGGGTGACACGATTTTCGGGTCCGTGTCGGCTTCAACCCGCCAAGAAAGGAATAAAAAGAACATATATTCACTAGCTTACCTTTTGTTCGGTTAAAACTTGAAAAGTATGGCAGGTATGAGCACATGATTATGCTGGTCTGGTTATGAAATGTTTGCAATATTTGTTCATACGGATAACCAGGGCTCAAAAACAATCTCAATCGAGTCAGTAACACCTAAGATCACAACAAAACAGATCATGAATAACCAACTGATATGCAAAATTTCATTCAGTTGTATAAATGTTTTTGAAAAAGAAAAACTACTAACTTGAGCTCCGGTAAGTTTATTGTCCCAGCTAAGAACACCATAGTCGGGCCCACCCCAGAAAGCACCCGCATGTTTGGCAAGCGTAGGGTGACTAGCAAGGTAAAGATAAGATTGATTTCCGGTTGCATAATACATCCAGGTTCCACCCCAAACAAACTCATCCCAATACATGCTTGAGTTATAAAAAGTTGCAGCATCGGCTCCGGTACTGTAACTACCGCGTTGATCTCTGGCAAACTTCCAAAGGGTTGCAGCACCATGAACAAGTTTCTTAGAGTAAGCCTTGTTGTCTTTGAAGACAATTGAAGCAGAAGCTAAAGCAGCTGCCATCTCAGCGGCCAGGTCAGAACAACTTGAGCATTCGGTCACGGGTCGGTCGTAGTCGATGTCTTCTGGTCTCATCCAACAACTATGGTCATTAGGATCACTTTCCCCTCCTGATGTATCACCTTTCCCAACCTAGCACAACATAAATTTCCATAAAATAAGTTTTAAAAATCCATTTACATATTTTGATACTTTTAAATTGTTTGGATGTGTGTTTCGAGAGTGATCATATCCATAATAAATTGTCAGAATTAGATAATCAGCTATGAGGCGACAAGTGACCAAGAGCCGAGGTGAAGGAGCATGATTTAATATATGTATAAAAGTCCATTTACATAGTCTGATAGGTTTCTTATAGGTTTCTATCATCTGTACAAGAGATTTATTTCGTAAAACCTCTGTATGCGATTTAATATATAATAAGCACAAAATCTGCCCACGTACAAAAGGCGACCTTTTTTAAAAACCAAGAATAAACCGAGATGATAAAAGAAATAGTCTTTTTGCTGCTTGTTGTTGTGATGATCAAATTGTCAAGTGTTTGGCGAATTCGGATTATCATTGAAATGACCAAAAAAAAACTTGTTTTTTTTTTTAAATTGAAGATGTTTTGTGAAATTAATTAATTCTATTTTACTCTTAACAATTTTCTTGCAGTGTGTATAGAACTGATCATTGAATTTCAAACACATAATTCAGATAAGCAGAACCAGAATCTGTTTATCTAAACAGTAAACCAGATTTTCATGACAAAACTAGTTATATCTAAAATCCAAATCCACACACTCCCTTAAAACTCAAAACAACCTAAAGTCACAAGAACTCACCTGCGCAACGATTTGGCTGATAGAATCAGCAGTAGAGTTGAAGGTTTTGAGAAAGTAATCAGTGCCCCATTTAATGATTTCTTTAACATGATTGAGTTCACCTGCAGCTTCATATTTCGCACTGTATTCAATCACACTCCAACTTAACATGGTCATGGCAAAAGCTTTTGGGAAATGGAACTTAATTGCGTCCCCAGCATCATAATACCCGCCCACTAGATCTTTCAAAACCGCGCCTGATTTATCACCCTTCCCGTCATTTAGACACGAGTTGCCCCTCCATGAAACATTATTATGCTTTGGTAGTCTTCCAGCTGCATGAATCAAACACAAACACCAAGATAAGCCACAAGATCATACAAGTCCGCCATAATCAAACTTATTATTTCACTGTAAAGATTCAATCTTTCGGTATCTTTTACAAATTTAATGAGTATACAATACAGATTTCTAACGGATTTATCATATTGTTTAATACTTTGTTCATTTTGATGCGAAGATGTAACCCTTAGATTAAAAAGTCAAAATCATATACATACCAAATTACAAATCTTTATAAAGATAATATGTTTCAGAATTCTAATGGGTTTATCGTATTATTCAAGAATTTGTTCATTTTGACGTGAAGATGAAACCATTTGACTTAAAAAGTCAAAACTGCATACAAACCAATTAACAAATGTTTATAAAGATTCGATCTTTCAGTATCTTTTACAAATCTAATGGGTTTATCATATTGTTCACTTTGACGTGGATCCCTTTGACTTAAAGGGTCAAATCTTGTTAAAATTCAATCACAGAAGTGATCCACCGACACCCTGATCTCTACACCAATCAAACGCATGTATACATATAATTAAACAAAAAACTTACATTTTTGTGCATTAAAGAACCTGAGAGCTTTCCCAAGGGCAATAGTGTAATTATCAGGAGGGGGTGGATGTTTATGATGCCTGGGAACAGTCTTAACAATCAATGTAACAAACCCAGCAATAAACCCAGCCGCTAAAATCAATCCAACCGTCCAAACAAAGATCTTACGGCTGACAATAATACAACCCAGATCTACATACTTCTTCTTCTTCTGTTCACCGGGACCCAACAGCCAGCTTTGCTGTGTCTCATCCAACGGCCGTGACAATGCTGCCTTATCGAAATCGTTCAGATTCCGGCTCCGGTCATCGTCGGTGGCTGAATCCGCGTTGTTGATCTCTAACGGCCCGCCCCACGGATCTCTTCCGTACATGTTGTTTAATGATGATAAGGTTACAAGATCAAAACCCAGATGAGATGAGACTATGTGAATTGATCTGGGTTAGTGAATGGGTGTGAAGAGAGTGGGGGTTTTGGAGGTGGATTTGAGTGTTGATTTATTATTATCGATAATAATAAAATAATATAATATATTGATCAATGATGTATATTGGTTATTGATTTTTTTGTTTAATGAAGGAAAAGGAAATTGGGTGGCAAGACACTGTCGAGTCCACTAAGCGACAAAGACAGTCTGTCTGCCCTACTTGCTCTTTTACAAGAAGCTTCAATTCGTAGTTAGATATCTAAACGCGCTTGTTCGTTGAGCCCCCTATGTTGTTTGAGAATAACCAAAAGGTCCTTGGTTTTGGGCTAATAGGATGATAAAAGGATTATGTTAGATTGGTTGAGGATTGCACCGGTTTATGTTAGATTGGTTAAGGATTGCCCGCATGACACTTTTCTCTCTTGTCTCCCTATCACATAGGTTGCATTCTTCTCTAACGAAAACTATACTTGGCCACCGACAACAAGTGGCAACGTTTGCAACCTCTTCTCATCCCTTTCTCTTCTGTATTTGTCGTTTGTGGCCACGAAAACCATCAATTGAAGATGGTCTAAGTTTATCATTGTTAAAGGGAGTAGAGTACTCAACCGCAAAAGTCCTAAAAGTTAAGCATGTTGGTTAATGAAAATTGGTTTTCTATTATATTCATAAGGTCTTGGACTCAGAAATGTGATGTACCCTTGTCAGGACTTTTTTCTCTCTTGCCCGAAAGCTATCTAACTCTTCTGACTATGGTTATAGCTCTATAGTTACTCAATGTTCCAATTATCAAGTTTTGTACTTAGATACAAAAGGTTTAAATGTACCCATCGCACTTGAGCATATTTCCATTCTCCCATTGATTTTGGTTATTCTTTTAACTCCATTTATTTGACATCTTAAACTAAACCCCACTTTCTAGTAGGAAGGTTTCAGTCTTAATCAAGATGCCAAGGAGGCATCGAATAGTACGGTCGAGTTCTTTCATTTCTCTTCCTAGAGTTACTTATGAAAACCATCTAGTTGCAGTTATCTGAAGTCTTCTTGTTCCTAATTCAACACCCACATGCCACTGATTGATGCAAGTCTTTATCCTTGTGCTGAAACCCGTCAGTTTTCCAATTTACGTGTTACTAAAAATCGTCACGTCGCGCTCCTTACAATCAAACTCAAGTTTGGTCCTGATCAATAAGACAACCTTTAAAATTTAAAGTTTTACGCTTAAAGGAGGAAATGTTCGTGGTGGATAAAGGTGAAGGGGCGAGAACTTCCCTCGAATCAACAAAAAGATTTTGAGCTCAATAGCGGTGAAATCGCCCCACTGCATCTCTTTAATGCCACCTTAAATCGGTTTTTAGTCTTCATTATTTACTCCCCTTTCTTTTAGTAGGCGATAGTACATATTTTTTTCATATTTCATTTTCCTTCTCCTATCCATTCTTTTCAAGTGCCCTTAGCCTTGTTACTTTGTTTGGGAAGGGCTCAATTTTGTAAAAGCTTAATCAACGAACTAGGGAAGGGCTCATTTTTGTAAAAGCTTAATCAACGAAGGAAAATGCGCCGCACATGTTTTTGCTTACTCGTGCACTTGAATTTTAAGATCCAGCCTTTAGAGACCAACGACCTCTAAGTTTACCACCCTACCTACCCGAATCGCAAATAATCCATTAGAGGTACATTCAGATATTTATAAAATTTCTTGTTACCCTTTTTATATAAAGGATTTAGGAATCACTTGAAAGAAAGAGGTGGCCATAAGGCGGAGCACCCATAAAGCTTGGGTAAATACCTTTTTGAATACTTCAGACAAACTATCCTTGCAATTAAAGTCTACCCAAGAAAGAGAGTTCCATGACTTCTTGTTCATTGAGGAAATGAATGTGTTTATGTTCATTTTTATTTATTTGTTAATTTTAGATAACGGAGGCAAACAAATGTTAATGAACACAAATAAGTGTGCGTTTATGAACATAAACAAACATTAATATATCCTAATATATTATTAGTGGGGGTTTCAATGTATTTAAATAAAATGAAAATGTTTAAAACTTTAATGAACTATAAAACATAAACGAACAAATACAAACGAACACGTTATCGAATGCTCACAAACATAATGAGCCCCACATGTTTTTGCTTACTCGTGCACTTGAATTTTAAGATCCAGCCTTTAGAGACTAGCGACCTCTAAGTTTACCACCCTACCCACCCAAATTGCAAATAATCCATTAGAGGTACATTCAGATATTGATAAAATTGCTTGTTACCCTTTTATGTAAAGGATTTAGGAATCGCTTGAAAGAAAGAGGTGGCCATAAGGCGGAGCACCAATAAAGCTTGGGAAAATACCTTTTCGAATACTTTAGACAAACTATCCTTGCAATTAAAGTCTACCAAAATAGTTCCATGACTTTTTGTTCAGGAAATGAACGTGTTCATGTTCATTTTTGTTTATTTGTTAATTTTCAATACCGAAGGCAAACAAATGTTAATGAACATAAATGAACACAACAAGCGTGCGTTTATAAACATAAACAAACATTTATGTTTATTAAATATATTATTAGTGGGAGTTTTGATGTATTTAAATAAAATGTTAAAATTTAAAACTTTAATGAACTATCGAACAAAAACGAACGAATATAAACGAACACGTTATCGAATGCTGGCAAACATAATGAACGAACGATGCCTATGTTCATCTCCGTTTATTTATTAAAGGAACGAACGCAAACGAATTACCCGCTGAATACGGTTCGTATACAACCCTAACTAGAACGATAAACAAAATATTTGAACCTAAATATCATTATGGAATAGTTGAGGGGTAGTTTTTGTAATTTAATCTAGTTATTTGGTAGTAGTTACAAGTGATTGCTTCGTTCCACCGACAGTTGCTTCTAGTACACTGCATGCCATTCCGTGCCAACACATGCACCAAATGGTTCATGCTTGTGTTTTTCAATTTTTAAATACATATATAATAAATATTCAACTAATTGTGTATTTATATAGTATAATTTGCTTATAATTAAATAGGTAGAAGATCCTCTACAAAGTGTTCAAATTGTAAGAAGTGTGAAAAATATTATGGAGATGATTTGTATTCTCAATCTAAATTAGTTTAAAAGGGTAAACAAGTAATTTTCTTATTGATTCAATTAATTGATAACATTCTATAACCGCCACCCTTTATTATAGGAATAACGCCACCTTTTATTATAGTTTTATATAGTGTTTTATACTGTTATATAGTGTTATCAATTAATTGATAACCTTCCATAACCGTCACCCTTTATTATAAACCGTCACCCTTTATTATAGTGTTATATAGTGTTTTATAGTGTTATCAATTAATTGATAACCTTTCATAACCGCCACCTTTTATTATAGGAATAACCGCCACCCTTTACCTAAAGACACTATTACCCCTGTAATTTTCAAATTAGCCCAAATAATTAAAACACAATTTACAAGTTGGTCCATATTGATCTCAACCAGTAGATCCAAAATCTACTGGTTTAAAACACTTCTCACACATTAAGACTTTTTTACACTATCCTTACCCTAAATAAATAAATGACTAATATAGGTTTGGAAATGTTTTCTTGGAGTTTAATAACGATAATTATAATATCAATAATCGAGAACAATATGTGAAACTTAATAAATGAGATCTTATATTTTTTTAGGACCGGATGGTTATCTTTAGACATTGAAATATTTAGAACAACAATCATATTAGGTCATGTGAAATAATTCATAACAATTATTTTGTAAACATTAGATGAGACAAAATGAATTTGTTGGTATTTAATTAGAAAGAGTAATTTTTATACGAATTAGGGCGGATTAGGTTACAATCTGACAACATTTTTTTTCATTTTATATTGATAACTAATACAAATCATAATTAAAATACTATACTCTACTATACTATACAATAACAATAGAAGTTTAATTGAAAAAACCATTCATCTATCTATACTAATAAAGTATAAAACACATGAGGGACACGTGTCACTCCTTCATTAAGTTTTACATGAAGATCGACCATGTGACCAATTCTTAAAAAAAAAAGGATCCGAACCCGTCTTCACGATCCATACTCATCAAAATCGGATCCTATAAATAAATTAAACCCATTTTTCCTTTCATTCTAAAACAGTTGAAGAAACACTAAATCATTCTCTTCATCATCAAGTAGAACAATACTATAGATTATCCAAATCAAAGTTATCTTTATCGTTTCACTAAGATGTTCTTTAATTCTTCTCTATTTAAGTTCTTTTTTATTTCCGACAGTATTTAATCGCTGAGTTTAACGTTGTAGGATATATGTTTATATTAAACTTTTGTAATCTTTGTTTTCGATTTGCTTTGATTTTCATTCCATATCTATGTTTTGATGATTTATAGGCATTAATTTGTTTTTTTCATTTGAATGTTCAATAGTTCTTCATAGAATCATAAAAGGGGCGTTTATTGAAGTTTTTTTATGTAAAAGTTATAGTTAGTAATTGGTTTTGATTTTTAAAATTATGTTTCATTGCCCTATTTATAATTATAAGATGTTAAAAGTTTTGTTTAGATGAGGGAAGATAATTGAAACAACATATTGTTTATATAATCGTTCTCTATTCTCTTTTCTTATCTTTCTGCAGAACATTACGAACGATCGTCCAAACAAATAAACCCCCATTGATTAGAGGGCTCCGCATAAACACTTAGAACCATAATAACTCAAACAAGCATGCAGTTGAATACCTTCTAACTTGCTTGATGTACATTCACTAAAATATCCAACAAAAGGTTCAAATATTAGATCCTTATTAAGAGAAGGAATAATAACTATACATTCGTAATTCTTATATGCCTGGTGATCCATTTCATTTTATGATCCGGGAGAAGTGAATGTGATCTCCATCTAAGTTAGGAGGAGGCTATTGGTGACCATAATTAAACACTTTGAAGAAACTATTGATGGAAAAACAATGAGTGGAAGAAAAGTAAATTTATTGAACTACTGTAATTTGTTGTGTTATCGTGGTGACAACATCGTTGTGTTCCTAATCTATTTACTTCATTTACTACCAACTAATATTTCTCAAAGTAGTTGTAAAATTAATAAAACTTTTATAAAAAGTTAAAATAACTCATTCCGTCACCTCTCCTTATTTTAAACTAATTCATTAAATTTATTTTCAGAATAACTTATCATTTTAAGATTAATTTTTATTCTGACAGGTTCTCTTTGGTATGCAGGAATGAAAAAAATGTGTTTGGTTTATCAAAGTAATTGAATCACACGTTACATAAGGAATTTCATTCTCTCAAAAATCATGCCACCCGCCCTTTGTTTTTTTCCATTCAATTCTCTCTCACCTTTCATCAACAACACCGCCCACCACGACTACCACTGCCAACCACCACCACCGCCGACAAACTCCACCAATCATCGCCGCCACCCTCTGCCACCGACCACCCGCGTCACCATCGACCATCGCTGACCACCAACGATCACCCCCTGTGCTACCCACTGACTTCACCACCCAGGGCCACCACTATCAACCACCGCCACCACCCACTAACGCCACCCATTGTTGCCATTACCACCCACAACCGCCACCTTCCACCGCCGTCGCCACCACCTACCATCGTCGTCACCTAGGGCCGCCACCATAACCCACTCCTGCCACCCACCAAAGCCACCACCAATCACCGCCATCGCCACCCCCGACCACCGTTGTCACCGCCCCTCCCGACACTCGCCACTGCCGACCACCGCCACCATCACCCTTTGCCACTGACCACCGGAACCACCTGCCACCACCGACTGACGCCACCCCTAGGCCACCACCACCACCCAGTACTGCCACCGATCACCGATCTTTTTTTCGTCTTTCCCTGCCTACCAAACAATACAAGATAACCAAACAAGACCATGGAATGGTAATGATCTATTTCATTCCTTTGGCCATTCCATTATCTCGTCTATTTCATTCCCTTGTCCATTTCATTACTCCAATACTTCACCGGATTATAAACATTATCTTAGTAATTTATGCATTGTACTTATAATCCAACAAACTAGTATACCTATTTCAATATCCGTACATGCCTACTTTTGTCCTATATATATTGTCCCTAAAAAAAAACATATTATTACATGTTTTATTGTTCAAAGTATCGAGTTATGAACATTATATTTGGAGAGCCATATTTAATTTTATGGTTGACCATAAATAATTGAATTAAACAGAAATTCTAGTATTAATTTATATATATATATATGATAAATAAATTGTGAATGATTAAAAAAAGTAGTAATTGTTTATTGTAAAGTCGAACCCGTAAAAGGTTTATAAAAAAGTAGTAATTGTTTATTGTAAAGTGGAGCCAGTACTGTCACACTTTAACCCGCAGCGGAATAAAAGACGGGACATGATTGGGTTATCACCAAAGCTCATGATATTTAGTAAGAACTTCATATTTATTAAATTCAAATTACAATTTAAATATCCAACAAACAAAATTCATACAAATACAATAAAAATCTAAATGTTTGTTCCAACGCAATAACTTGTTTATTCTTCTAGTCCATCCTAAGTGTTTCTTTCCTCAACTTGATCACCTGTATCATGTGTAAAACGGAGGAGATTTTGGGTCAACAAAAGTTGGCGATTAAACCTTGATAAAACATTTTAAATAATTGCTTATTTTGTTTATTAAAGAAAATTGTGCATAAATCACATGTGAGCAAATATATATATGTAACCAATCACAAACCACATTGAATGAATATATGACATGAATGATGATGTATCTGAGATCAAGGCTCAATCAAACGGAGCCGATCTAATGAGGCACCTGATGCTCAAACCGTATCGCACGAGGAACTGGTGGGCCTAATGAAATGAGTGCACTGAAATGATAAATTTAATCCACATATAAACCACACAACAACCAATTCACATTTGGTCACAAAATGATATAAGCACAAGTGTTTAAATAAAATAAAGGAATGGTACGACACATGATACACCCCAAAACGTGATTAAAACAAGGAATTTGTAGAGATTCACTCACAGTGGGTGCGTTCCTTGCTTGATAATGAAAGCGCACGAGTTGAGGATTTGATCGACGAAAGAATACTAACCTAAAATAAGATAGTGAATTCGTTATTGTTTATGGATTACGTTAGTGAAGGATATAGATTTTTAGGGATCGCTCTAATTATACGTTCATATGATTTCGATTTGAAAATAACAATATACATTCAGGATGCAAGGTATTAATACTTGTTTTACTAATGAGATTTGCTATTGGTATTAGTTATAGAAATACTATTAATGAAATAGTTTAACAAAGTTATTTAGGTTGATAATAACAAGACTTAGAAAAATAATAATTGAATTAGCACCATGAATGGAATCAATACGAATATTATTATTATAAATAATAAGTTGTAATAGCACTAGTATTAATTCTTATCAAAAGTAGTTACTGATTATGTATGATAAGTAATAACAATACTTTAGTTAATCGAATTAAATATATATGCATGTTTTCAAGGTTTACTTGGGTTGGCCCAAAAAGGAGACCTGACCCAACAACAAAACAATAAAAAAGTATTGGCCTACACAGAAGCCGGCCCAACAGGCCAAACAATAACAGAAACAACAGAAGCGACAAAATCGGAGGGAGCCAAGGGTCGAACCCGGGCGTTACGACTAAACAAGCGCACACCACACCGGCTGGGCTTACCCGGATTTGGTGTTTGTTTTCAGGTTTCAATTGTTTTAAACAGTTATTGACCTCGTCTTCTTCATTGTTTTTTTAATTAACTTACAGTTATGTTTATATGTATATATATATCGTACAAATGCATTTCATAACAACTTAGCGACTGAAAACCTTTAAACATGAATTTGTTGGGTGATAATCAAAGGTAGTTCGCTGTAGTGCACACAATTAATAAGACGAAAAGAAATACCGAGCCGAAGGGTGTTGAACGGGTCTTCCGGCGATGTCCGGTTGTCTTCTCCGACGACGTCTTCGACTCCGGCGAAGCCTCCTGTTTCTCTGGCGACTGGCAGAGGTGGCGTCGAGTAGAGAAGGTGTTTGCGAGTGAGAGAAAGTGTCGAGGATGAGGGTGTGAAATTGAGGTGTTGTGGTGACGGGTATTTATAATCATTTCGGAAAGAATCGGGTCACAATGTTTGTCCGAGTTCTTGATTGAGTTTAACCATGGAAGGACAAAAGTCTCGAAAAATCAGTTGAATTATACATGGAAAGGACAGCGGTGAAACAGTTGGGTGTTCAACGTTTCTGTTTTGGCGGCATAGGGAGAGATCCGTTTGAAATGCGGTTTGTATATATATGTAAAACATTCCTAATTTAGACAATAATGTGATATAGTGGAATGGTTGGTGTTGTTGTTTCATACATGCGAGACCCGGGTTCGACTCCCGCGGTCCGCATGTTTTGTTTTGTTTTGTTTTGTTTTTTAATTGTTTTTGTTTATTAAAGTTTCATTAATTACACAATAACCCCTAGACTATGACTAACGCGACTAACCTCATTAATTAACTAGATTAGTTATATTACTTTGATTGATAAAAGAGGCGGGTTTTCGAAACCCGATTTACACAAATGTTACAGTATCCCCTACTTTTAGAAATTTCGTCCCGAAATTTAAGTAGTGGTTACAACTGGAAAGAGATGCGGGTATTTCTCGCGCATTGAGTCTTCACGTTCCCAAGTAAACTCGGGTCCTCGTTTTGACTCCCAACGCACCCTGACGATTGGAATACGACTTCGCCTTAAACGCTTCTCACCGAAATCCATGATTTCCACTGGTCTTTCAACGAAGTGCATCGATTCATCGACCTGAATGTCTTCTAGAGGAATATGGAGATTTTCGTCGGCGAGGCACTTTTTCAAGTTTGATACGTGGAATGTGGGATGAATTCTGTTAAGCTCTTCTGGTAGGTCAAGCTTGTATGCTACAGGTCCTACTCTTTCGAGTATCTTCAAAGGTCCTACATGGCGTGGTGCTAGCTTGCCCTTCTGGCCAAAACGAACCACTCCCTTCCACGGTGATACTTTTAAAAGTACTTGATCACCAATGTCAAACTCCAAGGGCTTTCGTTGTTTGTCAGCATAACTCTTTTGACGACTTTGAGCCGCTAGAAGATTGTTTCGTAATGATTTTTTCGGTTGTTTCTTGAATCAATTCAGGTCCGGTGATTTGCGCTTCACCAATTTCGTGCCAACATACTGGAGATCGGCATTTACGACCATATAAAGCTTCGAAAGAAGCCATGCCGATACTTGAATGATAGATATTGTTGTACGAAAACTCGACTAACGGTAGATGAGCGTCCCAGTTCCCTTTGAAGTCTATGACACATGCTAGAAGCATGTCTTCAAGGGTTTGGATGGTACGTTCAGATTGACCATCAGTTTGAGTGTGAAAGGCGGTACTGAGGTCTAACCGTGTACCCAAAGCGGTTTGTACGGCTCGCCATGTTCGTGAAGTGAAACGACCATCACGGTCTGAAATGATGCTTAACGGTACACCATGACGGCTTACGATCTCGTTGATGTAGATACGAGCTAACTTCTCGTTCTTGAAGTCCTCGCGAATCGGAATGAAGTGAGATGATTTTGTGAGACGATCGATTATTACCCATATGGTGTCATACCCACTGGAGGTGCGAGGTAACCCGGTAATGAAGTCCATGGTTATGTTTTCCCACTTCCATGCAGGTATTTCAGGTTGGACTAGGAGTCCCGAAGGTCTTTGATGTTCAGCTATCACTTTGGAACATGTAAGGCACTTGGAAACAAAAACAGCGATATCCTTTTTCATGCCAGGCCACCAGTAGGTGTATCGTAGGTCGTGATACATCTTATCGGCTCCTGGGTGTACAGAGTATCGTGTTTTGTGTGCCTCATTCATGAGGAAATCACGAAGGTTGTCGTGATCGGGAATCCATATGCGGTTTAAATAATATAGAATACCGTCGGATTTGGTTTCAATTTTGAGTTCAGCTCCACATGACAGCTCATCGCGTACGACATTTTCCGTTACAGAGATGTGTTGAGCTGCCCGGATTCGATCTTTGATATCGGTTAATATTTTTGAACATAGAAGACGAATAGAGTTTGCATATCCCTTTCGACTGAGCGCATCGGCCACCACGTTTGCCTTGCCAGGATGGTACTGAATCTCGCCGTCGTAATCGTTGAGAAGTTCGACCCATCTTCGTTGCCTCATATTCAACTCTTTTTGGTTGAAGATATGTTGGAGACTCTTGTGGTCAGTGTATATTTCACACTTGGTACCGTAAAGATAATGTCTCCATATCTTGAGAGCGAACACAACGGCTCCAAGTTCCAGGTCGTGGGTGGTGTAATTTTTCTCATGAACTTTGAGTTGCCTGGAGGCATAGGCTATCACCTTTCCTCTTTGCATCAATACACATCCTAGACCTTGCCCTGATGCGTCGCAATAAACCACAAAGTCATCGCAACCCTTAGGGAGTGTAAGGATAGGTGCGTCACAAAGCCTTTGCTTTAAAGTTTGGAAGGCCTCTTCTTGCTTAGGTCCCCAAATGTAGGGTTTTCCCTTGTGAGTCAAGGCCGTGAGCGGAATGGCGATACGGGAAAAATTGGCAATGAAGCGTCGGTAGTAGCCAGCCAAACCAAGAAATGACCTAACTTCGGTAGGGGTACGTGGCGCTTGCCATTCCTGTACTGCCTTGATTTTTGAAGGATCGACATGAATCCCTTTGTCATTGACGACATGACCAAGGAATTGTACTTCTCCTAACCAGAATTCGCATTTTGAGAACTTAGCGTAAAGCTTTTCAGTCCTTAAGAGTGTAAGAATGAGTCGAAGGTGTCGCTCATGATCGGATTTTGACTTGGAGTATATAAGAATGTCGTCGATGAAGACTATGACGAAACGGTCGAGGTAGGGTTTGCATACCCTATTCATTAAATCCATGAAGACAGCAGGGGCGTTGGTTAAACCGAAGGGAATAACCATGAACTCGTAATGACCATAACGAGTTCGGAAGGCAGTTTTTGGGATATCTTCTTCGCGCACTCTAAGCTGATGATAACCAGAACGAAGGTCGATTTTGGAAAAACAACCGGTGCCTTGAAGTTGGTCTAGAAGGTCATCAATACGAGGCAGTGGATAGCGATTCTTAACCGTCAACTTGTTGAGTTCTCTATAATCAATGCACATGCGAAACGTTCCATCTTCACAAAAAGAACAGGCGCACCCTAAGGCGATGAGCTAGGACGTATGAATCCTTTGTCAGTCAGCTCTTGCAGTTGGCTGGCCAACTCTTGCATCTCGGATGGGGCTAACCTATAAGGAGATTTTGCGACCGGTGTAGCGCCAGGCACAAGATCGATTCGAAATTCGACTTCTATCACAGGAGGAAGTCCTGAAACATCGTCGGGAAAAACTTGCGGGAATTCTTTCACGATTGGAATATCTTCGAGCTTCCTCTCCTTGCCTCCCTTCTTGACGACGTGAGCTAGAAATGCGACGTAATTCTTGCGAAGATAACTTCGGGCTTGAAGGCAGGACATCAATCTGAGCCCTTTCGAAGGAGTTTCCCCAAAGATACGTAGTGTCTGACCGTCGGCGAGAGGAATACGAATGAACTTTTCATGGCACACCATTTCAGCGTGATGCTGGCTGAGCCAGTCCATGCCGATGATAACATCGAAAGTTCCCAATTTCATAGGAATGAGATCAATTGGAAAATCGTGATTATTTAGGGTGAGAGTGCAATCGCGTATAATAGAATTTAATGAAGTGGGTTTTCCGTCAGCAACTTCCACCGTCAGAGATTCAACGAGATTAACACGAGGTTGGTCGAGGATAGATTCGAATTCTAAGGCACAAAGCTCTTATCCGCACCAGTATCGAATAATATGGATGCATAACTACCATTTATGAAAAACGTACCGTTGACCACATTGTTGTCAGCCCTGGCTTGGTTGGCATTGAATTGAAAGCTCTTCCTCTAGCAGGTGGAGGAGCTTGGTTGGCTTGGTTTACCGGGTTTGCTTGAGCTTGGGCATGGATGATGTTCACCAGGCGTGGGCAAGTGTTCCTGAAGTGGTTTGGGTCCCCACAATTGAAACAGGCTCGCATGGGTTGCATCATGGGGTAGTTGGGTTGGTAGTAAGGTTGGGCTGCGAGTTGTGCAGGTGGTAGAAGTAAGGGTTGTTGGGCTTGGCCCACCATTTGATTTTGGGTTTGGGTTGGAGGTTGACTGCGGTTCAATCGCTGAAGGGTACAGCAGGTTTGGATGGTGTGACCCGCACGGCCAAACTTGTGCAATGTTGGCAGGGGTTTTCAGGAGGGTGATGGTATTGACAACGGTTACACTTTGGGTGTGGGCCAGTGCATGGCCTTTTGAATGGTGCGGCTGGAGGGGCGACTTGGTGATTGGAGCAGCAGTGATGGGAGGGTTGGTTTGGGTGACAGCAAAGTTCTTGCCATTTCGCTTCCTCTTACCAGCAAACTTCGAGGATGAACCTGGGTGGTTTGGAGTTGGGGTCTCAATGGGTGTCTTCTTCTTCTCATCTTTGAATTTTCCATTTCGAATGCAATTTTCAGTGAGTTCCGTAGCTAACTCCATTGTGGCTTCAAGTGTTGCAGGCGAAGTGCTTAAAACCGAATCTTGGATTTTCGAGGGGAGGCCTCAAATGTAGTGTTCGACTAGGCGGTACATTGGGGTGAACAGATTGGGGACCATCTGGTTCAACTCGAGAAATCTCTTATTGTATGATGTGTGGTCTCCTTCCTTTTGTTTCAATGTGTGAAACTCGTCTTCTAGCTTTTTGATTTCGCTTCTTGGACAGAAGCGTCTCGTCATGATTTCCCTTAACTCTTCCTATGTTAAGGCCATGGCATCTTCAACACCTCGCTTACCCTTTTCCATGTTCCACCAAGTAAGGGCTACCCCAAACAATCCTCCAGTCGCGTAACGTACCTTACGGTCCTCGGGACAGTCGCAATTTAGAAAGGTGTTTTCCATCTCCTCAAACCAGTGAAGGAGAGCGGTGACACCTTCAGTCCCTTCATATTTTGGGGGATCGCAGGACTTGAAGTGTTTGTAGGTGCATTTGGGGGTTTTGGGAGGAGGGTTGGCACCGCTTTGGTCTTCTTGGTCGGGAGAGTTGATGGGATTAGCGGTGAGAGCTTGCTGAACTTGTAGTACGATGTCAGGAAGCACTGCGGCCATTTGTTTAGCAATTTGTGTGGCCAAGCGTTTGTTTGACTTCCCTGACCTTCTACCTCCACGTAATTGCCTAGCATACATCTACAGGAATATGTATAGGGAGATTGTGAGTTCATGAATTTCCTAGGTGTCATGTGTCGTAAAAAAATGAAAACAACATAACTGAAAATAATTTAACTACATCCATAGGATGTCTTGGGTTTGCTCATGTTTGGGCCTCCAAATGTCCCCCATACCATTGCCTGTGTAGTCATGTGGGCCCCGTGACTATTGGGCTTGGTAGGATTCACATTGGTGTCGGCGGGTTAACACTCGTACCACCCGAATGAAAATCGTAAAACATGATTGCGAGATGTATGGTCGGAGGGTGTCCAGGTGTAGACACAATGACAACTCAAAGTGGGGTTAGCTCACACGACGTTTGGTATAGCATGCTTTGGCCTAATAGGTCCTTCGTACTCTCATCGTTAGTCCCCAGGTAGGCAAACTGGTCCTTTATTTTGGATTTATAAGAATGCCAAGCCTAGACAGACGTTCCGACTACCGGTACTCGTACCCTTCCAGTTACTACATGCCCGTCGTGAAAACTCACTTTGATGTGATTTAAAAAATACGAAAACATTGCAAACATCATGGAAATCGTGAGGTGTGTACTTTCATAGGTATGACATGTTATGAGGATATGAACTATGATGAGCATTGCATATTAACATGTACTTGTGAGAGTGCTTGCATAATATTGGGTGTGAAAATAAACATGAAACATATAAACATCATGAATTTTGCATGTAACACATAAACAATTAAAATTTAATCAACTATAGTATAGGCTCTAAGGGTCTAATAACCTATCCTATATCCCTATAGTCACAAGCTCTGATACCAATCTGTCACACCCCGACCCGCAGCGGAATAAAAGACGGGGCATGATTGGGTTATCACCAAAGCTCATGATATTTACTAAGAACTTCATATTTATTAAATTCAAATTACAATTTAAATATCCAACAAACAAAATTCATACAAATACAATAAAAATCTAAATGTTTGTTCCAACGCAATAACTTGTTTATTCTTCTAGGCCATCATAAGTGTTTCTTTCCTCAACTTGATCACCTGTATCATGTGTAAAACGGAGGAGATTTTGGGTCAACAAAAGTTGGCGAGTGAACCTTGAAAAAACATTTTAAATAATTGCTTATTTTGTTTATTAAAGAAAATTGTGCATAAATCACATGTGAGCAAATATATATATGTAACCAATCACAAACCACATTGAATGAATATATGACATGAATGATGATGTATCTGAGATCAAGGCTCAATCAAACGGAGCCGATCTAATGAGGCACCTGATGCTCAACCCGTATCCCACGAGGAACTGGTGGGCCTAATGAAATGAGTGCACTGAAATGATAAATTTAATCCACATATAAACCACACAACAACAAATTTTGGTCACAAAATGATATAAGCACAAGTGTTTAAATAAAATAAAGGAATGGTACGACACATGATACACCCCAAAACATGATTAAAACAGGGAATTTGTAGAGATTCACTCACAGTGGGTGCGTTCCTTGCTTGATAATGAAAGCACACGAGTTGAGGATTTGATCGATGAAAGAATACTAACCTAAAATAAGATAGTGAATTCGTTATTGTTTATGGATTACGTTAGTGGAGGATATAGATTTTTAGGGATCGCTCTAATTATACGTTCATATGATTTCGATTTGAAAATAACAATATACATTCAGGATGCAAGGTATTAATACTTGTTTTACTAATGAGATTTGCTATTGGTATTAGTTATAGAAATACTATTAATGAAATAGTTTAACAAAGTTATTTAGGTTGATAATAACAAGACTTACAAAAATAATAATTGAATTAGCACCATGAATGGAATCAATACAAATATTATTATAAATAATAAGTTGTAATAGAACTAGTATTAATTCTTTTTCAAAAGTAGTTACTGATTATGTATGATAAGTAATAACAATACTTTAGTTAATCAAATTAAAATGCATGTTTTCAAGGTTTACTTGGGTTGGCCCAAAAAGGAGACCTGACCCAACAACAAAACAATAAAAAAGTATTGGCCTACACAGAAGCCGGCCCAACAGGCCAAACAATAACAGAAACAACAGAAGCGACAAAATCGGAGGGAGCCAAGGGTCGAACCGGGGCGTTACGACTAAACAAGCGCACACCAACACCGGCTGGGCTTACCCGGCTTTGGTGTTTGTTTTCAGGTTTCAATTGTTTTAAACAGTTATTGACCTCGTCTTCTTCATTGTTTTTTTTAATTAACTTACAGTTATGTTTATATGTATATATATATCGTACAAATGCATTTCATAACAACTTAGCGACTGAAAACCGTAAAACATGAATTTGTTGGGTGATAATCAAAGGTAGTTCGCTGTAGTGCACACAATTAATAAGACGAAAAGAAATACAGAGCCGAAGGGTGTTGAACGGGTCTTCGGCCGATGTCCGGTTGTCTTCTCCGACGACGTCTTCGACTCCGGCGAAGCCTCCTGTTTCTCCGGCGACTGGCAGAGGTGGTGTCGAGTAGAGAAGGTGTTTGCGAGTGAGAGAAAGTGTCGAGGATGAGGGTGTGAAATTGAGGTGTTGTGGTGACGGGTATTTATAATCATTTCGGAAAGAATCGGGTCACAATGTTTGTCCGAGTTCTTGATTGAGTTTAACCATGGAAGGACAAAAGTCTCGAAAAATCAGTTGAATTATACATGGAAAGGACAGCGGTGAAACAGTTGGGTGTTCAACGTTTCTGTTTTGGCGGCATAGGGAGAGATCCGTTTGAAATGCGGTTTGTATATATATGTAAAACATTCCTAATTTAGACAATAATGTGATATAGTGGAATGGTTGGTGGTGTTGTTTCATACATGCGAGACTCGGGTTCGACTCCCGCGGTCCGCATGTTTTGTTTTTTGTTTTTAATTGTTTTTGTTTATTAAAGTTTCATTAATTACACAATAACCACTAGACTATGACTAACGCGACTAACCTCATTAATTAACTAGATTAGTTATATTACTTTGATTGATAAAAGAGGCGGGTTTTCAAAACCCGATTTACACAAATGTTACAAGTACAAGGTTTATTTATGTCGTCATAAATTCTTTTGTGGCCTATATTCCGTTTTAGTACTTTTATGACAAAAACTTTAAAGTTAAATGTCACTTTAGCCTCTATGATATGAGAAATTTTGTCAGTTTAGTCCAAAGATTTCATTTTCTCTTGTGGGTCTAAAAAGATTTCAGCATTGCCATTTTAGTCCATTTGGTTAACTTCATCCATTTTTTCTGTTAACCAGAAGGGCAATTTTGTCATTTTATATTGCCGAATTGCTCTTCTAGTTAACAAAATTACATATAAAACGACCGAATTGCCCTTCTTGTTAACAGAAAAAAGATGAAGTTAACCCAGTGCACAAAAATTGTAACGGTGAAGCCTTTTAGACCCACATGAGAAAACTGAAACCTTTAGCTAAACTAGCAAAATAGCCAAAATCACAGGGACTAAAATGGAATTTAACTCAAAACTTTATTTTAAATAGTTTTACTATCAATAACAAAGGGTCAAAAACTAAATTTAATAGATTGTGTTATCTTAGTGAAACATTTTTGTGGCCTATATTCAAATTTTGGTACTTTTATGACAAAAACTTTGTTTTAAATAGTTTTACTATCAATAACTAAGGGTCAAAAACTTAATTCAATAGATTGTGTTAGTTAATTACGTTTTTTGTCTCTATTGTTTGTCAAAAATCACTATTTCAGTCTATTAGTTTAAAAATTGTGAAAACAGTCCATGAGGTTTCACTTTCGTAACTATTACAGTCTACCAACTTAACTCCATCCATTTATTATGTTAAGTTTTGGTGAAATGACCAAATTGCAACTGTGGTTTAATTAAAAAAATACTGGTAACAGGTTTCAAACCTATGACATTTGCCTTGAAATGCATTTGTTAAACCAATAGGCCATGCATTCAGATTGTAATGGAATTCAAATTGTTTTCCTTATAACATGCCCTATCCATCCTCATCTTCTAAATCAAAAACTTCCATTTTTATCAATGGCAGAAGCAACCATCATCAACCCAACAAAATATTACACCTTTCATCTTCAACAAAAATATTACAACCCCCACCTTTCTTGCTCAAATATGAACAGAGCCGACAACCGCAATCCACCATCCAACCTCCCTTTCTTCTCCGGTTCCCCACCATCGCCGCACCCACACGCCAACCCCTCCCGTCCCTATCATTTCTTTCGCTGAACTCCGTCGTTCATCTCCCTCACCAGCGACCACCTTCCTCACTGGCATCCAACTGGTTAATAATCCATCAAAATCATCAAGAACCATTAAAACTTTGGCTCTTTATACTCGAATCGGGTCCGACGACCTCAAATCTAGAAATGTTTTTATCACCAACACAAGCGCGGATTTCAGATCTGAATATAGCCTTGTATAAGCTAACTGTATACATAGATCTGAACATAGATTACAGTGTTCACCATCATACTATTTCCAGATGTTTTACCACCCACATCTTCAATTTTCACAAGAATAATGCAGGAAAACGAGGGGTCAAGCGGTGCCAGTTAACAATCAGTGGTGAGACTGGGATGGCGGGGATGAAAAAAATCATTTTTTGTTGAAGATGAAAGGTGTAATATTTTGTTCTGTTGTTGATGGTGTCTTCTACCATTGATAAAGATGAAAGGTTTTGATTAAGAAGATGATGATGGATAGGGCATGTTATAAGGAAAATAATTTGAATTCCATTACAATCTGAATGCATGGCCTATCGGTTTAACGATTGCATTTCAAGGCAAAGGTCACAGGTTCGAAACCTGTTACCAACAAACTTAACAGAATAAATGAATGGAGTTAAATTGGTGGACTGTAATAGTTACGAAAGTGAAACGGGACTGTTTTCGCAATTTTTAAACTAATGGACTGAAATATTGATTTTTGACAAATCACAGGGACGGAAAACGTAATTAACTCATTGTGTTATCTTGGTGAAACATTTACAATAACATGTTTAATCAAAATCTCTTTTATTAGTAAATGATATTTAATTAGTACAGTTTAAACGATACATTTGGTATATTAGTAAACGATAATTAATTAGTACAATTTAAACGATACATTTGGTATACCTAAAAGCTATAAGAGATAACATGTTTAATCAAAATCTTTTTTATTAGTAATGATATCCATTTAACATAATTTAAACAAAATATATTTAGTATACGTTAAGCTACAAGAGAAAACAATAGCATAAAGTTGACAGAACAGGCCATGATTGGTTGTCATGGGCCCCTTTTATGACTTTTATAATGGACCGACACATTCGCACCGACGCCCCTGTGGTCAACATAGCACATGGCTGATAACGTCCTGTACTGTAGTAACGGTATATTTTCAGCGGAAAATTTTATTTTATTTTATTTTATTTTATAGCTTAAAAAACATACGCATCACAACCCTTATTTTATAGCTTGAAAAGACATAGGCATCACAACCCTAAATCAGGTAAAAAAAATATATATAAAACTTAAAAGCTACCACACCAAATCTTCCTGGTCGGATCACCTACCCTAAAACTGAAATTAAATCATGCAATCTTTTTAAGCGCGACTATTTTATTATAATCATAAAGGGATACACAGGAAGTAGGAAGTCCCAAACAAAAAAGTAACATTACATAATTATGTTGCGGACATTAAAATCTCTCCATTGCTCCCAACCAAGACTTACAAACGGTGATCTATTTTTAATCCACTGGAACCATTCCTCTTTAATCCTATCCACCATAACGTTCACCCGACTTTATTTCCATTCGAAAATCCACTCATTTCTTGATTTCAATATAAGCCACATCATTGCGAAAGCAATAACATAAATAACCTTTTTCCATTTAGTTGATCCTTTCAAGTTATGATTCAAACATTTCCACTACTCAGTCAAAGTTCATCCTTTACGAAGCTTAGTCCAAGCTCAAATACTCCACTAATAGCAGATGATGTAATGCGGGAAAGCATCAGATGGTCCATTGTCTCGATACCATATCCACACAGCCCAAAATTTGTATCTTCCACAAAAACTCCTATCTGTTCCAACTTTGTTTTAACCGCTATACCTCTATTAAAAAGCCTCCACACAAGAAAAAACATACCTTCTTTAGCCCAAGCCAGCCACTCGAACCGACCCACATCCACCTTTTCCCCTATTCTTTCCGCCACAATCTCTCTAAACGAAGCAACCGACAACTTTTCCTCACTCTCGTTTTCACCGAGGACACCCAAAATTTCTGGCCCGTACACTCAGCCTTGACGATATCATTTCCTACCAACACAATGTCCTTCCAAGTACTCGAAACTCCCTTCTTTAACGAAATCTCTCCCTGATTCGAACCATTCCCATGTATAGCTTTAATCACATTAGCCCAAAGATGTGAACGTTGATGCTTCAATCGCCATCACCATTTCATAAGAAGAGCCTAATTAAGGCTTCTAATGTCACCCAACCCCAGCCCACCCAAGTGTTTTGGTGCCACAACTTTATCCCATCCCACCCACCTCATCTTATTACGCGACCCCATCTTCCCCCAAACAATGTCCCTCTGAATCCCTTTTAAAGTCTTCATAATCTTCTTCTGAGTTTTAAACAAAGATAAATAATAAGACGACATACTACCAAGGACCCATTTTGCAAGAGTTAACCTCCCACCCATGGAAAGTATCTTTGCCTTCCATTCTGATAATATATATATATATATAGGAGAAGGATTCGTTAGAAACCACCTTTTATTGCGAGAACCGCGAGAACCAATGTGAACACAACAAAAATACCTAAAAACATCTAAAAACACCACATTTTAAAATAATTTTTTTTTGGAAAAATCAGTATATTTTGTCAATAATAATAAAAATAAAAATTCGAGTAACAGTTATCCATGCACATGTGCATATGTATCATTTCTTTGACAAATTCCGTAATACATTACCAATATTAAACAATTGCACTTTCATTTACACTATCATACAACAAGGTATTTTGGTATTCTACTTTGAATACAGTTTCCCTTTCATCTATCATACCATCCATAATACACTACCATTATCTTCTACAATCCATAATACAATACTATTACCAATATTTTCACTTTATTACATGTATATCAACACTCTTTATACCATCCAATCAACATATTACATCATAAAGCGACAAATATAACCAAACCATCAACCACTAGATATAACTAACCAAAAACATCTATATTGGCCTACTTCATCATTCAAAATCACAAACTTTTTGTACCAAAACATATTGTATCTTGGTTATACATATTGATGCACATGTGCATTTTAATATTCGTAATGTAAAAACTAGTGTATTACGGATGGTATTGTAAATGAAAGTGCAATTGTCTACTACTGATAATGTATTACGGAATTTGTCAAAGTAATGATACATGTGCACATGTGCATCGATAATTGTTACTCGAAAAAAAAACTTTTTTTTGGGTAACGAAATATAGCGATTTTATTAAAAAATATTAAAAAAATAAAAATTTTGAGTGTTTTTTTTTAATTTTTTTTGTGTTCACATTGGTTCTCGTAATAAAGGTGGTTCTCGCATGAACACTATATAGGGGAGGGGTTAAATGAGAACGCTAAATATCGCGAGAACTGTGAGAACGAATGAAAAAACCACGAGAACTTGGTCAAAAATAATTCAAATTCAAAATTTCTTTTTACACTTATCATTATTATTCGAATACAATGTTAGAAATTTAATTTACACGTTTAAATTTACGTGAATTCGTAAATAATTTTTTTTTACACATGCGTAAGTTTGTCATAAATTTGTTATATTTACACATGTGTAAAAAATCTAACAAGAGTGATTTTGAGGGGAGAAATGAATTTTTTGATGTTGTAAATTCTTATTTTGATGTATTTAATTACAATGAGGTTTGTATTAAAAAAATTGAATTTGATTGGTTTTTCATTCGTTCTCACGGTTCTCGCAATATTTAGCGTTCTCAAGCTCCCTTATATATATATATATATATAATAAGAAACGAGATCAGAAGAAAACGATTGAAAGTGTGAAAACGGTGAGAACGGATCCTGGTCGATCACGTGGCAGGGCGGCGCTAAATAATATGCAGGGTACGATTGTCATTGTGTTGTTTCCGCCCAATAAAAGGCGTTTTAAATTCGTTTCAAACAAAATTCCAAAAATTCATATTAGTTGTTACCTCCTCTCCAAGTTTTCCGGATCTATGGCGTGTAATGTGGATTCGGATATACAAAGTAATTTCTGATGTTGTTCTCGTATTCATTTTTCATCAAATTATGTGATAGATATCGCGTTTTAGTTATTTATGGTTGTTTCAATGGAGTTTTTATTCTCAGAGTAACATTAAAAAATGGCGTTTTATTTTTTTATTGTTGTTCTTCGTATATTCAATATTTGGCGTTTTCATTATTAATCCTGATTGTCATTGGGAATCTAATATATGCTTATTTGTTTACGATCAATGGCGTTTTACATTTGTTTACGTACATCTGATTAGTTCTATATATTAGCGTTACTTTGTAAACATTAGTTCTTACTATTTGTTGATTATTTAACTTAAGGCGTTTTCATTAACATGTTTTTAGGAAGACTGTATTATCAGTTCTTCATATTGATTCTTATTCAACTAATGGCGTTTTCGTTATGGCTCATTCATTATGGCGTTTTCGTTATTATATTTTACTAAGAAAGTAACATCAATTATTCCTATTATTTATTATTCAATTAATGGCGTTTTTACCGATAATGTTTTTTTTTTTCAGACGAGGCTGTTTCTTCTAATGAAAGTTTTTGCCCGAAAACTGGTTTTTCATTTATCATTCCTGATGCTAGTGAAGAGATAAAGCCAAAAATAGACATGATATTCCAAGTCTGGATGATTGTCATTCATTTTATGTTAGGTATGCGATTGCTTGTGGTTTTTCTGTTAGGAAAAGAACTGTGAAGATAAACGCCAAAGGAGAAATACATATTAAGTATTACATGTGAACGAGATCCTGGGGTATATAAGGACAAGAAAGTTGATACGTTGGACCCTAATCAAAAGTCAAGGATTGTTCGATCCAATTTTACAAAGAGGACTGGTTGGGAGCACAATTATGTGTAATATTTGAGGCTGGATCATGGAAAGTCTATAAGTTTGTTGAGGAGCACAACCATGGGTTTGTTGAACAGTCTGATAAGCATTTTCTCCCGTCTGAACGACACCTCACTCAACTCCAGAAGCATGTTATACATAGCATGTCTAAGTTGAATTTGGGACCGATTAAGGCGTTTAATGTAATGAAGACTTGTTTTGGTGGTTTTGAAGACGTGGGTGCAAGTAAGGTTGATTTTAAGAACTACAAAAGGCAAATTAACTTGTTTATTTAATGGCGTTTTATCCAACTCATTTCCTTTTAAATTACTTGGTCTTCCAATAGGTGAGAATATGAAACGAGTTAGAGCTCGAAGGTAGATTGTTGACAAAGTTACAACATATATATATAAAGTTGATTTTAAGAACTACAAAAGGCATAACACAGTCTATGGATTAGCGTTCAGGCCATAGGTACACTTATTGCTTGATCCTTCATATACGTATTGTGAATAATAGGTCGTAATGGGATAATGGGGCTGACATTGTCTCTATAGTAGGGAAGACGTAAAATTGGTAAGCAACCCAATAGTAAGCCTACCATAGCAATGGTGCCAGTGTGTGCAGTGGTTGTACACTCAGGATATGGTAGGTTGATTGTAGTCCTGCTGAATGCTGAATGTGCAGGCTAATAATATAAATATGGTTGAACGACTTTAGTGCTAATCTTGCTATATATATATATATATATATATATATATATATACGGGATCAGGAGAAAACGATTTGAAGTTTAAGAACGGATCTTGGCCCAACACCTGGCAGAGGCGCTCTAAATGATACGTTGGGTACGATTGTCATTTTTCGACCCCGCTCAATAGATGGCGTTATCATTATTCAAATTATGGAGTTTAATAAGAACAAGTAGATGTAATATTCAAAACAATTTTTTCGGCGTTTTCCTTATCTAGAACTTATTATTTTTGGAGTTTGGCGTTTGTGTCATCTTGGCGTTTTACAAGCCCTTTTGCAGAAGAATAATGTATTTCTTAACCAGAAAATTAGATAATAAACACTAGAAAAAAATAAAAGCGTAAAAACAATTAAATTAAAAATCCGAATGCAATTTCTTCCCCAAATCTTCACTGTTATCGGTCTCTTTCTTCTTTTGAAACTACAAGAACTGTCACAAATTTATGGCGTTTTGGGTTCGACGCGTTTTGATTTGTTGTTCGTTGTGTGAAGTGGCTTTTGTGGATGTTGGAGACATAGATTGACGTCGTGTGGGTGGATGCTATTTGCTCCTCATCTTCATCCTCATTATGGAGTCAAAGTAGCATTTGCACTGGTATCCGCCTCCTTCTTCCCATGCAAATATTCATCAAGAAGAAAACACACAAAATGACATATGTCTGTCATCTGTCTCTTTCTCTTGAAGATATGTCCATTTCATTCAGTAAAAGCTTATTGAGTCATCTCCCTCACCTAAGAATCCATTCACCGAATTGTCATTGAAAATAATACTGAATATCCAAGAGAAGTTGGTTGCCATCTCTGACTTTTTTAACCTTTCTGGCTTTTTTTACGGTGAATGGTATTTAGGAAACATGGCGTTTATTCTATGGTGTGATCAACATAAGGTGCTGAGACATTTCTCTTTATAGGACATATTTGGCGGTAGTTGTGGCGGGATATTTTTATAATTAATGCAATTAATAAGTATCTGTCGTTTCAGGTTCACTGTTTTTGTTCAACCTTATCTGTTAAGTATGGAACACCCCCATCTTTCTCGTTTGGTATTGTATAATTAATGGCGTTTTGACACGTAAAGATGTTAAAATATAGGAACTAAAACTCAGAAAAAAACTACCTAGGAAAAATATGTTTTTATATTTTAGTGGGGGTTTTCTATATTTGTAGTGGGTGTTTTACCTTTTTGATGGCATTTTTTACGTAAGAAATTATGTTTTGGCGCCAAAAACAATAGCAGGATGCAGACCTATATTTTTTTGATGTGTCTTTTTTTGTCGTTTTGATGTAGGATGCAGACCTATAATGCGTCAGGTAATTATGGTGTTTAGAAAATATAAAAAAGTTGACTTTTTTATGTGTCATTGTGTGGTTTTCAATATAATAATTGTTAGTAATCAAGTATCCGTCGTCTCAGTTACAACTTGTAGTTACTGTTTGTTCAGTCTGTTTAGGGCTGTAAAACTTCCCACCCCTTTAAGTTTGCCGTTTTTTATTTAATGGCGTTTTATAGATGTAAACTAAAACTTTTAGTGCGGTAATGCATGCCTTTTGTGTTTTATTCACCTGTACTTTTGAATTTTGCGTTTTGTTGTTTGCCGTTTTTTGGCATTTTGGTGTTTCTATAAGTAATCTTTGAGAAGTTCTTTAGTAGATGAGAAGTAGCTAACAAGCCACAGAAAATGACACAAAAAAAATTAGGAAAGAAGGAGAAAACTAAAAATGCTAAACAAATTCCTTTTTCCCAATCTTCACTGCTATCAGTCTCTTCTTCTTCACTGCTATCAAATTTCCTTTCCAAATCTTCATTGCTATCAGCCCCTTCTTCTCGAACTTCAGCCCCTACACAGATGAAACGTCAAGCTCTACATGAAGCTGACCGATCCGTTATACGGTGTTTTGGTTTTGTGATGATATGTTGTTGTTGGGTTGTTTTGGGGTGGTTCTTTTGGATGTCGTAGACATAGACCGATGCCGTATTTTGTCGATGCTATTATTGGGGTGTAATTATGAGTGGGGTTTTCGCTTGATGTCCAAGATAGCATTCACACATGCGCTTATCCTCATCCTCAACCCACTCTACATCTTGTAACAATGCACTCCAAAATAGCATTGACACTGATATCGGTCTCTTCTTCTCATCCAAACCTTCCTCAGGGAAAGAGCATACAAAGCGCATCCTGGGTTTTTCGAATAACTTAAACGCGACACTTGTCGAATAAAGTATATGCTAAGTATTAAACGTGTACGAGTTAATGAATACGTGATATGTGTGATTGTTTTAGTTATAAAATAAGTATGGTAAATATGTACACAAACCAAACCAACCCAAGTCCTTGGCCGCGAGATTTAAACCTTAAACCTCAAGCCATTCTCGGCCAAGTGCAAACCAAACCAAACCAACCCAAACATATCTCGGTCGCAAGATCAAACCCAAACCGACCCACCCTAGTTCCTCGGCCACGAATTCAAATCCAAACCGTAACCCTTATCCCTTTTTGCGCCTATATATACAAACCCCATGCATGTTTCATTGACAACACAAAACCCTAAGGAGAAAGAAGCCGACGGCAGCCTCTTCCTTCTTCAGATCGATCGAGATCAGCCTCTTGTTCACCTTCTCAATCGCAAACAAACAGCCCTACACTTCCTTCGATCGCGGCAGTTTTCGCTGATCACTTTCCCGATCGCAACTTTCATCACATCCGAATCAATCCTGTCCAAGTCTCGGCCTATTTACCTAGTTATTAAAGGTTAGAATTCAGCATATGTTACAAGATCATATTCGGTTACATGTGTCTTGATTGTTGTTGTTTTTCCGGATTGAATGATTGCATGAAACGATTGTGTTGTTTTCGGACTATATATGTTTGAATCGGCTGATGTATCATTGTTACAAGTATGATTGTTTTCGGAACTTATAAGTTTGCCAAGTATGTTTGAATGAAAAGTTAGGCTAGCCGATTTGTTAATGATGTTTACATTGGATGGTTGTTTGAAAATCTGAAATCATAAGCTTTGTTTGTTCATAAAAACTAGAGTTATGAACTAGGGTTTTGCATAGATATGTTATTAGTATTGATCCATGACTAGGAAACCGGTTCATGATCGCCTAGGTTAATAATAGGAACGGTTTATGATAATGATATGCTGAAACAGTTTGCTGAGTAATAGTTACAGCCGACTTCATCTGGCTGTAACTCGGTCATTAGTTGTCGAAAAACGGATTTTCTGATGTCTAGAACGTAGAGATTTGAATAACGAATCTAATGGCGCTGGATTCATAATTTTCTGAAGTCGTTTGATATTTTTAAAGGGCCAAATAAGTTCAGTAACTAAAGCTGTGAAAATCCTGAAATTTTGTTAGTTGTTTATCGAGTTGGATTTTAAAATCAGTAGGGAATTGAGTCATGAATTTTGTACAGCAACTAGTTATGGAAATTTCCGGGCAACTCCAACTGGAATTTTGTTAATTGGACGATCAGTGATTTTTAAATAAATTCTTCCGTAGACTGCAGTCAGGAAGCGATAAATCTGACTGCAGCCTAGTATATTAATATTTATGGTTAAATGGTAAATATTTAGGACTTGGAAAATTTATATAAATTTCTACAGTATAAATGTCACCTACTGTAAAAATATTGGAATTTTTGGGACGATGGAACTATTTTATAAAAATCTTAGAAAACAGCTGAATTATGAGTATTAAGCTGAAAATTGATAACTTGTGATTGTGTGCACCAAAGTGTTGCATGGATTGAATTATGTTCATGATAAACTGTTTTGATTACTATGTTCACGTGAGTATACTTGCATGCATGTTTGAGTGTTAGATATGTTGTTTGTGTGTATCACTTTGTGCGTAAATTAAGTGTAGAATTTGTATTGGTGTGATCACACACTGACTTGAAATCAATTGGTTTGTTAGGACGCGATTAGGAGTCCCATCCTTTACAACTTCTTTGCTACACTAACCGAGCAAATAAAGGTGAGTTCACAGCCCCTAACTTTATCCGGTTTTTAAACAACAGGGGGAGAAACATGTATACACTCTTCAAACTCAATCTCTTTACGTTATACGAAATTAACGTCACATAACTATTCGGTAACTAAGTTGATGTTAATGTAATGTTATGGTCACTAAGCAGCTTTATCACTTAAGTCCTCGTCAATCTCTCGGATCGTTAGTATTGGGTTTAATAGCGGGGGAATTATAAGTAGTACTACTGGGCCCGACAAGCCCCATCCGAGCTAGTCGCGCTAGCCGACCGGGTATGGTCAACGGGTGAATAATTTGGCCTAACTTCGCCATGGTCAGTGATAGGCCTGGCAACACGGAGGCACAACAGTCAGCTTCGATCGCGAACTCTTACGTGACATAACTTTAGGCTAGCTACCTATATATGTTAACATTGAACTTAATTACGAAACAACTATATTATCCCGGGTTGAGGATAATGGGAACAACAACTTATTATTCCTGAAGGGAATAATGGAAACAACAACTATATTATCCTGGGTTGAGGATAATGGAAGCGACAACTTATTATTCCGGGATTGGAATAATGGAACCAACACGTTATCCCGGGTTAGGGATAACGGGGAAAACAAACTATAACCGAACAAACGAATTTATAAAAACCTGTGAACTCACTCATCTTTAATGTTGACACTTGTTTCTTTACATGTTTCTCAGGATGCTAGGAGCTCTAGGTGCACGCACATGCATTGAACAAGACATCTTTTATCGAGTCTTATTTATAAATATTGTTTTGGGGTTTTTCATTTGTTTTGGCGTTTGTGTTGGCGCCCGCTTCATTACTTATTTATGTTTCCGCTCAACTTTAAAAACTGATGCTTCCACTAAATATTGGTAACTAATCAAGACAATATAAAATCTATGACAAATGATTTTTGAAAACGTATTATCAAATCATATAGAGTCGTTCGACGTACTAGTGTTTCAGATTCTGGTTTGTTCACACGCCTCGCGGTAAAACTCCGCAAGTGGAAATTGAGGGTGTGACAGACAGATCATTGTCGCTATACCGTTATCTTGAAGATTTGTCTATCTCATTCAGCAAACGTTTATGGGTGTGAGCATGAGAACATGGCGTTTTTTTAAGTAAAATGGAATGCCAAATGACCATGGCGTGTTAAGTGAATGGTTTTGCCAAGAGAAATATGGCTTTTTGTGTTTTTAGGTGTGACCAATTTGGTTTTGAGATAATTATTTATATAAGAGTTTTTTGTCGCGTAGTTTTTTGCGGGATTTTACTTTAATAAATGGTAGCAGTAAAGTATCTGTCTATTCAGTTACTGTTTGGAGTTACTGTTTGTTCAGCTTTTATACGTTGAGACTGTGACACGTCTCATCTTTCATGTTTTGGCGTTTTTGTATCTGGCGTTTTAATAAATGATGGTAATAAAGTATCTGGCGTTTCACTGATAAGGATTATAGAACTCACTAATTAACTTTTTTGCAATTGTGGCGTTTTGGCGTTTATAGATAACTGGAAGAAACAATATTTTTATTATTTAAAAAGTAGTTAGCAAAAACAGAAAAAATTAGCCTACAAGATCAAAAAAATTTAAAACTCTTGGTCAGAAGAGATTTTGTCTGAGAAGTATCCACCACTCCTTTCGTCTTCTTCTTTGGAATCTTCATCCAGTTTCTCATCCAAGTAATCACTTTCGCTTTCATTGGCGTTTTGTTCTTGAAGATTTTGAAGCCTCCATTTGACCATTTCATGATGCAACTCCAATTTTGGATTCATGTCCGTGTTCAAACAAGTTGCGTTGTGTAACTCCTCCATGAAACCACGTCCCTGCTTGGTCATGATGTTTTGAAGCATGTAATTTTCCTGCTCTCCGTTGTCACATATAACAGTGACCATGTCAGTGTCATCATCAAAACGCCATGATCTGATGACTGGGTCCATTGTTGCATTTGCGTTGTTTGTTCCAAATTTTCTAGTTAGTCTTCTTATACCGTATGTATTTTATCACAGTGGTTATCTAGAGGGATGCAAAGTGCTAAGATCCCTCTTTGTACTTCTTCCTCCAGGTTCAAGATGGCTCTGATTGTTTTAACATACACTCTTCTTCTGTTGTCAAAACGGATCACGAATCTTCTCGTTTTGAGTGTGTATCTCCATGAAACGATGGCTGTCATTTTTTCTTTCCCGTCAGATTTTTGGCGTTTTGGCTATCAATGGCGTTTTAGTATAACTAATATTGTTTTACAGTGATAATTGAGTTGATTATAACGTTTGTTTATATAATGATGGTTTAGCGCGTATTTTAGGAGGGGATTTTTTTGTAATAAATGTTAATAATTAACTTTCAGTTACATTTTAGTTCAAAACAAATATCTGCAACGCGTTTTATCATTAATGGCATTTTAAGTACATACGTCGTTTCATATGCAAGGGAGCGGTGTGTAATAGATGGCGTTTTGTCATTAATGTGGTGTTTTGTTTAATAACAGTGGAAAGACCCTATTACCCTTAATGAAGCACGTCCAAGTAATAAAGTTGATGTTATTTACGAAAACACCACCGCGAATCTTAATCAATTGATTGTTTTGATCCAACGGCTGATGGCCGTTCTCAGCGTTTTCACACTTCTCACCGTTTTCTCCAAATCCCACCCCTATATATATATACATATATATGTGTATATATATATATGTATATATATATATATATGTGTATATATATATGTGTGTGTGTGTGTGTGTCTATTAACTTCATTCGCTAGCTTATTACTTATGTATTATTTTCAAAACATTTTCAGGTAATCATGAATGATTTTGAATAGTAGGGTTATGTGCCAAAAAGATTATGACTCCCTAGACACAGATAAACCTTGTGGCAGAATTTTGTAAATTGTCAATAGACAAAATAGTAATTACCATTTTGTAGTGAAACGTCTTGTACAAACAAGTGGTTTTAATTCCCTGTTTATGAACGTATATTTTTTATTCAACTTAGGAGTTATTTAAATATCAAAATAAATACACCTGTGTATTTATAAAAAGGTACCAATCGATGGGTCTCATGCTTAGGGTGTCAAAAAACGAGGATGCGATAATAACATCTACATTTGTATGGAATATATAAATTAAATAAAAAAATTATGTATCATTGTGTAACACCGACATGCTCGAGCTATAATGTTGTATAATATTACATGTCCAAGAATAATGTGAGGGACTTTAGATTGGGTTTTAGTTGTACATACGAGATAGCGAAACAAGAAAGATCAAATGCGTCGAAAAGGCCAAACTCACAGTAGGGGCAAGCATTTTAATGCTTGCCGCCGTTAGAGGCCATTCCACTTGGGGTTTTCGACCTTAAACATTAGGGAGAGAGAGAGACAAAGTGATTTTGTTGACCGGGCCTTTCATAGAGGTATTCCTCGCAACGTTGTTATGTTTTGATGCATGATTGATCCTTGGATCATCCTAATTTATGAGTTTAATGTTAACGTTTCGCAAGAATTCAAGATTCCGCAAGCTAAGAGATACCGATGATTCTATTCGCATGAGTTCTTCCTATTAAAGGTAAACCCTAACCCTGATTCTTGTTAATTTTTTCTTTGGGGGTGGTTAGGAACCGAATCCTAATCAAGATTGGCTAGGGTTGCCGTGTTGTGACACATGACAATTAATTGCGTTAATCTGTACATCTAGTTAATCGTGTTATGCATTAATTGCATACAATTAGACTTAATCATGATTAAATTGAGTCTATGGAAGTCTAATAAGTCCATATAAATGCATTCGTTTGTATTAGATAAATAATAGGCATTGTCCTATCGCATAGCGATATTAATATCCAAAACGAAAGTTAGTGATCACCCAGTGAGTTTTAGTAACTGTAAATGATCCAATATGTCTAGAACATTAAATTATTGGCATTATTATGCGATTCAGTGATGTGGAAACCCATAAATTGATAAATAAATGTTTTATTACCCGGTTTCGTGTTTTCTTGTTAGTTGTTTCACTAATTAACTTTTCTGCACCCAAATAAATATTAGGCTATGTGTAATTATTTAATTACCAAATTCAAATATATAAATTCATATATATTGCTTAAAACAACATAACACACATTAATTAAGCCTAAAAACACCCTAAATGCATCCTGGTCACCTAGAAGTAGAAATACACTCCAACTAACTAGAGGACAAGAGACACATTATTACTAGCCCTGCCTCATGTTTTTAGCTGTGAAGAACATGCCCCGCCCCAGATAGTTCTTGCCTTTTTCTTGTGGAGACTTCTTGCATACCTTAAGAACTTGTATGGTCATTATTAAGTATGGAAGACTTGTTATAACTCTTGTATACCTTGTATTTATTCATGAACTTGAATCACAAACACAAAACCTTCATTCTCTCACTAAAACTCATGACCAAAAACCCTCTCTTTCACCTTTCTTTTTGTTATTCTAAATCATAAAATCCAAGTATCATTCTACTAGTTTTGAGTGTTATAAATGGCCAGGAGCAAAACATGGAGCGTACACCTCAAAACCCAAGTCAAAAACCTTCATAAATTCTTTTTCATCTTCCCTAGCCTAGTGCTAGTGTAATCTTTTCATCTCTTTTTGTTATTTCATGTGTATTTATAAAAGTGCAAGATGAATCACCTAATGAGATGTTTTAAAATAGTTTTCTAAAACAAATTAATTAATGGATGAAATGGGTTTAAAAACGAAGTATTATATATATATATATATATATGTGTATGGCCATATATGTATGGCCATTATATGTATGAGTGTGGGTGTGTATGTTTTGTAACTTGAAAGTTTGATTACAATAATAGTTTGATAATTTCTTTGATGAAATGGTTATGGGTATTGCTTGGGTGATCATATGTTAGTTGATATTCTTTGAAAAATGAAAATATACATGTGTGTATATGTATGGATATGTATGCATGATGGGTGGAAATTGTTGAAATTGGAAAGTTGATGAATTCTTAATATACATGGATGAATTTTTGATTTTGTTATGTTGATGGATGAACTTGGTGAAAATGTTTGATGATGATCTTAATGAAAATGGACTTGATAATGTGATTAGATTGTTGAAATTGTATGAGAATAGATCATGATATGTTTGTGTGATGAATTTGGTGAATTTTGGTTTGATATTATAAAAGTGTTCAAAACAAATTATGAATTATTTCTCCTTAAAGAGGCAGGTGAAATATGGCAATGCTAGTATGATAAGGTATGTGAAAATGCTTGAAGAGTGCTTCGTTTGGTGAATTCTTGCATGATGATATTTTTATGGTTCAACACAAATTATAAACAACTCCAAATGATTATTTTAATCACATAAAATGATGAATATAATAACACATGATATGTGGTAAAGTTGATGTGTTTAAGTAGGTGAAAATGCTTGAAATAAGCTAAGTTTGGTGAATACTTGTGTGATATTATTTTTATGGTTCAAAATAGAATACACAACTCAAAATGGTTATTTTGATTACATAGAGTGCTCAAAATGGTTATTTTGATTACATAGAGTGGTGGATATGATAACACCTTTAAAATGGCAAAGTTGATAAGTTCATGTCCTTTATCACTGAGCGGTCATTTAGGGGCCTTAGCTGGTGATCCGGGCTGTTTCCCTCTCGACGATGAAGCTTATCCCCCATCGTCTCACTGGCCGACCTTGACCCCTGTTATTTTGAGGTCATATCTAGTATTCAGAGTTTGCCTCGATTTGGTACCGCTCTCGCGGCACATTCTAGCTTCATCCTTGGTTTTCAAAGAAAGGAACTGACAGAAGAGAAAGGTAAGATAATTCTTTCTGGCCTTAACTGAAAGCGGGGGAGGCCCAGGTCTACATACAGGTCTTGGATCAATAGAATCCTCCAATTGCTAGGGAAAGAATAATGTGAAATTGCATGAACTGTGCTAGCTTTGTTGATTCTATGACATGATTATGTTACGTGATGATATTGAGATAAATGGATATATTATGGTATTAAAATAAGACTTGGTGATTTAGTGTCCAAAAACATTATTTTCGACTTTTCGTACACTAAAAATTCTAACGTATAAGTATAGTTTATTAAAAAAATCTATTATTTTACGTGAAAAACGGTATTTTCATCAAAATCCATGTTTTTCATGTAATTTAATATATTCTGGACTTAGGACATATTTATATATAACGTTTTAAATCATAAAACCTGAAAAGTCGAATAAACGAATATTTAGTAAGTTTACTTAAATACGATAATATTATGGACATTTATATAATTTTATACATTCTGGACTTAAAACATATTAGGTAAATTGTTGTTTTGGTGACTGTGGTTTATAGCGCATTACTATATTTTCAAAATATAAAAATCTTGCAAATTGCACACCAACGTTCCAATTTATTATGATTTCAGTCCCACAAAACTAACTCCATTCACTTTGTTGTTAACTTCATGTCCCATGCCAAGCATGTGATTGATAATTTGATAATTACCCATTACTATTGAAGGAAAAAAATACTTTTCTGTAATCCTCGTCTGTACTGAGAATTATGAATTCTGACAAACACAAAGGAATGAAAGATATATCATATCACTAATCAGCATCCATTTCTTCCAATGCTTCTTTAGTTGCAACTTTCACTTCCTCCAAAATTGCTTCTAGGACCTAAATAGAATAAAAGTGTAACATCCGCCATAATGGATGTCCGAAACCCGACCGGATTGCAAAATCGGCCTTTCTTTTAAACTAAATAACAATAAGAATTATTAAACTTTTTATTGTTTTATTAATTAATAATCGTCATGTATCGCATTGGGTTATAAATGGAATAAAAATGTGGAATTTATAAATATTTTCAGTTATATCTGTTAGTTTTGTATAAAGGAAACATTATCTAAGATAACTATGTTAGTTAATAGAAGTCATGAGTTAAGGGTTTGTTTTGTAAATACTGGAAACTATTAAATAAAACAAGCTAGCTAACTAGGTTAGTTAGTTAGTTTTGTAAAAGAAATATACCAACTAAATTAGTATTAGAAGTTAGTTCGGTTAGTTTTTACATAAATAATAGTTAGCTAGGTTATATATATATGTTAAAACAAGTTAGAACATATTATAAACATTAGGGGCTTAGTTGTAATTTTTAAAGTTATTTGATAAGAAAGTACATAAAAACAGTGTGAAGTGAGACTCGAACCTGAGTCCACACCACTCAACAAACGTTACTCACACCAGTTGGGCTGCAAAGCCACTGGTGTTTACTTTTGTTTTCTTTATCATTTATACACATATTAGCAGAACCTTTCACTTAAAAAAAGAACGACCGGGCCGGGTTTCGAACGCGAAAACCTTCGTTCTGTAAACAACACACACACCAGTGGACTAAGTCCACTAAGGTGTTGGATTAACAGTTCGGATTTTATAAAACCCAACCCAGAACCCGCCTGAAACCCTTCCTCTTCCTCGCGAATCAGACGAACGTTAACCCCAAAAGCGATTTTTCGCGTCTCATCAGCTTCCAGCGCTCTTATTTAACATGGAATTAAAGAAAAATCAAATGTGTACCCTCAAATCGTTTCATATCTTGCAAAAACCGATCATTTAATCACAAAATCAAGTCACCATTAAAGCTTAACATGATCTTGAATTAGGTTTTACACAATACGTAAAATTGACATCCAAAACTCTTATCATATGTTCTATTGTTCAAACCATGCAAAACCCCAGTGAGATTTCTCCATTTTATCCACTATATCTCGCGAATTTGATCAAAGAAGATTCTAGGGCTTGTAACTTGTCCGGACGATATCTCCTTCAATTCGTATCTAAATCAGGTGATTCCAAAGCCTAATACTATCTATTTTTCATTCTCTACAAAAACCTTCTATCTATTTGAGTGATAGAAGGCTGATTTATCCGAATTTAATTTTAGTTGATATTAGGGTTCTTCGTTCATGCAATTTGGGGCTTTAGGTTTAAACTTTTGTTTTGATGAAACTGAGGTAGAATACTGCTATGCATCATCTATGAATAACTTGGGTAATTTTTGGGAATTTTTAGACATTATTGGGATTTCTTATGAATTATATGTCAATATCATTTATTAAATCAATAAAACATACAAAAATTATAGAAATCAAATTCCATAAATAGTGCCCCTGATTTTTATAAATTGTACAAATGTTATGGAACCTCTATAAAAATCTTCTATAATTTTTGATCTATAAATTTAAATTGGATTTATTATGGTTTATATATATATTCTAATCACTTAAAAACACCAAATTATCAAGAATAGATTTTATAAATATTTTTATTAATTCTTACTGATTATGTAATTGTTATTGAACTTCTATAGATTATTTTTATATTTTTTGGTAACTATTATGCAATTAAAGAATTGGTGAAATTGTTATACAAATAATTCTTACTATAAAATTATTACTTTTAAAATAAAATATGTAATAATCATTAAATCTATTATATATGATAATTAGATGAGTTTGATGAACTTATTTAGTTATTGGCTTTATCAAGTATTTGAAAACCATTAAAATGGTAATTTTATGATTTTGTCATTTTAATAAATTCTGGATTCATATCACTATGAATTTGGTTACTTTTGTTGAATAAATATAATTTGATATAATTCTAAGTTCCCAAATAGGAGAACCCAATTTCCTAAAATCAATAGGATATCTTCTCGTTTAGTGTTTCGCTTATTCACTTTATGGTTATTATTTAGATATAAACCATTCATTTTCGTGCGGTGCATTCTCGTGGATCAATTCTTTTCAACGAGTGAGTAGATTCGATTCTTTTTCCCTTTTTGTCATTAACTCTTTTTGGGGTGTATCTCATGCTTGATTTCAAATTTATTATTTAAATTAATAACATGCTTTTCGATGTGTTTCTATGTGTCACTTGTTGCTGAATTCTATTGTTTCTCTATACGTGCATCTATGTGTTACTCGCTTTGTGTCACAGGTTTCGCGTGGATCAACTTGGCTGACCGGTTCCCCACGGCCATGGGTCGAACTCGGTATCGCCATCATTGTTTCGCAGATTCGCCTTTCGGGGCTTGAATCTCTATGTGTCTATGGTTACTAATATCGTTATGTTTGTGTTGCTTATGAGATATGTGTTGAATTCTTGTTATATTGAAAGACATAGTTTCACATTTGGTAATGCATGTTATAAAATAAGGTTTTCTAAATATAATAAAACAAAAACGTTTTTAAATAAAAACCGAATCTATTCACCAACATGTTTGTTGACCCAAAACTCTTTTACGCATGATACAGGTACACAAGGGTGGGCGAATTTCGGGTTGAAGACATGTAGGATTGCCTTTGTAATAAACTGGCTATGATATGTTGTTTTTTATAAGTTGATTTTGTAACTTGGTATTAACATTTGAATTCTATGTTTTGTATGTTAAGTTTAATATTGATGCTTTAAATACTTCAACTTATAATAGTGTCAAAAGCTATGGGCAATCAGTCTGTCCCATCCCATTCCGCTGCGAGTCGGGGTGAGACAGATTGGTATCCGAGCCAATGACTATAGGGAACTAGGTTTAGGTTATTAGACCCTTAGACTTAGACTATAGTTGATTAGGTGCCTTATGTGCTTAATTGTTTGATTGCCTTTGATAAAAAAGTATATATTTAAAGTACCTATGATTTAAATTTTCTAATGTCACACACATATGCATGTATTATATGCCTTAAATGACAGTATGTGATTTATTATTAAACCATAGTTTATTATTTCTTTTTCCATATCATGTCGCTCAAACTTTATACTACATACGAAAAAAAAATTCGATATTCTAACTCCTATCCTATATATCTAAAGTCTTGAATCTATTTGTTTCTCTTAGTGCATTTCAATTATTCATGGGTTTGGTTTTATTTTTGAGTTTGGTTTCATTTCATTTTTGAGTTTCATATTTTAAATTGAGATTTCACTCTCGTCAAAGTGAGTTCTGGTGACAGACATGTAGTAACTGGAAGGGTTACGTATTGGTAGTCGAGACGTCTTGTCTAGGTTGGCGTTCGTATAAATCCAATTAGTGGACCAGTTTGCCTACCCGGGGACTATTGACTATCGATGAGAGTACCGATACCTATCAGGCCAAAGCATGTCCACCAAAGGTCATGTGAACTAACAACACTTTGATATGTCAAACGTGTCCGTGTTAATTCATGGATACTATCCTAAACATCATTTTACAACACCCCAAACTCGAGTCATTTATTTATTCGCGATTTTCTTCGGGTTAAGTCGTACGTCAATGGGTAGACATATGAGGAGCATGCGAAAGCTCGGTAATTCGGGTGCACACTAATTACGAAAGTGATGCACGGAAGTCATACTAAACCCTATGATGTGCCAAACCTATGATTTTCAATATTTTATGATGAAGGATTATTTTATCAAAAGTTTTATTATTTTATCATATTCCAAGTGGTTACAATATTGTTTCGTATATAAACCACCAGAATAAATCCTTAATATTCCACGAGATTTTAATAATTACAAACAAATCACCCTATCTTTTGTGCCTTGTCGAAGGGCTCGACGTTTGCTACCCTTTGATACTCCATAATATTTTCATGTGATTTGTATTCTTGAATCATGGGACTTTCCCTAACTTCCATGATTTCACAAATCCGTGACTCCCCCATTTGAGCAACCAGACACCCACCTTATGATTTGACCGTATGTCTAACCAGCACTCCATCGATGGATCAATCGACCGTACCGTATAACACCCAACTCGTTCCTTACGAGAGAGCCGTTCAAGCCAGTCCAGAGAACCACGATAACTAGAAGGCATGCGAACGAGCACTCATCCAGTTCCAAGACAACTAGGATGTGGTCAGCTGCACGACAACATTTTTTGCGATGAGTCTACTTTGAATAAAACGTTTTGAGTTTTCTTTGAACTAATGTAATCAAATAAAGAATGTTTTGAATTTTCGAACACAAGTGTAATGATGTGATTTTTGGGTAATACATTTAAAATTTGGAATATTGGATTTTAATAATCCCAACTATTTGCCGTTGGCCGCCAACAGTCCCAACTGCAAAAATAACCACTGAAAATCCCAACTATTGACATATTGGCCACCAATAGACCCTGACTAACAGAACCCTAACGCCGTTAGTCTTCGGTCGCTGGAAAACCGTTTTTAGCCAGAAAAAGGTTTTTGAAGGTCCGATATAAGGTTACAAAGAGGTTTGGGACGAATATGTTAAGTTTTCCGGCCACAAAGTTGAGTTTTCAGGCCAAAAAGAAGTTTTCCGGCGACTTTAATAATTGAGGCTTTCACTAGAAAAAGGTTCCTAAAGGTCCGTAATAAGGTTACAAGGGGGTTTGGGACGAAAATGTTTAATTTTGGGGCCAAAAATGAGTTTTTCCGGCCAAAAACGTTTTTACGGCGGCCGGAGACTAACGACAGGGTTCATTGGAGGCCAATATGTTAATAGTTGGGACCGCCAGTGGTTATTTTTAAAGTTGGGACTGTTGGCGGCCGACGACGAATAGTTGAGATTATTAAAATCCAATATTCCTTAAAATTTAAACGAGTCTTCCATTTCAACTTGAACGTCACAACCTTAATCACTTTTCGTAACCTGTGTTCAGAGTTCGGAAAATTCAAGTTGCGGGCACATGGTGGCGATAAAACTTTTATGACCTCAAAATTTGATTTTATAAAAGTAATTAAAAAAATATTTTTAGTAAAATTTTCTACTTCAATTCAAAAATATTTTTTCTGAAAGTTAACGAAAGTATTTTAAATAAAACAAAGGAGATTTCAAAATACTAATGTTATACACTTGGTAAAGTGTAAACATAGTTAAGTATATAAACCACAATAAATGTGAGTTGATTAACGAAGTTATGCTTAATATCGTTTAATAAATAAAAAGATCTTAGTAAATCAGAATTTCCCCTAATCATCCTTCGTCACTCGACACGCATCTTCAGATTGCCGATCCAAGAGCATACGAGTTGATTCCCCAAATTTATTTTAGGACCCCTACGTTCATCTGAATTGTAATTGTCGCCTGGCTGGTGGAAGTCAGGATCCCTGCTGCTATTCATTGCTACCCCCACTTCGTATCCTTCGACTTCACGTTTGGTTTTCCCTCATTATCAACTCTACATGCTACCCCCACTTCGTATCCTTGGCGTTCACACTAACGTCAACCGATACAATTATTAACTCTTAACCAATACCGTTGATTGCTTGTGTCGTTGTCACTCTTTCAACGTTACTATTTTATAATGTATCGTCGTTTTCATCTCTTATTCTGACGTTTTATACTATCACTATTCTATTTGCCATTGTTGGTTTGTTTTGTTATACATTTATGTTAAGTTTTATTGTTAGTTCATGTTGTTGTATTTTCACATCATCACTCTGTAACACCCCAAAAATGTCGCAATGTAAATACAAACGTAATGGTGACGGAAGTTAGTGCCCATAAATATCTTAGTGGACGATGCATCGTTAATTTTGGACATATAACTTAATTAAAACATAGTTTTAAAAGTTTAAACATAAACCACAACCATAACGTAGTTAAGTAGTCTTGATCCTTATGGATCTTAATACAATCGGTCCCAAATAAGTTTTAAAAGTTGTCCAAGTTTATTATTAAACAAAATATGCATCACAACCACAAGACACGCCAAAGATTCCCCGAAGCCGAACTCATGTACCTGAAGAACACATTAAAATCAAGTGTCAATACAAAGGAGGGTGCGGTCACGTATTCAAATTTAAAACAATTTGATCCAATGAAAACTTTCAAATTGTGTGTTTAACTACTAAAACATCCATATAATATTATTAAAGCCACTTTCATTTCCTTATAAAAATTCAAGGGTCAGCCATCGCAAGCGTTTTCATAAAACCTTCGATGCACAACATCTTCCCAAGTTTTCCATATTAAATTGATAGCATCAAGTGTTAAGACTCGTATGTTTGCAAGACAATACGAACTATATATTAACCATAAGTACATAATCAACGCTAGACAATAACAGAACATAAATTCGTCGTTTGACTTGACTCGAAGCTACCGGTCACCACGGGGTGGTCAACCCGATAGATCTATCAACAATTCCACGCATATCGATATTAATGATTATCTGGCTAATTTCGCGCTATGTGCCCGCAATGGGTCACTCAAGGTGCCAACCTTATGAACGATATATATATATCCTACTAAAATGATAAATTTAATATATAACGAGTTGTACGAATTTCCCCGAAGTCCCCACCGAAACGTAAACCATACCCGGTACTTACTCTCTTGAGACCGAGCGAAATTGTCACAACTTTTAGACCTAAGCAATTTTAAATTTACACGGTCGTATTCTCTTAAACACCGTAATAACACCCGTTTCTTCCCGAAACATATATTCACATTTATCCAAAATTTGTTTCTCCCCGAAACATATTTATATCAAAACCGTATATTTTCCATGAAAATATATCCATAGTTTAATCAAAGGTATATTTTATACAAAAGTGTATACTTATCCTTTTAAGGTGTGTTCTTCCCCCAAAACAGTTATAAAAACAGTAAAAAGAGGGTTTAGTGACACTCACCTTTGGGTGTGTATCGCGCAATCCCACAATTGTTTCTACACATCCTAATATACGTAGGAACGATTTATCAAACAATATATCTCAATATTCCTAAGTTTCTCCAAATATTAGAATTTTCACATAACTTTGAGATTTTCTCGAAAAGTTATTATTTTTTATTATGTTGGCACTTTAATATATATACGAGTTCACACACAGATATATATATATATATATATATATATATATATTTCTAAGATTTTGCGACTTGAACGATTTTATTGGTGACCCTTAATATGTTATATCCGTTAACACTCCCATTTATACGTACTATATATTTACGATTTGAGCTTCGTAATATATATACATAAACGTACACAAATATTTAATATCGTAACACGCGTAAACTCGTTAACTTATACATTTTATCATTTTTAAAGCATGTATACATGACATAACTTATTAAGTTTACCTATTTATCAATTTTCATGCTCGACAAATAAGTTACACATTTAACGCAATTTCACCGATTTTACCGCTTTAAACACACAAGTGTACATGCATAGTCTAAATTCCCGCTATCATGTCAAAACTTAACATATTATCATATATACATATTTAAATCACATAACACATTTTAACACATAAGGTTCATCCATGAACAATCCATTCTAGTGTACATTGAAAATGCATATTTTAGTAATTCGGTAACGTTTTCGGGCGTCGAAAGTCACGTATGACTAACCAAACACCAAGTAAACTTAATATAAGTTAAAATACTTATATTTATATCAAAAATATCAGTTTACTTACTGATCTAAAACAGTTTCGTAAAAATCTCTTACAAAGGCGATTTTTACCGTTTTTATCACATAGTTTTGCATCAAATGTTACCATAACCATCCCAAATCTAAACGAGTTGATATTTTAACATAACACATGTTATTTACTGATTAAAATGATGGTTATATTCAGATTATTGCAGTTTTTGTGTAAGTCATACAAATCATGCGATTTAACGTATTTTACAACTCTTTAAGCACATTGTACTACATGCAAAGCTAGTAAACTTTATGACAAGTTTCATACCACTTTATTACATCAAATAACCTTATTTTTATGGTTTATAATCTGATCTAAAACCATTTTCATTATATCATAAATTAATCATCATTTCATGACCATTTCAACTACATGTATGCTCATATGAAGCACATAATGCAACCATATCATATCATCATCAACATGCATGAACTCAAATACATCCAACATTCATTTATTTCATGTTCACCCATTCAAGAACATCATCATCATAATATGATCATCATCCAATCAAATGCAAGAATCTTGTTTCTACACATTTATGTATTAACATCAAATATATATATATATATATATACATATATATATGTGAAAAAATTGGTCTGGTCGCCGCAAAGCATGGACGAACCACTAGGGGATTGATAAACTAACAGAAAACGAGTTCTGCATTATAAATTTGTCACCGCCGCTGGCAGGAACCCGCGCGATGCAGCGGCGGTGACAAATTTATAATGCAGAACTCGTTTTCTGTTAGTTTATCAATCCCCTAGTGGTTCGTCCATGCTTTGCGGCATATACTAGCAGGAACCCGCGCGATGCAGCGGCGGTGACAAATTTATAATGCAGAACTCGTTTTCTGTTAGTTTATCAATCCCCTAGTGGTTCGTCCATGCTTTGCGGCGACCAGACCAATTTTTTCACAAATTTAAATAAAAACGTAAATGCAACAGCACCTACGTTGCGGGATTCCCCGGTTCTAAGTGATAAGAATTGGGTCTGTATCGATTTGGTCCGTCATAGTACTATCACTCGTTATTGAAACCAAAAAAGAAAACCTAAAACTGAATTCGTTATATGCCCAAAATATCGCCTCGATTTTTTACGTTAATAGTGTAGAAAGATTAGATAGAAATACTTGTAAAAAATTGACTAATTTAAAAATTCTCAAGGGAAATGGTGTGGTTATAAGGTAATCTCTTTCAATAAGTGAATGGTTTAAATCCTAAAATATGAGTATTTTAGGAGTATGTTAGTTTGCCATTAAGAAACTAAATATCACGAAACTTCAAGGGCTTTACTATAAATTCTAAAACTTCATTCAATTTCATTTTTTTTTGTTGAACTATACCGTAAGTATTTATGAATCATGTCCGCATCTATTATTAGTTTTAACCAATGGACTCTTTAACACGAAACTATTTTAGAAACATGTATCATTTTTTTCTTAAATCTCATCTTCATGTTGGCCACCATGCTTTTGTTTCCCCATTTTATTCATGTCAAGCTTTGTGGATGTAAGGACACCAGGTTTTTTTATGTACCAGTACATTCACCTATAAACTAACGACTTCAATATTTCAACCAGTGGCATCCTAATCTAGAAAAGGAAATAACTTTGTGTTAAAACTGCAACGTTTATTCATTTTAGATATAGGTCCTAACTGATTGTAACTTCTTAGAATTTTATATTCATTTAAGCACATGTGTTAGAACAAAATAGGATGTTGAGTATAAAAGAAACCATATTAGTAATGCTTAGTAACAGAGTCTCCATATTCCAATGAATCTATCTTGTTACACAAATTACAAAACAATACAAGTTAAGTGTGGCAACTCAAAATAGGCCCATCGCGAAACTGTAGCTTTGGATTTCTCACCATTAATCCAACAACATAATTACTCAACAACACAATCTACTAAATTTCTTTGTGTTCAATAACTAACGTACAATCTACAAAATTTCTTTGTGTTCAATAACTAACGTATGTCTTTTGAACTGTAGTCACAGCAACATTTGAGTTGGTTAACGGGTCAAGGCGATACAAAGACAGTTGAACCAGGAGAAGTCAAACCACCTCTTTAAGATTCAACTTTTTCGGGTTCAGATTTTCAATATTCTGCAATAATCAACCTCCTCTTGTTTGATTCCGTGCACGAGTAACTTAAAGGGGCTTTTCGGCCTCATAGAATAGCGAAACGGCCCGCTCTTACCCTTAAGCATCGATCCTGAGCTAAGGAAGAGTGACAGGCGGAAGGGGGATGCGAACTATCGAGTTATATCGAGGTACGCGCGCGATACAGGTCGTAATATTTTACTTTTTATTTTCATTGTTTATGGTAATTTAAAAAACAATATGTCAATACGTATGTGTGAGAAGCTAGAGAACTATTATAATCCAAACATATATAACATCAGTTAGTAGTATGAATCTTTGATTATAAAGTACACATACATTTTACTCAGTTCTGACACATTTGTTCTCCCAAATCTACGACTCGCTATAACAATGTTACCTATCACTCTCTTTTAACTTTTTTTAATCATATTTAAAAAAAAATAGATATAGAATTAGACATAAAAAACAAAGCATCGTGCGCTACAAATTCTATCAAATAGCTCTCCTTGAGCGACATACTCCATAACAATTGGTAGATGAGTTGAAGCTAAAATAACCTTTAAAGTAACAAAATATAACATAACAGGTACTTTAGTCTCTGTTTAACATAACAAATAATCTCTTAAAACCGCACTATAAAAGCAAATCTGATCACGCATATTCTTAGTAAACTTGGTATATTTGGAAAGGATGAGAACAATTGGCCAACGCAGCATCATATTCATTCAAATCCAGGTTTACTTTCCACATATCCCAGCCTTCATCAGTTACACACTACCTATTATGACTCTTAAAAGTCAACATTTATAAAAAAAAAAGAAGAGAAAAGAGTGTGTATGTGTAACAGGACTCGTAATACAAACCTAAAAATTGAGCTTTCATCCGATGCATAGAATGACCTACAGATGCATTGATGATGGATAAGGGAAATCGAGTAACTTGATGAGCCAAAAATGAGTGTGCAAAGATAAAGAGGCCGTGCACATAACAATCACAGAGACAACAGATGCGTGCGTGAGATACTTTACTGAATAAATTGGGTTATGTTGTGGTATATATGTACAATTGGTAATTCCATGTCAAGTGATTGAATAACAACCATGGTTTTAAAAACAAGATTGAACCGATTGCTTTGGTAGCAGTGCAGCTTGTTGCATGTCTACCTGCTATTAATCTGTAATCGTCTCTGTTTTATTATGGAAATATAAAGTTTAATAAATAAAAAAATTAACCAAAAAACCATTAAAAAATGTTTGTCGCAGTTCAAAACCAACCATAAAGCTGGATGGTTTTGATAAGAACCGCTGAACCGGGTAAAACTATAACAAAAAAGCTAAAACAAAAATTTTTCAACATGATGATAAAATTAGGTTCAGATATAGTCAACGTAGGAAGCTAACCATAGTGTTCATCTCTTTTGATAGTTATATAACCCATTTCCTACCCTCTTCCCTAAAATTTAACTAAGAAATCATCATTCCCTAAATTTATCCATCAAATTTTAAGAGCCTCCACTCGCAACTGGTATAGTTCTTTTTTAACGGGTGATAATGACAAAAAAAAAAGAAGTTTCGTTATTTGGTTATCAATAATGAAACAGCATAACGTAAGTTATATCCGATCCTAGAATTCTAGCTAATTTAGGTGGTAGCAATATAATGTACTTATTTATATTCTAAATTTTAGTGATTCACACATTGACTACTCGCATCCGATTCACAAATTATAAGAAATCTAGCATAAAGTGTAAATGGTGTCACTTTCTTTTTAAGTTTTTCAATTTAATGTTCAGTTAAGTTTATGTAGAAAGGTGATAAAAAAAGGTCGGCTCCCTTTTAGACTTTACTTCTTTAACACAAACAAATTTAGAATTATGAACCATATTATACCTCACATAACCTCTAGCAGCAGGCATACCAACTTTCTGCCATCCCTAGACCTCAATGCAGCTTTTCATTGGTGCACCGCATCTTGTTCCCATTAAGAACATAACCGCCGTCAACACCATCAGCTCTGCATTTCATGCCAACAACATTTGAACCTTGATATAAAAAACAAAAATCAACTCAAAAAAGCATCATTTGTTGACTGTTGACATGTCATTATATGATTGGGTGCAATATATACTGGCGCAAAAGTTGCCATAATACGAAGAAAGTTTTATAATATTGAGACCATGGCCTATTTTGATTCAGATGTAATCAATAACACGTTTTAGCATAAATTCACAAAATGAACAAGGTTAAACAGGTACATAGCAATATATATTATCAACCTCCAAAATAGTAACCAAGTGCGGGTAACCCCATCTCTCCCATGTTGTTGCTGTTGTTACTGTTGATGTTGTGGATGTCGTTATTGCTGCTGATGTGCTTGTCGAGCTTGACGTGGGAATGGCATGATCTCGACACTCTTTGTCTCGATCACTTTCCACTAATGATTTTCACACAGACACATGAAACGACGAATTAGTAATGTTGATACCATCTAATAAATACTTGCAGAAAAAGATTATAAAACAGAAACTCACCATGATAATTAAACGAGACGTGTATATGGCGACACCAACACAGAACAACTTCAGAGCAGGTTCAAAGTTATGCTAATCACAAGTTGGATAAATTTGATGAAATTAAAAGAACAATCAAACCAAATTGTTATGGGTATAACTTTAAAAAGATCGAAATTAAGAATAAATTTATAAAGATCCGAATTAACACACATGGTAACTTTAAGGAACACACATCTGAATTAACTATATCCATAACAAAAACTCGCTTCAACAAACAAATAATAAATTTACTTACCTGCTAAGTTAAAGTTCAGTCCCTCTACTCTACACACCCATAACTTGCCGTCTGTAGTATACTAATTCTTTTATACATGTATCTGGTAAGCTAAGCTTTGAACCCAGTTTTATTTTCACTTCATTTTACCCATATGAAAAACAAGGAATATATACATGTAAAATTTTACCTTGAAGTGACCAACATAGCTACCGCAAATTGCCAGAGCCTTAATCTGGACTTGAACATCTTTGGTACCTAAATTGTTTAGAAAAAAGAAAATCAAGAACCTGATGTAAAATACTAATTAGATGTAGTGAATTTTGAAAAAAGAATTAAGAAAGTAGGAATCTAGAGAAGGAAGATGGTAAGGCTGAATTTGAAGGTTCTTGATTCCAAGAAACCAAGCCACTGTGTTGTCTCTTTCACCTATTCATGATCCTTCTTCGATTTTTGTTGTTTCATGATTTGTCACATCCTGGATCCTCCACTAAGTCTCGAATGTGGCCCTATTGACGTGGCAGATTTCAGCCCTCCGTCTTCATCTACACCATAACACACCAAAATCCATGCAGATCTAAGACAGATACCCAAAATTCATTCAATATCTGACTAATTTTGCTTTTTAGGGTTTCTCTGGGAGAAGATGAAAGAACAGTGAGAGAAACTCAAAAGTTTGATAGTAAGAGAATAGGGGAATGGGTGTGGATGAGTTAAGGGAATTCAAAAATTGAATGCACAAATCTGGCCGCCCAAATATTCGTTTGCCGCCCAAAAATCCACTGCTTTATGGAATTTATCATTTTTCTTATTTGGTGTGCTTTAGATGGTTGTAGATAATGCTTTAAAGGCTTGTAAATGTTGAAAAAGTGGTAAATGACCATTTCTGCTCTTCAGATATGCATTATATATATATATATATAGTATATAGATACGCAGCCACATGTATACATACATATAATTTCAAAATTTCACTTTTCGCATATTCATCACAAATCACTAGACAACCTTTTTAAACATGCATGCATTCAAATCCTTATGAACATTATCAATAAAAAATATTCAAAGTCAAAACTCAATCTCATACACACATGTATACACACACACGGCCATATGATCACACACATACATCTCCATTTTTATTTTATACAAAAACCCATTTGTTATTGTTTTTAAGTTAGTGTTTATATCCAAGAACAATAGAAACTTCCATGAGCATCAACATCACTATGAATCAAGAACGAGATTGAGTTTTACACCTCCAAAATTCTTAGTGGGTTTTGACAAAAATAATGATATGGAACTTGCTCTAGCTTGAATCTTCTTGAAAACACTCTTAAATCTTAAAAAATACTTGAAAAAACCTTCAAATGAGCTTGGATCTTCTTGAACAAGATTGAAATTTCAAAAAATGGATATATTTGAGGGGGTGTTCGACCGAGATTTTAGAGAGAGAGAGAGATAGTGAGTTGATTTTGTAAGAGTTTAAAGAGGGTGTGATCTTGGTGGTAATGATTGTATGATCTTCCCAAGACTTACACATGTCCAATTGGAAGAATTTTCAAAAGGTGGGTAGCCCTAATGCGGCCACCTATCCACCTCACACACACATCACACACATACATACATATATATTACATATATTGGTCAAAAACTGGTATTTAACTGGATACCGGGTATTTTATCTAGCGTTTTAATCACGTTTTAAATTATTTTTAACGCTCTATAAAAATAAACTCACTAAAATATTACTGATCAACATTTTATTTGCTGGACCGGCTACGTTGTCGGTATTTGGCAGTATGCGCGCTGTGTTGTGCAGTACGCGCTTAAATTCGCAAAATAGGGATTTTAAGTGTTTTAATTTATTTTTATCATCCTATAGAAATAAACTCGCCAAATTATAATAATTATCAGTTGCCGTGACTGGCTGTGTTGACAGTACTTTGTCAGATATACACAGTATCGCGCAGTACGCACTTAAACTCGAAAAATAGAGCTTCTTAGCGTTTTTAATTATTTTTCCTCAAGAATATGATAAAATATATTATTTTAATCCTAATGGACTATTTTTAGGATTTTAACATTAATCGGGCAGTCACGGACGTCCGTTTATGCGTTCATCTTAAAGTTGCCAACATAATTTCCAATAAATTTTAAATTTATTAGGACATCAAATAACATCATATTCATAAAAATTCGCCTTTTATTTATTCATAACACGTGTCACGTTAGTACAGGCTCAAAATAACAGGGTGTCACACACTCATCACGGCTTTCCTTTCTCCATAATTTGTGTGATGTGAGTCCTGCTTACTTATTCATACCGACCCTCTCCTCATAACTATGGATGTAGGTATTGTCACCATATAGTCGCACCCTTTTTGGGTTCGATACTCATACATTAGCTTTTTATGTTTGGATCATTTAGTAAATTAGTAAGTTTGAGTCATCGCATAGAACTAATCAAAACCGCTAACGAAGCCGATGAAATTTGATAAGGACATGGTGGATAAGCCGCTGGTACTTCCTATGTATAAGTGTTCTTATCAAATTATCAAAACCTCGTTAGATTGGTTGAGAGAAGTTCTATGTAAGTTGTGTTTGTGTCGTCAATCATGATCCGAATAATGAAGCCGATGAAATTCGATAAGGACATGGTGGATACGCTGCTACTTCCTATATATAAGTGTTCTTATCGAAGTATCAAAAGCCTCGTTAGACTGGTCATGAGGAGTCGTGTGTTGTCCATCATGATTCGAATAACGATGTGGATGAAAGTTTGATAAAGGCATGGTGGATACGTCGCTGGTACTCCTATATATAAGTGTCTCTATTAAATTTTCAAAAGCAGCGTTAAACTAATCATGAGAGTTTTAATTAGTTTGTTCTGGTTTTGTGTGCGGCGATTTCAAATTCTATGATTCCGCTCACTTCATTCAAATTGTCGCATTTTATGAGAATTGTTTTTCAAGATCCCAAGTCGTGACACAGATTCCAGCTGGGGCATCATGAGTATACCTTACGACTCAGTTACAAGTCATCTTTGGACATGATTTTCTCTTTAGCTGCAATCAATCCTCGATGCGCCAATTTTGAGCTCGTGATTGTAATGATCATAGAGCCTGTAACCGCCTACCTTATACATAACAGTTAACGCTCTTCATTTCTGCATCCTTAGCATTCGAAAGCGATTCCTTAATTGGGTATATAACCGTTATCAGGAACGCCACCGCCTCAAAAAGTCTACACATCTTGATATATCCTAGTTCGAACATATTCCCATCAATGGTAAGGATTGTATTTAACACTTGTTACCTGACATTCCTAAGGAACAATTTGTTTCTAAGATTCGAGTTCCGAACGCTATTACTAAATCGAACCGATTTCGTTTACACCTATGGAAGATCCTACACATAATCCTACACGAGCAGTTTTCTCCTAATTTCGAGACGAAATTCCCAAAAGTTGGGGAGACTGTAACATCCGCCATAAATGGATGTCCGAAACCCGACCGGATTGCAAAATCGGCCTTTCTTTTAAACTAAATAACAATAAGAATTATTAAACTTTTTATTATTTTATTAATTAATATTCATCATGTATCGCATTGGGTTATAAATGGAATAAAAATGTGGAATTTATAAATATTTTCAGTTATATCTGTTAGTTTTGTATAAAGGAAACATTATCTAAGATAACTATGTTAGTTAATAGAAGTCACGAGTTAAGGGTTTGTTTTGTAAATACTGGAAACTATTAAATAAAACAAGCTAGCTAACTAGGTTAGTTAGTTAGTTTTGTAAAAGAAATATACCAACTAAATTAGTATTAGAAGTTAGTTCGGTTAGTTTTTACATAAATAATAGTTAGCTAGGTTATATATATAGTTAAAACAAGTTAGAACATATTATAAACATTAGGGGCTTAGTTGTAATTTTTAAAGTTATTTGATAAGAAAAGTACATAAAAACGGTGTGAAGTGAGACTCGAACCTGAGCCCACACCACTCAACAAATGTTACTCACACCAGTTGGGCTGCAAAGCCACTGGTGTTTACTTCTGTTTTCTTTTATCATTTATACACATATTAGCAGAACCTTTTACTTTAAAAAAGAACGACAGGGGCGGGTCTCGAACCCGGAAACCTTCGTTCAGTAAACAACCCACACACCAGTGGAGTAAGTCCATTAAGGTGTTGGATTAACAATTCGGATTTTATAAAATCCAACCCAGAACCCGCCTGAAACCCTTCCTCTTCCTCGCGAATCAGACGAACGTTAACCCCAAACGCGATTTTTCACGTCTCATCAGCTTCCAGCGCTCTCATTTAACATGAAACTGAGGTAGAATATTGCTATGTATCATCTATGAATAACTCGGGTAATTTTTGGGAATTTTTAGACATTATTGGGAATTCTTAGGAATTATATGTTTATATCATTTATTAAATCAATAAAAAATACAAAAAATATAGAAATCAAATTCCATAAATAGTGCCCCTGATTTTTATAAATTGTACAAATGTTATGAAACCTCTATAAAAATCTTCTATAATTTTTGGGAATCTATAAATTTAAATTGGATTTATTATGGTTTATATATATTCTAATCACTTAAAAACACCAAATTATCAAGAATAGATTTTATAAATATTTTTATTAATTCTTACTGATTATGTAATTGTTATTGAACTTCTATAGATTATTTTTATATTTTTTGGTAACTATTATGCAATTAAAGAATTGGTGAAATTGTTATACAAATAATTCTTACTATAAAATTATTACTTTTAAAATAAAATATTTAATAATCATTAAATCTATTATATATGATAATTAGATGAGTTTGATGAACTTATTTAGTTATTGGCATTATCAAGTATTTGAAAACCATTAAAATGGTAATTTTATGATTTTGTCATTTTAATAAATTCTGGATTCATATCACTATGAATTTGGTTACTTTTGTTGAATAAATATAATTTGATATAATTCTAAGTTCTCAAATAGGAGAACCCAATTTCCTAAAATCAATAGGATATCTTCTCGTTTAGTGTTTCGTTTATTCACTTTATGGTTATTATTTAGATATAAACCATTCATTTTCGTGCGGTGCATTCTCGTGATCAATTCTTTTCAACGAGTGAGTAGATTCGATTCTTTTTCCCTTTTTGTCATTAACTCTTTTTGGGTGTATCTCATGCTTGATTTCAATTTTATTATTTAAATTGATAACATGCTTTTCGATGTGTTTCTATGTGTCACTTGTTGCTGAATTCTATTGTTTCTCTATACGTGCATCTATGTGTTACTCGCTTTGTGTCACAGGTTTCACGTGGATCAACTTGGCTGACCGGTTCCCCATGGCCATGGGTCGAACTCGGTATCGCCATCATTGTTTCGCAGATTCGCCTTCCGTGGCTTGAATCTCTATGTGTCGATGGTTACTAATATCGTTATGTTTGTGTTGCTTATGAGATATGTGTTGAATTCTTGTTATATTGAAAGACATAGTTTCACATTTGGTTATGCATGTTACAAAATAAGGTTTTCTAAATATAATAAAACAAAAACGTTTTTAAATAAAAACCGAATCTATTCACCAACATGTTTGTTGACCCAAAACTCTTTTACGCATGATACAGGTACACAAGGGCGGGCGAATTTCGGGTTGAAGACATGTAGGATTGCCTTTGTAATAAACTGGCTATGATATGTTGCTTTTATAAGTTGATTTTGTAACTTGGTATTAACATTTGAATTCTATGTTTTGTGTGTTAAGTTTAATATTGATGCTTTAAATACTTCAACTTATAATAGTTTCAAAAGCTATGGGCAATCAGTCTGTCCCATACCATTCCCCTGCGAGTCGGGGTGAGACAGATTGGTATCCGAGCCAATGACTATAGGGAACTAGTTTAGGTTATTAGACCCTTAGACTTAGACTATAGTTGATTAGGTGCCTTATGTGCTTAATTGTTTGATTGCCTTTGCTAAAAAAGTATATATTTAAAGTACCTATGATTTAAATTTTCTAATGTCACACATATATGCATATATTATATGCCTTAAATGACAATATGTGATTTATTATTAAACCATAGTTTATTATTTCTTTTTCCATATCATGTCGCTCAAACTTTATACTACATACGAAAAAAAATTCGATATTCTAATTCCTATCCTATATATCTAAAGTCTTGAATCTATTTGTTTCTCTTAGTGCATTTCAATTATTCATGGGTTTGGTTTTATTTTTGAGTTTGGTTTCATTTCATTTTTGAGTTTCATATTTTAAATTGAGATTTCACTCTCGTCAAAGTGAGTTCTTGTGACGGACATGTAGTAACTGGAAGGGTTACATATTGGTAATCGAGACGTCTTGTCTAGGTTGGCGTTCGTATAAATCCAATTAGTGGACCAGTTTGCCTACCCGGGGACTATTGACTATCGATGAGAGTACCGATACCTATCAGGCCAAAGCATGTCCACCAAAGGTCATGTGAACTAACAACACTTTGATATGTCAAACGTGTCCGTGTTAATTCATGGATACTATCCTAAACATCATTTTACAACACCCCAAACTCGAGTCATTTATTTATTCGCGATTTTCTTCGGGTTAAGTCGTACGTCAATGGGTAGACATATGAGGAGCATGCGAAAGCTCGGTAATTTCGGGTGCACACTAATTACGAAAGTGATGCACGGAAGTCATACTAAACCCTATGATGTGCCAAACCTATGATTTTCAATATTTTATGATGAAGGATTATTTTATCAAAAGTTTTATTATTTTATCATATTCCAAGTGGTTACAATATTGTTTCGTATATAAACCACCAGAATAAATCCTTAAATTCCACGGGATTTTAATAATTACAAACAAATCACCCTATCTTTTGTGCCTTGTCGAAGGGCTCGACGTTTGCTACCCTTTGATACTCCATAATATTTTCATGTGATTTGTATTCTTGAATCATGGGACTTTCCCTAACTTCCATGATTTCACAAATCCGTGACTCCCCCATTTGAGCAACCAGACACCCACCTTATGATTCGATCGTATGTCTAACCAGCACTCCATTGATGATCAATCGACCGTACCGTATAACACCCAACTCGTTCCTTACGAGAGAGCCGTTCAAGCCAGTCCAGAGAACCACGACAACTAGAAGGCATGCGAACGAGCACTCATCCAGTTCCAAGATAACTAGGATGTGGTCAGCTGCACGACAACATTTTTTGCGATGAGTCTACTTTGAATAAAACGTTTTAGTTTTCTTTGAACTAATGTAATCAAATAAAGAATGTTTTGAATTTTCGAACACAAGTGTAATGATGTGATTTTTGGGTAATACATTTAAAATTTGGAATATTGGATTTTAATAATCTCAACTATTTGCCGTTGGCCGCCAACAGTCACAACTGCAAAAATAACCACTGAAAGTCCCAACTATTGACATATTGGCCACCAATAGACCCTGACTAACAGAACCCTAACGCCGTTAGTCTTCGTCGCCGGAAAACTGTTTTTAGCCAGAAAAAGGTTTTTGAAGGTCCGATATAAGGTTACAAAGAGGTTTGGGACGAATATGTTAAGTTTTCCGGCCACAAAGTTGAGTTTTCAGACCAAAAAGAAATTTTCCGGCAACTTTAATAATTGAGGCTTTCACTAGAAAAAGGTTCCTAAAGGTCCGTAATAAGGTTACAAGGAGGTTTGGGACGAAAATGTTTAATTTTGGGGGCCAAAAATGAGTTTTTCTCGGCCAAAAACGTTTTTACGACGGCCGGAAACTAACGACAGGGTTCATTGGAGGCCAATATGTTAATAGTTGGGACCGCCAGTGGTTATTTTTAAAGTTGGGACTGTTGGCGGCCGACGACGAATAGTTGAGATTATTAAAATCCAATATTCCTTAAAATTTAAACGAGTCTTCCATTTCAACTTGAACGTCACAACCTTAATCACTTTCGTAACCTGTGTTCAGAGTTCGGAAAATTCAAGTTGCGGGCACATGGTGGCGATAAAACTTTTATGACCTCAAAATTTGATTTTATAAAAGTAATTAAAAAATATTTTTAGTAAAATTTTCTACTTCAAATCAAAATTATTTTTTCTGGAAGTTAACGAAAGTATTTTAAATAAAACAAATTGCTTTTGGGCCAAAAAAAGGAGATTTCAAAATACTAATGTTATACACTTGGTAAAGTGTAAACATAGTTAAGTATATAAACCGCAATAAATGTGAGTTGATTAACGAAGTTATGCTTAATATCGTTTAATAAATAAAAAGATCTTAGTAAATCAGAATTTCCCCTAATCATCCTTCGTCACTCGACACGCATCTTCAGATTGCCGATCCAAGAGCATACGAGTTGATTCCCCAAATTTATTTTAGGACCCCTACGTTCATCCGAATTGTAATTGTCGCCTGGCTAGTGGAAGTCAGGATCCCTGCTGCTATTCATTTTATCTGCTACCCCCACTTCGTATCCTTCGACTTCACGTTTGGTTTTCCCTCATTATCAACTCTACATGCTACCCCCACTTCGTACCCTTGGCCTTCACACTAACGTCAACCGATACAATTATTAACTCTTAACCAATACCGTTGATTGCTTGTGTCATTGTCACTCTTTCAACGTTACTATTTTATAATGTATCGTCGTTTTCATATCTTATTCTGACGTTTTATACTATCGCTATTCTATTTGCCATTATAGGTTTGTTTTGTTATGCATTTATGTTAAGTTTTATTGTTAGTTCATGTTGTTGTATTTTCACATCATCACTCTGTAACACCCCAAAAATGTCGCAGTGGAAATAAAAACGTAATAGTGATGGAAGTTAGTGCCCATAAATATCTTAGTGGACGATGCATCATTAATTTTGGACATATAACTTAAATAAAACATAGTTTTAGAAGTTTAAACATAAACCACAACCATAACGTAGTTAAGTAGTCTTGATCCTTATGGATCCTAATACAGTCGGTCCTAAATAAGTTTTAAAAGTTGTCCAAGGTTATTATTAAACAAAACATGCATCACAACCACAAGACACGCCAAAGATTCCCCGAAGCCAAACTCATGTACCTGAAGAACACATTAAAATCAAGTGTCAACACAAAGGAAGGTGCGGTCACGTATTCAAATTTAAAACAATTTGATCCAAGGAAAACTTTCAAATTATGTGTTTAACTATTAAAACATACATATAATATTATGAAAGCCATTTTCATTTCCTTATAAAAATTCAAGGGTCAGCCATCGCAAGCGTTTTCCTAAAACCTTCGATGCATAACATCTTCCCAAGTTTTTCATATTAAATTGATAGCATGAAGTGTTAAGACTCGTATGTTTGCAAGACAACACGAACTATATATTAACCATAAGGACATAATCAACGCTAGACAATAACAGAACATAAATTCGTCGTTTGACTTGACTTGAAGCTACCGGTCACGACGGGATGGTCAACCCGATAGATCTATCAACAATTCCACGCATATCGATATTAATGATTATCTGGCTAATTTTGCGCTATGTTCCCGCAATGGGTCACTCAAGGTGCCAACCTTATGAACGATATATATATCCTACTAAAATGATAAATTTAATATATAACGAGTTGTACGAATTTCCCCGAAGTCCCCACCGAAACGTAAACCATACCCGGTACTTACTCTCTTGAGACCGAGCGAAATTGTCATAACTTTTAGACCTAAGCAATTTTAAATTTACACGTCGTTTTCTCTTAAACACCGTAATAACACCCGTTTCTCCTTGAAACATATATTCACATTTATCCAAAATCCGTTTCTCCCCGAAACATATTTATATCAAAACCGTATATTTTCCATGAAAATATATCCATAGTTTAATCAAAGGTATATTTTATACAAAAGTGTATACTTATCCTTTTAAGGTGTGTTCTTCCCCCAAAACAGTTATAAAAATAGTAAAAAGAGGCTATATATATAGTTAAAACAAGTTAGAACATATTATAAACATCAGGGGCTTAGTTGTAATTTTTGAAAGTTATTTGATAAGAAAAGTACATAAAAACGGTGTGAAATGAGACTCGAACCCGAGCCAACACCACTCAACAAACGTTACTCATACTAGTTGGGCTGCAAAGCCACTGGTGTTTACTTTTGTTTTCTTTATCATTTATACACATATTAGCAGAACCTTTAATTAAAAAATGAACGACAGGGGCGGGTCTCGAACCCGGAAACCTTCGTTCAGTAAACAACCTACACACCAGTGGACTAAGTCCATTAAGGTGTTTGATTAACAGCTCGCATTTTATAAAACCAACCCAGAACCCGCCTGAAACCCTTCCTCTTCCTCGCAAATCAGACGAACGTTAACCCCAAACGCGATTTTTCGCGTCTCATCAGCTTCCAGCGCTCTCATTTAACATGGAATTAAAGAAAAATCAAATGTGTACCCTCAAATAGTTTCATATCTTGCAAAAACCAATCATTTAATCACAATATCAAGTCACCATTAAAGCTTAACATGATCTTGAATTGGGTTTTACACAATACGTAAAATTGGCACCCAAAACTCTTATCATATGTTCTCTTGTTCAAACCATGCAAAACCCCACTGAGATTTCTCCATTTCATCCAATATATCTCGCGAATTTGATCGAAGATGATTCTAGGGCTTGTAACTTGTCCGGACGATATCTCCTTCAATTCTTATCTAAATCAGGTGATTCCAAAGCCTAATACTATCTATTTTTCATTCTATACAAAGCCCTCTATCTATTTGAGTGATAGAAGGCTGATTTATCCGAATTTAATTTTAGTTGAAATTAGTGGAAAATGGATATATGAAGTTTGTTCTGTTCCTCTATGCATATCTGTGATGGGTAAATCTCCATGAAAAAGGGTCAACTTTCGTGTAGTTTGTAATTGAAAGTAACTATTCAGATTTTTTCGAGAATAAATCCTTCTCTTAATAGATCTCGTCTTGTTCCTCAATCTTCGAAGAATGCGGCATTGTATTATTGTAAGTTCTATGTTTCAAACATTTCCTTCAAGTAGACGAGAAGTTTTAAATCTTAATGTAGGCATTCCTCCCCCATATGCATTTGCAACAGATTCTTACCAAGACTGGTAATCCCCATTAACACACGGCCATTCTCGGCATCTTCACTGTTGCTCCTCTTCTCAAAGCCTTTAGAAATCTCAATATGACATTTTCTTCTTTCCTAGGGATACTATTGGCTTGCTCTTCTTTTCCTTCGGCGAGGATAGGTTCTTTGTTCATGCAATTTGGGGCTTTTTGGTTTAGACTTGTGTTTTGATGAAACTGAGGGTAGAATACTGCTATGTATCATCTAGGAATAATTTTGGTAATTTTTGGGAATTTTTAGACATCATTGGGATTTCTTATGAATTATATGTCAATATCATTTATTAAATCAATAAAATATACAAAAATTATAGAAATCAAATTCCATAAATATTTCCATTGATGTTTATAAATTGTACAAATGTTATGGAACCTCTATAAAAGTCTTCTATAATTTTTGGGAATCTATAAATTTAAATTGGATTTATTATAGTTTATATATATATATATATATATATATTAATCACTTAAAAACACCAAATTATAACAAATAGATTTTATAAATATTTTTATTAATTCTTACTGATTATGTAATTGTTATTTAACTTCTATAGATTATTTCTATAGTTTTTGGTAACTATTATGCAATTAAAGAATTGATGAAATTGTTATACAGATATTCTTACTATAAAATTATTACTTTTAAAATAAAATATGTAATAATCATTAAATCTATTATATATAATAATTAGATGAGTTTGATGAACTTATTTAGTTATTGGCTTTATCAAATATTTGACAACCATTAAAATGATAATTTTATGATTTTGTCATTTTAATAAATTCTGGAATCATATCACTATTAATTTGGTTACTTTTGTTGAATAAATATAATTTGATATAATTATAAGTCTCCAAATAGGAGAACCCAATTTCCTAAAATCAATAGGATATCTTCTCGTTTACTGTTTCATTTATTCACTTTATGGTTATTATTTAGATATAAACTATTCACTTTCGTGCGGTGCATTTTCGTGGATCAATTCTTCGCAACCAGTGAGTAGATTCGATTCTTTTTCCCTTTATTGTCATTAACTGTTTTTGGGGTGTATCTCGTGCTTGATTTCAAATTTATTATTTAAATTGATAACATGCTTTTCGATGTGTTTCTATACGTGCATCTATGTGTTACTCGCTTTGTGTCACAGGTTTCGCGTGGATCCACCTGGCTTACCGGTTCCCCACGACCATGGGTCGAACTCGGTATCGCCATCATTGTTTCGCAGATTTGCTTTTCGGAGCTTGAATCTCTATGTGTCTATGGTTACTAATATCGTTATGTTTGTGTTGCTTATGAGATATGTGTTGAATCTTGTTATATTGAAAGACATAGTTTTAACATTTGATAATGCATGTTATAAAATAAGGTGTTCTAAATATAATAAAACAAAAACGTTTTTAAATAAAAACCGAATCTATTCACCAACATGTTTGTTGACCCACAACTCTTTTACGCGTGATACAGGTACACAAGGGTGGACAAATTTCGAGGTGAAGACATGTAGGATTGCCTTAGTAATAAACCGGCTATGATATTTTGCTTTTATTAGTTGATTTTGTAACTTGGTATTGACATTTGAATTCTATGTTATGTGTGACAAGTTTAATATTGATGCTTTAAATACTTCAACTTATAATAGTGTCAAAAGCTATGGCAATCAGTCAGCCCCGTAGCATTCCGCTACGGGTCGGGGTGTGACAATAAGGTATCACAACTAATTAAACTCAGATCCTAACAATTGGTATCAGAGCTAGATCAATCAAATTTGATTTAACAATCAATTTGATTTGAACAGATCAGCTCTCCCTGCTAATTTGTTTGTTCGTTTTGAGTTTATTTTCATTTCAAAGTTAAAAAAAACTGTTTGTAAACAATCAGAATATCTCAAAATTCACAGGATTCTAATAACACTGCTTCCATGTTTAAGCCTCCGATGCTTGTCAGGTCTGAGTACTACATCTGGAAACATCGGATGGTCATATTTTTGCTCAGCAAAACACCGGTTGCTGGAGGTCAGTTGTATTTGGACCTTATGTTCCCATGGGTCCCAGTGCAGAGGACCAAAAAATTCAAGTGCTTAAATATCCTAAAAATTACTCCAAGCAGGATTTCCAAAAAATTAAGTTAGATGCAAAGGCTTTTAGCATTGTTGCTTCAGCTTTGGCTAACGAAATCTATCCTGGCCTGTTGCATTACAACAGTGAAAAGGAGTTATGGGATGCCTTGAAAAAGCAATTCGGTGGGACTGAGGAAGTAATTGAAAACAACAGAGAAGTTTTGAACCAACAGTAAGAAACGTTTTTCATGTCAAAGGAGAGTCACTAACCCAACTGTTTGAAAGATTTTGCTATCTCATTAGTTAACTTAAACTGGTTAATGTTGAATTTGCTATTTCGACTTTAAATAGTCATTTCCTTAGATCATTACCAGAAAAGTGGGACACTATAGCTTTTGTAACTCGAAATTCGGTTGGGTTTAAAGAAATGTGTAGGATCGATCCTCTATGCTTAGGAACCTAAATTTGATATCTAACGTCCATAATAGCGGAAATATTACGTCGTGTTACCAATAGACAAGAATTAATCCGTTAAACATCAGTTTTATAGATCAAACGTTCTGGATACAGACTGACAGAGCTTCGCCTCTGAAATGCCAAAGTTACAAATGAGACTCTCAAGCTAGGTATTTATAGATCAACAAGTTCGGCCCAGGAGGACACAAGTTCGCCCGAACTTGCATAAGCAAGTTCGGCCGAACATGCTTAAACATGATACTTTGGGCGAACTTGGCTAAGACACTTCATAAATTCATCATAACCTAGCCTATTCAGCTCTATACAATACAGACTCGATAATAGACTAAGACATAGACATTATGCACCAACAGACTCCCCCTTGGATATAGTCTTCGTCTTTTTTCAGTCTTCAAAACCTCTGTCTTCATATATACATTAACGTACCCGACCGAAGAAGTTCTTGTACGGCTTCCTTCATCGTTCTTGTTTCGGATCCGGCGTCTGATCAGTTGGCGGTGGTCTTTTAAAGTTAGCCATCTTTAGCGAACTTTGCCTTACCGCTTTTTCCATTCTTTCTTTGATCGCCTCACTTCTGGTTTCTTCTTTAAGAAATTCAACTCTCTCCAGATCCCTCCACTTCGTTTGCCACATTTTACCAGAATTTACATCACGTGCATGCAAACGTTAACAACTTTCTGATACTGCATCGCCTGTACCTTTTCTCTTTCTTTAAAAACAATCTTGCTGTAGAAAAGGCATTTTATATCTTCTCTCGAGCAGTTAGCCAACCAGATAGGATCTAGAATCCTTATCGTCCTCCACAAACCTCTCATACCCTGATGAACCATTACTTCAACTTGTTCCTTAGCAATATCCAAGTGATCTTCAAACTTAACACAATCACTGCTTCACAAGTATCTGGATCAATCTGACACCACTTGAATAAAGGATAGAAGTTCTGTCCGATCGGCATAAGTGGCATATTCCTCATGGCTCTAGGACGTTTCATAATCAATGTTATGTCCTTTTCCCCTGTAACCTTGTTAATCTTTATTCTTCGTCTCGGAATAAACGGCTTCCAGTGATTCCAACCTTTATCAGCTTCGTACTTAATCATCTTCCACAACAACTGATCAACTGTCTTCATATGATAAGTAACATTCACTGTTTGTACCAGCTCTTCAATATCCCAATACGTCAATGTCTTTAAATCAGCAAGATATTTGAAGTATTGCACTCCAAACTCTCTTTTGATTGCATATACGTTAAGCTCTTTAAACCAACCCCAACTCAGTATATCTCCCAAAGAAACATCTTTATTTCTGGTGAAGAATGCTAGTGGACGTCGAAACTTACGCTCACGAGGCATATCTTTGAACCAGGACTTTCTCGCTTCAGCTATCTCTTCTTTGGTCATTGGTTTAGGAATCTTTCCTTCTCGTAGCTCTTCAGCAATCCTATCTCTCAACATATCTTCATTCAGCTATTTATACATCTTTTCAAATGTAGGAAAACTTTCTGAATCCTGATCAACATACTTAGCTTTCTGATCTGATTCATCATCTGAGGACCAATCTTCAACTATCACACGATTGTACTCATCAGCTTCAAACCTTCTTTCGTACTAATACTCTTTAGGTTCAAAAGTGTTAACATTCATAATCTCTTCAAAATCAAACTCTAAGTTCTCAACTTCAACCTCAATCATCCTCGCAAGATCTTCCTTTGAGTAATTATGTACAAACTCACCTTCTTCAACATTATGTTCCAACATCACTATTAAAGGCTTCGTAGGTACTGCAGTCACAGGCTTCGCAGAACGATCAACATCTAACAAATCAATATCTTCTGACGGACCTTTCTTCCCTGACTCCCCCTGGCTTTTATCTTCCATTCGATTCGATTTATCGTCCATGAGGTCAGAAAAATCAAACTCATCAGATACTTTAGCTTCATTGATCTTTAAACCTGTACCACCTGGTCAAAATCATCATCTCCTTGATCAAAATCATCATCATCCCCAACATTCCAATCCTCATATCCTTCTTCCTCTTCGTCTTCATTCTTATCCTCTTTCAGCTTCTTCATTGCCTTTTTCTTTAGTAACAACAATGGGATCGGAAGGCTTGACAGATTCGTCAACCTTTTGAATCTCAGACTCAGAAGCTTTCGAAACATCTTCGATTGATTTCTCAGGAATACCAAAAGATTTCTCAGCAGAGGATTTAGGGGCTTCACCCTCAACCTGCTTCCCTTTACCACCTTCAGCCAATTTTCTCTCAGCATGTTCCTTGGCTTCTTGACGATCCAGACGATTGTATTCAGCAATAAAATCAATATTCAGATTGTTAGATAACACCTTCTGTAATCTGATGAATCTTCGATCATTCAAAGCTTGAATTTTCTTTAATTCTGTAATCTCTGTCTATAGTTTTTCATTGGCGTCCTGCAGACTTTTATCAATGCCTTGAAATATTCACGTTCATTCTCAAGCACTTTCACTTTATCGTCAAGAATTTTTTTCGACTTCGCTCTGATTCATCTTCTTTACAAGCTCAGCCTTTTCTATCTCAATCTGTGCAACTTTATCTTCCAATACCTTCAACACGTTTTTCTAACATTTCAGCATTAGTTTCTGGGAAAAACTCATCCAAGTCTTCGAGACTGATTGGACCGTGTGGCATATCACCAAACATACTACCCTGGCTTTGGTGTCTTTGGTGTTGCAGTTTTCGGTGTAGACTTCATCGGTGTAGAACTTTCAGGAGCAGAAGTCTTTGGAGCACTAGGCGATTCGCGATAGGAACTTCAACAAATTCAGACACAAGAGGTTTCTTGTGTAACTCCTGGCCTTTCAGCTTCAACATGAACAATAACAGGAGGTTCTTGTGGAGGAGGTTCTTGTGTGGCTCCTTTATTCTGAGCACCAGAAGGTTCTTGTTGGCTTCTGTGCTTTTCACTTGCTCTTGTATCTCTTACTCACAGCTTTCTGAGCTTTCTTAGCCTTTCGTTTTCCTTTTGTATGAGGTGACCCTGTAGTCTTCTTTGAAATCTCAACTGCTGGAGCTTTGTACGCTTTGACTTTTTCTTTGTCTCTCCTCGTCAGATTCTTTTTCAACGTTCGGATCAAAATCTGCATCCAATTTCCTTTCCTTTTCTGCTCTAATTTCTACTTCTGTCTTTTCAGGCTCTTTATCAGATTCTTCATTCTCAGAGGTAGCAGAAATCACATCATCTTGAGTCGTTTTCACAGTTTCTTGGCTCTCAATAACCACTGCAGCGCTAGATCCAGCAACTGCTTCAACATTTTCAGTTTCCTCCTCATCAACAAGCAAAGTTTCAACTTTCTTTGACGCTCGCTTCTTTTTCGGCTTATCAGCTTCAGCCTTCAAAAACCATTCACGCCTTGCCTTTGGTTTGAATTCTTTAAACCACTCCTGCTCGGCTTTAAGTTCTTTTTTGTCGTCGCTACCGTCTTTTCTCCACTTGTTATCAGGCGGCGATACATAATCCGAGTCTTTAATCGCTCCGAATACTGGTTTCCCAACAGGAGCTGAAGCTTGCTTTTGGAACTTAATAAGCTTCTTCACTGTAGTCTCGTCGATGATGAAATAGATAAAGAACGTCATTCGGATCTCGATTGTCATGTCTTGAAGTTGTTGTTTGATTTCAGCAATGGTGTTAATATATGTGTTAATATTACTGTTCCACTCAACATTCTTATATTATCATGTTGTTCGATGTTATTTCTGTCGAGTCTGCCATAATCATTTTTCATTTTGTCATACGCTTCTTTCATTGTGCAATACTTATATTTTAACAAATCGTTATGCACATTGTTTTCAGTGATGATATTTGATTTTTTGGCACATTCGACACAAGGTTCAGTACATTTTGTACAAGGTTTCTCAACCTCAACAACTTGTACTTTGACAACTTCTTTCTCGACAATTTTTACCTATGGACCTACCTTGGTTAGATTCGCCATTAAAGCTTTATCTGCCATGTCCTTGAGGTCTTCGACTTTCATTTCTTGAGTGACATCAATGATCACTTCATCAATCTTTTTCTCCTCAACCACTTGTTCTTTCAAGCTTCCATCAAAATGACCTGCAAAACTGTCACAAGAATTAGAGGATAAAATTCCTTGTCTCTGCATATGGATATATTCCTCTTCTTCCTGCTGTTGATGCAAGTATTGTTCCAGAATAGCTTGTTCGAAAGCTGCTGCTTCTGCTGCTGCTACTGCTTCAGCTGCTCGCTTTCCTCTGCAGAATTATCTTCAACTATCTCTGCCATCAAACCAACTCCGGTCTTTTTGCCGATATATGAATTCCAATCAAAACCGTCATCTTCTGTGGATGCAACCATGACTTTCTCCGTGGTACTACTGTTTGGTTTTTCTTGGATCTCAACTTGAGTTTTCTTCGGGAAAGGTTTATATTAAAGTGCCCTCTTGTAATATTCATTCCCTCCTCCGAAAGGAATTTTGATTTCCGGTTGCTTCGGTGTTCTTACACTCTCTTTTAAAATGTCCCTTCTGTTGGCATTTAAAGCATGTGACTTTGGATTTGTCAAAACCCAATTTGTTGCTGGAGTTTCCTATGTCACGGTCTGTGAGTGCAACGAACTTTGTCACTCTCCTGATGATCGAAGCTAAGGACCATTTGATGTCCATTAGTTCGAGTTCTTCCTCGTCTACCTGGTCATAATCTTCTGCGGTCATCTCGGGATTTCCGATCTTACCGGCAACAAGACATTCATAAGACTCTAAGACGGTAGCAAGTAGTGACATATGTTGTTTTGCAACTTCTTCTGAAACAACATTGTTCAATTCACTGCGATGTTGCATTTGTAAATATTCGGATCAAAATTTGCTGTTGGTTCTGATTTGCTTGACTTTGAAATGTTGAATTTGAACCAGTGCTCGAGACAAGAACTTTGTGGACTTTGGTCATATTGAGGTGTGAATGGTTCTGTTCTGTGGAGAAGCATTCATGTTTGCACTAAAAGCAGTTCCAATTTTTGGACTCGAAATGTTATCTTGTATTCCAGTTTTGTAGTACAAACCGATGTCTTGAACAACTTTGGCGTTCTTTGACTTCGCTATCTTCAGAAGCTCCATTTCGTGGCCTTGGAGTTTATCGATAAACGTTGACAACTTGAAGAATTCCCATTTATCACTATTCTTCAGAACCATCAAATAATTTGACCATTCACCCTCTGTTAGTGCTCAGCAAGTTTGTCGATGTATTCTTGTTCCGTCTTCTCAAGACCGTGTCTTCGCATTTGCACTTTGAGATGACAGAAACGCTCAATCATTTGCTTAATGGTCTCATTCTTTAGCATGCTGAAGATATCGAACTCTTTCAGAATGAGAGCCTTCTTGCTTTTGATCATTTCAGCACTGCCTTGGTATTTCTTCTGTAACGACAACCAAAGCTCTCTTGCAGTAGTATACTCTGGTAGCAAAATCAAAATATCTTCTTTGACAGACTGTTGGATGAGACTGATCATCTTTTTCTCTGCAATGTATTCGTCTCTCTGTACAGTCGAGTAGTTGTACTTCTCAAGAACTGTTGATGTTCATCTACGGAACAGTATAGCCTCTTTCAATTGATACCCAGCCAGTGAAGTGCATGGCTTAAACCCAGTAGGTAAATTTCTCTTTCCATGCTTCGTACTCGTCCATGCTCATCAGCTTGGGCGGTTTGACGGTCGTTCCCATTTCGTTATCAAGATTGATTTGATTAATCACGTTGGCGTTTGACGAACTCGCTCCGGACATATAAGCTCTTAATTGATCTTCCATTGTGAATCACAAAACGTGTACGCTGAAAAACTTTCAAAAACTTTAAAATGATTAGTCCTACTACAAGTTCGGTCGAACTTGTAGTAACTAATGAAGAATTCTTGGATTTTCTAACAAGTTCGGTCAAACTTGTTAGATTGGTTTTGAAAAGATTTGATTATCTTCGGTCAAACTTATAACACCAATCAATCAGATCTTCGAGCAAACTTGTCAACACAATTTTGATGAAATACAAGCAAGTTCGGGCAAACTTACTTAAAACATTCTTATTTTACACAAGTTCGGTCGAACTTGATGGAAAATTAATGACATATCTTCGAGCGAACTTGACTTAAATTTCCTCAAAAACCACCTAAGTTCGGGCGAACTTACTAAAAAATCACTTGAAAAGTGATGTTTTAGGGCAAGTTCGGCCGAACATGGCCAATAAGTTCGTTCCTGAGGGTTTTCAAAAACATGGTTTTTTCAATTCGACATGAATTCGGTTGAATTTGGTGTCCAATCTTTCAAGGGTTTATCTTTATTGTGTTTTACATGATATATTCAAAATTCAAAAGATTTTGACCATGAATTCTTCATTTTGTGATCAAAAGTTAAGCAAAAAGAAGAATGGAGTAGAAATAGAAGTGTTCTTGTCTTGATACTATCAAATCAGGCTGTTCTAGCTCTGATACCACTTGTAGGACCGATCCTCTATGCTTAGGAACCTAAATTTGATATCTAAGGTCCATAATAGCGGAAATATTATGTCGTGTTACCAATAGACAAGAATTAATCAATTAAACGTCAGTTTTATAGATCAAACGTTCTGGATACAGACTGACAGAGCTTCGCCTCTGAAATGCCAAAGTTACAAATGAGACTCTTAAGCTAGGTATTTATAGATCAACAAGTTCGGCCCAGGAGGACACAAGTTCGCCCGAACTCGCATAAGCAAGTTCGACCGAACATGCTTAAACATGATACTTTGGGCGAACTTGGCTAAGACACTTCATAAATACATCATAACCTAGCCTATTCAGCTCTATACAATATAGACTCGATAATAGACTAAGACATAGACATTATGCACCTACAAAATGAGTCTAACATAGCTTCATGGTAGGCTCCTCACATATGAGAGAGAGCTGAACCAGAAAAAGAAGCTACAAGAATCTGGCAAAGTGGCTGATGACTATGCATTTTGTAGCACATCACTTCTAGGCAAAGAAGAAGCCTCTGGCAGTAGTTAGGATCAGAGTGATGATCATTTCATTGATATAACCTCTGGGGGTAATTTCAACTCTGATTCTTACTCACCCAACTATGCATTTGCTGCTAATGGGTCAAGCCAAACTTCTGATAATCTATCCTTTAAGTTGAATGACCTTCAACATTTTGACACCCTTCAGATTTATAGGAAATAGATATTTGCACCAGTTGGCCTTATTGAGTGTTAGGGCTAGCATGTATTACAAGAGAATTGGTAGAAAGTTCCCAGGGTTGCATGGGGGGCTAAAAATCAGGTTGGTAAGTCAAAGATTAAATGCTATAAGTGTAATTGGCTATGATACTTTGCTAGGGAATGTAGATCTCAAACATCTGGACCCATTGTTACACATCCTGGCCCTAGACCTCAACCACTCAAAGCACTGCTCATTATTCCCAATATACCCCTGCTCCTCATATGTGAAACACTGCTCATTTTGCACTCCCTGCTACCATTGCTCTTGTACACTATGTTCAAACCACTATTCCATAGATTCAATATGTTCAAGCACTAGCTCCTCAGGTGTATGTGCAACCTGCACCTCAAGTTACTCAAACCACTGCTCCGGCAGAGGTTAATCAACATATTTTTTTCACTCAATGCTTTGTTGATTGGAGTGGCTTGCGTGAGGAGTTAACTGATGAAAACTTTGATCTAGTTGCCCACACTGATTTGAAACAAAATGATTTTTGCTTTGTGGCACTAGATACAATAGTTGAAGGTGATGAATCTGAGGAAGTGGTATCAAAGTCTGATGTGTCTGATGTTCATGATGAAACAGTTGTTACAAATGAAGATGTTGGTGAAGATTTGAAACCTCTGTTTGACCCATGGAATGCCAGTGTATGTGAAGGTGAATGTTATTGTGCCATGATGGCTACTACTAAGGTATCTCCTCAGATCCTTAAAGATCTATGTTCAGATAAATGCATAATTGCTTTTGCTAACATAAAAGAGGTGAATGAAAACCTTAGAAACAAGATTTTAGATGATAAACTACAATTTGAAAAACTTTCAACGAGTTGAGAACAAAATTGTTTGAAAAAGAATCTGAAATCAGTAGCCTAAAACATGAGGCAAGCATAACCAAGGACCAACTCCAAACTATGATAGAAAAATATCAAAGTTGTAAAAAGGAGTTAGAATCTACCCAAATCACTTGTGAAAAGTGGGTAGAATCCTGCAAAGGTTGTGAAGTTATGCTTGAAAATCAGATCAAAAGTAACATAAAATTTGGCATATGTTTCAGGAAAAATGACCAAGTTTCAAAAAATGTTATAGTAAATGAATCTGGTGTGGTAGAAATTGTTCGAACAAATTTGGATGGTGAAGAAATCAAGGTCACTGATAAAAATGGAAACAAAATTGTTTTAGAAAAACATGAGGGATCCTCAACCTTTGAGGAAGTTGAAAAATATCAATTCAAACCCACATGTCTGATGAATGTGACATCCTTGAAAACTTCAAGCCAATGGACTTTTCAACCATTGAAGGTGTCAAAGCACCAGAAGAAAGGGTAATTCCCATCAAAGATCTTCCAGCAGATGTTACAACATCTGCTAAAGAAGTTTGAGAAAGGGAAGAAAAAGAAAAGGTTAAAAACTTGTTTCGTGATTTCTGTGAAAAAAAGAATCATGTCACTCAAAATTGTTTTCTTCTAAAAGCTTATGATATCAACAAAACAAGTGTAATACCTGATTCTTCAAATTGCATGATTTGTGGCAAAAAAATCACAAGACTCAAGAATGTGATTATCTTCAAAACTTGATGTTAAAAGAAAAGAATATAAATCCAAAACATTTGAGAGTAACAAATCAAGTTCTATTAGAGAAAATCTAAACATTTCCAAAACATCTGTTACCAAAGCTCTGCACAAAACCTCTGTTCCCAGAGAGGTACATGTAACAGATGCACCACCTGCAAACAAGTACCTAAGAGGATATGGCCAAACTGTGTATCAAAAGGTTCCTCTTAGTTATGAGGGTTACAAAAAGCCCTCAAAACCAAGACTTAACAGGCATACTCATGGATATGAGCATCTGATAGGAAATGGCTCACAACAGTGTGTTTACAAAAGTCAGTTAACCAAAACAAAATGGGGTGGTTGAAAGGAAAAACAGACTTTAATTGAATCTGCCAAAACAATGCTTGTAGATTCTGGTTTACCCCTGTCTTTTTGGGCATAGGCTGTAAACACTGCTTGCTATGTGCAGAACAGAGTTTTGATCAATCCAATGCATCAAAAGACTGCCTATGAAATTTTTATAAAATTTAACCTCTGATCTCATATTTCAAAATCTTTGGCTGCCCATGCTTCATTTTAAACTTCAAAGATTCTTTTCAAAGTTTGCAGCCAATGTAGACTGTGGTTATTCTATGGGATACTCAACCACTACTAAAGCCTACAGAGTTTTTAGATTCATGCACTAAGTGTGTTGAAGAAACTTTGAATGTAAAGTTCAATGAACTTTCTTCATTGAAAATCCCAGCAAATCCTGCTGAACTGTTTGACTTAGACAAATTTAAGTTTGAAGATGTGTCTATCAAGGCTAACCCTGCATGTACATCACAGTCTTCTCATCAAGAATATGGATATGATAGTGTGCTTCCACAATTCAAAGTCAATCCAATCCATCAGAGAGCATATGTTACTAACAACTGTGAAAACTCTGCCATTGTTGGATCAACAATTGTTGACCCACAAACCTCTGCCAGCTCACAAAACAAACCACTATTGATAAAAGTCCGCTCTCTATGAACAAAAGTCAACCTTCTTTCACACCCATTCCTCCTATACCTCCACCTCCAGTTCAAACAGATGTTGGCTCTTCAAAATTGCCAACATATGTTAGCTCAGATGATTCCCATCAGCCTTCACCACAAAATGCCATTATTACATATAAGGAGATCTTATCTACCTTAAAAGTCATCCATCTGATCAAATCATTGGCAACATCAATGATGGAGTGCTCACAAGAAGCCAATCCCAAAACATTTGTCTTTTTGCTGGTTTTCTATCTCTCACACAACCTGTCAAGTACCAAGAGACACTAAAAGATAATAGCTGGGTACAAGCCATGCAAGAAGAGCTCATTCATTCAAAAGACAACAAGTATGGAACTTGTACCACTGCCAAAGGATGTATGTCCAATTGGCCCAAAGTGGGTCTTCAGAAACAAAACTAATGAACGGGGTATTGTTGTCAAGAATAAAGCTAGGCTTGTTGTTCAAGGCTATAGACAAGAAGAAGACATTGATTATGATGAAACATTTGCTCCAGTAGCTAGGTTAGAGAAGCCATCAGATTGTTCTTAGCTTTTGCTGCCAACCACAACATCAAGGTGTTTCAAATGGATATCAAAAGCGCATTGTTGTATGGATATTAAAACTTTTATCCAATCATTTTCTTTGCATTGTATACGAACAAACACCTTTGATATCAGGCTGAGGGGGAGTTATGAATTACATGCAAAACTTATAAGTGAAAGCATGTTAATAAAAGCAATCTTCCATTAGTTGTGAATCAAAAATTTTCTACATTCCGCTGCAAATCTCTTTTACTTATCTTCATTCATTGTTCATCCTTAAACTTTTCACAACTAATTAAACTCAGATCCTAACAAAAATAAAAAATAATGTTCAGATATCGTCATTCAGGGTTTTGTATTTGTATTATAGAGAGGTAAAATAACTGTTACCCAATTATCCCTTTTAATTACGAATGTCTTCTAACAACAATGTCTACTTTAATCAATTTACGAATTAATATGATTGATACAAACAAAACTGTAAAGTGTAAAGATTATCATAAAACCCTTAAAAGTTAGGGATGTTTTGCGAAAGTCTATAACTTAATTAGTTTTAATTTTTTTTTAATTTTCCCGTCCAATTGCCAGTAGAGTGGGACAGGAGGGGTATAATATTTGAAACTTTATTTATAAAGAGTTCAGAAAATACCTAATTTTTGTAAGAATTATATGGCCATATGTACCAAAAAGTTAACAGAATTTTATAGCATTGACACTCTTTCAAGCTTTTCGAACCTAATTTTTTTATGAATTATATGGCCATATGTACCAAATAGTTAACAGAATTTCACAGCATTGACACTCTTTCAAGCTTTTCGAAAGACGCGTAAGAATAATTATGAAACTAATTCTTTATTTAAAGAGTAGTATATTCCATAGAGTGCAGTTATAACAAGACTTAAACAAGGATCTGCTGAACCGAACTTGGTTTAATGCATGATTAATAAAACGATGGTAGTAAACTAATAAATATTAGATTTGTCGACATTGCGCGTTGTGGCAAAATGGAGCAAATGATAAGGTAAAACAAAAGTTAATCGAAAAAGAAGCATATTGTTTAGAAAGCCAAACCGTCATAACCAGTTCAGTCTATCATCGTAGCGTTTTTTGATACCAAATAAATATTCTATTTTAAATTCATGTTTGTTTTTAACAAAACTTAATTATACGGGAAAGTCAAGGGAAAAAAATTAACGAACGTAAGTTATTAAAAAGATATCAAATTAACTAAAATAAGAATTAAGATTTGAAAAAGGAAAAATAGAAAATAAATGATAAAGGAAATATGGTTTAAGAAAAGAAAAAAAAGAAAAATATATTAAAAAGTTAAAGTAAACATAATAATTAACTATTACAATATTAGAATCATAAATAATTTAAAAAACTATATATTATTATGATTAAAATTAATATTCATAATTGTTCATCAAATATATATATATATATATATATATATATATATATATATATAGTGGAGGGTTTAAATGAGAAGAAATTCTTTGTAAGAAGGAAAAAGAAGAAATTTCAACCATTAGTAATGCTTCATTTGACTTTATTTAATATTTGTATTTAATGTTATTATAAAGGTATATTAGTAAACTTACATATATTACTAATTTGTAGTCTTCCTCTTTTATAACTAACTATGCTAAAATTAAATTTGTAACTTATTTTTAAAATATATATTTTCTCAAAAATTAAAAATAAAAAAAGTCATTTATAGTGTAGGATAAATTACGAGTTGTGTAGGATATTTCGAAATGTGTACGATAACTTTTGATGTGTGTAGGCAAAAAAATTTAGTGTGAAGGATGATAGTCTTTATTACTAATTAATTAGTCAAACATAATAATAATAAATGAGATGAGAGAAAAATTTATTTAATGTTTTACAATTGTACCATTTGTTCTTTTTATTCTCAATTAAATTTGTAGGTGCATATGGCTATTCCTAGTCTTTGTGTCGTGTCATTATTTATAGAATGGTTTAACAGTGTAATAGGGATTGAATGTTAGAATATTTTGATTTGTAATGTTAACTCATTCGGACGGATAAGCTAGTCCGCACGGATGAGTAACTCATCCGTACGGATGAGCTGATCTGCACGAAGAGTCATCTGCCCCATACTCAACGTCTATAAATAGGATGTTTGGGGCACATGATCTCATAACTTGTGATTTACTCTAGAGGCGAAGCTCTGTCAAATTTCAATCGCGTACCGGTCTACCATTCAAATTTGATGAGAATTGAGGAAATTAAGGAATTCTTGTGTTTCTACTTCTTTATCATGGATTCCGCACATTATATTGAAGTTTAGATATCACTTGGAGTTTACAAGTCAATCAAACCGATCCTAACAAGTGGTATCAGAGCACATGAGGCTGATATCTACTAGAAGATTCAAGAATTCAAGTTTCAAGACATTCTTTCTACTCCTTTTTCTATTTTCTACACTTTTCATGGTTCAATTTTGACCAATTTCTTAGAGGACACCTATTTTTCATGCCTAAATATCATGTCTAAAGATTAGGACAAAATCACACGTTTTCATGTCCAAAAGTGCAAAAATCATGGTTGAACTCTTTCGCACGAAAGAGTGATTCGTACGGATAAGAGATCGATTCACACGAAAGAGTGAATGATCTTCACGAAGGAAGTTTTATTCATTTGAAAAAAAATGATTCAGTTGCATAGACAAGTAGGCCATCCACACGAGTCAGTTATTCATTCGTACGGATTAAAATTGTTCATCCGCACGAACAACTTTCATTCGTTCCAAATCACTTCTTCATCCGCACAAGTGGATTTTATCGGTTTCAATTCTTCATCTGCACGGGGAAGGCAACCGTTCCAAGTCCTCTACGTTTGAAGAGCGATCCATACCAACTTATCATCCATCCTAGTTTTCATTTGTTTATCCGTTCTAAAGGCTATCATTCGTACTAAACACTTAGTGATCTGTTCCAACTACAACTTCATTTTCAATATGGAGAATGGATTTTTGAATGCTTTTGCTACTACACCCCGACAACGGTTGTCCAAAATATGAACTTAGATAATGAACTGGGCACGACTACAAAACCACCTAAAACTTCCATGCATGGAGGATTATCAGAGGTGGGTGGATTGTTTTGAGAACTATGTATAGGCAAATTATTTTGATTGCTAGATGGTGATTGAAGAGGAATACAATATTCCAGTTGGTGATAACGGGGAAAAGACCAGTATTAGCCAAATTCCTGAAGTAGACAAAGATAAGTTTATCCACGAAAAGAAGATGATGAACCTATTACAACAAGCTATCAATGAAGATTTTTTTGATCTTCTACCAGCATAAATCTATATTGGGTATCATTAAAGAAAAAAATTATTGAGACATAAAGCAATGCATAGAGCAAGAAGGAACTACTAAAGAAGGAATTTGACATTTTTGCATGTATGAAGGGTGAATCAATAAAACAGTTAGTGGAAAGATAACTATATATCTGTTGCAGAGATGAAAAGGGCCAAGATCTGAAAAGGGATATGATGATGGAGTCGATAAATTAGCAGATGCATTACATGAGGGGGATTGGTCTACCTACTTGCTAATTCTAAAAGGAAACTCAAGTGAGTATAGCAAACTAACTCTTGCAAAGTTCATTGAGAAACTAGAGGCACATGAGCTAGATCTCAGAAAGAAAGCGAAGATGAAAGGTGTTGTGGTTCAACAAGATGTCGGGCTATACTCCAAGGAAATGAATTCAAACATTCAAATGAGCACGAAAATACAAATTTCTTTGAGTGTTGAAACAAGCAGCGGTGGTTCGTCAAACAATGGAAACTATAATTATCCTCAACAATTCCAAGCTTGGTACAACTAGTGATAGTCCTGGTCAAATCTCACAATCTTCTTAACAATCCAACAATTACTCAAGCCAAAATAGCTATAATCCTAATGTGCTACAGTGCAACATAGCTGTGAATCTTGAAAATGCACAAGGATTTAAGAAACAACCGCTAAAAAGCATATGTCATTTCTTGCATCGATTCTGGAATCGTACGAGGGATTAATCTCCGGTAAAATTGGAACTGCATTTGACGAAGTAAGACTATGACCATATTGATCCAGAAGAGATGGAATTGATGGATATTAGGTGGTGCATGGCAATTGTTAGTGTCTAAATTTGAATTAGTTATGATTTTTGTTTCAAAAAATGGAAAGTGAATGTAATAATCAAAGTAAAATGCAGCGGGAATATATGGAAACCTTTTATCACAACTAATGGTCGTTTGTTTTGATCATCATGCTCCTTATAGTTTTTGCATGTGAATCACAAACTCCCCCTTAGCCCAATAAGAACGTTTGAATAGTACAGAATTGCAGAGAAGATGATAGGTGAATGATCTTTTAGATAGATGATAAAACAGTACAACTGATCGACTATTTATACTAACACTTAAGCACTGTTACATTAAATATAAAACTATTATAACTAAACACTGATCTCTATCCACTACTTTGTCTTCTGGCAGACCTTTGAACTTTGTCTTTTAGCACTAGCGGATGATAGAAAGCAGAGCTTTAGGAAAGGCAAAGTTTATTGTATAGAGCTTGTAAACTCTGTTATTAGGATCATATCTGATGTGATTTTGGCTTTTTATCATCTTTTCCTTTTTACAGGGTTCAATCCCAACAATCTCCACTGGAACAGAACAGATGATGCCAAAACACATTTATTTTCGATCTTTATTTCTCAACAAAAGTTCTCTTATTTGGCATTTGAATTGAAGTTCTAAGTTACTAGACTCTATATCATCCTCATCCTTTTCAAGCTCCAAATTCATCAGATCTTGGAGGTCTTCTGCACCTAACCCATAGGCATCCTCCATTTTCATTTTGGTAGCTTGGCCATCTGATTTGAGCAGAGTCAATTCATGGTTATCCTTGTTGACCTTCCATTTTAGAATTTTTGGATCAGAAGGCTTTCTAGAATGGCTCATTATTGTTGAGAGAGATGGTGGAAGTTGATGTACAATCTTTGACAAGGTTTCTCTTGACATATCACTTGCATCATTAGTGTGGAACTGAACTTGATCTCTAATTCCTTGCTTGATGAGGTCCAACTCATACCTTCTCTCATCTTCTTTTGACATCTCTCTCTGCCTTTTTCTTTGATTCAAGGCCAGGATGGAATGAGCAGATGTTGTAGATGATTTTTGAGTAGGTTGGGTCTGATGAGCTGTCTCTGATGGATAATCAAGCTTCTTTGGCAATGAATGATCTGTTTTTCTTCTTTCTTCAAGCCTCATGTATGTATCAATCACTTTAGCCTCTGACCATCTTGTGATATGATTCTTTGACCATAATTGTCAGCTATCAGTTCTCCTTTTATTATTTTGAGTTTCAACACTCTATCTGGCACATTCTTTTTGAACTTCTTCCAGTCTGGAGGAGTAGGCATTTTGAGTGGGTCCTTTTGTAACATTTGTCAAAAACGGGTTTTCCAAACCCGCTCCGTTTGTAATCGAATACCAAGTTATAAATGTTTCGTTGCGTATTTATGTCCATTTTAATTTTTAATGATGCATAATTAATAAACAAACTAGAATATAAAAGTTATAATTGATAAAAAGTAAAAATAAAATAATTAAAATAAAAATCAGGCTGCCGGACTCGAACCCGGGTCAGCCGGTTTAAACTCAAAGACTTATCACACACACACATAACCACTCCGCCACTTGATGTTTTCTGTAAATTCTAGGAAACAATTAAATTTTATGGTCGATCGTAAATCAATCTGGTTACGCCAACTGTAACCGAAATCGGTCACCAAACGTCCAAAAACGTTTGCTTGTTCGCGGTTTACCGATTATAACCGCTACAACCGACACCTCCAATCAATTTAGCTTTGAATGGACTTTAATTCAAGAGTGGATCGGTGTTAATAACCGAAAACTTGCATTTTCTGAATTACTTCAATCATTGTCCCCTCTCGCGACTCAAACACATTCTGCAAACCTTCAATTTCTTTTTCGCACAACTTTCAGTTCGTCGTAGCAGCTTTTTGAACTCGCCGGACTTTAGCCGGAAAACCGTGTTTTCCATCAAATCAGTAAGTCTCTCAATTCTTTCATTGTCTATCAGTTGTTAAGCTATTGCTAACTCAAACCTTTCAATCGGAATCAATTTCAGACGTCGATATCAGATAATTCCCTCTCGCCGGAAAACTTCTGAAAATTCCTAACTTCCGCTGTAAAACGGTATAGTCATTCAAACCTTCTGATAACTCTTGTTTAGTGCTTCAATTCCACAATTAACTAATCAAAACTATTAATTTGTTCGCTCAGTCGAAGTTCATAAAAAATAGAGCCGACGCCTTGCCGGAATTCTGAGATAAATCATTCCTCCGGTATGTTTACTTCCAACACCGTCTCTGCCATTTCATTTTAGTCTTATGAATGTTTGTCAATCAAATTAAAAAAGAAACAATAGAGTAATCGTAGGCTGTAATTCGGTAACGAAGAAGACGAAGTAGGTTGATTATAAGTTTATTATAATTTGGATATTATCTCGGGTTAGACACACAGTCCAGCGGTGGACTGTGTGCACACATATATCACACGCCGCGAGTTCGATCCTTGATATACACACACTCTCTGTAATTAAAATGTTCTTTTTTTTTACTGAACCGGATCCTTTTCGCAATTAGATATTAAGTATAATAAAAATCTGTATATTAACCAAGTTAGACACACAGTCCAGCGGTGGACTGTGTGTAACATTAAATCACAGGTCCCGGGTTCGAGACCTATTGACGGCACCGGTTTGATAATTAAAATCCTTTTTAAAAATAAATGAATTTTGAATAAACTGAATTAGTATATAAATATAATTAAAAACATGATTATTTTGGGTTAGACACGTAGCTCAGTTGGTAGAGCTGCGTGCACGCGTACGGGAGGTCTCGGGTTCGAGTCCTGCCCGGCGCATACATTTACACAATAAAACCGGTCAAACAGTCAAACAGTCAATGGTCAACGGTCAACGCAAAAGTCAACATTTTTTTTGAATATTTTTATTTATTTAATTTAATTCAAAAATCAATTAAAAATACTTAAAAATAATGTTTTTAAAGATAGGAAATAGCCTTAAACTCACAAAAATATATCTAAAAATCCTATTAAAATTTTTAATAAAATCCACTCATTAACTACACCTTCCGTTATTATTTAGGTTAGTTAATTCTCATTGTTCAATCCTTCAAACTCGTGCGCATCTCATCATCTCCAACCAAACGCACTCAATGTGAGTGAATCTCTACAAATTCCCCGTTTTAATCACGTTTTTGGGTGTATCATGTGTCTTACCATTTATTATATTTAAATCATTATGCATACATTATATCATGAACAAATGTGTATTCAGCTTGTATCAACTGTTGTGTGGTTATTGTTTAGATTTAATTTATTATTTTCAGTACATGCAATTTCATAGGCCGCCGCTCCCCATTACATTATGAGCGTTGAGCAGTTCCCCATTACATTATGAGCGTGAACCTGGCGTTGCCAACATTCGATCGGCTCCGTTTGATTGAGCCTTGATCGCACAGACATTCGTCATAGGCCGTCCGTTCCCCATTACATTATGAGCGTGAACGTGACGTTGCCAACATATACAGTTTCATTCATGTTATATATTCATGCAAGTTCATATGTTATTGTATGTTATTGTATGTTATAGTTTGTGGTTGTTATTGCTATTGTTTGATTATTTACATTTGCTCACATATGATTATTGCACAATTTTTCCTTGATAAAATAACAAGAAAATCAATAATAAATGTTTATCTAACAAGGTTCACTCGCCAACTTATGTTGACCCAAAACCCCCCATTTTTACACATGATACAGGTGAACCAGCTGCAGCAAGAAACACATAGGATTGGCTTAGAAGAATAAACTGGTTTAGAGCTTGGATTGTTTAGTTGGTTATTTTTCTTTGTATTTGTATGGACATGTTTGGATTATTGAGAATGTAATTTTGACTTTAATAAATATGAAACATATTAGTAAATATCATGAGCTTTGGTGATAACCCAATTATGCCCCGACTCTTATTCCGCTGCGGGTCGGGGTGTGACAGATTGGTATCAGAGCCATGACTATAGGGATATAGGATAGGTTATTAGACCCTTAGAGCCTATACTATAGTTGATTAGAAATTTTTAAGATTTTTGTGTGTTACATGCAAAATTCATGATGTTTATATGTTTTATGTTTAATGTCACATTCAATGTTATGCAAGCATGTTCACAAGTACATATTAGTATATAATGCCTATCATGAATCATATTCTCATAACATATCATATCAATGAAAGCACACATCACATCATTTTCATGATTGTTTTTACAATGATTTTTGTATTTTCAAATCACATCAAAGTGAGTTCTCATGACGGGCATGTAGTAACTGGAAGGGTACAAGTACCGGTAGTCGGAACGTCTTGTCTAGGCTGGCATTCGTATAAATCCAAAATAAAGGACCAGTTTGCCTACCTGGGGACTAACGATGAGAGTACGAAGTACCTATTAGGCCAAAGCATGCTATACCAAACGTTGTGGGAGCTAACCCCACTTTGAGTTGTCATTGTGTCTACACCTAGACACATTCCGACCATACATCTCGTAAACATATTTCGTGGTTTTCATTCGGGTGATGCGAGTGTTAAATCGCCAATACTAATGTGAATCCTACCAAGCCAATAGACATGGGGGCCCACATGACTATACAGGTGAAGGTATGGGGGACATTTGAGGCCCAACATGAGCAAACCCAAGACATCCTATGGATGTAGTTGCATTATTGATATTTATGTTATTTTCATTTTCTTTAAGACACATGACACCTAAAAAGACTCCATAAACTCACAATCTTCTTATGTATGTTCCTGTAGATGTCGGCTAGACAACAACGAGGGGGTAAAAGATCAGGAAGGTCTCATGAACGCTTGGCAACTCAAATCGCAAAACAAATGGCCGCGGTGCTTCCTGACATTGTGGTTCAAGTACAACAAGCTCTCGCCACAAATCCCACAAATCCACCCCAGCAAGAAGACCAGAACGTCGGCAACCCTCCTACCAAAAAGTGCTCATATAAACATTTCAAGTCTTGCGATCCTCCTAAATTTGAAGGGACCGAAGGTGTCACTGCTCTCCTCCACTGGTTTGAGGAAATGGAAAACACCTTCCTCAACTGCGATGGTCCCGAGGATCGCAAGGTACGATACGCAACTGGGAGACTATTTGGGGTAGCTCTTACCTGGTGGAATACTGAAAAGGGTAAGAGGGGAATCGATGATGCAATGGCCTTAACGTGGGAGGAGTTAAGGGAAATCATGACGAGGCGATTCTGTCCTAGAAGTGAGATTAAAAAGCTAGAGGACGAATTTCATTCTTTGAAGCAAAAGGAGGGAGATCATACTTCCTACAACAAGAGGTTCTTAGAGTTGAACCAAATGGTCCCTAACTTGTTCACCCCAGTTTACCGTTTAATCGAGCATTATATTCGAGGTCTTCCCTCGAAAATTCAAGATTCAGTTCTCAGCACTTCACCAGCAACACTTGAAGCTGCTATGGAACTAGCTACTGAACTGACCGAGAATCGAATTCGCAACGGTAAGTTTAAAGAGGAGAAAAAGAAAGCCCCCGTTGAGGGCCAAACTTCAAACCATTCCACCTCCTCCTCTAAGTTTGCTAACAAGAGGAAACGTAACACCAGAAACTTCGCTGTCACACAAACCAATTTCCCTATCCCTGCTGCACCCATTACCCAAGTTGCCCCCTCACCTGCACCATACAAAAGGCCATACTATGGCCCGTTACCAAAATGCAACCGTTGCCAATACCACCACTTTCCTGATCATCCCTGCCAACATTGCACCGGCTGTGGTCGCGCAGGTCATACTGTTCAAACCTGTCGCATACCTCAGCGAACGAACCGCCACCAGCCTTCAACCCAAACCCACCAACAAATAATGGGTCAAGCCCAACAACCCCTACTACTACTACCACCTACCCAACATTTAGCCCAATCATACTACCAACCCAACTATCCCATGGTGCAACCTATGCGGGCTTGCTACAATTGTGGAGACCCAAGTCACTTTAGAAACACTTGTCCACGTTTAGTGAACATTATTCATGCTCAAGCCCAAGCCAATCCGGTGAATCAAGCTAACCAAGCTCCTCCACCTGCAAGAGGAAGAGCTTTCAACATCAACGCTAATCAGGCTAGAGCTGACAACAATGTGGTTAACGGTACATTTCTTATCAACGGTAGTTATGCATCCATGTTGTTTGATACTAGTGCGGATAAAAGTTTTGTGTCTTTAGAGTTTGAACCCATTCTAAACCAAAATCGTGATAAGCTCATGGAATCCATAACAGTAGAAGTTGCTGACGGGAAACCGGTCTCATTAAACTCTATTATACGCAATTGTACTCTCACCTTAAACGACCACGATTTTCCAGTTGACCTTATTCCTATGAAGTTGGGAAGCTTTGACATTATAATTGGTATGGACTGGCTCAGCCAACATCAGGCTGAAGTGGTATGCCGCGAGAAGTTTATACGCATTCCTCTTCCAAACGGTCAGACTCTACGAATCTTTGGAGAAACCCCATCGAAAGGGCTCAGATTAATGTCCTGTCTTCAAGCTCGAAAATATCTTCGCAAGAATTATGTCGCATTTTTAACCCATGTCGTCAAAAAGGGAACCATGGAGAAGAAACTCGAAGACATCCCAGTAGTAAAAGATTTCCCGCAAGATTTTCCTGACGACATTTCAGGACTTCCTCCCGTGAGGGAAGTCGAATTTCGCATTGATCTTATACCTGGTGCTACACCAGTTGCAAAGTCTCCTTATAGGTTAGCCCCCTCTGAAATGCAAGAGCTAGCCAGTCAATTGCAAGAGTTGACTGACAAAGGATTCATACGTCCTAGCTCCTCGCCTTGGGGTGCACCTGTCCTTTTTGTGAAGAAGAAAGATGGATCGTTTCGTATGTGCATCGACTACAGAGAACTCAACAAGTTAACGATCAAGAATCGCTATCCATTACCTCGCATTGATGATCTTCTTGACCAACTTCAAGGCGCCAGCTGTTTTTCAAAAATCGACCTTCGATCTGGTTATCATCAACTCAGAGTACATGAAGAAGACGTCCCAAAGACCGCTTTCCGAACTCGTTATGGTCATTATGAATTCATGGTCATGCCATTTGGTTTAACCAACACTCCAGCTGTCTTCATGGATCTAATGAACAGAGTCTGCAAACCCTATCTCGATCGTTTTGTTATAGTCTTCATCGACGACATCCTCATTTATTCAAAGTCTAAGTCTGATCATGAACGACATCTTCGACTCATCCTTACACTTCTAGAGGATGAAAAGCTTTATGCCAAATTCTCCAAATGCGAATTCTGGTTAAAAGAGGTACAATTCCTTGGACATGTAGTCAATGACAAGGAATACATGTCGACCCCTCAAAGATCAAAGCGGTACAAGAATGGCAAGCGCCACGTACACCAACTGAAGTAAGATCATTCCTTGGGTTGGCTGGTTATTATCGCCGTTTCATTTCAAACTTCTCTCGCATTGCTGTACCACTCACGGCTTTAACTCATAAGGGAAAACCTTTCATATGGGGACCCAAACAAGAAGAAGCCTTCCAAACCCTTAAACAAAAACTCTGTAATGCACCAATCCTCACTCTGCCTGAAGGTTGTGATGACTTCGTGGTTTATTGCGACGCGTCAGGGCAAGGACTAGGCTGTGTTCTAATGCAAAGAGGAAAGGTTATAGCTTATGCTTCAAGACAACTCAAGACTCATGAGAAGAACTACACCACCCATGACCTAGAACTGGGAGCCGTTGTGTTCGCTCTTAAGATATGGAGACATTATCTCTACGGTACTAAGTGTGAAATATACACTGACCACAAGAGTCTTCAACATATCTTCAATCAAAAGGAGTTAAACATGAGGCAACGAAGATGGGTCGAACTTCTAAATGACTACGACTATGAAATTCGGTACCACCCTGGCAAGGCAAATGTGGTGGCTGATGCACTCAGTCGAAAGGGTTATGCGAACTCCATTCATCTTCTATGTTCGCAAATCATAACTGACATTAAAGATCATATTCGAGAAGCCCAACATGTTTCAGTAACGGAAGACGACGTACGAAAGGAGCTGTCATGTGGAGCTGAACTTAAAATTGAAACTAAATCTGACGGTATTCTATACTATCTAGATCGCATATGGATTCCTGACCACAACAACCTTCGTGAATTTCTTATGAATGAGGCTCACAAAACACGATACTCTATACACCCAGGAGCTGATAAGATGTATCAAGACCTTCGATACACCTATTGGTGGCCTGGAATGAAAAAGGATACTGCTGTTTTTGTTTCCAAGTGCCTTACATGTTCCAAGGTGAAAGCTGAACACCAAAGACCCTCAGGACTTCTGGTCCAACCTGAAATACCTGTATGGAAGTGGGAAAACATAACCATGGACTTCATTACGGGTTACCTCGCACTTCTGGTGGGTATGACACTATATGGGTAATCATTGTTCGTCTTACAAAATCAGCTCACTTTATTCCTATCCGCGAAGATTTCAAGAACGAGAAGCTAGCTCATATTTACATCAGCGAAATCGTAAGCCGACATGGTGTACCGTCAAGCATTATTTCAGATCGTGATGGTCGTTTCACTTCATGAACATGGCAAGCAGTACAAGCCGCTTTGGGTACACGATTAGATCTCAGTACCGCTTATCATCCTCAAACTGATGGACAATCTGAACGCACCATTCAAACTCTTGAAGATATGCTTCGAACATGTGTCATAGACTTCAAGGGAAATTGGGACGCTCATCTACCATTAGTTGAATTTTCGTACAACAACAGCTATCATTCAAGTATCGGCATGGCACCTTTTGAAGCTTTATATGGTCGTAAGTGCCGATCTCCAGTATGTTGGCACGAAATTGGGGAAGCTCAAATCACCGATCCAGAATTGATTCAAGAAACCACAGACAAGATCCATCAAATTCGAAACAATCTTCTAGCGGCTCAAAGTCGTCAAAAGAGTTATGCAGATAAACGACGGAAGCCTTTGGAGTTTAACATTGGTGATCATGTACTTTTAAAAGTATCACCGTGGAAGGGAGTAGTTCGTTTTGGTCAAAAAGGCAAGCTAGCACCACGCTACGTAGGACCTTTCAAGATACTCGAAAGAGTAGGATGTCACACCCTCAATTTCCACTTGCGGAGTTTTACCGCGAGGCGTGTGAACAAACCAGAATCTGAAACACTAGTACGTCGAACGACTCTATATGATTTGATAATACGTTTTCAAAAATCATTTGTCGTAGATTTTATATTGTCTTGATTAGTTACCAATATTTAGCAGATGCATCAGTTTTTAAAGTTTGAGCGGAAGCATAAATAAGTAGTGAAGCGGGCGCCAACACAAACGCCAAAACAAATGAAAAATCCCAAAACAATATTGATAAATAAGACTCGATAAAAGATGTCTTGTTCAATGCATGTGCGTGCACCTAGAGCTCCTAGCATCCTGAGAAACATGTAAAGAACAAGTGTCAACATTAAAGATGAGTGAGTTCACAGGTTTTCATAAATTCGTTTGTTCGGTTATAGTTTGTTTTCTCCGTTATCCCTAACCCGGGATAACGTATTGGTTCCATTATTCCAACCCGGAATAATAAGTTGTTGCTTCCAATATTCCAAACCAGGAATATTAAGTTGTTGTTTCCATTATTCCAAACCCGGAATAATAAGTTGTTGCTTCCAATATTCCAAACCCGGAATATTAAGTTGTTGTTTCCATTATCCCCAACCCGGGATAATATCGTAGTTTTGTAATTAAGTTCAATGTTAACATATATAGGTAGCTAGCCTAAAGTCATGTCACGTAAGTGTTCGCGATCGAAGCTGACTGTTGTGCCTCCGTGTTGCCAGGCCTATCACTGACCATGGCGAAGTTAGGCCAAATTATTCACCCGTTGACCATACCCGGTCGGCTAGCGCGACTAGCTCGGATGGGCTTGTCGGGCCCAGTAGTACTACTTATAATTCCCCCGCTATTAAACCCAATACTAACGATCCGAGAGATTGACGAGGACTTAAGTGATAAAGCTGCTTAGTGACCATAACATTACATTAACATTAACTTAGTTACCGAATAGTTATGTGACGTTAAATTCGTATAACGTAAAGAGATTGAGTTTGAGAGTGTATACATGTTTCTCCCCCTGTTGTTTAAAAAACCGGATAAAGTTAGGGGCCGTGAACTCACCTTTATTTGCTCGGTTTAGTGTAGCAAAGAAGTTATAAGAGATGGGACCGCTAGTTGCGTCCTAACAAACCAATTAATTCCAAGTCAGTGTGTGAACACACCAATACAAATTCTACACGTAATTTACACACAAAGTGATACACACAAACAACATATCTAACACTCAAACATGCATGCAAGTATCCTCATGTGATCCTAGTGATTAAAACAACTTATCATAACCATAAACCAATTCATGCCACAATTTGGTGCACATAATCACAAGTTATCAATTTCAGCTTAACACTCATAATTCAGCTGTTTTCTAGGATTTTTATAAAATAGTTCCAACATTCCAAAAATTCCAATATTTTTACAGTAGGTGACATTTATACTGTAGAAATTTATATAAATTTTCCAAGTCCTAAATCTTTACCAATTAACCATAAATATTAATACACTAAGCTGCAGTCAGATTTACCGCTTTCTGACTGCAGTCCACGGAAGAATTTATTTAGAAATCACTGATCGTCCAATTAACAAAATTCCAGTTGGAGTTGCCCGAAATTTCCATACCTAGTTGCTGTACAAAAATCATGACTCAACTCCCTACTGATTCTAAAATCCAACTCGATAAACAACTAACAAAATTTCAGGATTTTCACAGTTTTAGTTACTGAACTTATTTGGCCCTTTAAAAATATCAAACGACTTCAGGAAACAATTAAATTTTATGGTCGATCATAAATCAATCTGATTACGCCAACTGTAACCGAAATCGGTCACCAAACGTCCAAAAACGTTTGATTGTTCGCGGTTTACCGATTATAACCGCTACAACCGACACCTCCAATCAATTTAGCTTTGAATGGACTTTAATTCAAGAGTGGATCGGTGTTAATAACCGAAAACTTGCATTTTCTTAATTACTTCAATCATTGTCCCCTCTCGCGGCTCAAACACATTCTGCAAACCTTCAATTTCTTTTTCGCACAACTTTCAGTTCGTCGTAGCAGTTTTTTGAACTCGCCGGACTTTCGCCGGAAAACCGTGTTTTCCATCAAATCAGTAAGTCTCTCAATTCTTTCATTGTCTATCAGTTGTTAAGCTATTGCTAACTCAAACCTTTCAATCGGAATCAATTTCAGACGTCGATATCGGATAATCCCCTCTCGTCGGAAAACTTCTGAAAATTCCTAACTTCCGCTGTAAAACGGTATAGTATTCAAACCTTCTGATAACTCTTGTTTAGTGCTTCAATTCCACAATTAACTGATCAAAACTGTTAAGTTGTTCGCTCAGTCGAAGTTCATAAAAAACATAGCCGACGCCTTGCCGGAATTCTGAGATAAATCATTCCTCCGGTATGTTTACTTCCAACACCGTCTCTGCCATTTCATTTTAGTCTTATGAATGTTTGTCAATCAAATTAAACAAGAAACAATAGAGTAATCGTAGGCTGTAATTCGGTAACGAAGAAGACGAAGTAGGTTGATTATAAGTTTATTATAATTTGGATATTATCTCGGGTTAGACACACAGTCCAGCGGTGGACTGTGTGCACACATATACCACACGCCGCGAGTTCGATCCTTGATATACACACACTCTCTGTAATTAAAATGTTCTTTTTTTTACTGAACCGGATCCTTTTCGCAATTAGATATTAAGTATAATAAAAATCTGTATATTAACCAAGTTAGACACACAGTCCAGCGGTGGACTGTGTGTAACATTAAATCACAGGTCCCGGGTTCGAGACCTATTGACGGCACCGGTTTGATAATTAAAATCCTTTTTAAAATAAATGAATTTTGAATAAACTGAATTAGTATATAAAATATAATTAAAAACATGATTATTTTGGGTTAGACACGTAGCTCAGTTGGTAGAGCTGCGTGCACGCGTACGGGAGGTCTCGGGTTCGAGTCCTGCCCGGCGCATACATTTACACAATAAAACCGGTCAAACAGTATGGTCAACGGTCAACGAAAAGTCAACATTTTTTTTATATTTTTATTTATTTAATTTAATTCAAAAATCAATTAAAAATACTTAAAAATAATGTTTTTAAAGATAGGAAATAGCCTTAAACTCACAAAAATATATCTAAAAATCCTATTAAAATTTTTAATAAAATCCACTCATTAACTACACCTTCCGTTATTATTTAGGTTAGTTAATCCTCATTGTTCAATCCTTCAAACTCGTGCGCATCTCATCATCTCCAACCAAACGCACCCAATGTGAGTGAATCTCTACAAATTCCCCGTTTTAATCACGTTTTTGGGGTGTATCATGTGTCTTACCATTTATTATATTTAAATCATTGTGCATACATTATATCATGAACAAATGTGTATTCAGCTTGTATCAACTGTTGTGTGGTTATTGTTTAGATTTAATTTATTATTTTCAGTACATGCAATTTCATAGGCCGCCGCTCCCCATTACATTATGAGCGTTGAGCAGTTCCCCATTACATTATGAGCGTGAACCTGGCGTTGCCAACATTCGATCGGCTCCGTTTGATTGAGCCTTGATCGCACAGACATTCATCATAGGCCGTCCGTTCCCCATTTCATTATGAGCGTGAACGTGACGTTGCCAACATATACAGTTTCATTCATGTTATATATTCATGCAAGTTCATATGTTATTGTATGTTATAGTTTGTGGTTGTTATTGCTATTGTTTGATTATTTACATTTGCTCACATATGATTATTGCATAATTTTTCCTTGATAAAATAACAAGAAAATCAATAATAAATGTTTATCTAACAAGGTTCACTCGCCAACTTATGTTGACCCAAAAAACCCCCATTTTTACACATGATACAGGTGAACCAGCTGCAGCAAGAAACACATAGGATTAGCTTAGAAGAATAAACTGGTTTAGAGCTTGGATTGTTTAGTTGGTTATTTTTCTTTGTATTTGTATGGACATGTTTGGATTATTGAGAATGTAATTTTGACTTTAATAAATATGAAACATATTAGTAAATATCATGAGCTTTGGTGATAACCCAATTATGCCCCGACTCTTATTCCGCTGCGGGTCGGGGTGTGACACCTTTAACATTTCTTGCATTCTCACCACTTCTTGCTTTAAGTCACTTACAGACCAGTCCTTGAATTGTGCTCTTGTAGCCTTGTATTGTTTGTTTTGCATGATATGTTCAATGTAATCATTTCTTAAGCTTTCATCATCCTTTTCTGATAGCCTTTTGCAAAAGTCTCTTGAGAAATATTCAAGTTTCCTGACTTTGCTTAACTGATACTGCATATGACTCTGCACCTCTCTATCACTCTTTCCCTGTGTGTCTCTTTTAGTTATATCATCTGCTTGTTTAGCTTTCAAGTGCAGATATTCATCCAGGTTCCTTGGTTTAGGATATCCTTCCAGAGATGGGAAATCCCTTCTGTCTGGATCTTCTTCAGAAAAGAAAGATTTTATCTCTTCCTTTACAGCCATTAAATCGAGAGGGAACTGAGTAGGTAGAGGAGTTGTTGGCAATGGTTTGAGGTTTTGCAGAGATGGGATTTGAACCAGATGTTGAGGTTAGTGGTTGTGATGATAGTGGAAGTGGTGAAGGGATGATGTTTACATCTTCTATGACATTTTTCATTTTCCTTCTTTTAAAGATGAGTTTGGGTGATGGTGGTTGAGGAATTCTTGTGGGTGTGGAAATTTGATGAGTGGTGATTGGAAATGTGACCATGGCAGTGGTTTGGTTAACATAAGTTGTAACCACTGCTGCATCAACAGTTGTTGACACAAGAGGAGTTATAACCTCTGTGGTGGTTGTGGTAGTGATGGTCGTAGTTGTAGATGTGTTGATTGAGATTTTGTGGGAGCAGAGGTTGTAGTTCAAAGGACAACAGTGGTTTTGGAAGTTGTGGATGATGGTTGTCTTGCTTTTCTAGTAGCTCTCTTCTTTTGTTGAGAAGTACCAATCTCTTCCTTTTCCTTTTGTTGAGCCAACATTTGCTCAACCAAAACTCTGCTCTCATCTCTTACTCTCTGCTTGTTTCTTTCCTTTCCCTAGACAAGATGTTCTGAGTGTCACAACCCGACCCGCAGCGGAATAAAAGTCGGGGCATGATTGGGTTATTACCAAAGCTCATGATATTTACTAATAAGTTTCATATTTATTAAACTGAAATTAAACTTCAAATATTAAACACAAAATTCATACAAACACAAACATATAAACCAAAAGATTGTTCCAAACGAAATAACTTGTTTATTCTTCTAAGGCCATTCCTACGTGTTTCTTTCCTCAGCTTGTTCACCTGTATCATGCATAAGATAGAAAATTTGGGTTAACAAAATTGGTGAGTGAACCTTGATAAAACATTTAAATGATTGTATTATATTGTTGTTTGAATAAAAATTGTGCATGAATCACAAGTGAACAGATGTATATATATATAACCAATCACAAATCCACATTGCATGAACATATGACATGATGAATGATGTATTTGAGATCAAGGATCAATCAAACGGAGCCGATCTAATGAGGCACCTGATGCTCAACCCGTATCTCACGAGAAACTGATGGGCCTAATGAAATGATTGCACTGAAATAATAAAATGTATCCACAAATAAACCACGTAACAACTATACACATTTGGTCACGAAATGAAAATAGCACAATTGTTTTTAATAAAAATAAAAGAAATGGTACGACACATGATACACCCCAAAACATGATTAAAACGGGGAATTTGTACAGATTCACTCACAGTGGTGCGTATTCTTGATTGAAGATGAGAGCGCACGAGTTGTGGATTTTACCGATGAAGGTGTGCTAACCCAAAACAAATAACGCGAAACTTGATAATTAAATAAATTAATATTTAGGTTATAATCCTTTGTTTAGGTTTTTACATTATTTTTGTGGATTTTGTTGATATTTTTAAACCCTTGAAAATGCATATTTTTAAACCTTTTATTTGCTTTTTCATTTAATATATAGACTTAGAATAAAATATTTAGAAAAATAAAAATAAAATATAAAAAAAATTTTTGTCAGATGGCAAATTCTAACAGCGGTTTGATGGTGTTGCTAGCATGCGTGTGGTGAGACTCGAACCCGTGACCTCTCGGTTGCGTGCACGCAGCTCTTCTAACCGAGCTACGTGTCTAACCCGAAAGAATCTGGATTTTAATTATACTTATACACATATTAAGTTCATGCTATTTTAATCAAATTTAAAAAGAGATTTAAATGGTCCGACCGGTGTGAGTCAAGGGACTCGAACCGGTGACCTTGGTGATGTTATGCACCCAACCCAACCAACTGGGCTGGGTGTCTAACCCGATAATACTTGAATTTTAATTATATTTATTTACTAAATATATTGATACAGAAAAGATAGATTTAAAAAGGGTTTAAAGCGGTCAGGCGGTGGATGCTTGGACTCGAACCGGTGATCCCGGGTTTGATTTACACCCGACCCAACCAGTTGGGCGGGGTGCTAACCCGATTAAGATCCGTATTTTTTATACTTAAACACTTTCTGCCATCGTCTTCTTCATTTTAAAAATTAACCCAAACCTGCACCCAGCCTGAAATTTAAATCCGATACACCTCAGATCACCATCAGTATGCTATATTAATTAGGTAATTTTTCAAAGAAAAAGAGTAAGAGTCTACCATTTATCGGAGATGGTGGCACGATTCCGGTGGATGAATTCCGACGGGTTCGGTGGTTCTCCGGTGGAACAAGGTTTTCCGACGACCGAGTTTTAGAGAGTGAATTCTAAGATATGAGCGAGTTTTGATTGATGAATACGACTGGTATTTATAGGGTGAATTTGGATTCGGTTTAGGAAACCAAATTCTGTGTTGGCAATTGCCGTGAAGATGACAGCCGGTCAGATTTCAATTTGCCAAAAATAAGCATGGTTAGTTGACAGAAAGATTCAAAAGAAAAGGAAAGACGCGTTGCGAGGATTCTGGTTAGTTGCAGGTTTTCCCGCCCGAGTGTATGTGTAGATATATATGTTGTTATGCGGAATCAGATACAACGAGTGCGTGTAGTCCAGTGGTGTTTGTGTGTGTGTGCATCCGGGGGAACCCGGGTTCGATTCCCGGTTCACCCATTTTTTAATACTGATTTTCTTTAATTGTTTTTATTAAGCCTTTTGAATTATTATAAGTATTTATTATTTAGTTGATTTTTTTATTTATTTAATTGATTATATTATATTCTTTAAACTTTATTTATTTATGTATTTATTATTTTTTTAGACATTGCTTTTCATCATTATATATAAGTAATATTGTAAACAATAAATTAATAACCAAATGACGTAAATAAATACATTTTGATTGATAAATTGGGGCGGGTTTTCGAAACCCGATTTACACAAATGTTACAGTATCCCCTACTTTTAGAAATTTCGTCCCGAAATTTAAGTAGTAGTTGTAACAGAAAAAGATGCAGGTACTTTTCGCGCATTGAATCTTCACGTTCCCAAGTAAACTCGGGTCCTCGTTTTTGACTCCCAAGCACCCTGACGATTCGAATACGACTTCGCCTTAAACGCTTCTCACGAAATCCATGATTTCCACTTGTCTTTCAACGAAGTGCATTGATTCATCTACTTGAATATCTTCCAGAGGGATATGGAGGTTCTCGTCGGCGAGGCATTTTTCAAGTTTGACGTGGAACGTGGGATGTATTCAGTTGAGTTCTTCTGGTAGGTCAAGCTTGTATGCTACAGACCTACTCTTTCGAGTATCTTGAAAGGTCCTACATAGCGTGGTGCTAGCTTGCCCTTTTGGCCAAAACGAACCACTCCCTTCCACAGTGATACTTTAAAAGTACTTGATCACCAACACAAAACTCCAAGGGCTTTCGTCGTTTATCAGCATAACTCTTTTGACGACTTTGAGCCGCTAGAAGATTGTTTCGAATTTGAAGGATTTTGTTGGTTGTTTCTTGAATCAACTCAGGTCCGGTGATTTGCGCTTCACCAATTTCGTGCCAACATACAGGAGATCGACATTTACGACCATATAAAGCTTCAAAAGGGACCATACCGATACTTGAATGATAGCTATTGTTGTACGAAAACTCGACTAACGGTAGGTGAGTGTCCCAATTACCTTTGAAGTCTATGACACATGCTCGTAGCATGTCTTCAAGGTTTGAATGGTGCGCTCAGATTGACCATCAGTTTGAGGGTGAAAGGCGGTGCTGAGGTCTAAACATGTACCCAAAGCGGATTGTACGACCTGCCATGTTCGTGAAGTGAAACGACCATCAAGGTCTGAAATGATACTTACGGTACACCATGACGGCTTATGATCTCGTTGATGTAGATACGAGCTAACTTCTCATTCTTGAAGTCCTCGCGAATCGGAATGAAGTGAGCTGATTTTGTAAGACGATCAATGATTAACCATATGGTGTCATACCCACTGGAGGTGCGAGGTAACCCGTAATGAAGTCCATGGTTATGTTTTTCCACTTCTATACAGGTATCTCGGGTTGGACAAGGAGTCCTGATGGTCTTTGATGTTTAGCTTTCACTTTGGAACATGTAAGGCACTTGGAAACAAAAACAGCGATATCCTTCTTCATGCCAGGCCACCAGTAGATGTACCTAAGTCTTGATACATCTTATCGGCTCCTGGATGTATTGAGTATCGTGTTTTGTGTGCCTCATTCATGAGGAAATCATGAAGGTTGTCGCGATCGGGAATCAAATACGGTTTAAATAGTAAAGAATACCATCGGATTTGGTTTCGATTTTGAGTTCAGCTCCACAAGACAGCTCATGCGTACGTCATTTTCCGTTACAGAAGTATGTTGAGCTACCCGAATTCGATCTTTGATATCAGTTATAATTTGAGAACATAGAAGATGAATGGAATTTGCAAAACCCTTTCAACTGAGTGCATCAACCACAATGTTTGCCTTGCCAGGATGATATCGAATCTCACAGTAGTAATCATTGAGGAGTTCGACCCATCGTGTTGCCTCATGTTCAACTCTTTTTGATTAAGGATATGCTGAAGACTCTTGTGGTTAGTGTATATCTCACATTTGGTGCCATAGAGATAGTGTCTCCATATCTTTAGAGCGAACACGACTGCTCCAAGTTCTAGGTCGTGAGTGGTATAGTTATTTTCGTGCACTTTGAGTTGCCTAGAGGCATAGGCTATTACCTTTCCTCTTTGCATCAGCACACAACCTAACCCTTGTCCTGACGGTCGCAGTAAACTACAAAGTCTTCGCAACCCTCAGGGAGTGTAAGAATAGGTGCATCACACAGCTTTTGCTTCAAAGTTTGGAAAGCCTCCTCTTGCTTAGGTCCCCAAATAAAGGGTTTTCCCTTGTGAGTCAAGGCCGTGAGTGGAACAACGATACGAGAGAAATTGGCAAGAAGCGTCGATAATAACTAGCCAAGCCAAGAAATGACCTAACTTCGGTAGGAGTACCTGGCGCTTGCCATTCTTGTACTGCCTTGAATACGTGAATTCCTTTGTCATTAACGACATGGCCAAGAATTGTACTTCTTTTAACCAGAACTCACATTTTGAGAACTTTGCGTAGAGCTTTTCAGTCCTCAAGAGTGTAAGAATAAGTCGAAGATGTCGCTCATGATCGGATTTTGACTTGGAGTAGATAAGAATGTCGTCGATGAAGACTATGACAAAACGGTCGAGATAGGGTTTGCACACCCTATTCATAAAATCCATAAAGACGGCAGGAGCATTGGTTAACCCGAAAGACATAACCATGAACTCGTAATGACCATAACGAGTTCGAAAGGCAGTTTTTGGAATATCTTCTTCACGCACCCTAAGCTGACGATAACCATAATGAAGGTCGATTTTTGAAAAATAGGTGGCACCTTGAAGTTGATCTAGAAGGTCATCAATACGAGGCAATGGATAGCGATTCTTAAGTCAACTTGTTGAGTTCTCTATAATCAATGCACATGCGAAACGTTCCATCTTTCTTCTTTACAAAAAGGACAGGTGCACCCCAAGGCGACGAGCTAGGACGTATGAATCCTTTGTCAGTCAGCTCTTGCAGCTGGCTAGCAACTCTTACATCTCCGATGGGGCTAACCTATAGGGAGATTTCACGACCGGTGTAGCACCAGGCACAAGATCGATTCGAAATTCGACTTCTCGCACAGGAGGAAGTCCTAAAACATCGTCGGGAAAACTTGAGGAAATTCTTTCATATTGGAATATCTTCTAGCTTCCTTTCCTTGCCTTCCTTCTTGACGATGTGAGCTAGAAACGCGACGTAATCCTTGCGAAGATATCTTCGAGCTTGAAGACATGACATCAATTTGAGCCCTTTCGAGGGAGTTTCTCCAAAGATACGTAGTGTCTGACCGTCAGCGAGAGGAATACGAATGAACTTTTCATGGCACACCACTTCGGCGTGATGCTGGCTGAGCCAGTCCATTCCGATGATAACATCGAAACTTCCCAATTTCATAGGAATAAGATCAATCGGGAAATCGTGATCATTTAGAGTAAGAGTACAATCACGTATTATTGAATTTAACGAAATGGGTTTTCCATCAGCAACTTCCACGTGATCGATTCAGCAAAACTAACACGAGGTAGGTCGAGAATAGATTCAAATTCTAATGATACAAAACTCTTATCCACACCAGTATCGAATAATAGCGATACATAACTACCATTTACGATAAACGTACCGTTGACCACATTGTTGTTAGCCCTTGCTTGGTTGACGTTGATATTGAAAGCCCTTCCTCTAGCAGGTGGGTGAGCTTGATTAGCTTGGTTCACCGGGTTTGCTTGGGCTTGGGCATTGATGATGTTCACCAGGCGTGGGCAAGTATTTCGGAAGTGGTTTGGGTCATGATCGGGTTATCACCAAAGCTCATGGTAGTTTCATATTTATTAAATTAAATTAAACTTCAAATATTCAACACAAAATTCATACAAACACAAACATATAAACCAAAGATTGTTCCAAACGAAATAACTTGTTTATTCTTCTAAGGCCATTCCTACGTGTTTCTTTCCTCAGCTTGTTCACATGTATCATGCCTAAGATAGAAAATTTGGGTCAACAATAGTTGGCGAGTGAACCTTGTTAAAACATTTAAATGATTGTATTATATTGTTTTTTGAATAAAACTTGTGCATGAATCACAAGTGAACAGATGTATATATATAACCAATCACAAACCACATTGCATGAACATATGACATGATGAATGATGTATTTGAGATCAAGGCTCAATCAAACGGAGCCGATCTAATGAGGCACCTGATGCTCAACCCGTATCTCACGAGGAACTGATGGGCCTTAATGAAATGATTGCACTGAAATAATAAAATGTATCCACAAATAAACCACGTAACAACTATACACATTTGGTCACGAAATGATATTAGCACAAGTGTTTTTAATAAAAATAAAAGAAATGGTACGACACATGATACACCCCAAAACATGATTAAAACGGGGTAGAGATTCACTCACAGTGGTGCGTATTCTTGATTGAAGATGAGAGCGCACGAGTTGTGGATTTTACCGATGAAGGTGTACTAACCTAAAACAAATAATGCGAAACTTGATAATTAAATAAATTAATATTTAGGTATAATCCTTTGTTTAGGTTTTTAGATTATTTTTGTGGATTTGTTGATATTTTTAAACCCTTGAAAATGCATATTTTAAACCTTTTATTTGCTTTTCATTTAATATATAGACTTAGAATAAAATATTTAGAAAAATAAAAATAAAATAATAAAAAAGATTTCTTGTCAGACTGACAAATTCTGACAGCGGTTCGATGGTGTTGCTAGCATGCGTGTGGTGAGACTCGAACCCGTGACCTCTCGTTGCGTGCACGCAGCTCTTCCAACCGAGCTACGTGTCTAACCCGAAAGAATCTGGATTTTAATTATACTTATACACATATTAAGTTCATTCAATTTTAATCAAATTTAAAAAGAGAATTAAATGGCCCGACCGGTGTGAGTCAAGGGACTCGAACCGGTGACCTTGGTGATGTTATGCACCCAGCCCAACCAACTGGGCTGGGTGTCTAACCCGATAATACTTGAGTTTTAATTATATTTATATACTAAATATAGTGATACAGAAAAGATAGATTTAAAAAGGGTTTAAAGCGTCAGGCCGGTGGATGCTTGGACTCGAACCGGTGATCCCGGGTTTGATTTGCATCCGGCCCAACCAGTTGGGTGGGGTGCTTAACCCGATTAAGATCCGTATTTTATTATACTTAAACACTTTCTGCCATCGTCTTCTTCATTTTAAAAATTAACCCAAACCTGCACCCGCCTGTAATTTAAATCCGATACACCTCGGATCACCATCAGTATGCTATATTAATTAGGTAATTTTTCAAAGAAAAAGAGTAAGAGTCTACCGTTTATCGGAGATGGTGGCACGATTCCGGTGGGTGAATTCCGACGGGTTCGGTGGTTCTCCGGTGGAACAAGGTTTTCTGATGACCGAGTTTTAGAGAGCGAATAGAAGATATGAGCGATTTTTGATTGATGAATACGACTGGTATTTATAGGGTGAATTTGGATTCAGTTTAAGAAACCTAATTCTGTGTTGGCAATTGCCGTGAAGATGACAGCCGGTCAGATTTCAATTTGCCAAAAATAAGCGTGGTTAGTTGACGGAAAGATTCAAAAGAAAAGGAAAGGCGCGTTGCGAGGATTCTGGTTAGTTGCAGGTTTTCCCGCCCGAGTGTATGTGTAGATATATATGTTGTTATGCGGAATCAGATACAACGAGTGCGTGTAGTCCAGTGGTGTTTGTGGTGTGTGTGCATCCGGGGGAACCCAGGTTCGATTCCCGGTTCACCCATTTTTTAATACTGATTTTCTGCAATTGTTTTTATTAAGCCTTTTGAATTATTATAAGTATTTATTATTTAGTTGATTTATTTTATTTATTTAATTGATTATATTATTACATAAATTCTTTAAACTTTATTTATTTATGTATTTATTATTTTTTTAAACATTGCTTTTCATCATTATATATAAGTAATATTGTAAACAATAAATTAATAACCGAACGACGTAAATAAATACAATTTGATTGATAAATTGGGGCGGGTTTTTGAAACCCGATTTACACAAATGTTACACTAAGTTTCATTAATTTTCTTGGTACCATTTAGCCTTGGTTTAACCACTGTTGGTCTTGAAGATGGATCTGTTTTGGGCTTTAACACTTCTTTTTGATTGAATTTCTCCCCCCTTTTGGCATCATATGTGTTAACCAGAATCACAGTGGGAGGATAAGTGCCAGTGGTTTGGAGCAGGTGAGCTTTGATGGCCTTTATATCTACATAAGCGTCCATGTATCTTGCATCAACCAAGTTTCTGAGCTCTTGCATGTGATGTTTATGTTGTAGATCAGCATAATATTATTGTTGATGAAACAGAGGATACATAACTTGTTGTAGCTCAGCAGTGGGTAAAACAGTGGATTGACATTTGGATTGTGCTAACATCTGCTTTATCAAATTCTTGATTTCATCAACAGAATTTTCAATTTTGGTAACTCTCTCCGTCAAATCCTTGTATTTTAGCTCATTACCTAACTTAATAGGATCATCTGAACTCCTACCACTTGTGTTAGTTTTATCTGTGTTATCATGGGCAGAGATTTCAAAACTTGCTTTAAACACAGATGCCCCTTTGTCTTGGTACTGGGGACTTCCAACTTTATCAGAGGATACCTTGGTAGCCTCAGCAGTTGTTGCCTTCAACAGAGTCTTATATATGTAACCACTGTCCAATTGAAAACTAGGAAGTTTTGCAATTGTAGTAGCTACTCTTGTTGAACTATCACCAAGGGTTACTTGTAACCCAAGGGATGTAGCCTCTTCACTTGTGATGGGTTTGCAAAGATTAAAGAATCAGACCCAGTCACATTCAGAAGTAAATTCTCAGTGATAGGTTGGTGAGAAGAACTGGTTAGTGTCTGTTCCAAATCAATTGCATTCAACAAAGGTAATATGGTAGGTGGAAGTTTTATTGGTGAGGGTTGTGGTGTTGAAAGAGACATTGCCCTGGGAGAGGGGCTGCGGAAGATAGAGCCAAGTGGATTTTGAGCTTCATAATTTGGTGTCCCTGTGTTTACAACCTTATCCTTTTGTGAGGATGAAGGAGGAGTTTGGTAAGCAGGTTGAGATCTTTCTAACATCTACTGTGAAGAAGTAGCAACAGTGTTTTTAGGTGACTTTTGTGTTGTCACAGGGTTAACTTCTGGGATCTCATCTTCCAGAAGTCCCTTTTTGGTTCTTGGTTTGGTGGGCTTTTTGGTTTCTTTTTGGTGATTGTTGGTGTGGGTTTCAAATCACTGGTTGTAGTGCCCTGATCACCAAGAGCAGTGGGCTCAGTAGCAGGAGGTTGAGGTTGAGTATTATGTTCTTCTAAAACAGGCTCAGCCTCCTCTACTTGTGTTTTGGATTTTGATTGATTGGTGATGCGAGTGAAAGTTTCATGAGTAAGGCAGCCATGTGGTGTCACAACACCATGTTTAACAGCATCACCAATCTTCTTTTGAAGATAAACACTTAAAAATCTTGGATGCATCAGAAAAGGTGAGCGATAATTTTTAATGTTTTCAAAATTTGTCACCAAGTCATTGAACAATACTTGGGAAAAGTTAAAATCAGATTTTGTTAAAATTGCATAACCCAAGTATTTCATGTTCAAAGGTATCTCATTAAAGCTGTTGACTTGGCAGACAAGCATGTCAACAAAGTGTGGAAGAAAAACTTCATTTCAGCAGGAAATTGAGGTTTATAGATAGTCTTACCTTTAAGTTGACCAACATACCCTCTTTCGAGGAACTCGTGATGCAACTCAGCGATTGGAAAGCTAGTAGCATGATCTAGGTCATTTAACTTGAAAACCTCTGAAATAGAAGCAGGAGTTACTTCCAACATTGTTTTTCCCACTATGGTAACAATAACATAAGCCACCTTCTCCGTGTAATGAACTTTGGCATTTGCCCAGAACTTTCTTAAAGATTGCCGGTATATAGGAGTAGTAATTTCCATGAGTTCTTTGTATTTTGACTCTTTTAAAGCGTTAATCATGGAATGATATTGGTTATTTGAGTTAGTTTCTTCAAAAATTGCGGTGTAGTTGTGTGGTGTTTTGAAATTTAGAATCGTCATGATCGAAGACGATAAAGAACCACTATGAGAGTGAAGAATATTTGAGAGAAAACCGCTTTAGGAATTTAGAATTCGATACGGCAGAGGTAAAAACTCTGATTTGGATAAAACAGGGTTTTATAAAGTGAAAAAGTGATGATGACGTGGCAAAGATCTGACGGCTATCATCTATCCACGTGTATCCTCTGATAGTTTATGGAAGACAATTGTTATGGTAAAGACTATTGTGTGTCAACAGTGGATAGAAAGCAGTGTTTTGATTTTACACTATCATGGATAGCTTATCAGTGGATAAGGTCAACACAATGGTTTGACCAATCAGAGAATACACTTTGTCCAGTGGATAGATTTTCAAGCCCATCAGTGTTCTGAAAGAGCAGTGGATAGAACAGACTTTTGAGATTTATTGAAAAACTTCAATTTTGACTATTTTTAAGGATGGATTTTTGATTTTCTGAAAACATTTTATTGCTATTTACACATGGAACACAAAATTTTTGCTTTCAATCCATGTTTAGCATTCCAATCCTAGAGATCAGACTTTCAAAGGTAGATGTATCTAATGCTTTGGTTAGATCATCCGCCAGTTGATCTTTAATATGGACATGTTGTAAATAAATAAAACCTTTTTCATAGCAATCTCTCACAAAGTGATGTCTGATGTCAATATGCTTCGTGGTGGAGTGTGAGACAGGATTTTTAATGATGTTTTCAGCTGCTTGACTATCTATCTTCAGAGGAGTCTTTAAAGCAGTTACACCAAAATCCAACAGTTGGTTCTGAAGCCACAAAAGTTGAGCAGTGTAACTTGCAGCAGCAATGTATTCTGCCTCTGTAGTGGATATGGAAACTGCAACTTGCTTTTTTACTTTGCCAAGACACCAGGCATCACCTAGGAATTGAACTCCTCTTGATGTGGACTTTCTTGTGGTGTGGCAGCAAGCAAATCACTATCTGAGTAACCTGAAAGCTCAATGTTTCTATTAGCAGGATACCAGATACCAAGTGTGGGAGCACCTTTTATGTATCTGAATATCCTCTTTACAGCAATTAAGTTTGACTTTCTAGGTGCTGACTGGGATCTGGCACAAACACATGTTGCAAACATGATATCTGGCCTAGAAGCAAATAGGTACAATAAGGACCCAATCATACTTCTATAAAGAGTTTGATCAACCAAGTCATCTTTGTCCTCAACAGTGACAAGCTTTGAGGTTGCCATGGCTGTGCTACAAGGTTTACAGTCATTCATATCAAATTTGTTAAGTAGTTCTTTGACATACTTATTTTGATGAATGAAAGTGCCATTGTGCTTTTGTTTACCTTGAAGACCAAGAAAACATTGTAGCTCACCCATTGCACTCATTTTAAACTCAGCTACCATGAGTTGTCTAAATTATTCACACATGGCAGTGCATGTGGATCCAAATATGATGCCATCCACATAAATTTGGACAAGCATCAAATCTTTTCCTCTCCATTTCAAAAATAAAGTTTTGTCAATTTTACTTCTTGAAAATCCAATGGATAAGAGAAAAAGTGGATTGAGTTTCATACAATAGGTGCTTGTTTTAGACCATACAGTGCTTTGTTGAGCTTGTATACATGATCATGATAGAATGCATCTTCAAATCCAGGAGGTTGACACACTTACACTTCTTCCTTGATCTTTCCATACAGGAATGCACTTTTGATGTCCATTTGAAACACTTTGATGTTGTGGTTGGTAGCAAAAGCTAAGAACAGTCTAATGGCTTCCAACCTTGCTATAGGAGCAAAGGTTTCATCATAGTCAATGCCCTCTTCCTGTCTGTAGCCTTGAACCACGAGCCTTGCCTTGTTCTTGACAACAATACCCCTTTCATCAGTTTTGTTCTTGAAGATCCACTTTGTGCCAATAGGACATACATCCCGAGGCAGTGGTACAGGTTCCCAGACTTGTTATCTTTTGAACTGAAGGAGCTCCTCTTGCATATATTCTACCCAACTATAGTCTTTCAGTGCCTCTTGGTACTTGACAGGTTGTGTGAGTGATAGAAAACCAGCAAAAAGTCAGTTGTCTTGGGATTGGCTTCTTGTGAGCATTCCCACATTGATGTTGCCAATAACTTGATCCAAAGGATGGCTTTTGAGGAAAATCAAATTGCCTTGGTATGGGACAATTGCATTTTGAGGTGAAGGATGCAAATGTGTATCATCTGACCTAACCTCTGCTGGTGAATTTGAAGGTCCAGCCTCTGATTGGAATGGTGGTGGAGGTATAGGAGGTATGGTGTGTGGTTGTGTTGATTTGTTCACATTGTGTGGACTTTTATCAACAGTGGTTTGATTTTGAGAACTAGCAGAGGTTTGTGGATCAACAACTGTTGACCCAGCAGAGTTTTTACCATTGTTACTAACATCTGCTCTTATGGAAGTTTGACTAACTTTGAAGTTTGGAACACAGTTATATCCTTGATCTTGATGTGTTGATTGTGATGTACCTGCATGGTTAGTCTTGACATACACATCTTCGAATGTAAATTTTTCTAAATCAAACAACTCAGCAGGATTTGCTAGAATTTTCAATGAAGAAAGTTAATTGAACTTCACATTCAGAGTTTCTTCAACACACTTTTTTCCTAGAGTTAAAAACTCTATAGGCTTTGGCAGTGGTTGAGTATCCCAGAAAATAACCACAATCAACTTTGGCTGCAAACTTTGAAATTGAATATTTTAAGTTTAAAATGAAGCATGGACAGCCAAAAACTTTGAAATATGAGATCAGATGTTTGATTTTGTAAAGAATTTCATAGGCAGTCTTTTGATGCTTGGGTTAATCAAAACTCTGTTTTGAACATAGCAAGCAGTGTTTACAGCCTCTGCCCAAAAAGACAAAGGTAAACCTAAGTCTGCAAGCATAGTTCTTGCTGATTCAATTAAAGTTCTCTTTTTTCCTTTCAACCACCCCATTCTGTTCAGGAGTCCTTGGGATGCTATATTGCCTAACAATCCCGTTTGACTCACAGAAAGCATCCAACTCCTTGTTCCTAAACTCTGTCCCATTGTCACTTCTAAAATTTTTTACTGGTAGGTCAAATTGCTTTGCAACTTGTTTTATAAAATTTTGCAAAATGCCAGCAGTTTCATCTTTAGAGTGCATGAAGAAAGTCCATGTAAACCTTGAAAAATCATCAACAATGACCAAACAGTACCTTCTCTTTGTGAGACTCATGATTTTTACAGGGCCAAACAAATTCATGTGCAACAATTGCAAGAACTGGCTTGTCTTGGACTCTTCAATGGATTTGTAAGAGCTTTTATGTTGTTTACTTTTAAACAGGAAACACAATGCTCTTCACAGGTAAATTGTTTTTGAGGTAAACCTCTGACAAGACTTTGTTTTGAGAAACTGGAGATAGTTTTGAGATTTGTGTGCCCAAGTCTTCTATGCCATAACTCTGTCTCTTTGCTCGAAGCAACTGAGAACAAGCATGCATTAGACATTGGGTTAACCTTCAACATATCAACCACATACACATTGCCACTCCTATGAGCAACAAGTTGTGCTTTACTCTCAGCAATAATTTGATCAATATTTTTAACAACTTCTGGTCCTACAATTTGACATGTTTTCTTTGTAAAGAAGGATTCATATCCTTTGTCACTCATTTGTGAAACACTCAGAAGATTGAATTTTAGATTGTCAATGAGATTAACATTTTCAAATTTGAGTTTCCCAGCTTGAACATACCCTGACCCCAAAACCTTCCCTTTTGAATTATTACCAAAGGATATATCACCCCTCCATGAGCCATGAAATCTTTGAGTAGGGCTTTACATCCTGTCATGTGCCTTGAGCCTCCACTATCTACATACCATAAACTATCAAGGCAAGTAGAAGCTCCCTGCACACAAGTAAATAATTAGTTCAGGGGGGTTTCCAAAGCCAAAATGGCTTTGGATGGGGTCATATATTGTCCAATCTCAAATTCAGGAGAATGGTCAGTGGTTTGGATTGGTCTTTGTAACCACTGCTGTGAACCATTTCCTATCAGATGTTGGAAACCATGAGGATGCCTATTCACTTTTGGCTTTGAGGGCTTTATATAACCCTCATAGCTAAAAGAAACCTTTTGATAAATAGGTTGGCCATATCCTCTTGGAAATCTGTTTGTAGGTGGTGCATCTGTCACTTGTACCTCTCTGGGAACAGAGGTTTTGGTCAGTGCTTTAGTAACAGATGTTTCAACAGGTTCAAAGGTCTGCTTAGATTTATTTCTAGTAGAGCTTGAACTTTGACATTCCTGAGCTTTTGTTTTGATCTCTTTTACCTTTTCATCAAAGGTTTTAAGATAAACACACTCACGAGTCTTATGATTTGTCTTATCACAAATGGTACATTTTGAGAAATTTGGGATCACACAAGTTTGTTTATGTCATAAGCTCTTAACAGAAAACAGTTTTCAGTGACATGATTTCTTTTCTCACAGAAGTTACAAAACAAGTTTTGACATTCTTTCCTCTTTCCTTTTTCAGACTTCTTTTTAGCAGATGTTGTAACATCTGCTGGAAGATCCTTAATAGGAATGACTCTTGCTTTTGGTGATTTAACACCATAAGTGGTTGTAAAGTCCATTGGCTTGAAGTTTTCTAAAATGTCACACTCATCTGACCATGTGGGTTTGAACTGGTATTTCTCAACTTTTTTAAAAGTTGAGAAACCCTCAAGTTTTTCCAGAGTGATTTTGTTTCCATTCTTATCTGTGACTTTTATTACTTCACCAACCAAATTTTTGGGGAAAACTTCAACCAATTCAGAATCAAATTTATCAACATTGTTAGAAACATGATCATTTTTAAAACCAATGCCAAATTTTATGTTGCTCTTGTTCTGTTTTTCTAACATGATTTCATAACCTTTACAAGACTCAACCCATTTTTCACATGTGATTTGTGTGGATTCTAACTCCTTTTTGCAAACTTGGTATTTCTCTAACATAGTTTGGAGTTGGTCTTTGGTTATGCTTGCCTCATGCTTCAGGCTGCTGATTTCAGAATCTTTGTTAACCAACTTTGTTTTCAACTCTTTTGTGAGTTTTTCAAAATTTAGTTCATCTTCCAAAATTTTGTTTCTAAGGTTTTCATTTACCTTTTTTTTATCTTTTCTTCATCAACAATATCTTTTGAAACCAATGCTTCATCACAACTTTGAAACTCATCAGATTTAGACACTTGTTCCACAAACTCATCACCTTCAACAATTGTCTCTAAGGCCATTAAGCAAAAATTTTCATTTTCAAAATCATTTTGGCCATAAGTGCAAAGTTTTCATCAGTTAATTCCTCTAGCAAGCTACTCCAATCAACAAAGCGTTGAGTTAAAAAGGTTTGCTGGTTAACCTCTGCCAGAGCAGTGGTTTGAGTAGTTTGAGTGACATGAGGTGCTTGTTGCACATGCACTTGAGGTGGTGGTGCTTGAACATATTGAATTTGTGGAACAGTGGTAGCAGGGTGTGCATAATGAGCAGTGTTTTGAACTTGACGAGCAGGGGTATATTGGGCAGTGCTTTGTGTGTGCTGAGGTCTAGGGCCAGGATGTGTTACAATTGGTCCTGAAGTTTGAGATCTGCATTCTCTGGCAAAGTGTCCTAACCTATTGCACTTGTAGCACTTGATTTTAGATTTATCTAACCCAACCTTCAACCCCCCATGCAACCTAGGGAATTTTCTACATGTTCTCTTGTAAAATTTACTAGCTCTAACACTTAATAGAGCCAGTTGGTGCAAAATGTCCATTTCTTCCAAATCATTTGGTTCAAAGTGTTGAAGATCGTTTAACTCAAAAGAGAGATTGTCAGAGGTTTGGCTTTCCCCACTTGCAATGAATGCATAGTTGGGTGAGTGAGAATCAGGGTTAAAATTTCCTCTAGAAGTTATGTCAATAAAATGATCAAAACCCTAATCCTTTACTGTGACAGAACCCTCTTCTTGGTCAAAAAGAATTGTGTTACCCAAAGTGTAATCATTAGTCATTTTACTAGACTCTTGTAGCTTCTTTTTCTAGTTTAACTCTCTCTCATAAGTGAGGAGTATGCCATGAAGCTGTGTTAGTGATATCTTTTTAAAACCAACAGATGTTCGTGTAACGTAAGCTACAGTGTCCCATTTTTCTGGTAACGATCGAAGGAAATGACTGTTGACAGTCGAATTAGAGAATATAACGTGCACCCGTTTAAGTTCACTGATTAGACAGCTAAAACGTTTTAACTATTGTGTTAACGACTCACCTTTGACGTGACAAAAGGTTTCATACTATTGATTCAGAATTTCTCTATTGTTTTCGATAACCTCTTCAGTACTACTGAATTGCTCTTTTAGTGCATCCCACAACTCCTTTGCACTATTACAGTGGAGCAGTCCAGCATAGATCTCGTTGGGTAAGGCAGAAGCAACAATGCTAAACGCCTTAGCATCCAACTCTATTTTCTGGTAATGCTGCTTGGAGTATAGATTAGGACTTTTTGGCACTTGAGTATTGGGATCCTCTGTACTTGGAACCATTGGAATGTGGGGTCCAAATACAACAGATCGCCAACAACCGGTGTTCTGTTGAGCTAAAATGTGTCCCATCCGACGCTGTCATATGAAATATTCATTTCTTTTCAGCATCGGTGGTTTAAACATCGATCCAATGTTGAAATCAGGTGTGTTTTGAGACATTTCTGATGATTTTCAACAGATTTTTGTTTTAAAAACTTTTAGATGTTATAAAACTCTGTTTTCCAAAAACTATCAAACGAATTAGCAGGGAGAGCTGATCTTTCAAATCAAATTGATATTTAAATCAAATTTTGATTGACCAAGCTCTGATACCAATTGTTAGGATCTAAGTTTGAATTAGTTATGATTTTTGTTTCAAAAGATGGAATGTGAATGTAGTAATCAAAGTAAAATGAAGTGGCAATATATGGAAAAATTTTATCACAACTAATGGTCGTTTGTTTTGATCATCACGCTCTCAACCTTATAGTTTTTGCATGTCAATCACAAACTCCCCCTTAGCCAAATAAGAACGTTTGAATAGTATAGAAATGAAGAGAAGATGATAGGTGAATGATCTTTTAGATAGATGATAAAACAGTACAACTGATCAACTATTTATACTAACACTTCTAACCTCTGAGCATCTTTGATGACGTCAGGTTTGATAGTGACATGTAACAAATAAAACTAACTCTAAGCACTGCTATGCTTAAACTCCGATCAGTGCCAAGCACTGTTACATTAAATATAAAACTATTATAACTAAACACTGATCTCTATCCACTGCTTTGTCTTCTGGCAGACCTTAGAACTTTGTCGTTTAGCACTAGCAGATGATAGAAGGCAGAGCTTTAGGCAAGGCAGAGTTTATTGAACAGAGCTTGTAAACTCTGTTATCAGGATCAATCATCTGATGTGATTTTGGCTTTTTATCATCTGTTCCTTTTACAGGGTTCAATCCCAACAGGAAGCGAGGTTAGACGGGCACAGAGGTCCATGGAATTGACAGGGATAAACAGTATTGGGGGTCCTGATACGAAGTTACAGTTTGACAAGTCAAAGGTGACATGCTTTTGGTATAAGGATAAAGGTCACTTAAAGAGGGAATGTAAAACTCGGGAATTCAAAGATGAAAATTATAATCCTTTCGGAAGAGATTTTTATCAAAGGGCCATTCAACATAAAAATTCTCAACATCCACCATCTACTTCAAGACCTATTCCAATAGAAGATGGTTCAAGTTCTAAATCAGAGGACAAATCTTTGGTGGTTACACATAATGATGAAGGTTGTAATCATAAAAGCTAGAAATCTAGAGCTGATGGCTGAGATTAAAGAACTTGAAGATTCGGAGAGTGTTGAAGTGGGTGATAGTTCGGATAAAGATCAAAGTGAAGATGTTGCAGAAGCTAAAGTTGCTGATGAATCGCACGAGGAGATAAAATTTGATAAGGCACTGGAAGATCTTGTTGAAGCTGAGTTAACGATATTGGATGATGAACAATTTGAAGTTCCTACAAAAGAGGTCATGAACAATGCTTTCAGATCAATATTACCGCCCGATGTGTCTAAAAATTTTGTACGTTTCTTTGGGGAAGAAGGAAATTATGATGACCTTCACTTTAGCGATAATGAAAAAGAGCCAAGTGAGGAGATTATTGATGTTTCCAAAGAGATGATTGCTGAGACGCAGAATAAGATTGCATGAAAAGCAATGATGGCGTAATTGAAAGAGGTATCTACATCTTCTAAGGAAAAGAAATATGAGTTGGTAAAATAAGTGGGTCCGGATCCTTTCAGTGCACAAAGTGTACCAAACCTTGCAAAGTGTGGTCCGGATCCAGCGGTTCTAGACGGAAGTTTGGGCATAATATCACTAATTCGGTAGAATGTTATTAAGAAAGGAGTAGAAACCGAGTGTGCGGAGATTCATTCATTCATACTGAAAGAGTATACATCTTGTCAAGCTGGCGAAATCCTAATTTCGCCAGCGTTTCCCCTCCGAGAACTCCAAAACTTACAAAACTTACAAAACAATGAACACGCAACACTATTTATAGACACTTTTACCTTCGTGCGAAGGTAGCTTACCTTCATACAAGATAACCTTACAATACCATTATCGTTCTCACTTGGGTCGTCTGTTCATATCTAATCTATAGTATAAAATATTCAACACACCTCTATCTAACCTATTCATACAGTGACAGACATAAGTGGATCAACAATTTCCCCCTTGGACGTCACTGTCGAAACTTGATCTTGATCTTGAAATACGAGAACTGTGTTTGAATATTCTGCAACTTCAATCAAGGTACATGTCGATGTCATAGAACGCGTTAACAAATTCCCCCTTAATTGATGATTCAGGTTTGCATTATCAACATTAAGCACCATTTCCCCTAAAATAATTCTCTCTAGCAATTCATCTTCAGATCTTTGTTTGCACGGTTACCTACATCCTCTGATTTTCTTAATTGACAAATTTTCTCTAATAAACACCAACTTAAAACTAATCAAGGCAGCTTCTCCATTTCAACTTTAACCGCATCCAAGTTGGGTTTATTCTCTCGATCATTTGATCTTCAAAACCTAACTGGAAACTGATAGAAACTTCGAATTACCACACTGGAAAACTTCAAATCAGTGAATACACGCGGAAATCTGAAATCCCAATTTTCGTAATCATGTTTACGCATACTCCTGAAAGATTGATTAGCAAATCGGTAATCTGCTCAATCAGCAAATCATCATCATAATCGAATCATCTGGTAACACATCAAATCTGAGAAACATTCGTCTGCAATCAGAATCATATTCTTCTTCTTCAGTCATAATAACAGATATATAGCTCACTTTGCAGGAGTGGCGCAACTTAATCAACAAACATCGTCATCCAATGGACGGTTAGTCCAAGAAGAATGATTCATCTGCTTGAAGACTAAAAATAATGCACCTAAGATCATTTATTGGCCATTCGTGTACACTCAACATATATTGAATAACCTCAGATCTCCTTGGTAATTTTTGAAACCCTGAGCTAGTCCTTAACACCTAAGATCATCACTGAAATTCGTGTACACTAAACATATCTTGAACATCCTAAGATCCTCACTGGTATTAATGACTGCTAATCCTGCTCTCTTACCCCACATCGAAGATCAGGACTCTAACCCTTAAGCATCAATCTGTATCATGATTTGAAAATTATGAACATCCTGTGATTACGAACTAACGAATCTATATCTTCTGCATTCGGGTAATCTATAGTCGAAAACCACCCAAATACTGTTGCAGGGTCACGAGTTTTAAAATGTCGGAATCTTCATATATACGTGAAATTTTTATTCCCCCTCATTTTTGAAAATTCTGACCGTTCCAATTTTTTACTGAAATTCCCCCTCAAATATGGAAAATCAGTTTTCAACAAATGCAGATTTGACGTTAAGGCCCATTAGTAAGTCACGACACCAAATGATAAACATTCTGCACAAGTATCAATGACTCCCCCAATATCTTCAAATTTTGTGATCATATATCAAATATGTACTCTGAAGCTCTAGACGGTGTCCCCAAGCATCCCGTATCGTCACTAAAATCTGAAAAAAATTTTATCACCAAATTTTTCTGAACACTCGTCTCATCAAAACGATCAACAAAATTTCTCATGCCTCTTTTGTTTAGGCATTCTGGGTTATCTTCATGCGAAGATATGCTATCTTCGTGCAAAGATAAATCCATTATGAACACGTTTTTCGATCCAAAATCTTTATTTCTGCGAATTTCATGGATGATTCCTCCACAGATTTGGTCGAAAATATTTTTCTAACAATCCTATAAGTTCAAATTTCTTTTTGTCCGTGGATTGTCCATTTATTTGATGTTTTACGTCTAAAACCCTCCTAAGTCCATAAATGTCCATAATTCATGAGCGTAAAGTGATTCACCATAGCTCTAATACCGATTGTAGGTCCTGATCCGACGGTTCTAGATAAGTTTTGGTATATCACTAATTCGGTTGAATGTTATTAAGAAAGGGTAGAAACAGAGTGTGTGGAAGATTCATTCATTCATACCGAAAGAGTATACATCTTGTCAAGCTAGCGAAATCCTGGGAAATTTCGCGAGCGTTCCCCCTTTTGAGAACTCCAAAACTTACGAAACAATGAACACACAACACTATTTATAGACACGTTTTACCTTCGTGCGAGGGTAGCTTACCTTCGTACGAAGATAACATTACAATGCCGTTATCGTTCACACTTGGGTCATGTGTTCGTATCTAATCTATACAATAGTCAACACACGCTCTATCTATGCCTATTCATACAGCGATGGACATAAAGTACGTCAACATCCAGACGGGTGGACAAGGCCCTGGATGTGAACTTCACAACTAGTTGAGCAAAATGATAAATTACTTGAGACATTGATGTTGCCTACACCAAATTAGATTCTGAATGCGAGTCAGAAGTCGTAAAGAATGTTGTGGAAAAGGTGTTTGAAAATGACAGTGAGAAAAGTGATTTTGAAACAGCTGTAACTTTTTGAAAAAGTGAGTCGGGTACTAATTCAGGTAGTAATGAGAGTTTTCACAAACTATACATTCCAAAATCTGAAAATAATTTGTGTGATCCGGTTGTGATGATGTATAAAATGAACGGATCAGACAATTTGTATTCAGATTGTGATTTACCATTAAGGAATGTAAACATGAAGATGGTTGAAAAAGTTTTCAAGCTTGTGGAAGTTGATATTTCCGATGTTGACATAAATCTGAGAGATATTCAAAAGTTTTCACAAGAAAAGAAATTTGTTGAGTCAAACTATTACAAACCAAGAAATTCTCACTATAACCAACCAAGAAATAATCATTTTATGAGAAATCAATCAAGGAATGGTTCTAGTTTGGATAATAGGAATTACGAGAAGTTTGGTAAAACAAAATATGTCACGAAAATAAACTTTATGTCAGAAACAAGTTCAGAGAGTGAAAAGGAAGTTCAATTTAGAAATCAATCAAATGAAGAATTTCTTGAACACAAAGTCAAACGTGAACAGGTTGAAGGAGCTTCTATCTTTAGTGATAGAAGAACATGTTTCAAATGCAATGAAGTTGGACACATTTCTTACAATTGTCCACGCAAAATCCTAAACCCGTTTCGTGTTCAAAAGAAAACTTTAGAAGATGTTAAAATGAAAGCTTCACTGATTGAACGAATAGTGATTCTTAAAAAGAAAGTTGAATCAAAGAAAGAGTTTAAACCAGTAAATGTTTCAAAACCCAAAACTGGCGAATGTTCTAAAACGAAAGATCAAACTGATTCAAAGTTTTTTACAAAACATACAATTTTTAAGAATCATACTTGGGTGGAAAAAAAGATTGAGTCTTCTGAAGTAGTTCAAGATAAGAACTCAACTGAAAAAGTTGATAAAATTGAGGCGAAGAGTAAGTTAAAATCAAATGGTTAGAATGCGATTGTTCAGAAAATTGACCCACCCAAGACCGCCAAGGCTTGGGGTTCCCTCTTTAAGTAATTGTTTATTTGCATGTGCAGGGGCTTCCAAGATCCGTCTTTTCAAAGTGGATAATGGATAGTGGAGCCTCTCGGCACATGATAGGGATGCTAGCCTTATAATACGATGTTAAACCAATCAAAGGAGGCTATGTAGGGTTTGCTGGAAATCAAGGCGGAAGAATAGTTCGAGAAGGTATCTTTCTAAATGGGATGGTATCGTTTGATAAAGTCACCTACACTGCTGAGTTGTAAAACAATCTTCTGAGCATATCACAAATCTATGACAAGAAGTTCACAAATCACTTTACTGACAAGGAGTATTTGATTCCGAAGCCTAGTTTTATAATTCCAGGGGTGTGGATCTTGATGTGACCTCCCAGAGAAAACGACTTATATGTGTTACACATGATCGTTGCAACCGTAACTTCGAAGATTGCACAATGTTTTCTGAAAAAAAAGCTATAGAAAAGGAGTCGATATTGGGCCACATTCACCTATGAAAGATGAATTTCTTGGTTCATAATAACTTGGTGGAAGGTGTTAATTTGAAGAATTTTCATCTAAATGACGACTGTATAAGCTGTAAGAAGGCAAACGGAAGAAGAAGTCACATCCACGAAAGCTACTCGATTCGATCAAACTAGCATTAGAAAGATTGCACATGGATCTCTTTGGTTCGGTCAACGTTAAAAGCATATCTAGAGATCTTTACTGTTTGGTGGTCACTGACTATTATTCAAGATTTTCATGGGTGATGTTCCTAGAGTCTAAAGACGAGACATTCAACTATCTGATGGTGTGATTCAAAAAGATCAAGAATTTATACAAGTTGTCGATACGACGTATTCGAAGCGACAATGACGCAAAATTCAAAAATATCAAAATGCTGAAATACTATAATGAATGAAGGATTCTACGTGAATTTAGCACGCCTTATACACCGCAACAAAATGGCGTTGCCGAAAGAAAAAAAATGAACCCTCATAGAGACAACATGCATAATGCTCGCTGATTTGAAGCTATCTGTTAGTTTTGGAGCGAAGTAGTTGCTTTTGCGGCTTATACCTTGAACGAAGTTTTAATGGTCAAGAAGTTTAACAAGACATGTTTTGAGTTGATTAACAACTGGAAGCCCAATCTTCAATTGCTTGAGCCATTTGGGTCTTCGTGCACCGTAATAGATCCCGACGGTAAGTTTGGAGCAAAATCTTTGGAGGGTTTCTTCGTCGGTTATGCAAATCCACCGAAAAGAGTTTATCTTTAGAGCATAAACCGTGTGGCGCAAGCTCAACATGTGGACTATCAACGTTATACATCTCCTACATGAAAACCCGGAGTTGATTGGCTGTTCGACTATGAAAGTCTTTGGAGTTCATTCAATCTGCATGCCGAACCTAATGAAGAGGAACTTGCAATGTTATACCAGCGCACGAGATCAAGTTCCTAGACCAATTGTTGTCATCCCAACACAATATGGTACACATGATGCAGAAGCAAGTCCAAGTACTCAAGTAGAAAAATCACAAAGTCAAGGAACAAGTGATCCCATACTTGAACCAGTGGTTAATGAACCTGCTCCTAGTGTTGAAATTTCTAATGATTTTGAAGCTGAAGCGGCTTATGATGATAACAGTGGATCAACAACTGAAGGTGAACCTCTCTTTGATGTTCTACTAGAAGATCAAAATGAAGCTACTAGCGTTCAGAATACTACTCCTGTTGATAATTAAGATGTTGAACAGAACGATACAAATTTACAACCAGAAGTGAGTGTTTCTAACGGGGTGATGTCTAGATCTCTATCTTATCATCCGTCTGAATACATCATAGGCGAGCTGCAAAGTGGTGTCAAGATCCGTAGTCAAGTTAACCAGGGTTTGAGTTGTTTCTATACTCAGGTTGCTCCGTTGCAGAACGGTTCTCGTTTAGATGTTTTATATCTCAGATAGAGCTAAAGAATTACAAAGAAGCTTTAACAGAGGACAGCTGGGTGAATGCGATGCAAGAAGAACTTTTCAGTTTGAAAAGCGTGGTGTTTGGAAATTGGTAGACTTGCCGGAAAACCACAAAAAGATCAACACGAAATGGGTTTTCAAGTGCAAGAAGGATGATAGAGGTGTTATAGTTCGAAACAAGGCTCGGTTGGTTGTACAGGGTTTCTTTCAACAGGAAGGCATCGATTTTACTGAAGTCTGCACCCTAGTTGCACGACTTGAGGCGATTCGGATCTTTCTAGCCTTTGGTTCTTGGAAGGGCTTTAAAGTGTATCAATTAGATGTTAAATCTGCATTCCTCTATGATAAGGTCAAAGAGGAGGTGTACGTTGGCCAACCACCGGGGTTCGTCGATCCAATTCAAAAGACAAGGTGTATCTACTCGATAAGGCGCTTTACGGTTTGCATCAAGCCTGATAGCTTGGTACGAAACGTTATCCCTACACTTGTTGGATAACAACTTCATTTGAGGCACTGTGGATTGTACTCTCTTCACGAGGGAGACAGATGGACACATTCTAATTGTGCAGATCTACGTAGACGATATTATATTTGGGTCAACAAATGATGCACTCTACAAAGAGTTTGAAGCTGTGATGAAGCAGAAGTTTGAGATGAGCTTGATGGGAGAAATGAAGTTTTTCCTAGGTCTTCAGGTGGATCAATTGCCCGACAACATTTTCATTCATCAGAATAAATACGTAAATGATATTTTGGAAAACTTCAAGATGAAGGAAACGTCTCCGATGTCTACTCCTCTAGCTCAGAATCATGGAATCGGTCCAGATCCAACCGGCGAAAAAGTTGATGATACCTTATACCGTTCCATGATTGGATCATTGATGTATCTTACTTCTTCTAGACCCGATATAATTCCAAGGGTATCACATCTTATGATTGTCAAGGATTCTTCGGTATGTCAAGGGCTGCCAGGAACCAGTCTTTGGTACCGAGGGATGATGAATTTGTGCTCAAAGGATACTCAGATTTTTCGGTTCGCGCTTCGTAACGTGGCAATGTAAGAAACAAACAGTTGTTTTTCTCTCGACTTGCGAGGCGGAGTACGTGTCTGCTTCTAGTTGCTGCTCTAAGATTTTTTGATTCAACAACAAATGAGGGATTACGGTTTGCAGCCTTTTAACACCCGTATCTTTGTAGATAATGAGGCTGCAATTTCTATCACGAAAAATCCGGCTCATTAGTAAAAAACTAAACATACTGAAATTCGCTATCACTTTATTTGAGATTGCGTTGAAAGAAGATTGATAAGCTTTGTAAAAATCCACACTGATGAATAAAAGGCTGATCTTTACACAAAATCATTTGATAAAACCAGATTTCAATATCTTTTACAAATCAATGGTATAAAAGATTTGTCATCGGGAAGGGATAAAGAGAGTGAAACCGTGATGGATGAATATCTAAAGTAGACATCATCGGAAGTCAAGTTTTTTTTCTTATTTCTTTTTATAAAATCCAAAAATCCAAAAATATGTTTTTGATTTTAGATGGAGAAATAGTTTAAGTGAAAATACAAAATATATAAAAAGACAAAAATGATTTTTGTTGTGAAAAAGAGGAAATGATAGTACATTAGTGGACTGTCAACACATGCTAAAGAAATGTAGAGTTTAAAAGTTTTTAAATAGTCTCACTAAGGATGTGTCAGTAGGCTTCAGACGTCTAGTAAATTGTTTACTTGATATAAAGATAACGAAACTTCTTAATACGTGGTCAACATCTCATCTCATGGATATATGGTCTTGGTACCATAATTTTGTTTGAGAGATTGCATGATTCCGAGATATTAGGTCTTTATAACTAGTTGATGTTGGGATTGAACCCTTACAAAGTAACAGACGATTGAAAGCCAAAAAATCTATCAGATGTTTGATCCAGAATAACAGAGTTTACAAGCTTTGACCAAAACCACTGCTAAGATTAAAGTCTACCTTACAAGCTCTGCTAAAGATAAAGCCCTGTTTGAAGAGAACATCTGATGGAAGGGAACCTCTGATGAAGACTAACAGTGTTTAGGGTCATCAGTGTTTTACTTATTCAATGTAACAATGTCTGTAATAACAGTGTTTAGTATTAAGAAGTGGTTAAAGTTAGTTAGTATTGTTAGCTTTCACTATCACCTCTGACGTGCAATTAGAAATGTACTATATATAGATAGTGCATTTGTACTGTTCTGTCCATCAATCAAAAAGATCGTTTCTTGAATTTTAATGATCGCAATGCAAAAATATCATTCCTTATGCAATTTCGGTCGTTTTCCGCGTTATTTAAAGCGTTCGTCGTAATTAAGCGAAGCGCGTAACCGTACAACCGAATGAACCGACACCGGGGACATTTTTGGAGATATTTTAAGTTCCCTATGCTTTAACATCCTTATAAAAATGAGGTTAACGGGTGTTAAAAATGCCAAACGCGACAAATACAAGTTCAGGGGCCAAAACTGTAACTTTGAAACTTCTGCCACTTCAAGGGCCTTACGGACCGTAAGGTATAAACCCATACGGACCGTAAGCACTCCCCAGCTCAGTAGAATGTTGCAAATACTTGGCAGCTTCTTGATACACTTCTTGGACACCAAGCTCGTGATTTTTGCACATTTAACTTGCTTTGAACACCTGGAGGGACACTAATCCAAGATTAGTATAAATACCCTTGATCATCACCCATTTCAACTTGCTCATTTCATTTTTTCTCCCTCCCACTCTCTTGGAGCTTGCTTCCATCTTTTGGAGGCCTCCTACTGAGTTTTCTTGAGCTCTTAAAGTGTTCACCAACACAAGTAAGTGCTCTCTCCTAGTCTTGTTCATTTCTTTTAGCTATTTTGAGCTAAAAGTCAAACAGTTTGACTTTCAGTTCTGACCAAAATTGGTCAAAGCAAAGTTCAATTGAACTTTGCAACGTGATTGTAATCACGAAGGTTATGATCCATAGCGATCACATCTACTGATTACCACGTTTACTAGTCGAAGTGACGAGTCAAAGTTTTGGTCAAAATGTGTGATACCCAGGACGAAACCAGGTACCCCTTAATTGATCCTAAACTTTAAGTCATGCTTAGAGCAATAATTGCACGTAAACTTTGCAAACTTGTATGACTTGTGTGCTATATTGAGCAATCGTTATTATGTCTCGGAGGAATCCGAGAGCACGTCATGGTTAGCATGACTCTATTAAGGGCCAACGATGCGAGGTTGGTGTCCTTAGCCTTGAACAACGTGTTAAACGGAGACTTGACGTTTAACAGCGCATTAAACCTTTGACTTTGATTATTAGGTTATCGGTAGCATCATTTAAGATTCCGAGTTCCGGAAACAACTTAGTTTTGTGCCATAGACTGTGACATAAGGTTTGAAGCTAATCGAAGCCCGGGCACGCAAAACGAAGCAGCTTCCCGGTTAGGGAAACGCCTTCGTTTCGGGCATAACATAATGCAACCAAATGTGCAAGGAACGATCGATCAAGCTTAAAAACACTTAAACCACCCTAATAAGAGACTTTTATGATTAAAACGTAAATGGGTTCGGATTTCAAGACGGTTATGCATGATTTTTAAAACCGAGTCTTTCGACGCTAAGAACGCGAAAAACGGAGCCCGTTTCGCAAATCTAGAACGCGTACGGGACCCGAAAACAAACCTAAACACAAAACCAAAGATAAACATCATCTTTTAGCACGTTTTACGAAGCATGAGGTGTCCCACATGGACCCCCCTTATATATATCTTTTTATTTTTTATTTAATTCTTTGATAAATTTCTCAAAATTCCACTAAAAGCTCTCAAATTTTGCCATAAACAACATAAATCTCAGCTGATCATCTTCTTAACAACTTCAAATCAAAGGTATAAACCTTGGTTCTTATGGTTTTAATCATGTTTTCTTGATTAAACGCGATTTCTAACCGAAAAACTCATTTTCATCCAAGATTTTTGAAGGTTTAAACAAGTTTATGGGCTGAATAAGAACACCTTGGGAATTTCCTAGTGTTATATGGCAGCCATGATCACAAATCTTTGGGTTTTGATACCCTAATCAACACCTATTCGACAAAAATCGCATAACTATTCGATTAACCGAAAAACAATGAAACAAAGCTTGATTGATATAAGTTCTAGCATATTTGGATTGTACATGATGTGTAGGTACTGAATATAGCTCCTACACCCTTCTGTACTCAAGAAAAACCTGCGGAAACGAAGCTTGCGCTAGGTATATCGCCCGAAAACCGAATCTAGAGTAGGCAGATTATTGTTTTGGCTATAACTTGGTTGGTGATGCTTGGATTGAGCTGAAATTTGGTGTGCTGATGTAGGGTATTGTCAGAAAGGTCCACGTAAAATTTTAGAATTTTCGACGATTTTTGGTGAATTTTTGAAAGAATTTGGGAAAAATTACTAAACGAATTCAATAAATCACCAAATTTTACATGGATACTGAGGAACATATGGGGAATGTTTTGGGAAATTTTAGAGTTGATTGGTTGAGTTTTTATTGGGGTTAAAAATCCGCGTTTTTGCGAGTTTTCGGTAGCCGGGAATGCACCGAAACGAAATCAGAAAAATCTAGAATTTTTGTGAGAAGATCCTAGACATGTAAAGGATGTTCTGGAAGTTTTTGGGAATTTTTGGACCACTGGTGATGATTAATATTAATTATTTGATTAAATATTATTTTATAAATAATTTATTTAAATAAGGAAAATGCCAAAATAAATTCCCAAATTATTTTTCCCATAATCTACAGATTTTTACTGAATTGTATAAAAATTTAAAGATTTTTATTCAAATTATAGATTAAATGGGAATTTATGGAATTAAAAATGAATTATTTTAAATAAATTTCGGCAGTTTACCGTATAACGAACCTGCCGGAACTGGGAGCTGACCCAACCCGAAAAATACTAAAACTGGAACACCTGGAGTATTCTGGGAGAGTCCCGGGCAAATTAGGCACTATGGCAGTGTCCTAAGACAGTTCGGCAGAATTCCCGACGGTGAAAATGGAAACTCAAATTTGGGCAACTTAGACTCCCCAAACACTCAAATTCCCTTAATAAAAAGTTAATTATTCTTAATTAACAACGTGTTGGCACTATTGGTATTCCGTACCATTATCCGAACACGTTAAACTATTGACTTTGGCTGGCACGCGAAACGGTGCCCGGAAGCCAAACTGAAACTAATACTACCCTGACATCCATCACCATACTAGTGTCTATAGACTCAATCTGGAGTAAAAACTCCTGACCAGATCTAAGTTATAACCATCACCAACCTAGATACTGATTTGAGTTCGTACTTGCACGCTTGCTATTAAAGTTGATCTAGTTGCCCGATCACCCTTTTGTTGAGACTACTACTGTACTGTGAGTTTTCACTTTCCCACTTTTGAATTGTTTTACTGTTTTCTGGGGACTTGCATGTTAAAAACTGTGTTGATTACACCAAGTTGGGAGTGAGTTTCACTCCACCACTTTTAAACTGTCTCACTGTTTTCTGGAATGACTTGCATGTTACGAAACTGTGTTAATTGCACCAACATGTGATGATGTGAATTATCTAACACACGAACTACCTCCTCTCTACAAGTGATTAGCGGAAGCCTTAGGCAGTGGATAGTACTATTGGTCTGACAAACCCAGTTGCCCCGGACCCGTGAGGCCGGTAACAAGGCAACTGCACGCGTCCTAAACTTGGTTATGTTGTTAGGCATACCTACATTCGGGGCATTGGGCTGCACGTGACGCAGCCGAGGGGCTGACGTGTCGAATGAGATACGGCCCGATGTGCTGACGTGTGATATCCCGGGTTTTTCGGATAACTTAAACGTGACACTTGTCGAATAAAGTATATGCTAAGTATTAAACGTGTACGAGTTAAATGAATACGTGATGTGTGTTGCGTGATTGTTTTAGTAATTAGAATAATTACAGTAGATATGTACACGAACTGAACCGAACCGCGACACGAACCAACTTTGATTTATTGTGACTCTAGGAGTTAACAAAGTTTAAACTTTGAACCCAAGTCTTCGGCCAAAAGAAAACAAGGATCAAACCCGAAATAGCAAACACAAACCGAGATCAAACCTAAACCTCAAACTAACACTATTCGGCCGATCAAACCCAAACCAAACCAACCCAAGTCCTTGGCCGCGAGATCAAGCCCAAACCCAAACCGAATCAATCCAAGTTACTCGGCCACGAATGTTTATCCAAACCGTAACCCTCATCTCCCTCTTTACCTATATATATCATCCATGCATGCTCCTTCAAAATTCACAAAACCCTAGTCGAAGATAGCAGCCGACGGCAGCCCTTTACTCATTCCCTCGATCGCCAGTTCAGTCATAATACACCCCATCTCGATCGCAAACAGTTTACCTTCAGTCCTCGGTCACGAGATCAGCCATTTCCTTCCTCCCGGTCGCAGCAGCCCTCGCCATCTTAGTCCTCGGCGGCGATTTTAGTTGATCATCGGTTCCGTATCTAAATCACGGTTCGTTTTACTTTACCGTTAAAAGACTTGAATTTGTCATATCATATTCGGAACACATGTGTTTTGATTGTGTTGTTTTCGGATTATGTGTGTTGTAAGTAATCGGCTGAACTATCCATAGTTTGCATGTATAATTGTTTGCGGAACTTGTGAGTTTGCGAATATGGTTGTTTGTAAAAACTAGAAGTAAGAACTAGGGTTTGCATGGATAAGTTATTAGTAGTGATCTATGATTGGAAAATCGGTTTTGCTCGCTTAGATTGATCAATAGGAACGGTTTATGCAAGTTGTAACAATAATATGCTGAAAACAATTGCTGAGTAATAGTTACAGCCGACTTCATCTGGCTGTAACTCGGTCGTTAGTTGTCGAAAAACGGATTTCCTGATGTCTAGAACGTAGAGAATTGAATAAGGAATCTAATGGCGCTATATTTATAATTTTCTGAAGTCGTTTGATATTTTTAAAGGGCCAAATAAGTTCAGTAACTAAAACTGTGAAAATCCTGAAATTTTGTTAGTTGTTTATCGAGTTGGATTTTAAAATCAGTAGGGAGTTGAGTCATGATTTTTGTACAGAAAGTAGGTATGGAAATTTCCTGGCAACTCCAACTGGAATTTTATTAATTGGACGATCAGTGATTTTTAAATAAATTCTTCCGTAGACTGCAGTCAGAAAGCGGTAAATCTGACTGCAGCTTAGTGTATTAATATTTATGGTTAATTGGTAAAGATTTAGGACTTGGAAAATTTATATAAATTTCTACAGTATAAATGTCACCTACTGTAAAAATATTGGAATTTTTGGAATGTTGGAACTATTTTATAAAAATCCTAGAAAACAGCTGAATTATGAGTGTTAAGCTGAAATTGATAACTTGTGATTGTGTGCACCAAATTGTGGCAATGAATTGGTTTATGGTTATGATAAGTTGTTTTAATCACTAGGATCACATGAGAGTACTTGCATGCATTTTGAGTGTTAGATATATTGTTTGTGTGTATCACTTTGTGAGTAAATTACGTGTAGAATGTGTATTGGTGTGTTCACACATTGACTTGAAATCAATTGGTTTGTTAGGACGCAATTAGCGGTCCCATCCTTTACAACTTCTTTGCTACACTAACCGAGCAACAAAAGGTGAGTCCACGGCCCCTAACTTTATCCGGTTTTTAAACAACAGGGGGAGAAACATGTATACACTCTCAAATTCAATCTCTTTACGTTATACGAATTTAACGTCACATAACTATTCGGTAACTAAGTTAATGTTAATGTAATGTTATGGTCACTAAGCAGCTTTATCACTTAAGTCCTCGTCAATCTCTCGGATCGTTAGTATTGGGTTTAATAGCGGGGGAATTATAAGTAGTACTACTGGGCCCGACAGAGCCCATCCGAGCTAGTCGCGCTAGCCGACCGGGTATGGTCAACGGGTGAATAATTTGGCCTAACTTCGCCATGGTCAGTGATAGGCCTGGCAACACGGAGGCACAACAGTCAGCTTCGATCGCGAACACTTACGTGACATGACTTTAGGTTAGCTACCTATATATGTTAACATTGAACTTAATTACAAAACTACGATATTATCCCGGGTTGGGGATAATGGAAACAACAACTTAATATTCCGGGTTTGGAATATTGGAAACAACAACTTAATATTCCGGGTTTGGAATATTGGAAGCAACAACTTATTATTCCGGGTTGGAATAATGGAACCAATATGTTATCCCGGGTTAGGGATAACAGAGAAAAACAAACTATAACAGAACAAACGAATTTATGAAAACCTGTGAACTCACTCATCTTTAATGTTGACACTTGTTTCTTTACATGTTTCTCAGGACGCTAGGAGCTCTAGGTGCACGCACATGCATTTGAACAAGACATCTTTTTTCGAGTCTTATTTATCAATATTGTTTTGGGATTTCTCATTTGTTTTGGCGTTTGTGTTGGCGCCGCGTTCACTACTTATTTATGCTTCCGCTCAAACTTTAAAAACTGATGCATCTGCTAAATATTGGTAACTAATCAAGACAATATAAAATCTACGACAAACGATTTTTGAAAACGTATTATCAAATCATATAGAGTCGTTCGACGTACTAGTGTTTCAGATTCTGGTTTGTTCACACGCCTCGCGGTAAAACTCCGCAAGTGGAAATTGAGGGTGTGACAGATTGGTATCAGAGCCACTAGCTATAGAGAACCAGGTTTGCATTAGAAGTAGACCTAAACTATAGCTGATATCACGACACTAGACTTAGTTTGGCACCGAATTATTATATCTTGTTATGTAATATACCACAACTGTGTTATGTAGATTATGCCTTCATAATAAGAAATGAAAACAACTCGTAACTAACTACACGACCTAACAGGCAATGTCATCATCCTCATCGTCATCATCATCCGACAGACCTACCCCACCAAGGGCACCAGGAAAGGCACCAATGGTGGAACCCATACCATCTTATGGCGTGGAGACGCGCTCAACTGCGAGGAAAAGGCTCGCTCTGGGGGAGGAGTCGTCGTTACGCCCAACTATTGCTGTACCGGTTGAACGGTTAACCCTGTAGAAATAGGAATTGACATACTTAGAATCCTGGTTCATACACAACAAAAACAGTTAGAAAGAATGCAGGAAACCATCCTAGCACAAGGATGGATGATCCGACAACTTACAGGTAAGACCGACTTGCTCGAGGAAGAGCATCGTACGAGTAAGATAGCTCGTAACACCATAGCCAGAGATCTGTGTGCTGAGCAGATAAGAGCTGACTGGCTTGAGGACAGAGTCCTGGAAAATAGTTGGAACATTCAGGAACTGCAAAATCAAGCACTTGCACCAGCACCGGCCCCTCCAGTGCCGGTAGAGGAGAATCCGGAAGAGGATCCAGAGGAGGACCCTGAGGAGGATCCAGAGGAGGGATCCGGAGGAGGACCCAGCTGTAGAAGCTGGAAATGCCGCGCAGGATGACGGCAACGACAGTGACTTGGGGGATGGAGACGTAGACGACTGACACGTCCCGCTTATTTTATTTATTTATTTTCCCACTTGTGTTTAAACTTGAGACTTTATAGTGAATTCGTATGTTTGATTTGCACTTTTGTAAGACGTTGAAATTTCAGTTAATCAAGTATTTCTTTTGACTATTTAACATATTGAGTTGACATAACTTTATAATTATTAAAGCACGAAGTAGGATAACTATATTGGATATATAGACTTATCGGGGTGTGTTTGTGTTGTGTTTCGAAGATCTAAATGGCGACTGGAAGACGTGGAAACCTTAACTTGACGCCCGAAGAGCTAGCTGCCATGATTCAAGAGCACGTGAACGCAGCTTTAGCGGGTGTTCAGAACCAACCGGCAGGTAACCATTATTAAATTTTCGCGTGAAAATCTAATAGTGAGGTTAGTAAAATTCCTTGCTGACTTCCTGTTCTCTGTCAACAGGAGGGGGCTTTAACCCCTACAAGATGTTCCTTGACGCAAAGCCAAGCAAATTCTCGGGGGCGGAAGGACCCATTGGACTGGTCCGCTGGATCGAAAAATCAGAATCCGTTTTTGAAATGTGGCAACTGCCTAGAGGCCAACAAGGTCAAATACGCAGCCTCAACACTGGAAGATGGGGCACTGACATGGTGGAATGCACAAGTCCAAACACGTGGACTTATAGCTGCGAATGCAATGGCCTGGGCCGAGTTCAAGGCCCTAATCAAGAGGGAGTACTGTCCACGAGACAGAGTGCAACAGTTGGAGCAAGCCTTATGGAACCACAAGATGGTGGGATCGGAGATTGAAGCTTACACCGCAAAACACCATGACTTGGCATTTCTGTGTCCCGAATTAGCCAACACTGTGGAGAAAAGATCGAGTTCTATCTTGGGGGTCTGGTTCCGGAAATTCAGGGTATGGTAATGGCTAGTAACCCTGTAACTGAACATCAAGCAATCCGATTGGCTCACAAACTCACCGATAAGGCGGTGGATCAAAAGAAGCTGCCAGCACGGGGTACAACTGAAGTTGCCCCGGATAACAAAAGAAAGTTTGAAGACTCAACTATTCGACAGTCTTCGTCATCTCATCCGCAGCAAGGGAACCAGAAACGGTTCAATCACTACAACAGCCACTGGGGTCACCAAAATCAGCCCGCCAACAACAACAACAAACAACAACAACCAGAATGCAGGCGGCTATGTAGGTCGAAAGCCGCAGTGCAACCGCTGTAATCTCCATCATAACGGCCCTTGTGCCGGAAACGTTGCCAACGATGTGGCAAGATGGGACATGCGGCAAAGGATTGTCGTGGGGAAATCATGTCCCGACAAAATCAAAATCAACCCCAGGGTCAGCAGCAGGGTATTAATCGGGATGCTATCAGTGTGGTAGTACTGCACACTTCAGAAGAGACTGCCCACAGTTGCGTAACAACAACAATAATTGTGGAAACAACCGCAATAACCACAACAACAATAATAACAACAACAATAATGGGAACGGTGGCACAGGAGGGTACCAAAGGTCTCGCATTTACATTGGGCCGCGGATAGGCCAGAAACGACACGAACGTGGTCACCGGTAAGTTTCCCCTTAATGAACATTTTGCTTCTGTGCTTTTTGATACGGGTGCGGATAGGAGCTTTATATCTGAGTCTTTTAGGAAGAACCTAAATCTCACGCTTAAACTATTAGAGACCCCTTATGTTATAGAATTAGCCGATGGTAAATCTGTAGATGTGACCCAAATCGTATCCGGCTGTCAACTCAAACTCGCGGGCCACACTTTTACCATTGATCTGATGACAACTACCCTGGGTAGTTTTGACGTGGTAGTCGGAATGGACTGGCTATCCGACGTCCGGGCTGAAGTTCTCTGCTTCGAAAAATCTATCCGTATTCCGCTCTCTAACGACGAAATCCTGACGGTACAAGGTGATAAGGCAAGCGCCGTCACCAACATCATCTCTTACATGCAAGCGCAGAAGTATCTTCGGAGAAAGAACTCCTTCGCTTTACTCGCACTGATTACCGAACAGCCTAAGGACGAGAAACGTATAGAAGACATCCCTGTCGTCCGTGATTTTTTCCGATGTATTCCCAGAAGAGCTACCTGGTCTTCCACCCCATCGACAATTGGAGTTTGAAATCGAATTGGATAACAATGCGACTCCTATTGCCAAGGCTCCATACCGCCTAGCTCCAGCCGAGCTGCAGGAGCTGTCTACCCAAGGAGCTATTAGAAAAAGGATTTATCCGGCCAAGCGTTTCGCCATGGGGAGCTCCAGTCCTTTTTGTCAAGAAGAAGGACGGGACTTTCCGCATGTGCATCGACTACAGGGAACTCAACAAGGTTACCGTCAAGAACCGATACCCGTTACCTCGCATCGACGATCTCTTCGACCAACTTCAAGGGTCAAGCTACTACTCTAAGATTGATTTACGGTCCGGTTACCACCAGCTACGCGTCAGGGAGGAGGATATCGCTAAGACAGCATTTCGTACTCGGTATGGCCATTATGAGTTCTTGGTCATGCCCTTCGGTCTCACCAACGCACCTGCGGTGTTCATGGACCTCATGAACCGCGTGTGTAAACCATACCTCGACAAGTTTGTCATTGTGTTCATCGATGACATACTCATCTACTCCAAAAGTGAAGAAGAACATGCTGAACATCTACGATTACTGCTAGGATTACTCCAATAGGAAAAGCTATATGCCAAGCTCTCGAAGTGTGATTTCTGGATTCGGGAAGTTCAGTTTCTCGGGCATATCGTGAATGAAAAGGGTATCTACGTAGACCCTGCCAAGATTGAAGCCATCAAAAACTGGGAAGCACCTAAGACACCGACGGAGATCCGCCAATTTTTGGGATTGGCTGGTTACTACAGACGCTTCATCGAGGGATTTTCAAAGATCGCACAACCGCTTACTACCCTCACCCAGAAAGGCATCAATGTATGCTTGGGGTGAAAAGCAAGAAGCAGCATTTCAATTGCTGAAGCAGAAACTTTGCAGTGCACCTATTCTGTCCTATGCCGGAGGGGACAGATGACTTTGTAGTGTATTGTGATGCGTCCATTCAGGGATTGGGATGCGTACTCATGCAACGCGATAAGGTCATCGCGTATGCGTCGCGACAACTGAAGGTTCACGAGAAAAACTACACGACGCATGACCTGGAATTGGGGGCAGTAGTGTTTGCACTTAAGATTTGGAGACACTACCTCTATGGAACGAAGTGCACAATCTTTACAGACCACAAGAGCCTCCAACACATCTTTGATCAGAAGGAGTTGAACATGCGACAGCGTCGCTGGGTCGAACTCTTGAACGATTATGAGTGTGCCATTCGGTATCACCCGGGTAAAGCTAACGTGGTAGCTGATGCCCTCAGTAGGAAGGAACACTTGAAACCTCGTCGTGTACGAGCAATGCAACTCACTATTCATTCGGGGCTACCCGAACAAATACGTGATGCCCAGTTAGAAGCAGTTAAGGAGGAAAACATCAAAGCCGAATCGGTGGGAAAAATGGAACGCGATTGGGAAGTAAAACCCAATGGAGCCCGGTATTTCATGAATCGCATATGGGTACCCCTCTACGGAAACCTTAGAGAGCTAGTCATGGATGAAGCTCACAAATCCCGATACTCTGTCCATCCGGGTTCGGATAAGATGTATCAAGACCTTAAAGCTGCGTATTGGTGGCCCAACATGAAAGCCGATATAGCCACCTACGTGAGTAAATGTTTGACTTGTGCAAAAGTCAAGGTGGAGTATCAAAAGCCATCGGGGCTACTCCAACAACCTGAGATCCCAGTGTGGAAATGGGATCAGATCTCAATGGATTTCATCACTAAACTCCCGCGAACCTCGGGTGGTTGCGATACCATCTGGGTGATCGTGGATCATTTAACTAAGTCCGCACACTTCCTAGCTATTAAAGAAACAGATAAGATGGAGAAGTTGACTCGCATCTACATTAAGGAAGTAGTTTCTCGGCATGGAGTGCCAACGTCCATCATCTCAGACAGAGATGCTCGCTTCACGTCAAACTTCTGGCAGTCACTTCAGAAAGCGTTGGGAACCCGCCTGGATATGAGCACAGCTTATCACCCTCAGACTGATGGTCAAAGCGAAAGGACCATACAGACCTTGGAAGACATGCTTAGAGCATGCGTCGTAGACTTCGGAAATAGTTGGGAAATTCACTTGCCTCTAGTAGAATTCTCATATAACAACAACTATCATACGAGTATTTCGGCAGCACCGTTTGAGGCATTATACGGTCGTAAATGTAGATCACCGGTCTGCTGGGCAGAAGTCGGTGACAGTCAACTCACAGGCCCTGAGTTAATACTTGTGGCCACTGAGAAGATTGTACAAATCAGAAACCGCATGGCGGCGGCACGAGATCGACAGAAAAGCTACGCTGATCAACGACGCAAACCGCTCGAATTTCAAGTAGGCGATCGCGTCCTACTAAAGGTGTCACCCTGGAAGGGTGTAATCCGCTTTGGAAAACGGGGAAAACTTAACCCACGGTACGTAGGCCCGTTTGTAATCTTGAAACGTATCGGACCCGTAGCTTATCAATTAGGCCTTCCTGCCGAACTCAGTGGAGTTCACAACGTATTTCACGTGTCAAATCTGAAGAAGTGTCTATCAGATGAAACTCTATTTATTCCATTGGATGAGATCCAAGTGGATGAACAACTGCACTTTGTGGAACAGCCTATCGAGATCATGGATCGTGAGATCAAGACTCGAAGGCACAGCAAAATTCCGATCGTTAAGGTTCGTTGGGACTCTAAGCGTGGACTGGAGTTCACGTGGGAAAGAGAGGACCAAATGAAAAGCAAATACTCACACCTCTTCGCAACTGAGCAGCAAACTAATGATACCAGTAACTAAATTTTCGGGACGAAAATTCTTTCAACATGGGGATGATGTGACAACTTGGAAACTTCTCATACTTTCATGTACTATTGTTGACTAAATTCTGGTGCATGGCACTTGGAAATCTTTGTGTATGGCACTTGGAAACTTCTTGTAACTTCGCGTACTTTCATAAACGAACTAACTCTTTGTGCATGGCACTCTAAACATGTACACTACATGCTAAACCGCGTTTACTCAATTTTCGGGACGAAAATTCTTTCAACATGGGGATAATGTGATATCCCGGGTTTTTTGGATAACTTAAACGTGACACTTGTCAAATAAAGTATATGCTAAGTATTAAACGTGTACGAGTTAAATGAATACGTGATGTGTGTTGCGTGATTGTTTTAGTAATAGAATAATTACAGTAGATATGTACACGAACTGAACCGAACCGCGACACGAACCAACTTTGATTTATTGTGACTCTAGGAGTTAACAAAGTTTAAACTTTGAACCCAAGTCTTCGGCCAAAAGAAAACAAGGATCAAACCCGAAATCGCAAACACAAACCGAGATCAAACCTAAACCTCAAACTAACACTATTCGGCCGATCAAACCCAAACCAAACCAACCCAAGTCCTTGGCCGCGAGATCAAGCCCAAACCCAAACCGAATCAATCCAAGTTACTTGGCCACGAATGTTTATCCAAACCGTAACCCTCATTTCCTTCTTTACCTATATATATCATCCATGCATGCTCCTTCAAAATTCACAAAACCCTAGTCGAAGATAGCAGCCGACGGCAGCCCTTTACTCATTCCCTCGATCGCCAGTTCAGTCATAATACACCCCATCTCGATCGCAACAGTTTAGCTTCAGTCCTCGGTCACAAGATCAGCCCTTTCCTTCCTCCGGTCGCAGCAGCCCTCGCCATCTTAGTCCTCGGCGGCGATTTTAGTTGATCATCGGTTCCGTATCTAAATCACGGTTCGTTTACTTTACCGTTAAAAGACTTGAATTTGTCATATCATATTCGGAACACATGTGTTTTGATTGTGTTGTTTTCGGATTATGTGTGTTGTAAGTAATCGGCTGAACTATCCATAGTTTGCATGTATAATTGTTTGCGGAACTTGTGAGTTTGCGAATATGGTTGTTTGTAAAAACTAGAAGTAAGAACTAGGGTTTGCATGGATAAGTTATTAGTAGTGATCTATGATTGGAAATCGGTTTTGCTCGCTTAGATTGATCAATAGGAACGGTTTTATGCAAGTTGTAATAATAATATGCTGAAAACAATTGCTGAGTAATAGTTACAGCCGACTTCATCTGGCTGTAACTCGGTCGTTAGTTGTCGAAAAACGGATTTCCTAATGTCTAGAACGTAGAGAATTGAATTAGGAATCTAATGGCGCTGGATTTATAATTTTCTGAAGTCGTTTGATATTTTTAAAGGGCCAAATAAGTTCAGTAACTAAAACTGTGAAAATCCTGAAATTTTGTTAGTTGTTTATCGAGTTGGATTTTAAAATCAGTAGGGAGTTGAGTCATGATTTTTGTACAGAAACTAGGTATGGAAATTTCCGGGCAACTCCAACTGGAATTTTGTTAATTGGACGATCAGTGATTTTTAAATAAATTCTTCCGTAGACTGCAGTCAGAAAGCGGTAAATCTGACTGCAGCTTAGTGTATTAATATTTATGGTTAATTGGTAAAGATTTAGGACTTGGAAAATTTATATAAATTTCTACAGTATAAATGTCACCTACTGTAAAAATATTGGAATTTTTGGAATGTTGGAACTATTTTATAAAAATCCTAGAAAACAGCTGAATTATGAGTGTTAAGCTGAAATTGATAACTTGTGATTGTGTGCACCAAATTGTGGCATGAATTGGTTTATGGTTATGATAAGTTGTTTTAATCACTAGGATCACATGAGAATACTTGCATGCATGTTTGAGTGTTAGATATGTTGTTTGTGTGTATCACTTTGTGAGTAAATTACGTGTAGAATGTGTATTGGTGTGTTCACACATTGACTTGAAATCAATTGGTTTGTTAGGACGCAATTAGCGGTCCCATCCTTTACAACTTCTTTGCTACACTAACCGAGCAACAAAAGGTGAGTCCACGGCCCCTAACTTTATCCGGTTTTTAAACAACAGGGGGAGAAACATGTATACACTCTCAAACTCAATCTCTTTACGTTATACGAATTTAACGTCACATAACTATTCGGTAACTAAGTTAATGTTAATGTAATGTTATGGTCACTAAGCAGCTTTATCACTTAAGTCCTCGTCAATCTCTCGGATCGTTAGTATTGGGTTTAATAGCGGGGGAATTATAAGTAGTACTACTGGGCCCGACGAGCCCCATCCGAGCTAGTCGCGCTAGCCGACCGGGTATGGTCAACGGGTGAATAATTTGACCTAACTTCGCCATGGTCAGTGATAGGCCTAGCAACACGGAGGCACAACAGTCAGCTTCGATCGCGAACACTTACGTGACATGACTTTAGGTTAGCTACCTATATATGTTAACATTGAACTTAATTACGAAACTACGATATTATCCGGGTTGGGGATAATGGAAACAACAACTTAATATTCCGGGTTTGGAATATTGGAAACAACAACTTAATATTCCGGGTTTGGAATATTGGAAGCAACAACTTATTATTCCGGGTTGGAATAATGGAACCAATACGTTATCCCGGGTTAGGATAACAGAGAAACAAACTATAACAGAACAAACGAATTTATGAAAACCTGTGAACTCACTCATCTTTAATGTTGACACTTGTTTCTTTACATGTTTCTCAGGACGCTAGGAGCTCTAGGTGCACGCACATGCATTTGAACAAGACATCTTTTATCGAGTCTTATTTATCATATTGTTTTGGGATTTTTCATTTGTTTTGGCGTTTGTGTTGGCGCCCGCTTCACTACTTATTTATGCTTCCGCTCAAACTTTAAAAACTGATGCATCTGCTAAATATTGGTAACTAATCAAGACAATATAAAATCTACGACAAACGATTTTTGAAAACGTATTATCAAATCATATAGAGTCGTTCGACGTACTAGTGTTTCAGATTCTGGTTTGTTCACACGCCTCGCGGTAAAACTCTGCAAGTGGAAATTGAGGGTGTGACGTGACGTGTCGAGTGAGATACGGCACGAGGTGGTGAGTGTCGAAGGAGACACGACACAAAAGACCAGGTTTCACTTGTGTCCTCGTGTAATTCCATCTGTGACTTTGACCTGTGCAATTAAACTTGTTAACACATATGGTTATACAACAACTAAACTAGTGGAACTCACCAGCAGCGTTTAGCTGACCTTTTTTAAAACTAACATGCATTTCAGGTAAGACTAAACAGGAATAAGGAACATGCGTGTGGATGGCTTGGATAGTAAACTGTAAAAGAATAAGAGCTGTAGTAGCTCGTAGTACCGTACTTGAACTGTGGGTTGTAATATGATATTAGTAGTATATTGTAACCGAGGTTCTCTCTGTTTATGATATCAAGTTTTTAAACTATGGAGAATTACCACGTGTCTGCCGCACCCTGCATTTGTCTTCCGCTGCGAGTCGGGGTGTGACAAAATGCGCCTTATGTGCATTTTGCGACGAAACTATTTTCGGGTATCAAAACACTTGGTTTTGATACCAAAACATTTTTATAACTTAGTTAGACATGTGTCTAACTCGTCACTTTTAGTTTAGTGCTTATTTAGGGTCGTAATTCGAGCAGTCTTGACCACCGCTTTTGACTTTCAAATCCGACACGTTTGGTCGATCTTAAGATCCGACCAAACACATATTTGTGATCATAGTTTGATAGGGAATAACCCTCTGAGATTATACCTTATGATGACGTTGTCTGGTTAGTGTTATGTTAAGTCGCTAGTTATGCCCTTTATAATGACCAAAACGCCCTTTTTGCGCATAAATCCATTTTAAGCATATGTAATTCAACTTTTGACATATACACTGATGTTATAACATTTTTAAACATATTTGGGCTTTTAAGACTTATCATAATATATATTTAACCATCCGATCACACGTTTACATAAATGACCCGTTTAAAATAGCGCAAACTACCTTAACGAGCCATAATGGGTCAAAAGCACTTAGGATCATTTCCAAATCAGAATGTTAACTTTATTAAACCATTTTATATGAGTTCCAACAATCATTTGGTTTATAAGGCTTCATTCTACCGAATTCTCTGATTAAAGTCCCGATATTAACATAGTTATCCGATATTAGGACAAACTTAAATCCTCGAATACTTGAGCTTTTGTTTATCTTCTTGAACAAGGACATTCTTGCAATCCCAAGTGAGTACATAGTCCCCTCTTTTACATTTTCAAATGTTTTGGGGTGATACATATGTGCTTATGATTACTTTCACGATTTCATGACATTATATATGCTTTGATTACATAGTACATATAGTACATGATTTCAATTGCATTTTTGCTTTGTATGTTGACTTAACATGCCTAGCACATTGATTTCAAATACATTTTTGCTTCATATGTTGACTTAGCATATCTAGCACATTGATTTCCAAGACATTTTACTTCGTATGTTGACTTAGCATACCTAGTACACGATTTTAAAGACATTTTCATGGCATATTGACTTAGTTCACCTACATATGGTTTCAAAGACATTTTACTTCGTATGTTGACTTAGCATACCTAGTACACGAATTTAAAGACATTTTCATGGTATATTGACTTAGTATACCTACATATGGTTTCAAAGACATTTTACATCGTATGTTGACTAAGCATACCTAGTACACGGTTTCAAAGACATTTTTGCTTGGTATATAACTTTGTATGCCAAGTACATGGTTTCAAAACATTTTCACGACAAGCTTGCATTGTTTTAGACATATTGGTGCATTGAACTCGACAATGATACATTCATTAACATTGATCACGCCGACCGGTAGTATGTAATGGTACCATAGGATTCACAATCCCGTTCCCACTTCCTAGGTTTGTTTGGAAGCGACTTTAGGGAATGACAGAATCTGATGAACATTGATAGACCTTTATCTTTATAAAGGTTTATCCGACAGTCAACAAGGCTTGAATGTTTTCGCCAACAATCCTAATATATGTTTTTACAATAAAAGCAATGGTTTATAGACACAACTTTTGATTTTAAACAAAACTTTTGTTTATTCAAAGACATTGTTTATACAAGACATTTTGGCTATTCAAGACATGGCATTGTTTATACACACATTTTTGGCTATTCAAGACATGACATTTGTTTTATACACGACATTTGGTTTACACATGACATTGGTTTATACAAGAAAATTGCTTTGGTTATTACAAGACATTACTTTGGTTTAAACAAGATATTTCATTTGTTGGTTTATGGTAAGTGATTTAAATAACGGGACGTGTGTAATATGATAAAAGCATGGTGGATACGCCGTTGGTACTTCCTATATATAAGTGCTTTTATTATATTACATATCGTGGCGTTATCTAAATAATTTCAAACAAAATACAAGACCAGACATTTTTTATACAAGACACGACATCATTTATATAAAACATGAAATTTTTATACAAAGACATGACATTTTACATGTGACATGACATAATTTTGGTTAATGATTTAACCATGCATTATTTCCTTTATATCATTTGATTTTTCCTATGATTTCATAAAAGAAAACATTTTGTAAGTATTCATGGCCACTTTTGTTAAACATTTCTTCAAACATTCCAGGCCATGAATCTTTAACACAAAACCTATGTTACTCACATGCATTTTTATGCTGATGTATTTATTTTCACATATGTTTCAGGAGCGAATGCTTGAGGTTGATCATGCTACATATAGGATGGACTTTGAGATTTAGTGACTTAAAATCCAAAGACAATTAAATTTTAGTTTTGCTTTTCGTCTAAACAAAGACAATGTAATCAAATTCTAATTCAATAAAACATAACTTATGTACCGTGGTTGTTGAAAGAATAGTTCTGTTACGACACTCCCCGACGTTTCCGCCATGGTTTGTTGTTTTACGCGGTCGGAGTGTGACAGAAAGATTGGTATCTGAGCCAATGGTTATAGAGAATTAGGTTATTAGTAATGCTTTGAACTAGACTATAACCTTTCAAGGACCCTAACGCAAGTATCTTGCGTTTAGTTCTTAAAACAATAACATCACCTATTCTTAGGTGAATACCAAAACAGAAACACAATTTTCAAAACGATTTTGAAATCAATCGTCTATTCTTGGAGGATTCGTTTTTGGCTTAATGCCTATGAAAGTTTTCAAAATCTCATCAAAGTTTGGGTTTTAATAATGTGAACACATGCAATCTGGAAGGGTGGGTGCCTGTACCATGAGTTTTCTGTCTAAGGCTTGAGTGTTCGTACAAATCCACTTAATCGGACCAGTCACTCTTACCTGGGAACTCTTGGGGTGAGTGTCCACTTATAGGCTAAAGCATGTGTTCGCGATACATTATAAATACCCATTTACTTTGATTAGTCACTGTGTGTCGTTTGTTTGTTTGGTGTAACGAACAAATGACCACCAACCTTACATTTTCATTTTGATTATCCAAACATTTATCTCACTCGTTTTCACTCATGTTTTTCTCTCTTTTAGAATGCCTCCTCGTCGAAATGTGAATTCGGACGCCGATATGGCAGCTTTGATAGCTCAGCAGTTTGCTGCTGTATTACCCAATCTCATAACTCAAATAAACCAAGCCAACAATAACAACAATGCACCTGCTGCGTGCAACTTTAAATAGTTTAACTCGGCTATGTGACATTTATGGTGATTCGATTATGTAACGATTACGAACAAGTTATCAATCAATGAAATTTTGTGTTTTATTTATGGGTTTTGTTTATTTATCATGACAATTGCACATATTCAATTCTTACACGATAACAAACTCTCGAATGATTTCTGGAAGTAAAATCGCAAATTGTTACGTAAACGTAATCAGTTTAATGCGACATACACTTCAGAACAATGACTCAAGCCAAACATACCTTAAATAACCTTTACATAACATAGAAATAAGTTTTGGAGTCGGTATGGCAAAAACATGGTTATGCAACTTCAGGGGCTATTTTGCAAATTCTGTGAAACTATGCCGTTACGCGTAATTCTTAATCCAAAACATGTATGCACATCTAAAAATTTTTTGTAATCATTAAAATCTAGTATATTAATGTTTAGAATGCAAAAATTCATTCGTACGCATTTACGGTCATTTGCGCGATCGTTACGATTTTCGTCGTAATTAACCGAAAATCGCAACCTTACGACCTAAACGAACCAACACCCGGGACCCTTTTTGGACTATTTAAAGTTCCTTATGCTTTAACATCCTTATAGAGCTTAAAAATGTGGTTAACGGGTGTTAGAAGTGCCAAAACGTGACGAAACGAGTGCAGGGGGCCTGTTTTGCCAATTTCTCAAAGTTTCTGCCAGCTAAAGGGCTTACGAACCGTAAGCCCATACCCCTTACAGTCCGTAAGGACCCCCCGACTCAGCAGAATTGTTGCAAAACTTGGCAGCCCTTTTTTACTCTCTTGGACACTAAGCTTTCGAAATTGCCACACTCTCTCTTGTTGCAACACATCATTATGCACTTGTAAATTGTAATGATATAGAAACAACCCTTAACACATGGCATGATCCTAGAACTCCAAGATTAGTATAAATACCCATCAGGTTCTTCATTTCAAATTGCTCATTTCATTTCTTTCTTCCATCTGATCTATTTGGAGGCTTCCTAACTGAGCAATCTTGGCTGCCTTGAGTGCAAGTAAGTGCTCTAACCAAGCCTTGTTCATTTCTTTTAGCTTATTTGAGCTAAAAGTCAAACAGTTTGACTTTTAGTTCTGGCCATTTTTTGTCAAAGCAAAGTCCAATTGGACTTTGCAACATGATCGTAATCACGATGGTTATGTTCCATAATGATCATGCCTACTGATTACCACGTTTACTAGTAGAAGTGACGAGTCAAAGTTTCGGTCAATAGTGTGCAAAATGCGCATTATATGATGGAACTATTTTCGAGTATCAAAACACTTCTTGTTGATACCAAAACACTTTTATAACTTAGTTAGACATGTAAAAACATGTCTAACTCGTCACTTTTAGTTTAGTGCTTATTTAGGGTCGTAAGTCGAGCGATCTTGACCACCGCTTTGACTTTCGAATCCGACCCGTTTGTTCGATCTTAGGATCCGACCAAACACATATTTGTGACCATAGTTGTATAGGGAATAACCCTCTGAGGTTATACCTTATGGTCACGTCGTTTGGTTAGTCTTATGCTATGTCGCCTATTATGCCTTCATAAATAACCAAAACACCCTTTTTGCGCATTAATCAACTTTAAGCATATGTAACCAATATTTTGACTTATACACTGATGTTATAACATAATCAAACATGTTTTGGCATATATGACTTATCATAACACATATCTAACCATCCGATCACGCGTTTACGCAAATGATTCGTTAAAGTAGCGTAAACTACCTTAACAAGTCATAACGGGTCAAAAGCACTTAGGAACCTTTTTCAAATCTGAATGTAGACTTTGTTAAACCATTTCATGTGAGTCCCAACACTCATTTGGTATACAAGACCTCATTCTATCCAATCCACCGATTAAAGTCCCGATATTTACACAACTATCCGAATTTAGGACACGCTTGATTTCTCGAACTCTTGAGCTTTGTTGATCTTTGATTCAAGGACACTTTTGCAATCACAAGTGAGTACATAGTTCCCCTCTTTTGTGTTTTACAAATGTTTTGGGGTGCCTCATATGTGCAAGTTGTTTTCAAGCTTTCAAATTACAAATGCTATGGTTTATATTTAACATCACGATTTCAATAATGTGAACGAACTTGTTGGTGCGTCGTATACATGACACGAATGACATTCATTAGCTTTGGCCAAGCCGACAATTAGTAAGTTATGGTACCATAGGACTAACAATCCCGTTACTAGCCTATTCACTGGAATTTGGTGGGTAGTTTGGGGAACGACCGAAACTGTTTACTTTAACAAACCCTTTGGTGGTATAGACGAGTCAACACAGGTTTGAATGTATTCACTGAAACGACCAAAAGTTTTCACAATTAAAACAAGGAAGATGAACAATTGGTTTATGACACAAACAATGGACGATTGGTTTATAACAAGGACGATGAACAATTGGTTTATGACACGAAGAATGGACGATCGGTTTATGATGCGAACAATCAACGATTGGTTTTTGGTAAGTGATTTAGATAACGGGATGTGTGTAATGTGATAAAAACATGGTGGATACGCCGCTGGTACTTCCTATATATAAGTGTTTATATCATGTTAAATACGTGGCGTTATTCAAATCACTTGAAACAAGGTTTTCAAACAATGACACGCAACGATTTTCAATTAAAGATATAAACCATACAAGGTTTCTTTCAAGACGATTTACTACTCGGATTTACAAAATAAATGTTTTGGTCAAGATTCATGGCTACAAGTCTTTTATAAACTATAACTAATTTGTTTTAGTCAGTTAGTTATCATTGCAATACTAAATACTTTTTGATAACAAGGTTTTCAATAAACGATTCTAGTAGTCTGACGAGGTATTGCAATACATATTCAAGGCCATGAATTTTACACACTCACAAAACTTATGTACTCGTCGGCATATGTTTGCTGACCCGTTTTCACATATGTTTCAGGAAATCAGGTTTGATGTTGATGCATGCTCACATAGGATCGGACGCGGACTTTAGTGCCTTAAAATAAGCCAGACAATAGTTATGTTTGTTTAGTTTGTTTTTAATTCCAAAAGACAATGTAACAATGTTAGTATTTAAATAAAATGAAACTTCAAATACCATGTGATGTTGTAACAATCTGTTAACGTACCCAACGGTTTTCATCGCGATTTGTTGTTTTTACACGGTTGGGGTGTTACAGGCTAAGCCACTCAAGTTTAGTGGTTTTGAAGGAGCAACTGGGCTCCTACAGTGGTTTGAAAGTCTTGAGAGTACATTTCGCCATGTCCAGTGTCCGAATGAGCGTAAAGTCAAGTTTGATTCAAGTGTGTTCCAAAAGAGGGCGCTCACGTGGTGGAACGGAGTAGTGAGAGATAGGGGTGCTGATGTTGTGATGGGTTAAACTTGGGAGGAACTCAGGGCTCTGATGATGAAAGAGTTCTGCCCTTGTCACGAGTAGAGGGCACTAGAAAATGAGTTCCACGATCTCAAACAAGATAATGGAGAACACCGTGCTTACACCGATCGGTATGAGGAGTTAAGTTTATTATGTCCTGCTATGGTGACGCCTTTGGATAAGGCGATCGAAAAGTACATAGATGGTCTTCCTGACCCGGTTCAAGATATTGTCACCGGTAGCAACCCTACTTTGGTTAGGCAAGACATTGAGCTAGCTGCAAGCCTGACTGAATCACAAGTTAAAAAGGGTAAACTCCATCGTAAGGGTGACAAGAAACCGTCTGAAAAGTTTGAGAAGCGAAAGGGTAACAAAGCTGAAACCTTCAAGAAGTCAAGGAAGCGTAAGGCTTCCAAGAATTTTGCTGTTGTTACACAGCCCAACCAAGTTGTTCCTAATCAGCTTGCTCAACCACCAGCCAAGAAATAGTATGTCGGCACTGCACCTTTGTGCAACAAATGTAACAGTCACCACCAGCCCCATCTTCCATGTCGTATGTACAAACTATGGTAGATCTGGCCATTTAGCCAACATATGTCGCTCAGCTCCTGCCCCAAACAATGTAGTTCAAAACCTGGTTCAGCCAGCCAATCCAGTACGTCCTCACTATCCACCTGGTTCTTGCTATAATTTTGGGGATCTTACCCACTAAGAAACAATTGCCCGAAGTTGGCAAATGCAAACCAGACTCGTGGACGAGCGTTTAATGTTAATTCCAATGAGGCACGTGCACACAACGAAGTGGTGAACGGTATGTTCCTTGTTAACAACCATCCTGCTTCTATACTTTTTGATTCGGGGGCCGATAGAAGTTTTGTATCCTTAACTTTTGAACCTTTACTTTTAAAGCTAAGAACCAAACTAGGAAAGCCCTTGACGGTAGAAATAGCCAGTGGTGAACCCCTTGTACTTGATTCTGTCATTCCTACTTGCCAATTGAACCTCAATAACCATCTTTTTGCCATTGACCTCACACCAATGAAACTCGGGAGTTTTGATATCATAATAGGGATGGACTGGTTAACTAAACATCATACTGAGGTGATCTGTTTTTGATAAGATTATTCGTATAACTCTTTCGTCTGGTGAAATTCTGGAGGTTCGTGGAGAAAAACCCGTTAGTAGCCTCAAACTCATGATATGTACCCAAGTCCATAAATACCTACGAAAGAATTATGTTGCCTTCTTGGCACATATCATAGAGGAGAAAGGCAAGGGCAAATCTATTCAGGACATCCCCGTTGTTCGGGATTATCCTGAGGTGTTTCCTGAAGAGCTACCTGGTTTACCCCCAGCATGACAAGTTGAGTTTCGTATAGATCTTGTACTTGGTGCCAACCCTATTGCTAAATCTCCATACCGTCTTGCACCGTCTGAGATGCAAGAGTTTTTAAAACAGCTTCAGGAGTTATCTGATAAAGGGTTTATTCGTCCGAGCTTTTCACCTTGGGGCGCTCCAGTCCTAGTTGTGAAAAAGAAGGATGGATCCTTCCGTATGTGTATCGATTACCGTGAGCTCAACAAAATCACAATCAAGAATTGATATCCCCTACCTCGCATTGATGATCTCTTAATCAACTATAAGGTGCTACCTGCTTCTCAAAGATTGACCTACGTTCTGGGTATCATCAGCTTCATGTATTCGAGGAAGATATTTCCAAGACAAATTTTTGCACACGTTACGGTCATTATGAGTTCAATGTTATGCCCTTTGGTTTACAAATGCTCCTGCCATTTTCATGGACTTGATGAATAGGGTTTGTAAGCCTTATTGAGACAAGTTCATCATTGTTTTCACTGATGACATTTTGTTTCATTCAAAGTCTCGAGCCGATCACGAGCAACATCTACGTTTAATGATGGAACTCCTAAAGAAAGAACAACTTTATGCCAAATTCTCCAAGTGTGAATTTTGGCTCAAGGAAGTTTAATTCTTGGGTCATATTGTCAACGAACAAGGTATAAATTTAGATCCCGCCAAAATCAGTGCGATTAAGGAATGGGATACACCTACTACTCCTACCGAGGTTCGTTCATTTTTGGGTCTCGCGGGTTATTACTGTCGCTTTATTGCTAACTTCTCCAAGATTGCGGTTCCTCTCACTACTCTAACTCAAAAGAATAAACCTTTTGAATGGGGACCCGAACAAGAAGAAGCTTTTCAGACCTTGAAACAGAAACTTTGTGATGCTCCTATTTTATCTTTACCCGAGGGCAACGGCGATTTCTCGTATATTGTGATGCATCGAACTTAGGCCTTGGCTGTGTTCTCATCCAAAGAGACAAAGTTATAGCCTATGCATCGAGACAATTGAAAGTTCACGAAAAGAACTACACCACTCATGATCTTGAGTTAGGTGCTGTTGTTTTCGCTCTCAAAATTTGGAGACATTATCTTTACGGTACAAAATGTGTGGTTTTCACGGACCACAAAAGTCTCCAACACATTTTCAATCAGAAAGAACTAAACATGAGACAACGACGATGGGTCAAACTTTTGAACGACTACGACTGCGAGATTCGCTACCATCCTGGTAAGGCGAATGTCGTAGCCGATCACTTAGTCGTAAGGAACGTGTCAAGTTACATTGTATTCAAGTTCAAACTGACATTCAGAAACTATTCTTGAAGCTCAACGTACTTGTGTTGCACAAGGCAAGATGGATGATGAATTACCACATCATCTTAAGCTTCAACTTGAAAGGAAAGACAATGGGTTATTTTATTATCTAAACCGTTTGTGGGTTCCAAGTCAAGACAATCTTCGTACCTTGATAATGGATGAAGCTCATAAGTCTCGTTATTCAATTCATCCAGGTGTAGACAAAATGTACAAGGTACGGTACCCAGTATTGGTGGCCGGGTATGAAGAAAGACATGTTGGTGCATAATGTCTATGTCTTAGTCTTATATCGAGTCTGTATAGTATAGGTTGAATAGGCTAGGTATATGAAGTATTTATGTTTATAATAGCCAAGTTCGCCCATGAAGTATCATGTAAGCATATTCGGCCGAACTTGCAGTAGCAAGTTCGGCGAACTTGTATCTCCCAGCGGCGAACTTGCTTGCCTATAAATACCTAGCTTGTGTCCTCATTTGTAGCTTTGGCATTTAGAGGCGAAGCTCTGTCAGTTTGTAACCAGAACGTTTGATCAATAAAACTGACGATTAACTGATTAAATCTTGTCTATTGGTAAACACGACGTAATATTTCCGCTATTATGGATGTAGATATCAAATTTAGGTTCCTAAGCATCAAGGATCGTTCCTACAAGTGGTATCAGAGCTAGAACAGCCTGATTTGATAGTATCAAGACAAGATCACTTCTATTTCATCTCCATTCTTCTATTTTTCTTAACTTTTGAACATAAAATGAAGAATTCACGGTCAAAATCTTTTCAAATTTGAGTATATCATGTAAAATACAACAAAGATAAACCCTTGAAAGATTGGAGACCAAATTCATGTCAAAATTTTGGAAAAACCATGTTTTGGAAACCATCAAGATCGAACTTGTTAAGCATATTCGACCGAACTTGGTCTAAAGCATCACTTTTCAACTGATTTTTAGCAAGTTCGCTCGAACTTGAGGTTTTTGAGGAAATTCTTGCCAAGTTCGCTCGAGGTTATCAATTTTCCACTGGTTTTATAGCAAGTTCGACCAAACTTGTGTAATATCAAGGAATTATTGAGTAAGTTTGGCCCGAACTTGCTTGTGTTTCATCAAAACTTTGATAGCAAGTTCGCTCAAAAGATCTGATTGGTTTATGTTATAAGTTTGACCGAAGATAATTCAAAATAAATATCACAAGTTCGACCGAACTTGTGATAAACTCAAGAATTCTTCATTGTTACTACAAGTTCGACCGAACTTGTAGTAGTGCTAATTGTTTTCAAAGTTTTTAAATATTTTCAGTATACACTTCTTGTTTTTCACAATGGATGATATGCAAAGAGCTTTTATGTTCGGAGCTAGTTCGTCAAATGCCAACGTGATTCATCAAGTCAATCTTGATAACGAGATGGGAACGACTGTTAAACTGCCCAAGCTAATGAGCATGGACGAATATGAAGCATGGAAGGAGAAGTTTACCTATTGGGTTCAAGCCATGCACTTCGCTGGCTGGGTGTCGATTGAAAGAGGTTACACTGTTCTGGTAGATGAACATCAGCAAGTCCTTGAAAAGTACAATTACTCGACAGTACAGAGAGACGAATACATTGCTGAGAAAAAGATGATCAGTCTCATCCAACAGTCTGTCAAAGAAGATATCCTGATTTTGCTACCAAAGTATACTACTGCAAGAGATCTTTGGTTGTCATTACAGAAGAAGTATCAAGGTAGTGCCGAAATGATCAAAAGTAAAAAGGCACTTATTCTGAAAGAATTCGATATCTTCACCATGCTAAAGAATGAGACCATGAAGCAAATGATCGAGCGCTTCTGTTATCTTAAAGTTCAAATGCGAAGACACGGTCTCGAGAAGACTGAACAAGAAACACGACAAGCTTGCTGACGCACTACCAGATGGTGAATGGGCTACTTATTTGATGGTTCTGAAGAATAGTGATAAGTGGGAATTCTTCAAGTTGTCAACGTTTATCGACAAACTCGAAGGCCACGAAATGGAGCTTCTAAAGATTGCAAAGTCAAAGAACGCTAATGTAGTTCAAGACGTTGGGTTGTACTACAAAAGTGGATTGCAAGGCAACATTTCAAGTCCGAAAATTGGGACAAGCGTTTAGTGCGAACATGAATGCTTCTCCACAGAACCAGAGTCAATCACAACCTCATTATGATCAGAGTCCACAAAGTTCGTACTCAAGCACTGGTTCAAATTCATCTTATCAAAGTCAAGCAAATCAGAATCAACAAACAAATTCTGATTCAAATGTATAAAAGTGCAACATCACAGTGAATTTGAACAATGTTGTTTCAGAACAAGTTGCTAAACAACATATGTCTCTTCTTGCTACTGTACTGGAGTCATACGAAAGTCTTGTAGCCGGTAAAATTGGAAATCCTGAAATGACGGAAGAAGATTATGACCAAGTGGATGAAGAAGAACTCGAGTTGATGGATATCAAGTGGTGTTTAGCATCTATTATCCGAAGAGTCACAAAGTTTGTTGCTCTTACTGGCCGAGATATCAGCAATTCAAGCAACAAGTTGGGCTTCGACAAATCAAAAGTGACGTGCTTCAGATGTCGCCAAAAGGGACATTTCAAGAGAGAGTGCAAGAATCATGAAGCAACGGAAATCAGAGTCCTTTCGGAGGAGGCAACGAGTATTATAAGAAGTCACTTCAATACAAGCCATTTCCAAAGAAGACTCAGGTTGAAATCCAAGAGAAACCAAATAGCAGCAGCAATGAGAAAGCTATGGTAGCATCAAACGAAGATGATGGTTTCGACTGGAATTCTTACATTGGTAAGAAGACCGGATTTGCGTTGAGCTAAGATAGTTGAAGATACTTCTGCAGAGGAAGCAGCGGCAACGGCAGAAGCAGCGGCTGTAGAATAGATTCTGCTGGAGCAATACTTACATCAACAACGAGAAGAAGAGGAGTACATGCAGAAACAAGGAATTTTATCTCCTAACTCGTGTGATAGTTTTACAGGTCATTTTGATGGAAGCTCTAAAGAACAAGTGGTTGAGGAGAAAACAATTGATGAAGAGATCATTAATATTACACAAGAAGTGAATGCCGAAAACCTCAAGGACATGGCAGATAAAGCTTTAATGGAAAATCTAACTAAGGTAGGTCCAGAGGTAAAAGAAGTTGTCAAAGTACAAATTGTAGAGGTTGAGAAATCTTGTACAAAGTGTACCGAACCATGTTCTGAGTGTGCCGAAAAATCAAAAATCATCGCTGAAAACAATGTGCATAATGAGCTTTTGAAATACGATTATCGCACAATGAAGGAAGCGTATGATAAAATGAAAAATGATTATGGTAGGCTTGATAGAAATAACATCTAACAACATGATACCATAAGAATGTTAAAAGGAACAGTAATGGATAAGCAAAAAGCGATTAATATCTATATTAAACCATTACTGAAACTAAGCAACAACTCCAGGACATGACAATTGAAACAGAACGTGTTCAACAACTTTTGAGAAGTTACACATGTAATGCATATGTCATTGATCACATCCTTCCGACAATTCCATCGGAAGAGCAAACCTAAAAAGAAAATTGGTAAAGAATACATTCAATGTTCCTCCACCCCTTTGCGAGAAGTACTGTCGCAAATCCGCTGATGGGATGGATAAGGCACTCAACATTTGAGTTGTTATCTGAAAAGAAAACTGAGTTGCCAGAGAACATTGATGTAATCTATACTAAAACAGATAATGACAATGCTGTGGTTAAAAGGTTGTTGTAAATGTTTTGAACGATTCTGATGAAGGCAACTTTAAAAGCGCTGACTCAAGCTCAAAGAATTCAGATTCACAGTTCGAAGATGACGATATATCATCGGAAAATGATCTATGTGATGATCCTAATGTTGTCATGTACAAGATTAAGGAATCTGATAGATTATACTTTGATGACAGTATTCTGATTCAGAATGTGAAGGAAGAATTATTAGACAAATTCTTTAAACTCGTGGAAGTCATATCAGATGATCTGGAGATCAATGAAAAGAAATTCTATTCCAAACCTAAAAGAAACAACTACCGAAAGAATGTTGGTGATCATCCGGAAAACCAGAGAGTTTGGGTTGGGATTAGAGGAATTAGATGAACCTAAAAGAAAACCGTCACCATTTCATGAATACAAGAATAAAAACATGAATTTTGTATATGGGACGAACACGGTTCATGAGGAAAGTTTGACGGGAAACAATCAAACGATGAGTTTAAGAAACAAAAAGAACTTCAAGATAAAGCCAAAATTGCAAGTGGTGCCAAAACAAGTGGTGTAAAACCCACTAAAGGACATCCACATGATTTTCGGACTTGTTTCAAGTGCAATGAAATTGGTCATATTGCACGTTACTGTTCGAAATCAAAGCCGGCTTATCTTCGAAGGAAAGAAAGTTTAAATGTTATGAAACCAAAGCAACAAGTGTTTGTAAAACCTGTAAAGATTTTGAAAAGAAATGAATCAAAAGCTGAAGTCAAACCTAAGTTTGAAAATTCAATTTTCAAAAAAGGTAAAACTTCAAAGGCTAATGAAAAATTTTACATAAAGAAGGCTAACATAAAATCTCAAGCCTGGATTGCAAAAAAACAGTCAGCAACATCTGAGAACACTAAGTTGAGCTTGTTAAGACTAGTGATAGCAAGAAAGAATCAAAATCTGAAATCATAATTGAAACCACATCTTGAAACTGTCAAAAATACAAGTAGTAACAATTCAAAAGATAAAAAGACGGTAAAGTTTTCAAACATAAACATCATAGAAAATTTAGATGAAGAATGGGAAGTTTATTCTGTAGATGAGTGTGGATTGGATTATGCCGATAATGTGAATTTGATTTTGATGATGGTTATCCAATTCAACCAAGACCAAAAAGGCTTGGGTCTCGCTTTTTAAATAGATTGTTAAAATGTGCAGGGGCTCCAGAGATCCGTACTTTCTAAGTGGATTTTGGATAGTGGAGCGTCCAGGCATATGACGGGAATGAAGGCGTTGATATTCGACATTAAAGCTATCAATGGTGGATATGTTGGATTTGCGGGTAACCAGGATGGAAGGATAGTCGCCGAGGGAAAACTCTCCAATGGCGTCGTTTCATTCGATCGTGTGAACTATATTGCAGAACTTGAGAACAATCTTCTGAGTATATCGCATATTTGTGACAAGAAGTTCACGGTCCATTTCAACGATAAAGAGTGTATTATCTTGAAGCCGGAATTATAAATACCAGATGAGTGGATTCTGATGCGAGCACCACGTGAGAATGATTTATATGTTCTTGATATGGGTGTCGCTACCACTTCATCAAAATCAGCGCAATTTTTGTGTCAAAGGCTACTGAAAAGGATTCTATTCTTTGGCATCGCAAGATGGGGCATATTCATTTAAGAAAAATGAATTTCTTAGTTCATAATGATCTTGTAGATGGCGTAAATCTTCGGAGTTTTCAGATGTCTGATCATTGCTTAGAATGCAAAAAGGGAAAGCAGATCAAGAAATCTCATCCGAAAAAAATTCTGAACTCAATCAAGTTGCCATTAGAACGTCTCCACATGGATTTATTTGGTCCTGTAAATGTTCGAAGCATCTCAGAGACTTATATTGCTTGGTCATGGAAGATGACTATTCGAGGTATTCGTGGGTATTTTTTCAAGAATCAAAAGACGAAACGTTCAAAACTTGGTTATTTTATTCAAGAAACTCGAGATGCTTTATCATCTGCCAGTCAGACGCATTAGAAGTGACAATGGCACAGAGTTTAAGAATAACAAAATGAAGGAATTCTGCAACGCAAAAGGGATTCTGCATGAGTTTAGTGCTCCCTATACTCCACGCAAAACGAGTAGCTGAACGAAAAAACAGAACTTTGATTTGAAACTGCGAGAACCATGCTTGCAGATTCTAAACTGCCAATCAGCTTCTGGAGTGAAGCGGTTACTGCGGCTTGCTACACGCTAAACAGGGTTCTCACTGCCAAACCAACAAAGAAAACATGTTTTGAGATGATAAACCAACGGAAGCCAAATTTGAAGTTCTTAGAGCCATTCGGTGCACCATGTACCGTAATAGACCAAGATGGCAAATTCGGAGCTAAATCTCTTGAGGGTCTCTTTGTTGGATATGCGAGTCCGTTGAGAAGAGTATATGTTCCTTCGTTGAGAAAGGTTATTGAAGAACAGCACGTGGATTGTTTCAATTATACGGATCCTATTCAAAGGAAAGGTGACGCGTGGCTGTTTAACTATCAAGACCTTTGGAAGTCATTTGACTTGCCCAAAGAACCGCCTGACGAAGAAGTTGCAGCATTATACTACCTTACCAGTCAGCGAATCAAGAACAAATTGTTTGACCAATTGTTGTTAATCAACCCACGTTGGATCCATCTTCTTCTGGCGCAAGTTCAAGCAATAGCGTGTTCCGGCTGAAAATGTTTCTTAAACATTGACAACACCTGCTACTCCTCCAACAAATGCCTCTACTGAACCAGTGAATACAACAACGGAGCCAGTATGCCTCAGAATCAAAATTCTGACTCAGATGAAGCACCAACATTTGATGCTGATAGGGAATCATCTTCTTCAGATGAAGAAGTGGAGCAGATAACAAGTCTTCTTAATCAATCTGCAGTCCCGAACAACAGAAATGAAGCTTCATAAGCTCTCCAAACGTTGAATTGGTCGTTGATCTCAACATCACGAATCAGCAAAACTCAGTAGATGTTCCAAGTGAAGAATTGCCGCGATCATATTCCTATCATTCGTCAACAAATATTATCGGAGAACTTCAAACTGGTGTTAGAACTCTAGGGTAAATTAACAAATCACTCAGTTGTTTTTACACTCGCGTTGCTCCAACCTAGAACTATTGCTTCTATTCATGTTTCATCTCTCAGATTGAGCCAAAGACAGTTAATGAAGCTTTAGCCGATGAAAACTGGGTACAAGCAATGCAAGAAGAACTATTGCAGTTTGAGAAGTTGGGAGTGTGGAAGCTTGAAGACCTACCAGAAAATCAGAAAGCGATTGATACAAAATGGGTCTTTAAGTGTAAACATGATGATAGAGGGGTTATTGTTTGTAACAAAGCTAGGTTTGTTGTCAAGGGATTTCACCAGCAGGAAGGGATAGATTACACGGAAGTTGATGCACCAGTAGCTCGCTTGGAATCTATTCAAATCTTTCTAGCTTTCACATCATGGAAAGGATTTAAGGTCTATCAATTGGATGTCAAATCGGCTTTTCTGTACGGAAAATTACGTGAGAAGGTGTACGTTGGAAAACCACCGGGGTTTGTCGATCCACTCAACAAGAAGAAAGCGTACCTACTGGATAAAGCTCTTTATGGTCTACACCAAGCCCGAGAGCTTGGTACGAGACGTTATTACAACATCTCGTCGGAAACGGCTTTATCAGAGGAACTGTGGATAGTACTCTTTTCACTAGAGAAGTTGATGGCCATCTGATTATAGTTCAATCTACGTCGACGACGTCATCTTTGGATCTACAAACGATAGTCTCTGCAAGGAGTTTGAGGGAATCATGAAAAAGAAATTCGAAATGTCCTCGATGGGCGAAATGAAGTTCTTTCTTGGTTTGCAAGTAGATTAACTTCCGGAAGGTATTTTCATTCATCAGACTAAGTATGTTCAACGACATCTTGAAGAAGTTTGGAATGGAAAGCTTGAAGCCTCTATCTACGCCTCTTGCTCTAAATCACGGCATTTGCGTTGATGAGACTGGAGCCAAAGTTGATGAGACATTATATAGATCGATGATTGGATCGCTGATGTATATGACGGCATCGCGCCTAGATATTATGTATCCAACCTGACTATGTGCCAGATATCAGTCAAGCCCGAGGATCTTACATATGCAGATCGTGAAGCGAATCTTCAGATACCTGAAAGGATGCCCAAGCACCGGCTTGTGGTACCCGAAGAACGACAATTTCGACCTCACAGGCTATGCTGATTCTGATTTTGGTGTAGATAAGTTGAACTCAAAATCAACTACAGCGGGATGCCAGTTCTTCGGAACAAGAATGGTAAACCTGGCAGTGTAATAACCAGACTACGGTCGCTCTGCTACCTGTGAAGCTGAGTATATCTCGGCCTCCAGCTGTTGTTCACAGATTCTGTGGATTCAACAGCAGATGAGAGACTATGGTCTGCAATTTCTAGATACTCCGCTGTTTGTTGATAACAAGGCAGCCATAGATATAACTAAAAATCTGGTTCATCACTCACGCACAAAACACATTGAAATTCGTTATCATTTCATTCGTGATTGCTATGAAAAGAAAGTGGTGCGAATAGAAAAAATCCACACCGATGAACAAAAGGTTGATTTTTATACCAAACCATTTTCTTTGTCACGGTTTAAATACTTGCTGAGAATTAACGGTATGAAAAATTTGCTGACAGGTGCAGACGCTAAGGTTGAATACGAATCGGACGACGAGTTCGCGTGATCCACATTGGTTTGTAAATATCTTTCTAGTTTAGAATTTAGTTAAAAACTAAAATCCAAAAAGATATGTTTTTGATTTTAGGGGGAGAAATGTTAGAGAAAATATAAAAACATTCGAAAACTTTTAAAATCCAAAAACATATGAAAAATTCAAAATGTACAAAAACTTTGAAAAAGACAAAAAGAGTTCAGTGTCATAAAAGAAAATGATAGTACATCAGTGGACTATCACAGTATGCTAAAGAATTGTAAAGTTTAAAAAGTGATAAACGAGTCTTACTGTGGATATGTCGATAGGCTTAACACGTTCAGTAAACTATTTTCGAGATATAAACTAAATTTGGCAACTGCTTAAACTTGTGGATTAACATATCTTGGATATATGGACTTAGTACTCTGAAATTTCGTTTGAAAGATTGCCTGATTCTGAGATACGAGGTCTTTATAGATAGTTGATATCTGGGGTATTATAAAAGTTCCTCGGATTTTGCGGAAGCAATGGCCTAGAACTTTTATAATATTTTCGCCAAAAAAACCCCAAACTGCATGCAATATTGAAAAGAATCGAAAGATCTAATCTTTTGCAGTGCTAAAATGATTCCTTAAATGGAACACACCTTTAAGTCGAGCCTTCATCTCTTTGTCGATACGGTGGTATTAACCTGAGCTCTCAAGGCTTCGCGTTAACCTAGGTACAGATATCAATTACGCTATATTCACCTGTAAGATGAAATCTAGGGAATCTTGATACGGGAGTATATTCAAGAAGTGGGAACCATAGATGAGTCAAGTTTCATAATTCATACCTAACATATCTTGGAACAATTGAGAAATGTGTCAAAGTTTAAGAGGATAAACATATCGACAATCTAGACGTACAAGTTTAAAACTTAAAGTCATTTAAAGGTCAACGGTACTAGTGATATGTCTCAATTAACTGATATGATCCTTAGACACGAATTCATAAAAATATGTCTGTAAATATGTTTGTACATAGTTTACATTGTTCTGTACATAAAATTTCAGCTTTACAGATTAAAATCAAAAAGATTTTTGGTTTGTTTTAGCATAAACTTGCAAAAAATACAAAAAGATTTTAATTTTACATTGTTTTCAGCAAACCAATGTTGGAGAACGGATCTTCGAAGTCTGGTAAGATGCTAGAACTGGTGGGAATCTCTTTGACAACAGGCTGGGAGCTAATCTATAAAATCTAAAAAGTCAAAATGATAAAAAGTTCATTAATTTGAAACTTTGATTTTGAAAATATCAACAGTTTGTTGGTAACGGGTCAAACCGGGGTCATTAACTTGGACTCGGCAGCCAAATCGGTTAACCAAGGTCATTAACTTGGACTTGGTCAACTGAGAGGAATTTCATAACTGGTAAAAAGTTGGAAGTTCAGAGGTTAAATGAAAAAATGAAAATTTGAAAAAGTTTGGTTTTAGGGTTTGGCAAGTTCGGCCGAACTTGCTAAACAAATCATGTTTAACAAAAAAGCAAGTTCGACCGAACTTGCAGAAGGCTGTTTTTTCATATGTTCGCACGAGCTTGTCTGGGCTTTGTTAATGGGCTTGTAAGTTCGCCCGAACTTACCTAGGTATAAATACCTGAGTAAGTTCGGCCGAACTCATTCAACTGCTTTCAAAACCTATGAGCGAACTTAAGCATATTTGAGAGATCTTGTGATTTTGACACTTTGAGTCGTTATACTGCCAAATTTTCGATTGTTCTTGGTGATTTACACACCAACCACAATGGCTAGGGTAGTTATTTGGATATTGAACCGTAAATTGAACCTTTAATGAACAAACAAGATCTAAAACCTCAAATTTGTAGTTCTAGGTGTTTGTGATCAAAATTGAACTTAAAATCAGAATCAACACTTAAAATCGACCGTGTAATCATGTTGATTGATCTGAAATGGATAAATGACATGTGAACAGGCTTGGTTGGAGAAGATGACAAGTTTGGCCGAACTTGTTGTGAAGTTCGACCGGACTTGCATCAAAGATCATTTAAATCTGCTAAAAATGTATGTTCGACAGAACTTGATAATTTATGTTTGAATGAATTAAATACATGTTCGATCGAACTTATGTTAATGAAATCTGAACTGTTAAATGTGTAAGTTCGCCCGAACTTATCTTTCTTTATTGAACATGTGTTTAGAACATGTTCGGGCGAACTTGAAGAAATCAGAAAATTGTAACACATATATCAAGTTCGCCCGAACTTGATAAGTGTTAGAAAATTTTGTGATTTTTCTTGATAAACGTGCTAATTGTTTTGCGTCATTTTTCAGGCACAGGTTCCAGCACGTGTAATCTCAGTAGAGTTCTCGAAGACTCACAACACTTGCATCACGCTCGACAAAACGATCTGTCCGTCACTTAAGAATACGACAGTTTATTGAAGTTTCTGGAAGAAAGCACTATTTGCAGAGGGAATACAGAGTGCACAGTGTCATATCGATCACACATTGTTCATTTCTGGATGAATGCAAGTTTGAGTGCTGATGAGAAGACAATTACTTCTACCGTGCAAGTTGGTAATGAAGTTAAGCCGATTACTGTAACGGAAGATGATATTCGCAGAGTATTACATTTCAACAATAAAGAAGATGATCCTATTTATCTTGATGAGAGGATGGTCTGTGGTTGTTTCTTCAGGATGGGTTACAAAGGAAGCGTGAAAAAGCCGACACTAAAGAAAGGGGAAGTGCCAAACCCCTACAAGCTCCTGATGCACGCCATAATTCATACATTTAGTCATCGCAAGGCAGGGTTGGATGATGTCCAAGATTACTTAGCTTGCATGGCAACATCGCTTATTCTGAAGAAGCCGTTTAACTTCTCAAAGTTAGTTTTCACTCACATGTCGAAAAACATTGAAGATTCAAGACTGTGCTTATATCTGAGATTTGTTCAAATGTTGATTGATGAGAAGTATTCTAATATTGTACGAGATCCGAACGATGTTTTATACTTAGTTCATCTTGATGAGACTATAGTGAAGAAGCTCATAAAGTTTCAAAAGCAAGCTTCAGCTCCTATTGCAAAGCCTGTATTCGCAGCGATCAAAGATTCTAACTATATTTCGCCACCAGAAAACAAATGGAGAAAAGATGGCAGTGACGATGAGAAAGAGATTAAAACTGAGAAGGAGTGGTTTAAAGAATTCAAACAAAGGCAAGGAGCGAATGGTTCTTAAAGGCAGAAGCTGATAAGCCTAAAAAGAAACGTGCTGCGAAGAAAGTCGAAACTATGCTGATCGACGAAGATGAATCTGAAAATGTTGAAGCAGTTGCTGGATCAAGTGCTGCATGTGTTATTGAGAGTCAAGAGACTGTGAAAACGACTCAATACGATGTTATATCTGCTACTTCTGAAAATGAAGACGATTCTGATAAAGAATTCTTGCTAAAGAGCCAGAAAAAACTGAGGCAGAGATTAGAGCAGAGAAAGAAAGAGAACTGGATGCTGATTTTGATCCTAATGCAGAAAAATAGTCCGATGAGGATAGGCCTTAGAAATCTAAACTTGTTAAGTCTGCAACTGTTTCGTTAACAAAGACTACATGGTCTCCTCAGACCAAAGGAAAGAGAAAATCGAAGAAAGAGCAAAAGGCAGTAAGCAAAAGGTACAAAAGATCTTTGAAAAGTGCAGGAGTGACACAAGAACCTTCTGGCACACAGGAGAAAGGAGTTACACAAGAACCTCCTGTTGTTGATATAAGTGAAGCTGAACGTCCAGGAGTCACACAAGAACTTCCTGTGATTATTGCATCGGAAGCTGAAAGGCCAGGAGCTACCCAAGAACCTCCTGTGTCTAGTTTTGTGGACGTACCGATTATTCAATCGCCTGTTGCTCCAACGACTTCTGTTCCTGAAAGTTCTACGCCAAGGAAGTCAACACCAAAATCTGCAACACCAAAGTCAACACCGAAGAGTCCAGGAGGGCCTAATGTGTTTGGTGATATGCACAATGATCCAATAAGTCTGCAGGATCTAAACGATTTCTTCCCAGAAACAAATGTTGAAATTATGGAAAAGCGCGTGAAGGCGTTAGAAGAAAAAGTAGCGCATAATGAAGTTGAAAAAGCAGAGCTTATTAACAAGATGAATCAAAGCGCTGTCAAAAAGGAAATGTTAGATGACAAGGTGAAGGTGTTAGAGAATGAAAGAGAGTATCTTAAAGCGTTGATCGAAATTCTGCAAGATGCTAATGAGAAAATGCAGACAGAAATTTCAGAGTTAAAGTCTGTCCAAGCCCTAAATGATCGAAGATTCTCCAGGATGCAGAAAGTGTTATCTAATGCACTGGGTATCGACTTCATCGCTGAATATGATCGTCTAGATTAACAGGAAGCTAAGGAACGAGCTGAAAAAGAATTGGCTGAGAGTGGCAAAGGTAAAGGAGTTGAAGGTGAAGCTCCTAAGTCTTCTGATGTTCCAGAGAAACCTGTTGAAGAAAATGTTGTCATAGCTTCTGAGTCTGATATTCCTAAGGTTGACGAATCTGTCAAACCTTCTGATCCTATCATTGCTTCTGAAGAAAAGGACGATGAAGAAGCTGAGAAAGATGACAAAGAGGATGAAGAGGAAGGAAGTTATGAGGATTGGAATGTTGGTGACGATGATGATGACGATGATCAAGGTAATGTTGGTATTAGAGTTTCTGAAGCCAAAATCTTTGATGATTTTGATTTTACTGCCCTAATGGACGATGAATCGAACAGAATGGAATATAAAAGTCAGGGGGAGTCAGGGCAGAAAGGGCCAACTGATGATGATATATATATGGCAAATGTTGATCGTTCTACAAAGCCAGTTGCTGCTATTCCCGCGAAGCCTTTAATGTTAATGTTAGAACACAACATGGAGGAAGGTGAATATGTACATAACTACACGAAGGAGGATTTAGCTAGATTGATCGAAGTTGAAGCTGAATCGTTAGAGTTTGATTTTGAGGAGGATGTGATGACTGTAAATCCTTTCGAGCCAAATGATTATCAATATCAAAGACGATTTGAAGCTGATGAATACAATCGAGTAATTGTGGAAGATTGGTCTTCAGATGACGAATCAGATCAGAAAGCGAAGTACGTCGGTTCTAATTCAGATAGTTTTCCTACTTTTGAAGAGATGTACAAGCAGCTTGATGAAGATATGTTGAAGGAAAGGATTGCTGAATCAGTTCGAAAGGGTAAAGTACCTAAGCCCATGACCAAAGAAGAGATAGCTCAAGCGAGAAAGTCTTGGTTTAAAGAGATGCCACGCGAACGCAAGTTTCGAAGTTCTCTTGTATTCTTTACCAGAGACAAAGACGTTTCTTTGGGAGATATTTTAAGCTGGGGATGGTTTAAAGAGCTTAACGTATATGCAATCAAGAGGGAGGTTGGAGTGCAATACTTCAAATACCTTGCTGATTTCAAGACATTATCGTATTAGGATGTAGTAGAGTTGGTACAGACGGTGAATGTTACATATCACATGAAGCCGATTGATCAATTATTGTGGAAAATGATTAAGTATGAAGTGGTTAAAGGTTGGAATTATTGGAAGCCATTTATTCCTGGTCGCAGAGTTAAGATAAACAAGGTAACTGGAGAAAAGGACATAACGTTAATAATGAAACATCCAAGAGCCATGAGAAATATGCCGCTAATGCCGATTGAACAAGACTTCTATCCTTTGTTCAAGTGGTGGCAGATTGATCCAGCAACGTGTGAAGCTGTGATTGTGCTAAAGTTTGAAGATCATTTGGATATTACCAAGGAACGGGTTGAAGTGATGGGTTATCAGGGCATGAGGGGTTTATGGAGGACGATAAGGATTCTAGATCCTATGTGGCTTGTGAACTGCTCGAGAGAAGATATCAAAACCTTGTTCTACAACAAGATTGTTTTTGAAGAACGTGAAAAGGTACAAGCTATGCAGTTTCAAAAAGTTGTGAATGTTTGCTATGTGCGTAAAGTAAATTCTGGAAAGATGTGGCAAACGAAGTGGAGGGATCTGGAGAGTTTTGAGTTTTTAAAGGAGGAGAAAAGAAATGAGGCGATTAAAGAAAGAACGGAAAAAGCGGTAAGGCAAAGTTCTCTAAGAATGGCTAACTTTAAAAGACCACCGCCAACTGATCAAACGCCTGATCCAAAGCAAGAACGACGAAGGAGCCGTTCAAGAACTTCTTCGGTCGTGTACGTTAACGTTTATATGAAGACAAAGTTTCGAAGACTGATAAAAGACGAAGACGATATCCATGGGGGAGTCTGTTGGTGCATAATGTCTATGTCTTAGTCTTATATCGAGTCTGTATAGTATAGAGCTGAATAGGCTAGGTATATGAAGTATTTATGTTTATAATAGCCAAGTTCGCCCATGAAGTATCATGTGAGCATGTTCGGCCGAACTTGCAGTAGCAAGTTCGGGCGAACTTGTATCTCCCAGGGGAGAACTTGCTTGCCTATAAATACCTAGCTTGTGATCCTCATTTGTAACTTTGGCATTTCAGAGGCGAAGCTCTGTCAATTTGTAACCAGAACGTTTGATCAATAAAACTGACGATTAACTGATTAAATCTTGTCTATTGGTAAACACGACGTAATATTTCCGCTATTATGGACGTTAGATATCAAATTTAGGTTCCTAAGTATCGAGGATCGGTCCTACAAGACATAGCTTTGTACATCTCGAAATGCCTTACTTGTCTTAAAGTAAAGGCAGAACATCAATGTCCTTCTGGTTTGCTTGAACAACCAGAAAATTCCAGTTTGGAAATGGGAAAACATTGCTATGGATCTCATTACCAAATTACCTGCGTACTCCTAGAGGTCACGATGCCATTTGGGTATTCGTTGATTGTCTAACAAAGTCAGGACACTTTATAGCGATTCATGAGGATTTCTCTGCTGACAAACTTGCTAAGATTTATGTCGATGAGATTGTATCTCGTCATGGTGTTCCTTTGGACATCATATCGGATCGTGATGCTCGATTCTCATCTCACTTTTGGAGAATCATGCAATTTGCCATGGGAACCAACCTTAACTTGAGCACTGCTTATCATCCTCAAACGGATGGACAATCGAAAGGACAATTCAAACACTAGAGGATATGCATAGAGCTTATGTGATCGGTTTTGATGGTAGTTGGGATTTGCATCTTCCGTTGATCGAATTCTCCTACAACAACAGTTATCACTCTAGCATTAACATGGCGCCTTTTGAAGCTCTTTATGGTCGAGAATGTCGTTCACCTGTCTGTTGGAATGAAATCGGTGAATCTCAATTCACTGGACCTGAACTCATTCAAGACACAACCGACAAAGTCAAGAAAATTCGTGATAACCTTTTGACAGCTAGAAGCCGTCAAAAGAGTTATGCGGACAAACGACGCAAGCCCTTGGAATTTCAAGTCGGTAATCACGTCCTACTCAAGGTATCCCCTTGGAAAGGTGTGGTCAGATTTGGAAAGAAAGGAAAACTTGCACCACGGTATGTTGGACCATTCAAGATCGTTCAGAGAATCGGAAAGGTGGCCTACAAACTTGAGCTACCTCCTGAACTTGGTAATGTTCATCCAACTTTCCACTTATCAAATCTGAAAAAGTGTTTGGCTGATGAAAACCTCCACATCCCTCTTGATGAATTTCGTGTTGATAACACCATGCACTTTGTTGAGATACCTGTGGAAATATTGGACCGTGAAGTCAAAATGCTCAAGCGCAGACGAATACCGATTGTTAAAGTTCGCTGGGAGTCCAAGCGTGGCCCAGAGTTTACTTGGGAAAGAGAGAACCAGATGAAAGCGAAATATCCACATCTTTTTCCACAAGTTTCCTCTAATTAAATTTCGGGACGAAATTTCCTAAAGTAGGGAGACTGTGACATTTGTGACTTTCGATCATGTAACGATTTCCGAACAAATTTATGATCAATAAAATATTGTGTTTTATTTCCAATATTTGTTTAAACATTTGACATTTGTGTATTTTCGTCCTTTGTTCAATTCGATCTTTCGAACCTTTCCTGGAAGTGAAATCGCAAACCGTTACGCAAACATAATCAGTTTAACACGACATACCCTAAATATCCTTACATAACTTAGAAATAAGTTTGGAAGGGTTCGGTATGGCAAAAACACGCTTATGCAACTCCAGGGACTACTTTGCAAATTCTGTGAAAGTACGCCGATTCACGTATTTCTTAATATGGAACACGTACGCACATCCAAAAATTTTGTAATCATTAAAATCTTGTATTTTAATGATTGGAATGCAAAAATATCATTCGTTATGCAATTTCGGTCCTTTTCGCGTTATTTAAAACGTTTGTCGTAATTAAGCGAAACACGTAACCGTACAACCGAATGAAGCGACACCGGGACATTTTTGGACATATTTTAAGTTCCCTATGCTTTAACATCCTTATAAAAATGAGGTTAACGGGTGTTAAAAGAGCCAGAACACGACAAATACAAGTTCAGGGGCCAAAACTGTAATTTTTGAAACTTCTGCCCCTGCAAGTATCTTACGGACCGTAAGGCATAAACCCATACGGTCCGTAAGCACTCCCCAGCTCAGCAGAATGTTGCAAATACTTGGCAGCTTCTTGATACACTTCTTGGACACCAAGCTCGCGATTTTTTCCACATTTAACCTGCTTATTTAGGGTCGTAAGTCGAGCGGTCTTGACCACTGCTTTGACTTTCGAATCTGACCTGTTTGGTCGATCTTAGGATCCGACCAAACACATATTTGTGACTGTAGTTGTATAGGCAATAACCCTCTGAGGTTATACCTTATGATCACGTCGTTTGGTTAGTGTTATGTTAAGTCGCTAGTTATGCCCTTTATAATGACCAAAACACCCTTTTTTGCGCATAAATCCACTTTAAGCATATGTAATCCAACTTTTGACATATACACTAATGTTATAACATTTTTAAACATGTTTGGGCATTTAAGACTTATCATAATATATATTTAACCATCCGATCACGCGTTTACGCAAATGACCTGTTAAAGTAGCGTAAACTACCTTAACGAGCCATAATGGGTCAAAAGAACTTAGGATCATTTCCAAATTAGAATGTTAACTTTATTAAATCATTTCATATGAATTCCAACACTCATTTGGTTTATAAGGCATCATTCTACCCGAATCCTCCGATTAAAGTCCCGATATTAACATAGTTATCCGATATTAGAACATACTTAAATCCTCGAACCCTTGAGCTTTTGTTTATCTTCTTGAACAAGGACATTCTTGCAATCCCAAGTGAGTACATAGTCCCCTTTTACATTTTCAAATTTTTAGGGTGATACATATGTGCTTATGATTACTTTCGCGATTTGATTACATTATATATGCTTTGATTACATAGTACATATAGTACATGATTTCAATTGCATTTTTGCTTCGTATGTTGAATTAACATGCCTAGCACATTGATTGCAAATATTACTTCGTAAGTTGACTTAGCTTACCTAGTACACGATTTTAAAGACATTTTCATGGTATATTGACTTAGTTGACCTACATATGGTTTCAAAGACATTTTACTTCGTATGTTGACTTAGCTACCTAGTACACGATTTTAAAGACATTTTCATGGTATATTGACTTAGTATACCTACATATGGTTTCAAAGACATTTTAATTCGTATGTTGACTAAGTATACCTAGTACACGGTTTCAAAGACATTTTTGCTTGGTATATTGACTTAATATGCCAAGTACATGGTTTCAAAACATTTTCACGACAAGCTTGCATTATTTTAGACATATTGGTGCGCTGAACTCAACAATGATACATTCATTAACATTGATCATGCCGACCAGTAGAATGTAATTGTACCATAGGATTGACAATCTCGTTCCCACTTCCTAGGTTTGTTTGGAAGCGGCTTTAGGGAATGACAAAATCTGATGAACATTGATAGACCTTTATCTTTATAAGGGTTTATCCGACAGTCAACAAGGCTTGAATGTATTTACTAACAATCCTAATATATGTTTTTGCAATAAAAGCAATGGTTTATAGACACAACTTTTGATTTTAAACAAAACTTTTGTTTATTCAAAGACATTGTTTATACAATATATTTTGGCTATTCAAGACATGACATTGGTTTATACATGACATTTTTGGCTATTCAAGACGTGACATTTGTTTTATACACGACATTTGGTTTACACAAGATATTGCTTTGGTTATTACAACACATTACTTTGCTTTAAACAAGACATTTCATTTGTTGGTTTATGGTAAGTGATTTAAATAACGGGACGTGTGTAATATGATAAAAGCATGGTGGATACACCGTTGGTACTTCCTATATATAAGTGCTTTTATTATATTAAATATCGTGGCGTTATCTAAATCATTTCAAACAAAATACAAGACAAGACATTTTTTTATACAAGACATGACATCATTTATACAAAACATGACATTTTTACATGTGACATGACATAGTTTTGGTTAATGATTTAACCATGCATTATTTCTTTTATATCATTTGATTTTTCCTATGATTTCATAAAAGAAAACATTTTTTAAGTATTCGTGGCCACTTTTGTTAAACATTTCTTCAAACATTCCAGGCCATGAATCTTTAACACAAAACCTATGTTACTCACAGGCATTTTTATGCTGATGTATTTATTTTCACATATGTTTCAGGAGCGAATGCTTGAGGTTGATCATGCTACATATAGGATGGACTTTGGGCTTTAATGACTTAAAATCTGAAGACAATTAAATTTTAGTTTTGCTTTTCGTTTAAACAATGACAATGTAATCAAATTCTAATTCAATAAAAATAACTTATGTACCATGATTGTTGAAACAATAGTTCTGTTACGACACTCCCCGACGTTTCCGCCACGGTTTGTTGTTTTACGCGGTCGGGGTGTGACAAGAGTAATCCCTATCAAGGATCTTCCAGCAGATGTTACAATATCTGCTAAAAAGAAGTCAGAAAAAGGGAAGAAGAAAGAAAAGGTCAAAAACTTGTTTTGTGATCTTTGTGAAAAGAAGAATCATGTTACTCAAAACTTTCCTTCTAAAAGCTTATGATATAAACAAAACAAGTATAATACCGAATTCTTCTAACTGCATCATCTGTGACAAAACCAATCACAGAACTCATGAATGTGTTTATCTTAAAAACTTTGATATCAAAAGAAAAGAATGTAAATAAAAAACTCTTGAGAGCCCAATTTCAAGCTCTGTTAGAAATAAATCTAAGGATACCTTTGAATCTATTCAAACATCTGTTATAAAATCTTTGAACAAAACCTCTGTTCCCAGAGAGGTACAAGTGACAGATGCACCACCTACAAACATGTACCCAAGAGGATATGGCCAACCTATATATCAAAAGGTACCTCTTAGTTATGAGGGTTACAAAAAACCTCAAAGCCAAGAGTTAACAGGCATCCTCATGGTTACTAACATCTAATAGGGAATGACCCACAACAGTGGTTACAAAAACCTGATCCAACCACTGTCTATCTTCCTGAATTTGAGATTGGACAATCTATGACCCCATCCAAAGCCATTTTGGCTTTGGAGACCCGCCTAAACTAATTGTTCACTAATGTGCAGGGAGCTTCTACTTGCATTGACAGTTTATGGTATGTAGATAGTGGAGGCTCCAGGCACATGACATGATGTAGAGCCCTTCTCAAAGACTTCATGGCACATGGAGGGGTGATATTTCTTTTGGTAAGAATTCAAAGGGGAAGGTGTTGGGGTCAGAAACTGTCCAGGCTGGGAAACTCAAATTTGAACATGTTGATCCCATTTATAATTTAAAATTCAACTTGTTGAGTGTCTCAGAAATGAGTGACAAAGGGTAAGGATCCTTCTTTACAAAGAAAACATGTCAAATTGTAGGACCAGAAGTTGTTAAAAAGATTGATCAAATCATTGTTGAGAGTAAAGCATAACTTGTTGCTCATAGGAGTGGCAATGTGTATGTGGTTGATATGTTGAAGGATAATCCAATGTCTAATGCATGCTTGTTCTCAGTTGCTTCAAACAAAGAGACAGAGTTATGGCATAGAAGACTTGGACACACAAATCTGAAAACTATCACCACTCTCTCAAAACAAAATCTTGTCATAGGCTTAACCTCAAAACAATTTACTTGTGAAGAACATTGTGTTTCCTGTTTAAAAGGCAAACAACATAAAAGTTCTTATAAGTCAACTGAAGAGTCCAAAACAAGCCAATGTTTGCAACTGGTGCCCATGGACTTGTTTGGCCCTATAAAAATCATGAGTCTAAAAAAGAAAAGATATTGTCTTCTAATTGTAGATGATTTTTCAAGGTCACATGGACATTTTTCAGGCACTCTAAAGATGAAACTGCTGGCATTTTGCAAAATTTTGTTAAACAAGTTGAAAAACAATTTGACCTCCCAATAAAAGTTTTTAGAAGTGACAATGGGACAGAGTTTAGGAATAAGGCATTGAATGCTTTCTGTGTGTAAAAAGGGATAGTTAGACAATACAGCATTCCAAGGACACCAGAACAAAATGGGGTGGTTGAAAAGAAAAACAGAACTTTAATTGAATCTGCAAGAACAATGCTTGAACACTGCTTGCTATGTGCAGAACAGAGTTTTGATCAATCCCAGGCATCAAAGACTGCCTACGAAATTTTATATAAAATCAAACCTCTGATCTCATATTTCAAAATTTTTGGCTGCCGATGTTTCATTTTAAACATAAAAGATTCCATTTCAAAGTTTGCGGCCAAAGTAGATTGTGGTTATTTTCTAGGATACTCAACCACTGTTAAAGCCTACAGAGTTTTTAACTTTAGGACCAAGTGTGTTGAAGAAACTTTGAATGTAAAGTTCAATGAACTTTAGTCATTGAAAATCCCAGCAAATCCTGCTGAACTTTTTGACCTAGATAAATTTACATTTGACGATGTGTCTATCAAGACTCACCCTGCAGGTACATTACAATCTTCCCATAAAGACTATGGATATGACAGTGTGCTTCCACAATTCAAAGTCAATCCATCCATCAGAGGAGCAGATGTTACCAACAACTGTGAAAACTCTGCCAATGCTGGCTCAACAGTTGTTGACCCACAAACCTCTGCCAGCTTACAAAAACCAAACCACTGTTGATAAAAGTCCATTCTCTTTGAACAAAAATCAACCATCATTTACACCCATTCCACCAATACCTCCACCTCCATTTCAAACAGATGTTGGCACTTCAAAATTGCCAACATATGTTAGCTCAGATGATTCCCATCTACAGCCTTCACCTCAAAATGACATCATTCCATATAAGGGAGATCTAATCTACCTTAAAAGTCATCATCTGATCAAATTATTGGCAACATCAATGATGGGGTGCTCACAAGAAGCCAATCCCAAAACATTTGTCTTTTTGTTGGTTTTCTATCACTCACAGTTGGGTAGAAGCTATGCAAGAAGAGCTCATTCCAAAAGACAACAAGTATGGGAACTTGTACCACTGCCTAAGGACGTATGTCAAATTGGCACACAGTGGGTCTTTAAAACAAAATTGATGAAAGAGGTATTGTTGTCAAGAATAAAGCTAGGCTTGTGGTTCAAGGTTTTAGACAAAAAGAAAGCATTGACTATGATGAAACCTTTCCTCATGTAGCAAGATTAGAAGCTATCAGATTGTTCTTAGCCTTTGCTGCCAACCACAACATCAAGGTGTTTCAAATGGATATCAAAAGTGCATTGTTGTATGGTAAGATCAAAGAAGAGGTGTATGTTTGTCAACCTCCTAGATTTGAAGATGCATTTTATCCTGATCATGTCTACAAGCTTAATAAAGCCTTGTATGGCTTAAAGCAAGCACCAAGAGCCTGGTATGAAACTCTTTCCACTTTTCTCTTATCCATTGGCTTCACAAGAGGTAAAATTGATAAAACCTTATTTTTGAAATGGAGAGGAAAAGATTTGATGCTTACCCAAATTTGTGTGGATGACATCTTTTTTGGATCCACATGCAATACCATGTGTGAAGAGTTTAGACAACTCATGGCAGCAGAGTTTGAAATGAATGCAATGGGTGAGCTCCAATGTTTTCTTGGTCTCTAAGTAAAACAATTTCACAATGGTACATTCATTCATCAAAGTAAGTATGTCAAAGAACTACTCACCAAATTTGATAAGAATGATTGTAAACCATGTAGCACACCCATGGCAACCTCAAAGCTTGTCACTGTTGATGACAAAGATGACTTGGTTGATCAAACTCTTTATAGAAGCATGATTGGGTCTTTACCTAACTGCTTCTAGGCGAGACATCATGTTTGCAACATGTGTTTGTGCCAGATCCCAGTCAGCACCTAGAAAGTCTAATCTGATTGCTGTGAAAAGGATATTCAGATACATAAAAGGTGCTCCCACACTTGGTTTCTGGTATCCTGCTAATGGAAATATTGAGCTTTCAGGTTACACATACAATGATTTTGCTGGTTGCCACACTACAAGGAAGTCCACATCAGGGGGAGTTCAGTTCCTAGGTGATTGCCTAGTGTCTTGGCAAAGCAAAAAGCAAGTTACAGTATCTACATCCACTGCTGAGGCTGAATACATTGCTGCTACAAGTTGCATTGCTCAACTCATGGCTTCAAAATCATTTGTTGGGTTTTGGTGTAACTGCTTTAAAGACTCCTCTCAAGTTAGATAGTCAAGCAGCTGAAAACATCATCAAAAATCCAGTGTCCCATTCCACAACAAAGCACATTGACATCAGACATCACTTTGTGAGAGATTACTATGAAAAAGGTTTGATTTCTCTACATCATGTTCCAACTAAAGATCAACTGGCAGGTGTTCTAAAAAAACATTAGATACATCCACCTTTGAAAGTCTGATCTCTAGGATTGGCATGCTAAACATGGAATAAAAACAAACTTCAGTGTTCCATGTGTAAATAACATTAAAATGTTTTCAGAAAATCAAAAATCCATCCTTAAAATAGTTTAAAATTGAAGTTTTCAATAAATCTCAAAAGTCTGTTTATAACCACTGTTTTCTTTTAAACCTTTGTTTGTCTTGAAAATCTATCCACTACTAATGTGTATCCTCTGGTCCATTACTTCAATCCACTGCTTGGTTAAACCTCTGCATTGACCTTATCCTCTGGTAGTGTTCCCATACACTGTTGATACACAACAGTGGTTTTCCAAAACATCTGTCATCCATTATTTATTAGAGGGTACACGTGGACAGATGTTAGCCATCAGATCTTTTGCAACAGATGCCACTTCATCACTCACTTTTTCACTTTATAAACCCTGTTTTATCCCAAATAGAGTTTTTCACTCTGTCGTATCGAATTCAAAATTCTCAAAGCAGTTTTCTTCAATCTTCTTCTTCTTCTCAACTCTCACACTCCAATCTTTCATCATGACACTCATAATCAAAACTCCTCACAACTACACTCCAATTCTTGAAGAAACTGACTCAAATCATGCATATCACGCAATGATCAAAATCTTAAAAGAGTAAAAGTACAAAGATATCATGGAATTTAAAGTCCCAATCTATCTTGATACACTACGTCAATTCTGGGCAAATGCTGAGGTTCATTCCACAAAGAAGAAACCTTATGCGATTCTCTCAACAGTTGGCAAAACCCTCATTCAAATAAGCCGAGCTTCTATCTCAGAGGTTTTTGGTCTCAATTACATTGATCATCCCACTTCCTTTCCAAACATGGACATACATGATGAATTCATCGAACGAGGTTATGAAGGTCAACTTACAGGTAAAACCATCTACAAACCTAAGTTTCCTGTAGAGATGAAATTCTTTTTCCACACCTTTCTAACATGTTTGTCTGCCAAAACAACTGCTTTTAACGAAATACCTTTAAACATTCAGTACTTGGGATATGCCATTTTAACAAAATCTGATTTCAATTTCTCCCAAGTATTGTTTAATGATATGGTGGAAAACACTAATAATATTAAAAAGAATAAAGCTTTTCTAATGCATCCAAGGTTATTGGGTGTTTACATTCAAAAACAAGTTGGTGAAGAGGATACTAAACAAGGTGTTGTGGTTTCTCATGGCAGCCTTACTCATGAAACTTTTACACGCATAACAAATCAATCAAAATTTTTACAAACACAAGTAGAGGGGGATGAGAAAGTTTTAGAAGAACAACATGTTCAAGCTCAAACCTCTGTTACTGAGCCTACTGCTCTTGTTGATCATGGCACTACTACCAGTGTGCTGTGAAACCCAGAACAGAAACCCCCAAAAGAAAACCTACAAAATCCAAAAAGCCCACCAAACAAACAACAGAAAAAGGTCCTCTGGAAGATGAGATCCCAGAGGTTAACCCAGTGACAGTACCAAAGTCACTTGAAACCAATGCTGCTACTTCTTCAAAGCAGATGGAAGAAAGATCTCAACCCATCAGCCTACCTCCTCTTGTTTCCTCACAAAAGGAACAAGTTGTAAGCATAGGGACACCAAATTATGAAGCTCTAGATCCACTTAGATCTATCTTCCACAGCCCCTCTCCCAGGGCAATGTCACTTTCTACTCCATAACCCTCTCCAACAAAATTACCACCCACCATTTTACCTCTGTCGAATGAAAGAGACATGGATCTAACACATATCAGTTCCTCTCACTCACACATTACTAAGAGTTTTCCTCTACATGTGACTAAGTCTGATCCTCTTGTCTTTGCTATCCCATCAACAGTTGATGAGGCTACATCCCTTGGGTTACAAGTAACCCCTGGTGATTTTTCAAGTGAAGCAATCACTACAATTGCAGAACTTCCTGTTTCTCAATTGGACAGTGGTTCCATCATTAAGTCTTCTTTGAAGGCAGCAACTATTTAGGTTACAACTGTAACCTCTGATCCAGTTAGAAGTCCCCAGTACCAAGAAAAAGGGGCATCTGTGTTTGAAGGTTTGAAGGAAACTTCTCTTAATGATGACACAGATAAAACTACCACTGGTGGGAGTTCAGATTATCTTATTAAATTAGGTGAGGAACTAAGACACAAGGAATTGACAGAGAGGATGAAATCAATGGAATCTTCCATTGGTGATCTTACAATGTTGGTATTGAACCCTTACAAAGGAACAAATGATATAAAGCCAAAACATCTATCAGATGTTTGATCCTTAATAACAGAGTTTCCAAGCTCTGCTTGGAACCACGGCCAAGCCTAAAGACTGTCATACAAGCTCTGCTGAAGACAAAGCTCTGCTTTGAAGAGAACATTTACCAAAGGGAACCTCTGATGAAGGCTAACAGTGTTTAGGATCATCAGTGTTTTACTTTATTCAATGTAACAGTGTCTTGTAATAGCAGATGATAGGTTTAGCTGAGGTTCTAATTAGTTATATATGTTAAGTGTCACTATCACCTCTGACGTCATCAAAAGATGCTCAGAGGTTAGGATTGTACTACAAATAGAACAGTGCGTTGTACTATTCTATCTGTCTATTGAAAAGATCATTTCGCATAACCTTGCAATCATCTTCCTTACATTCTGTACGAACTATCATTGGGCTGAGCGGGAGTTGTGATTCACATGTAAAACTTATAAGTTTGAAAGCATGATGATCAAAACAATCTTCTAGTAGTTTTGATATAAAGTTTTCTATAAATCGCTGCATTTACACTCTGTTTTATCTTCATTCATCAATCATTTATGAAACAATCACAACTAATTGGAACTCAGATCCTAACAATTGGTATTAGAGCTTAGTCAATCAAAATTTCATTTAACAATTAATTTGATTTGAAAGATCAGCTCTCCCTGCTAAATTGTTTGTTCGTTTTCTTTGGAAAACAGAGTTTAATTACGTTCAAAGTTTTTTAAACAAAATCTGTTAAAAAACAATCAGAATGTCACAAAACACACATGATTCCGACAACACTGGATCCATGTTTAAACCTTCGATGCTTGCCAGGAAGGAGTATTACATCTAGCCACGTCGGATGGGTCATATTCTTGCTCAGCAAAACACCGGTTGCTAGAGGTCAGTTGTATTTGGACCACATGTTCCTATGGTTCCAAGTTGTGACATCCCGGTTTTTCAGATATCTTAAACGCACTACTTCACGGTTATTCGTTCCTACGTTAAATTGATTCGGAGACTTAAATTGCACGCTCGAAATAATTACGATAATTTCGTGTACTTGTCAAATGAATTATGTGCTACGTATTAAACGTTTATAAGTTGGTGAGTTATTATGTGATGTTCCGATTTCGTGATTTGTTTTAGTTGTAAAATGTAGATAATAGATAAATGAATCGAACCGAGCCGCGAAACGAATAGACCTCACTTCTTTGCGACTCAAGTAGTTAATCGAAACTTGAGGACCAAGTTGTAGACCCAAACCGACCCACCCGAACCCCCTTGCGGCCGCGAGCACCCCAAACCGTAAACCCTTCCCTTTTCCCTTCACCTCTTGCGCTATATATACACATACATGCATGTGCATTGCTTCACAAACAAAACACACAAACCCTAGTTGTGAAACAGCCGACGGCAGCCTTTCATTCATCATCTCGGTCGCAAACAGCCGCTTTCCCACTCTCCCTCTCGGTCGCAAGTCTCGCCAACATCCGAATCGGTCCCATCTAGTTCTCGGCTCATTGATCTTATTGTTAAGGTTAGAGTTTTATGTTATTTCGCTAATCATACTAGGGTTATGAACTATGGATCGTGTGTGTATGTAAGGTAGAAAGTGTTAGGATGTTAATCGATTAATTATGCTAGTTTGCAAGTATGAAGATTAGCGGAATTAAGAAACGTTAGGCTGCGTTTTGTTTGATAAAAACTATATGTTATGATTAGGGTTTGCATGGGTATGATATATATGATGATATATGATTGGAAATTCTGTTCTTGATCACTTATATTTAACGTATCAATTGTTTAAACGGATTAGATTGCGATAAAATGCTGAAATCAGGATGCTGAATGGTGTTTACAGCCAACTTCAACTGGCTGTACTTGGTTATTATTTATCGAAAAACGGATTTTCTGAAGTCTAAAACGTAGAGTTTTGAAAAACGCTTCTAATGGCGTTGGATTCATATTTTTCTGAAGTCGTTTGGTATTTTTAAGTGGCCAATTAAGTTCAGTAACTGAAGCTGTGAAAATTCTGAAAAATTGTTAGTTGTTTATCGAGTCGGATCTAATAATCTGTAGAGAGTCGAATCATGAAATTTGTACAGCAACTAGATATGGAAATTTCCGGGAAACTCTCACTGGAATTTTGTTAATTGGACGAACGGTGATTTTTAAATAAATTCTTCCGTGGACTGGAGTCAGAAAGCGACGAATCTGACTGCAGCCTAGTATATTAATATTTATGAATAATTGGTAAAGTGTTAGGACTTGAAAATTTTATATAAAATTCTACAGTATAGTTGACACCTTCTGTAAAATAATTGGAATTTTTGGAATGTTGGAACTATTTTATAAAAATCCTCGAAAACAGCCTAATTATGAGTATATAAGCTGAAACTTGATAACTTGCGAATGTGTGTACCAAAGTGTTGTATGGATTGATTGTGTTCATGATATGTTTTGATCACTATATTGGCATGATGATACTTGCATGCATGATTTGAGTCTTAGGAATTGTCATTGTATGTACCGCATTGTGTGTTAGTATGTGTAGGGCTTGTATCAGTGTGTTCACACACTAACTCTAAAATCAATTGACTTGGGACGCAATTAACGGTCCCATCATTTGCAACTTCTGTGTTACACTAACCGAGCAACTAAAGGTAAGTTCACGGCCCCTAATTTTATCTGGTTTTAAACAACATGGGGAGAAACATGTATACACTCTACAACTCTATCTCTTTACGTTATACGAAATTAACGTCATTAAACTATTTGGTAACTAAGTTAATGTTAATGTACGTTATGGTCACTAAGCAGCTATATCACACAAGTCCTCGACAATCTCTCGGATCGTTAGTATTGGGTTAGATAGCGGGGAAATTATAAGTAGTACTACTGGGCCCGACAAGCCCCATCCGAGCTAGCCGCGCTAGCCGACCGGGTATGGTCAACGGGTGAATAATTTGGCCTAACAACACGGAGGCACAACAGTCAGCTTCGATCGCGAACACTTACGTGACATAACTTTAGGCTAGCTACCTACATGTTAACATTGAACTTAATTACGAATCAATAATATTATTCCGGTTTAGGGATAATGGAACGAATCAACAATATTATCCCGGGTTAGGGATAATGGAACCAACAACGTTATTATTCCGGGTTAGGAATAATGGAACCTCAGTATTATTCCGGGTAAGGAATAATGGGACTATCAGTATTATTCCGGGTTGGGAATAATGGAACTAAATCGTTATCCCGGGTTAGGGATAACGGGGGAAACAAACTTATAACCGAACAAACGAATTTATGAAAACCTGTGAACTCACTCTTCTTTAATGTTGACACTTGTTTCTTTACATGTTTCTCAGGACGCTAGGAGCTCTAGGTGCACTCACTTGCATTGATCAAGACATCTTTTATCGAGTCTCATTTACAAACATTGTTTTGGGTTTTTCTTTAGTTTTGGCGTTTGTGTTGGCGCCCGTTCCTCTACCTTATTTTTATGCTTCCGCTCAACTTTAAAAACTAATGCTTCCGCTAAACATTGAAAACTAACTAAGACAATATAAAATCTACTATGAATGGTTAAACAAATGATTTTGGAAAACGTATTATCAAATCATATAGAGTCGTTCGACGTACTAGTGTCTCAGATTCTGGTTTGTTCACACGCCTCGCGGTAAAACTCCGCAAGTGGAAATTGAGGGTGTGACAGATTGGTATCAGAGCCTCTAGTTATAGAGAACCAGGTTTGCATTAAAAGTAGACCTAAACTATAGCTGATTACATGACACTAGACGTAGTTTGGCACCTAACTGTTATATCTTGTTATGTGATGTACCACAACTGTGTTATGTAGAATATGAATGCATAATAAGAAATGAATGCAACTCAAAACTAACTACACAACCTAACAGGCAATGTCATCATCATCATCATCCGACAAACTTTCGCAATCAAGGGCGCCGGGAAAGGCACCTGTGGTGGAACTCTCACCACCTCACGGCGTGGAGACACGCTCAGCTGCGAGAAAAAGGCTCGCTCTAGGGGAGGAGTCGTCCTCACACCCGACCATCGCTATGCCGGTTGAACCGGTTAACTCGTTAGAAGTAGGGAACGACCTACTTAGAGATATGATAAGGAAACAACAAGAACAATTAGAAAGAATGCATGAAACCATCCTAGCACAGGGATGGATGATACGACAATTAACAGGAAAGACTGGATCGCTCGAGGAAGAGCAACATACGAGTAAGATAGCTCGTAACACATTAGCTAGAGATCTTCGTGCTGAGCAGATAAGGGCTGACTGACTCGAAGACAGAGTCCTTGAATCTAGCTGGAGAATTCAAGAACTAGAACAGAATCAGGCACCTGCACCAGTACCCGCACCAGCACCGGCCCCTCCAGTGCCGGTAGAGGAGGATCCGGAAGAGGATCCAGAGGAGGATCCAGAGGAGGATCCAGAGGAGGACCCAAAGGAGGATCCGGAGGAAGACCCAGCTGTAGAAGCTGGAAACGCCGCGGAGGATGACGGTAACGATAGTGATTTGGGGGATGGAGACGTAGAAGACTGACACGTCTCGCTTATTTTATTTACTTTCCTTCAGTCTATTTATTTTCCTACTTATGTTTAAACTTGAGACTTTATAGTAAACTGATATGTTTGGTTGGCACTTTGTGAGACGTTGAAACTTTATTTAATTGAATATTTCTTTTGACTGTTTAATTTATTTGGGTTGACATAATCTGAGGAATTATTAAGTATGGAATAGGATAACTATATTGGATATATAGACTTATCGGTGTGTGTTTATGTTGTCTTACGAAGATCTAAATGGCAACTGGACGTCGCGGAAACCTTAACATGACGCCTGAAGAATTAGCTGCAATAATCCAAGAGCACGTGAATGCAGCTCTAGCGGGTGTTCAGAACCAACCGGCAGGTAACCATTATTAAATTTTCTTGGGAAAATCTAATAGTTGGGCTAGTAAAAATTCCTCGCTGACTACCTGTCCTCTGTCAGCAGGAGGGGGTCATAACCCCTACAAGATGTTTCTCGACGCGAAGCCAAGCAAATTCACGGGGGCAGAAGGACCCATAGGACTGGTCCGCTGGATCGAAAAGTCCGAATCAGTGTTCGAAATGTGCAATTGTCTGGAGGCCAACAAGGTCAAGTATGCTGCCTCAACATTGGAGGATGGGGCACTAACTTGGTGGAATGCACAAGTCCAAATGCGTGGACTTATTGCTGCAAATGCAATGGCCTGGGCCGAGTTTAAGGCCCTAATCAAAGAATAGTATTGTCCGCGAGACATAGTTCAACAGTTGGAGCAAACATTATGGAACCACAAGATGGTGGGATCTGAAATCGAAGCATACACAGCAAAACATCACGACCTGGTATTTCTATGTCCCGATCTGGCCAACACTGTGGAGAAACGACTCGAGTTCTACCTTGGGGGTCTGGTCCCTGAGATTCAGGGTATGGTAATGGCTAGTAACCCTGCAACTGAGCATCAAGCAATCCGGTTGGCACACAAACTCACTGATAAGGCGGTGGAACAAAAGAAGTTGCCATCTCGGGGTACAACTGAAGTAGCCCCTGATAATAAAAGAAAGTTCGAAGACTCATCTACTCGACAGCCTTCGTCATCCCAGCCACAACAGGGAAACCAAAAACGGTTCAACAATTTCAACAGCCACCGGGGTCACAATAATCAGCCCGCCAACAACAACAACCAAAACACAAGCGGCTATGTAGGTCGAAAGCCGCAGTGCAATCGCTGTAATCTTCATCATCACGGCCCTTGTGCCGGGAATCGCTGCCAACGATGTGGCAAGGTGGGACATGCGGCAAAGGATTGTCGCGGGGAAATCATGTCCCGAAAAAACCAAAATCAACCCCAGGATCAGCAGCAAGGTGTTAACCGGGGATGCTATCAGTGTGGTAGCACTGCCCACTTCAAAAGAGACTGCCCACAGCTTCGTAACAACAACAACAACAACAATGGTGGGAACCACCACAACCACAATAACCACAACAACAACAATAACAACAACAATAATGGAAATGGTGGCACAGGAGGTGCCAAAGGTCGCGCATTTACGCTGGGCCGCGGAGAGGCCAGAAACGACTCGAACGTGGTCACCGATAAGTTTCCCCTTAATGAACATTTTGCTACTGTGCTTTTTGATACGGGTGCGGATAGGAGTTTTATATCTGAGTCTTTTAGGAAGAACCTAAATCTCACGCCCAAACCTCTAGAGACCCCTTATGTCATAGAACTAGCCGATGGTAAATCTGTGGATGTGACCCATATAGTGTCCGGCTGTCAACTCAAACTCGCGGGTCACACCTTTACCATTGATCTGATGACAACTACCCTGGGTAGTTTTGACGTGGTAGTCGGAATGGACTGGCTATCCGACGTCAGAGCCGAAGTTCTCTGCTTCGAAAAATCTATCCGTATTCCGCTCTCTGACGACGAAATCTTGACGGTGCAAGGCGAGAAGGCAGGCGTCGTCACAAACATCATCTCTTACATGCAAGCGCAGAAGTATCTTCGGAGGAAGAACTCTTTCGCTTTACTCGCACTGGTTACCGAACAGCCTAAGGACGAGAAACGTATAGAAGACATCCCCGTCGTCCGTGATTTTTCCGATGTATTTCCAGAGGAGTTACCTAGTCTTCCACCACATCGACAAATGGAGTTTGAAATCGAATTGGCGAACCATGCAACTCCCATCGCCAAGGCCCCATACCGTCTAGCTCCAGCCGAGTTGCAAGAGCTGTCTACCCAACTTCAGGAACTGTTAGAAAAAGGATTTATCCGACCTAGCACTTCGCCATGGGGAGCTCCAGTCCTTTTTGTCAAGAAGAAGGACGGGACCTTCCGCATGTGCATCGACTATAGGGAACTCAATAAGGTTACTGTCAAGAACCGATACCCATTACCTCGCATCGACGATCTCTTCGACCAACTTCAAGGGTCAAGCTACTACTCCAAGATTGATCTACGGTCCGGTTATCACCAGTTACGCGTCAGGGAGGAGGATATCGCTAAGACGGCATTTCGTACTCGGTATGGCCATTATGAGTTTTTGGTCATGCCCTTCGGTCTCACCAACGCACCCGCGGTGTTCATGGACCTCATGAACCGTGTGTGTAAACCGTATCTCGACAAGTTTGTCATTGTGTTCATCGACGACATACTCATCTACTCTAAAGGTGAAGCAGAACATGTTGAACATATACGATTACTGCTGGAATTACTTCAACAGGAGAAACTATATGCCAAGCTTTCAAAGTGTGATTTCTGGATTCGGGAAGTTCAGTTCCTCGGGCATATCGTGAATGAAAAGGGTATCCACGTCGACCCCGCCAAGATTGAAGCTATCAAAAACTGGGAAGCACCCAAGACACCGACGGAGATCCGCCAATTTTTGGGTTTGGCTGGTTACTACAGACGTTTCATCGAGGGATTTTCAAAGATCGCGCAACCGCTTACTACCCTCACCCAGAAAGGCATCAAGTATGCTTGGGGTGACAAGCAGGAAGCGGCATTTCAATTGCTGAAACAGAAACTCTGCAGTGCACCCATTCTGTCCTTGCCGGAAGGGACAGATGATTTTGTAGTATATTGTGATGCTTCCATTCAGGGGTTAGGATGCGTACTCATGCAACGCGATAAGGTCATCGCGTATGCGTCCCGACAATTGAAGGTTCACGAGAAAAACTACACAACACATGACCTGGAATTGGGAGCAGTAGTGTTTGCACTTAAGATTTGGAGACACTACCTATATGGAACGAAGTGCACAATCTATACAGATCACAAGAGCCTCCAACACATCTTTGACCAGAAGGAGTTGAACATGCGACAGCATCGCTGGGTCGAACTCTTAAACATTTATGAGTGTGCCATTCGATATCACCCGGGTAAAGCTAACGTGGTAGCTGATGCCCTCAGTAGGAAGGAACACTTGAAACCTCGTCGGGTACGAGCATTACAGCTCACCATTCATTCGGGGTTACCCGAACAGATACGCGACGTGCAGCTAGAAGCAGTTAAGGAGAAAAACATCAAGGCCGAATCGGTGGGAAAGATGGAACGCGATTGGGATGTAAAACCCAATGGAGCCCGGTATTTCATGAATCGTATATGGGTACCTCTCTACGGAGACCTTAGAAAGCTAGTCATGGACGAAGCTCACAAATCCCGTACTCTGTCCATCCTGGTTCGGATAAGATGTATCAAGACCTTAAAGCTGCGTATTGGTGGCCCAACATGAAAGCTGATATAGCCACCTACGTGAGCAAGTGTTTGACTTGTGCAAAAGTCAAGGTAGAGTATCAGAAACCATCGGGGTTACTTCAACAACCTGAGATCCCAGTGTGGAAATGGGATCAGATCTCGATGGACTTCATCACTAAACTCCCGCGAACTTTGGGTGGTTGCGATACCATCTGGGTGATTGTGGATCGTTTAACTAAGTCTGCACACTTCCTAGCTATTAAAGAAACAGATAAGATGGAGAAGTTGACTCGCATCTACATCAAGGAAGTAGTTTCTCGGCACGGAGTGCCAACGTCCATCATCTCAGACAGAGATGCCCGCTTCACGTCCAACTTTTGGCAGTCACTTCAGAAAGCGTTGGGTACACGCTTAGATATGAGCACAGCTTATCACCCTCAGACTGATGGTCAAAGCGAAAGGACCATACAGACCTTGGAAGACATGCTTAGGGCATGCGTAGTAGACTTCGGGAATAGTTGGGAAATCCACCTGCCTTTAGTGGAATTCTCGTATAACAACAGTTACCATACGAGTATATCGGCAGCACCGTTTGAGGCATTATACGATCGTAAATGTAGATCACCGGTCTGTTGGGCAGAAGTCGGTGACAGTCAACTCACAGGCCCTGAGTTGATACTTGAGGCTACTGAAAAGATTGTACAAATCAGAAACCGCATGGCGGCGGCACGAGATCGACAGAAAAGCTACGCTGATCAACGACGCAAACCGCTCGAATTTCAAGTGGGCGACCGCGTCCTACTGAAGGTGTCACCCTGGAAGGGTGTAATCCGTTTTGGGAAACGAGGCAAACTAACGTAGGCCCATTTGTGATCTTGAAACGTATCAGACCCGTAGCTTATCAATCAGACCTTCCTGCCGAACTCAGTGGAGTTCACAACGTGTTTCACGTGTCAAATCTGAAGAAGTGTCTATCAGATGAAACTCTAGTCATTCCATTGGATGAGATTCAAGTGGATGAACAACTGCACTTTGTGGAACAACCTATCGAGATCATGGATCGTGAAATCAAGACTCGAAGGCACAGCAAGATTCCGATCGTTAAGGTTCGTTGGGACTCTAAGCGTGGACCGGAGTTCACGTGGGAAAGAGAGGACCAAATGAAAAGCAAATACCCACACCTTTTTGCAACTGAGCAACAAGTTAACGATGCTACCAACTAAATTTTCGGGACGAAAATTCTTTTAACATGGGGATGATGTGACAACCTGGGAATTTCTTGTAAATTCGTGTACCATTGTTAACGAACTAAATCTTTGTGCGTGGCACTCGAAACATGTACGCTGCATTCTAAACCGCGTTTACTCAATTTTCGGGACGAAAATTCTTTCAACATGGGGATAATGTGACATCCCGGTTTTTCAGATATCTTAAACGCACTACTTCACGGTTATTCGTTCCTACGTTAAATTGATTCGGAGACTTAAATTGCACGCTCGAAATAATTACGATAATTTCGTGTACTTGTCAAATGAATTACATGCTACGTATTAAACGTTTATAAGTTGGTGAGTTATTATGTGATGTTCCGATTTCGTGATTTGTTTTAGTTGTAAAACGTAGATAATAGATAAATGAATCGAACCGAGCCGCGAAACGAATAGACCTCACTTCTTTGCGACTCAAGTAGTTAATCGAAACTTGAGGACCAAGTTGTAGACCCAAACCAACCCAGCCGAACCCCCTTGCGGCCGCGAGCACCCCAAACCGTAAACCCTTCCCTTTTCCCTTCACCTCTTGCGCTATATATACACATACATGCATGTGCATTGCTTCACAAACAAAACACACAAACCCTAGTTGTGAAACAGCCGACGGCAGCCTTTCATTCATCATCTCGGTCGCAAACAGCCGCTTTCCCACTCTCCCTCTCGGTCGCAAGTCTCGCCAACATCCGAATCGGTCCCATCTAGTTCTCGGCTCATTGATCTTATTGTTAAGGTTAGAGTTTTATGTTATTTCGCTAATCATACTAGGGTTATGAACTATGGATCGTGTGTGTATGTAAGGTAGAAAGTGTTAGGATGTTAATCGATTAATTATGCTAGTTTGCAAGTATGAAGATTAGCGGAATTAAGAAACGTTAGGCTGCGTTTTGTTTGATAAAAACTATATGTTATGATTAGGGTTTGCATGGGTATGATATATATGATGATATATGATTGGAAATTCTGTTCTTGATCACTTATATTTAACGTATCAATTGTTTAAACGGATTAGATTGCGATAAAATGCTGAAATCAGGATGCTGAATGGTGTTTACAGCCAACTTCAACTGGCTGTACTTGGTTATTATTTATCGAAAAACGGATTTTCTGAAGTCTAAAACGTAGAGTTTTGAAAAAACGCTTCTAATGGCGTTGGATTCATATTTTTCTGAAGTCGTTTGGTATTTTTAAGTGGCCAATTAAGTTCAGTAACTGAAGCTGTGAAAATTCTGAAAAATTGTTAGTTGTTTATCGAGTCGGATCTAATAATCTGTAGAGAGTCGAATCATGAAATTTGTACAGCAACTAGATATGGAAATTTCCGGGAAACTCTCACTGGAATTTTGTTAATTGGACGAACGGTGATTTTTAAATAAATTCTTCCGTGGACTGGAGTCAGAAAGCGACGAATCTGACTGCAGCCTAGTATATTAATATTTATGAATAATTGGTAAAGTGTTAGGACTTGAAAATTTTATATAAAATTCTACAGTATAGTTGACACCTTCTGTAAAATAATTGGAATTTTTGGAATGTTGGAACTATTTTATAAAAATCCTCGAAAACAGCCTAATTATGAGTATATAAGCTGAAACTTGATAACTTGCGAATGTGTGTACCAAAGTGTTGTATGGATTGATTGTGTTCATGATATGTTTTGATCACTATATTGGCATGATGATACTTGCATGCATGATTTGAGTCTTAGGAATTGTCATTGTATGTACCGCATTGTGTGTTAGTATGTGTAGGGCTTGTATCAGTGTGTTCACACACTAACTCTAAAATCAATTGACTTGTTAGGACGCAATTAACGGTCCCATCATTTGAAACTTCTGTGTTACACTAACCAAGCAACTAAAGGTGAGTTCACGGCCCCTAATTTTATCCGGTTATAAACAACAGGGGGAGAAACATGTATACACTCTACAACTCTATCTCTTTACGTTATACGAAATTAACGTCATTAAACTATTTGGTAACTAAGTTAATGTTAATGTACGTTATGGTCACTAAGCAGCTATATCACACAAGTCCTCGACAATCTCTCGGATCGTTAGTATTGGGTTAGATAGCAGGGAAATTATAAGTAGTACTACTGGGCCCGACAAGCCCCATCCGAGCTAGTCGCGCTAGCCGACCGGGTATGGTCAACGGGTGAATAATTTGGCCTAACTTCGCCATGGTCAGTGATAGGCCTGGCAACACGGAGGCACAACAGTCAGCTTCGATCTCGAACACTTATGTGACATAACTTTAGGCTAGCTACCTACATATTAACATTGAACTTAATTACGAATCAACAATATTATTCCGGGTTAGGGATAATGGAACGAATCAACAATATTATCCCGGGTCAGGGATAATGGAACCAACAACGTTATTATTCCGGGTTAGGAATAATGGAACCTCAGTATTATTCCGGGTAAGGAATAATGGGACTATCAGTATTATTCCGGGTTGGGAATAATGGAACTAAATCGTTATCCCGGGTTAGGGATAACGGGGGAAACAAACTTATAACCGAACAAACGAATTTATGAAAACCTGTGAACTCATTCTTCTTTAATGTTGACACTTGTTTCTTTACATGTTTCTCAGGACGCTAGGAGCTCTAGGTGCACTCACTTGCATTGATCAAGACATCTTTTATCGAGTCTCATTTACAAACATTGTTTTGGGTTTTTCTTTAGTTTTGGCGTTTGTGTTGGTGCCCGTTCCTCTACCTTATTTTTATGCTTCCGCTTAACTTTAAAAACTAATGCTTCCGCTAAACATTGAAAACTAACTAAGACAATATAAAATCTACTATGAATGGTTAAACAAATGATTTTGGAAAACGTATTATCAAATCATATAGAGTCGTTCAACGTACTAGTGTCTCAGATTCTGGTTTGTTCACACGCCTCGCGGTAAAACTCCGCAAGTGGAAATTGAGGTGTGTGACACAAGTGTAGAGGACCCTGCAAAACAAGTGCCTAAAAGTCCTGAAAATTACTCGGAGCAGGATTTCCAAAAAAATGAGTTAGATGCTAAGGCTTTTAGCATTGTTGCTTTAGCCTTACCTAACGAAATCTATACTGGCTTGTTGCACTGCAACAATGCAAAGGAGTTATGGGATGCCTTGAAAGAGGAATTCGGTGGGACTGAGGAAGTAATAGAAAACAACAGAGAAGTCTTAAATTAACAATACGAAACTTTTTGTCATGTTAAAGGAGAGTCTCTAACCCAACAGTTCGAGCGATTTAGCTGTCTCATAAGCGAACTTAAGCAGGTAAACGTTGAATTTCCCAATTCGACTATCAATAGTCATTTCCTCAGATCGTTACCAGATAAGTGGGACACCATAGCTTTCATGACTCGAACATCTGTTCGTTTTAAAGAAAAGAACCTCACTCAGCTTCATGGTAGGCTCCTCACATATGAGAGAGAGCTGAACTAGAAAAAGAAGCTATAGGAATTGGGCAAGGTTGCTGATGACGACGCTTTCGGTAGCACAACAATTTTAGGGCAATAAGAGGGTTCTGGAAGTGGTAAGGATCAAGGTTATGATCATTTTATTGATATAAATTCTGGTGGGAACTTCAACTCTGATTCTTACTCATCTAACTATGAATTTGCTGCTAGTGGGGAAAGCTAAACCTTTGACAACTTATCCTTTTAGTTGAATGACCTTCAACACTTTATACCATCTGATTTAGAAGACATGGACATTTTGCACCAGCTGGCTCTACTAAGTGTTAGAGCTAGTAAATTTTATAAGAGAACTGGTAGAAAATTCTCAGGGTTGCATGGGGATTAAAAGTTGGGTTGGATAAATCAAAGATTAAGTGCTATAAGTGTAATAGGCTAGGACACTTTGCTAGGGAATGCATATCTCATACTTCTGGACCTATTGTGACACACCCTGGCCCTAGACCTCAACACACTCAAAGCACTGCTCATTATTCCCAATATACCCCTGCTCCTCATATGCAAAGCACTGCTCATTTTGCACACCCTGCTACCACTGTTCCTGGGCACTATGTTCAAATCAATGTTCCATGGATTCAATATGTTCAAACACCACCTCCTCAAGTGCATGTGCAACTTGCACCTCATGTCACCCAAGCTACTCAAATCGCTGCTTCGGCAGAGGTTAACCAGCAAAGCTTTTTCACTAATGGTTTTGTTGATTAGAGTAGCTTCCTGAGGAGTTAACTGATGAAAACTTTGCTCTAGTAGCTAGAAATGATTTAGAAAATGAGTTTTGATTTATGGCTCTAGATACAATAGTTGAAGGTGATGAATCTGTGGAAGAAGTGTCTAAATCTGATGTGTCTGAAGTTGGTGATGAAACAGTTGTTACAAAAGAGAATGTTGATGAAGATGTGAAACCTTTGTCTGATCCATGGGATACAAGTGTGTGTGAAAGTGATTGTGACTATGCCATGATTGCCGCTGCTAAGGTATCACCTCAGATCCTTAAAGATCTATGTTTAGAGAAATGCATAATTGCTTTTGCAAACATAAAAAAGGTGAATGAAAATCTTAGAAACAAAATTTTAGATGATGAACTACATTTTGAAAAACTCACAAAAGAGTTGAAAACAATTGGTTAACAAAGAATCTTAAATCAGTAGTCTAAAACATAAGGCAAGCATAACCAAGAATCAACTCTAAACTATGATAGAAAAATATCAAGTTTGCAAAAAGGAGTTGGAGTCTACCTAGATCACTTGTGAAAAGTGGGTAGAATCCTCAAACGTTATGAGGTCATGCTTGAAAACCAGTTTGTGACATTTGTGTCTTTCAATCATTGTACAACTCTGAACAATTTATTTCTAAGATTTGTATAAAATCATGACATTCGTGTAATTTCAATCTTTGTTCAATTTCGATCTTTCGAACCTTTTCTAGAAGTGAAATCATAAACCGATACGCAAACGTAATTAGTTTAATGCGGCATACACTCCGAAACAAGGACATAAGCTAAAAATACCTTAAATACCCTTTACATAACTTAGAAATATGTTTTGACTCGGTATTGGCAAAAACATGCTTATTCAAGCTTAGGGACTATTTGCGACAAACTGCGAAAGTCTGTCGATTCTCGTATTTTCGAAATTGGAGCATGTACGCACATCCAAAAATTATTGTAATAAATTTAAAATCTTGTATTTTATTGATAAGAATGCAAAAATATCATTTGTTGCGAAATTTCGGTCGTCTTCGCATTCATTATAGCGTTAGTCGTAATTAAGCGAAAAATGCAACCGTACAACCGAACGAACCGACATCCATGATATTTTTGGCAAAATTCAAGTCACATATGCTTTAACATCCTCATAGAGGCTAAAAATTAGGTTAACGAGGGTTAGAAGTGACAAAACGCGATGAAACAAGTCCACGGGCCAACCCTGCCAATATTGAAACTTTTGAGCCTTTGGCGGGGCGCGAGAGACAAAGCCTATGTCTCACGCGAGAGACTTTCAGACAACAGAAAATTAGCTGTCAAACACAGCTGCATTCCTTGGCCTCCAAGTCGCGAATTTTTCACCATTTCACATCCCTTGGACATGTGTAAGTCTTAAAACCTAGTTAAGTAGCTTAAGGAAACATTAAGAGTTTTATGAAACAACTTTATAAAATGAAACTTATATCAACTTTTAAAACAATCTGGCTAGTTGTAGAGCAACATAACTACATGGACCTTGTTGCATAACTTGAAAGTTGAATTGTACTAAGTTTAAATAACATTTTTGCAAAGTTTTGGATAAAAACATCAGGGACCATTCTTGTGCAAAGACGAAATACTTTTAAAAATAACCTACAAACCCCACGCGCCTTCTTGTTCAAGGTCGGCAGGGTGTTCGATATCACCGGATCATTTTGATCCTACAAATCTTCGTAAAAAAACTTGATATTATGTTTCCAAAATTCAGAATCGTGTACCTAGTCGATAATCGAACCTCTTGCACGCTTATAAGCAGCCGTTATTGTGGGTGTTGTGACCAAATCGCTTATTTCGGATACTAAATAAATCGAATCAAATTCCGCGAATCAACCTAGTTAATTAGAATTTTTCTTATATATGAACCATAATAAACCTGTGATCGTTTACCCTCATATGGTTTCACACCAATCGATCGATCTGTGCTCTGCTTGTTGTCTACGTTTCAACTCGACGTGCAAGAGACTTCTTAATTCCGGCCACGCATTCAATCGGATTAGCTTCTTCACAAACAGTAAAGACATTCATGTGCTTTATACTCGTTTTGACACACTAATCATACGCCCCATGATGACTTTCCTAGCTGTAGTTGTTGCAGATTTAATTGAAAGGGCCATGGGATTAGGATTCTAAGAATTTATTTGGGAGTTTTAGGATTTATTGCACAACATATTGTCAAAACAACTAGAATCAAGAACAACTGTACCCAAACCAAAAGTTTTATTACCCAAAGATGAGATACAGACTCTATGAACTGATCAAAGGAATCAAGACACTTAACACTCTAAATCAGATTATCAACAAGATAATCTGATTATGACGAACAAACAAGCCCTAATTCTGTGAATCAATGAAACCCACAGATGAAATCCTAATCGCCATTGAGAGTGACCAATAATGCAAGAGATATTTTGACCAGTTTGAACAACAATACCCAAATACACTTATATATAGAGACCGAATGACTTGATGGAATCTTGCATATCCGGATAGTTATAACAACCAACTTGTTGTTATAACTACTTTAATATGAAGTCTTTATAAGCCCAACAGCAAGTCCAGTCCTGAAGCCCATGTCTCAGCAACAGCACGTCCAGCCCATGTCCCAGTAAGCCCAGTCTCAACAAGTCCAGCAATAGTTGTCCAGCAAACATGAAATATAAACCAAACAAACATTAAAAATAAACACTAACACACATTAGAATTGTATAGTTTTAACACAAAAATATTCAAACAATACAAACCAAAAGCACCAGATGGTAACCTTGTATGCATGTTAAGCTTGACCCTTCTGGTACTCGAGCCCATGTCCGGTAGTCCGATAGTCCGATAGTTTTTAACAACCACTTGTTGTTATAACTACTTAAATATGAAGTCTTTATAAGCCCAACAACAAGTCCAGTCCTGAAGCCCATGTCTCAGCAACAGCACGTCCAGCCCATGTCCCAGTAAGCCCAGTCTCAACAAGTCCAGCAATAGTTGTCCAGCAAACATGAAATATAAACCAAACAAACATTAAAAATATACACTAACACACATTAGAATTGTATAGTTTTAACACCCCCCACAATTCTATTGACTAAAAAGATCAAACAATTTTACAAAAAACCACATGATCTTTAAGCAAGACCCCTTTAGTTAGAACATCTGCTATTTGATTAGCAGACACAATTTAACTAGACCTTTGAAATTAAATCACGTAAGAAAAACAAGTCTAGTTCGAAATGTTTGGTCCGATCATGGAAAACTAGATTTGCCGCTATGGATATAGCAACATTATTATCACAAAATAAGCTAATAGGAAGTTTTACATTCACCTGTAACTCACTTAACACATTTTTTGACCAAATTAATTCACATGCAGCAGCACATATAGACCTGTCCTCAGCCTCAGCTGAGGACCTAGCACAGTTAACTGGTTTTTACTCTTCCAAGAAATCAAACAGTTTCCAAGAAACACACAATAACCAGTCACAGATTTTCTACTCACTAAGCACTTAGCCCAATCTGAATCAACAAAAGCAGTTAACTCAAAAGTACTACTTTTACTAAACAAAAGACCTCTCCCAGGAGCAGATTTCAAATACCGTAATAAATGGAAAGCAAGTTTCATATGTCCATCAGTAGGACTATGCATAAACTGACTCAATACATGCACTTCATATGAAATATCAGGTCTGGTGTGAGACAGGTATATTAACTTTCCTACTAACTGCTGATAACCAGTTATATTAGCTAAAGGACCAGAATTATTTTCTAGAATGTTATTCACTATATGACTTTGTTCAATAGGAACACCAACTGGTTTACAAGCAAGCATTCCATACTCAGTCAATAAATCAGTACAGTATTTTCTTTGAGATAAGCACATACCTTGTTCACATGCTAAAACTTCAATTCCTAGAAAATATTGTAATACACCAAGATCTTTTATAAGAAACTTAGACTTTAAACCTTGTTTTACACTTTCTATCTCAGATATAGAGTTTCCAGTGATAACAATATCATCTACATAGACTAACAAAACAACAAACATATCATCCACATTTTAATGAACAAGGATGTATCACATTTACTTTGAATAAAACCTACATCAAGTAAAGCACTAACCAATTTCTCATTCCACATCCTTGGGGCTTGCTTAGGCCCATACAAGGATTTATTTAATTTACACACTTTAGTCAAATCACCTGAAGTATACCCTTCAGGTAGAGACATGTAAACATCTTCATGTAAATCACCATATAAAAAGCATTGTTAACATCTAATTGATATAGAGTCCAGTTATTTTGAACAGCCAATGCAATAATACATCTAACAGTGACTAATTTTACAACAGGAGAGAAAGTCTCTTCATAGTCAACACCTCCTTTTTTACTAAAGCCCTTAGCTACAAGCCTTGCTCAATCTCCCCATTAGATTTATACTTAATTTTATAAATCCATTTGCAACCTACAATACTTCTATCTTCAGGCTTATCAACAATATCCCAAGTATGATTTCTATGCAATGCATGAATCTCATCATTCATTGCAGAAATCCAGTTGGGATCCTGAATGGCCTCTTTATAACTCTTAGGTTCAGAAGTTTTAGACAGACAAGAGGCAAAGCACTTATTATCAACAGTCAATTTAGAAAAGTTAACTACTTTTTCAATCCCATATTTAACTTTCCCATTTAAAACATAATCATTCAGTCTTTTAGGTAAAACAAATGTTCTAGAAGACCTTCTAGGAACATCACATACATCAGCATTGATGTGTCACCCTCAGAAGTGTTCTGTGCTTCATTTGTAATATTCACAGAATCTGCCCTGTCAGAAGGTCAAGGATCTCACTTGTCTGTTGTAACTCAGCCCTGACAGGAGATTCATTATGAACCTCTGACTGCTGATCATGCTGTATTCTTACATCAGCATCAGTTGCAACCCTTCTATCATCATTGGGATCACCCACATTATGTTCAAGTTCTGAGTTTTCATACAGATCAAAAAAATTAAGAGCATTAATGTTCTTTAGAGGATTAGAGTCATAGTTTTCAAAAACAGATTGTTCTTTAAATGGAAATACAGACTCATAAAATTTAACATCTCTTGAAAAAATTATTGTTTTTGAATCCAAACTAAACAACTTATAACCCTTTTTTTCATTTGAATATCCAATAAAAACACACTTTTTTGCTCTACTGTTCAACTTGTCATTATCATTTAATACTGTACAAAAACTCAGGCAACCAAACACTCTTAAATGTTCTAAGAAGGGTTTAAACTTGTATACTAATTCATACGGAGTTCTATCATTCAGCACTGAAGAAGGTGTCCTATTAATAAGATAAGCAGCAGTCAGTACACACTCATGCCAAAATCTAACAGGGACATTACTTTGGAAAAGTAAAGCTCTAGTAATATTCAGTAAATGTCTATGCTTTCTCTCCACAACACCATTTTGTTGTGGAGTATAAGCACATGTAGTCTGATGCACTATTCCATTTTTACTACAAAAATCAATCATTTAACTGTTGACAAACTCAGTCCCGTTATCACTTCTAAAAACTTTTATAACCTTATTAAACCGAGTGTAAACAATATTAGCAAAGTCTTTAATATTCTCAAATACTTCAGTTTTATGTTTCATTAAACACACCCAAACAGCCCGGGAATAGTCATCAACTATTGTTAGAAAATATTTGTGCCCTTCCCTGCTAGCAACCCTATAAGGGCCCCACACATCCAAATGAATTAGATCCCCTAACTGAGAGCTCTTATGTTCACTTAAAGGGAAGGGTTCTCTATGTTGCTTGGCCCTGTGACACACATCACAAGGGCCATGATCAGTAATAGAAGACACATCTAAGAATTTCTTAAAGTGTCTCATTGCCTGATCAGCAGGATGTCCTAACCTAGAATGCCAAAGTTTATAATCAGCAATGCTAACACTACACACCTTGTTAGGAACTATAGAAGATCCACACATATATAATCCTTCAAGTTGTCTACCAATCACCAGGACTTTCCTGGTTAACAAGTCATGTATATAACATTTATGTTCATCAAACCCAATATACAACTTGTTGTCTCTAGCAAGTTTATGAACTGATATGAGATTAACACAGTACTCAGGAACTACAAACACATCATGTAAAACCACACCATCAGTAATTTTAAGAGACCCAATCTTAGTTACACAAGCATTAGTTCCATTAGGATGTTTAACTTGAATATTTAGATTTGAAACATCAACATAGTCTGTTAAATTCTCCTCAGATTTTACCATATGATTGTTTGCCCCTGGGTCTATTATCCAACCAGATCCACTCCCAATATTTAGGCCAAATGAATAAACAGACTTGCTAAACACAGTAGAACAAAACACCCCACCTGAAACATTGCAGCTTTGAGGTGTTTCAGGTGTCTTCTCTTTCACTAAACTTAACAGCTTAGATAATTGATCAGCAGTTAAAACAGGCACATTAGACTCATCAATTGGCACATTATTACTAGAACTAGACTTCTTTCCCTGATTACTTTTAGGTGGTTTCATCCAAGATGGATAGCCAATTAATTCAAACACTTATCTACTGAATGCCCTGTTTTGTTACAATTTGAACATTTCAAATTTTGACCTTTAATAACTTTCTTCTTACCCTCTATACCAGTACTAGACTTAGCAAACAATCCAACAGTTTTATCATTAGACATACTCACATTAGCCTATCTATGAGACTCCTCTCTGGACATTATAGAGAAGGCTTCTTTCACAGTTGGAAGAGGTTCTCTAATAAGTAAGCTAGTTCTAACAGATTGATATACACTATCCAACCCCCTTAAAAATTGCATAAGTTTAATAAGATGATTGAAGTTATTAAACTGAGTTGAGGCATCACATGTACATACAAGTATTTGAAGAATTTGATCTAATCTTTTCCACATAATATTCAACTTATGATAGTACTCAGCAACAGACATACCAGACTGACTGAATGAGTTAATCTTTTGATATAAATCAAACACAACAGACCCATCTACCTTATCATAAGTATCCCTAAGATCTTTCCAAACATCAGAAGCAGATTTAGAGTAAACATGACCTAAATATAACTCTTCTGAAACAGAATTAAGAATCCAGGTGAGAACCACAGAATTACATGTTTCCCACTGGGTTTCAAGAACACCATTACCCTCAGGTTTAGCAAAAGAACCATCAATAAAGCATGTTTTATTTTTAACTCTTAAAGCAAGACTCATAACATTAACCCATATTGTGTAATTTTCAGTACCTTCAAGTTTTACACTAATTACAGTCAAATTTGTTGAATCACTAGCATGTAAGTACAGTGGATTATCAGGTTCAAGTTTACTTATCAAGGTATCACCAACCACAATCTCAGACATGATACAGAAATCAAACAAGAACCAATAACAAAAGAAAAACAAGACAGCCACCCCTACACTGCAAATCTGTACCAGGGACCAGATAGTAGGTTCGTCACTCAAGGTGCCTACCCAGGCCTTTGTACAGAAGCTGTATGAAATCTAAATAACCAAACAACCCAAAAATTCACAACAAACAGACAAAAAACACAATACACAATCAAATACAACCGGCCCTACAAGTCCGGCATCAACAGTATCTGAACGCGACAAATAATATCAAATATCAAGAGAATAATAAGGAACGATCTCACCAAGAGCAGAACCCAAGTCATGGTTCCTCCAAATCAAGTTAAGATTTTCAATCTACAAAGATTGAACCCTAACTGGAGCGGCAACTTCCAATACTCCTCTTGAAGAACTCACAGTTGCCCAGATTAACGTCGGCAAACAAGAGTTCACCAATACTCAGATCCAGAACACAAACCCTAGATCTAGGGTTTCTGTTTCTTCAGCGGCACAATCTCTAATACAACAAGATCTTCAAGAAATAGACCCAGCGGAGATAAAGAATCGAGATCCACAAGAAACACTTGAATAGAAACAAGATCTGATCGATTACAGCGGAATCAAATCAAATAACAACCCAAAGAGCCACTATGGATCTGATACCATGTCAAAACAACTAGTATCAAGAACAACTGTACCCAAACCAGAAGTTTTATTACCCAAAGATGAGATACAGACTCTATGAACTGATCAAAGGAATCAAGACACTTAACACTCTAAATCAGATTATCAACAAGATAATCTGATTATGACAAACAACAAGCCCTAATTCTGTGAATCAATGAAACCCACAGATGAAACCCTAATCGCCATATGAGAGTGACCAATAATGCAAGAGATATTTTGACCAGTTTGAACAACAATACCCAAATACACTTATATATAGAGACCCGAATAACTCAATGGAATCTTGCATATCCGGATAGTTATAACAACCAACTTGTTGTTATAACTACTTTAATATGAAGTCTTTATAAGCCCAACAACAAGTCCAGTCTTGAAGCCCATGTCTCAGCAACAGCAAAGCAACAGCACGTCCAGCCCATGTCCCAGTAAGCCCAGTCTCAACAAGTCCAGCAATAGTTGTCCAGCAAACATGAAATATAAACCAAACAAACATTAAAAATAAACACTAACACACATTAGAATTGTATAGTTTTAACACATATATTCAAACAATACGAAACCAAAAGGCCACCAGATGGTACCTTGTATGCATGTTAAGCCTTTGACCCTTCCGGTACTCGAGGTCGAACCCAACCCCTGGCATTATCCTTTGTTTTTGCTTAATTTACTGACTTATATTACGTTTAAATTCTAGTTTTTTATTTATTTATTTTGTAATAAATGTATTAACTTCATAAACGGTTTTAACTATAAGATTTAAACAGGAATCTTATAACTGATATATTATTTTCCTTTTTCCTTAATAATCGAATGGTTTTAAATAAATAACCTATTATTTCATTTGGAGTCATCTTTACGGATGACAAATGTTTATAAAATAGAAATATGTCTTTTTATTTTTATTAGTTTTTTTAGCCGCAACCATGAGACATAATTGCGTAAATTATTTCAATCAATTTTATTGAAGTCTTAAACAAGTATTTGCAAGACGATTTTTATCTATTTCTTTGCTTACTATTTTATTTGACTATAACGACGATTTTTATCTATTTTTTTGCTTACTATTTTATTTGACTATAACAACAAAGATCTCTTTTACTTTATAAAAGATTAAGAACAGAAATTATGAGTCCATTTTATAAAACAATTATTTTCAACTAAATGATTTTTATTACCAAACTTATCTTAGGAGGAAGGGAGTGGTTAAACATCTAAAGTGTTTAAACTTCAAAATCAACCAATAAGAACGTGTCACGTCAATCCACTTAAAGTGTTTAAACTTTTGGTCAAAAGTGTTGTCAATGGTTAGACACTTGATGAATTGGTAAACTTTTTTTTTGTTTTCATTTTTTTAAAATTGTGTGTTTAAATAAAACAACTAAAACATCAAAATTAATTAAAAAAAATACTTTGTCCCACATTGGTGTGGTATAAGATTAAAATTTAACACTCCATTGAATTGTTTGTGTCATGTTTTACCACAAGTCCTACTCGCGCGCATGGGGGGGTGCAACCCAACCAGAATTTGGCTAGGCTCGTACATGCCCGCACGTCCTGCGAACACGAATGCAGCTTCAAAAAACCGAGCCCATGCCATCGTTTTTGGATTTTAAATAATAATGTTATGTTTTTTTTTATTTCAAATTTTTTTTAATTATACACAAACAACAACAACCAACAAACACACTTCACCGAAGCCGATCGACAAACCCGTTTGTCGCCCACTCCCTTCCCCCTTACCGAATTAAACCATAAAAAATGTATTTATCTAATTATACTAATTAGATAAGTTTGTAAATTGTTAACTTCGCTCATGAAACTTATTTTAGTTATGTACTTAAAATCCAAAAATAATTAATTATTTCCCTAAGCAAGTACTTATTTATTTAAACAATATTATTTAGATATTGACTATTGTTTCCAAACAAGTAACCGATAACATACTTTAATCCGACAAATCCGACGATTCATAATTAATTGATAAATTAATCATGTGGTACCTTACCTTCTTTTCACTAGGAGCGTTAAAAAATTCCGAATCCGAAACCGAATCCGAAATATCCGAAATTCCGAATCCGAATTATCCAAAATTTCGGATATCCAAAAATTCGGATTTGGATTCGGATAGCGATTCGGAAAATTTTTCGATGTTTCGGATATCCGAAATCTTAAATACTATTTTTCTATTTTTAAATATATATACAATATAATAACCAAACGAAAACCCTAGGTCTGCACTTTTCTTGTTCCTTATCCTTACTACATCTCAGCCCCGTCTTTCAAAAACTTCACCCAGCTCATCCACAGACCTTAGTTCTTTGCCAGCGATTCCCGAACCGTGTTATTTCCGGTGTGAGCTGGATCGTTTTAATTGCTACTCGCTAAGAATCCGTTCCCGGTAATCGGCGGTGGTGGTAGGCCTTGAAGTCGTGTTGGTGGTGGCTTCAAATCATGAAAAGTAACAGATATGGATGATGTTGATGACCATGAACAATTTCTTTTTTTTTTTTTAATCTTTCCACTTTTTGGTTTTGCATTTCAATTTCTTTGATCCACCATCTGATTTATCATTCCATTTGCACCCAAAACAGGTTACAAAGTTGAGAAGAGATAGCACTAAAGAGAAAGTCTTAGTGTTTATTTGATCTTAAATCTCATTGGATTTGTGTGTTTGTGGTGAAATTTATTTTATTTGTTTGAATTTTGGATAATAAATCTTGAATCTCATCAGATCTGGGTGCTGTGTTTGTGGTGAAATTGTTTGAATTTTGGATAATAATTCTTGAATCTCATCAGATTTGGGTGTTGTGGATAATTTTTTTTTGTTTGTTAAAATTTTGGATATCCGTTTTAGTATCCGAATCTGTATCCGGGATATCCGAAATTTCGGATACGGATACGGATAGCGAAATTAACTATCCGAAATTTTCGATATCCGAAGTTCGGATATCCGAATTTCCGGATATCTGGTTTTGAACACCTCTACTTTTCACAGTCCACTTATTTACTTTATTCCGACTTATTTACTTTAGAAAAGTTAAAAAGTGTTTGGGTTAGCTTATTATGTGAGAGAAATAAGTCAATAAGTCATTCTATTCTGACTTATTTACTTTTTCAAAAAGTCAATAAGTCATAAGTCACTTTAAAATAAGCTTAGCCAAACAGCCCCTTAGTTTAAAACTAATTTATTTATATACAAAATGGTATTTAGTCCAGTATGTTTCTAAGTACGTTTTAAACTAATTTATTTACATTCAAAACGTTTGCTAACGTTCCTGTTTACATGACAAATGGAATCATGAACGATCTGTTACTAGGAATTAGGTACATTGTTATACCCATTTTATTTAAGAAAACATTATATAACTCATTTAATAAAATACTAATACTAGTTGAAATATATTGGTGTAAAAAATTCTAGACTCTAGACTTTGTTATTGGCTATAGCAACAGTATCAAGAATCAACTAAATTCCAAACATGGTCGTAAGCTTTTATCATTATAACTCAAACCAATCGGCCACACGTAATACAACTTTACCCTAGTATTGAATACTTATGATGTGCTAATTACTAGGGACGTCTTGGTGAATTTTTGCATGTTGTGCGAGTTTATGCCTTAAGATGTAGTACATTCGTACGACAATCAGGTGAGTACATAGTTCCCTTTTTACCTCTTTTTGGGATGATACATATGTTGCATACTTTTGCTTAAACGTTTATACAATTCATTTTTATATAGCTTATGTGATCACTATTTGCTTTGTATGAAACTTGTTGGTTTGCTTTAACGTGTGCATTCATTAATTTCGACCAAACCGTCCGGTAGTATATTATAACGCTATAAGTGTGACGACTCATCTCCACTTCCATTTGTTTTTGCTTATTTTACACATTTTGCTTATTTGCTTTTTGGGAAGTGGGGGATGATAGAATTCGTTAAACATGTCAACTAAGGTTTGAATGTGCCACCCGTGACCCATACTCTTAAATGCAATATGCTTAGTGTTCTACTTGTGCCATATGAATTGTAAATAAAATATTGTGTTACATGATTTGCTATAAAACCTATGTTGCTCGCCAACTTTTAGCTGACCCATGTTTTTCTCACATATGTTTCAGGTGGTAACAATTGATGATGATTTGCAAGCTTTCTATCACTTAGGATCATGGAACTTTTTGCCTTAGTTAAACTGTAAAACGCTTATTATGTCTTGTTTTGGACAAGTTGTTTCGTTGTTTGTTTGATTTGGTTGTTGAACATGAATTTGACTTAATATTATATTTGAACTTTAATTATTGCCATGTGTCTTTGAGCATCCTACCATACGTGGCGCCCCGACGCTTCCGTCTTCGGTTGGGGTGTTACATCACCCATTTTCACATGCTCATTTCCATTTTCCTTCTCCCACTCTCTTGGAGCTTGTTTCCAGCAATTGGAGACCTCCTACTGAGTATTCTTGCCTTCCTAAAACACAATAAGTGTTCTTCCTTAGTCTTGTTCATTATTTTAGCTTATTTTGAGCAAAAAGTCAAACAGTTGACTTTCTGTTTGACTTTCGGTTCTGACCATATTTGGTAAAGTCAAAGTTCAATTGAGCTTTGCAACGTGATCATAATCGCGAAGGTTATAATCGCTTACGATGACACCGTCTGATTACCACGTTTACTAGTCGAAGTGACGAGTCAAAGTTTCGGTAAAAAATGCACATTATGTGCGATTTACGACGGAACTATTTTCGGGTATCAAAACACTAAGTTTTGATACCAAATAAGTTATGCAACGTACTTAGACATGTTTTGACATGTCTAACTCGTCACTTCTAGCTTAGTGCTTATTTAGGGTCGTAAGTCGAGCGGTCTTGACCACCGCTTTGACTTTCGAATCCGACCCGTTTGGTCGACCTTAGGATCCGACCAACACATGTATGTGACCATAGTTGCATAGGGAATAACCTACTGAGGTTATACCTTATGGTCACATCGTTTGTTAGTGTTATGATAAGTCGTTCTTATGTTCTTAAAATTGACCAAAATGCCCTTTTTGCGCATAAATTCATTTTAAGCATATGTAATCAAATTTTTGACACATAAACTGATGTTATAACATTTTATAATATGTTTGGGCATTTAAGACTTATCATAACACATGTTTAACCATCCGACATGTTTAACCATTCATTAAAATTGATCACGCCGACCGGTAGTATGTAATGGTACCATAGGATTGACAATCCCGTTCCCGCTTCCTAGGTTTGTTTCGAAGTGAACCCTAGGGAACGGCAGAATGTGATGAACACTGATAGACCTTTGTCTTTATAAGGGTCTATCCGACAGTCAACAAGGCTTGAATGTATTCGCTAACAATCCTTATATATGTTTTTACAGTAAAAGTAATGGTTTATAAGACATAAATTTTGATTTAAACAAAAACCTTTGTTTATTCAAAGACATTGTTTTATACAAGACATTTTGGCTATTCAAGACATTATTTCCTATTGTTTAATCAAAGGCTTTTTTGTTTACCATACAAGACATTGGTTTATACACGACATTTGATTTACACAAGACATTGTTTATACATGACATTTGATTTACACAAGACATTGTTTATACGTGACATTTGATTTACACAAGACATTGTTTACATACAACATTTGTTTATACAAGACATTGGTTTTAGTAAGTGACTTAGATAACGAGGCGTGTGTAATACGATAAAAGCGTGGTGGATACGCCACTGATACTTCCTATATATAAGTGCTTTTATTATATTACACATCGTAGCGTTATCTAAATCACTTCAAGCAAAGACAAGTCATGACATCATTTACACAAAACACGACATCTTTTATACAAGATATATCATATATTACACAAGTTATTTTCATTTGGCTAATTACTTAACCATGCATCATTTCTTTCAAATCATTTGATTTTCATATGATTTTATAAAAAGAAAACATCTTGGTAAAGGTTCATGGTTACTTTTTAGTTACACATTTCTTTTAACATCCAAAGCCATGAATCTTCAACACAAAACCTATGTTACTCACATGCATTTTTATTCTGACGTATTTACTTTGACATATGTGTCAGGAGCGAATGTTTGATGTTGAGCATGCTACACTTAGGGCAGACTTGGGCCTTAGTGGCTTAAAATCATGAAAGACAGTTTAATTTATGTTATGTTTTCCACTTAATCCAAGACAGTGTAAACAATTAAATTCAATAATACAAAACTTTAAGTACCATGGTTGTGATACAATAGTTCTGTTACATGACTCCCCGATGTTTCCGCCATGGTTTGTTGTTTTACGCGGTCAGGGTGTGACAAAAAGATTGGTATCAGAGCTCATGGTTATAGGAAATTCGGTTATTAGTAATGCTTTGACCTAGACTATAACCTTTCTAGGACCCTAACACAAGTTATCTTGTGTTTAGATCTTAAAACAATACCATCACCTATCCTTAGGTGATTACCAAAACAAATCCATAAGTTACAAATTTGTTTTGAAAATCAACCTTTTATCCTTATAAGATTTATTTTTAGGCTTTATGCCTTTGATGTTTTCAAAATATAGTCAAAGTTTGGGTTTTAATAATGTAAACACATGAAATCTGGAAAGTTGAATGCCTGTACCCTGAGTTTTCTGTCTAAGGCTAGAGTGTTCGTACAAATCCGCATTATCGGACTAGTCACTCTTACCTGGGAACTCTAGGGGTGAGTGTCCACCCATAGGCTAAAGCATGTCTTCGCGATACGAATGACCACCATCTTTATGTTTCGTTGATAGGCTAAAGCAGTGTTCGTACTTTGATTAGTCATTGTGTGTCGTTTGTTTATTTTAAGTAACGAACGAATGACCACCATCCTTACGTTTCGTTGATATTTAAAGCATCTCATTTTGATTATCCAACATTCATCTCACTTATTTTCTCTCATGTTTTTCCTCTCTTTTAGAATGCCTCCTCGTCGAAATGCTATTCAGGAAGCCGATATGGCGGCTATGATAGCTCAGCAGATAGTTGGAGTGCTACCTAATCTTGTGACTCAATTAAAGCAAGCCAACAATAATAACAACAATGCACCAGCTCCGTGCAACTATAAACAATTCAACTCGGCTAAACCACTCAAGTTTAGTGGTTTTGAAGGAGCAATGGGCTCCTACAGTGGTTTGAAAGTCTTGAGAGTACATTCCGCCATGTCCAGTGTCCAAATGAGCTCAAAATAGTATTTGCTTCGAGCGTATTCCGAAAGAGGGCGCTCACGTGGTGGAACAGAGTGGTGAGAGATAGGGGTGTAGATGTTGCCATGGGTCAGACATGGGAAGAACTTAGAGCTCTTATGATGAAAGAGTTTTTCCCTCGTTAAGAGCAGATGGCGCTTGAAAATGAGTTCCACGACCTGAAACAGGATAGTGGAGAACACCGTGCCTATACTGACCGGTACAAAGAGTTGAACATGTTGTGTCCTACGATGGTGACACCTTTGGATAAGGCGATTGAGAAGTACATAGATGGTCTTCCTGATCTAGTTCGGGACATTGTCCCCGGCAGCAACCCTACTACTGTTAGACAAGTCATTGACCTAGCTGCAACCTTGACTGACTCACAAGTCAAGAAAGGTAAACTCCAACGCAAAGGTGACAAGAAACCATATGTCAAGACTGAGAAAAAGAAGGGAAACAAGGCTGAAACCTCAAGGAAGTCTAGAAAACGTAAGACTCCAAGAACTTCGTCGTTGTCACAAAACAGAACTAAACTGCTTCTAATCAGCCCGCACAATCTCCCGCCAAGAGACAATATGCTGGTACTGCACCTCTGTGTAACAAGTGCAATTTTCACCATCAAACCCATCAGCAATGTCGTCATTGCACCAACTGTGGACGATCTGGCCATTTAGCCAACACTTGTTGATCTGCTCCTGCCCCGAATCATGTGGTTCAACACCCTGCCCAACAGCCAGTAAATCCTGTACGACATCACTATCCACCTGGGTCTTGCTACAACTGTGGTGATCTTACCCACTACAGACAACTGCCTGAAGTTGGAAAATGCAAACCCTGCTCGTGGACAAGCATTTATTATTAATGCAAACGAGGCTCGTGCAGAGAACGAAGTGGTGAATGGTACGTTCTTCGTTGACAACCATCCTGCTTCTATTCTGTTTGATTTGGGTGCCGATAGGAGTTTCGTATCCCTAGCTTTTGAACCTTTGCTTTCAGTTCCTAGAACCAAACTAGGAAAGCCCTTGACAGTGGAGATAGCTAGTGGCGAACCCCTTGTACTCGATTCTGTCATTCGTAGTTGCCAATTGAACCTTAATAACCATTTTTTTCCCATTAACCTCACGCCAATGCAACTCGGGAGCTTTGACATCATAGTAGGAATGGACTGGTTAACTAAACACCATGCTGAGGTGATCTATTTTAATAAGATTGTTTGTATACCTCATTCGTCTGGTGAAATCTTAGAGGTTCATGGAGAAAAGCCCGCTAGTAGCCTTAAACTCATGACCTGTACCCAAGCCCAAAAATACATACGAAAGAATTATGTGGCCTTCTTGGCACATATCGTAGAGGAGAAGGCAAAGGAAAAACTATTAAAGATATCCCCTTTGTTCGGGATTATCCTGAGGTGTTTCCTGAAGAGCTACGTGGTTTACCCCCAGCACGACAAGTCGAATTTCGTATAGATCTTGTACGTGGTGCCAACCCTATAGCCAAATCCCCTTACCGTCTGCACCATCTGGGATACAAGAATTATCGAAACTGCTTCAGGAACTTTCAGACAAAGGATTTATTCGTCCGAGCTTTTCACCGTGGGGCGCTCTTGTCCTATTCATGAAAAAGAAGGATGGATCTTTCCGTATGTGTATCGATCATCGTGAGCTCAACAAACTCACAATCAAAAATCGATATCCCCTACCTCGCATAGATGATCTCTTTGATCAGCTACAAGGTGCTACCTGTTTCTCAAAGATTGATCTGCGTTCAGGATATCATCTTCGTGTACTCGAAGAGGATATTCCTAAGATTGCTTTTCGCACACGATACGACCACTACGAGTTCACTGTCATGCCCTTCGGTTTGACGAATGCTCCTGCCGTCTTCATGGACTTAATGAATAGGGTTTGTAAGCCTTATTTGGACAAATTCATCATTGTATTCATCGATGACATCATGAGTATTCAAAGTCTCGAGCTGACCATGAACACCATCTCCGTCTAACGATGGAACTCCTAAAGAAGGAACAACTCTATGCCAAATTCTCCGAGTATGAATTTTGGCTTAAGGAACTTCAATTTTTGGGAAATATTGTCAATGAACAAGTTATACATGTAGATCCGCCAAAATCAGTGCGATTAAGGAATGGGATACACCTACTACTCCTACCGAAGTTCGTTCATTTTTTGGGTCTCACGGGTTATTACCACCGCTTCATTGCAAACTTCTCTAAGATTACGGTTCCCCTCACTGCTCTAACTCAAAAGAATAAAACTTTTGAGTGGGGACCTAAACAAGCTTCTACCTAAACAAGAAGAAGCTTTTCAGACCCTGAAACAAAAGCTCTGTGATGTTCCTATCTTGTCCTTACCTGAGGGCAACGACGACTTTGTCGTATATTGTGATGCATCGAATCTAGGCCTTGGCTGTGTTTTCATGCAAAGAGATAAAGTTATAGCCTACGCATCGAGACAACTGAAAATCCACGAAAAGAACTACACAACTCATGATCTTCAGTTAGGTGCTGTAGTTTTTGCTCTCAAAATTTGGAGACACTACCTCCACGGTACAAAATGCATGGTTTTCACAGACCACAAAAGTGTCCAACACATATTCGGAACTAAACATGAGACAACGACATTGGGTTGAACTTCTAAACGATTACGACTGTGAGATTCGCTACCATCCTGGTAAGGCGAATGTCGTGGCTGATGCGCTTAGTCGTAAGGAACGTGTCAAGCTTCAGTGTGTTCAAGTTCGATCTGATATTCAAACCTGTATTTTCCACATCAATGTACTTGTGTTACACAAGGCATGATGGGTAATGAATTACCACATCATCTTGAGCTTCAACTTGAAACAAAGGATAATGGGCTATTTTATTACATGAACCGTTTGTGGATTCCAAGTCAAGATAATCTCCGCACCTTATTGATGGATGAAGCTCACAAGTCTTGTTATTCAATCCATCCTGGTGCAGAAAAAATGTATAAGGATCTTTGTACCCAGTATTGGTGGCCGGGTATGAAGAAAGACATTGCCTTATACGTATCCAAATGCCTTACTTGCCTCAAAGTTAAGGCAGAGCATCAACATCCCTCTGGTTTGCTTGAACAATCAGAAATCCCGGTTTGGAAATGGGAAAACATTGCCATGGATCTCATTACCAAATTACCACGTACATCTAGAGGTCATGATGCCATTTGGGTAGTCGTTGATCTTCTAACAAAGTCAGCACACTTTTTGCAAATCGTGAGGATCTATCTGCTAACAAACTTGCCAAAATCTATATTGATGAAATAGTATCTCGACATGGTGTTCCTTTGAACATCATATCTGACGAGATGCTCGATTCACATCGCACTTTTGGAAGACCATGCAATATGCCATGGGTACCAAACTCAACCTAAGCACTGCTTATCATCCTCAAATGGATGGACAATCCAAAAGGACAATCCAAACACTAGAGGATATGCTTAGAGCTTGTGTGATCGACTTTGGTGGTAGTTAGGATTCGCATTTACCATCGATCGAATTCTCCTACAACAATAGTTATCACACCAGCATTAACATGGCACCTTTCAAAGCTCTATACGGTCGAAAATGTCGTTCACCTGTTCTGCTGGAATGAGGTTGATGAAACTCAACTCACCGGACCTGAACTCATTCTAGAAACCATAGACAAAGTCAAGAAAATTCGTGATAACCTTTTGGTGTGCGTTAAGCGTATTATATTTTGTTAAAAATTTAGGTTCATTTTACGCATTAATCAAGTTTTGAATTTATAAAAACCGAATATTGTACTAACACTAAACACACACTTGGGCAAGTGCACCCATCGTGAGCGTTGTATAGCGTTGGTAAGATACCAAGATCGTTCAAGGACACAAGAGCTTTTAATACCGGTTTATCGTCAACGTCTAATCAATCTAAATTTTTTTTGATAAAAGTTTTAAATATAAAAATAAAAATAAAAATGAGAAGATATATAAAATAAAATACAAATACACAAGATAGAATCACTTGGATCCAACTTCTCTTTTATGTATCCTTTGATAGTTTTTGCACTTTCGGACTTTTTAAGAGATTATCTTAGTTATAGTAGTAGGCCTCTCTTTTGAAGGTGACGTTACCCTCAACTTATTTTAACTTATTTTTCTCAGGTTTTAAACATTTGTTTATTAAGTTTTGAACTCAAAAATTTCATTGTTTTAACTTATTTTTCTCAGGTTTTAAACATTTGTGAACAGAAATAACTTAAAGCAATATGATAAACATGTTGTTTATTAAGATTCTTTGGGTTAAAACATATGTTGTGCAAAACTAAAGCTTGAAGCTATGGTCCTTCAAGCTTTATGGAGGATTTGAGTTCAAAGAAGAAGAAAGAAAGTGACAAAAGTGGCAAGAAAAGATGGATAGATGAAACTTCTTTAAGAACATACCTTTTAAGGTATGTGTGAGAAATCTCAGGAAATCTCTGTCTTTGGAATGAGGCCAAACATGCAGCAACAAGGCTGACTTTATAGAAAGTGACAGCACAGTGAACACGGCTCCGTGGTCAGACAATGTTCTGACACGTTTGTCCGTATTAGGAACACGAGCTGTGTTGGCTAGGACACGACCCCGTGGTGAATTTTTCGGTGGGCACGGGGCGTGTTGGAGTGAGCACGGCCCCGTGGTTGGAGTTTTTATGATGTGTCGTCTTTATTTTAAGGATTTCTAATAATCAGGAGGTTCTTTACTGGAGGGAACAACACCGAAGTGTCTAAGGTACCGAAGTTGCTCTTGGTTTATGCATGAACGCAAGAGGTTATCGGAAAGGGTAAAAACTAATCTACTTACCAGTGGGCTAAACCAACCTTTATTCCCCTTATCCGGGCTCTCGTTAAAGAAGGTGTACGTCGAATCGCTCAGGGCTATGAGCGCATCAGTGGGGGCCGATGGAGAGTCCTTCATGGCACAATCGACACAGGGACGACTATCGTTAATGTTAATGCAAGAGACTAAGGTACTATTTACGGCTTCGATGTTGCTAGATTCCAAATGCAAACTCACTGATTCTTCTTGGCTTTGGGCTTGTGATGAGTACCTCTCTCTCATCTTAAGTTCTATTTCTTTTATTTTTCGGAGAATCCTTTCTTCCAGTTGACATAATTTGGAAGAGGTAATGTCATATGGAGAAGTTTGAGTGCATTCGGTTGGGTGATATGGATCGTTTTTACTTTCACCAATCTTAAGGTGATTTCCAAGGGAAAGCAATGGGTTTGCTAAATAGTGGGGTTCAAAATTTAGAATGTAGCATTCTAAATATTGATGGAATCCTCCACATAGTTGACACCACTTGCCGTAAGATTGGCGAAAATAATCAATATCATCCATGTGTGTGTTAGAGGTTATTAACTGTTGGGATCAAACACTCCTATTTTCAGTAGCTGGATGTTGAACATGGCCGCTTGTTAGATTGACACGGCCCGTGTTCAGCCACTGTCTGACATAAAACAGATGGTGGTGATGTTGTTATTGGGCACGGGGGCGTGTTGGTCTTACACGGCCCCGTGCTGCAGCCTGCAGAAACTGCATATTTTTCTAAATATCGAAAAAATCCTAAAAATAAAAAGAAAAATTGTTAAAAAATAATTAGACCGTTGATTTTAAACTTTCTCAAAATCCTTGTGTCCCCGGCAACGGCGCAAAAAACTTGGTGTGCGTTAAGCGTATTATATTTTTGTTAACATTTTAGGTTCATTTTACGCATTAGTCAAGTTTTAAATTTATAAAACACGATATTGTACTAACACTAAACACACACTTGGGCAACTGCACCCATCGTGAGTGTAGTATAGCGTTGGTAAAATACCGAGATCGTCCAAGGACACAAGAGTTTTTAATACGGGTTTATCGTCAACGTCTAATCAATCTAATTTTTTTTTGATAAAAGTTTTAAATATAAAAATTAAAAATAAAAATGAGAAGATAAATAAAATAAAATACAAATAGAGAAGATAGAATCACTTGTATCCAACTTCTCTTTTTGTATCCTTTGATAGTTTTGCACTTTCGGACTTTTTAAGAGATTATCTTAGTTATAGTAGTAGGCCCTTCTTTTGAAGGTGACGTTACCCTCAACCCAGTGGTTTGAGTCAGCAGGGATACAATCTCAAAGGGTCGGAATATTGGAAGATAATTAAATAAGTTATTAATGCGAGAAGTGGCAGGCCCCTATTTTGAAGGTGATGTTACCCTCAGCTAAGTGGTTTGAGTCAGCAGGATACAATCCCAAGTAGCCGGTTTAAAATATTAATAGTAGTTTATATATGAGGGGTTCAAACTATTCGCGCCCCCGCCATCCAATACCCATAGAGTATTGAAGGAGGCCCTAGTAAGCTTGAACCAAGTCCTCGCAGGATCTATGCACTGAACGAGACAAGAACTTTACCAAACCACCATTCTAACCCCCTTCGAAGTAGTTAACGCGCTTTATATAGACCGTAAAGACACGAAAATTCACATTCAACAGAGTGGAGCGTGTCTCAAGCTCAATAGATCTACACCTTTGCACCTTGGTCACTAAGTGATTAATGGTTATTATGTTATCATCCTACTTACACACATTGATCTTGTTATCTTCTGAACCCATAGCTAATATACCCTTTGTCATAGAATGTCATAGCATGTATTTCACCCTCGATTGTTATAAAACCAAAAAACGTTTAAAAGAAAAGGGGGGAAATGAACTCACAGGTTTGCGTTCCGTGCAGTAGTACTAAAGTACCGCGAGTGTCCGTACACATGTATAACCTACATGTGTATTTAATTCATTAGACTCTCATGTCTAATTGGACCTCATACAAGTTGTTCATCTTGATTTATTATTATGTATTCGTTTGTTTTCTTTGAACAACGTGATTGTTTTTATAGTGTTGGTAGGGTTGTGTGTTTGATTAATTTGCATATATATATTTCACCAATATATATTTGTTATCTTCTATTTAATCGTAGGTGAATGGGCCTTGCCCTTCACTTGTCCTCGTGCCTAGCACGCAAATCATTGGGCCTTGCCCACTTAGTTTATGTCATTGGGCCAATGTGATACCCATGACGAAACCAGGTACACCTCAATTGGTCCTAAACTTAAAGCATGATTAAAACATTAACTGCGTGTAAACCTTGTGAACTTGCATGACTTGTGTGTTGTGCAAAACAATATATGTTATATCTCAGAGGAATCCGAGAGCACCTGATGGTTAACATGACACTACTAAGGACCAACGATGCGAGGTTGGCGTTCTTAGCCTTGAACAACGTGTTAAACGGAGACTTGATGTTTAACAGCGCATTAAACCTTTGATTTTGATTATTAGGTTATCCGTAGCATCATTTAAGATTCCGAGTTCCAGGAACAACTTAGTTTTGTGCCATAGCCTGTGACATAAGGTTTGAAAATAATCAAAGCCCGAGCACGTAAAAAGAAGCAGCTCCCCGTTGGGGAGACGCCTTCGTTCCGGGCATAACATGAGGCAACCAAATGTGCAAGGAACGATCGATCAAGCTTAAAAACACTTAAACGAACGTCAAACGAGAATTTATGATTAAAACGTCACCATGCTCGGATTTTGAGATGGTTATGCTCAGTTTTTAAAACCGAGTCTTTTGACACTAAGAACGCGCAAAACGGAGCCCGTTTCGCAAATCGGAGACCCGTCTGGGACTGGAAAACGGAAGATAAACATCATCTTTTGTCACGCCAACCGAAGCACGAGGTTTCCCCTTGGGACCCACCTCCCAAACCACCACCATCCCCCCCCCCCCAATGTATATATTATTTTTTATTTCGTTTTTTTTTTTCATTTTAACTTCATTTTTATTCCAAAAATCTCCACTTTTCTCTAAGAAATCTGTTCTAAGACACCAAAGTCAGCTGACTTCATCCTAAAATATCACTAACTCAAAGGTATTCTTCAAGTTCTAAGTAGTTTTGATTGAGTTTTCTTGATTAAACACGATTTCTAGCTGAAAATTTCATTTTAATCCAAGATTTTTGAAGGTTTAAACATGTTTATGGGATGAATAAGAACACCTTGGTATTTACCTGGTGTTATATGGCAGCCATGATCACAAATCTCTGGGGTTTGATACCCTAATCAACTCTTATTCGACAAAAATCGCTTAATTATTCGATTAACCGAAAAACAATGAATTAAAGCTTGATTGATCTAAGTTCTAGGATATTTGGGTTGTACTTGGTGTGTAGGTACTGAATATAGACTTCACGCACTTCTGGGATCAAGATAAACGCTTGGAATCGGAAGAATCGCTAGGTATAGCATCCGAGAACCGAATTTAGGGTAGGCAGAAAATTGTTTTGCTTATAACTTGGTCCATGGGTATTGGTTTGAGTTGAAATTTGGTATCGTGATGTAGGGTATTAACAATAACTCCACATAAAATTTTAGAATTTTTGGAATTTTCTACGATTTTTTGTGAATTTTTGGTGAATTTTTGACTATTTTAATGAAAGAATTTCGGAAAAATAACCAAACGAATTCAATAAATCATCAAATTTTACAGAGACACTAAGAAACATATGGGGAATGTTCTGGAAAAATCGGAGTCCATTGGTTGAGTTTTGATTTGGGTTAAAAATCTGCGTTTTTGCGAGTTTTCGGTAGCCGGAAACGCACCAAAACGAAATCGGAAAAATCTCAAAATATTGTGAGAAGTTCCTGAATGTGTAAAAGTTGTTCTGGAATTTTTTGGGAATTTTTGAACTACTGATGGTATTTAATGATAATTATGTGGTTAAAAATGGTTTTATAAATAATTTATTTAAATAAGTAAAATGCCAAACTAAATTTATCGAATTAAAAATAAGTTATTTTAAAGCAATTTCGGCAGTTTACCTTGTAACGAACCTGCCGGAACTGGGAACCGACCCAACCCGACAAATACTATAATTGGAACACCGGGAGTATTCCGGGAGATTCCCGAGCAAATTGGGCACTATGGGTGTGTCCTCAGACAGTTCGGGAGAATTCCCGACGGTGAAAATGGAAACTCAAATTTGGGCAACTTAGACTCCCCAAACCCTCAAACCCTCTTGATGAAAAGCTAATCATTCTTAAATAACCACGTGTTGGCACTATTGGTATTCCCATACCGTTATCCGAACACGTTAAACTATTGACTTTGGCTGGCACGCGAAATGGTGCCCGGAAGCCAAACTGAAAACTAATACTACCCTGACGTCCATTACCATACCAGTGTCCTATAGACTCAATCCGTAGTAAAAACTCCAGACCAGATCCAAGTTATAACCATTACCCACTTAGATACTGATTTGAGTCCATACATGCATGTGTGTTATTAAAGTTGATTCAGCTGCTTGATCACTCTTGTGTTGAGACCGCTATTTGCACTGTGAGTTTCACTTCCCCACTTTTAAATAATTTTATTGTTTTCTAGGGACTTGCATGTTATAAACTGTGTTGATTACACCAATCTGGGAGTGAGTTTTACTCTCCCACTTTTAAATTGTGATACTGTTTCTAAGATGATTGGTATGTTACGAAACTGTGTTAATTGCACCAACAAATAATGTGAATTATCTAACACACGAACTACCTCCCCTCTGCAAGACAAGTGATTAACTTAAGCCTGTGGACAGTGGATAGTACTATCGGTTTGACCAACACAGTGCCACGACTGACAGTGTGTCTGTACTAGGCTACTGCACTCGTCCTAATTTGGTTGTGTTGTTAGGCATAACTACTAAGGGGCGTTGAACTGCACGTGACGCAGTTTATGGGTCGGGAGTGTCTTTGTGACACGGTCCGGTGGCCGGGAGTATCTGGGATGACACGGCCCAGGGAGAAACAGTCAAGGTTTCACTTGTATACTCGTGTAATTCCATCTGCGACTATGACTGTGACCGTCATTGTGATTATGACCAGTGCAATTAAACTTGTTAACACATGTTGTTACACAACAATTAAACCAGTGGGACTCACGCAGCGTTTAGCTGACCCTTTTAAAACTAACATGCATTTCAGGTAAGGCAAAGCAAGAGTAAGAAATGTGCGTTTGGATGGCTTTGGTAGTGAACTGTAGCAGAATAAGAGCTGTGATAGCTCGTAGTACTGTATTTGAACTTATGGTGTGTAATATGATACTAATAGTATGTTGTAACCGAGGTTCCCTTTTTATGTGATATCATGTTTTCAAATTATCGGGAATTACCATGTGTCTACCGCACCCTGCAATTGTCTTCCGCTGTGAGTCGGGGTGTGACTGAAGATGGTATCAGAGCCTTCAGTTATAGCGAACTAGGTATCTCTAAAGAACCTAGACTATAATCCTAAGTTAGTCTCCACACGCTAAGAACCTCTAGAAACTGAGTAGTATGTCTATTACGAGGAAACCCTGGTGGGCAAATAAATTATTGTGGTCCGGAACACCATAATTTATCTGCTCATACTTGGGGGTTCTGGGAACGTCATTGAGATAGGACAGACATCCGTCTACTAATGTCACCAACCGCAAATAATTTTTTTATAAATATTAAAAATCATAATTGCATGCAATATGTGCTTATGTGTATATTTGTGGAATATTGAGTTCAGTATTTTGGTCAGTTAAATCAGCGTTGTGTGTGGTTTTCTTTTTTTTTCCAGGTAGCATGTCGCATCGTTCGAGTCATCAGAGTACTTCGCATATGGAGACCGATCCTGAGGAGGATCCGCTGACAACCCTTTTGACATCGAGCTACTCGTCGGATCCTTCTGGTTATTGTTGTGGTCCGTACCCACCCATACCTCGTACTAGGTGCGAGGGAGAGGCCTAGAGCACCAACCGTTCCCCACCTCACCGTTTGACTAGCTCCTCGGAGCATAGTCGTACCCAAGATGTTGCCATATCAGTAGGACTTATTCCTAGGAGCCCTACTCCCACCACAGGGCATTGGGAGTGGGAACCGGTAGCACCTAGGTTACCCACACCAGAGACTCCGCCGGACCCTTACACTCCTTCCACTCCGAGTACTTATTCACCCTCTTCATCTAGCCCTCTTGAGATACCCACTTTTGGCCTCCGACAGACGGCTCGTCAGAGGGTACTTACACTTGTACCTGTGTTCACACCACCTGTTTCCCTATCCTCCGATACCCGTACCGATAGGGACCCAACAGCATTTTACTGCCCGTTTTCTAACCCCACCTCGGGAGGACCCTTCCCCGTTTCACACTAACGAGCGAGGTGGCCGTTCCCAGCCCTTTAGAGAGCCTTCCCCACCCGTCTGGGGTATACTTGTTCCTCCTCAGGAGGTGCCTGCTCCCATCACCGATAACAGCTTGTGGGATTTCTGTTTGAGCAGATTTCATGATTACGGATGGCGTGGGATGAGGATGAGCAGCAGAGGAGGTCGATGGAGACTACCAGATCGTCTTACAGCAGGCGATCATCGCTTTACAGCAGGGTATGGGGTATGTCCATCATGAGCAGGATCATTTATGTGCGTTGGTATACGGATGTATTGGTGGCATTGTAGGGTTGGTCGCAGGTCTTGGAGGGTTGGCATGGTGGATGTGGCGTTCGTAGGATGGTTTGTTTTTCTAGTATAGTAAGAGGTGATGTATCTTTTGTACATCCTACTAAGCACTGGGTTATACCCATGTCGAGGTGGTGATGCAGTCATAGTATTTTCACGTTTTCCTAGTTAGTAAGTCTGTTGCATCGAGTCTGTACGTCACTTTGGTGACATGTTTTGACAGCACATTTAAGCACTGACCCTTATGGGTTAAGTCTATGTGCAAATTTTGACACTTGTATGATGATGACCTTAGATATATATATAACGATGTTTTTGACTATATGTGTCGTGGATTCATGTGTGTGGTGAAGTGTGTGTGATGTTTTAGCCAAATATGTGATATGTGTTAACTAGATACGTGACATTGATACCTAGACATCTATTGTTTATAATAAAATGCCCCGAAACGTGCACCACAGATGACTGAGGCAGAAATTGCGCAAATGATAGCGCAACAACTCCAGGTTGTTATTCCCACGATTGTGGCGCAGGTTACCGCCGGTATTAATGCTAAACCGCAACCAAACCCGCAACCAGGACCCGTATGTTAGAATGATAACTAGAATAGTGGTACGCCGGTTTGCATATATAAGCATTTCATGGAATGCAAACCGATGGAATTCAATGGTACTGAAGGACCGAATGGGTTTGTGAAATGGGTCGAGAAGTCGGAATCAGTACTTAACATAAGTAATTGTCCTGGTAATTGCGCAGTTAAGTATACAACTTGTACCTTTATCGACCATGCTTTAAACTGGTGGAACACTATTGTTCAAACTCGCGGACAGGACGCGATTAATGCTATGACTTGGGATGATCTCAAGATACTGATGAGGGAAAGGTTTTACCCAACTCATGAAATTCAGAAGCTTGAGCATGAGTTTTGGAACCTGCAGATGCAAGGTGCTGATCATGCAGGTTATACCAACCGTTTAAATGAACAGGCGCGTATTTTGCCAGACATGGTCCGACTAGAGTCCAAGAGGATTGAAAGGTATATCTGGGGACTGGCCCCAGAAGTGAGGAGTATCATTAACTCGGTGGAATACCGAACCATGCAAGAGGTGGTAGCCAGGTCAGGTACTGTTACATATGACATGGTTAGGCGTAAGATTCTGACAATGCCGGGAGAGCCGGCTGGGAAAAGTGGGAGGCCCCGTAGAGTAGTCACGCAAGGGCAGCAGCACCGAAGAGGGGGAGAAATACGAGCCAGAACTACGCCATGACTACCCCCGCGGGTAACTCTGATGGCTACAAAGGAAAGGCCCTGAAGTGTAACAAGTGCGCTTCCCACCACACGGGAATGTGTCGAGCAGTGAAATGCTTGAGGTATCATCGAGATGGGCATTTTTCCCGGGACTGTAGGGTGCCCATGGAACCCAATCCCAAACCAACCCGTTTTCAACCTCCTAGGCCTCAACCTCTTTAGCAGCGACCTCCACAACCAGCACCAAAGGTTGCCTACCCTCGTGCATGCTTTGGATGTGGCAGCACGGAGCATTTTCGTAATAGTTGTCCGAAGTTAGCCTAGTAGGTGGCAGGAAGGAGCACACAGAACAAAGCATCTACCTCGAATGCAGCTCGAGGTCGTGCCTTTGTCATGGGACCTGGTGACGCACGCCAGGATCCCAATGTGGTTTCAGGTACGTTCCTCGTTTCCAATCAATTTGCTTCAGTGTTATTTGATACGGTAGCCGATAGAAGTTATGTGTCGATTGCATTTTTGCCACTCTTGAATATGCCTGCTATTGACATGAAACAACCCTATACCGTCGAACTTGCCGGCGGGAAACCAATTACCAGTCACCAACTTATTGTTAATTGCCCTATAACCGTTAACGGTTACCAATTTACGGTTGACCTTTTACCAGTAGAATTGGGTAGTTTTGATATTGTCATAGGAATGGACTGGTTGTCCAACCATTATGTGAACAAAAGGTTGTGAAGATTCCTTTATCCCCCACGGATGCAATTATGGTACAAGGAGAGAAGTTAGGCGCCACGTTGAACCTTATATCTCACCTTAAGGCGTTGAAGTGTATACGACAAGGATGTGACATATTTTTAGCCAGCGTCACATCGGAGGAGCCAGCCGAGAAGCGTATTGAGGACATTCCAGTAGTATGTGAATACCCTGATGTGTTCCTGGAGGAATTACCCGGATTGCCGCCCAATCGGCAAGTCGAGTTTCGCATCGACTTAATACCGGGAACGGCACCCGTTGCCAAAGCCCCATATCGTCTTGCACCGTCTGAGATGCAAGAATTATCGACGCAGCTGTAGGATTTACTTGATCGTGGTTTCATTCGTCCTAGTTATTCCCCCTGGGGAGCCCCCGTTTTGTTTGTAAAGAAGAAGGACGGTAGCTTTCGCATGTGCATTGACTACCGAGAGTTGAATAAAGTCACTATCAAGAATCGTTACCCTCTTCCAAGGAACGATGATCTTTTTAACCAGCTACAAGGGGCTCGATACTTTTCTAAGACAGATCTTCGGTCAGGTTACCATCAAGTGAAGGTCCATAAGGACGATATTCCTAAAAACCGCATTTCGAACTCGTTATGGCCCTACGAATTCCTAGTTCTGCCCTTTGGATTAACCAACGCACCCGCGGTGTTCATGGACCTCATGAACAGGGTATGTAAGCCATACCATGAGAAATTTGTCATCGTCTTCATTGACGATATCTTGATCTACTCCAAGAGCAAGGACGAGCACGAGCATCATTTACGTGCTATCTTGGAGATACTACGGACCGAACAACTATACGCTAAGTTGTCTAAGTGCGACTTTTGGTTACAAGTCGTACAATTTCTAGGGCATGTGGTGGATCAATACGGAATCCACGTGGACCCGAGCAAGATTGACACAATTAAGAATTGGCCGGCGCCGAAATCTCCAAAAGAAATACGCCAATTCTTGGGATTGGCAGGATATTACCGCCGCTTTATCAAAAACTTCTCCAGTATTGCCCAATCGCTGACCGCTTTGACACAAAAGGACAGGAAGTATGAATGGGGGGAAGACCAGGAAACAACGTTCCAGTTGTTAAAGAAAAAGTTATGTAAGGCCCCAATCTTGACGTTACCCGAAGGCAATGACGACTTTGTTGTATATTGCGACGCATCGCGACAAGGGCTTGGATGTGTCCTTATGCAAAGGAATAAAGTTATTGCGTACGCTTCTAGACAACTGAAGGTGCACGAAAAGAACCACACGACCCATAACCTGGAACTAGGAGTAGTTATACTCGCATTAAAGATTTGGAGACATTATTTATATGGTACCAAGTGTACTATATATAAGGATCACAAAAGCCTCCAACATATCTACGACCAAAAAGACTTGAACGCAGATGGGTGGAATTGCTAAATGATTATGATTGCGAGATAAAGTACCACCCGGGAAAAGCTAATATGGTAGCGGATGCGCTAAGCAGAAAGGACTGAATTAAGCCCCTCCGAGTACGATCATTGGGGAATGATTGTGCAGACGAGCCTTATCGAGCAGATCCGGAACGCACAGATACAGGCCATGGAGGAAAGCCAGTTACCTAATGAAGGATTGCACGGGAATGAGAAAAACTTTGTGAAGAAAACGGATGAGGTGTGGTATTTCAAGAATCGAGTGTGGATTCCTGCAAGTTCGTAGCTGAGACAATTAATCATGGACGAGACTCATAAATCAAAATATTCGATTCACCCTCGTACAGACAAGATGTACCATGACCTGAAAGAGTTTTATTGGTGGCCGAGAATGAAGAAGGACATGGCCGAATACGTGAGCCAATGCTTGACTTGTGCACGAGTCAAGGCCGAGTATCAGAAACCCTCGGGGATGTTGCAACAACCCGAAATACCTCAGTGGAAGTGGGAACAAATCACGATGGATTTCGTGACCCATCTTTCGAAAACGCCTCATGGTCATGATGTGATCTTGGTAATCGTAGATCGATTGACCAAATCCGCACATTTTATTCCATGTCACACCCCGACCCGCAGCGGAATAAGAGTCGGGGCATAATTGGATTATCACCAAAGCTCATGATATTTACTAATATGTTTCATATTTATTAAAGTCAAAATTACATTCTCAATAATCCAAACATGTTCATACAAATACAAAGAAAAATAATCAACTAAATAATCCAAGCTCTAAACCAGTTTATTCTTTTAAGCCAATCCTATGTGTTTCTTGCTGCAACTGGATCACCTGTATCATGTGTAAAAATTGGGGTTTTTGGGTCAACATAAGTTGGCGAGTGAACCTTGTTAGATAAACATTTATTATTGATTTCTTGTTATCTTTATCAAGGAAAAATTGTGCAATAGTCATATGTGAGCAAATGTAAATAATCAAACAATAGCAATAACAACCACAAACAATAACATACAATAACATATGAACTTGCATGAATATATAACATGAATGAAACTGTATATGTTGGCAACGTCACGTTCACGCTCATAATGTAATGGGGAACTGACGGCCTATGATGAATGTCTGTGCGATCAAGGCTTAATCAAACGGAGCCGATCGTATGTTGGCAACGCCCGGTTCACGCTCATAATGTAATGGGGAACTGCTCAACGCTCATAATGTAATGGGGAGCGGCGGCCTATGATATTGCATGTACTGAAAATAAATTAAATCTAAACAATAACCACACAAACAGTTGATACAAGCTGAATACACATTTGTTCATGATATGATGTATGCACAATGATTTAAATATAATAAATGGTAAGACACATGATACACCCCAAAAACGTGATTAAAACGGGGAATTTGTAGAGATTCACTCACATTGGGTGCGTTCGGATGAAGATGATGAAATGCGCACGAGTTTGAAGGATTGATCAACGAGGATTAACTAACCTAAATAATAACGGAAGGTATAGTAAATGAGTGGATTTTATTAATAATTTTAATAGGATTTTTAGATATATTTTTGTGAGTTTAAGGCTATTTCCTATCTTTAAAAACATTATTATTAAGTATTTTTAATTGATTTTTAAATTAAATTAAATAAATAAAAATATAAAAAATGTTGACTTTTGCGTTGACCATTGACTGTGACTGTTGACTGTTTGACCGGTTCTATTGTGTGCATGTATACGCCGGGCAGGACTCGAACCCGAGACCTCCCGTACGCGTGCACGCAGCTCTACCAACTGAGCTACGTGTCTAACCCGAAATAATTCAGTTTTTAATTATATTTATATACTATTTTAGTTTATTCAAAATTCTTTTATTTTCAAAAAGGGTTTTTAATCGTCGAACCGGAGTGTGCAACAGGTCTCGAACCCGGGACCTGTGGGTTAGTGTTGCACACAGTCCACCGCTGGACTGTGTGTCTAGCCTGGTTAATATACCGATTTTTATTATACTTAACAACTACCATGAATTAATCCGGTTCAGTTAGAAAAATAAAACATCTTTATTACAGAGCATACGTGTGTGTCAAGGATCGAACTCTCGGCGTGTGATATATGTGTGCACACTGTCCACCGCTGGACGGTGTGTCTAACCTAAGATAATATCCAAATTATATTAAACTTATAAACAACCTAACTTCGTCTTCTTCGTTACAGAATCACAGACTACGATTACTCTATTGTTTCTTTTTTAATTCGATTGACAAACATTCAAATGACTAAAATGAAATGGCAGAGACGATTTTGGAAGTAACATACCGGAGAAACGATTTATCTCAGAATTCCGGCGAAGTCGTCGGCTCTGTTTTTACGGATTTCGTTTGAGCGGACAGATTAACAATTTTTATCAGCTAAATGCGAAATTGAAGCACTGAACAAGAATTACCAGAGGGTTTAGAAGGCTATACCTTTTCACAGCGAGAGTTAATTATCCGATATCGTCGTCTGAAACTGATTCTGATTGAAGGGTTTGAGTTAGCAAAAGCTTAACAACTGATACACGATGAAAGAAATGAGAGACTTACTGATTTGATGGAAGACACGGTTTTCCGGCGAAAGTCCGGGGAGTTCAAAAAGTTGCTCCGACGAACTGAAAGTAGTGCGAAAATGAAATTGAAGGTCTGCAGATGAGTTTGAGTCGCGAGAGGGGACTAAGGTTGGAGTAAATCAGGAAGTGCAGATTTTTCGGTTATTAAAACCGATCAACTTATGAATTCAAGTCCATTCAAGATCAAATTGATTGAAGGTGTCGGTTTATCGGTTATAATCCGAATTCCGTGATCAATCAAACGTCCAGGACGTTTGGAAGCCGATAACGGTTTCAGTTAGCGTAAACCGGTTGATTTATGGTTGAACATAAGATTTAATTGATTCCTAGAACTAATAGAAAACATCAAGTGGCGGAGTGGTTATGAGTGCGCGTGTTAAGTCTTTGAGTCTTTCCGGCTGACCCGGGTTCGAGTCCCGGCAGCCTATTTTTCATTTTATTTATTTTATTTTTACTTTTTATCAATTATAACTTTTATATTCTAGTTTGTTTATTAATTATGCATCATTAAAAATTAAAATTGACATAAATACGCAACAAAACATTTATAACTTGATATTCGATTACAAACGGAGCGGGTTTGGAAAACCCATTTTTGACAAATGTTACAGTATCCCCTACTTAGGAATTTCGTCCCGAAATTTAAGTAGTAGGAAAAAGGTGCGGGTATTTTTCGCGCATTGAGTCTTCACGTCCCAAGTAAACTCAGGTCCCCGTTTCGAATCCCAGCGTACCCTAACAATTGGAATGCGACTTCGTCTTAGACGTTTTTCTCCGAAGTCCATGATCTCTACTGGTCTTTCAATAAAATGCATAGATTCATCAATCTGAATATCTTCCAGAGGAATATGGAGGTTCTCATCAGCGAGGCACTTCTTCAAGTTTGATACGTGGAATGTGGGATGAATTCTGTTGAGTTCTTCTGGTAGATCAAGCTTGTATGCTACAGGTCCTACTCTTTCGAGTATCTTGAAAGGTCCTACGTAGCGTGGTGCCAGCTTGCCTTTTTGACCAAAACGAACTACTCCCTTCCACGGTGATACTTTTAAAAGTACATGATCACCAATGTTAAACTCCAAAGGCTTTCGTCGTTTATCTGCATAACTCTTTTGATGACTTTGAGCTACTAGAAGATTGTTTCGAATTTCATGGATCTTGTCTGTGGTTTCTTGAATCAATTCTGGACCGGTGATTTGAGCTTCCCCAATTTCGTGCCAACATACTGGCGATCGGCACTTACGACCATATAAAGCTTCAAAAGGTGCCATGCCGATACTTGAATGATAGCTGTTGTTGTACGAAAATTCAACTAATGGTAAATGAGCGTCCCAATTTCCCTTGAAGTCTATGACACATGCTCGAAGCATATCTTCAAGAGTTTGAATGGTGCGTTCAGATTGTCCATCAGTTTGAGGATGATAAGCGGTACTGAGATCTAATCGTGTCCCTAAAGCGGTTTGTACGGCTTGCCATGTTCGTGAAGTGGAACGACAATCACGATCTGAAATAATGCTTAACGGTACACCATGACGGCTTACGATTTCGCTGATGTAGATACGAGCTAGCTTCTCGTTCTTTAAATCTTCGCGGATTGGAATAAAGTGAGCTGATTTTGTAAGACGATCAATGATTACCCATATAGTGTCATACCCACCAGAAGTGCGAGGTAACCCGGTAATGAAGTCCATGGTTATGTTTTCCCACTTCCATACAGGTATTTCAGGTTGGACCAGAAGTCCTGAGGGTCTTTGATGTTTAGCTTTTACCTTGGAACATGTAAGGCACTTGGAAACAAAAACAGCAAAATCCTTTTTCATTCCAGGCCACCAGTAGGTGTATCGAAGGTCTTGATACATCTTGTCGGCTCCTGGGTGTATAGAGTATCGTGTTTTGTGTGCCTCATTCATAAGGAATTCACGAAGGTTGTTGTGGTCAGGAATCCATATGCGATCTAGATAGTACAGAATACCGTCAGATTTAGTTTTAATTTTAAGTTCAGCTCCACAGGACAGCTCCTTTCGTACGTCGTCTTCCGTTACTGAAACATGTTGGGCTTCTCGAATTTGATCTTTAATGTCAGTTATGATTTGCGAACACAAAAGATGAATGGAGTTCGCATAACCCTTTCGACTGAGTGCATCAGCCACCACATTTGCCTTGCCAGGGTGGTACCGAATTTCACAGTCGTAGTCATTTAGAAGTTCGACCCATCTTCGTTGCCTCATGTTTAACTCCTTTTGGTTGAAGATATGTTGAAGACTCTTGTGGTCAGTGTATATTTCACACTTAGTACCGTAGAGATAATGCCTCCATATCTTAAGAGCGAACACACAACGGCTCCAAGTTCTAGGTCATGGGTGGTATAGTTCTTCTCATGAGTTTTGAGTTGTCTAGAAGCATAAGCTATCACCTTTCCTCTTTGCATTAGAACACAGCCTAGTCCTTGCCCTGACGCGTCGCAATAAACCACGAAGTCATCACAACCTTCAGGAAGAGTGAGGATTGGTGCATCACAGAGTTTTTGTTTAAGGGTTTGGAAGGCTTCTTCTTGTTTGGGTCCCCACATGAAGGGTTTTCCCTTATGAGTTAAAGCCGTGAGTGGTACAGCAATGCGAGAGAAGTTTGAAATAAAATGACGATAATAACCAGCCAAACCAAGGAATGATCTTACTTCAGTTGGTGTACGTGGCGCTTGCCATTCTTGTACCGCTTTGATTTTTGAGGGGTCGACATGTATTCCCTTTCCATTGACTACATGTCCAAGGAATTGTACCTCTTTTAACCAGAATTCGCATTTGGAAAATTTGGCGTAAAGCTTTTCATTCTCTAGGAGTGTAAGGATGAGTCGAAGATGCCGTTCATGATCAGACTTAGAGTTTGAGTAAATGAGGATGTCGTCGATAAAGACTATAACAAAACGATCGAGATAGGGTTTGCAGACTCTGTTCATTAGATCCATGAAGACCGCTGGAGCGTTGGTTAAACCATATGGCATGACCATGAATTCATAATGACCATAACGAGTTCGGAAAGCGGTCTTTGGGACGTCTTCTTCATGTACTCTGAGTTGATGATAACCAGAACGAAGGTCGATTTTTGAAAAACAGCTGGCGCCTTGAAGTTGGTCAAGAAGATCATCAATGCGAGGTAATGGATAGCGATTCTTGATCGTTAACTTGTTGAGTTCTCTGTAGTCGATGCACATGCGAAAGTTCCATCTTTCTTCTTCACAAAAAGGACAGGTGCACCCCAAGGCGAGGAGCTAGGACGTATGAATCCTTTGTCAGTCAACTCTTGCAATTGACTGGCTAGCTCTTGCATTTCAGAGGGGGCTAATCTATAAGGAGACTTTGCAACTGGTGTAGCACCAGGTATAAGATCGATGCGAAATTCGACTTCTCTCACGGGAGGAAGTCCTGAGATGTCGTCAGGAAAAACTTGCAGAAAATCTTTTACTACTGGGATGTCTTCAAGTTTCTTCTCCATGGTTCCCTTTTTGACGACATGGGTTAAAAATGCGACATAATTCTTGCGAAGGTATTTTCGAGCTTGAAGACAGGACATTAATCTGAGCCCTTTCGATGGGATTTCTCCAAAAATTCGTAGAGTCTGACCGTTTGAAAGAGGAATGCGTATAAACTTCTTGCGGCATACAACTTCAGCCTGATGTTGGCTGAGCCAGTCCATGCCAATTTTAATGTCAAAGCTTCCTAACTTCATAGGAATGAGGTCAACTGGAAAATCGTGGTCGTTTAAGGTGAGAGTACAATTGCGTATAATAGAGTTTAATGAGACCGGTTTTCCGTCAGCAACTTCTACTGTTATGGATTCCATGAGCTTATCACGAATTTGGTTTAGGATGGGTTCAAACTCTAAGGACACAAAACTTTTATCCGCGCCAGTATCAAACAACATGGATGCATAACTACCATTGATAAGAAACGTACCGTTAACCACATTGCTGTCAGCTCTAGCCTGGTTAGCGTTGATGTTGAAAGCTCTTCCTCTTGCAGGTGGAGGAGCTTGGTTAGCTTGATTCACCGGATTTGCTTGGGCTTGAGCATGTATAATGTTCACCAAACGTGGACAAGTGTTTCTAAAGTGGCTTGGATCTCCACAATTGTAGCAAGCCCGCATAGGTTGCACCATGGGATAGTTGGGTTGGTAGTATGATTGAGCTAAATGTTGGGTAGGTGGTAGTAGTAGGGGTTGTTGGGCTTGACCCATTATTTGTTGGTGGGTTTGGGTTGAAGGCTGATGGCGGTTCGTTCGCTGAGGTATGCGACAGGTTTGAACAGTGTGACCTGCGCGACCACAGCCGGTGCAATGTTGGCAGGGATGATCAGGAAAATGATGGTATTGGCAACGGTTGCATTTTGGTAATGGGCCAGAGTATGGCCTTTTATATGGTGCAGGTGAGGGGCAACTTGGGTAATGGGTGCAGCAGGGATAGGGAAATTGGTTTGTGTGACAGCGAAGTTTCTGGTGTTACGTTTCCTCTTGTTAGCAAACTTAGAGGAGGAGGTGGAATGGTTTGAAGTTTGGCCCTCAACGGGGGCTTTCTTTTTCTCCCCTTTAAATTTACCGTTGCGAATTCGATTCTCGGTCAGTTCAGTAGCTAGTTCTATAGCAGCTTCAAGTGCTGCTGGCGAAGTGCTGAGAACTGAATCTTGAATTTTCGAGGGAAGACCTCGAATATAATGCTCGATTAAGCGGTAAACTGGGGTGAACAAGTTAGGGACCATCTGGTTCAACTCTAAGAACCGCTTGTTGTAGGAAGTATGATCTCCCTCCTTTTGCTTCAATGAATGAAATTCATCTTCTAACTTTTTAATCTCACTTCTAGGACAGAATCGTCTCGTCATGATGTCCCTTAACTCCTCCCACGTTAAGGCCATTGCATCTTCGATTCCCCTCTTACCCTTTTCAGTATTCCACCAGGTAAGAGCTACCCCACTCCCAGTTACGTATCGTACCTTGCGATCCTCGGGACAATCGCAGTTGAGGAATGTGTTTTCCATTTCCTCAAACCAGTGGAGGAGAGAAGTGACACCTTCGGTCCCTTCAAATTTAGGAGGATCGCAAGACTTGAAATGTTTATATGAACACTTTTTGGTAGGAGGGTTGCCGATGTTCTGGTCTTCTTACTGGGGAGGATTGGTGGGATTTGTGGCGAGAGCTTGTTGTACTTGAACCACAATGTCAGGAAGCACTGCGGCCATTTGTTTTGCGATTTGAGTGGCCAAGCATTCGTGAGACCTTCTTGATCTTCTACCCCCTCGTTGTTGTCTAGCCGACATCTACAGGAACATACATAAGAAGATTGTGAGTTTATGGAGTCTTTTTAGCTGTCATGTGTCTTAAAGAAAATGAAAATAACATAAATATCAATAATGCAACTACATCCATAGGATGTCTTGGGCTTGCTCATGTTGGGCCTCAAATGTCCCCCATACCTTCACCTGTATAGTCATGTGGTCCCCATGACTATTGGCTTGGTAGGATTCACATTAGTATTGGGGGTTTAACACTCGCATTACCCGAATGAAAACCACGAAATAAATTTACGAGATGTATGGTCGGAATGTGTCCAGGTGTAGACACAATGACAACTCAAAGTGGGGTTAGCTCACACGACGTTTGGTATAGCATGCTTTGGCCTAATAGGTACTTCGTACTCTCATCGTTAGTCCCCAGGTAGGCAAACTGGTCCTTTATTTTGGATTTATACGAATGCCAGCCTTGACAGAACGTTCCGACTACCGGTACTTGTACCCTTCCAGTTACTACATGCCCGTCATGAGAACTCACTTTGATGTGATTTGAAAATACAAAAATCATTGTAAAAACAATCATGAAAATGATGTGATGTGTGCTTTCGTGGATATGATATGTTATGAGAATATGATTTATGATAAGCATTATATAATAATATGTACTTATGAACATGCTTGCATAACATTGAATGTAACATTAAACATAAAACATATAAACATCATGAATTTTGCATGTAACACACAAAAATCTTAAAAATTTCTAATCAACTATAGTATAGGCTCTAAGGGTCTAATAACCTATCCTATATCCCTATAGTCATGGCTCTGATACCAATCTGTCACACCCCGACCCGCAGCGGAATAAGAGTCGGGGCATAATTGGGTTATCACCAAAGCTCATGATATTTACTAATATGTTTCATATTTATTAAAGTCAAAATTACATTCTCAATAATCCAAACATGTTCATACAAATACAAAGAAAAATAATCAACTAAACAATCCAAGCTCTAAACCAGTTTATTCTTCTAAGCCAATCCTATGTGTTTCTTGCTGCAACTGGATCACCTGTATCATGTGTAAAAATGGGGGGTTTTGGGTCAACATAAGTTGGCGAGTGAACCTCGTTATATAAACATTTATTATTGATTTCTTGTTATCTTTATCAAGGAAAAATTGTGCAATAGTCATATGTGAGCAAATGTAAATAATCAAACAATAGCAATAACCACAAACAATAACATACAATAACATATGAACTTGCATGAATATATAACATGAATGAAACTGTATATGTTGGCAACTTCACGTTCACGCTCATAATGTAATGGGGAACTGACGGCCTATGATGAATGTCTGTGCGATCAAGGCTTAATCAAACGGAGCCGATCGTATGTTGGCAACGCACGGTTCACGCTCATAATGTAATGGGGAACTGCTCAACGCTCATAATGTAATGGGGAGCGGCGGCCTATGATATTGCATGTACTGAAAATAAATTAAATCTAAACAATAACCACACACACAGTTGATACAAGCTGAATACACATTTGTTCATGATATGATGTATGCACAATGATTTAAATATAATAAATGGTAAGACACATGATACACCCCAAAAACGTGATTAAAACGGGGAATTTGTAGAGATTCACTCACATTGGGTGCGTTCGGTTGAAGATGATGAAATGCGCACGAGTTTGAAGGATTGATCAACGAGGATTAACTAACCTAAATAATAACGGAAGGTATAGTAAATGAGTGGATTTTATTAATAATTTTAATAGGATTTTTAGATATATTTTTGTGAGTTTAAGGCTATTTCCTATCTTTAAAAACATTATTATTAAGTATTTTTAATTGATTTTTAAATTAAATTAAATAAATAAAAATATAAAAAAAATGTTGACTTTTGCATTGACCATTGACCATTGACTGTTTGACTGTGACTGTTGACTGTTTGACCGGTTCTATTGTGTGCATGTATACGCCGGGCAGGACTCGAACCCGAGACCTCCGTACGCGTGCACGCAGCTCTACCAACTGAGCTACGTGTCTAACCCGAAATAATTCTATTTTTAATTATATTTATATACTATTTTAGTTTATTCAAAATTCTTTTATTTTCAAAAAGGGTTTTTAATCGTCGAACCGGAGTGTGCAACAGGTCTCGAACCCGGGACCTGTGGGTTAGTGTTGCACACAGTCCACCGCTGGACTGTTTGTCTAACCTGGTTAATATACCGATTTTTATTATACTTAACAACTACCGTGAATTAATCTGGTTCAGTTAGAAAAATAAAACATCTTTATTACAGAGCATACGTGTGTGTCAAGGATCGAACTCGCGGCGTGTGATATATGTGTGCACACAGTCCACCGCTGGACTGTGTGTCTAACCCGATATAATATTCAAATTATATTAAACTTATAAACAACCTAACTTCGTCTTCTTCGTTACAGAATCACAGACTACGATTACTCTATTGTTTCTTGTTTAATTCGATTGACAAACATTCAAATGACTAAAATGAAATGGCAGAGACGATTTTGGAAGTAACATACCGGAGAAACGATTTATCTCAGAATTTCGGCGAAGTCGTCGGCTCTGTTTTTATGGATTTCGTCTGAGCGGACAGATTAACAATTTTTATTAGCTAAATGCGAAATTGAAGCACTGAACAAGAATTACCAGAGGGTTTAGAAGGCTATACCTTTTCACAGCGAGAATTGAGAATTTTCAGAAGTTTTCCGGCGAGAGTTAATTATCCGATATCGTCGTCTGAAACTGATTCTGATTGAAGGGTTTGAGTTAGCAAAAGCTTAACAACTGATACACGATGAAAGAAATGAGAGACTTACTGATTTGATGGAAGACACGGTTTTCCGGCGAAAGTCCGGCGAGTTCAAAAAGCTGCTCCGACGAACTGAAAGTAGTGCGAAAATGAAATTGATGGTCTGCAGATGAGTTTGAGTCGCGAGAGGGGACTAAGGTTGGAGTAAATCAGGAAGTGCAGATTTTTCGGTTATTAAAACCGATCAACTTATGAATTCAAGTCCATTCAAGATCAAATTGATTGAAGGTATCGGTTTATCGGTTATAATCAGAATTCCGTGATCACTCAAACGTCCAGGACGTTTGGAAGCCGATAATGGTTTCAGTTAGCGTAAACCGGTTGATTTATGGTTGAACATAAGATTTAATTGATTCCTAGAACTAACAAAAAACATCAAGTGGCGGAGTGGTTATGAGTGCGCGTGTTAAGTCTTTGAGTCTTTCCGGCTGACCCGGGTTCGAGTCCCGGCAGCCTATTTTTCATTTTATTTATTTTATTTTTACTTTTTATCAATTATAACTTTTATATTCTAGTTTGTTTATTAATTATGCATCATTAAAAATTAAAATTGACATAAATACGCAACGAAACATTTATAACTTGATATTCGATTACAAACGAAGCGGGTTTGGAAAACCCGTTTTTGACAAATGTTACATTCCGATCCATACAACTTATAAGACCGACCTGTTGGAATCGGTATGCCGAAGACACATATTATCTTGATGTGGCTAGTACGTTATGATCCAACTCGGGTCATACCTAATAACAAGCTAGACAAACACTTATAATATTTATTTATAATGTGATCAAACAAATAAATATTAACACTTCGAATATTTAGAAATTGGATTTCTAAATAATTGCACTTGAGAAACTAATAAATTATATGGATAATTTATTTTGAGAGTATATTTTATTTTATTATTTAATGGGTTAAATAACATTATAAAAGGCTATGAGATATTGCATAAAGTCTTGTAAACATATGATGTTAATTTTATAAAAGTTATAAAATAATACAAGACATAATTTAAAAGAAAATATCTTGCAAATCTTATAAGATCTCACTAAATTCAAAAAAAGATCTTACAAGAGATATATGAATATCTTGGAAGATTTGGTGAGATCTTTACAAATCTCACAAAATCCTAAAAAGATCTTACAAGAGATATATGGATATCTTGGAAGATTTTGTGAGATCTTTACAAATCTCACAATATCCAAGAAAGATCTTGCAAGAGATTATATATAGTAGATTTGATTCATTATTGAAGTGGTTGTAATTCTTACACACACATTAAGATTTCAAGTGCAAGAACACTCTCAAATTCTCTCTAGATTTCGGCCAAAGGTTGGTTGATCGAGAGGTGTTCATAAGTGAAAATCCTAGCAACATAAGGTGTTTGTTGGAAGGCTTGGGGTATACAAGCTTGAGGTCTTCTCCTTTGAAGATTGTCATTCAAGAATCATCATTTTCTTCCATCTCCTAGTTCCTTGAAAGGTCATTTCTTAAAACACCATATTGTTGTGTTTTTTATAGCATGCATATTCATATATGGATCCGGGTTTTGGTTTTGCATATAAAATGCGTTTTATATCTTAAAAGCAACATGTTTTAAATAATTATTCCGCTGCGTTTTTCATTTTATATGGATAAAATGGCTTTGATAAACATGACAAAACCCCAACAGTGGTATAAGAGCCGCCTATATGAATGCATGCTTCAAAGGATTTAAAAATTTCGGGTTTTGGGTTTGGAGAAATCCTATGGCCGAAATTTTTGACATGGTTTTCCCTTGGTTTTTCAAGATTATTTTTTTTACATGCATAAAGGAATCTTGAAAAATTATATCATATGGATGATTTGTTTGTTTGGACAAAAACCCACACTTTTCGGTTTTTCATTCTTGTCCGAAAATATGAGTTATAAAAGGGAACCATTTTTGCTCTTGAATAATATACATATGTGGATGTATATTTTGGTATTCATAACCTAGACATGACCTTGTGTTTGAATATGTTGAATGATTGTGCCTGTGATTTATATTTAATTATTTCAATGGGTTGTAATAATTAATGTCTTTGTCCTTCCATTTGAAAAATTTGTAATTTATTTATTTTCATTTGGTATGTAAGTAAATAGATTAGTTGCAATTCTTTTACTATAAAAAATGTATTAGGATACTTTATTGTAAAAGAAGATGCACACATAAAATGCGTTTTTGGTTTTAGCCAATTTTGGGCCTAAAGGACTTCATAGTTCTTAACGGGATTTTAGCCCAATAACCAAAACACATTTTTGAAGACCAAAGGAGTTTGGAGCTGAATTTAAAGATCATTTGGAAGCCCAACGAAAGTGAAGAAATCACAACAAAAAAGGAAAACTTGAAGCATTTGGATGCGGGTTCAAGTGGGAGTTCAACGACACATTTCTTGTGTCAATATTCACCCTTTAGGAAGGACCTTTTGGCACACTTGTTTCGGCTAACAAGTGTTATCAAAAATAGTTGGCTATGGTTATGCACCTATTGTTTTGTGTGTTATGCTTGTATGGATGTTTTATTATGTTGTTTGGATGATATGTGGATATGGATGCTTAACAAACTAATAAACAACAACAAGCTTAAAATTGGTTCCTTAAAAATCATTAAAGTGGTTAATAAAAGGATTCACTAAAGGTTAATGATTTTATAATAAAATGGGTTTTATTAAAAGAACCTTGAAAATTGGTTTGCACTAAAGTACCATGAATTTGAATGCATGCAAATGTATGGTACATAAAGTTTTCTAAAACTATAATTTTTGAAAACTAAAATCCCTTTTATGAAACAAGTCAAACACCATCCTTTTATACAACACTCGAATCACTTGGGAACTCTTTGTGGGATAAAGGTCACCTAACCACATTTGAGGAAACTTGTGTGTTTGAGGTAGGCTTACCATATTTGTGGGATAAAGGTCACCTAACCACATTTGAGGAAACTTGTGTGTTTGAGGTAGGCTTACCATATTTGTGGGATAAAGGTCACCTAACCACTTGTATGGGTAAACTTACATCTGTGTATAAGTAGGACGACTTGATTTGGAAACCATGTGCTTAGGGTCACCGAAGCATGGCATACAAATGTGTTGATGGGATTAAACATGGCAACTAAACATAAAGATGTTTAACCGATCCCATATGGCTAGAAATTGCAAAGGGTTGTGATTGTCAAACGTTGACTACCTTGTTAATTTAAATAAAGGGATAAAGGTCACCTAACCAATATTTAAATGTAAAGTTGGATTCTAGATTTTAATTATAATTGTCTATGAGACATAAAAGGGTATTAATGATTAAAAATTTAATAATATCGACAATACTAAAATTGAACTTTGTTAAAAATTTGTAGATGGCCGCTAACAATGCAAACACAATTACCCAAACCGTCTGCAACCTATCACTAAGAACCATCCTTGAAAAGGATCGTCTCAACCATAAAAACTTCATGGATTGGTATCGAAACTTGAGAATCGTTCTCAAGCAAGAAAAGATATCCTATGTGTTGGACGATCCCATTCCCGATGAACCTAACATGGAAGATGTGGAAGCCTATAACGATTGGGTTAAGTATACCGAGGACTCTATGCAAGCCTCTTGCCTCATGGTGGGAACTATGATTCCCGAAATTCAAAAGGATTTTGAACATCACGGGGCATACGACATGATTACCCAATTGAAGGAGATGTTCCTTCAACAAGCAAGGGTAGAACGCTTCAAAACGGTTCGAGCACTTCATGCATGTCGAATGGAGGAAACCCAATCGGTCTCATCTTATGTCCTTGAGATGAAAAGCCACATTGATCGCCTTGAAAGGCTCAATTGTCCCGTCTCTAAAGGTTGGCTACGGATTTGATCCTCAACTCTTTAACAAAGAAGTTTGAGTCTTTTGTTATGAACTATAACATGAATGGATGGGACAAGAGCATTGGTGAACTTTATGCAATGCTCAAAACTGCTGAGGCGGGCATGGGTAAAAAGGATTTACCCGTTCTAACGATCAATGAGGGAGGCAACAAGAAGAGGCCCCACCCCGACTCCAAGGCAAGTTTTGCCAAAAGGAAGGGCCACATCAAAGGGAAAGGGAAAGGAAAGGTTAAAGCGGAACCCACGAAACCGAAGGAAAAGAAGCAAAGGTTGCTACTAACGACCCATGCTTTGAGTGTGGAGAGATAGGACATTGGAAAAGGAATTGTCCAACCTATCTCAAGGAGTTGAAAAACAAGAGGGATTGAGGGCAGACCTCAGGTACAATCTTCATGATACATGTTGAGCTTAATGTTATTTCTTCTAACACATGGGTACTAGATACCGGATGTGGAACTCATATTTGCAATTTGTTGCAGGGGTTCAAAAGAATAAACATTATAAAAAGGGAGACGCTAGTCTCCTCATGGGCAACGGAGCAAAAGTTAAAGTCGAAGCCCAAGGAGACTATGTGTTTAAACTTCCAAGTGCTTTGGAAGTGATTTTGAAAAATGTTTTGTATGCTCCTAGTTTGACTAGGAACATTATTTCAGTTTCCCTTTTGAGACAATATGGTTTTAATTTCGAATTTGTTAACCATGACATTTATGTTTCAATGCATGATGTGTTTTGCTTTAAAGCTATGCCTTTAAATGGTATTTATGAATTAGTTCATGATGACACATCATATGATAGCTCAATGTACCAAGTAACCACCAAGAAACTCAAAATGGATTTGAGTGATTCCTATCTTTGGCATTGTCGCCTTGGACATATAAACAAAAATTGCATGCAGACACTTCGAAAGAATGGTCTTTTGGAAACAAATTTAAGATGATTCATTTGATGTATGTGAATCTTGTTTACAAGGCAAAATGACTAAGGCACCCTTTAGTGGCACCTTTGAAAGGGCAAAGGACTTATTAGGTATCATACATCCGGATGTATGTGGTTCTTTTAAGCCAATGTCTAGGAATGATGAAAGATACTTCATTACTTTTACCGACGACTATAGTTGTTATGGTTATGTGTATTTACTAAGACACAAGGATGAAGCATTTGAAATGTTCAAAGACTTCAAAAGTGAAGTAGAAAATCAACTCAAGAAAACAATCAAAATCCTTCGCATCGATAGAGGAGGTGAATACCTTAATGATGCTTTTCAAGATAATCTTAGGAGTTGTGGGATCATCTCACAACTTACTCCACCTGGAACACCACAACATAATGGTGTGTCTGAAAGGAGGAATCGAACTCTATTGGATATGGTTCGATCTATGATGTCTAGAAGCACATTACCTTTATCATTTTGGGGTTACGCTCTGCTCTCCACAGCCCGTATATTGAATATGGCCCCAACCAAGAAAGTGGGTAAGACAACTTTTGAAATATGGCATGGAAAGGCTCCATCATTATCATATTTGAAGGTATGGGGATGTGAAGCTTATGTGAAGCAATACACCCCAAACAAATTGGTAGCACGATCCACTAAGTGTATCTTTGTAGGATATCCTAAAGATGATATAGGATATTACTTTTACGATCCAACAGAGCAAAAGGTATTTGTTGCTTGAAAGGGTAAGTTCTTGGAAGCTAAGTTCCTTATGGAAGGAACTAGTATAGAACAGTGGAACTTGATGAGGATTAAGAACCACAAGCCGATGCACGTTTGGTTGATACTAGCACTCAACAAGAGGTTGTTGAAGAGATCAAGTGGTTGATCAATACACACAAAACATTCGCAGATATGGTAGATTAGTAATCCACTCGAAAGATATGGATTTTTCATGGATGGATGCTACATGGTAGATTCGATGAACCAACCACATACCATGATCCAATGTCACAATCGATTGTGACAAATGGCTTGAAGCCATGAACGTAGAGATGCAATCCAAGTATGACAACCAAGTATGGGAATTGGTTGTACCACCTCTTAACTCCAAAGTAGTTGGAAGTAAGTGGGTTTTCAAGAAGAAACGATAGGCATGGTAACTTGGATACTTATAAAGCGAGACTTGTAGCAAAAGGTTTCACTCAAACTCAAGGGGTTGATTATGATGAGACCTTCTCGCCCGTGGCGATGCTAAAGTCAATTAGGATATTATTTGTCATAGCTGCATATTACGATTATGAGATTTGGCAAATGGATGTCAAAACGGCTTTCCTCAATGGATATCTTAATGAAGATGTCTATATGGTTCAGCCTGAAGGTTTTGTCGGTCCAAAACATCCTAACAAAGTATGCAAGTTAAAGAAATCAATCTATGGATTGAAACAAGCATCTAGAAGTTGGAATCATCGTTTTGATGAAGAAATTAGGAATTTTGGATTCATCAAGAACGCCGATGAAGCTTGTGTGTATAAGAAGGCTAGTGGGAGCATCATCACTTTCCTAGTACTGTATGTCGATAACATTCTACTATTTGGAAATGATATTCCAACCATGGAAGGTGTTAAAACCTGGCTTGGAAGTTGTTTTTCCATTAAGGATCTTGGTGAAGTCGCCTATATTTTGGGAATAAAGGTCTATAGGGATAGATCAAGGCGCTTGATAGGTTTGAACCAAAGTGCATACATTGACAAAGTCTTGAAAAGGTTCAAGATGGAAAACTCTAAGAAAGGTTTGGTACCTATTCAAAAGGGGACAATATTGAATGTGTCTCAATGTCCAAGCTCAAAGGATGAGCAAGAAAGGAATCCCATACGCATCTGCTAAAGGATCCATCATGTATGCAATGATATGCACCAGACCGGACGTGTCATGCGCTTTAAGCATGACAAGTAGATACCAGCAAAATCCAGGTAACAGTCATTGGATGGCTGTTAAAAGCATATTGAAATACCATAGAATGACTAAGGATATGTTTCTAATATATGGATTTGGTGAAGAGGAACTCGTTGTAAAGGGTTACACGGATGCGAGTTTCCAAACTGACCGAGATGGTTCTCGATCACAATCTGGGTATCTTCATTTTCAATAGAGCTGCAGTCTCTTGGAAGAGCTCGAAGTAGGATGTTGTAGCATTGTCCACTACATAATCAGAATACATCGCCGCTTCATTGGCAGCACAAGAAGCTGCATGGTTAAAGAAATTCATTGCCGACCTAGGGGTAGTCCCTACCATTCAGGATCCCCTAGAGATCATTTGTGATAACGAGGGTGCGATTGCACAAATTAAGGAACCTCGTGCACATCAAAAGACTGGGCACATTGAGCGGAGATTCAACTACATAAGGGATGAAGTTGAAAAGGGAAAATATGTATTCGCAAAGTTCACACCGATCAAAACATTGCGGATCCTCTCACGAAACTCCTTGAACGGCCAAAGCATTAGGGTCATACTTGTGCCTTAGGACTTCGATATTCTAGTGATTGGATTTAATCTATTTAGTATTTGGATATCGGAACAATTGTTATTTTAACTCATTTTAATAATTATGGCAATTTTGAGTTATGTTCCATTTTAGCATGTTTAAATCCATGAATAAGTTAATTATTCTAAATGTCCGTAGTCGATCAAATTTGTGGGAACAAATATGAAGGTAAGACTATTATGAACTTGGATTGGTGGATATTCATTGGGTATGAATATAGAGCAAAGTGTTGCTACCAAAGTTCATAGATATTTGTGGGATACAAATATTGGACTGACCCGCTCTCAAATATTACTACATGGAATCTTTGTGATTGATCATAAGTAATTTTGAGTAAAGGCGAATATCATAGTATCCTCTGACCTGAGATACATATTGGGTCTTGATATTAACCAAATATATACTTTGACTTAGTTCTTCGCTGTTCTGAAATATGGCAGTACATAAGGCTAAGCTCAGGTGTGGTACAAGGTGATTGTGAGAGACGTATGTAGTAAAGAAGGGATTTGTTCCTCTTATTCGTTGAGAGTAAGATGTCTAAGGCCTGCTAAAGTTAAATCACAGAGAATGATCATTCTATGTCTCTGGATTTGACATGACATCTGTAACAAAAGGATAAATGATAGATTCACCAAAATCATGTTCAAGTAAGGGACTTGAAGGGGATGATGTTATTGAATGGCACTTCGTCATAGTATTAGGGGTAGTAAATCGTTGTTAGGCGGTATTTACTACTTGCATCAATCTTCAATGTATCTTGTGAAAGTGGGAGATTGTTGGAATCGGTATGCCCAAGACGCATATCATCTTGATGTGGCTAGTACGTTATGATCCAAGTCGGGTCATACCCAATAACAAGCTAGACAAACACTTATAATATTTATTTATGATGTGATCAAACAAATATATATTAACACTTCGAATATTTAGAAATTGGTTTTCTAAATAATTGCACTTGAGAAACTAATAATTTATATGGATAATTTATTTTGAGAGTATATTTTATTTTGTTATTTAATGGGTTAAATAACATTATAAAAGGTTATGAGATATTGCATAAAGTCTTGTAAACATATGATGTTAATTTTATAAAAGTTATAAAATAATACAAGACATAATTTAAAAGAAAATATCTTGCAAATCTTATAAGATCTCACTAAATCCAAGAAAAGATCTTACAAGAGATATATGGATATCTTGGAAGATTTGGTGAGATCTTTACAAATCTCACAAAATACTAAAAAGATCTTACAAGAGATATATGGATATCTTGGAAGATTTTGTGAGATTTTTACAAATCTCACAATATCCAAAAAGATCTTGCAAGAGATTATATATAGTGGATTTGATTCATTATTCAAGTGGTTCTAATTCTTACATACACATTAAGATTTCAAGTGCAAGACACTCTCAAATTCTCTCTAGAATTTCGGCCAAAGGTTGGTTGATCGAGAGGTGTTCATAAGTGTAAATCCTAGCAACTTAAGGTGTTTGTTGGAAGGCTTGGGGTATACAAGCTTGAGGTCTTCTCCTTTGAAGATTGTCATTCAAGAATCATCATCTTTTTCCATCTCCTAGATCCTTGAAAGGTCGTTTCTTAAAACACCCTATGGTTGTGTTTTTGATAGCATGCATATTCATATATGGATCCGGGTTTTGGTTTTGCATATAAAATGGGTTTTATATCTTAAAAGCAACATGTTTTAAATAATTATTCCGCTGCGTTTTTCATTTCATATGATAAAATGGCTTTGATAAACATGACAAAACCCCAACACGACCAGTTGGCCGAAATTTATACTAATGAGATAGTAGCTAGACATGGTGTCCCGATTGCTATTATTCCGACCGAGACAGCCACTTTACTTCGCGATACTGGCAGAAACTACCAGAATATTGGGGACGCGAATCGATCTGAGCACTGCTTACCATCCCCAAACCAATGGCCAACGGAACGCACGATTCAGACACTAGAGGACTTGCTTCGTGCTTGTATCCTAGACTTCGGAGGAAGCTGGGACAAGCATTTCTCACTCGTGGAATTCTCGTATAACAATACTTACCATAGTAGCATTCAGGCAGCCCCCTTTGAGGCCCTCTATGGTCGAAAGTGTCGATCACCACTTTGTTGGGCCGAAGTGGGTGACACTCAACTGACGGGATCTGAACTAGTTCAGGAAACGACCGATAAGGTCCATCAGATTCAGGGTCGGCTGAAAGCTGCCAGAGTCCGCAAAAAAGTTGGGCTGATGTGCGTAGGAAACCGCTATCGTTCAAAGTTGGTGAACGAGTGTTGTTAAAGTATCGCCGTGGAAAGGCGTTTCGGGAAAGACCGAAAGTTAGCCCCGCGATACATTGGACCCTACGAGATCCTAGAAAAAGTGGGTCCCCTAGCATATCGGTTGAAGCTACCAATCGAGCTTAGGGCCATTCATAATGTCTTCCACATTTCAAATTGAAAGAAGTGCCTTTCGGACGAGGCCACCCAGATACCATTGGAAGACATCCACGTTGATGATAAACTCCACTTTGTGGAAGAGCCGGTGGAAATAGTTGATGGTAGGGTCAAACAATTAAGGCATAACAATATTTCACTGGTTAAAGTCCGGTGGAACTCGAAACAAGGACCTGATATACCTGGGAACGGAATGATGAATTCCGTAGAAAATACCCTCACCTCTTCCCTAGCTTGACAAAGATAAATTTGGGGACGAAATTTCTTAACCAGGGGACACTGTGATACCCATGACGAAACCAGGCATGATTAAAACATTAATTGCATGTAAACCTTGTGAAGTTGCATGACTTGTGTGTTGTGCGAAACAATATATGTTATATCTCGGAGGAATCCGAGAGCACCTCATGGTTAACATGACACTACTAAGGACCAACGATGCGAGGTTGGCATCCTTAGCCTTGAACAACGTGTTAAACGGAGACTTGACGTTTAACGTCATTAAACCTTTGATGTTGATTATTAGGTTATCGGTAGCATCATTTAAGATTTCGAGTTCCAGGAACAATTTAGTTTTGTGCCATAGACTGTGACATAAGGCTTGAAAATAATCAAAGCCCGGGCACGCAAAACGAAGCAGCTCCCGGTTGGGGAGACGCCTTCGTTCCGGGCATAACATAAGGCAACCAAATGTCAAGGAACGATCGATCAAGCTTAAAAACCCTTAAACGAATGTCAAACGAGACTTTTATGATTAAAACGTAACCATGCTCGGATTCCGAGACGGTTATGCTCAGTTTTTAAACGAGTCTTTTGACACAAAACGCGAAACGAGCCCGTTTCGCAAATCGAGACCCTCCGGACCCGAAAACGAAACGAAAACGTCACTTGTCAGCCAAATCGGAAGCACGAGGTGTCCCCTGGAGACCCACTCCCAACCGCACACCATATCCCCACCCCCATCGTATATATTATTTTTTATTTCGTTATTTTTTTTTTCATTTTTTTAAACTTCATTTTTATTCCAAAAATCTCCACTTTTCTCTAAGAAATCTGTTCTAAGACACCAAAGTCAGCTGAATTCATCCTAAAACATCACTAAATCAAAGGTATTCTTCAATTTCTAAGTAGTTTTGATTGAGGTTTCTTGATTAAACGCGATTTCTAGCCGAAAAACTCATTTTAATACAAGATTTTTGAAGGTTAAACATGTTTATGGGCTGAATAAGAACACCTTGGTATTTACCTGGTGTTATATGGCAGCCATGATCACAAATCTTTGGGGTTTGATACCCTAATCAACTCTTATTCGACAAAAATCGCTTAACTATTCGATTAACCGAAAAACAATGAATTAAAGTTTGATTTATCTAAGTTCAAGCATATTTGGGTTGTACTTGATATTTATGTACTGAATATAGCCTTCACGCACTTTGGGATCAAGATAAACGCTTGGAATCGGAAGAATCGCTAGGTATAACATCCGAGAACCGAATCTAGGCTAGGCATAAAATTGTTTTGCTTATAACTTGGTCGTGGGTATTGGTTTAAGCTAAAATTTGGTATGGTGATGTAGGGTAATGACAGAAAGGTCCACATAAATTTTAGAATTTTTGGAATTTTCTACGATTTTTGGTGAATTTTTGGTGAATTTTTAACTGTTTTAAGGAAAGAATTTCGGACAAATTACCAAAAGAATTCAATAAATCACCAAATTTTACAGAGATACTAAGGAACATATGGGGATTTTTTGGAAAAATTCGGAGTCCATTGGTTGAGTTTTGATTTGGGATAAAAATCCGCGTTTTTGCAAGTTTTCAGTAGCTGGAAACGCACCGAAACAAAATCAGAAAAATATCAAAATTTTGTGAGGAGTTCCTGGACATGTAAAAGGTGTTCTGGAATGTTTTGGGAATTTTTGAACCACTGATTTTATTTAATGATAATTATTTTGTTAAAAAGGGTTTTATAAATAATTTATTTAAATAAGTAAAATGCCAAACTAAATTCCCAGAAATTTTTCCCATAATCTACAGATTTTTACTGAGTTATATAAAAATTTACATATTTTAATATAAAATATAGATTAAATGGAAATTTATCGAATTAAAAATAAGTTATTTTAAAGCGATTTCGGCAGTTTACCGTGTAACGAACCTGTCGGAACTGGGAACTGACCCAACCCGACACATACTATAATTGGAACACCGGGAGTATTCCGGGAGATTCCCGGGAAAATTGGGCACTATGGGTGTGTCCTCAGACAGTTCGGGAGAATTCCTGACGGTGAAAATGGAAACTCAAATTTGGTCAACTTAGACTCCCCAAACCCTCAAACCCCATTGATGAAAAGTTAATCATTATTAAATAACCACGTGTTGGCACTATTGGCATTCTCATACCATTATCCGAACACGTTAAACTATTGACTTTGGCTGGCACGCGAAACGGTGCCCGGAAGCCAAACTGAAAACTAATACTACCCTAACGTCCATCACCATACCAGTGTCCTATAGACTCAATCCGGAGTAAAAACTCCTGACCAGATCCAGGTTATAACCATTACCGACTTAGATACTGATCTGAGTCCATACATGCATGTGTGTTATTAAAGTTGATCCAACTGCTTGATCACTCTTGTGTTGATATCGCTATTTGCACTATGAGTTTCACTTCCCACTTTTAAATGATTTTATTGTTTTATGGGGACTTGCATGTTATAAACTGTGTTGATTACACCAATCTGGGAGTGAGTTTTACTCTCCACTTTTAAATTGTGATACTGTTTCTAAGATGATTGGCACGTTACGAAACTGTGTTAATTGCACCAACATATGATGTTAATTATCTAACACACGAACCACCTCCCCTCTGCAAGACAAGTGATTAACGTAAGCCTGTGGACAGTGGATAGTACTATCGGTTTGACCAACCCAGTGCCACGACTGACAGTGTGTCGGCACTAGGCTACTGCACTAGTCCTAATTTGGTTGTGTTGTTAGGCATAACTACTAAAGGGCGTTGAACTGCACGTGACGCAGTTGATGGGCCGGGAGTGTCTTTGTGACACCGTCCGGTGGCCGGGAGTGTTTGGGATGACACGGCCCGGGGAGAAACAGTCAAGGTTTCACTTGTATACTCGTGTAATTCCATCTGCGACTATGACTGTGACCGTCATTGTGATTATGACCAGTGCAATTAAACTTGTTAACACATGTTGTTACACAACAATTAAACCAGTGGGACTCACGCAGCGTTTTGCTGATCTTTTTAAAACTAACATGCATTTCAGGTAAGGCGAAGCAAGAGTAAGAAATGTGCGTATGGATGGTTTTGGTAGTGACCTGTAGCAGAATAAGATCTGTGATAGCTCGTAGTACTGTACTTGAACTTATGGTGTGTAATATGATACTAATAGTATGTTTTAATCGAGGTTTCCTTTTTATGTGATATCATGTTTTCAAATTATCGAGAATTACCATGTGTCTGCCGCACCCTGCAATTGTCTTCCGCTGCGAATCGAGGTGTGACAGCCTAGCCCACTTAGTTATATGATTGTGCCTAGCCCACTTAATTTATGTCATTGGGCCTAGCCCACTTAGTTATATTATTATTTGGGCCTAGCCCATTTCCAATAATTGAGTCCATTAGTGGGAGTTCTTATAAATATGTATTTTATACTAAGTATTGATGATACAAGTATCCTTACATATATTATAACACTTAGTAATTTTTATACACCTTCAACTTCCGGATTTTGTTATTGGCGACGCATATATATATATATATATATATGTATATATATATATATATATATATATTTGTCCGGTGTCTAAAATATTTATTTCTGATTTGTTGTTGTGAACGCTCATTATATGTATATATTTTGTGTCGATAAAACGCCATGTGTCGTAGTGATCTCCTCGCGGCGGCGATATGCTCAATATTAACCGTTGACGAAATGTATTTTTGTCAGTCGGGAATATTATTATTTCTTAAGAGTTCGCCTTTGTAGTTCGGCCTTGGCTGTTTTATTTTATCCGTCCGTTTTATCGCTTATGGATGTAATAGTGTAGGACTTGTTTATGTCCATATTCATATCATTACTTTGGGAATATGTATATGTATTTTCTTGTATCTTTATACTTGTTTCATACAAGTATTTATTGGCATGATTGGGTGTATTGTTTGATTCACCCTAAGTATATCTAATATATACACATTGCACACAAATACATATACTTGTGAGTTTTTCCAAAATATGTATATTTTTGCCCAAAAATTATATACATATATAATTATTGTTTTTCACCATTTATTTTTGTGAAAAATATATATTCAAGATTATAAGAATACTTGAATACTTAAGACTTGTCACTTTGTATCAAAAGTTCCATAATGATGTTTAAGACTACTAATCGCGTTTAACCTTGTTAATCACCCTTTAATCCAAATTTAATCGCGATTAGATTTTTAGTAAAATTCGCCATAGTTTCCCCTAAAACTAGGGCGGTATTCCATGTTATAAAATCATATTTAATTCAAGATGAATTTACCAAATCACCATTATTCGCCAAGTTGCTTTTAAACATGTTTATTTGTTAACATAACTTGTTCATTCCATGAACTTTCATATTACACTTTTTATACATAAAAAGTTAGAATTTTTAAGGTGATTTTCATAATAATAAGTTATTTACTTTATCCTGTAAAAACAAAGTTCACTAACTTCCCAAAATTATGTTTTAAATCCATTTAAACACTTGCTTCTTTCACGTAAACTAAAAATTATGTGTTTAGTTCATGAAGTTGAGTATGATGATCTTTCATGATTTAACATATCCATGTTTAAATCATATATGTATGTTCATCATGATAAGATGAACACATATATAGAATACTACATTAACTAACAACATGATCATCATAAACATAAACTTTAACTAACTAATATTATCATGATTAACATAAATGTTGGTGCATATGTCTGTTGCCTATAATAGAACGAGTCTGAATGAACAGAGCTTCTGAGGACTGATCAAGACGAAAAAGATATCCAAGGGGGGAGTCTGTTAGTACAGTATGTCTATGTCTTAGTCTTGGATCAAGTCTGTTTAGAATAGGTGAGATCACGATAGAAAACGAAGTATTTATGTGTGAAGGAGACCAAGTTCGCCCGGATTAGTATTGTGAGAACAAGTTCGGCCGAACTTGTTCAAGCAAGTTCGCCCAAACTTGTTCACCTCCCAGCGAACTTGGCAGCCTATAAATAGGTAGCTTGTTGATCTCTCATTAAGGACTTTTGGCAAACTTACGACGAAGCTCTGTCGGATCCGGAACTTGAACGTTTATGAATATTGATCAATAAACTGACATTTAATGAGTAATTCTTGTTATATGATTAACACGTCACTTAGTTTCCGCCTAATTGGACGTTAGATACAAATTCTAGGTTCCTGTGCTATCGAGGACGGTCCTATCAAGTGGTATCAGTGCCTGGATACCTGAATTGGTGAAATCATTGCAACATATACTCTTATTCTACTCCTTTCTACCATTTTTCTTCATTTTTTCAAGAAAAACAATGAATTCACGGATAAAAGTTGCTAAAATTTGAATATGTCATGTAAAATACACTTGTTGTAAACCCCTGAGAGTTTGAACATCAATTCAAACGAATTGATATCAAAAAGTAGAAAAAACCATGTTTCAAAAATTGATTTGGTCGAACTTAACATCAAGTTCGCCCGGACTTGATTAAAAATTCATTATTTTTAATCAAGTTCACCCGAACTTGATAGATTTTCAAGGTTTCTGGCTTAAGTCCGCTCGAACTTGCTTAGAATTTCCTCAAAATTTTCATCAAGTTCGCCCGAACTTGATCAAACTTTGTTGAGATTTTATTACAAGTTCGCCCGAACTAGCTTGTTATCTTGAAAATCTTCACAAGTTTGCCCGAACTTCATCAGGGTGAAATTTTCAAGTTTCTCAACACACGTTCGCCCGAACTTGTGTAAAATCAAAATCTGATTTTCTCAAACTGCAAGTTCACCCGAACTTGTCAGTGTACTGATTATTTTTCGATGTTTGTGAGCGTGTGTTTTCAGTAAAATTGTAACACCCCGACCCGAATAGGGCTGACGTGTCACTTTTACAGATATCAAAACCAAAACCAATCCATAACATTAAATAAACTAACCTAATTACATTTTATTACATTACTGAAATAAAGAATCTTGGTCAGCAACTTCTAAACGCTCCTCACTGAAATCCCAAATTATCCCAGATTTCCTGTAAAACAAATAAGACAAACACAAAAAGAAAACTACGGCTGAGCCAAAAATTGCTCAGTAATGGAGAAAGTACAAGTAAAGTCATATAACAGGAAGCAAAACACATAAGAAAACTGAGACTGAACTGATACGGTTACTGAAAAAAGAGGCAGACACGGGGCTTATACGAAAACACTGATCTGAAACTGTAATGGAATCTGATACGGAAACAAGAGTAAGTGATATACATCACTAATACCAAACCCAACACAAAACTAATGTTGAGACTGATACATCGCTGACCATGATGACTAAAACACTTTAACTTATATAAACAAACTTATTTCAAAACATGGTTTAAATAATCTAGTGTTCATATAAGAAGATTTCCTGATCTATCAAATGAAACGTTTGAACAAATTGAATACTAATAATTATCTAATATTTTGAACAACATTTACTAACACTATTATTATCAAGACAAGATACTTGGCGAAACCATTTTCTTATGATAAACATTTGAGTTTAATCAATAAAATAATTAATCAAATTTCAAAGTGGATCATCCTTAGACAAAATAACAAATTTTCTAACTCTGAAAACTTACATTTAAGAAATAGAATAATTCAAATAACTTGGATCTCAAACGAAGTTCTTATGACAGTTTCGTAAACCGGCATGGGAAGCAATACATAAACCAAAACACATACGTTAAACGAAACATTTTAAATACCACTTAAAAATCTTATAATCTTTAAAAGAAAGGATTGCCAAAACTATTATGTTTAAATAAACGTTTAGATTCAAATTCATATCTACTAATTAATCAATATTCATAAGTTATTATTTAGTCAAAATAACTATTATGTAACTTTATAGATTTATATTTAGTAAACAAAATACTTTAGATAATCTAGTTTATATGTAGAATAATTAAATCTTTATGAAAAAATTGTAACTTGTTATGAAAACAAAAACAGTTCTAAAAATAATCCCGAGACAGACATCGGAACAAATACTGAAACCAGATTCTGACGGATATAAAATAAAATGACCCGGAGAATCGACACGAAGCAAAGACAATTCAACGACAAATATCGAATAGATACCAGATCAAATAATGAGTACAGATACTGACAGATACAAACAAACTACACGATCTAATCCAAAACAGATATAATAGGTACAACTACCAAGTCAAAACAGATATAACTAATACAAAACAGAATTGGATACTAACCGAATACATGATCGGAAACAAAACCAGATGCGTACAAAACATATCAGACATATCATAACAGATACTGAACATAATCGGAAGCATAACTCGATACATAATCGGAAACATAACCAGATGCACACAAAACATACCAGACATATCAAAACAGACACTGAATATATTCAGATACAAAAACATATACTGACTTACATGACAAATGTATATATCAACAAAACACATTGTGTAAAACAGAAGCACCCAAAGCCAGAAACAGACTGGTACATAGCTAGCTAGTCCATGCACCTATGAGATGGTAGTGTGACGTGCACCCATTATTCCAATCTCCAGAAAAACAAACTCAGACTCAGAGCTAAGATCGATCTATACGCCTCTAGTGGCCAAGGTACTACACAAGCACAAGCTAGAGACGCCGTAAACTTTGATTACGCACTGTCACGATTAGTGCCATGCCGTTGACGCCCAAACACAAGCCAGACATGCTTGGGTGACAGAGTACAAATACTAAGGCCTTGTAAATAATTTCCAGACAAGTGAAAATAATACTAACAGGAACATGCAACCATGATACAAGTCTGAGGTATGGCATGCTACAACATACTAATAAATAAGTAGACATATACAACACTGACTCAGATAACGTATCACATACCGGTATCAAATCATGAAACAACAAGACAAACGACTAAAAGACGGTTTTGAAAAAAAAATACTACGATGAAATAACCAAAGAATCCGTACCTTATTAGCAAGTAAAGCAAAACCAAACGTCTTCAACTAGCACAAGAACCTATATATTTTAATTATAGTTGGAGTAAGATATATGATACCTAAATTACTAATGGCTTGTTGATTTAGTGACACCTATCACTTAAGAATTTTTATAGTAGTAATTTGTATTTCAGATTTACAAGGTAATAATCTAAAAGAAAAATTAATAAAATAAGTAATACTTATGTTCTTAAACATAACTACACGTTTTCACATTGTCATATAAATCTCAAAAGAAATTTTAGATTTCTTATTTCTGTTATATATACAATACTAGTTCATATGGAGTATTACGATGTACCTTTATCTATACACTAAGCATGTACATATATACATATTTAAAAAAAAGGTAGAAAATTATGAATTCTTTATGATGTAGTAACTAAGATTTTAATGTAAACAATTCTTCTGGTTAAATTTAGATTTATGCCAACTCAACAAACATTAGGATATTCATATATGCACACAATCAGAACAGCTCATTCTACAAAACTCACACATACACACAATAGTAATAATATTAATAGTAATATTAATAATAAAACACACATTCAAGTTACACGTACACACAACCCTTGATACATAGACACCACAAACATACACCATGCACACATGCACACACGCCACACATACACCAAACACACACAACAATACACACGCATACACAAAAACACACACATATTAAATTCGGTACACACACCCCCTACACATAATAATCACTTCCATGCACATACACACAATAGACACACAGTACATACACAAACACAACTCACACCCCAACAATTCACACACATTGACATACTCACCGAACCCCCTAATCAAAATACATATCACACACGCACACTCACAACCAGTGGCGGAACCACAGAAGGGTCCGGGGGGTCCGTTGACCCTCCGGCCGACCAAATTCCGGCGAAATCTACAGTTAATCAGTTTTCGTAAAACTATTTTTTTGAGTAATTTGACCCTCTAAATTGTCTTGTATGCTTAAAGTAGTGAGAGAATTGCAGGGATAAATATTATTATCGATGTATTACCGGCTGGACTTGGTTTATAAAGTGCAAAGGAAATAAGGAATGTTTTTCACGAAGAAGATAAGAGGAAAAAAAGAGAATATTTAAATATAGATTTATATAATAGGTCTAGGTAAAAGTAAAAGTAATTTTATAAATACACTGACAACACAAGTAAAAGTAAAAGGTGTTGTACCCTTCGTCATCATTCACTCTATAATAGTCTATTTCCTTTTTGTATAATATTTTTTTTTAGTTTTCCTAATTGATTGGTTACATGTTTATTTTACCAGTTTATTAGTTTTTTAATTTAATAGAATAAGTCCCTATATTAGTTTTAAACATTTTTAATTCATACCATTGCTATGACCCCCAATTATAAATTTTGGTTCCGCCATCGCTCACAACGCACACAACAAACACATCTCAACCCAAGCGTAGACACATAGCAACCACACATAAATTATCCGGCCCGCAAAACCAAACAGAAACGTAAACAAACCCATACGCAACCCACGGATACACATCAGACCGGAAAAAGAATCAAAATCTATTTTTTTTTCCTTGCTAGTCTCTCCGAGACCAATTAATCAGTTATATAACTATTTCATCATCGTAATATCACGTTTTATTAGTTAAAACTTTAGTCGCCGAGGCCAATTTTACAACACTGAATTGAACATCTAGATTCGAACCGAAAAAGGGTTCGAGTTATTACCTTAAATCCTAGACGGAGTTGACCGGAGATGCTCCAACGGAACAAGACAACGACGGTGGTTCATGATGATCGAAGGAGTCGAACAATGGTGGTGAAACAGCGGCTACGGCTGATTCGCAGTGGCTGACGATGCCAAGAAGGTGATTGGAACCAGCGGTGGCGCCGGTAATTAGTTGCGGTGGTTGTAGGCAGTGTAGCAATGGTGCTCAGGGTAGAATCCGATTGTGGCAGTGTAGCAATGAGATCTCTATATAAGAATGTTTTCTAAAACCATACAAAATGTTTTATTGATTTATGTTTTTTTTTAATTTATTAAAATATGTTGTTACTTTAATATGCAACGAATGACATTAATAAAAAATTATAATCAACGTCTTTTACGAAATATATGTATTTGGTTTTAGTTTTTCTTTTATTAAGATTAATAGATTAATGTTAAAGAGAGTTCTTTGATAACGGTGATCAAAGCCTTAAATGTCAAATATATATGTAGGGTTTGTTGAGATAAGTTATCAACAATGTGTACCTAAACCTCAATTTTAATGATAAAAATATTATTCACAATAGTATGTTAAAATGTATCAAATAGAAAAAGTAGTACTAAATATGAGAAGTGCCAAGATGGTGGGCGGGGTCACGGGATAAAAGGTATTCGAGTAACTTTTAAATGCATGTTGGATTTGACTTTCAAACTTATTTTTGTCTAATTTTTATTTTTTTATAAAAAGAATGTTTTGATTATGAAATGTTAAAAAAAAGGATGCAACTTGTATGCTTAAAATCCAAGTGACTTTTTAACCCAATTAACTCATCCAACCCATATGACCAATTTCATTCTTATTAAAACCTTTAATATAACCCAAATACACTATTCAAAACAAAATCTATCAAAAATGTAATCTCTATGTTAATAATAAAAACCAAATTTTTTTGCAACACTTTTATTAAGATGTAATAGACTTTAATAGGACTATAGTGATAACCAAATAAATGTTTCAGGTCCATAAACATAATCAAACACTTTGTATAGTTACACATAGTAAATATATAACAGCACAAGTGTTCTTGTTCAAGCTAAAATTCTCAACTTTTTAGATATTGGGTACCTGTAATCCAAGAAATCCAACAAAAAAAAAACCTTAATAAAGGATACCTGTAATCCAAGTAACCGAAACAAAAAAAGGTACCACAAACATAAATACAGACTTATAAACGTACTGAGTGGTTATGACTTCTTATATTCATAAATAGGTCATGCTTGGAGTCGCTGCAAACAAATCGAAACATATAAATTTTCAAAAATATATAACAAAATATAACTTTCAAAGAGATTATGATGAGAAAGAATACACTTTGTAGGTGATTATCTTAAATATACATGTTCCTCACAGTTAATCCAAACAACATCCATTGCTTTTCTTGTAGCAATGTATTCTTTGCTTTCCAATAACCCATCTATTTCGTAGTAGTTGATTGATTACAATAACCAAATGTATTTAGATCTTTTGCTTGGTATCTCTTTTAATCCTTGAATCATAGTAGAACACATTATAAAATAAATAATAGGAAAGTTATGGAAAGTGTCTAATAATTAGTTTCAAAATAAGTTGAATATGTAACTTAAATTTAGGGATTAAACTTGAATTAATATTCGAAAGCTTAAACTTGTAATCAACATACACGATACACCCATTCTACACAAGATTCTTATGATATATCCGTTTTGAGTAAAAGTTTACCGGGAGAAGGCAGAACACACAAAACCAACAAAAATATAAAAAGTAGCTGCAAAACCAACCAAAAAGAACTCCAACAAAATTATAAAAACAAATAAACTATTAAATTAAAAAACTATTACATTTGAAATGGAAGGGAACACTTTATCCGTTTCATATATCTTTTATCCTAACTCGTATACTTTTAAAACTAATTGAAAAAGAAATGGGTCAAATGGGTTGATCGGGTCAAAAGTTATCCAAGTTCTTTTCTTTTCGAAGGTTTAAAACCTCCTGAATCGCTTTAGTTATCAAAAGTATATCACTAAGCTTAGCAATCAATATACTTTTACAATCTATCTATTCATCAATTATTTATAAAACAATAAAAAATTAACACATAGTCTCAACAGGTCACCCAACTCGACCCATTTGTATTCGTAATGAAAGTTACCCATTTAATCCGTTACGCAACCAACCAGACCCGTTCAACTACCTACTTTACGTTTTACTACCCACTTTCTAGATAACACATTATACGAATTGACCCATTTTGAGTAAAACTTTCTAGATAACACATTATACGAATTGACCCATTTTGAGTAAAGCATTATAGACAACCAACCAAATATAAACAAATGAGAACTCCAAAAGAAGTGAATTAGTCCGTAAGTAGTCAATTGTTAGCTATAAATAAGTAGACCTATGTACCTGATTGAGTGATAACTACTTATGCGCCCACATAATACAGCATGAGCTGATGGGACTGCATTAAGTACAATAGGAGCACACTAACAATATTCATTTCAGAAAAACCCTAACTGAAATAACCAATTTCGATAGAAAAATATTACTTATATTACTCGACCGATAAACCACGTTACATTAAAAATGTCATTGAAGAATTTAAAGAAAGGATCTAAGAAAACGAACCCCATCGATCTTTTTTTCCAATGGTCCAGAAAGTGAAAATTAAGTGGTCTCATTGATTGACACGTGCATAAAAAAACTTTATTTACTATATAGTATAGAGTAGATTAAGCTTCACCCATCTAAGGAAATATATCCCACAGAAACTATTCAAATATTAATTAATTAAAATATTTAATTAGTTCAAGTGTTAACGTTAATACCTCACCGAGTTTCCCCGATTCAAATGCCAACCGAGTCTGACCTGTTGACCAGCTTTGGCCGTTGTTGACTCGTTACTTGACTCGTCTCCGGTTAATACCTCACTGACTACCCCAATTACTCTCCATAGCTCCACCGAGCACCGCACCATTGAAAACCAAACCACCACTGTCTACCACACTTGTCAACGGTCACCACCACGATCACCTGCTACCACCCGCGGAACTTATACCCACCGTTATTCATCATCACTGCCCAACCATCCCCAACAACCAACACCTAACAACAATGTACTGCCAAGTAGTTCACCACTATCTGATAATCGGATACCGTATACATCCCCAGCAACCATCATCATCACCTATACTCACCATTAAAACAATATTTACAGATTACATGAGACCACACAACATATAACTAACCTTAAAAGCAAAAGACCTGCTTTGCCTTTTTAGTATTTATTTTTCCGTTATTTCCTTTCTTATCCACCGCAACAGTCTATCTACTATCATGTCTTCATCATCTATTGACTCCTCTTGTATGTGTTAACAACAATGCTACAATATTTTCTATCGCAAAACCAACTCCGACTCAACTGGTTCGGATATTGCAGTTTTAATCTCACTCTTTTCCTCTGCTTATTCTCTTTCAAATAATTAGACCTGGTGTTCTATTTTCTTAGCATTTTGCAGGAGTACAAAACAATACAACAGAGTAGAAATTCTGTGTATATATGAAAAGGAAAAATGATAATTAAAACACAAATTATGTTGAAACCATGATACAAAAAAAATCAAATCTCAAGATTTTTTTCGAAACGTATAGAAGTTAAAAAGGTATTTAATTTATATTAACCATGAAGAATCTTCACCATGGCGATTGAAGGAAGCATATCGGGTTTCACTAATTAAATATCAGAACTGAATTATGGCTAGTATTTATTACCATAACAAATACAACAAAAACTAAACATTACAACTAACTTACAACATCAACATGCATATATGACAGTACAAATTTCAACGGTGCTGCAACATGTTCCGCTGGAAGAATGTTGACATCCTAATAAGAAGCAAAACAAATCACCATAAGATAAAAATATAAAAACTAAAAGTTGAACGAAACAAATAATCAAATATAGTGTTAAACCTGGACCCCAAGAGTATTTTGTGGAGTAACGACTGTGATCCCAGTAGAACAGAACACTACATGTGCAGCAGAAGTTTTAAGATCGGCTTCTATTCCTGCACCAGCTCTTCCTCAATCTTAGACCGCCATTATGAGAACGAACAACATGTGGGAATCTTATTATTCATGAACCTGTTTGTGACGATTAAAGCCTTCTCCTCCAGCATTCCCTTGGGAGTCAAACTGCTAAATTGGTCAACCCAGTGTCTACTACCTTGTTTCGAATTGAATACGGTACATATCTGTCCGTAATCAACCACAAAAAAAACTTAATAAATAAAGTACTATTTATAAGAGAACAAAATACTAAAGAGCCTTAACCGCTAAATAACTCTCTTTAGTTGAACCCCTTCTTAAAGTTTATAATCACCAGCATCCTTTTTTCCGCTAATTAAGTGGGCTGAAAAATAAGCTTAAATACATAAATTACGTGAAAAAAAGGAAGATATAAATTAATTAAAAGAGTATGCAACTATTAATTTGAATCTTGGATGAATCAGGTGGTTTCATGAATAGATTAGGCACATGCCCTTGTTACAAATTATAGAGTTATCTAACAAACACAAGGTAATGATTTACATAAAGCTGAAAGGACAACTAAAGATGATATACGAATGATATGATATTATTACCTGGAGCTATCGTCCTCGAGGCCATGCAACCTTCTAATGGTTGCCTTGTGTTTCCCTCAAATGGCCAGCTCACACTTAAACCAAAACCACCTTTAAATATCCCACGTCAATACATCAAAATCTTCACTAAACTTAATGTTGACGATGACAGAGATGCAACCAGTTATTGCAGTTAGAAAAAAGAAAACCTGCGAAGATGAAATCCCACACATCTACTACTGACTTTATACATAATCAAGATTAAATACGTAAGTGAGAACGTTGATGATGATAGTATGTTGATTTTTTTACATAAAACACATGTAAATTAAATAGATAAACATTACTACTGCACTGCCATAGTTTTGTACTCCCATTCTAGATTTTACTTCTAGTTCTTATTAGTTGTTTTTACTTGAATCTTCAAGTGATGACTACTGACCTTGCATAGATATAACTATTAAATCATATCTATTGCTGGAGGATTTCCTAGAACATCATTTGGATCACCTTCCAGAACCTATACAACTGTTTTCATTGTTTTTATGGCTTATTTTCAACGATATTTGTTGCTGATTTTTAACTACAGTCACCCCTCAACAACCATTTACATCATGAACCCATTGATTCTTCAAATAGTTAAGAACAGTATACTGGTAATAGCAAATTAGCAGATTCTACATATAATATGCATACCTGATGTACCCAAATGCCATGAATTAATCACAAAAACTACAGGCGCTAATCAAAGAGGTACCTGGCACATATGATTTACAAAAGTACCTGACAATCTGGCATCAGCTGGGAATCACAGAGGATAGATGTATATCATTGGTGGGACTAATCCACAAATCTTTAGTGTATATCCGCTTTACACATATGATTAAAAAACCATACCAAATGGTATATGTTGGCAAAACAACACCACATGAAAGAACATGTGGCTTTAAATTAGTGCTAACAAAAAAGGTATAAAATGGTCGTATGTTTCACCTAAGTATAATTCCCATGTAGGCTAGGTTTCATCTCTTTAATTTGTATTAACCAAAAAAAATCTTGTGGGTCAACCGCCCATTTAAATATGAGAGTTTATCTGATTCTTAATAAGAAAACATGACTTGTCTCACCTGATTCACATAATATTCATGTGGAATAACATAAATTTTTTCCAAGTAATTGGTTTCCTTTCGGGTTAAGATATGTATTTCGACTAAAACAAATTTTCAACATGCCTCAAATCTTGTGAAATAACATGAAGAAATTAGTATTAAGTTCAAGTTCACTTCAACTGACAAAAAAGATAGGTGCCTCTTTCAACATTGTGTATAACGATTAAAATAAGCAACAAATATCTTGTCTCACTAATCTATAAATAACAAATAAAAAATTTGCATGAACTGGGTTTCACACTTTCACTAAAGAATACACAATGGATGCTGGTCATAAATAAAAGCATACCTCCACATTGGGTGATTGGAACTGAGACAACAGTTGCTGTGTAAATGATTCCACTTGCATCTAGCAGGTACATTAGAGAAAGATCAATTTTAAATGAATCAAAAAAAAAATGTGACAAGAATTTTTTTTAATTAAAACTGGCATTGTTAACTGTATCATAAACAAACCTTTACACCGCTGGGAAAAATCGAGTATCCTGATCATTAAAACCAGCAACACCCATACGTCTATCTATGAACCAATTATCTAGCGAGTGATGCGATGGTTAACTATTGCTACAACCACGACCTTTCTATAGAATCACAATGTAAGTTCATTAACTACCCGATAAATACATGGTGGTTGAGATTAGCATCACTTATTAACGCGTTCTCATTGGTCATGGATTTTTTTAAAGCAAACACTATCTCTTCAAGCTGAAAAAGTTGGACATTTTTTCTTCAAATTTGAGCCAACAATTCATTTCTTCATGAAAACTCGTATACGCTAGAAAATTAAAAAACTCAAAATTTGTACCGTTGCAAATAATTTAGCAAAATGTTTCGCCATCTTTTGTACTACCTTCAGACCTCTGTTTTAGATGATTTTGGTGGTACAATCTCCACTATAATCCCCTCTTTTAGTTTTCCTTCCCACATCTGGGAAAAAACAAAAGTAAAAATCAATACTTTATGAATTTTAATTAAAAGGGATAAATAAAATGCAGTCACTGGACAGTTAGACCAAACCTGTTTTTGAAACCATTGTTTTTTTTTTTTGCTTTCTTTTATCGAATTCCGTTGGCGATCTTCATAGAAATCAAAATCGTCTAATATGCACCGCTTGCTAGGCTCCTCTTTGAAATTTTTTAACGCTTGCATAACTTGTTCTAACTTCACCTAAACAATTTGGTTAACCTTCAATGAGCATTGATTATTGTATTATAAGTGACAACATTAGGCAAGCAATCATGTTTTTGCATTTCAGCAAACAACTCAAAACCCTTTTCTTAAGTAACATACCATGTTGTCGTCAACATTGAACTATTGATTCTCTATGCTCAAGAGTGAATCCCAATATGATTTTAGAAGTCTCTCCAATGTGATTTTAAACGCCTACATGTACATTATTTTGTTAGACAAAAAAAAGGATGAAACAAAATGTTTTAGAATACTTAATTAAAACATAAAAAGATAACAGTCCAACATAGGCATTTTATCAAACAGTTGGCGTATGTAATTGTATATGGTCATGTTATCATAGAAATTAACATCTAAATCGACCAATGATCAGAAGTGCAACGAATCTAAGAACATTTTGCCACCTTAAAACATTAAAACTATTACAAGGACGTTTCAATTGTTTCACAACGTTGATCCGAAAGCTAACAAAAGTAAAAGATTACGATCCATATACGAATCGATGGCTTCTGCAACGAAGGGATTTCAATCTCCATACAATCTCCAAGATGAACTTGTGATTTGTCTTAAAAAAGATGAACAATAAAGAACATTAACCTGGAAATTTAAACAAAATAAGTGAAATGATTACAATAAGGAGAAAGAAAACTTACAAGTAGTTAAATAAAAGAAATTTGGTAGGTGAAGCGAACGGCGAATTTATATTCTACAATCCTTTCGTTGCCCATAGATTTGAGTTTTAGACGATTAGGGTCTTTTTTAATTGCAATATAAGATATAGCATACAGTATTACATCCCTTGAAGTTCTCTAGGTTCAGTTATCTACCCCAATCACTTCCATAAAAACTAATCAAACTCTAATTAAAAACAATCACATCAATTCCGATTCAATCATGACCTTTGACTTCCAAAATAACCTCCAATTCAAATTTCAAATTCAAACAACTCCACTATTTTCTTCACAGTAATTGGAAAGAAATTAATGATGAAACGTGACCCGATCCATTAACAGGATCCGGATACTAATTGCAATTACGTCGGATCAAATAAAAAACAGTGACGTAAAACTTCTAAACCACACTATAACACCACATAATATATTGAATGAAAAGGATTAGAACTTATCTTGCCATTTGATACATATAGCCTTGGATACATCACACTTCAAAATCTACACTCCCAAAGAAACAAAAAAAAACAATAGAATATGAAGAATTTATCAAACTAAAATAATAAATTAATAGGAAAATAGAAAAATAAAATATATAAGACTTGAACTTTGTACATCGAATGAATCAAAAAATGAACAAATTGAATACTAACCTTTAGCCGTTGAAGATCAAAATTAGGGTTTCCTCTACATCAACTAACACATTCAAAACATCACCTACTAAATTGACATTCTAAAACAACATTCCTCATAACCTACTAACGTCATCAGCATCATTGAAACCTTTCGTCAATTTAACTTTTTTGCTGATACAAGGAGACCCTTTTTAGTCATCACGAACTGTAGATTTCTTTAGATTACATAAGATTTACATATTTGAAATGGTGATTGCAATGGGGAATTGGCACGGATAGGGATATATAAAGATTCGAACTTATAAATAGCATCAGTTAAAGAGAAACAACAAAGAGGCCTCATTTTCTAGGGTTTAGAGTTATACTTCAAAAAGCTAGAATTAAATAGAACATAAATGGAATACCTGTAAAGCAAATCTTTGAAATACATGGTGCGAATGAAGGTGGCTATGGGCGAAACCTTGTATCTGGATTCGAACTCCATTGAAGAAGACCAAGAAGAAGTATTTGGATTCAAGAAGAAAGACAACGTGATAGAGGCGATTGTGGAAATTAGGGTTATTACATGCTTTGTATAACCGGGTCAAAAATTGGGTTTGGAGCAGCACACACGGGATCCGTATAAAAATAACAATTATTTATCCACCGCCCAAAACAAGTGTCCCAAACCTTATTCATATGTTATATATATATTTTATTCTCTTTCTTTTGATCTTTGAAAGCTTTCACACACGTTAATCCTTTCAACTTCAATTTAGACGATGCTAACTTGATATACATATCTATATACATTAATAACATTAAAGAAATTATAACTACCGGTTGATGATCCCTATGTACCCGTAAGATGAAACTTGCCCGATATGTCGTAAAACTTGTATGGCTAAATACGGGGAGCATGGAGTTCACTGTAAAGAGCTCCCTGGGTTCAAATATCGGCACGAATGAGTGCGTGATGCTTTTGTGGACATCTTAAGAAGAGCTGGGATTTCGGCTAAGAAAGAGGCCCCTGTGAATTTCCTCACGGACCTTATGGAAGGGAGATCTACTCTGCGACCAGCGGATCTGCTCGTCTTTGGCTGGGCTGGAGGGAAACATGCTTGTGTAGACCTCACGGTGGTTTCCCCTTTGGTTGGTTTAAGGGAAAACGGGTTTGTAGCTGACAAGCGGCAAGAAAGGCAGAATCAAAGAAAGTGGATAAGCACGCTAAAGCTTGCGCAAAGAACCAACATGTCTTTGTCTCTTTTGCCTTTGATACTTTTGGCTCCCTAGCGCCAGAAGCTATCCACTTCTTGACGAGGGTTCAACGGGTTGTCTACAACAATTGTTCAACCCCAAGGGGGCAAGGGTTTGTATTTGGAAGGTTAGGATTTGCAATTCAAAAAGGATTGGCGGCGCAACTTGTTGCCCGGCTACCTTCTGTTTTGATGTAACTTGGCAAGTTTTCATTGTGCTTATTTTATTATAAATATATACAATATTGCTGAAAATATTTACTAAACAAAAATGTTCGGTTAAACATGATTACCGTTTAATCATGTTTAAAATATAATAAACTCGTTTTAGAAGGAACATGCAAAACAAATTGGCATAACCGACAAAATAAATTGGTATTTATTACTTTGGGATTTTTTTTGGGTGTTACAAAAATTCGTCAGTTTTTCTGTAATGGCAGATATACACAACGCATACATGACTGTCGGTGCTTCTACATCAAATGCTACTGCATTTAACCTGATGAATCTGGATAACGAGATGGGTACTACTACAAACCTGCCGAAGCTAATGAGTATGGATGAATTTGAAGGGTGGAATGAAAAGTTTGTAAACTGGGTACAAGCCAATCAGTTCCACAGCTGGGTTGCGGTAGAAAATGGATACAAATGGCCAAAAGATGAACGTGAACAAGATTTATCTTTGATTAAGTTTTCACCTGCTGATAAAGAAGTGTACGTGGCTGAAAAGAAAATGATTAGCCTGATACAACAATCTGTGAGAGAAGATATCTTGATTCTTCTACCAGAATGTGAAACTTCACAAGAATTGTGGCATGCTCTTTGTGATAAATTCAAGGGAAGCGATGAGATGATAAAAAGCAAAAAGGCTCTAATCAAGAAAGAATTCGAGATTTTCACAATGATCAAAGGTGAGAGCATGAAGCAAATGATTGACAGATATTGTCATCTAATAGTCCAGATGCGAAGGCATGATATTAAGATAACTACCAAAGAACAAATAGAAAAGTTGGCTGATGCACTTCCTGAGGGAGGATGGTCAACTTTATCTGATGGTTTTAAAGAACAGTCCGACTTGGATGCATTTAAAGTTGTCATCTTTCATCAACAAATTAGAAGGTCATGAAATGGAGTTGTTAAAGATTGCAAAATCAAAGAATGCAAACGTTGTACAAGATGTGGGTGTGTATTACAAAGGAGGTATTCAAGATACTCCGATTCAGAGTCCGAAAATTCAGACAGCATTTAGCGCAAATATGAATTCCTCAAATTATTTATCACAAAATCAGAGTTCTCCTAACACAGGAAATTCAAGCACTGGTTCTAATTTTTCATTTCAAAATAAGTCGTATCAGACAAACCAATCTAGTTCTGATTCGAATGTTTTTCAGTGCAACATCGCAGTTGATCTAAAGAATGCCTTTCCTAAAAAAGTGGCTAAACAGCACATTGCATTTCTTGCTACTGTTCTAGAATCTTACGAAAGTTTAGTTGCTGGGAAGATCAGAAATCCTGAAATGACTGCTGAGGATTACGATCAGGTGGATGAAGAAGAATTGGAACTGATGGATATAAAGTGGAGTCTGGCATCAATCATCAGAAGAGTTACCTAGTTTGTAGCACTCACCGGAAGAGATATTGGTAATTCAAGCAACAAGCTAGGATTTTATAAGTCAAAAGTCACATGTTTCAAATGCCGACAAAAAGGGCATTTTAAACGCGAATGTATGAATCAAGAAGCAAGTGGCAACCAAAATCCTTTCGGTAACAATAATGACTATTACAGGAAAGCGCTACAATACAAGCCGTATTCGAAAAGAACACAAGTTGAAGTGCAAGATAACTCTGCAAAGCAAACCGAACAAGCTCTTGTCGTGACTCACAAAGACGAAGGGTTTGACTGGAACAAATACATTGGAAAGAAGACTGGTGTTGCTATGATGGCAGAGTTAGTGAATGGATCAAAATCAACATTTGATGACGATGTTCTAGGAAATGCTATTCTAGAAGAATATCTGCAGAGAACCGAGGAAGAGGAGATGGTTTATCTTGAAACTCAGAAGAAGAATGCTATGTCTTATAATTCTAATTTTGCAGGTTGCTTCGAGAATACATCAAAAGAGAAAATGACTGAAGATAAGAAACCAGAAGATGAAAAGGTAGGAATTGAGGTAAAAGTGATTGAAAAGGAAGTTGTGAAAGTTGTGGAGGTTGAAAAACCTTGCACAAAGTGCACAAATCCTTGTGAGCAATGCGCTGAAAAGTCTAAATCATAAGCGAAATGACTGTGCATAACGAAAACTTTCGTTATGATTACAGAACGATGAAAGAAGCTTATGACAAAATGAAAGGTACTTATTGCAATCTCGAAAAAGTTAATCTTGAACTAAATGCTAATATAACAATGTTAAGTGCAACTATAATTGAAAAACAAAAAGCAATTAACATGTATATTAACACCATTGCTGAAACAAGGCAAGAGCTTCAAGATATGAAAATTGAAACTGAGAGAGTGAGGCAATTATTGAAAAGTTATACAACAAACGCTTATGTCATTGATCACATTCTTCCTACGATCAAGTCGGAGGAAAATGATGAAAAACCAAAGGTACAAAGCATAAAGAGTACGGAAATGTTCCACCTCCACTACTTGCGAGTTATTGCCGCAAGAAAGAGGACGGTATTGAAAAGGCAATAAACATAATGCTTTTATCAGAAACAAAAGATCAGTTGCCTGAGAACATTGACGTAGTCTATGCAAAATCAAACGATGACAGTGAAGCAGTTGTGAAAATGTGGTAAAGAATGTTTTAGGAAATGATCCTGACGACGGCAGCTTTGAAAGCACCAACTCAAGTTCGAACAATTCGAAATCACAATCCGATGACGATACGTCATCAGAAAATGATCTAAGTGATGATCCTAATGTTGTCATGTACAAGGTTAAGGAATCTGATAGATTATATTTCGATGATAGCTTTCCGATTCGGAATGTGAAAGAAGATCAAATCGATAAATTGTTCAAACTTGTAGAAGTTTCGTCAGACGATCTTGAGATAAATGAAAAGAAGTTTTACTCGAAACCCAAAAGGAACTTTAATGACTACCGAAAAAATGGTGGTGATTTTCCTAAGAACAGGATAGCAGGGTTGGGTTTGGAGGTAAGTGAAGATGAACCGAAAAAGAACCAGAAGTCTCCATTCCAAAGCTCATGATATTTACTAATATGTTTCATATTTATTAAAGTCAAAATTGGGTTATCACCAAAGCTAAAAATGTCACACCCCGACCCGCAGCGGAATAAGAGTCGGGGCATAATTGGGTTATCACCAAAGCTCATGATATTTACTAATATGTTTCATATTTATTAAAGTCAAAATTACGTTCCCAATAATCCAAACATGTCCATACATATACAAAGAAAATAACCAAACAAAACAATTCCAAGCTCTAAATCATTTTATTCTTCTAGGCCAATCCTATGTGTTTCTTGCTGCAGCTGGTTCACCTGTATCATGTGTAAAAATGGGGGTTTTTGGGTCAACATAAGTTGGCGAGTGAACCTTGTTAGACAAACATTTATTACTAATTTTTTTGTTAGTTTATCAATGAAAAATTGTGCATAATCATAAGTGAGCAAATGTAAATAATCAAACAGTAGCAATAGCAATCACACTATAACATACAATAACATATGATAACATACATTAACATACCAACATCATACAATAAATAACATGAATGAAACCGTGCGATCAAGGCTCAATCAAACGGAGCCGATCGTATGTTGGCACGCCAGGTTCACGCTCATAATGTAATGGGGAACATGCTCAACGCTCATAATGTAATGGGGAGCGGCGGCCTATGAAATTGCATGTACTGAAAATAATAAAATTTAATCTAACAATAACCACTCAAACAGTTGAAACAAACTGAATACACATTTGTTCATGATATAATGTATGCACAATGATTTAAATATATTAAATAGCAAGACACGTGATACACCTCAAAACGTGATTAAAACGGGGAATTTGTAAAGATTCACTCACATTGGGTGCGTTTGATTGGAGATGGTGAGATGTGCACGAGTTGAAAGAGCGGAACAACGAGAATTAAATAACCTAAATAATAACGGAAAGTATAGTAAATGAGTGGATTTTATTAAGGATTTTAATAGAATTTTTAGATATATTTTTACGAGTTTAAGGCTATTTTCTATCTTTAAAAACATTATTTTTAAGTATTTTTAATTGATTTTTAAATTAAATTAAATAAATAAAAATATAAAAATATGTTGACTTTTTGGGTTGACCGTTGACTTTTTGACTTTGACTGTTTGACCGGTTTATTGTGTGACTGAAATGCGCTGGGTGAGGCTCGAACTCGAGACCTCCCGTTCGCGTGCACGCAGCTCTACCAACTGAGCTACGTGTCTAACCTGATATAATTCTGTTTTTAATTATACTTATATACTAATTTAGTTTATTCAAAATTCTTTTATTTTCAAAAACATTTTAAATCCTCGAACCGGTGACACTAACAGGTCTCGAACCCGGGACCTGTGCTTTAACGTGACACACAGTCCACCGCTGGAATACAAATTTTTATTATACTTAACAACTAACGTGAATTAACTCGGTTCAGTTAGAAAAATAAAACGTTTTTATTACATAGAGGGTGCGTGTATCAGGGATCGAACTCGCGGCGTGTGCGTATTATTTGCACATAGTCCACCGCTGTACTGTGTGTCTAACCCGTTTAAAATACCAATTTTAATTAACCTTATATTGTTAGCACAGTTCATCTTCCTCGTTAGTTTTTACAGACAGCGGATTACACCGTTATATCTTGTTTAATTCGATTGATAAACATTGCACAGACTAATATGAGATGGCAGAGACGATATTTAGAAATAAACATACCGGTGAACGATTTATTTCAGAATTCCGGCAAGGCGTCGGTCTCTGTTTTTATGAACTTCAACTGAGCAAGCCAATTAATCGTTTTGATTAGCTAATCGTGGAATTGAAGTGCTAAACAAACGTTAACAGAGTGTTTGAAGGTCCTTACCGTTTCACAGATGGAAGTAAGGATTTCCAGAAGTTTTCCGGCGAACTGGAATTATCCGATAACAGCGTCTGAATTTGATTTCAATTGATAGGTCCGAGTTAGAAATAGCTTAACAATTGATAGACTACGACGGTATTGAAAGACTTACCGTTTTGATGAAGAATACGGTTTTCCGGCGAACTTGCAGAATTTTCCGGCGAGTAAAATAAACTTTTCTGATGAACTGAAAGTATGACGAAAGTGAAATGGCAGGTTTGTGGAATGTTTCTGAGTCGCGAGAAAGATCTTTGATTGCAGTAATTCAGATTATGGGATATCTTCGGTTATAAAACCCATCATCATCAGAATTTAAGTCAATTCAAGTCTGAATTGATTAGAATCGTCGGTGCATCGGTTATAAACCAGAATTCGCGATTATTCAACCGTTTTAGACGGTTGAATAGCCGATTACGGTTTTCAGATGGCGCAACCGGTTAATTTATGTTTGTTTATAAGGTTTATTTGTTTCCTAGAGTTGACAGAAAACAAACAAGTGGCGGAGTGGTTATGCGTGTGAGTGTTAAGTCTTTGGAGTTTACAACCCGGCTGACCCGGGTTCGAGTCCCGGCAGCCACATTTTATTTTTAATTATTTTATTTTTACTTTTTATCAATTATAACTTTTATAGTTTAGTTTGTTTATTAATTATGTATCATTAAAAATCAAAATAAACATAAGTACGCAACAACACATTTATAACTTGATATTCGATTACAAATGGAGCGGGTTTGGTAAAACCCGTTTTCAACAAATGCTACAGTATCCCCTACTTTTAGGAATTTCGTCCCGAAATTTAAGTAGTAGAAGTAGTAGGAAAAAGATGCGGGTATTTTTCACGCATTGAGTCTTCATGTTCCCAAGTAAACTCAGGTCCCCGTTTCGACTCCTAGCGTACTCTAACAATTGGAATGCGACTCCGTCGTAGACGTTTCTCTCCGAAGTCCATGATCTCTACTGGTCTTTCAATAAAATGCATAGATTCATCAATCTTAATATCTTCCAGAGGAATGTGGAGGTTTTCATCAGCGAGGCACTTCTTCAAGTTAGATACGTGGAATGTGGGATGAATCCTGTTGAGTTCTTCTGGTAGATCAAGCTTGTATGCTACAGGTCCTACTCTTTCGAGTATCTTGAAAGGTCCTACGTAGCGTGGTGCTAGCTTGCCTTTTTGACCAAAACGAACTACTCCCTTCCACGGTGATACTTTCAAAAGTACATGATCACCAATGTTAAACTCTAAAGGCTTCCGTCGTTTATCTGCATAACTCTTTTGACGACTTTGAGCCGCTAGAAGATTGTTTCGAATTTGATGGATCTTGTCTGTGGTTTCTTGAATCAATTCCGGACCAGTGATTTGAGCTTCCCCAATTTCGTGCCAACATACTGGAGATCGGCACTTACGACCATATAAGGCTTCAAAAGGTGCCATGCCGATGCTTGAATGATAGCTGTTGTTGTACGAAAATTCAACTAATGGTAGATGAGCGTCCCAATTTCCCTTGAAGTCTATGACACATGCTCGAAGCATATCTTCAAGAGTTTGAATGGTGCGTTCAGATTGACCATCAGTTTGAGGATGATAGGCGGTACTGAGATCTAATCGCGTACCCAAAGCGGCTTGTACTGCTTGCCATGTTCGTGAAGTGAAACGACCATCACGATCAGAAATAATGCTTAACGGTACACCATGTCGGCTTACGATTTCGCTGATATAAATACGAGCTAGCTTTTCGTTCTTTAAATCTTCGCGGATAGGAATAAAGTGAGCTGATTTTGTAAGTCGGTCAGTTATTACCCATATAGTGTCATACCCACCAGAAGTGCGAGGTAACCCGGTAATGAAGTCCATGGTTATATTTTCCCACTTCCATACAGGTATTTCAGGTTGGACCAGAAGTCCTGAGGGTCTTTGGTGTTCAGCTTTCACTTTGGAACATGTAAGGCATTTAGAAACAAAAACAGCAATATCCTTTTTCATTCCAGGCCACCAATAGGTATATTGTAGGTCTTGATACATCTTATCGGCTCCTGGGTGTATAGAGTATCGCGTTTTGTGAGCTTCATTCATAAGAATTTCACAAAGATTGCTGTGGTCAGGAATCCATATACGATCTAGATAAAACAGAATACCGTCAGATTTAGTTTCAATTTTAAGTTCAGCTCCACAGGACAGCTCCTTTCGTACATCATCTTCCGTTACTGAAACATGTTGGGCTTCTCTAATTTGATCTTTAATGTCAGTTATGATTTGCGAACATAGAAGACGAATGGAGTTCGCATAACCCTTTCGACTAAGTGCATCAGCCACCACATTTGCTTTGCCAGGGTGGTACCGAATTTCACAGTCGTAGTCATTTAGAAGTTCAACCCATCTTCGTTGCCTCATGTTTAACTCCTTTTGATTGAAGATATGTTGAAGACTCTTGTGGTCAGTGTATATTTCACACTTAGTACCATAGAGATAATGTCTCCATATCTTAAGAGCGAACACAACGGCTCCAAGTTCTAGGTCATGGGTGGTGTAGTTCTTCTCATGAGTCTTGAGTTGTCTCGAAGCATAAGCTATAACTTTTCCTCTTTGCATTAGAACACAGCCTAATCCTTGCCCTGATGCGTCGCAATAGACCACGAAGTCATCACAACCTTCAGGAAGAGTGAGGATTGGTGCATCACAGAGTTTTTGTTTAAGGGTTTGAAAGGCTTCTTCTTGCTTGAGTCCCCATATGAAAGGTTTTCCCTTATGAGTTAAAGCCGTGAATGGTAAAGCAATGCGAGAGAAGTTTGAAATGAAACGACGATAATAACCAGCCAAACCAAGAAAAGATCTTACTTCAGTTGGTGTACGTGGCGCTTGCCATTCTTGTACCGCTTTGATCTTTGAGGGGTCGACATGTATTCCCTTGTCATTGACTACATGTCCGAGGAATTGCACCTCTTTTAACCAGAATTCGCATTTGGAAAATTTGGCGTAAAGCTTTTCATTCTCTAGAAGAGTAAGGATGAGTCGAAGATGGCGCTCATGATCAGACTTAGACTTTGAATAAATGAGAATGTCGTCGATGAAGACTATAACAAATCGATCAAGATAAGGTTTGCAGAATCTGTTCATCAGATCCATGAAGACTGCTGGAGCGTTGGTTAAACCAAATGGCATGACCATAACGAGTTCGGAAAGCGGTCTTTGGGACGTCTTCTTCATGTACTCTAAGTTGATGATAACCAGATCGAAGGTCGATTTTTGAAAAGTAGCTGGCACCTTGAAGTTGGTCGAGAAGATCATCAATGCGAGGTAATGGATAGCGATTCTTGATTGTTAATTTGTTGAGTTCTCTGTAGTCGATGCACATGCGAAACGATCCATCTTTCTTCTTTACAAAAAGGACAGGTGCACCCCAAGGTGAGGAGCTAGGACGTATGAATCCCTTGTCAGTCAACTCTTGTAATTGACTGGCTAGCTCTTGCATTTCAGAGGGGGCTAACCTATAAGGAGACTTTGCAACTGGTGTAGCACCAGGTATAAGATCAATACGAAATTCGACTTCTCTAACTGGAGGAAGTCCTGAAATGTCGTCAGGAAAAACTTGCAGGAAATCTTTTACTACTGGAATGTCTTCAAGTTTCTTCTCCATGGTTCCCTTTTTGATGATATGAGCTAAAAACGCGACATAATTCTTGCGAAGATATTTTTGAGCTTGAAGACAAGACATTAAGCTGAGCCCTTTCGACGAGGTTTCTCCAAAAATTCGAAGAGTCTGACCGTTTGAAAGAGGAATACGTATAAATTTTTCGCGACATACAACTTCTGCCTGATGTTGACTGAGCCAGTCCATACCAATTATGATATCAAAACTTCCTAACTTCATAGGAATAAGGTCAACTGAAAAGTCGTGGTCGCTTAAGGTGAGTGTACAGTTGCGTATAATAGAGTTTAATGAGACCGGTTTCCCGTCTGCAACTTCTACTGTTATGGATTCCATGAGCTTATCACGATTTTGGTTTAAGATAGGTTCAAACTCTAAGGACACAAAACTTTTATCCGCGCCAGTATCAAACAACATGGATGCATATCTACCATTTATAAGGAACGTACCGTTAACCACATTGCCGTCAGCTCTAGCCTGATTAGCGTTGATGTTGAAAGCTCTTCCTCTTGCAGGTGGAGGAGCTTGGTTCGCTTGATTCACTGGATTGGCTTGGGCCTGAGCATGAATAATGTTTACCAGCCTTGGACAAGTGTTTCTAAAGTGGCTTGGGTCTCCACAATTGTAGCAAGCCCGCATAGGTTGTACCATAGGATAGTTGGGTTGGTAATATGTTTGGGCTAAATGTTGGGTGGGTGGTAATAGTAGGGGTTGTTGGGCTTGACCCATTATTTGCTGGTGGGTTTGGGTTGAAGGCTGGTGGCGGTTCGTTCGTTGAGGCATGCGGCAGGTTTGAACAGTATGACCTGCGCGACCACAGCCGGTGCAATATTGGTAAGGATGATCAGGAGAATGGTGGTATTGGCAACGGTTGCATTTTGGTAACGGGCCAGAGTATGGTCTTTTGTATGGTGCAGGTGAAGGGGCGACTTGGGTAATGGGTGCAGCAGGAATAGGGAAATTGGTTTGAGTGACAGCGAAGTTTCTGGTGTTGCGCTTCCTCTTGTTAGCAAACTTAGAGGAGGAGATGGAATGGTTTGAGGTTTGACCCTCAACAGGGGCTTTCTTTTTCTCTTCTTTGAACTTACCGTTGCGAATTCGATTCTCGGTCAGTTCAGTCGCTAGTTCCATAGCAGCTTCAAGTGTTGCTGGTGAAGTGCTGAGAACTGAATCTTGAATTTTCGAGGGAAGTCCTCGAATATAATGATCGATCAAACGATAAGTTGGGGTGAACAAGTTAGGGACCATTTGGTTTAATTCTAAGAACCTCTTGTTGTAGGAAGTATGATCTCCCTCCTTTTGCTTTAAAGAATGAAATTCGTCCTCCAACTTTTTAATTTCACTCCTAGGACAGAAACGCCTAGTCATGATTTCCCTTAACTCCTCCCAAGTTAAGGCCATTGCATTATCAATTCCCCTCTTCCCCTTTTCAGTATTCCACCAGGTGAGAGCTACCCCAAATAGTCTCCCGGTGGCGTATCGAACCTTGCGATCCTCAGGACAATCGCAGTTGAGGAAGGTGTTTTCCATTTCCTCAAACCAATGGAGGAGAGCAGTGACACCTTCGGTCCCTTCAAATTTAGGAGGATCGCAAGACTTAAAATGTTTGTATGAGCACTTGCTGGTAGGAGGGTTGCCGATGTTCTGGTCATGTTGTTGGGGAGGATTAGTGGGATTTGTGGCGAGAGCTTGTTGTACTTGAACCACAATGTCAGGAAGCACCGCGGCCATTTGTTTCGCAATTTGTGTGGCCAAACGTTCGTGAGACCTTCCTGATCTTTTACCCCCTCGTTGTTGTCTAGACGACATCTACAGGAACATACATAAGAAGATTGTGAGTTAATGGAGTCTTTTTAGGTGTCATGTGTCTTTAAGAAAATGAAAATAACATAAATATTAATAATGCAACTACATCCATAGGATGTCTTGGGTTTGCTCATGTTGGGCCTCAAATGTCCCCCATACCTTCACCTGTATAGTCATGTTGGCCCCCATGACTATTGGCTTGGTAGGATTCACATTAGTATTGGCGATTTAACAATCGCATCACCCGAATGCAAACCACAAAATATGTTTACGAGATGTATGGTCGGAATGTGTCCAGGTGTAGACACAATGACAACTCAAAGTGGGGTTAGCTCACACGACGTTTGGTATAGCATGCTTTGGCCTAATAGGTACTTCGTACTCTCATCGTTAGTCCCTAGGTAGGGAAACTGGTCCTTTATTTTGGATTTATACGAATGCCAGCCTAGACAGGACGTTCCGACTACCGGTACTGGTACCCTTCCAGTTACTACATGCCCGTCATGAGAACTCACTTTGATGAGATTTGAAAACACAAAAATCATTGTAAAAGCAATCATGAAAATGATGTGGTGTGTGCTTTCATGAATATGATATGTTATGAGAATATGATTCATGATAGGCATTATATGATAATATATACTTTATGAACATGCTTGCATAACATTGAATGTAACATTTAACTTAAAACATATAAACATCATGAAATTTGGCATGTAACACACAAAAATCTTAAAAATTTCTAATCAACTATAGTATAGGCTCTAAGGGTCTAATAACCTATCCTATATCCCTATAGTCATGGCTCTGATACCAATCTGTCACACCCCGACCCGCAGCGGAATAAGAGTCGGGGCATAATTGGGTTATCACCAAAGCTCATGATATTTACTAATATGTTTCATATTTATTAAAGTCAAAATTACATTCCCAATAATCAAAACATGTCCATACATATACAACGAAAATAACCAAACAAAACAATTCCAAGCTCTAAATCATTTTATTCTTCTAGGCCAATCCTAAGTGTTTCTTGCTGCAGCTGGTTCACCTGTATCATGTGTAAAAATGGGGGTTTTTGGGTCAACATAAGTTGGCGAGTGAACCTTGTTAGACAAACATTTATTATTGATTTTCTTGTTAGTTTATCAATGAAAAATTGTGCATAATCATAAGTGAGCAAATGTAAATAATCAAACAGTAGCAATAGCAATCACACTATAACATACAATAACATATGATAACATACATTAACATACCAACATCATACAATAAATAACATGAATGAAACCGTGCGATCAAGGCTCAATCAAACGGAGCCGATCGTATTGCATGTACTGAAAATGATAAATGTATGTGCGATCAAGGCTCAATCAAACGGAGCCGATCGTATGTTGGCACGCCAGGTTCACGCTCATAATGTAATGGGGAACATGCTCAACGCTCATAATGTAATGGGTAGCGGCGGCCTATGAAATTGCATGTACTGAAAATAATAAAATTTAATCTAACAATAACCACTCAAACAGTTGAAACAAACTGAATACACATTTGTTCATGATATAATGTATGCACAATGATTTAAATATATTAAATAGCAAGACACGTGATACACCTCAAAACGTGATTAAAACGGGGAATTTGTAAAGATTCACTCACATTGGGTGCGTTTGATTGGAGATGGTGAGATGTGCACGAGTTGAAAGAGCGGAACAACGAGAATTAAATAACCTAAATAATAACGGAAAGTATAGTAAATGAGTGGATTATTTATTACATAGAGGGTGCGTGTATCAGGGATCGAACTCGCGGTGTGTGCGTATTATTTGCACACAGTCCACCGCTGGACTGTGTGTCTAACCCGTTTAAAATACCAATTTTAATTAACCTTATATTGTTAGCACAGTTCATCTTTCTCGTTAGTTTTTACAGACAGCGGATTACACCGTTATATCTTGTTTAATTCGATTGATAAACATTGCACAGACTAATATGAGATGGCAGAGACGATATTTAGAAATAAACATACCGGTGAACGATTTATTTCAGAATTCCGGCAAGGCATCGGTCTCTGTTTTTATGAACTTCAACTAAGCAAGCCAATTAATCATTTTGATTAGCTAATCGTGGAATTGAAGTGCTAAACAAACGTTAACAGAGTGTTTGAAGGTCCTTACCGTTTCACAGATGGAAGTAAGGATTTCCAGAAGTTTTCCGGCGAACTGGAATTATCCGATAACAGCGTCTGAATTTGATTTCAATTGATAGGTCCGAGTTAGAAATAGCTTAACAATTGATAGACTACGACGGTATTGAAAGACTTACCTTTTTGATGAAGAATACGGTTTTCCGGCGAACTTGCAGAATTTTCCGGCGATAAAATAAACTTTTCTGATGAACTGAAAGTATGACGAAAGTGAAATGGCAGGTTTGTGGAATGTTTCTGAGTCGCGAGAAAGATCTTTGATTGCAGTAATTCAGATTATGGGATATCTTTGGTTATAAAACCCATCATCATCAGAATTTAAGTCAATTCAAGTCTGAATTGATTAGAATCGTCGGTGCATCGGTTATAAACCAGAATTCGCGATTATTCAACCGTTTTAGACGGTTGAATAGCCGATTATGGTTTTCAGATGGCGCAACCGGTTAATTTATGTTTGTTTATAAGGTTTATTTGTTTCCAAGAGTTGACAGAAAACAAACAAGTGGTGGAGTGGTTATGCGTGTGAGTGTTAAGTCTTTTGAGTTTACAACCCGGCTGACCCGGGTTCGAGTCCCGGCAGCCACATTTTATTTTTACTTTTTATCAATTATAAGTTTTATAGTTTAGTTTGTTTATTAATTATGTATCATTAAAAATCAAAATAAACATAAGTACGCAATGTGACATCCCGGTTTTTCAGATATCTTAAACGCACTACTTCACGGTTATTCGTTCCTACGCTAAATTGATTCGGAGACTTAAAATTGCACGCTCGAAATAATTACGATAATTTCGTGTACTTGTCAAATGAACTACGTGCTACGTCTTAAACGTTTATAAGTTGGTGCGTTATTATGTGATGTTCCGATTTCGTGTTTTGTTTTATCGAAAAATGTAGATATAATAAATAGATAAATGAATCGAACCGAGCCGCGAAACGAATAGACCTCACTTCCTTGCGACTCAAGTAGTTAATCGAAACTTGAGGACCAAGTTTTAAACCCAAACCAACCCACCTGAACCACTTTCGGCCGCGAGCACCCCAAACCGCAAACCCATCCCTTTTCTCCTTACCTCTTGCGCTATATATACACATACATGCATGTGTATTGGCCAATTAAGTTCAGTAACTGAAGCTTGAAAATTCTGAAAAATTGTTAGTTGTTTATCGAGTCGGATCTAATAATCTGTAGAGAGTCGAATCATGAAATTTGTACAGCAACTAGATATGGAAATTTCCGGGAAACTCTCACTGGAATTTTGTTAATTGGACGAACGGTGATTTTTAAATAAATTCTTCCGTGGACTGCAGTCAGAAAGTGACGAATCTGACTGCAGCCTAGTATATTAATATTTATGGATAATTGGTAAAGTATTAGGACTTGAAAAATTTATATAAAATTCTACAGTATAGTTGACACCTGCTGTAAAATAATTGGAATATTTGGAATGTTGGAACTATTTTATAAAAATCCTTGAAAACAGCCTAATTATGAGTATATAAGCTGAAACTTGATAACTTGCGAATGTAGGTATCAAAGTGTTGTATGGATTGATTTGGTTCATGATAAATTGTTTTGATCACTATATTGGCATGATGATACTTGCATGCATGATTTGAGTCTTAGGAATTATCATTGTATGTACCGCATTGTGTGTTAGTATGTGTAGGACTTGTATCAGTGTGATCACACACTAACTCTAAATCAATTGACTTGTTAGGACGCAATTAGCGGTCCCATCATTTTCTACATCTGTGTTACACTAACCGAGCAACTAAAGGTGAGTTCACGGCCCCTAATTTTATCCGGTTTTAAACAACAGGGGAGAAACATGTATACACTCTACAACTCTATCTCTTTACGTTATACGAAATTAACGTCATTAAACTATTCGGTAACTAAGTTAATGTTAATGTACATTATGGTCACTAAGCAGCTATATCACACAAGTCCTCGACAATCTCTCGGATCGTTAGTATTGGGTTAGATAGCTGGGAAATTATAAGTAGTACTACTGGGCCCGACAAGCCCCATCCGAGCTAGTCGCGCTAGCCGACCGGGTATGGTCAACGGGTGAATAATTTGGCCTAACTTTCGCCATGGTCAGTGATAGGCCTGGCAACACGGAGGCACAACAGTCAGCTTCGATCGCGAACACTTACGTGACATAACTTTAGGCTAGCTACCTACATGTTAACATTGAACTTAATTACGAATCAACAATATTATCCCGGGTTAGGGATAATGGAACCAACAACGTTATTATTCCGGGTTAGGAATAATGGAACCTCATTATTATTCCGGGTAAGGAATAATGGGACTATCAGTATTATTCCGGGTTGGGAAAAATGGAACTAAATTGTTATCCCGGGTTAGGGATAACGGGGGAAACAAACTTATAACCGAACAAACGAATTTATGAAAACCTGTGAACTCACTTTTCTTTAATGTTGACACTTGTTTCTTTACATGTTTCTCAGGACGCTAGGAGCTCTAGGTGCACTCACTTGCATTGATCAAGACATCTTTTATCAAGTCTCATTTACAAACATTGTTTTGGGTTTTTCTTTAGTTTTGGCGTTTGTGTTGGCGCTCGTTCCTCTACCTTATTTTTTATGCTTCCGCTCAACTTTAAAAACTAATGCTTCCGCTAAACATTGAAAACTAACTAAGACAATATAAAATCTACTATGAATGGTTAAACAAATGATTTTGGAAAACGTATTATCAAATCATATAGAGTCGTTCGACGTACTAGTGTCTCAGATTCTGGTTTGTTCACACGCCTCGCGGTAAAACTCCGCAAGTGGAAATTGAGGGTGTGACACGCAACAACACATTTATAACTTGATATTCGATTACAAACGGAGCGGGTTTGGTAAAACCCGTTTTCGACAAATGTTACAAAAAACATGAAGTTTGTATATGGGACGAACACGGTTCAGGAAGAGAGGTTGATTGGTAAGCAATCAAATTATGAGTTCAAGAAAGAGAAAGAACTTCGGGACAAGGCTAAGACCAAAAGTAGAGTAAAACCCACGAATGGACACTCACATGATACTCGGACTTGCTTCAAATGCAATGAAGTTGGTCACATTGCTCGCAAGTGTCCAAAGTTAAAGCCTGTGTATCACCAAAGAAAAACAGTTTCAGATGTTGAGAAACATAAGCAACCAGAGATTGTGAAACCAATCAAAATGTTAAAAGGAAACAAAGAATCATAAATGAAGTGAAACCTAAAACTAAAACAAAGTTTGAAAATTCAATTTTTGAGAAAGGTGAAACTTCAAAATCGAATGAAAACATAAATTCTAGATTCTATATTAAAAAGGCAAGAAGTAAATCACAATCCTGGGTTGCAAAGAAGAAAGCATCATCTGAAAATGAAAAGTCTGTTTCAGATAAAACTAAAATTGTCAAATCAAATGAGCCAGTAATCAAAAATGAACTTTCAAAGTTAAATTTTCAAAACAAACAAAGAAAGAAAAGGTCAAAAAGTTTTCAAAGTTGACATTGGACGAAATGTTTGATGATAATTTTGATTACGATGATGAGTTTGAAAGTGATTATGATGATTTTTATCAAGTTCAACCCAAGACCAAAAAGGTTTGGGTTTCACTATTCAAGTAGTTGCTTTTCATGTGCAGGGGCTCTAAAGATTCAAATTGTCAAAGTAGTATCTGGATAGTGGAGCTTCATATCACTTAACTTATTCTGAAAGTGTTATAATCTTTGTCATCTTGAGAGGGAGAAGTTGAAAAGGAAAATTTGTGAAGAATAAATTGTGAAAATTCACACCGTTGAACAAAACATTATTTTTTTGATCAAAACCATTTACTCTTTCATGTTAATGAAATTAACAGTATATTTGTTAACAGGAGCAGATGCAGATGTTGAAAAAGGATCGGACGACGAGTTCTCGTGATCCTCATTTGTTATCTTTTTAGAATAGAATTTCTTAAAAACTAAAATCCAAAAATATGTTTTTGATTTTGGGGGGAGTAATGAAAGCAGAAAAATCAAAAACATATGAAAAAGTTGAAAATTCAAAAACATTTGAAAAATCAATAAGTACAAAAACATTGAAAAAGACAAAAAGAATTTTGTGTCAAAAAGGAAATGATAGTACATCAGTGGACTATCACAGTATGCTAAAGAATTGTAAAGTTTAAAAAGTGATAAACAAGTCTTACTGTGGGTGTGTCGATAGGCTTTACACGTTCAGTAAATTGTTTCTGAGACATAAACTAAATTTTACAACTGCTTAATCTTGTGGATTAACATCTCTCGGATATATGGACTTAGTACTCTGAAATTTCGTTTGAGAGATTGCCTGATTCTGAGATACGAGGTCTTTATAGATAGTTGATATCTGGGGTATTATACAAGTTCTTCTGATTTTGCGGAAGCAATAGCCTTGAACTTCTATAATGCTTTTGCTATAAACCCTTAAACTGCATGCAAAGTTGAAAAGAATCGAAAGATCTAATCATTTGCAGTGCTTAAAAGATTCACTAAATGGAACACACCTTTAATTCGAGCCTTCATCTCTTTGTCGATACGGTGGTATTAACCTGAGCTCTCAAGGCTTCGCATTAACCCAGATACAGATATCAGTGACACTATATTTCCCTGTAAGATGAAATCTAGGGAATCTTGATACGGGAGCATATTCTGAGATGGGAACCATAGTTGAGTCAAGTTTCATAATTCATACCTAACATATCTTGGAACAATTGAGAAATGTGTCAAAGTTTAAGTGGATAAACATATCGACAATCTAGGTAAAGGAGTTTAAAACTTAAAGTCATTAAAAGGTCAACTGTACTGGTGATATGTCTCAAACAATTGATATGATCCTTAGACACGTCACAAAAATATGTCTGTAAATATGTTTGTTTCTACATTAGTTTTCTACAAGTCAATGTTGTAGAACGGATCTTCGAAGTCTGGTAAGGTGCTGAAATGTTCATAAAAAGTTCATTCATTGAAACTTTAAATTTGAAGAAAACATCATTTTGTTCATGACGAGTCAAACCGAGGTCATTAGCTTGGACTCGGTAGAAAAAATTAGTTAATCAAGGTCATTAACTTGGACTTGGTTAACTAAGTGGATTTTCATAATTGATAAACATATGAAAAATCATGGTCTTAAATGTAAAAATATTCAAGGTCATTAATTTGAACTTGAATAACTGAAAGGTTTGAATTATGAAAAAGGAGATTAAAATTTGAAATGTTGATGTTATAAAATTTCAAAGTTCGAATCTGAAATGTTTATTTGAATATCTGAGAACTTTGAAACAGGAAGTAAAGATTTAGGGGAGCTAGATAAATCATTGATTGAAGATACCGAAAGCTCAAAGCAAGGGGGAGTTTGAAGATTAAAGCACAAAGTTAGGGGGAGCGTGGTGATTAAAAGTTTTATCAAGTTAAGCTTAAAAAACAGAGTTGAAGAAGATTTGTATATCGAGGATGTTAAAGTTTATCAAAGACTAAAGATCAGAGAGTGTTAAAGACTCAGGAGCTTATTTGAAGTCAATGACTACGGCAACATCTAGGGAGTCTGTTGGTGCATATTTTCTGTTGCCTACGTCATTATAATAGAACGAGTCTGAATGAACAGAGCTTCTGAAGACTGATCAAGGCGAAGCGATATCCAAGGGGGAGTCTGTTAGTACAGTATGTATATGTCTTAGTCTTGGATCGAGTCTGTTTAGAATAGGTGAGATCACGATAGAACACTAGTATTTATGTGTGAAGGAGACCAAGTTCGCCGGATTAGTATTGTGAGAACAAGTTCGGCCGAACTTGTTCAAGCAAGTTCGCCCGAACTTGTTCACCTCCCAGCGAACTTGGCAGCCTATAAATAGGTAGTTTGTTGATATCTCATTAAGGACTTTTGGCAAACTTACGACAAAGCTCTCTCAGATCCGAAACTTGAACGTTTACGAATATTGATCAATAAACAGACCTTTAATGAGTAATTCTTGTTATACGATTAACACGTCACTTAGTTTCTGCCTAATTGGACGTTAGATACAAATTCTAGGTTCCTGTGCTATGGAGGACGTCCTATCAATAAACAACAAGATCATACAAACTATCATACACTAATCTACATAGAACAACACATAATATAGTTATATTTAGTGTTCTTTAACTTTGTGATTAGGGTTTTTGATTATGTTTATCTTAAATTTCAAGATCATCAATTTGTACTTCCATAAACTACTAGTAATATGAAGCTTAAAAATGGTGGTTTGAAGACTTACAAGATTGCACTAGTTAGATAAGAAAATAAGAAGAAGATTAAGCTCCAAAAGTGCTCCTAATAATGCTCCATGTTTACTCCATGAATAGATGACCTTGTAGTGCTTTGAAAGTTAGTTAAATGTGGTGTTAAATGGTTGTTTATTGGTGGTTGGATATGGGCTGAGATCAAGAGAGAAGTGGAAGGAGTTTTTGGTTTGAAATTTGTGAAGGAAAATGAGGGTAAGAGATGGAGTGTAAGGAAGTGTTATAACCATGCTTCTTTTTCTAGTCAACAACCACTCATCCATAGACCATACTCCATATCTTCCATTTTCAACACAAGTCAAGAAAGTGAGTCCATGGGGGACCCACATGAACCGTCCACCTAGGGGGGGTTAAAATGTTTATTTTTTTTTGTAAAGTGCCTTATTTACTAATATTTAGGTGTTTAGTTTAAATATAGTGATTAGGGGTTTAAATACATCATTAGGGAGGTAAAGGATTAGGACTATAAATATTACTAACTAGTTCACCAGACTAGTAGAAATAATGTTTAACTAGTTTATTCGGTTCCCGGTTAAGTTCGGTGCACTAACGAAACTTTCGTGTCATAGCGATAAGAAATTTCCGCAAGATATAAACTTCCATCCAAATGATGTATGAAGTAATTTGTAGTTCCAAAATAAGCTTAACTAGTTCACTAGCTTCCTCGTTTAGTTGTTACGGTGTCGGAAATACCGCTTACTAGTTCGTCGGTTCGCTAACGGACAAGTTATGTTTATGGCGATATAATACCGGAAGCTTATGTTTTGAATATTCTAATGATATCCATTTAAATATTTTGGTGTGTTTTCCACGTTTGTCATAATTCTGGAGGTCCAAAATTGCCGAATTATTATTACGGACGGGTTAAAAATATTGTATTTTTAGCCGATCGGACGATCTATTATTTAGGGCGTTGCATTGTGTAATAATATAAGACTTATTCCTACATTTGTGTTTTCAAATATATATGGACTCAGTTATGTCATTCATATGTCTTGATTCATTGTTCTGTTCAGTTCAGCGGTTGCTGACATTAATAGTGCAACCGTGAATAGTGCGCCAAGCACTCTCTACCAACACTTTTAGGACATAGTTTTGTTTGTTTTGCATTGTAACGAAAACCAATAGATGTTATATCATGTTTATTCTTGTCCTAATACTTGTTATATGTCGTAGGACTCCGTTACGTAATTTAATTACATTTAAATGCATGAGATTAATAAATAAAATAGGTGATTAGATTGTACGGAATTACCGGTTATTTGCCATTTGTCACACTTATACTCACAAACGAATGAAATAAGTTATTCGTCCACCAACTAATAAAGAAAAGATCATTCTTGCTGCTCCTAAATTTCCAAAAGGGGTGCTCAAAAACTTCTATTATTGGGCCTATGATCCGAAGATGGCTGAAGCAGTGGTTGTTACAAAAGAAAAGGCATTCAGACTATCAGACGTACTGGAATTAATAAGCTTTCACGGGGAAGACATCAAGGTTCTAGCTTAGCACCAAATTCATACTAGCGAGAAATACGAAGCATGTGTGAAGTCCTGGACAAGTGTTGTAGCAACAGTAATTCAAAACAAGCTGTTTGCGGATTAAGGACCACTCTTTGGAGGAAGCGGACAGTAGTTTGTGAAGCTTAATGCCAAACTAATGCAATAAACCTAGGGGGAGATTGTTAGTTCATATTTAGGTTTATGTATTAGTTAATTAATTAGTTTGGGTATTCTTATGTAATTGGGCTTAGAGGTGGTTTTGGGCCGATAGTTTAGGCTAATGAAGCACTAACCCTACTAATATAAATAGTATATGATGTAATTAGGGTGGTGGCTTTTGGGGGAAACAATCAACTTGTATTAGAAAAATCTTTGTATGCAAGTTGCATTTTCATTCATCTTCATCTTCTTTCTTTTCTTGATTGTTAGCTTGTTTGTGTGATTCTGCCACCATTCAAGCTAAGTGTGATATCGAAAGATCCATTTTCGGGACTTTCTTTACTAATGCATAAACCTATTTAGGGCCTACAACGGTTCGGTCTCAACATTCGGGAACCTCCCGTATCGACTGCGGGGGTGTATTAGAATCAATATATTATTAGTGTAATATCTCATTATTATGATGTGCATTTTTTGTCAAAAATAGATTAGGGTAATCTCTCATGTAATCTCTATATATTGTACTGACATATGGAATAACAAAACACAGAGGACTATACCTACTTTCACGCACATTAGTTCATAATTAACGATGAATATTTGGTAATGGTTGTCTAAGAAGATATCATAGCCAAGATGAAAATGAGTATCTCAAAAAATAGTTCTTTCAGAAATATGTGTGCGAACGTACGCTATATGGTTTTCTACCATGCACAATCTGTAGGGTACCAGGGTGACGAGATGACAAATGCACACATTTGGGCCAAGACAACTGTGATAATTTGGACATACGAATCATCAGGTCACACCAACCTTCTCGGACCCTAAAGAGATTTTAGCACTGGATTATTGACGAGGCATGTATTTCTTCTTCTACGTGAACATGATATATATATATATAGGGGATGGATCATGAGAAAACTAATTTAAATGAGAAAACCAAAAAACTAACTAAAAAATCCAAAACAACATATCAATTTTTTTTTTATTTTTTATTAAAATTCGCTATATATATTATATAAAAAACTTTAAAAAAAATAAAAAAGCATATAATGCACATGTGCAACATAAACATATAATGCACATGTGTAGTACACATATAGTGCACATGTGCAGTACAAGTTTTTTTTTTTGAAAAAAAAAGTTTTTTTATACATAAAATCCAGCGATTTTTTTATAAAAAAATTGTAAAAAAAAATTTGTATGTTTTTTATGTTTTTTTGGCTTTTTGAGTTAGTTTTCTAGTTTTCTCATTTATATCTAGTTTTCTCATGATCCTCTCCCTATTTATATATATATATAAGGAAGGGATAGAAAGAAAACCCATATTAGTTAAGGAAACTAAGAAACCCAAATGAATGGACCTCCTTTTGCCACGTGTTACACCTTTTTGCAGACTATGTTATGTGTAATATCAAGAGGCTGCCACGTGTTACATGCAACAGCCTTTGCAGACTTTCATATTTTTTCTGAAAAAGTAGAAGCTGTTATGTAACACGTGGCAATATCTGGTTGTTACATGTAACACGTCTGCAAAAAGGTGTAACACGAGGCAAAAAGAGATTCATTCATTTGGGTTTCTTACTTTTCTTAAATAATATGGGTTTTCTTCCGATAATTGCCCTATATATATAGGGAGAGGTTAACGTACAATTGCGCTTAACGTACGCTGGTATGCTGAGAATATATAACATGCGATTTGTTGTTTTCTTATGCCATGCGATTTTGGTTGTTTACTTATAACATGCGATTTCAAAATTTCAAAATCACATGCGATTGGTTTTTTTTACATGCGAAGTTTGACTTTCAAATTACATACACATGCAATTTTCATACATGTACACTTGTGATTTCCATTAATATGTACACATGCTTTTTCCGTTCATATATATACACATGCGATTTTAATTTTTTTGTAATATACGTGCGATTTTTCCATCAGCATACGAGCGTACGTTAAGGCACATTGTATAATACACTTTCTCTCTATCTCTCTCTCTATATATATATATATATATTGCAATTTTGTTGGCTATTATTAATATATGGTTTTTTGCTTTTGTAGGTGTGAAACATGTATGCTTGAAGATACTACTTTAGGGTTGGTAAGACCACTTAAAGGGACCTTTGACGGGATGCCATCCTGGCACACCTGGGGTCCTGTAGGACCAATCCTGATAGCATAGGAACCTAGATTTGATATCTAATATCCATAATAGCGGAAATATTACGACACAGTTACCAAATAACAAGAATTACTCAATTAAACGTCAATTTTATTGATAAACGTCAAGTCTCCAATTTGACAGAGCTTCGCTACTTCAGAGCACAAAGTTACAAATGACAAGACTCAAGCTAGCTATTTATAGGGTAGCAAGTCCGCTGGTGAGTGTATGAGTTCGGGCGAACTTGACTATGTAAAGTTCGGCCGAACTTGACATCACATGAACATCTCAAGCGAACTTGACCCCATATTACATAAATACATTATTTCACTAGCCTATTCACATCTAATCTATACAGACTCGATATAAGACTAAGACATAGACATTTCACACCAATAGACTCCCCCTTGGATATCGTCTTCGTCTTTTATCAGTATCCAAAACTCTGTCTTCAATAAAGCTTTAACGCGTACGACCAAAGAAGTTCTTATACGGCTTCTTTCGTCTTTCCTGCTTTGGATCTGGCGTCTGATCAGTAGGTGGCACTTTAGTCATAAATTGGTACCATCTGAGCCTTGCCGCCCTACCTCTTTCATTAATCTCTTCAAGACGCTTTTCTTTCTTAAAAAATTCTACACGTTCAAGATCCCTCCAGCTCGTTTCCCACATCTTTCCAGAATTAACTTCTCGAGCATAACATACATTGACAACCCTTTGATATTGCATGGCTTGTTATTTTTCACGTTCTTCAAATACTATCTTGCTGTAGAACAGATACTTGATGTCTTCCTTCGAGCAATTCACTAGCCACATCGGGTCTAGTATCCTAATTGTTCTCCACATCCCTCTCATACCTTGAAACCCTAATACCTCAACTCTTTCCTTAGTAATATCTAGATGATCTTCAAATCGTAATACTAACACAGCTTCACATGTATTAGGATCAATCTGCCACCACTTAAACACCAGATAAAAGTTCTGTTCGATTGGCATCAAAGGCATGTTTCTCATTGTTCTTGGGCGTTTCATTATCAACGTAATATCTTTCTCCCCTGTCTTCTTGTTTGTTTTGATATGACGTCCTGGGATGAAAGGCTTCCAAAATCTAAAACCCTTTGTTGCTTCGAATTTGATCATTTTCCATAGCATCTGATCAATGAACTTCATATGGTACGTGACATTCCTTGTTTGAACAAGTTCTTCCACATCCCAGTAAGGTAATGTCTTGAAGTCTACCAGATATTTGAAGTATTGAACTCCAAATTCTCGTTTGATGGCATACACATTCAGCTTCTTAAACCACCCCCAGCTTAGGATATCACCTAATGACACATCTTTATCTCTGGTAAAAAATGCTAGAGGACATCGAAATTTTCGTTCACGAGGCATCTCTTTAAACCAATATTTCTTTGCTTGAGCAATTTCTTCCTTTGTCATAGGCTTTGGAACTTTACCTTCACGTATTGATTCCTCAATCTTTTCTTTCAATAAATCTTCATTCAATTGCTTGTACATATCATCAAAAGTCGGAAAACTATATGTATTAGGACCAATGTACTTTTCAGCTTCGTCTTTTTCCTCATCAGAAGACCAATCTTCCACTACAACCCTGTTATATTCATCTGCCTCATATCTACGCTGATAATGATACTCGTTAGGCTCAAACGTATTCACATTCAGGACTTGTTCTTCGAAATCGAAATCCAGTGATTCTGCATCAACATCAATTAACTTTGCAAGATCTTCTTTGGAGTAGCTGTGCACGAATTCACCCTCTTCCACATTGTGTTCAAGCATAAGTATCAAAGGCTTTGTCGGGACTGCAGCAACAGGCTGTGCAGAAGTAATAGCGTTAGTCATATCAATATCATCAGATGGCCTATTTGCCCTGACTCCCCCTGATCTTGATCATTCATAGCATTCGCCTCATCGTTCAGCAGATTAGAGAAATCAAAGCTTTCATTCACTGTTGTATCAACCACCTTTATCACTATACCACTCGGATCATCATCGTTACCTCCATCGTGGTCAGAATCATCTTTCGAATCATCGGACTCAGAAGCTTTCGCAGACTCAATCTCTTTAACAGGTTCAGTGATCTCCGGCATACTTTCGATCACATGCTTCCCCTTACCCTGTTAAACTAGCTCTCTTTCAGCTTTCTCTTTTGCTTCTTGAAGATCTAAACGAGCATATTCTTCTTTGAAATTAATCCCCAGACTGTTAGATAATACCTTCTGAAGTCTTTCGAATCTCTTATCATTCATATCTTTTTCAGAACAAAGCTCAGCAATCTCTTTGACCGATCTTTCATTCGCTTCCTGCAGACTTTCAACTAGCGCTTTCAAATAACATTTCCTTCTCGATATTGTTGGATGATTTTTCTTGAATCTCAACTTGAGTCTTCTTCGGAAATGCTTTATACTGTAGCGCTTCTTGTAATATTCGTTGCCACCTCCAAATGGACTCTGATTGCCCGTTGCTTCAGGATTTTTGCATTCTCTCTTGAAATGCCCTTTCTGTCGGCATCTAAAACAAGTGACCTTTGATTTGTCAAACCCTAGCTTGTTTCTTGAATTTCTGATATCTCGGCCTGTGAGTGCAACAAACTTTGTCACTCTTCGAATGATGGAAGCCAATGACCATTTTATATCCATCAGCTCAAGTTCTTCTTCGTCCACCTGATCATAGTCTTCGGCGGTCATTTCAGGGTTGCCAATTTTTCCTGCCACCAGACTTTCATTCGATTCTAGAACTGTGGTAAGAAGTGCCATGTGTTTTTTAGCAACTTGCTCAGAAACAACATTGTTTAGATTGACAGCAATGTTACACTTGTACACATTCGGATCAGAATTTGTTTGTTGATTCTGATTTGCTTGACTCTCATATGAATGATTTGAACCAGTGCTCGAAAACGAAGAACTCTGTGGACTTTGATCATATTGTGGATATGATTGATTTTGATTATGTGGTGAAGAATTCATATTTGCACTGAATGCTGTTTGAATCTTTGGGCTTGAAATGCTGTCTTGCATTCCGTTCTTGTAATATAGACCAACATCTTGAACAATGTTAGCATTCTTCGACTTTGCGATCTTTAGAAGTACCATCTCATGACCTTCAAGTTTGTCGATGAATGTAGTCAGCTTGAAGAATTCCCAGTTGTGACTTTCTTTCAATACCATGAGATATGTAGTCCATTCTCCATCAGGTAACGCATCTGCAAGCTTATCGATGTACTCCGGTTCTGTCTTCTCGAGACCGTGTCTCCTCATTTGAACCTTCAGATGACAAAAACATTCAATCATCTGTTTCATAGTCTCGCCCTTCAACATGGTAAAAATATCGAATTCCTTCAAGATAAGAGCTTTTTTACTCTTGATCATCTCTGCGCTTCCTTGGTATTTCTTTTGCAGTGATAACCGTAGTTCTCTCGCAGTCGTGTATTCAGACAATAAGACCAAAATATCCTCTTTAACGGATTGTATAATGAGACTTATCATCTTTTTCTCAGCAATGTACTCATCTTTTTGTATTGTGGAGTACTTGTACTTCTCTAGAACTTGCTGATTTTTGTCTAACGAAACGACATAACCTCTCTCAATAGCCACCCAGCTTTGGAACTGCATGGCTTGAACCCAATAACTGAACTTCTCCTTCCATCCTTCGTTCTCGTCCATACTCATTAACTTTGGAGGTTTGACGGACGTGCCCATTTCGTTGTCAAGGTTGACTTGTTGTATGGCATTAGCATTGGACGTACCCACTCCTGACATAAACACTCTCTGAAGATCATCCATCATGAATATCGACACACGTACGCTGAAAACACGTTCAAACTTTGAAAATGATTAGACTTACTACAAGTTCGATCGAACTTGTAGTTGATGAATGAAGAATTTCAGATTTTACACACAAGTTCGATCGAACTTATGTGATGTGATTTGAAAATGTCCCTGAGATAACTTCGGTCGAACTTACTGTTGAGATTTGAAAAGACTTTTGCAAGTTCGAGTAAACTTAAGACAAAATTTCCTGATTTTTATCAAATTCGAGCGAATTTGATAAAATACCAATGAAACTTTAGTGAGTTCGAGCGAACTTAACCAAAATTCTCTCAAATATTCTCAAGTTCGAGCGAACTTTATAGAAAACCACTCAGAAAGTGAGTTTCTAAGTCAAGTTCGGCCGAACTTGGCTAACAAGTTCGATCTTGATGACTTTTTCAAACATGGTTTTTACAACAATTTATTATCAATTCGTTTGATTTTAATCTCCAAACTCTCAGGGGTTTATCTATGATGTATTTAACATGACATATTCAATTTTGGACAGAATTTGCCCGTGAATTCTTCATTTTAGTGTAAAAGTTAAGAAAAATAAAAGAATGAAGTAGAATTAGAGATGTTCTTGTCTTGATATCAATCAAATCAGACTATTCTAGCTCTGATACCACTTGTAGGACCGATCCTGGTAGCATAGGAACCTAGATTTGATATCTAATATCCATAATAGCAGAAATATTACGACACGATTACCAAATAACAAGAATTACTAAATTAAACGTCAATTTTATTGATAAACGTCAAGTCTTCAATTTGACAGAGCTTCGCTACTTCAAAGCACAAAATTACAAATGACAAGACTCAAGCTAGCTATTTATAGGGTAGCAAGTCCGCTGGTGAGTGTATGAGTTCGGGGCCGAACTTGACATCACATGAACATCTCAAGCGAACTTGACCCCATATTACATAAATACATGATTTCGCTAGCCTATTCACATCTAATCTATACAGACTCGATATAAGACTAAGACATAGACATTCTGCACCAACAGGTCCGTCAAGTTTGCATATAATTTCTAGAAGATGGTAAGTTCTTTTACCTTGATCTTACATTTGTATGTCGTTTAATAAAGAAAAAGGTAACCTTTTATTCTTCAACCCCGGAGATGCCCGCTCTCTTTTGCCATGCTTTTTGAGCGGGACACTTTGTACAATCAGGAGGCCTCGAGATGGGAAACCGTACCATCAACTGATTCTCCAGATTACGTTACTCCAAAGTTGGCTAAAACGAGGCCAACTTAGTTTAATTTACTATATTTTTATCTTATTACTTAGTATGCTAGCACTCTTGGGCAAATGTTTGGATATTTGTTTAACGCGTGTAATGAAAATATTACCCTTGAACACTACATCACCCTTGAACCTCTCGCGTATAAATCTTCTTTGGGATCCAGATTCCTCTTTTAACAACACAGTATGTCAAATTTCATTCCTTTATACTTTTTTATGGCTCAACCCAAACTTTATGTTTTAAAAGTTCTCAACAGTGGACATCTGAAGGGCATTACAAAGAATTGGACAGCCCCAACAATAAAATAAATAAACTTACAGTAGGCATATGAATTAAAAATGAATAACAAAGAACTGATTATATAATAACATGTTTATTATATATTTGCATCCACTTGTAAGTTTTTTTCCTTAAGAAACAAACAACCATTCATTCATAATATACCATACTATAGTATATGTACATAAACAGCCAAGTTCAGAGCAATTATGTTATAGTGCTCTAAAATTTGGTTTATATCAGCCAAGCCGGTCCCAAATTAAGACATATATATAGCAAGCATTTTGGTTATGTACCTACAGATCAAAAGTATGGCTGTTGAAATGGAAGATAGGCTCATTGCCTATCCTACCCAAATTCTTCGATCTGCACTCTTTGGCAATGCTTGTTTGAAGTGCTGTAGGCCCGCAAACCATCACCTCGATATCTACATTTCCCCATCGCTCTGCCATGCTTCCAAATATTTCTATTTCGACAAAAAAACAAAAAGCAAGCAGGGATTCAACAAGAGAAATAAAAACCCGCATCCATGAGCGGTGTACGTGGTAATTTCAGTCCATTTACTTAATAATAGGTCAGTCAGGTCACCTTTTTTCTTTAGCGGTCCAAACAAGTAAGGCAAAAACAAAAATAAACAAATAAATAAAGCTAAAAAAAAGGGGTCAACTAAAAAAGAAAAAAGTCATGAATTTCTTTCCCAAAAAGTAGATTATTTCTTTAAAAATTAAAATGTTAATCATGTTACTTTTATTTATAAAAAGTTTAAGGATCTAGGTAAAGATATTTGGTCAACCAGGTCTGAAGCTTGACAAATGTTAACCGTTTGCAACTCTAGCGTGTCCGACCTTCACAACTCTAACGAAGGCTATACCTTTGAAGTTTGGTCTTTGACCATATGTTCTGATGTTGACAAAATCATCCTGTGATGGGTTCTTGACTGCATCAGGTTCATCATGCTTCAAGCCACTGATTCTGTTTTCACCATCCATGTTCTTCGCGGTTTTTAAAATCCCAAAGATGCCATAAACCAATCACAAAACCACCAAATATAACAATACTTGCTGCCATGCATACGATAAATAGGATCCCTTTGTACCACCACGTCGTTACGTTGTAAGGATTGATGTAAAAGATGAGTAACAATGCGTACAAAACCACCAAACCGATTGTAGATAGCACCTATAAAACCCAGCCCATAAGATATTTCCTGTTCCAACCAAACTAGACATGCCACCATCGGGTGGGTGCAGGGAAGACTGATGAGCTCACATACTTTGGTATGTTTCCCTCTTCCTGTAGTTAAAACTATAGCATGTCAGATATTTGGATGAGCTCATTTGGTTAAATTTCTATGTCGGGTTACTATCTTTGTTTTGCACTTTCGAAAAAGACTTAGAAAGCTAAGCCGAGCCCGAGCTCCTTTAACCTCGAGCTCAACTTGTTTCGAGCTCTAATTCTAAAGCTAGATCTCGGTTCAGCTAGTTTTTTATTTATTAGATATTTTGTTAGTTGGTCTATATACATTTATATTTATATATATTTATAATTATAAGTTTTAGATATTAACATAATACATATTAGTCAGCTATTTTTGTCATAGTCTTATTTATAATAATTGTTATTAATAAACATACGTTTAATACATTTAAAACAGTTATGTAAATAATGGGCTCGTTTAAGCTCGAGCTTGATAAGTGAAGCTTGGACACATTTATTAAACGAGCCTATTTTTAGGCTTGAGACATGCTAGTTTAAGTTCGATTAGACTCGAGCTTGCAGCTTGGCTCATTATTACCTGCAGTCAAGGCAAAGTTTCATGGTTTTCTTATGGTGCAAACAAACTTAGTTACCCCAAGTAGAGTTGGACCATAGTTGGTTACTGCAGTTAAACCTTGACTGGAAAAACAGTTGGTAACACAAGTGCTGATATACGTACCAATGGGGTTCTGATTCTCGATTGACATAAGTTTGAATCTCAAGATTTAGTATGTTGTAGAAATACGGGCACAATGAGTTCATGTCCAGTGAATGAAGAAGTGGAAGCTCATCGGAGTTTTTGACAGCCCAAACTATTAATATATTTCTAGGCATGCACGGTTTTGAATCCCTGAGACGATGTAAAATGTAACTTAAGATTGCCAAGAACGGTGAAATCCCAATGCCACCAGCAACTAAAATGAGGTTTTCATACCTATAGATACACACATCAAGAATGGTTAGTAATCATTTATAGCTTAACCAACCATTCTCTAAACCTCTTACCCTTAAAACACACATACTTTCTATCAGTTTTTTTTTCTCTTTTTTTAATTTTAGGAAACATACTTTGAAAATAACATTTTAAGAGCCTATGTTACAAATTTATAATCAAATAAGAGATCCCGCCTCGTTAGGCTTTATAATAGGAAGGGGTCCCTTGTTCCGGTATAAAGTTAGTTATGACATGTAACATCAGCCGCTAAAATGTTATTTTTAAGTACATTCTATAAGATAGAAACTGATCAAAAGTATATTTCTTTTGCGTATGATTCTTTGTATAAGTAATTATGAAATAACGTACGTCAAGTGGTATAGTGACTCATGCCCAGACGGCCCCTCGATAGATGCCTTTAGTGACAAATTTGATTGTAGAAGACCTTGAGACTCGTCTTTCTCATCAGGAACACTTGAGATACGTCCTCTTAGTTTCTCAGTCCAGTCTCCAAGGACTTTAATGAGTACAGCAAGATGGTGTTTGCCATCTAGAGGACTAGATGAAACACTGAAAGGATGCCAGTGCAACCATGATAATTCTCGAATTTGAATGAAAACCCATCCAAGGGCATTATATTGTAAACCTACATTTGGAAAGAGAAACATGAAAACAAAATAAAAAAATCCTAATAGATCTGTGATTAAGGGTCTAAGTTATAACTTTGTAAAGAAACTAAATAAGCGGATTAGGCAAGCCCAAACTGACATGGGATGAGCGGATTAGGTAGGATTTGCTAAAGTTGCATCTCTCTGAGTACATGGTCCAGGATATGAGTTTATAGAGTGATAAGATTAAATACAAGGACTTTTATGGAAGGATGTAGATGTATCTGAGCTTTGTCTTAGGTATGCTTAGATTTTCCTACATTTTAGGTAGACTTACATGTGATTGTTTTTTGTATTCTTGACTATATGTTGTTTTCTAACATTATATCTGTCTACTTTGTACCATATTACATTTTCACCACTTCTTTTGTTAATAGTAGTTTTTTATTTATATATTTTTAGTTTTGTTGATTCATATGCTGCTTGTATTGGAGCTAGATTTCTATCTGAAAGGAACCTTTCTATCTCTAGCAATAGAGGAAAGATTTGCCTACATCCCACCCTCGCTTATTTGTGGGATATGGTGGGTATGGTTATTGTTGTCTGTCGGATATGGTGGGTATTGTTATTGTTGTCGTTATAAGGGGCCCGGTTACTAGCATATATAGTCTGAAATAGTAAGCCCGTCCCTTGATAGAGTATAAATTAAAAAAGAAACAGGCGTTTAGACCCTAATTTAAAAGTACATCTCTGAAAGAGTATACCTTCTGGTTTTGAAATAATTAATTCCACAGTTCCGGATGGAAGGCATTTGGCGGAGATTATGTCCACAGTTTTTCGTGACTGAAAGAATCTAAGAAACCGATCGAGCATAAACATGAATATTCCTGCAGCAGCTATACTGAAAATAAAATCGCGAACGTGCATCGCCAAAAAGACAACAAAAACGACGTAAAGTTGATGAGTGTAGAAGAATGGCTCAAAGTTTAGCCTTCTAACTGGTGGAAGAGATGTCACCCACATGAACAGGCCTGCTACTAGACTGATTACTCCTGGAAGATTAGAAATTCCAATTTTTTTCCAAGCTGTAAGCTGCAAAAAGAAACATTGTCACCATCCTTGCACATTTACTTATCAATTATGATTAAATGGTTGTTATGCCTTGTAAAATTAACTGTCAATTTATAAATGTTTGATTAAGTGAGAGAACTCACTTCTTCTATCAGACGACCTTGGATTGCCCACGCGATCACATAAAACAAACCATGGAGAGTAAAGAGCATCATTGTGAGATGCCCCAACCAGACATGATATCGAGTTGCATGCTCAAAAGGGATACATATGAGTCTTAAAAGGACCGATCCCCTTGCAACTGGTAGAAACAAAAATGCCATGCAAATTAATCCAATGAACCCGAATCGCAGTCCAGTTAGCTCTAGCAGAAGAGGATTCCTGAAAAGTTATAATAAAAATTATAGGTGATTAAATGTTAAAGAAAAAATCATAAAGAGAGTGAATAATATTAACATGGAATAAAATGCACATTATAAGCTTATTAAGCATCTTGCTCTTCCACCCAAGTACTCATAACTTTTTTAGCTTGGTCTGAAGCTCTATTTCAAAGTGAATGCAAACACATTAACTGTACCAATTATATATAATTATAACATATTTTTATTTGTGTCCAAAGTTTGTGAAAAAACTAACCTTTCATTAAATTTTCCAACCAAGATTTTCATGTATTTTGCAGAGTTTCTCATTCATTTATCGAAGTAACAAAAACGAATCACTGGTGTAAGCATTAACTCAACCAAAGGTTTTCTGGATACATAATTAACCTCTGTTAGTTCAGGCTAACACACTCACAAAACTCACTCTTATATGTATGAAGAATAAGTGAAAGAAATTGCCTACGGAACTCACACCTTTACTGGTTAAAAGTTGATACCAAAATGAGAGTACGATATTAATATTAAAAGACTAAAACCAAACCTATGTATAAAAAATACAAAGCACATGCTAAAAAGAATATTTCAATCAAACTCCTTTTATTCAGCAACCACTAAAGTCTATTAGTTCCTCTGGCAAACTTGGCCAACTTTAGACAACTTCTTACCCATGACCCGGTTATGATGGATTGCCCATTTATCCGCTGACTCGTGACCCGTTGATCCAACTGATTAACCTTACAATCACCCCCTCAATCGGTTGTTTACACCATTGTTCACAACAGCTGAAGCACCGTCCCCTCTCGAACGATCTTCACTTTTCCCGGACACCCGACCTCCACCTCGGTCATGTCCAAAGTCTTATAGGTTCAACCCAAATCAAGTCCACCGCACTTGCAACATTCACATGGCATCCCTTTGGAACCGTTTGTTAACAGCTTGAAAGTATACGGATCGACAACCTCTTCACTGGCCACATCCAAAGCCACGCGATTTAAACTCCAACCCCAAGATATTTACACTGTATTGTTTTTGTACTCTCTTCTTGCCTAGACGACAATATCTTTTTCCAACCATTCTTGTTCAAAGAGGCCTCTCCACCTACCAAGAAAACAAAGCCACCCGCTTCTACTATATTCTTTCGCCTGCTTAACGAAGTGAACCCAAAGCCACATGCTTAATGGATCCTTTCTCCCCGCTTCTATTACGACAACGGCCGACCAGAACACCTCACAGCCCCTTAAAAACAAAATCCAGTTCCTTCTTCACGGCAGTGAAGGGTTGCACACTTGCACCTTTTCTCAAAACCGACTCTCAAACTGGTGTCTCCTTCTCACGAGCCCTAGGCTCTGATACCTAATGTTGGTTGTGGCCCACTCAACACACTCACACAACTCACTCTCTCATGCAGGAACAAGATGTATGTGCAGAAAAATAAGTGAAAGAAAATGCTTATGGAACCCATAGCTTTACTGATTGAAAACTTAAAACCAAAATGAAAATAGATTATTAAAAGACTAAAACCAAACCTATTTATAGAAAGCACATGCTGAAAATAATATTTCAATCAAACTTTTATTCAGCAACCACTAATTTCCATTTTTCAAAGTTCCTCCAACTAACTCGGTAACCTTAGACAAGTTCCATCATGACCCGTTAGCTGATGGATGACCCATAGACCCATAGATCCAACCGATTAACCAAAAAAAAAAAAAAGAATTATCGGACTAAATTTATCAACTCCGGAAAAATTATCAGAACAAATAATCTTAATATGCACACTAAAGATTCATTTTTTGGTTAGTAAAAGATTATTACATGAAAATGATGGAAATATAGCATCTTTGAACCCTTTAAAGGTAATCAATTGTCGTCCATTTCTCAAGTCTATTACATCATGATGTAGGCCCAAGTGTGGAGGAGCGGGCCATGTTATATTTGGAGGCCCAAGATCGCGTGACAAATAAGGCTTCACTAAAATGGCTCTAACTTGGGCTACGGGGGTCCGTTTTGGGCGTGCGACCAGTCAAAACGATCGTGAGGAAAAATCCCATTTTGCTACAAATGCCTTCAGCGGTTTGGGTGGACGTTCAGGCCCAAAAAAAGCTTATTTCTATGAGTATTTTTCATTTTTATGTTTTTTTGGGTTTTTTGCCTACTTTTGTTTTGCTTTAGTTTTTTGCTCGAGTGTATTTTGGGGCCCGTTTCGAATTTATAACTCTATTAATATGTTGGTTATGAGGTGATAATGATCAGATTTCAGTTTTGGAAAAAACTGTTTTTCACTTCAAATTCCGTGCCCTTTGGGTTGAATTTTGGGGTTGGGACAAGTTCATCACGGGTATTCATAGAATCAACGTGATTGATCTTACTTATCGTTTCTACTCTACGTCACATCATTTGTTATATTTCGACTGATTCCCATTCTCCATAGTTATGGGCTCTTTCTTACCACCAACACTCCATATTGAACGATAATAACGACTTATAAGAAGCATTAAGTATAATAGGACAAAATTATTGCCAATTATAGGGTAGGCATTCAAAAAGAACCAACTGTTAAAGAATAAACAATATAAAAATATAATCCAAATATAGTATACTTTCTGCCTGTATCAGTGATCTCCATCACGGGCAATAGACTGATGTTCTTGATGGTATAAACAGTAACTGCCCAGATAATATAAACAGCAAACAACATAATCCCGATCAACTCGGCTGCAGTGACAACCCCAAAAGGTCCATCTATGATAACTGGGAATGTTCATAACCGAAAACTTGCAGATTTTTTCTTTTTCCTACAGGTTCACCAGGAAGAAAGATTTACAATACAAAACTAGTTAAACAAAAAAAGTTAAACACTGTGAAATTTGAACAGATTGAGTACTCTTGGATCTCTTCTTTCCCAGATATCCAGAGGTAGCAAGAAACCCTATAATCATCACTGGACCACTGTAAATGAGAAAGATGCTTCCTGCAATTAAACATACTTTTATGAGAAAGTAAAGTTACGGGAAGAAGATAAGCTCCAAAAATCATGACTTACCTGTGGTCCCAAATAGACTTCCAGAAGTAGCATTAACCACTTTCTTATACAGATGTTGCACGGAGTCTGATGGAACTAAGAACATGAAACTCGCCCAGCAGATGAAGATTACCCACATTGCAAATTTGAGAACCCATTTGGTGGATTTTAGTAAAAAAGATGTTTGGTTGATGTAGGTTAAGGTGCTTTGATCATCTTTACTGGATAGAAGAAGAGGTTCTTGTGAGCTTTCTGTGCCCATTTTGTTTGAAATGAATGAGCAAAAAGATTAGGTGCAATAACCAGTGGGAGAATCTTGGGTTGTTTAGCGTTTGCTTGATTTATTTAATTATTGGTGGAAGAAAGTGAGTCATTTATAGACAGACACCTTCATGTGGACGTCTAGTCTCATCAAAAGGTATATTTTTGTGGACATAAAAAAGTTGCTCTATATATCTTAAATATATATAAGCTTTTAGGGGAGGGATTTAGCGAGAAATAAGTATACATTCTATATTTCAAATTTCAATTTAAATTTTAAAAATAAATGAAAGCAATAAAATATGATGGCTATTGTTTTTCATCACTTCTTTCTAGGGTTGTTCAAATAATTTGTGGTTTTAAGTTCGTTTTGTTAAAATCAGAGTTTCAGAGTGGATTACCGAACAAGACTATTCTTTCATAATTGTTTGTTGTGTGTTTTGATTACAAATGCAGGCTACTTAAATGGTTTACAAGAGGAACATAAAAAAGGAAAAAATTGCATTGCATAAGATCCGGCTGTTGATTATGCTGTTGATTAGCTGGGATGTCCGGCTGTTGATTAGCTGCCATAGGCGGTTGCTGTTGATTAGCTGGGATTACCTCTGAGGTTTGACTTTCCTTTCTAACACTCCCCCTCAAGTTGAGTAGTGGGGTTTCCAATACACAACTTGTCTAAGCATTCGCCTAAGACTCTCCCACTGACAGCCTTTGTTAGTATGTCTGCTAATTGATCTTTTGATCGAACAAACGGTAGTTCAATTGTACCATCTTCCAATTTTTCTTTGATGAAGTTCCTATCAACTTCTACGTGTTTAGTTCGATCATGTTGTACTGGATTTTCTGAAATCTGAATTGCAGCTTTATTATCACACATAATCTTACTCGTTTTCTTGAAGGAAAGCCAATCTCAGCTAAGAGTCTTCGCATCCACATGGCTTCTGTTAGACCTCGAGCTATACCTCTAAATTCAGCCTCTGCACTTGAGAGAGCAACCACCTTTTGTTTTTTACTTCTCCAAGTGACAAGATTCCCACCAACTAGAGCGAAGTAGCCTGCTGTTGACCTCCGACTTCCTTTATCTCCTGCCCAGTCTGCATCAGTATAGATTTGAACATTTAGGTGTCCATGTGATTGAAACAGGACTCCATGACCCACTGTTCCTTTGAGATATCTAATAATTCTCCAAACTGCTTCCATATAAGACTCTTGAGGTTGGTGCATGAACTGACTTGCCACCCCTACAGCATATGCAATGTTTGGGCGAGTATGTGAGAGGTATATTAGTTTTCCCACCAGCCGTTGATATCTTTCTTTATTTGCTAACTTTGCTCCTTCCTCCATATAGAGCTTTTGGTTTACACTCATAGGAGTGTCTGCTGGTTTGCAATCTATCATTCCAATATCTGCCAACAAGTCTAAGACATACTTCTTCTGACTAATGAAAATTCCTTGTTTTGACCTTAGCACTTCAATTCCGAGGAAATACTTCAGCCTGCCCAAATCTTTCATTTCAAATTCGGCAAACAAGTTTTCTTTTAGTTTTCCCATTTCTTCTTTATCGTTCCCTGTAATGATCATATCACCTACATAAATAATTAGGCAGGTTACGAATTTTCCTCTTTTTTTGAGAAACAAAGTATGATCGGCATTACTTTGTTTATATCCAAATTTTTTCATAGCTACAGTAAATCTGCCAAACCAAGCCCGGGGAGATTGCTTCAAACCATACAGAGATTTCTTCAGACGGCAAACTTCTCCGGATTTGAAATCTTTTGTGAATCCTGGAGGAGCATCCATAAATACCTCTTCATCTAGATCCCCGTGTAGGAATGCATTTTTTTACATCAAACTGTTGAAGTGGCCACCCTTCATTTGCGGCTATCGAAAAGAGAACCCTAATTGTGTTCATTTTTGCAACTTGGGAGAACGTTTCAGCGTAATCAATCCCATGTGTCTGGGTATACCCTTTTGCTACCAGTCGGGCTTTATATCTCTCAATTGTACCGTCTGGTTTATACTTAACCGTATAGACCCAACGACACCCCACGGATTTCTTTCCCAACGGAAGAGTACACTTTTCCCAAGTATTGTTCTTGATTAAGGCTTCCATTTCTGTTTTCATTGCTTCCTTCCAATGTTTAGACTTTAAAGCTTGATCCACGTTTGTAGGAGTTTCTTCAGAATAAACGGATGAGATAAACGCTTTGGCTTCCTTAGTGAGATTTCCATTAGCTACATTAGCTATAGGATAACTAGACCTTCTTGGCTCTTTTCCAGGAGAATACTGTTTCGGAGGAACCCCTCTGTTTGTTCTAGGGGGTAACACATATCTTGATGGTGATTCTTCTTGTATGGGTTCATCTGCCTGTAAATTCTCAGCTTGTTCTGTGGCAGTTGCATGGTTAGAAGTATTGGTATCTTCGGAGTCATTAGAAACTCCAAAAGTATCATCAGACTGAATAGGGTGAGTATTACTTACCTCGGATACCAGGTTAGGAGGAACATTAGGGCCTTCAGTGGCACTGAAATTGAACTCTGGTGACTCTGTAGTTGGTACATAGGGAACATATTTCAACCAACTTAGTGTGTCTAAACATTCCTTCTCCCCCTGACCACTGAGTTGGGAATTGTAGTAATACTCGGTTTCAAGAAAGTCACAGTTTATTGTGGTGAACATATGACGTGTCTTTGGGTTATAACATCTGTATCCTTTTTGATTCATTCCATACCCAACAAAGACACATTTTTCAGCACAAGGGTCAAGTTTGGTTCGATCTGATTTAGGTATGTGAACAAAAGCGGTACATCCAAAGATTCGTGGTTGAAGAGTAAGGACTGAGGGTAGTTTGAAAAATTTTGAAAGGGTGTGTAATGGAGTGTTAAGTTTGAGGATTTTTGTTGGGAGTCGGTTGAGAAGATAGGTAGCGGTAGCAAGGGCTTCAGGCCAAAAATGTTTCGGGACCTGGGATTCAATTAGGAGGGCTCGTGTCATTTCCAGCAAAATGCGATTTTTCCTTTCAGCGACACCATTTTGTTCTGGGGTGTTTGGGCATGTGGTTTGGTGGATTATTCCCTTGTTTTGAAAAAACAATTTAAAGGAGGTATTAACAAACTCACCGCCATTATCGGATCGGAAATTTGGATGTTTGTTTGGAATTGGGTTTGGATCATGGCGTAAAACATAGTGAATTTTTCAAAGACTTCGGATTTGTTTTTCAAAAAATAAACCCAGGTCATTCGGGTACAATCATCAACGAACATCACAAAGTAGCGAAGGTTTTGCCCCCCAAGAACAGGGGCAGGACCCCATACATCAGAATGGATTAATGAAAAAGGCAAAGCAACCTTAGTATTATTGGGTTTAAAAGTTTTCCTGTGGCTCTTTGCTAAAACGCATGTTTCACAATGTGACAAAGAATTAACTGGAAATAGTTTTGGAAATAAAATATGTAAATAACTTGTAGAGGGATGACCTAATCTTCGGTGCCATAGCCATGCTTCTCGTTCCGATGTACCATGAGTTAACATCACTGCACCATTTTGAGTTACTTCGTCCACATAATATAACCCTTGACTTTCAGTGCCACGCCCAATGATCGCTCCCGTCCTGATATCCTGTAAAATACAAAAACGTAGGGTACATTAGGACAATACAGTTGAGTTCTTTAGTGACGTGGCTAATGGAAAGCAGTTTATGTGACAACGAGGGAACATAAAGACAATTAGAGATTTTTATTGTGGGTGAAATCTCAATAGTCCCTCCCGATTTTACATCCATTATCCCTCCGTTCGCCGTTTGAATATGTGTTTTTTCTGGTTTAGTTGTTGAAATAATATCCGATGACTCATAAGTCATTGTGTCGGTTGCGCCACAATCGAATATCCATCGTTTTTGTTTTTCATGATGTTTTTGGGCCATATTAGCATTCCCACTATTTCCAAGGACCAAATGTGACATATTCAATTTCGGGTTATAAACCCACGGATTCGAGTTATCCGCCCCAAACCCACCTTCTCCTTCATCCCCTCCGCCATTACCTAACCCTTCGTCTTCTTCGCCTGTTGCGTCGGCCATTCCGCCGAAACCAACCCTACTCCGGCTTCCATCTCCTGGACCCTCTCGGTTGCCGGTGCTGGGTGATTTTCCTTTCTCGTGAGCAGTAGCCTTTGTGCCCTTCTTATGACTGTCAGACCACCAATCGGGATATCCGACGAGTCTGAAACATTGTTCCTTGGTATGCTTAGTCATGCCACAATGGTCACATTTGAGATGAGTTTTGTCATCTCTTCTTACAGATCCAGTTCTTCTTCTGTCAAACCGTCGGAGCCCTTTCGATGCAAGTCCTGCCCCTTCTATTTCTGTGGCTATTAGACCTGCTGCGATGCCCTGTGCGTCATTGAGAGGTGTTCCGAGAATGTTTTGGTGAGCGGCCTCCTTGCAAACAGTGGCATATGCGGCTTCTGCAGTCGGAAGTGGTTCCGACCGGAGTATTTCCCTCTTTATAGGGTCATACTTCCGGTCAAGGGCATTTAAGAACTGGAAGAGTTTTTGCTCAGTTCGGATTTTGGAGTATGTTTGAATATCCGTTGAACAAGTCATTGGATTCGGATCAATTCGGTCGATTTCTCCCCAAACGCCTTGGAGGGTGATCCACAATTCTTCGAGAGAAGTATTGTTCTGTTTGATATCATTCGCTTTGACATGGAGATTAAAGGTTTGGAGCTTGTCCCGTCCACTGCTATATGTGACTACCAAGGCATCCCACAACGATTTCGCTGTGGGAAACTCGGTGAGGTTACCCGCAAGAACAGGTTCAATATTTTGAATTAACCATGAAAAAACGATTAGGTCATCTTGCTCCCACTGTTCGTAGGTTTCATGATTTTGGTCTGGGGGATTTGTGGTTAAATGTTGCAGCAAGGTTTTTGATTTTCCGCCTATGGCGACTCGAATCATTCGGGTCCATAGGGGATAATTCTGGCCGTTTAGTTTCAGATTTATCTGTAAACTATCGGACATTTTGGGGCTTTTTGACTGGGAATTTTTGAGAAGGTTGGCTAGTTGTAAGGTGAGATCACTACTCGAGTTACCGTCTCCGGACATGGTGACTCGGTTGTGGCTCGGTTGTGTTTTGGGTAGATGATGAGCAAACTAAATAACCCGCTCTGATACCATGTTAAAATCAGAGTTTCAGAGTGGATTACCGAACAAGACTATTCTTTCATAATTGTTTGTTGTGTGTTTTGATTACAAATGCAGGCTACTTAAATGGTTTACAAGGGGAACATAAAAAAGGAAAAAATTGCATTGCATAAGATCCGGCTGTTGATTATGCCGTTGATTAGCTGGGATGTCCGGCTGTTGATTAGCTGCCATAGGCGGTTGCTGTTGATTAGCTGGGATTACCTCTGAGGTTTGACTTTCCTTTCTAACACGTTTGAAATTGACTTAGTTGTAAACAGATGAACTCAATTGTAATCAGATTGATTACTTTGTAAAGAAGTCAAGCTCGAGCAAGCTCTAGCTCAGGTCGAGTCAGTAAGGTTCTTTAATTTGTACAATTTGTTTATATGTATTACTTAATTATTGTATCGAAGGGTATAGTCCTAAAGGATCTCCCCTCTCAATATGTAAAAAACCCACTTGGCTCTACACTAACTACAGGTATACATCTTTCAATGAATATGAAATCCAACTAATTTTAAACCAAACAACAATCGAGCCAAAGCAAGTAGAGTTTGAGCCTAATATTCAACTCGGTTTGAAATTCAACTCAATTCGGGCTCGCTCAGATTGTAATTTCGATATGAACCGAGTAAGCTCGGTTTACAAATTTGATCTAGAGTTCGAGCTTATCTTTTTTGGACCCGATAAGCCCACATGTAATTAAAATTAATATGACTAGCGAAGTTAAACACTAGGTGTTACGAGATAATAATAATAACCGTTATTCATTCAGGATATTAAACAATAAATAAAAGGTATTAGAATACATGTTTAATAGTTTACTTTACTATTTATTTGTATAATGAAATTATCTTTAATTTTTGACCCAATATTATATATATATACACACACAAAAACATATATACTAAATATTTGCAGAAATTAAATAAACCTGCAAAACCATAGCCTCGTTTCTCTCCTCTCGTCTCTCTCTCTCTCCCTCTATCCCCAGGACGCCATCACTACCACTACTAGCCTCCATCGTTGAGGCCACCCAGAAAATCAGATTGGTTTCGATTCCTGTGTGTTGTTTCATGTGGTGAATTGTGACCAGAGGAAGCGTGATAAAATCGTGTTTTTTGGTTCACAAGATTTTAGACTAAGAAGGTACTAAGGTAATGCTTGGTGAGCAAAAATTGTTGGCGAAATGGAATGGATTATTGCAAAACATATTTGTTGATAACATGTAACACCCCAAATTTTAATAAATTGTAACGATGATGCAGGCCAAAATTTATGTATGGAATGAGACACCGAGTTATGGACTAAAAGGGTAGTTACTTAAAAGACCAAAAAAGGGAAAAGATTATGGCAAAGCCCACCAAGGACATGATAGTAATTACATCACTTGAACCCCTAAATTTGGAAACATGGATCAACCATTAACACAACTTAGGGTTTTCTCAGGTACTTTGCACATCACTTCACACTTGTAGTTGATGGCACACAATATCAAACCCTTTTGCTTTTAGCACGCAAAGTAGACATTGTGTGTGCAATGATGAGTACAAAGTATGACACACGTAATGATAGTTTAACTAATTCGTTTAGCACAACGTGTATTGTCGGAGGGCGTAATGCTGCCCAAGCGCAGACCCACTTTATGTGTGTCATTACTCCCTTGCACAAAGTATTACTTGCACGGGTTTTGAGAGAGCTAAGCTGATAAGTTATATGTAACCTTTGTTTAATTTGACTAAGTATTCAAAGGCCGAATTGTATGTTGCTTGTAGTAGGAAGCTAACTCCTGGGTGAGTTCTAGACGCACTGGGCTAATATGCATACTACCTTAAATGGTATCACTTTCTAGATTACTTACTTATATGTGATTATTGCTTGATTGTTGTTATGAGTTTAAGATTCATTAATTAAAAGTAAGTTTAAATGATTGATGATTTACGTTATATTGATAGTTAGAAAATTATTTCTAGCATTATTGATAGGAACCTGTGAGCGTGATGTTGTAGAAAGGATGGAGCCTCATACTGGTGTAAGCGTGTTTGACTTAGTATAAGGAAGTTGATGGTGAAGATTGCTTCACAAATTGATGTTTATTCACGAGTGACGTTGATGTGCATGTTTAATAGTTACAATGTGTTTTGATGATTTATACTATAACATTTACTTAAACCATTAACTCCTCTTTTTATGCATAAAAATAGTACTTACTCAGTGTAGCTGACTTTTTAACAAGTGTTGATGTTTATAGGAGGTCCACAACATGGATTGAAGGCTACACTAACTGGCATCTTATCGAAAATAAAAGACCTTTTATGTTATTTGATTGTTTGATTTAAACTTGACGAATTAATGTACTTGGTACTTAATATTCTGCTTCTAGTTATCACATTTATTAGTTTAAGAACTATGTTTTGATACTCACTCTAAGCTAAGATTTGAAGAGCCAAAAGACCAAGAACCACCTTTTTCCAAGGAATTTCAAAATGTTATGAAGAGCTTCAAAGAATTTGCTGCCAGTGTGTTTAGAGATGTATTTTGTGACAATCGGCAAAATACATGGAATTTTCGTACAACTTAATCACTATTATTACATTTAATTGCGTACATTAGACTTGATTTGTGAATGATTGAGTCGTACAAAGTCTAACAATTTTAGGACATGTCGTTACATTAGAACTTATATCGTAGTTTTCGCCATGTAGCGAAACTAAGCAACTATGTCCTAATACGTTGGTAAACAATGCAAACACACTATTCACGCGAACACACTGTTCATGGACATGAGAGTTCCAGTACTCCCTGAAACAACTATTGGTTTGTATGAAAGCATATCAAGTAAAACATATATACAAAATCTTAAAACATATATAAATAAATCCCTAATTAGGGGGAACACTTGTAACATTATATAAACTTTCCAGAAAAATGCTTAATTTGTCCGATCCAAACTATAAAATAAACAATTCAGCATTTATGATAATGACAAAGTTCATAGACAATGATAATTACCTCAAAAAATAAGGATATTAAAGGTACTTAAATATGCCAATTCATATATAGCCATACACCTTGCATAAATTATCCAGGGACGACCCGATAACGAAACTAGTGCTAAATTTACCATCCAACATAAAAATAACTTGTCTAGTAAACTAGTTAAACCCATTTAACTTCGATTAGGGATTTAATTATGCAAGAAATCCACTAATGACATAAGTATCCATGCATGAAATATGCACATGTTAAATTGCATTAAATAATCAAAATGCCACACACCCAACCACATACATCTCCAACCTTCTTCCCTTTCTAGCCTAAATAGAAGTATTCAAGTCCCAATTAAAGATGATCTAGAGTGGTGCAAGGGTTGGAAGCTTACTAGGAGCAACATCTTCATCTTGTGGAGCTTCAACATCTTCATATCATCTCCATCTTCTTCATCTAGATCAACCTTAGCCTTTGTGCTAGTTGTAAGGCCCCTAAACTCATTTCTAAGTATCTAAAAGTTAGTAGATCATGGTTGTACAAGTGAAATCATCTTGAAGCTCATTAACTAAACACATAAGACCCTAAAATAAACAAGATAATCTAACTTAACTACGTGTTATTCTTGTTAACCTTGATGTTAGTTTAGTATAGATTATGTTAGATTAAAGGATCTTGCATGATGATGTTTATAATTATGATCTAAGCATGTAAATGTTTAGATCTAGCAAGATCTACAACTCTGAAGTATCATGATCTTTGAAATGATCTTGAAAATGATTTTTGAAGATATAAAGTTTATAAAGAAGCTAAAAATATATTTATAAAGTGTTGATCTTAAAAATTACGACATAAACAAGTTTAGATAAAGTGGTAAAATAAGAAGATGAACATAAAAGTATTGTTACTTTTAGTGATCTTGGCAATATATATATATATATATATATATATATATAGGATTCGGTTCAAGAGAGAACCAATCCCAGTTGCGAGAACCATGAGAACTCCTATCATCTAATAGCATATTTACACACAACCTATAACCAAATTAAATCAAAAGGGTATTTTAGTCTTTTACTTCCCATGTCACATATTTTCTCTCTCTTCTATTAAAAGTTAACATGTCACATCTTTTCTCTCTTTTCTATTTAAAACTCAACACGTCACATTTTTTTCTCTCTTCTATTTAAAATTCAACATGAGACATCTATTGAGTCGTGATTTTTGGGGTGAGTTCGTTTGGTAAGATTCTCAAATTTCGTAAACTCGAAATCGGGGTGTCGGGGGCGTAAAAAGATTTTTGGCGTAAAAAAAAATTTGTAAAAAAGTTTTTGAAAAAAATTATAAAAAAAGTTGTTGTAAAAATAAAATATTTTTTGTTTGGGTAAAATATTTTTAGTAAAAAAGTTTAAACCCGTAAAAAAAATTCTTTTTTTGTAAAAAAAATTTGTTTTAAAGTTTAAAACCAAGCGTAAAAAAAGTTTAAACCCACGCGTAAAAAAAGTTTAAAACCGGCGTGTAAAAAAACTTTATACTGGCGCGTAAAAAAATTTAAAAACCGCACGTGAAAAAAGGTTAAAACCGGCGCGTAAAAAAAGTTTTAAACCGGCGCGTAAAAAAGTGTTAAAACCGGCGCGTAAAAAAGTTTAAAACGGCGCGTAAAAAAGTTTAAAACCGGGCGCGTAAAAAAAGTTTAAAACCACGCATAAAAAAAGTTTTTAAAACGGCGCGTAAAAATTTTTTGAACCCGCACGTAAAAAAGTTTAAAACCGCGCGTAAAAATTTTTTGAAACCGCGCATAAAAAAATTTTAAAACTGGCGCGCAAAGAGAATTTTAAACCGGCACATTAAAAAATTTCTAAACCGGCGCATAATAAAAGTTCTAAACCAGCGCGTAAAAAAGTTAAGTTTAAAACCGCGCGTAAAAAAAGTTTAAAACCGGTGCCTAACAAAAGTGTAAAACCGCGCGCAAAAAAAGTTTAAACCGCACGTAAAAATTGTTTAAAACCGGGCGTAAGTAAAAAAAGTTTAAAACTGCACGTAAAAATTGTTTAAAACCGGGCGTAAAAAAAGTTTGAACCCGCACGTAAAAAGAGTCTGAACCCGCGCGTAAAAATGTTTAAAACCAGCGCGCAAAAAAAGTTTGAGCCCCTACGTAAAATAATTTTCTTACAACATGATTCAAAAATAACATTAATTAAATAACAATGATTACAACTTTAATTACCAATCATTAAAGAGCTTAGTAAAAATCCCAATTTACCCTTATCCCACTAAAAACAAAAACTCATTAATTAAAGCACAATGATTACAACTACTTTAATGTCTTTTAATCTCATCCATTAAAACACTTTTGATCAATAACTTATATTGGTTCCTACAGTTCTCACTACTCAAGATGGTTCTCATTTTACCTATCCCCTATATATATATATATATATATATATATATATATATATATATATTTATGACAAGGATCCGTTAGGAACCACCCTTTATTGCGAGAACCGCGAGAACCAGTGTGAACACAAATAGTAATACCTAAAAAAATTCAAAATAAATACAATTTTTTTAATAGTTTTTTGAAAAATTCGCTATATTTACTCAACAATAAAAAAAATTTCAAAAAAATAAAATAAAATTTGAGTACCAACTATCCATGCACATGTGCATTTTCGTCATTTCTTTGACAAATTCCGTAATACATTACAAACATTAGACAATTGTACTTTCATTTACACTACCATGTGTAACACACTACTTTTTACGCTACCAATATTAGCAATGCACATGTGCATCTATATATATATCAATATGAAATAAGGTGTTTTGGTACACTAATTTGAACACATTTTCTCTTTCATCTATCATACCATCCATAATACACTACCATGCACATGTGCATTTTCATCATTTCTTTGAAAAATTCCGTAATACATTACAAACATTAGACAATTGTACTTTCATTTACACTACCATGTGTAATACATTACCTTTTACGTTACCAATATAAGAAATGCACATATGCATCTATATGTATCATCATGAAATAAGGTGTTTTGGCACACTACTTTGAATACACTTTCTCTTTCATCTATCATACCATCCATAATACACTTCCATTACCTCCTACCATCCATAATACAATACCATTACCTCCTATCATTTATAATACAATACCAATACCAATATTTTCACTTTATTACATGTAAATCAACACCGTTTATACCATCTGTCACACCCCGACTTGTAGTGGAAGAAAAATACGAGATGCAACAGACACCTCTGGTACAAGTACATTGTTTATAAAGACACTACATTTTATTACTTACAAAATGTTGGTTACATACTACATGTATGTTACAACTGCGTGTTCCCATGAACCACATAAGTCTTCTAAGCTGCATGCATCCATATCAGGATTCGTCTATAAACATGTCTTGAACAACATACACAGATCACACCAGTCTCAAGTTACCTGAAATGCATGTTAGTTTTAAAAACGGTTAGCTAAATGCTGCTGGTGAGTTCCACTGGTTTAGTTGTCGTGTAACAATATGTGTTAACAAGTTTAATTGCACTGGTCAGAGTCACAGATGGAATTACACGAGGACACAAGTGAAACCTTGACCTGTCATAGTCATTCCGTGTCAGACAGACACATCATCGCACCGGGTCGTGTCATCGCAGACACTTCCCACCGGGCCATGTCAAGACAGGCATGTCATCCCGGCAACTGAGTCACGTAAAGTTCAATGTTCCCCTGCAGTTATGTCTAACAACATAACCAAGGTTAGGACGCGTGCAGTTGCCTAGTCAACAACACACAGTGTCACCTAGACACTGCCTGGAGCAACTGGGTTTGTCAGACCAAAGTACTATCCACTGCCCACGGCTTACGCTAATCACTTGTAAAGGGGAGGTAATTCGTGTGTTAGATAATTCACATCATCACAAGTTGGTGCAATTAACATAGTTTCATAACATCCAAGTCATTCCAGAAAACAGTGAAATAGCTTACAAGTGGGAGAGTAAAACTCACTCCAAAATTGGTGTATTCAACACAGTTTTTAACATGCAAGTCCCCAGAAAATAGTAAAACCATTCAAAAGTGGGGAAGTGAAACTCACTGGATAGTAGCATCACAGGTAGCAATAGGAGTATATGTAAGCTTGTTCGGTGTCACACCCCGACCACGTAAAACAATAAATCGTGGAGGAAACGTCGGGGAGTGTTGTAACAGAATTATTGTTTCAATAACCATGGCACATAAGGTTAAGTTTTATTTATTATAATTGTTTACATGTCTTGGATAAAAACGGAAATACAACAAAAGTTAAGCTATTATTCTGATTGTATAGTCACTAAGGCCCAGTCCACCCTAAGTGTAGCTAGCTTGACATCAAACATTTGCACCTGAAACATATGTGAAAATAAAGTCAGCAAAAAATGCGGCGAGTACATAGGTTTTGTGTTGATGCTTCATGGATTTGATTATTTAAAAAAAAGTTTAAAGTAATACAAAAGTCGCCATGAAGCATAAAAAGTCTCTTTTATAAAAACAATATGAAAAATATATATGATATAAAAGAAATAATATATGGTTAAATAGATAACCAAAAGTAAGTTTTTTCTTGTGTAAAACTATTATGTCTTGTATTTTGTTTAACATGATTTAGATAACGCCACAATATGTAAGGTAATAAAAACACTTATATATAGGAAGTACAATCGGCGTATCCACCATGCTTTTGTCACATTACATACGTCACGCTGTCTAAATCATTCATCATAAACCAATCATCAAAAGCCTTGTGTAATACAAAGTAATGTAAACCAATGCCAAGTAAAATAATGTCATATAGACAATGTCATGTAAACATATGCCGAGTAAACAAATGTCATGTTAAACCAATGTCATGTAAGTTAATGTCGAGTAAACCAATGTCATGTAAATCAATGTCGAGTAAACCGATGTCGAGTAACAAATGTCATGTAAACCAATGTCGAGTAACAAATGTCATGTAAACCAATGTCGAGTATACCAATGTCATGTTTTATAAACCATTGCCTTTATTGTTAAAACATATATTATGGATTGTTGGCGAACACATTCAAGCCTTGTTGACTGTCGGATAAACCCCTATCCAGTCAAGGGTTTATCAATGTTCATCGGATTCTGTCATTCCTTAAGGTCGCTTCCAAACATACCTAGGAAGTGGGAACGGATTGTCAATCCTATGGTACCATTACATACTACCGGTCGGCGTGATCAATGTTAATGAATGTATCATTGTCGAGTTCAACGCACCAAAATGTCAAATAACAATGTAAGCATATCTTGAAAATGTGCCAAAAATGTCTTTTGAAAATGTCTTTGAAAACCATGTACTAGTATGCTAGGTCAACATACATAGCAAAAATGTCTTTGAAAAACCAATGTGTTAATTATGCAAATCAACATGTAAATCAAATGCAATGAAAGTCATGTAGTATATGTACTAGTAATCAAAGCATGTAATATGTCATAAAAACACGAAAGTAATCATAGGCACAATATGTTTCACCCAAAAACATTTGAAAAGTAAAAGAGGGGACTAGGTACTCACTTTGGTTGTAAAGATATCCTTGTTCAAGAAAATAAATAAGAGCTTAAGAGTCCGAGATTTCAAGCTTGACTTGAAAACGGATAACTATGTAAATATTGGAAATTGAAATCGGAGGATTCGGATAGAATGAGACTTTATAACCAAATGAGTGTTGGAACTCATATGTTAGGTTTAATAAGTTTACATTCTGAGTTGGAAAGATTCTTAAGTGCTTTTGACCCGTTATGACCCGTTAAGGTAGTTTAAGCTACTTTAACGCGTCATTTGCGTAACTACGCATTCGGATGGTTAGTTATGTGTTATGATAAGTTTTAAATGCTTAAAAATGGTTAAAATGTTTTATGATCAGATTATATGTCAAAATTTATGTTACCTATGTGTTTAATTGGTTTTCTTGCGAAAATGGCATTTTGGTCATTTTTAAGGGATATTACCACTGATTAACATAACACTATCCGAAAGACATGACCATAAGGTGTATAACCTCAGAGGGTTATTCCCTATATATTTATGGTCATAAATATGTATTTGGTCGGGTCCAAAAATCGACCAAATGGGTCAGATTCAAAAGTCAAAGTGGTGGTCAAACCGCTAGACTTTTGACTCTAAACAAGCGTTATAACAAGAGTGACAAATTTGACATATCTTAACATGTCTTAATAAGTTTATAAAAGTATTTTGGCATCAAAACAACCTGTTTTGATACTCAAAAATAGATCCGTTGCAAAATGCGCTAAAATTGCATTTTGATCGAAACTTTGACTTTCAAAATAACTAGAAAATGTGGAAATCAGTAGGCATGATTTTTAGGGATCATAACCACTTTGATTACCATCATATTGCAAGATTCAATTGAGCTTTATTTTGATCAATTCATGATCAAATCAAAAAGTCAAACAGAAAGTCAAATGTTTGATTTTTAGTCCATCCAAGCTATAATAATTGAACATGGCAAGAGAGGAACACTTACAAACACCAAGGAATGATTCAAGAACCAGAAAATAGCTCCAAGGAGGTTGCAAATTCGGATTTGTGGCGGGTTATAGCATGAACAGGGGTAGAGAGTTAAAAAATGGCATGATCCTTGGTATTTATAATGATCATAAGTTCACCAAATCATGACATGTGTTATGCCAGGTGTTAGAGGCTTGATTAGTGTCTAATTATGTGTCAAATGCAGAAGAGAAGTGGCCAAAATCGTATGCTAAGTGTCCTCAAACAAAAAGGCTATTGCCAGCTTGCTACTGCTGATCTGGGCACCCCATGCAGACCGTATGGGGTCCTCCATGCGGTCCTCATGGCCCCTAGCTGGTCAGCAAGTTTCAAATTTAGCAGATCAGGCCCCTGCACTTGTTTTTGACGCGTTTTGGCACTTTTAACACCCGTTAACCTAATTTTCAAGCTCCATTGACGTTTTAGTATAGGGAACTTGAAATATGTCAAAAAATGTTCCATAGGTTAGTTCGTTTGGTCGTACGGTCGTGGTTTTCGGTTAATTGCGACGAAAATCGTAACGAACGCGTGTATGACCGTAAATGCGTAACAAACGACATTTTTGTATTCCAAACAGTAAAATATGATATTTTAATGTTTAGACAAATTTTTGGATGTTCGTACATGTATTGGATAGAGATTTACGCAAAAAGGCATAGTTTTGCAAAATTTGCAAAATAGCCCCTGAATTTACAAAAGTGTGTTTTTGCCATACCGAAGCCCTCGAAACTTATCTCTAAGTTATATAAAGGGTATTTAAGGTATGTTAAGCTTGTGTCATTGTTCTGGACTTAAGGATCACGTGATACGACATAGTTTCGCAGTTTTTGCAATATAGCCCCTGAAGTTTCATAAGTATGTTTTTGACATACAGAACCCTTCAAAACTTATTTCTAAGTTATGTTAGGGTTATTTAAGGTATGTACAACTTATTCCCTTGTCCCGGAGTGTACGTTGTGTTAAACTGATTAAATTTACGTAACGGTTTGCGATTTCACATCCAGAATATGTTTAAAGGATCAGATTTGAACAAGGATTAAAAATACACAAATGTCATAAGTAAATATACAAAACTCATAAAATGTAACACAAAATTTTTATTAATATAATATTGTCGGATAAAATACAAAGGTCGAAAGCACAGATGTCACAGTCTCCCCTACTTCAGGAAGTTTCGTCCTGAAATTTAACTTGAGGAAACTTGTGAGAAAAGATGCGGATATTTCTCCTTCATTTTATCCTCTCACTCCCAAGTAAACTATGGGCCACGTTTGGATTCCCAGCAAACTTTAACAATAGGTATACGTCTGCGCTTTAGCTTCTTGACTTCACGGTCCAATATTTCCACAGGTTTCTCGACAAAGTGTAATTTTTTATCAACACGAATTTCATCAAGTGGAATTGGAGGTTTTCATCAGCCAAACACTTCTTTAAATTGGACACGTGGAAAGTTGGATGAACGTTTCCAAGTTGTGGAGGTAGCTCAAGCTTGTAGGCCACTTTCCGATTCTCTCAATGATCTTAAACGGTCCAACATAACGTGGCACAAGTTTTCCTTTCTTCCCGAATCTAATCACTCCCTCCCTAGGGGATAGCTTGAGTAGGACGTGATCACCGACTTAGAATTCCAAAGGCTTGCGTCGTCTATCCGCATAACTCTTTTGACGGCTTCTAGCTGTCAGAAGGTTTTCGCGAATCTTCTTGACTTTGTCCATCATGTCGTGAATAAGTTCAGGTCCAGTGAATCGAGATTCATAAATCTCATTCCAACAGACAGGTGAACGACATTTTCGAGCATAAAGAGCTTCAAAAGGTGCCATATCAATGCTGGAGTGATAACTGTTGTTGTAAGAGAACTCGATCAAAGGTAGATGCGAATCCCAACTACCACCAAAGTCAATCACACAGGCTCTTAGCATATCCTCCAATGTTTGGATCGCCCTTTCAGATTGTCCATCCGTTTGAGGATGATAAGTAGTGCTCAAGTTAAGCTTGGATCCCATTGCAGACTGCATGGTTCTCCAAAAATGAGATGTAAATCGAGGATCACGATTAGATATGATATCCAAAGGGACACCATGACGAGATACTATTTCATCCACATAAATCTTATCAATTTTATCAGCAGAGAAATCTTCACGAATGGCTATAAAATGTGCTGACTTTGTTAGACGATCAACGACTACCCAAATGGCATCGTGACCTCTTGAAGTGCGCGGCAATTTGGTAATGAGATCCATAGCAATGTTTTCCCATTTCCAAACCGGAATCTCTGGTTGTTACAAGCAAACCAGAAGGACATTGATGTTTTGCCTTTACCTTAAGACAAGTAAGGCGTTTAGAGACGTACAAAGCTGTGTCTTTCTTCATACCCGGTCACCAATACTGGGTATAAAGATCCTTGTACATTTTGTCTGCACCTGGATGAATTGAATAACGAGACTTGTGAGCTTCATCCATTATCAAAGTGCGGAGATTGCCTAGACTTGGAACCCACAAACGGTTCAGATAATAAGATAACCCATTGTCTTTTGTTTCCAGCTGAAGCTCGAGATGATGTGGCAATTCATCACCTAGTTTATCTTGCGCGACACAAGTGCGTTGAGCCTCAAGAATACGTGTCTGGATATCAGATCGAACCTGTACACAATGCAGCTTGACACGTTCTTTACGGCTTAGTGCATCGGCTACGACATTCGCCTTTCAAGGATGGTAGCGAATTTCGCAGTCGTAGTCGTTCAGAAGTTCAACCTGTCGTCGTTGCCTCATGTTCCGTTCTTTCTGATGGAAGATGTGTTGAAGACTTTTGTGGTCCGTGAAAACCACACATTTTTACCGTATAGGTAATGTCTCCCAATCTTAAGAGCAAACACAAGAGCACCCAACTCAAGATCATGAGTGGTGTAATTCTTTTCGTGGATCTTCAGCTGTCTCGATGCATAGGCTATAACTTTGTCTCTTTGCATTAGAACACAACCAAGGCCTAAGTTAGATGCATCACAATATACAACGAAGTCGTCGTTACCCTCGGGTAAAGATAAAATAGGAGCATCACAAAGCTTCTGCTTCAAAGTCTGGAGAGCTTCTTCCTGTTTGGTCCCTACTCAAAAGGTTTATTCTTTTGAGTTAAAGCAGTGAGAGGAACCACAATCTTGGAGAAGTTTGCAATGAAGCGACGATAATAACTCGCAAGACCCAAAAATGAACGAACTTCGGTAGGGGTTATAGGTGTACTCCAATCCCTGATTGCACTTATCTTGGCGGGATCTACATGTATACCTTGTTCGTTGACAATGTGACCCAAAAACTGAACTTCCTTAAGCCAAAATTCACACTTGGAGAATTTGGCGTAAAGTTGTTCTTTCTTTAGGAGTTCCATTGTTAAACGAAGACGTTGTTCATGATCGGCTCGTGTCTTGGAATAAATCAAGATGTCATCAATGAAAACAATGATGAACTTGTCTAAATAAGGCTTACAAACCCTATTTTTCAAGTCCATGAAGATGACAGGAGCATTGGTTAAGCCGAAGGGCATAACAGTGAACTCATAATGGCCATAACGAGTACAAAAGGCTGTCTTTGGAATATCTTCCTCGAGTACACGAAGCTGATGATACCCAGAACGTAGATCAATCTTTGAAAAACAAGTAGCACCCTAAGTTGATCAAAAAGATCATCAATGCGAGGTAGGGGATATCGATTCTTGATTGTGAGTTTGTTGAGCTCACGGTAATCGATACACATACGGAAATACCATCCTTCTTTTTCATAAATAACACAGGAGCACCCCAAGGTGAAAAGCTCGGTCGGATAAATCCTTTGTCAGATAACTCCTGAAGCTGTTTTAACAACTCTTGCATCTCAGACGGTGCAAGACGGTATGGAGATTTAGCAGCAGGGTTGGCACCGGGTACAAGAACAATACGGAGCTCAACTTGACGAGCAGGAGGTAAACCGGGTGGCTCATCTGGAAACACCTCAGGAAAATCCCGAACAATAGGTATGTCCAGAATAGTTTTGCCCCTGCCTTTCTCTTCTACGATACGTGCTAAGAAAGCCACATAATTCTTTCGCAGGTATTTCTGAGCTTGGGTACATGTCATAAGTTTAAGGTTACTAACGGGTTTTTCTCCACAAACCTCAAAATTTCACAAGACGAAAGAGGTATACGAATAATCTTATCGAAACAAACCACCTCGGCATGATGTTTGGTTAACCAATCCATTCCCACAATAATGTCAAAGCTCCCAAGTTGCATAGGTGTGAGGTTAATAGGAAAAAGATGGTTATTAAGGTTCAATAGACAACCAGAAATAACAGAATCAAGTACAAGAGGTTCATCACTGGCTATTTCCACTGTCAAGGGCTTTCCTAGTTTGGTTCTTGGTTTCACAAGTAGAGGCTCAAATGTTAATGAAACAAAGCTTCTATCAGCACCTGAATCAAATAGTATAGAAGTAGGATGGTTGTTCACAAAGAACATACCGTTCACCACCTCGTTATCTGCCCGTTCCTCGTTCGCATTAATATTGAAAGCTCGTCCATGAGCCTGGTTCGCATTTGCCAACCTCGGGCGATTGTTACGGTAGTGGGTGAGATCCCCACAGTTGTAGCAAGATCCTGGTGGGTAATGTGGTCGTGCATGATTGGCTGGCTGCTGAACATGGTTTTGAGCCACATTGTTCGGGTTAGGAGGAGAATGAAAAACATTGGCCAGATGTCCAGATCGCCCACAGTTTGTGCAAATACGACATGGAAGGTGAGGCTGGTGATGACTATTGCACCTGGTGCACAAAGGTTCAGTGCCGACTAACTGTTTCTTGCCAGGAGGCTGAGTAGGCTGGTTAGGAGCGGCTTGATTGGGCTGTGTAGTGACAGTAAAATTCTTGGAAGCCTTGCGCTTCCTGGACTTCTTTGAAGATTCAGCTTTCTTACCCTTCTGTTTCTCGGACTTGACAGTCGGTTTCTTATCACCTTTACGATGGAGCTTACCCTTTTGATCTACGAGTCAGTCAGTGTCGCAGATAGCTCAATGACTTGCCTGTAACATCCGTCGAAAAACGGGTTTTCAAAACCCGCTTCGTTTATTAATCGAATAGTCAGTTTCAAATTTTCGTTGCTTATTTAATGCTCCTTTTAATTTTAAACAATACATAATTAATAAATATACTAGAATTTATAAACTATAATTAATAAACAATAAAAAACGGTCGAAGAAAAAATAAAGTCGCTGCCGGGTTTCGAACCCGGGTCAGCCGGCTCACTTAACACACAAGCCTTTCACCACTCCGCCACTTGATTCTTTTGTGTAAACAAGGAATCATATAAAACTTAAGTTCCCCGTGAATTCATCTGTTGCGCCAAAACTGAAACCGATCATCGGCTTTCAACCATCCAGAGACGTTTGAGTGATCGCTAATTACTGATTATAACCGAAGAATCAATTGCTGCCCACGTTCTTAATCAATTCCGTCTTCAATGAACTCGCTTCATATGATTTTGAGTTTTGAAAACCGAAATCATATTTCTCCTGTTTTACACTGACAATTTCATCGTCTCATAACTTGGAAACACTCGCAGAACCTTCAATTTCACTTTCGCTCTAATTTCTGTTCGTCGAAAACGTTTTCTGATATCACCGGACTTTCGCTGGAAAACCGTGACATTCATCGAATCGGTAAATTTCTCAATTCTTTCATCTTCTATCCATTGTTAGACTTATACTAACTTAAATCCTTCAACTAGAATCGGTCCCAGACGACGTTACCGGATATTCAGCACTCGCCGGAAAATCTCTGGACATTTCCGAAAACACGATGTGAATCGGTACAAACATCTAAACTCTCTGATAATCTTTGCTTAGTAACTCAATTTCACAATTAGTTAATCAAAACTGTTAATTGGTCCGCTCAGACGAAATTCATAAAACAGAGCCGACGACCTTTGCCGGAGTTATGAGAAAATCATCTTTCCGGTACATTCATTTCCAAAACCTTCTTTATCCATTTCATTTTAATCATTTATATGTCCGTTAATCGAATTAAACAAGAACAGTCGAATAATCGTTGTTCTGTGTCTTTGAACGAAGAAGACGAAGTCGACGTTGTGTATAAGTATTATATAAATTGAATATTAAACCGGGTTAGACACACAGTCCAGCGGTGGACTGTGTGCAAACACATAGCGCACGTCACGAGTTCGAATCTTACAAACGCACCGGCTTTCCGAATTAAAACCAATTTTTTTGTTACTGAATCAGAGTAGGACCCAGGATGTTTTTAAGATTAATAAAAACTGTAAGTTTAACAGATAAGTCACACAGCCCAACTGGTTGGGCTGTGCGCTTACAAACCGAAGGACCTGAGTTCAATCCGGCTCCCTGCAAACCGGTTCAACCATTTAAATTCTTTTGATATAAACCGAATGAATTAAACATTTAATTAGTATATATATAATTAAAACTTAGAATATTTCGGGTTAGACACGTAGCTCAGTTGGTAGAGCTGCGTGCACGCGTACGGGAGGTCACAAGTTCGAACCTCACTCAGCGCAAACAAACACAAAGTCCGAACCGGTCAACAGTCAAAGTCAACGGTCAACGGTCAACCCAAAAAGTCAACATTTTTTTTATATTTTTATTTATTTATTTAATTAATTTAAAAATCAATTAAAAATACTTAAAAATAATATTTTTAAAGTTAGAAAATGACCTTAAACTCACAAAAATAAATCTAAAAACCCTATTAAAATTGTTAATAAAATCCACTTATTTAACGTACCTTTTCGTTATTATTTAGGTTAGTTATTCCTCGTCGATCAACCCTCTAAACTCGTGCGCATTGAACATCATCTAACGAACGCACCCAATGTGAGTGAATCTCTACAAATTCCCCGTTTTAATCACATTTTAGGGTGTATCATGTGTCATTTACTATTTGTTACATTTAAACACTTGTGCATCCGTCATATCCATGATCAAATGTGTATCCAATATGTATCAATTGTTTGTGTGGTTAATGTTTAGATTAAATTTTATCATTTTCAGTACATACATCATCATAGGCTCGTCTGTTCCCCATTACCTATGAGCGGAACCGTTCCCCATTACCTATGAGCGGAACGTGGCGTTGCCAACATACAATCGGCTCCGTTTGATTGAGCATTGATTGCACATACATCATCATAGGCCGTCCGTTCCCCATTACCTATGAGCGGAACGTGACGTTGCCAACATATACATTATCATTCATGTCATTTACTCATGCAAGGTGGTTTGTTATTGTATGTTTATTTACGTTTGCTCACATATGATTATTGCACAATTTTTCCATATTAAATACAACAAGAAATCAATAATAAATGTTTTCTAACAAGGTTCACTCGCCAACTTTTGTTGACCCAAAATCCCCCATTTTTACACATGATACAGGTGATCCAGTTGCAGCAAGAAACATATAGGACGACCTAGAAGAATAAATCAGTTTAGGCTTTGGATTGTTTGCTTAGTTACTTTTTCCTTGTAATTGTATGAACTTGTTTGGAATATTGAAGTTGTAATTTGAATTTAATAAATATGAAACATATTAGTAAACATCATGAGCTTTGGTGATAACCCAATTATGCCCCGACTCTTATTCCGCTGCGGGTCGGGGTGTGACATTGCCTGACAGTAGTGGGGTTGCTGCCGGTGACAATATCCTAAACCAAGTCAGGAAGACCATCTATGTATTTCTCGATTGCCTTATTCAAAGGCGTCACCATCTCAGGACATAACAAACTCAACTCCTCATACCTGTCAGTATACGCACAGTGCTCATCACTGTCTTGCTTCAGATCATGAAACTCATTTTCGAGTGCCCGCTTTTCTTGACGAGGGGAGAACTCTTTCATCATAAGAGCCCTGAGTTCCTCCCAAGTCTGACCCATAACAATGTCTGAACCCCTATCTCTCATCACCCCGTTCCACCATGTTAGCACTCTCTTTTCAAATACGCTAGAAGCAAACTCAACTTTCCGCTCACTTGGACATTGAACATGGCGAAATGTATTCTCAAGACTCTCAAACCACTGTAGGAGCCCAGTTGCTCCCTCAGAACCACTAAACTTGAGCGGTTTAGCCGAATTAAACTGTTTAAAGTTGAACGCGACAGGTGCATTGTTGTTATTGTTAGCTTGGTTTATATGAGTTATGAGATTTGGAAGCACGACAACAAATTGCTGAGCGATTAGAGCCGCCACGTCGGCGTCCGTGTTTACGTTTCGTCGAGGAGGCATTCTATAAGAGAGAAAAACATGAGAGAAAACGAGTGAGATAAATGTTGGATAATCAAAGTGAGATGATAAAATATCGACAAATGTAAGGATGGTGGTCATTCGTTCGTTTACTCAAAACAAACAAATGACACACAATGACTAATCAAAGTAAATGGGTCTTTATAATGTATCGCGAAGACATGCTTTAGCCTATAAGTGGAAACTCACCCCAAGAGTTCCCAGGTAATAGTGACTGGTCCGATTTAGTGGATTTGTACGAACACTCTAGCCTAGACAGAAAACTCAGGGTACAGGCACCAACCCTTCCAGATTGCACGTGTTCACATTAATAAGACCCAAACTTTGACGAGATTTTGAAAACATCAAAGGCATAAAGCCAAAAACAAATCATCCAAGAATGGATGATTGATTTCAAAAATCATTTTGGAAATTGTGTTTATATTTTGGTGTTCACCTAAGGATAGGTGACGGTATTGTTTTAAGAATCTAAACGCAAGACAAATCGCGTTAAGGTCCTAGAAAGGTTATAGTCTTAGTCAAAGCTTCACTAATAACCTAATTCCCTATAACCACTGGCTCTGATACCAATCTTTCTGTCACACCCCGACCACGTAAAACAACAAACCGTGGCAGAAACATCAGGGAGTGTTGTAACAGAATTATTGTTTCAATAACCATGGCACATAAGGTTAAGTTTTATTTATTATAACTGTTTACATCTCTTTGATAAAAACGGAGATACAACAAAAGTTAAGCTATTATTCTGATTTTATAGTCACTAAGGCCCAGTCCGCCCTAAGTGTAGCTAGCTTGACATCAAACATTAAACATATGTGAAATAAAGTCAGCAAAAAATGCCAGCGAGTACATAGGTTTTGTGTTGATGCTTCATAGCTTTGATTATTTTAAGAAAAGTTTAAAGTAATACAAAAGTCGCCATGAACCATAAAAAGTCTCTTTTATAAAAACCATATGAAAAATCAATATGATATAAAAGAAATAATATATGGTTAAATAGATAACCAAAAGTAAGTTTTGTCTTGTTTAAAACTGTTATGTCTTGAATTTTGTTTAACATGATTTAGATAATGCCACAGTATGTAAGGTAATAAAAGCACTTATATATAGGAAGTACCATCGGCGTATCCACCATGCTTTTGTCACATTACATACGTCACGCTATCTAAATCATTCATCATAAACCAATCATCAAAAGCCTTGTGTAATACATAGTAATGTAAACCAATGCCGAGTAAAATAATGTCATATAGACAATGTCATGTAAACATATGCCGAGTAAACAAATGTCATGTTAAACCAATGTGTAAGTCCATGTCGAGTAAACCAATGTCATGTAAATCAATGTCGAGTAAACCAATGTCATGTTTTATAAACCATTGCCTTTATTGTTAAAACATATATTATGGATTGTTGGCGAACACATTGAAGCATTGTTGACTGTCGGATAAACCCCTATCCGGTCAAGGGTTTATCAATGTTCATCGGATTCTGTCATTCCCTAAGGTCGCTTCCAAACATACCTAGGAAGTGGGAACGGATTGTCAATCCTATGGTACCATTACATACTACCGGTCGGCGTGATCAATGTTAATGAATGTATCATTGTCGAGTTCAACGCACCAAAATGTCAAATAACAATGTAAGCATGTCTTGAAAATGTCTTGAAAATGTCCCAAAAAAATGTCTTTTGAAAATGTCTTTGAAAACCATGTACTAGTATGCTAGGTCAACATACATAGCAAGAATGTCTTTGAAAAACCAATGTGTTAATTATGCAAATCAACATGTAAATCAAATGCAATGAAAGTCATGTAGTATATGTACTAGTAACCAAAGCATGTAATATGTCATGAGAACACGAAAGTAATCGTAGGCAAAATATTTTTCACCCCAAAACATTTGAAAACGTAAAAGAGTCCGAGATTTCAAGCTTGACCTGAAAACGGATAACAATGTAAATATCGGAACTTGAAATTGGAGGATTCAGATAGAATGAGACTTTATAAACGAAATGAGTGTTGGAACTCATATGTTATGGTTTAATAAGTTTACATTTTGAGTTGGAAAGATTCTTAAGTGCTTTTGACCCGTTATGACCCGTTAAGGTAGTTTAAGCAACTTTAACGCGTCATTTGCGTAACTACGCATTCGGATGGTTAGTTATGTGTTATGATAAGTTTTAAATGCTTAAACATGGTAAAAATATTATTTGATCAGATTATATGTCAAAATTTATGTTACCTATGTGTTTAATTGGTTTTCTTGCGAAAAGAACATTTTGGTCATTTTTAAGGGATATTACCATTGATTAACATAACACTATCCGAAAGACATGACCATAAGGTGTATAACCTCAGAGGGTTATTCCGTATATATTTATAGTCATAAATATGTAGTTGGTTGGGTCTAAAAATTGACCAAACGGGTCAGATTCAAAAGTCAAAGTGGTGGTCAAACCGCTAGACTTTTGACTCTAAACAAGCGCTATAACAAGAGTGACAAATTTGACATATCTTGACATGTCTTAATAAGTTTATAAAAGTATTTGGCATCAAAACAACCTGTTTTGATACCCGAAAATAGATCCGTTGCAAAATGCGCAAAAATCGCATTTTGATCGAAAGTTTGACTTGTCAAAATGACTAGAAAGTCAACTGTAGGCATGATTTTTTAGGGATCATAACCACCTTGATTACCATCATATTGCAAGATTCAGTTGAGCTTTATTTTGATTAATTCATGATCAAATCTAAAATTTAAACAGAAAGTCAAACTGTTTGATTTTTAGTCCATCCAAGCTATAATAATCGAACATGGCAAGATAGGAACACTTAAAAACACAAAGGAATGATTCAAGAACCAGAAAATAGCTCCAAGGAGGTTACAAATTCGGATTTGTGGCAGGTTATAGCATGAACATGGGTAAAGAGTTCAAAAATGGCATGATCCTTGGTATTTATAATGATCATAAGTTCACCAAATTATGACATGTGTTATGCCAGGTGTTAGATGCTTGATTAGTGTCTAATTATGTGTCAAATGCAGAAGAGAAGTGGCCAAAATCATATGCTAAGTGTCCTTGAACAAACAGGCTATTGCCAGCTTGCTCTTGCTGATCTGGGCACCCCATGCAGATCGTATGGGGTCCTCCATGCGGTCCTCATGGTCCCTAGCTTGTCAGCAAGTTTCAAATTTGGCAGAACATGCCCCTGCATTTGTTTTTGACGCGTTTTGGCACTTTTAACACCCGTTAACCTGATTTTTCTGCTCCATAATGATGTTAAAGTATAGGGAACTTGAAATATGTCCAAAAAAGTTCCAGAGGTTGGTTCGTTTGGTCGTACGATCGCGGTTTTCGGTTAATTACGACGAAAATCGTAACGAACGCGTGTATGACCGTAAATGCGTAACAAGCGACATTTTTGTATTCCAATCACTAAAATATGATATTTTAATGTTTAGAAAATTTTTTGTATGTCACACCCTCAATTTCCACTTGCGGAGTTTTACCGCGAGACGTGTGAACAAACCAGAATCTGAAACACTAGTACGTCGAACGACTCTATATGATTTGATAATACGTTTTCCAAAAATCATTTGTTTAACCATTCATCGTAGATTTTATATTGTCTTAGTTAGTTACCAATGTTTAGCAGAAGCATTAGTTTTTAAAGTTGAGCGGAAGCATAAAGTAAAGTAAAGGAACGGGCGCCAACATAAACGCCAAAACTTAAAGAAAAACCCAAAACAATGTTTGTAAATGAGACTCGATAAAAGATGTCTTGATCAATGCAAGTGAGTGCACCTAGAGCTCCTAGCGTCCTGAGAAACATGTAAAGAAACAAGTGTCAACATTAAAGAAGAGTGAGTTCACAGGTTTTCATAAATTCGTTTGTTCGGTTAATAGTTTGTTTCCCCCGTTATCCCTAACCCGGGATAACGATTTAGTTCCATTATTCCCAACCCGGAATAATACTGATAGTTCCATTATTCCTTACCCGGTATAATACCGTTGTTGGTTCCATTATCCCTAACCCGGGATAATATTGTTGATGGTTCTATTATTCCTAACCCGGAATAATATTGTTGATGGTTCCATTATTCCTAACCCGGAATAATATTGTTGATGGTTCCATTATTCCTAACCCGGAATAATATTGTTGATTCGTAATTAAGTTCAATGTTAACATGTAGGTAGCTAGCCTAAAGTTATGTCACGTAAGTGTTCGCAATCGAAGCTGACTGTTGTGCCTCCGTGTTGCCAGGCCTATCACTGACCATGGCGAAGTTAGGCCAAATTATTCACCCGTTGACCATACCCGGTCGGCTAGCGCGACTAGCTCGGATGGGGCTTGTCGGGCCCAGTAGTACTACTTATAATTTCCCCGCTATCTAAACCCAATACTAACGATCCGAGAGATTGTCGAGGACTTGTGTGATATAGCTGCTTAGTGACCATAACGTACATTAACATTAACTTAGTTACCGAATAGTTTAATGACGTTAATTTCGTATAACGTAAAGAGATTGAGTTGAAGAGTGTATACATGTTTCTCCCCCTGTTGTTTAAAACCGGATAAAGTTAGAGGCCGTGAACTCACCTTTAGTTGCTCGGTTAGTGTAACACAGAAGTTGCAAATGATGGGACCGCTAATTGCGTCCTAACAAGTCAATTGATTTCAAGTCAGTGTGTGAACACACCAATACAAATCCTACACATAATTAACGCACAAAGCGGTACACACAATCAAAATTCCTAACACTCAAACATGCATGCAAGTACCCTCATATGAACATAGTGATCAAAACAATTTATCATGAACACAATCCAATCCATGCAACACTTTGGTGCACACATTCGCAAGTTATCAAGTTTCAGCTTACATACTCATAATTCGGCTGTTTTCGAGGATTTTTATAAAATAGTTCCAACGTTCCAAAAATTCCAATTATTTTAAAGGAGGTGACAACTATACTGTAGAATTTTATATAAATTTTTCAAGTCCTAATACTTTACCAATTATCCATAAATATTAATATACTAGGCTGCAGTCAGATTCGTCACTTTCTGACTGCAGTCCACGGAAGAATTTATTTAAAAATCACTGTTCGTCCAATTAACAAAATTCCAATGGGAGTTGCCCGGAAATTTCCATATCTAGTTTCTGTACAAATTTCATTATTCAACTCCCTACAGATTATTAAATCCAACTCGATAAACAACTAACAAAATTTCAGTATTTTTATAGCTTTAGTTACTGAACTTAATTGGCCACTTAAAAATATCAGACGACTTCAGAAAAATATGAATCCAGCGCCATTAGAATCATTTTTCAAAACTCTACGTTTTAGACTTCAGAAAATCCGTTTTTCGACAAATAATGACCGAGTTACAGCCAGTTGAAGTTGGCTGTAACCACCATTCAGCAATCTGATTCAGCACTTTATCACAATCTAACTCGCTTAAACCGTCGATACATTGAACATATGCGATCAAGAACAGAATTTCAAATCATATACTATCATATATATCATACCCATGCAAACCCTAATCATAACCTATAGTTTTTATCAATCAAAACGCAGCCTATGTTTCTAGATTTCCGAAAACATCAAACTTGCAAACTATGATAAATCAATCGATTAACAACATAACACTACATTCAACATGATCAAGAGTTTATGATTCTATTATAACTTTGCAAATAATGATAACCCTAACCTTTAACAATGGTGATTAACGAACCGGGAGCGAGGTGGGACTTGATTCGGATTGAAGGAAGATCGCGACCGAGAAGCGAGGCTTGTTCGCGACCGAGAGATGAAGCCAAGCTGTTTGCGATCGAGATGATGAAGGAAACGGCTGCCGTCGGCTGTTTCACAACTAGGGTTTTTGTGTGTTTTTGTTTTGTGAAACCAAACTCATGCATGTATGTGTATATATAGCGCAAAGGATGAAGGTAAAGGGAATGGGTTTGCGGTTTGGGGTGCACGCGGCCGAGAGGGTTTGGGTGGGGCGGTTTGGGTTTAAAACTTGATCCCCAAGTTTGGTTAACTCCTTGAGTCGCAAGGAAATGAGGCCGGCTCGTGTCGCGGTTCGGTTCGGTTCGTCTATATATTTACTATATATATTTTATAACTAAAATAATCACGAAATCGAACATCACATAATAATTCACCAACTCATAAACGTTTAATACACATAGCACATAATTCGTTTGACAAGTTCATGAGATTATCGTAATTATTTCGAGCGTGCAAATTTAAGTCTCCGAATCAATTTAACGTAGGAACGAATAACCGTGAAGTAGTGCGTTTAAGATATCCGAAAAACCGGGATGTCACATTATCCCCATGTTGAAAGAATTTTCGTCCCGAAAATTGAGTAAACGCGGTTTAGAATGCAGCGTACATGTTTAGAGTGCCACGCACAAAGATTTAGTTCATTAACGATGGTACGTGAAATTACAAGAAATTCCCAAGTGCCATGCACAAAGATTCCCAAGTGCCATGCACAAGGATTTAGTTAACAATGGTACGCGAAATTATGAGAAATTTCCAGGTTGTCACATCATCCCCATGTTGAAAGAATTTTCGTCCCGAAAATTTAGTTACTGGTATCGTTAGTTTGCTGCTCAGTTGCGAAGAGGTGTGGGTATTTGCTTTTCATTTGGTCCTCTCTTTCCCACGTGTACTCCGGTCCACGCTTAGAGTCCCAACGAACCTTAACGATCGGAATCTTGCTGTGCCTTCGAGTCTTGATCTCACGATCCATGATCTCGATAGGCTGTTCCACAAAGTGCAGTTGTTCATCCACTTGAATCTCATCCAATGGAATGACTAGAGTTTCATCTGATAGACACTTCTTCAGATTTGACACGTGAAACACGTTGTGAACTCCACTGAGTTCGGCAGGAAGGTCTAATTGATAAGCTACGGGTCCAATACGTTTCAAGATCACAAACGGACCTACGTACCGTGGGTTTAGTTTGCCCCGTTTTCCGAAGCGGATTACACCCTTCCAGGGTGACACCTTCAGTAGGACGCGGTCGCCTACTTGAAATTCGAGCTGTTTGCGTCGTTGATCAGCGTAGCTTTTATGTCGATCTAGTGACGCCGCCATGCGGTTTCTGATTTGTACAATCTTTTCAGTAGCCTCAAGTATCAACTCAGGGCCTGTAAGTTGACTGTCACCGACTTCTGCCCAACAGACCGGTGATCTACATTTACGACCGTATAATGCCTCAAACGGTGCTGCCGATATACTCGTATGGTAACTGTTGTTATACGAGAATTCCACTAAAGGCAGGTGGATTTCCCAACTATTTCCGAAGTCTACTATGCATGCCCTAAGCATGTCTTCTAAGGTCTGTATGGTCCTTTCGCTTTGACCATCAGTCTGAGGGTGATAAGCTGTGCTCATATCTAAGCGTGTTCCCAACGCTTTCTGAAGTGACTGCCAAAAGTTGGACGTGAAGCGAGCATCTCTGTCTGAGATGATGGACGTTAGCACTCCGTGCCGAGAAACTACTTCCTTAATGTAGATGCGAGTCAACTTCTCCATCTTATCTGTTTCTTTAATAGCTAGGAAGTGTGCGGACTTAGTTAAACGATCCACAATTACCCAGATGGTATCGCAACCACCCAAAGTTCGCGGGAGTTTAATGATGAAATCCATCGAGATCTGATCCCATTTCCACGCTGGGATCTCAGGTTGTTGAAGTAGCCCCGATGGCTTTTGATACTCTACCTTGACTTTTGCACAAGTCAAACACTTACTCACGTAGGTGGCTATATCAGCTTTCATGTTGGGCCACCAATACGCAACTTTAAGGTCTTGATACATCTTATCCGAACCAGGATGGACAGAGTATCGGGATTTGTGAGCTTCGTCCATGACTAGCTCTCTGAGGTTTCCGTAGAGAGGTACCCATATGCGATTCATGAAATACCGGGCTCCATTGGGTTTTACTTCCCAATCGCGTTCCATTTTTCCCACCGATTCGGCCTTGATGTTTTCTTCCATAACTGCTTCTAACTGCGCGTCGCGTATCTGTTCGGGTAACCCCGAATGAATAGTGAGCGTAGTGCTCGTACCCGACGAGGTTTCAAGTGTTCCTTCCTACTGAGGGCGTCAGCTACCACGTTAGATTTACCCGGGTGATACCGAATGGCACACTCATAATCGTTTAAGAGTTCGACCCAGCGACGCTGTCGCATGTTCAACTCCTTCTGATCAAAGATGTGTTGAAGGCTCTTGTGGTCTGTAAAGATTGTGCACTTCGTTCCATATAGGTAGTGTCTCCAAATCTTAAGTGCAAACACTACTGCTCCCAATTCCAGGTCATGTGTTGTGTAGTTTTTCTCGTGAACCTTTAGTTGTCGGGACGCATACGCAATGACCTTGTCGCGCTGCATGAGTACGCATCCCAATCCCTGAATGGAAGCATCACAATATACTACAAAATCATCTGTCCCTTCCGGCAAGGACAGAATGGGTGCACTGCAAAGTTTCTGCTTTAGCAATTGAAATGCTGCTTCCTGCTTGTCACCCCAAGCATACTTGATGCCTTTCTGGGTGAGGGTAGTAAGCGGTTGCGCGATCTTTGAAAATCCCTCGATGAAACGTCTGTAGTAACCAGCCAAACCCAAAAATTGGCGGATCTCCGTCGGTGTCCTGGGTGCTTCCCAGTTTTTGATAGCTTCAATCTTGGCAGGGTCGACGTGGATACCCTTTTCATTTACGATATGCCCGAGAAACTGAACTTCCCGAATCCAGAAATCACACTTCGAAAGCTTGGCATATAGTTTCTCCTGTTGAAGTAATCCTAGCAGTAGTCGTAGATGTTCAGCATGTTCTTCTTCACTTTTAGAGTAGATGAGTATGTCATCGATGAACACAATGACAAACTTTTCGAGGTATGGTTTACACACACGGTTCATGAGGTCCATGAACACCGCGGGTGCGTTGGTGAGACTGAAGGGCATGACCAAGAACTCATAATGGCCATACCGAGTACGAAATGCCATCTTAGCGATATCCTCCTCCCTGACGCGTAACTGATGGTAACCGGACCGTAGATCAATCTTGGAGTAGTAGCTTGACCCTTGAAGTTGGTCGAAGAGATCATCGATGCGAGGTAACGGGTATCGGTTCTTGACAGTAACCTTGTTGAGTTCCCTGTAGTCGATGCACATGCGGAAGGTACCGTCCTTCTTCTTGACAAAAAGGACTGGAGCTCCCCATGGCGAAGCGCTTGGTCGGATAAATCCTTTTTCTAACAGCTCCTGAAGTTGGGTAGACAGCTCTTGCAGCTCGGCTGGAGCTAGGCGGTATGGGGCCTTGGCGATAGGAGTTGCATGGTTCGCCAATTCGATTTCAAACTCCAATTGTCGATGGGGTGGGAGACCAGGTAATTCCTCTGGGAATACATCGGAAAAATCACGGACGACGGGGATGTCTTCTATACGTTTCTCGTCCTTAGGCTGTTCGGTAACCAGTGCGAGTAAAGCGAAGGAGTTCTTTCTCCGAAGATACTTCTGCGCTTGCATGTAAGAGATGATGTTGGTGACGGCGCCTGCCATCTCACCTTGCACCGTCAAGATTTCATCGTTAGAGAGCGGAATACGGATAGATTTTTTGAAGCAGAGAACTTCAGCTAGGACGTCGGATAGCCAGTCCATTCCAACTACCACGTCAAAACTACCCAGGGTAGTTGTCATCAGATCAATGGTAAAAGTGTGACCCGCGAGTTTGAGTTGACAGCCGGATATTATATGGGTCACATCTATAGAATTACCATCGGCTAATTCTATGACATAAGGGGTCTCTAAGGGTTTAGGCGTGAGATTTAGGTTCTTCCTAAAAGACTCAGATATAAAGCTCCTATCCGCACCCGTATCAAAAAGCACAGTAGCAAAATGTTCATTAAGGGGAAACTTACCGGTGACCACGTTCGAGTCGTTTCTTGCCTCTCCGCGGCCCAACGTAAATGCGCGACCTTTGGCACCTCCTGTGCCACCATTTCCATTATTGTTGTTGTTATGGTTATTGTGGTTGTGGTTGTTCCCACCATTGTTGTTGTTGTTACGAAGCTGTGGGCATTCTCTTTTGAAGTGGGCAGTGCTACCACACTGATAGCATCCCCGGTTAACACCCTGCTGCTGGCCCTGGGGTTGATTTTGGTTTTGTCAGGACATGATTTCCCCGCGACAATCCTTTGCCGCATGTCCCACTTTGCCACATCGTTGACAGCGATTCCCGGCACAAGGGCCGTGATGATGAAGATTACAACGATTGTACTGCGGCTTTCGACCTACATAGCCGCTTGCGTTCTGGTTGTTGTTGTTGTTGCTGGCGGGCTGATTTTGGTGACCCCGGTGGCTGTTGAAATTATTGAACCGTTTCTGGTTCCCCTGTTGTGGCTGGGATGACGAAGATTGTCGAACAGACGAGTCTTCAAACTTTCTTTTATTATCAGGGGCAACTTCAGTTGTACCCCGAGTTGGCAACTTCTTTTGTTCCACCGCCTTATCGGTGAGTTTGTGCGCCAATCGGATTGCTTGATGCTCAGTTGCAGGGTTACTAGCCATTACCATACCCTGAATCTCCGGAACCAGACCCCCAAGATAGAACTCGAGCCGTTTCTCCACAGTGTTAGCCAGATCGGGACATAGAAATACCAAGTCGTGATGTTTTGCTGTGTATGCTTCGATTTCAGATCCCACCATCTTGTGGTTCCATAATGTTTGCTCCAACGCACTCTGTCTCGCGGACAGTACTCCTCTTTGATTAGGGCCTTAAACTCGGCCCAGGCCATTGCATTTGCAGCAATAAGTCCACGCGTTTGGACTTGTGCATTCCACCAAGTTAGTGCCCCATCTTCCAGTGTTGAGGCTGCATACTTGACCTTGTTGGCCTCTAGACAGTTGCACATTTCAAATACTGATTCAGATTTTTCGATCCAGCGGACCAGTCCTATGGGTCCTTCTGCCCCCGAGAATTTGCTTGGTGTCGCGTCGAGGAACATCTTGGAAGGGTTAAAACCCCATCCTGCTGTCGGTTGGTTCTGAACACCCGCTAGAGCTGCATTCACGTGCTCTTGGATCATTGCAGCTAGTTCTTCGGGCGTCATGTTAAGGTTTCCGCGACGTCCAGTTGCCATTTAGATCTTCGTAAGATAACATAAACACACACCGATAAGTCTATATATCCAATATAGTTATCCTATTCCGTACTTAAATAATTATCAAGTTATGTCATCTCAAATATATTAAATAGTCAAAAGAAATACTTGATTAAATAAAGTTTCAACGTCTTACAAAGTGCCAACCAAACATATCAGTTTACTTTAAAGTCTCAAGTTTGAACATAAGTGGGAAAATAAATAGACTGAAGGAAAGTAAATAAAATAAGCGAGACGTGTCAGTCTTCTACGTCTCCATCCCCCAAATCACTATCGTTGCCGTCATCCTGCGCGGCATTCCCGGCTTCTACAGCTGGGTCCTCCTCCGGATCCTCCTCTGGATCCTCCTCTGGATCCTCTTCCGGATCCTCCTCTGGATCCTCTTCCGGATCCTCCTCTACCGGCACTGGAGGGGCCGGTGCTGGTGCAGGTACTGGTGCAGGTGCTTGATTTTGTTCTAGCTCCTGAATTCTCCAACTAGATTCCAGGACTCTGTCTTCGAGCCAGTCGGCCCTTATCTGCTCAGCACGCAGATCTCTGGCTAAAATGTTACGAGCTATCTTACTTGTATGTTGCTCTTCCTCGAGCGAGCCAGTTTTACCTGTCAATTGTCGGATCATCCATCCCTGTGCTAGGATGGTTTCATGCATTCTTTCTAATTGTTCTTGTTGTTTCCGTATCATATCTCTAAGTAGGTCATTCCCTACTTCTACCGAGTTAACCGGTTCAACCGGCACAGCGATGACTGGGTGTGGATGACGACTCCTCCCCCAGAGCGAGCCTTTTTCTCGCAGTTGAGCGTGTCTCCACGCCATAAGATGGTAAGGGTTCCACCATAGGTGCCTTTCCTAGCGCCCTTGGTTGCGAAAGTTTGTCGGACGATGATGATGATGATGACATTGCCTGTTAGGTTGTGTAGTTAGTTACGAGTTGCATTCATTTCTTACTATGCATTCACATTTTACATAGCACAGTGGTGGTACATCACATAACAAGATATAACAATTCGGTGCCAAACTACGTCTAGTGTCGTGTAATCAGCTATAGTTTAGGTCTACTTTTAATGCAAACCTGGTTCTCTATAGCTAGTGGCTCTGATACCAATCTGTCACACCCTCAATTTCCACTTGCGGAGTTTTACCGCGAGGCGTGTGAACAAACCAGAATCTGAAACACTAGTACGTCGAACGACTCTATATGATTTGATAATACGTATTCCAAAAATCATTTGTTTAACCATTCATCGTAGATTTTATATTGTCTTAGTTAGTTACGAATGTTTAGCAGAAGCATTAGTTTTTAAAGTTGAGCGGAAGCATAAAGTAAAGTAAAGGAACGGGCGCCAACATAAACGCCAAAACTTAAAGAAAAACCCAAAACAATGTTTGTAAATGAGACTCGATAAAAGATGTCTTGATCAATGCAAGTGAGTGCACCTAGAGCTCCTAGCGTCCTGAGAAACATGTAAAGAAACAAGTGTCAACATTAAAGAAGAGTGAGTTCACAGGTTTTCATAAATTCATTTGTTCGGTTAATAGTTTGTTTCCCCCGTTATCCCTAACCCGGGATAACGATTTAGTTCCATTATTCCCAACCCGGAATAATACTGATAGTTCCATTATTCCTTACCCGGTATAATACCGTTGTTGGTTCCATTATCCCTAACCCGAGATAATATTGTTGATGGTTCCATTATTCCTAACCCGGAATAATATTGTTGATGGTTCCATTATTCCTAACCCGGAATAATATTGTTGATGGTTCCATTATTCCTAACCCGGAATAATATTGTTGATTCGTAATTAAGTTCAATGTTAACATGTAGGTAGCTAGCCTAAAGTTATGTCACGTAAGTGTTCGCGATCGAAGCTGACTGTTGTGCCTCCGTGTTGCCAGGCCTATCACTGACCATGGCGAAGTTAGGCCAAATTATTCACCCGTTGACCATACCCGGTCGGCTAGCGCGACTAGCTCGGATGGGGCTTGTCGGGCCCAGTAGTACTACTTATAATTTCCCCGCTATCTAAACCCAATACTAACGATCCGAGAGATTGTCGAGGACTTGTGTGATATAGCTGCTTAGTGACCATAACGTACATTAACATTAACTTAGTTACCGAATAGTTTAATGACGTTAATTTCGTATAACGTAAAGAGATTGAGTTGAAGAGTGTATACATGTTTCTCCCCCTGTTGTTTAAAACCGGATAAAGTTAGAGGCCGTGAACTCACCTTTAGTTGCTCGGTTAGTGTAACACAGAAGTTGCAAATGATGGGACCGCTAATTGCGTCCTAACAAGTCAATTGATTTCAAGTCAGTGTGTGAACACACCAATACAAATCCTACACATAATTAACGCACAAAGCGGTACACACAATCAAAATTCCTAACACTCAAACATGCATGCAAGTACCCTCATATGAACATAGTGATCAAAACAATTTATCATGAACACAATCCAATCCATGCAACACTTTGGTGCACACATTCGCAAGTTATCAAGTTTCAGCTTACATACTCATAATTCGGCTGTTTTCGAGGATTTTTATAAAATAGTTCCAACGTTCCAAAAATTCCAATTATTTTAAAGGAGGTGACAACTATACTGTAGAATTTTATATAAATTTTTCAAGTCCTAATACTTTACCAATTATCCATAAATATTAATATACTAGGCTGCAGTCAGATTCGTCACTTTCTGACTGCAGTCCACGGAAGAATTTATTTAAAAATCACTGTTCGTCCAATTAACAAAATTCCAATGGGAGTTGCCCGGAAATTTCCATATCTAGTTTCTGTACAAATTTCATTATTCAACTCCCTACAGATTATTAAATCCAACTCGATAAACAACTAACAAAATTTCAGTATTTTTATAGCTTTAGTTACTGAACTTAATTGGCCACTTAAAAATATCAGACGACTTCAGAAAAATATGAATCCAGCGCCATTAGAATCATTTTTCAAAACTCTACGTTTTAGACTTCAGAAAATCCGTTTTTCGACAAATAATGACCGAGTTACAGCCAGTTGAAGTTGGCTGTAACCACCATTCAGCAATCTGATTCAGCACTTTATCACAATCTAACTCGCTTAAACCGTCGATACATTGAACATATGCGATCAAGAACAGAATTTTCAAATCATATACTATCATATATATCATACCCATGCAAACCCTAATCATAACCTATAGTTTTTATCAATCAAAACGCAGCTTATGTTTCTAGATTTCCGAAAACATCAAACTTGCAAACTATGATAAATCAATCGATTAACAACATAACACTACATTCAACATGATCAAGAGTTTATGATTCTATTATAACTTTGCAAATAATGATAACCCTAACCTTTAACAATGGTGATTAACGAACCGGGAGTGAGGTGGGACTTGATTCGGATTGAAGGAAGATCGCGACCGAGAAGGGAGGCTTGTTCGCGACCGAGAGATGAAGCCAAGCTGTTTGCGATCGAGATGATGAAGGAAACGGCTGCCGTCGGCTGTTTCACAACTAGGGTTTTTGTGTGTTTTTGTTTTGTGAAACCAAACTCATGCATGTATGTGTATATATAGCGCAAAGGATGAAGGTAAAGGGAATGGGTTTGCGGTTTGGGGTGCACGCGGCCGAGAGGGTTTGGGTGGGGCGGTTTGGGTTTAAAACTTAATCCCCAAGTTTGGTTAACTCCTTGAGTCGCAAGGAAATGAGGCCGGCTCGTGTCGCGGTTCAGTTCGGTTCGTCTATATATTTACTATATATATTTTATAACTAAAACAATCACGAAATCGAACATCACATAATAATTCACCAACTCATAAACGTTTAATACACATAGCACATAATTCGTTTGACAAGTTCATGAGATTATCGTAATTATTTCGAGCGTGCAAATTTAAGTCTCCGAATCAATTTAACGTAGGAACGAATAACCGTGAAGTAGTGCGTTTAAGATATCCGAAAAACCGGGATGTCACATTGTATTCCAAACAGGCATAGTTCGCAAAATTTGCAAAATAGCCCCTGAAGTTACAAAAGTGTGTTTTTGCCATACCGAAGCCCTCGAAACTTATCTCTAAGTTATATAAAGGGTACTTAAGGTATGTTAAGCTTGTATCATTGTTCTGGATTTAAGGATCACGTGATACGACGTAGTTTCGCAGTTTTTGCAATATAGCCGCTGGAGTTGCATAATTATGTTTTTGGCATACCGAACCCTTCAAAACTTATTTCTAAGTTATGTTAGGGTTATTTAAGGTATGTTCAACTTATTCCCTTGTCCCGGAGCGTAGGTTGCATTAAACAGATTAAATTTACGCAACGGTTTGCGATTCCACATCCAGAAAATGTTTAAAGGATCAGATTTGAACAAGGATTAAAAATACACAAATGTCATAAGTAAATATACAAAACTCATAAAATGTAACACAAAATTTTTATTAATATAATATTGTTGGATAAAATACAAAGGTCGTAAAGCACAGATGTCACATTCGGCTTTAACAACAATCATGCAAGTAATTACTTATATCAGTCGCTAGGTCGGTAACGCCTATAACTTGGGCCCAAATGGGTATTTTCAGTCCATATTGTCATATAGTATCCCGATATGGTGATGGATGTTAGGGTATGGTTAGTTTCACGTTTGGCTCCTGAGCACCGGTTCGCGTGCCAGCTAAAGTCGATTGTTTAACACGTTCGGATAATGGTACGAAAATACCAATAGTGCCAACGCGTTGTGATTTAAGAAAGATTAACTTTTCATTAAGGGATTTTGGGTGTTTGGGGAGTTTAGGTTGCCCAAATTTAAGTTTCCATTCTCGTCGTCAAGAATCCTCCCGAACGGTGGTGGAACACACTCAGAGTGTCCCGTTTACCCTGGAACCTCCCAGCATATTCCTGGTGTTCCAATTATAGTTAACTTAGGTTTTGGTCCGTTCCCTGTTACGGCAGGTTCGTTGTCCGGTAAACTGCCAAATTTAGTTAAATTAACCTGTTTTTAATTCTGTAAATTCCCATTTAATCTATAAATCGAATAAAAATCTATAAATTTTTTTACAAGTCACTAAAATATGTAGATTATGGGAAAAATAATTTGGGAATTTTTTTAGTCATTTTAATTATTTAAATAAATTATTTGTAAAAGAGTATTTAACCGAATAATTACCATTAATCATCACCCGTTGTCCAAAAATTCCCAAAAAATTCAAGAACATCTCTTACATGTCCAAGAACTTCTCATAAAAATTTGGGATTTTTCAGATTTCTTTTCAGTGCGTTTCCGGCTACGGAAAACTCATAAAAACGTGGATTTTTAATCCGAAACAAAACTCAACTAATGGACTCCAAAACTTTCCATAACTTTTCTTATATGTTTCTTAGTGTTCATGTAAATTTTGGTGATTTATTGACTTCGTTTGGTATTTTTCTGGATTTGTGTTGATGAAAGTAAGTGTATCTCATGCATCATCCTCCTACACATGTAGGAGACCGTTGCCATGTAACACCTTTACAATGGCATGAAGGGAATTTCAATCATCCCCTATGAATTGTAGATAACATCATGTATAACAATTTGGGCTCCTCGGATGTTTCAAAGAAGAGGAGGAGACATATGATGTTCTCCGATTATTATTATCGTAGGGTTGGGGAGTCAATATATTTTATAGATGTATAAGCATCTGGGTTGGTCCCTATTCAGGACCAATCGCATGGTCCGAGAGGAAATCAAAGAATCATGTATCCCCTTATGTGATTTCTAGACGAATGCACCGCCCTCATACGGGTGATATTGATTCCAGAGTTAGTATCTCCGGGGTACCGAAAGAATTCAGGTCAGGACCCCGTGTAGTCTAGAGTTTGAAGATGTAAATAAGAGTTGTCACATAGGTTAATCATCGTATCACGGTACTCGAATACTACTCTAAGGCGATCTCGTCTTTCACTGTAACATATTTCTACTAAGTTATGCGAGGCTGAAAACAAGGGATCGTTTGATACATAAAAATTTTATATGATTCTTTTTAATACCATCCTTCGAATTAGATATCTATATATATATATATATATATATAAATAAAATAGTCGTCCGACGAAAAAATTTCGCTTTGTGTCATTTTGTTTACTAAATATGCATTAAGAGATAACTTCGTTACGGTCCTTCGTACCGCTCACTTATTATTACTTCGAGTTACTGGGGATTTATCTAGTATTAGCTTCAACTTAATCGATAGGATTCAAGGTTGTATGCCCCTTGGTTCTATTATTAAAACACCTGCCGTAATTCCATAGGAAGCTAACGTATTGTAGCCGGGCTAAACATTGATAAAAAGGATACGGTGTATTAAATTAGTAATTTATATGTACTGGACCTTAACACTTTCCAATAGTGTTAGTAATGAAAATTGAATTGATTTGAAGCAGTGAATCAGATTATTTACTAATTATAGTTTTCTTACTTCGCACCAGGGTTACGTCACCCTCAAAATAAATCTACCAAATTGACACTTAGATTGGGCCGCAGATAGTGTTGTACATTTATAAATAAACATATACATAGGAGTGTTCCGTTACTACGAAGTAGTACTGGTTACGAGGAATATGGACAACAATGTTTCCTCCTCCACGAGTCTTATTACAATCAGATCCGCATCCACACCACTCTTCGCCGAACTTTGATCACATCGGATAAGTTTCTCCATTTATGTATTACCTCTAAATCCCCTTGGGTTCTTAATACCGATTCTACTTACGCGTCCTTATTAAGAATTAGAGATTGTATCAATAGCGAACGACAACTAGTAAAGGAAATATATGCTTCAACCGAATAACATCATAAACGACGATCGGCAACCTAATAAATTGTTCTTCGTGATGAAATAATTTCAAATATAGGACTATACGTTCTAGCAAATCCCTCCAAAAGAAATAAATTAAGCTGAATTGTCTTAGCAAAGGCAGAAAGATTGTTACCTATCATGAATCAATCATTGGGTAAATAGATGTGGGTAAGCTATCACCGGCTATACCCAAATAGTTCAGTACAGAGTACTACCAGGGTGTAGTACCCTTAGAAAGTCGTACTATAATTTCGAAAAAGGACCTTTCCCAGATTAACCCAAAGGTCGTTATATGTCAACCCCCAAACTATTTTTCATTTAAAATCACCACAAATGTATATAGATATCATGGTTACGACAACTATGGCATCATCTATTGCATCAAACAGGGTGGAAGTCTCAACATCGCGTTGCCCAACACATAACCGAACGAATCGCAACATGAAGTCCGTCTGCCCTGAGTAACGGTACCTTGATAATGCAGCGGGTGTTTATATATAGGAAGTACCGTAGCGTATCCACCACACCCATATACATGATCAATGTTCCGTTCCCCACGATATTCGGGCCTTATACTACTTTCCGCAATTAACCAACTGAGATTCAAAACAATCAATAATCGTAAAAGAACACAATGTAACCAACGGTCACACGAAACGATTTTCCACATCGCAAAGCATTTCAAAGGAATCTGCATCATCACAAACTCTATACCCCATGGCATCGAATGACAACGGGAAGGGTAACTTATTCACGCATCCCATGCCATCTCCATAACCCAGAGATCGTCATATTCCGATATAACATATATCAAAACACGTGCTAAGGAATACCACTAAGTATTATAGTATCCACGACGTGAAAGCTAAAGCCAAAATTATAAGTGTTTTGGTCAAAAATCACAATAAGGTTAATGTAACCAAATCTGATTTTGTGAGGTTGAGTGCTTGAATATCGAATGATTGACGAACAATTGTATGGACAAAAATGAAATGTAAACTATGATGAACACGAGAGTTTATACGAGGAAAAGCCCTTGATCACTAGTAGATCGCCGGCATAAAAACCTCGGATAGTGAAAACTATCACTACCTACTATATTGAACAATAAAGATTACAACTTTGGATGTTGATCAAGTGTGTACAATGGAATTCTAAGTGAGAGCTCTGCAACGAATGGGTGTGTGTGTTTTTTCTCTGGTTCGTGAATGTGAATGTGTTCCTCAAACACTTGATCACCCCCCTGAATAAATAAGCTAACAATAGCTCCTATTTTCTAGGGAGATCACGTCTTTCCCATAACCGTTAGTGGAATTCAACATGTGCAGCATCTTGAACGAATATTCCCGAAATTCCAGCTAAGAGTCAGTCCCCTAAGTCCATTATTTGCGTATAAACATTAAAAACGTGACAATTGTTAGAAATCATAAGTTATGTTAAGGATCCTTGATCCTCCGAGTCCCTGCACCATCCGCTAAGGATAAGTGATCCAGGCAACGCTTCAGGATACATGATCCATAGTTACAAAAAATCTATGCCCTAACAATTGCCCCCAAATATGGCAGATAAGATGTGAATCAAGTCTGTCATATTTCCGTTGGATGCGGACCAGTCGTTGCTACATGTAACTAGCCGTTACACTATCTGACATCACTAATAAGACCTGCTATAATCATCATTGCGAAATATAGGGTTAGAGATAACTCCTTTTCTTTAAGGATCAGAAAATCCTTCTGTTTTTGGAGGATGAAACCTTTTAGGCCCTTCGCTCTTAACCTTCCTGCACTTAAAACAATTAGTAACACCCTGTATCAACCCGAATGGATGGGCCACGAATTGCTGGCGAAGCCCGGGTTGAGCATATTAGTAACCTTATAGGGTTTAAAATGTAATCTTTTGACTATACGTGGTGTTGTTCATTTGTTTGGCAAAGTTTACTTGATATGCTTGTATTTCAACATTAAAAAAGATTATTTGTGAAAATCATAAGTTTGACTTTATAAGAATTTAGAAAAATTCATGCTGTTAAAAATTTAATAATCATAGATAAAATTAGATTAGATACATGTAAATAAGTCATATACCCTTAATTGCAAGACTTAGGGTGAAGTCAATAAGATAAACATGTGTGAGAATAAAGCATACCAGAAAATCCAAGTTAGGATTTTGTATCCTTAGGAACTACCTTTGTACAAACAAACAAGTCACCGTTAGATAAACTTTAAGGATCCAGGATCCTTTTTGAATCAACTTGTGAATATTTGAAGCTCCAAAACCTGTTGAAATCAACTTGGGACTAAGCCAAACAAACTGGAGACTAGCCCAAACAACTGGGGACAAACCCAAAAAACTAGGGACAAGCCCAAATAAATTGGGGACAAGCCCAACAAAATGGGAACAAGCCAATGATAATTGGGGACAAGCCAATGATAACTGGGGATAAGCCCAATAAACTGGGGACAAGTCCAAATAAACTAGGGACAAGCCCAACAAACTGGGAACAAGCCAATGATAACTGGGGACAAGCCCAATAAACTGGGGACAAGCCCAACAAACTGGGACAAGCCTAAAGCTTAAGCTAACATGAAAACGTTAGAAACCTTAGGATACTGGCGTATGGCCTAAACTAGCGACTAGCCCATCGTAAGTGACATGAAAATGCCAAAACCTTAGCTAACGTGAAAACGTTAGAAACCGTAGGAACAGATGTATGGTACGTCTACCATTATACTTGAGATCCTACATATAGCCAACAGCAATAAAATTCTCAGCCCCTAGAGCGGGTACTGGTCCCATTGCCTCGAACTATACTTGGATAGCGTGCGCTACTGGCGGGGTGTCAAAACCCCAATTCGTAAAAGGTATTGGATACCTTAAGCTGGGGACAAGCCCAAAAACTAGGGATAAACCCAAAAACTTTGGAGGGTTGGCCAACCACTTGAATCTTTGTGAAAATTCTGCAAAACTTGAAGCTTGATAAGATCGAATGTTGAAAATTTAACATCCTTACTTTATAATAAGTAAAAAGTATAATAAGAAAAAGCATTAGAAGAATGTTACCAAAGAAAGGATCATATATCCTCCGAGGATCCCTCGTTCTAAAATGAACATCTGAATGCTTAAGGATTTTTGATTCTTACATAAAGTACTTCTTTAGGTGGATAGCATTCCAGGCTCTTGGCAGAAGGTCACCATCCATAGTCATCAAACGATATACCCCTTTTCCATCCTCAATACCATGTCACCAACTTGAAACCTTCTTACTCTGACATTTTTGTTGTAAGCTCCCGCCATTCTCTGTTGATAACTAGCCAATCTTATCCTTGCCATGTCTCTAAGTTCTTCCACAATATCCAGGTTTTGAGTAAGAGTCTCAACATTTTCTTCAGGATCACGGATGCTTGTTTTGGCTGTAGGGACTACCATCTCTGTAGGGATCACTGCCTCAGCTCCAAAGACTGAGGAAAAAAGAGTTTGACCCGTAGCATTCTTGGGAGTTGTTCTATCTGCCCACAAGACATATGGTAGCTCTTTAGCCCATTTTCCTTTCTTTGATCCAAGCTTCTTCTTCAAATTGTTGATGATGATCTTGTTGGATGATTCTGCTTGGCCATTAGCTTGTGGGTGGACTGGTGTTGATGTTATCATCCTAATCCCCCAGCTGTCACAAAAGTTAGTAGTTTGATTCGCAATAAACTTGGATCCATTGTCACAAACTATTTCTGAAGGAATGCCAAATCTAGTAATAATATTTCTTTTCATAAAGGATATAACTTCCTTTTCTCTGACTTGAGAAAAAGCTTCGGCTTCTATCCACTTGGAGAAGTAGTCTGTCATAGCGAACATGAACACTTTTCCTCCTGGTGCCTTGGGAAGCTTGCCTACTATATCCATTCCCTATCTCATAAATGGCCAAGAGGAGGATATAGGATGCAAAGGTTCTGTCGGTTGGTGAAGGATATTACTTTGTCTCTGGCAAGCATCACATTTCTTCGCGTATTCCACATCATTCTTCTTCATTGTAGGCCAGTAATATCCTGTTCCAAGGATCCTTGAAAATAGTGCTCTGCCCCCGGTGTGATTTCCACAGTCTCCTACATGAAAATCCTTCAAGACTTCTTGGATCTCAGGATCCTCAATGCATCGTTGATAGGAACCTGCAAGAGATGTCTTATATAACATGTTATTTAATATGGTGAATTGGGATACCTTAATCTTGAAGGCTTTAGGTTTTTCCCCAGTGGGAATTTCCCCTTTCAGGATATAAAATTGGAAGGATCCAGGATCCTGAATTTGACTGCACATCGTTACTAGGTACAATTGCAGCATCCGCCACTGTCTCCATTCCTTCATTTTCGTCAATTGCAAGAGAAAAAACATGGATGATAGGTATCTTGACATCCTATGGATCTTTAGGTATGATCCAAGGTAACATGAAGCGGCTGCTTCTTCATTCTCTTCTTTAGGTACCTGTGTCAAACTGAAAAAAGCAATAGAATGGGGACAAGCCCAATACACTGGGGACAAGCCCAAATAGACTGGGGATAAGCCCAAATAGACTGGGGACAAGCCCAAAAGAATCAGGCAATTTCCTGACTATATCTAAATAGTTGATTAGCTTTTCTCCTTTGACAGCATATGAACCATTATAATAATTAGTAATTAATAATGAATCCAATATACTTGAAGATACCTGATCCTTTGCTTAGCTAAATACACTTGAAGATACCTGATCCATTATTGGCAGTTTGAAATTCAGATGCAATGGATTGGGGTATAATTTCCCCCCTGTGGCGATTTAAGTGGTATGCCTAGTCCAGTTCCTTTGACATTCGAAGCTCCATCTATGATGAGTGTCCAAGGATCCTTGGTCTCCTCAAGTTGTTGAACTTCTAATTCATATCCCCTTTGAAGTTCACTACTGAAATCAGCCACAAAATCTACCAAAGCCTGAGATTTGATGGCAGTCCTGGGTTCATACTTAATGTCATATGCACTAAGCTTAACTGCCCACTTTGCCATCCTACCTGGAATTTTAGGTTTCATAGTATACCGGACGTTATTGGCCTTCATGATCCTTAACCAGGACCGCGCTTACCACTTTACCTGAAATAACTAAATATATGGATAATGGTTCTCCATCTTCTGATTTCATCAGGGCTGGTGTAGAGGATAAGTAATCCTTTAGGGTTTTGAGTGCAACTTCATGCTTCCAAGCGAAGGTATACCTTCTTCCCTTTAAGAATGATACCAGATCCTACTCTATGCTATCCAGGATCCCGGATCCTATAAAAAACTTTGGATTCAGGATCCATGACATCCCTTGGAGGATAGTTTAGTTGCTATGCTTCCCTCGGTTTCCAAGCTGGCTTCATAGAAGCCGTGTAACAGTTCTTTGCCTCCTGTTGATCACTTTCTATTTTCACCACTCCCCATGGGGTTGATAACTTTACACATTGATGGTATGTCAAGGGGACTGCCTTCATGTCGTGTATCCAAGACCTGCCAAGAATAACATTGCAACAGGATAAGCAAACAATAACACAAAATTTCTGAATAGAGTTTACTCCCTATATGTAGATCGGGAGTTTGATGTCCCCCAATGTATTTTTTTTGTTTCTCCACTGAATCCTATGAGCACCGATGATCTTCGGACAATTTCGGATTCAGGCATATTCATTCTTTTGAGGACATCCAACTGGATTATGTTCACCGAGCTTCCTCCGTCAATAAGGATCCCGCGAACAAAATGTTGGGTTTTGACATGTTTATCAAAGCCATTTTATCCATATAAAATGAAAAACGCAACGGAATAATTATTTAAAACATGTCACTTTTAAGATATAAAACCCATTTTATGTGTAAAACCAAAACCCGAATCCATATATGAATATGCATGCTATCAAAAACACAACCATAGGGTGTTATAAGAATACTACCTTCCAAGTAGTAAGAGATATGAAGAAGATGATGTTCTTGAATGGAAATCTTCAAAGGAGGAGACCTCAAGCTTGTAACAAACACCTTATGTTGCTAGGATTTTTCACTTTTGAACACTTCTTGATCAACCAACCTTTGGCCGAAAATTCTAGAGAGAATTTTAGTGTTCTTGCACTTGATTTTAATGATAGAAAGAGTGTGAGTGTAATAATTTCTAATTCTCACCAAATCATCCATATATATAATCTCTTGTAAGATCTTCTCTTGGATTGTGTGAGATCTTGTAAGATTTTCAAGATGTCCATATATCTTACATAATCTAATCTTGGATTGTGTGAGATCTTGTAAGATTTGCAAGGTATCCATATATCTTACGTAATCTAATCTTGGATTGTGTGAGATCTTGTAAGATTTGCAAGATATCCATATATCTTACATAATCTTTTATAATGTTATTTAACCCATTAAATAACAAAATAAAATATACTCTCAAAATAAATTATCCATCTAATTTATTAGTTTCTCAAGTGCAATTATTTAGAAAACCAATTTCTAAATATTCGAAGTGTTAATATTTATTTGTTTGATCATATCATAAATAAATATTATAAGTGTTTATCTAGCTTGTTATTGGGTATGACCCGACTTGGATCATAACGTACTAGCCACATCAATTTAATATGTGTATTGGGCATACTGATTCTAACAATCTCCCACTTGCACAAGATACATAGAAGATTGATGCAAGTAGTAACTACTGCCTAACAATGGTTTACTACCCCTAATACGTATGATGAAGTGCCATTCAATAACATCATCCCCTTCAAGTCCCTTACTTGAACATGATTTAGGTGAATCAATCATTTATCCTTTCGTTACAGATGTCATGTCAAATCTAGAGACATAGAGTGATCATTTTCTGTTGATTTAACTTTAGCAGGCCTTAGATATCTTACTCTCAACAAATAAGAGGAACAAATCCCATCTTGACTACATACGTCTCTCACAATCACCTTGTACCACACCTGAGCTTAGCCTTATGTACTGCCATGTTTCAGAACAGTGAAGAACTAAGTCAAAGTATAATATTTGATGAATATCAAGACCCAATATGTATCTCAGGTCAGAGGATACTATGATATTCTCCTTTACTCAAAATTACTTATGATCAATCACAAAGATTCCATGTAGTAATATTTGAGAGCGGGTCAGTCCAATATTTGTATCCCACAAATATCTATGAACTTGGGCAACAACACTTTGCTCTATATTCATACCCAATGAATATCCACCAATCCAAGTTCATAATAGTCTTACCTTCATATTTGTTCCCAAAAATATGATCCGCTATGGACATTAAGAATAATTAACTTATTCATGGATTTAAACATGCTAAAATGGAACATAACTCAAAATGCCATATCATTAAATGAGTCATAGTAACAATTGTTTCGATATCCAAATACTAAATAGATCAATTCAAATCACTAGAATATTAAAGTCGTAAGGCACAAGTATGACCCTCATGCTTTGGCCGTTCAAGGAGCTTCGTGAGAGGATCCGCAATGTTCTGATCAGTGTGAACTTTGCGAATACATATTTTCCCCTTTTCAACTTCATCCCTTATGTAGTTGAATCTCCCCTCAATGTGCCTAGTCTTTTGATGTGCACGAGGTTCCTTAATTTGTGCAATCGCATCCTCGTTATCACAAAAGATTTCTAGGGGATCCTTAATGGTAGGGACTACCCCTAGGTCGGTAATGAATTTCTTCAACCATGCAGCTTCTTGTGCTGCCAATGAAGCGGCGATGTATTCTGATTCTTAGTGGACAATGCTACCACATCTTGCTTTAGGCTCTTCCAAGAGACTGCAGCTCCATTCAAAATGAAGACATACCCAGATTGTGATCGAGAACCATCTCGGTCAGTTTGGAAACTCGCATCCGTGTAACCCTTTACAACGAGTTCATCTTCACCAAATCCATATATTAGAAACATATCCTTAGTCCTTCTAAGGTATTTCAATATGCTTTAACAGCCATCCGGTGATTGTTACCTGGATTTTGCTGGTATCTACTTGTCATGCTTAAGGCGCATGACACGTCCGGTCTAGTGCATATCATTGCATACATGATGGATCCTATAGCAGACGCATATGGGACTCCTTTCATTCTTTCTTGCTCATCCTTTGAGCTTGGACATTGAGACACATTCAATATCGTTCCCTTTTGAATAGGTACCAAACCTTTCTTAGAGTTCTCCATCTTGAACCTTTTCAAGACTTTGTCAATGTGTGCACTTTGGTTCAAACCTATCAAGCGCCTTGATCTATCCCTATAGATCTTTATTCCCAAAATATAGGCGGCTTCACCAAGATCATTAATGGAAAAACAACTTCCAAGCCAGGTTTTAACACCTTCCATGGTTGGAATATCATTTCCAAATAGTAGAATGTCATCGACATACAATACTAGGAAAGTGATGATGCTCCCACTAGCCTTCTTATACACACAAGCTTCATCGGTGTTCTTGATGAATCCAAAATTCCTAATTTCTTCATCAAAACGATGATTCCAACTTCTAGATGCTTGTTTCAGTCCATAGATTGATTTATTTAACTTGCATACTTTGTTAGGATGTTTTGGATTGACAAAACCTTCAGGCTGAACCATATAGACATCTTCATTAAGATATCTAATGAGGAAAGCCGTTTTGACATCCATTTGCCAAATCTCATAATCGTAATATGCAGCTATGGCAAATAATATCCTAATTGACTTTAGCATCGCCACGGGCGAGAAAGTCTCATCATAATCAACCCCTTGAGTTTGAGTGAAACCTTTTGCTACAAGTCTCGCTTTATAAGTATCCAAGTTACCATGCATATCTGTTTTCTTCTTGAAAAACCCACTTACCTCCAACTTCTTTGGAGTTATGAGGTGGTACAACCAATTCCCATACTTGGTTGTCATACATGGATTGCATCTCTATGTTCATGGCTTCAAGCCATCTGTCACAATCGGATTGTGACATTGCATCATGGTATGTGGTTGGTTCATCCGAATCTACCACGTAGCATCCATCCATGAAAAATCCATATCTTTCGGGTGGAATACTAATTCTACCAGATCTGCGAACGTTATGTGTGTATTGATCAACCACTTGATCTTCTTCAACAACCTCTTGTTGAGTGCTAGTATCAACCAAACGTGTATCGGCTTGTGGTTCTTAATCCTCATCAAGTTCCATTGTTCTACTACTAGTTCCTTCCATAAGGAACTTAGCTTCCAAGAACTTACCCTTTCGAGCAACAAATACCTTTTGCTCTGTTGGATCGTAAAAGTAATATCCTATATCATCTTTAGGATATCCTACAAAGATACACTTAGTGGATTGTACTTCCAATTTGTTTGGGGTGTATTGCTTCACATAAGCTTCACAACCCCATACCTTCAAATATGATAATGATGGAGCCCTTCCATACCATATTTCAAAAGGTGTCTTATCCACTTTCTTGGTTGGGGCCATATTCAATATACGGGCCGCGGAGAGCAGAGCGTAACCCCAAAATGATAAAGGTAATGTGCTTCTATCCATCATAGATTGAACCAATCTGATAGAGTTCGATTCTTCCTTTCAGACACACCATTATGTTGTCGTGTTCCAGGTGGAGTAAGTTGTGAGATGATCCCACAACTCCTAAGATGATCTTCTTAGGTATTCACCTCCTCTATCGTTGCGAATGATTTTTATTGTCTTATTGAGTTGATTTTCTACTTCACTTTTGAAGTCTTTGAACATTTCAAATGCTTCATCCTTGTGTCTTAGTAAATACACATAACCATAACGACTATAGTCGTCGGTAAAAGTAATGAAGTATCTTTCACCATTCCTAGTCATTGGCTTAAAAGGACCACATACATCCGAATATATGAAACCTAATAAATCCTTTGCCCTTTCAAAGGTGCCACAAAAGGGTGCCTTAGTCATTTTGCCTTGTAAACAAGATTCACATACATCAAATGAATCATCTTCATTTGTTTCCAAAAGACCATTCTTTCGAAGTGTCTACATGCGATTTTTGTTTATATGTCCAAGGCGACAATTCCAAAGATAGGAATGACTTAAATCCTTTTTGAGTTTCTTGGTGGTTACTTGGTACATTGAGCTATCATATGATGTGTCATCATGAACTAATTCATAAATACCATTTAAAGGCATAACTTTAAAGTAAAACACATAATGCATTGAAACATAAATGTCATGGTTAACAAATTCGAAATTAAAACTATATTGTTTCAAAAGGGAAACTGAAATAATGTTCCTATTCAAACTAGGAGCATACAAAACATTTTTCAAAATCACTTCCAAACTACTTGGAAGCTTCAACACATAGTCTCCTTGGTCTTCGACTTCAACTTTTGCTCCGTTTCCCATGAAGAGACTAGCGTCTCCCTTTTTATAATGTTTATTTCTTCTGAACCCCTACAACAAATTGCAAATATGAGTTCCACATCCGGTATCTAGTACCCATGTGTTAGAAGAAATAACATTAAGCTCAACATGTATCTGGAAGATTATACCTGAGGTCTGCCTTGCATCCCTCTTGTTTTTCAACTCCTTGAGATAGGTTGGACAATTCCTTTTCCAATGTCCAATCTCTCCACACTCATAGCATGGGTTGTTAGTAGGAACCTTTTGCTTCTTTTCCTTCGGTTTCGTGGGTTCCGCTTTAACCTTTCCTTTCCCTTTCCCTTTGACGTGGCCCTTCCTTTTGGCAAAACTTGCCTTGGAGTCGGGGTGGGGCCTCTTGTTGTTGCCTCCCTCATTGATTATTAGAACGGGTAAAGCCTTTTTACCCATGCCCTCCTCGGCAGTTTTGAGCATTGCATGAAGTTTACCAATGCTCTTGTCTCATCCGTTCATGTTATAGTTCATAACAAAAGACTCAAACTTCTTTGTTAAAGCGTTGAGGATCAAATCCGTAGCCAACTCTATAGAGACGGGACAATTGAACCTTTCAAGGCGATCAATGAGGCTTTTTCATCTTAAGGACATAAGATGAGACCGATTGGGTTTCCTCCATTCGACATGCGTGAAGCGCCCGAACCGTTTTGTTCTACCCTAGCTTGTTGAAGGAACATTTCTTTCAATTGGGTAATCATGATTTAGGTGAATCAATCATTTATCCTTTCGTTACAGATGTCATGTCAAATCTAGAGACATAGAGTGATCATTTTCTGTTGATTTAACTTTAGCAGGCCTTAGATATCTTACTCTCAACAAACAAGAGGAACAAATCCCATCTTGACTACATACGTCTCTCATAATCACCTTGTACCACACCTGAGCTTAGCCTTATGTACTGCCATGTTTCAGAACAGTGAAGAACTAAGTCGAAGTATAATATTTGGTGAATATCAAGACCCAATATGTATCTCAAGTCAGAGGATACTATGATATTCTCCTTTACTCAAAATTACTTATGATCAATCACAAAGATTCCATGTAGTAATATTTGAGAGCGGGTCAGTCCAATATTTGTATCCCACAAATATCTATGAACTTGGGCAGCAACACTTTGCTCTATATTCATACCCAATGAATATCCACCAATCTGAGTTCATAATAGTCTTACCTTCATATTTGTTCCCACAAATATGATCCGCTATGGACATTAAGAATAATTAACTTACTCATGGATTTAAACATGCTAAAATGGAACATAACTCAAAATGCCATATCATTAAATGAGTCATAGTAACAATTTTTTCGATATCCAAATACTAAATAGATCAATTCAAATCACTAGAATATAAAAGTCGTAAGGCACAAGTATGACCCTCATGCTTTGGCCGTTCAAGGAGCTTCGTGAGAGGATCCGCAATGTTCTGATCAGTGTGAACTTTGCGAATACATATTTTCCCCTTTTCAACTTCATCCCTTATGTAGTTGAATCTCCGCTCAATGTGCCTAGTCTTTTGATGTGCACGAGGTTCCTTAATTTGTGCAATCGCATCCTCGTTATCCAAAAGATTTCTAGGGGATCCTTAATGGTAGGGACTACCCCTAGGTCGGTAATGAATTTCTTCAACCATGCAGCTTCTTGTGCTGCCAATGAAGCGGCGATGTATTCTGATTCTTAGTGGACAATGCTACCACATCTTGCTTTGAGCTCTTCCAAGAGACTGCAGCTCCATTCAAAATGAAGACATACCCAGATTGTGATCGAGAACCATCTCGGTCAGTTGGAAACTCGCATCCGTGTAACCCTTTACAACGAGTTCATCTTCACCAAATCCATATATTAGAAACATATCCTTAGTCCTTCTAAGGTATTTCATTTGCTTTAACAGCCATCCAGTGATTGTTACCTGGATTTTGCTGTATCTACTTGTCATGCTTAAGGCGCATGACACGTCCGGTCTAGTGCATATCATTGCATACATGATGGATCCTATAGCAGACGCATATGGGACTCCTTTCATTCTTTCTTGCTCATCCTTTGAGCTTGGACATTGAGACACATTCAATATCGTTCCATTTTGAATAGGTACCAAACCTTTCTTAGAGTTCTCCATCTTGAACCTTTTCAAGACTTTGTCAATGTGTGCACTTTGGTTCAAACCTATCAAGCGCCTTGATCTATCCCTATAGATCTTTATTCCCAAAATATAGGCGGCTTCACCAAGATCATTAATGGAAAAACAACTTCCAATCCAGGTTTTAACGCCTTCCATGGTTGGAATATCATTTCCAAATAGTAGAATGTCATCGACATACAATACTAGGAAAGTGATGATGCTCCCACTAGCCTTCTTATACACACAAGCTTCATCGGCGTTCTTGATGAATCCAAAATTCCTAATTTCTTCATCAAAACGATGATTCCAACTTCTAGATGCTTGTTTCAATCCATAGATTGATTTATTTAACTTGCATACTTTGTTAGGATGTTTTGGATTGACAAAACCTTCAGGCTGAACCATATAGACATCTTCATTAAGATATCCAATGAGGAAAGCCGTTTTGACATCCATTTGCCAAATCTCATAATCGTAATATGCAGCTATGGCAAATAATATCCTAATTAACTTTAGCATCGCCACGGGCGAGAAAGTCTCATCATAATCAACCCCTTGAGTTTGAGTGAAACCTTTTGCTACAAGTCTCGCTTTATAAGTATCCAAGTTACCATGCATATCGGTTTTCTTCTTGAAAACCTACTTACCTCCAACTACTTTGGAGTTATGAGGTGGTACAACCAATTCCCATACTTGGTTGTCATACATGGATTGCATCTCTATGTTCATGGCTTCAAGCCATCTGTCACAATCGGATTGTGACATTGCATCATGGTACGTGGTTGGTTCATCCGAATCTACCACGTAGCATCCATCCATGAAAAATCCATATCTTTCGGGTGGAATACTAATTCTACCAGATCTGCGAACGTTTTATGTGTATTGATCAACCACTTGATCTTCTTCAACCACCTCTTGTTGAGTGCTAGTATCAACCAAACGTGTATCGGCTTGTGGTTCTTAATCCTCATCAAGTTCCATTGTTCTACTACTAGTTCCTTCCATAAGGAACTTAGCTTCCAAGAACTTACCCTTTCGAGCAACAAATACCTTTTGCTCTGTTGGATCGTAAAAGTAATATCCTATATCATCTTTAGGATATCCTACAAAGATACACTTAGTGGATTGTACTTCCAATTTGTTTGGGGTGTATTGCTTCACATAAGCTTCACAACCCCATACCTTCAAATATGATAATGATGGAGCCTTTCCATGCCATATTTCAAAAGGTGTCTTATCCACTTTCTTGGTTGGGGCCATATTCAATATACGGGCCACGGAGAGCAGAGCGTAACCCCAAAATGATAAAGGTAATGTGCTTCTAGCCATCAGAGATCGAACCAGTCCGATAGAGTTCGATTCTTCCTTTCAGACACACCATTATGTTGTGGTGTTCCAGGTGGAGTAAGTTGTGAGATGATCCCACAACTCCTAAGATGATCTTCTAAGGTATTCACCTCCTCTATCGGTGCGAATGATTTTTATTGTCTTCTTGAGTTGATTTTCTACTTCACTTTTGAAGTCTTTGAACATTTCAAATGCTTCATCCTTGTGTCTTAGTAAATACACATAACCATAACGACTATAGTCGTCGGTAAAAGTAATGAAGTATCTTTCACCATTCCTAGTAATTGGCTTAAAAGGACCACATACATCCGAATATATGAAACCTAATAAATCCTTTGCCCTTTCAAAGGTGCCACAAAAGGGTGCCTTAGTCATTTTGCCTTGTAAACAAGATTCACATACATCAAATGAATCATCTTCATTTGTTTCCAAAAGACCATTCTTTCGAAGTGTCTGCATGCGATTTTTTTTTATATGTCCAAGGCGACAATGCCAAAGATAGGAATGACTCAAATCCATTTTGAGTTACTTGGTACATTGAGCTATCATATGATGTGTCATCATGAACTAATTCATAAATACCATTTAAAGGCATAACTTTAAAGTAAAACACATCATGCATTAAAACATAAATGTCATGGTTAACAAATTCGAAATTAAAACTATATTGTCTCAAAAGGGAAACTGAAATAATGTTCCTAGTCAAACTAGGAGCATACAAAACATTTTTCAAAATCACTTCCAAACCACTTGGAAGCTTCAACACATAGTCTCCTTGGTCTTCGACTTCAACTTTTGCTCTGTTTCCCATGAAGAGACTAGCGTCTCCCTTTTTATAATGTTTATTTCTTCTGAACCCCTACAACAAATTGCAAATATGAGTTCCACATCCGGTATCTAGTACCCATGTGTTAGAAGAAATAACATTAAGCTCAACATGTATCTTGAAGATTATACCTGAGGTCTGCCCTGCATCCCTCTTGTTTTTCAACTCCTTGAGATAGGTTGGACAATTCCTTTTCCAATGTCCAATCTCTCCACACTCAAAGCATGGGTTGTTAGTAGGAATCTTTTGCTTCTTTTCCTTCGGTTTTGTGGGTTCCGCAATAACCTTTCCTTTCCCTTTTCCTTTGACGTGGCCCTTCCATTTGGCAAAACTTGCCTTGGAGTCGGGGTGGGGCCTCTTGTTGTTGCCTCCCTCATTGATTATTAGAACGGGTAAAGCCTTTTTACCCATGCCCTCCTCGGCAGTTTTGAGCATTGCATGAAGTTCACCAATGCTCTTGTCCCATCCGTTCATGTTATAGTTCATAACAAAAGACTCAAACTTCTTTGTTAAAGAGTTGAGGACCAAATCCGTAGCCAACTCTATAGAGACGGGACAATTGAGCCTTTCGAGGCGATCAATGAGGCTTTTTCATCTTAAGGACATAAGATGAGACCGATTGGGTTTCCTCCATTCGACATGCGTGAAGCACCCGAACCGTTTCGTTCTACCCTAGCTTGTTGAAGGAACATTTCTTTCAATTGGGTAATCATGTCGTACGCCTCGTGAAGTTCAAAATCCTTTTGAATCTCGGAATCATAGTTCCCAACATGAGGAAAGAGGCTTGCATGGAGCCCTCGGTATACTTAACCTAATCGTTATAGGCTTCCACATCTTCCACTTTAGGTTCATCGGGAATAGGATCGTCCAACACATATGATATCTTTTCTTGCTTGAGAACGATTCTCAAGTTTCGATACCAATCCATGAAGTTGTTATGGTTGAGACGATCCTTTTCAAGGATGGTTCTTAGTGATAGGTTACGGATGTTTTGGGTAATTGTGTTTGCTTTGTTAGCGGCCATCTACAAAATTTTAACAAAGTTCAATTTTAGTATTTTCGATATTATTAAATTTTTAATCATTAATACCCTTTTATGTCTCATAGACAATAATAATTAAAATCTAGAATCCAACGTTACATTTAAATATTAGTTAGGTGACCTTTATCCCATTATTTAAATTAACAAGGTAGTCAACGTTTGACAATTGCAACCCTTTGCAATTTCTAGCCATATAAGATCGGTAAACATCTTTATGTTTAGTTGGCATGTTTAATCCCATCAACACCTTTGTACGCCATGCTTCGGTGACCCTAATCACATGGTTTCCAAATCAAGTCGTCTTACTTACACACACATGTAAGTTTACACATACAAGTGGTTAGGTGACCTTTATCCCACAAATATGGTAAGCCTACCTCAAACACACAAGTTCCTTTAAATGTGGTTAGGTGACCTTTATCCCATAAAGAATTCCAAGTGATTCGAATGTTGTGTAAAAGGATGGTGTTTGACTTGTTTTATAAAAGGGATTTTAGTTTCAAAAAATTTCTAGTTTTAGAAAACTTTATGTACCATACATTTGCATGCATTCAAATTCATGGTACCTTAGTGAAAACCATTTTTCAAGGTTCTTTTAATAAAACTCATTTTATTATAAAATCATTAACCTTTAATAAAACCTTTTATTAACCACTTTATGAATTTTAAAGAACCAATTTTAAGCTTGTTGTTGTTTATTAGTTTGTCAAGCATCCATATCCATATATCATCCAAACAACATAATAAAACAACCATACAAGCATAACACACAAAACAATAGGTGCATAACCATAGCCAACTATTTTTAACAACACTTGTTAGCCAAAACAAGTGTGCCAAAAGGTCCTTCCTAAGGGTGAATATTGACAAAAGAAATGTGTCGTTGAACTCCCACTTGAACCCACATCCAAATGCTTCAAGTCTTCCTTTTGTGTTGTGATTTCTTCACTTTCTTTGGGCTTCCAAATGATCTTTATATTCAGCTCCAAACTCCTTTGGGCTTCAAAAATGTGTTTTTGGTTATTGGGCTAAAATCCCGTTAAGAACTATAAAGTCCTTTAGGCCCAAAATTGGCCAAAACCAAAAACACATTTTGTGTGCATCTTCTTTTACAATAAAGTATCCTAATACATTTTTCTAGTAAAAGAAATGCAACTAATCTATTTATTTATTTTTCAAATGGAAGAACAAAGACATTAATTATTAAAACCCATTGAAATAATTAAATATAATTCACAAACACAGTCATTCAACATATTCAAACACAAGGTCATGGCTAGGTTATGAACACCAAAATATACATCCACACATGTATATTATTCAAGAGCAAAAATGGTTGCCTTTTATAACCCATAGTTTATGCGAAGAATGAAAAATCGAAAAGTGTAGGTTTTTGTCCAAACAAACAAATCATCCATATGATAAAATTTTTCAAGATTCCTTTATGCATGTAAGAAAATAATCTTGAGAAACAAAGGGAAAACCATGTTCAAATTTCGGCCATAGGGTTTCTCCAAACCCAAAACCCGAAATTTTCAAATCCTTTGAAGCATGCATTCATATAAGCGGCTGTGATACCACTGTTGGGTTTTTGACATGTTTATCAAAGCCATTTTATCCATATAAAATGAAAAACGCAGCGGAATAATTATTTAAAACATGTCACTTTAAGATATAAAACCCATTTTATGTGTAAAACCAAAACCCAAATCCATATATGAATATGCATGCTATCAAAAACACAACCATAGGCTGTTATAAGAATACTACCTTCCAAGTAGCAAGAGATATGACGAAGATGATGTTCTTGAATGGAAATCTTCAAAGGAGAAGACCTCAAGCTTGTAACAAACACCTTATGTTGCTAGAATTTTTCACTTGTGAACACTTCTTGATCAACCAACCTTTGGCCAAAAATTCTAGAGAGAATTTTAGTGTTCTTGCACTTGATTTTAATGATAGAAAGAGTGTGAGTGTAATAATTTCTAATTCTCACCAAATCATCCATATATATAATCTCTTGTAAGATATTTTCTTGGATTGTGTGAGATGTTGTAAGATTTGCAAGATATCATATATCTTACATAATCTAATATTGGATTGTGTGAGATCTTGTAAGATTTGCAAGGTATCCATATATCTTACATAATCTAATCTTGGATTGTGTGAGATCTTGTAAGATTTGCAAGATATCCATATATCTTACGTAATCTTTTATAATGTTATTTAACCCATTAAATAACAAAATAAAATATACTCTCAAAATAAATTATCCATCTAATTTATTAGGTTCTCAAGTGCAATTATTTAGAAAACAAATTTCTAAAAATTCGAAGTGTTAATATTTATTTGTTTGATCATATCATAAATAAATATTATAAGTGTTTGGCTAGCTTGTTATTGGGTATGACCCGACTTGGATCATAACGTACTAGCCACATCAATTTAATATGTGTATTGGGCATACTGATTCTAACACAAAAAGGTTAGAAATAAACAACATAATGACTAAACTGTCATGATGAGGATCCTGTATGTAAACGCGGTCATCCTCATCAAAGGATATCACTTTATGCTGGGTTATAGTGGTCGTTCGAAGAGGTCTCTCTCCATTCTCCATATTTGTCTGCTTAGCATGCCTTTTAGCTGCAGAAAATGAGGATCCACAAATATCAGAGCCTCTAGAGATGAAGTTAATGATCTGAGCATCTGCTTGTAGTGGAGGAACTCTTTCATGAACTTTTTCAGGATCCTGGATCCTTGACTTCTTCCTTCCGAGCAGCTTCTTCCGGCAACCTTTGCTCAAAAGATAGCCTATTTCCTTCCTTATGCTATACATTCATCAGTGAGGTGACCGGAATTCTTATGATAAGCACACCATTTCGACTTATCTTTCCCCGACCATCTAGCCTTGTCACCTAAATTCTGCAAAACAAGGATTAGTTCAGTCTTATCAGCAGAAAAACAATATTCAGAAATATGAGGATAATCTTCATCGTCTTCCTTTTGTTAATTCGCATGGACATTCTGATTGTCATGCTCGGAGTATTGCTTGGATCGATTATTCTTGTAAAAGGATCCTTGATTCTTCTGTTTTGAGAATCCTGACAACCTCTCATGGATCCTCTTGTCATCCTCTAATCGGATGAATCTCAAGGCCCTGTTTCTTACTTCATCTAGATTCCTGCAAAGTGTCATAACAAGATCATCATAGAATGGAGAATCTTTAAGTAATCCCATTTTAAACGGCTTCCACAGCAGTGGCAATATCTAAACTAGGGATTTCTAAGGATTCTCTACTAAATCTAGTGATATAATCTCTAAGTGATTCATCACGACCTTGGGTGATCCTATACAAGTCACTAGTTAACCTTTCAAAAGATCTACTACAAGAAAATTGATTATTGAACAAATTAACTAAATGTGAAAATGAAGTTATAGAGTAAGGAGGAAGACGTAGCAGCCATTTTAATGTTGATCCAGTGAGTGTGGATCCGAAACCCTTGCAAAGACAGGCTTCCTTTAACCTTTCTGGAATGGGTTGATCTCCATCCTTTCCGGTATTGTGCCACATGCTCCTTCGGATCAGTTGTACCATCGTATAGCTTCATGTTGGGGGTTTGAAGCGTTTTGGTATCTCAGCATTGCATATAGGAGGTGCAAAACGAGACACCCTGCGACTTCCATCCGGGATCTCAGGAATGGGCTTAACCATTCCTGGGACGCTGGATATCATATCCTTAAGCTTCTGGAGCTCCCGTGCCATAGCCTGATTGATACCTGTATCCTGCATGGAACCATAATTAGTACCAAAAGATGTATTAACATTGTTACCTCCTGATCGGTTTGGAAGTGGTATGCCGGGAGTATATCCAAAGGTGGACACTTCAGGTGCAACCGTTGGACCAGATGAAGCAATAGTCTGCATAGCGATGAAGTCCCCTTTGTGAACTTCTGAATCCTTGAATATCTGACTCCCTGAAGATCCTTGATCCTGAAAGATATTGGGTCCAGGATATATGGGTGCTGACGGCCTTGAAGGATACTGCATGGATCCTTGAACCTGAGAGGAGGATCCTTGAACCTTATCCTGAGCAGAGGATCCTTGATGCTGGAAATTGGGTTCCTTAGACGCCATTGTCTCCAAGTATCCTCCTGAATGGAGATAGCCTCCTTGATACTGATATGATGATCATGAAGATTGGGATGAGGATCCATAAGGCTGGTAATGAGATGTGTGTGGCTGCGTCATTGCCAACGATCCATGCTGCAATCCTAAGGATCCTTGAGCCTGTGTCATCGCCATTGATCCCTGCTGGTAAACGGAGGATTCTTGGATTTGAACACCAGGTCCCCTGGAATGCTGGATTGCTGACGCTGGAGAAGTGAAATCCAATGATCTGGGCATCAGCGGAGAGTGATCCTCCACTGATATCTTTTGCTTTTTGATTTCATCAATCTCCCTGAGGATCCTTTGGTTGGTTTTGTCCTGCTTTTCCATGCAGTTCTTCATCTGCAAAATCAAGGTAGAAACATCATTGTTAGTAACTGTAGATGAAGAAACAGTGGAGGTTTTTGATCCTATGTAAACATGAGTAGTTTTCTTCTGAGCATTATTGTTCTGGTCAAAAATCACAATAAGGATAATGTAACCAAATCTGATTTTGTGAGGTTGAGTGCTTGAATGATGAACAATTGTATTAACAAATGTGTAACGTAAACAAAGGTGAACATCGAGATTTATACGAGGAAAAAGCCCTTAATCGATGAAGATCTACGGCATAAAAAACCTTGGGTGATGGAAACTACCGATCACCAACTATATTGCATAAAAAATTACAACTAAGTGTGTTGTGAAAGCTCTGGTTTGTGATGATTTCGAGAGAGTGTGTGTAAATGAATATCATAATTAGCCTAAAACACTTGATCAACCCCCTTTAAATAAGCTAACTACAAGTCCTATTTTCGAGGAAGATCATGCCCATGTTCACATGACCGTTACTTGGCCACTAAGTAGCATCTTAAATGGAATATTCCTGAGATTCCAGCTGGGATTTAGTCCACTATATAAGCATTAAAAACATGGATAATTGTTAAACATCGTAAGTAATGTTAAGGATCCTTGATCCCCCGAGTCCCTGCATCATCCGCTAAGGATAAGTGATCTAGGCAATGCTTCAGGATACAGGATCCGTAGTTATGGAATCTATGCCCTAACAATTGCCCCCAATATGGCAGTTGTGATATGGATTCAATGCTGTCATATTTCCGTTACAAAGCGAACTAGCCGTTACTGCATGCAACTAGCCGTTACACTGCCTGACGTCACTGATAAGACCTGCTGTAATCATCATTGCGAAATACAGGGTTAGAGATAACTCCTTTTTTTTAAGGATCAGAAAATCCTTCTGTTTTTGGAGGATGAAACCTTTTAGACCCTTCGCTCTTAACCTTCCTGCACTAAAAGCAATTAGTAACACCCTGTATCAACCCGAGTGGATGGGCCACATATTGCTGGTGAAGCTCGGGTTGAGCATATTAGTAACCTTACAGGGTTTAAAATATAATCTTTTGACTATACGTGGTGTTGTTCATTTGTTTGGTAAAGTTTACTTGACATGTTTGTGTTTCCACATTTAAATAGATTGTTTATGAAAAATCATAAGTTTGACCTTATAAAAAATTTGCCAATTCTTGTATATAATAATCAAAGATAAAATTAGATTAGATACATGTAAATAAGTCATATACCCTTAATTGCAAGGCTCAGGGTGAAGTCAATAAGATAAACAAGTATGAGAATAAAGCATACCAAAAATCCAAGTTAGGATTTTGTATCCTTAGGAACTACCTTTGTACAAATAAACAAGTCACCGTTAGATAAACTTTAAGGATCCAGGATCCTTTTTGATCAACTTGTGAATCTTCGAGGCTCCAAAACCTGTTAAATCAACTTGGGACTAAGCCAAACAAACTGGGGACAAGCCCAAACAACTGGGGACAAGCCCAAATAAACTGGGGACAAGCCCAAAAACTGGGAACAAGCCAATGATACTGGGACAAGCCAATAAACTAGGGACAAGCCCAATAAACTGGGGACAAGCCCAACAAACCGGGGACAAGCCCAAAGCTTAAGCTAACGTGAAAACGGTAGAAACCTTAGGATACTGGCGTATGGCCCAAACTGGCGACTAGCCCATCGTAAGTGACATAAAAATGCCAAAACCTTAGCTAACGTGAAAACGTTAGAAACCTTAGGAACGGATGTATGGTACGTCTACCATTATATTTGAGATCCTACATATAGCCAACGACAATGAAATTGTCAGCCCCTAAAGCGGGTACTGGTCCCATTGCCTCGAACTATACTTGGATAGCGTGCGTTACTGGCGGGGTGTCGAAACCCAATTCGTGTGAAAGGTGAAAACCTTTAAACCTTAGAAGGTATTAGATACCTTAAGCTGGGGACAAGCCCAAAACCTGGGGATAAACCCAAAAACTTTGGAGGGTTGGCCAACCACTTGAATCTTTGTGAAAATTCTGCAAAACTTAAAGCTTGATAAGATCGAATGTTGAAAATTCAACACCCTTACTTTATAATAAGTGAAAATAATAATAAGAATAAAAGCATTAGAAGAATTTACCAAAGAAAGGATCATATATCCTTTAAGGATCCCTCGTTTTTAAATGAACATCTGAATGCTTAAGGATTTTTGATTCTTACATAAAATACTTCTTTAGGTGGATAGCATTCCAGGCTCTTGGTAGAAGGTCACCATCCATAGTCATCAAACGATATGCCCCTTTTCCAGCTTCAGCTTTGATAAGATAGGGGCCTTCCCATTTTGGTGCTAGTTTGCCATCTGAAGGATTTGTGGTATTTTGGAGTGCTTTCCTCAATACCATGTCACCAACTTGAAACCTTCTTACTCTGACATTTTTGTTGTAAGAACCAGCCATTCTCTGTTGATAACTACCAATCTTATCCTAGCCATATCTCTAAGTTCTTCCACAGTATCCAGGTCTTGGGTTAGAGTCTCAGCATTTGTCTTAGGATCACGGATGCTTGTTTTGGCTTAGGGACTACCATCTCTGTAGGATCACTGCCTCAGCTCCAAAGACTAAGGAAAAAGGAGTTTGACCCGTAGCATTCTTGGGAGTTGTTCTATCTGCCCACAAGACATATGGTAGCTCTTCAGCCCATTTTCCGTTCTTTGATCCAAGCTTCTTCTTCAAATTGTTGATGATGATTTGTTGGATGATTCTGCCTGTCCATTAGCTTGTGGGTGGACTGGTGTTGATGTAATCATCCTAATCCCCCAGCTGTCAAAAAAGTTAGTAGTACGATTCCCAATAAACTGGGATCCTATATCACAAACAATCTCAGAAGGAATTCCAAATCTAGTTATAATATTTCTTTTAATAAAGGATATGACTTACTTTTCTCTGACTTGGGCAAAGGCTTCAGCTTCTATCCATTTGGAGAAGTAGTTTGTCATGGCTAGCATAAATACTTTCCCTTCGGGTGCATTTGGAAGTTTGATTACTATATCCATTCCCCATCTCATGAATGGCCAAGAAGAGGATATAGGATGTAGAGGCTCCGCTGGCTGATGTAGAATGTTACTGTGCCTTTGACAAGCATCACATCTTCTTGTGTATTCCACAACATTCTTTTCATTGTAGGTAGTAATATCTTGTTCTAAGGATCCTTGAAAATAGTGCTCTGCCCCCGGTGTGATTTCCACAGTCCCCTTCATGAAAATCCTTCAAGACTTCTTGGATCTCAGGATCCTCAATGCATCATAGATAGGGACCTGCAAGTGATATCTTATATAACATGTTATTTAATATGGTGAATTGGGATACCTTAATCTTGAAGGCTTTAGGTTTTTCCCCTTGATTCGGATATAAAATTGGAAGGATCTAGGATCCTGAATTTGACTGCACATCATTACTAGGTACAATTGCAGCGTCCACCACTATCTCCATTGCTTCATTTTTGTCAATTGCAGGAGAAAAAACATGGATGATAGGTATCTTGACATCCTATGGCATCTTTAGGGATGATCCAAGGTAAGCTAAAGCGTCTGCTTTTGCATTCTCTTCTTTAGGTACCTGTGTCAAACTGAAAAAAACAATAGACTGGAGACAAGCCCAATACATGGGACAAGCCCAAATAGACTGGGGACAAGCCCAAATAAACCGGGGACACGCCCAAATAGACTAGGGACAAGCCCAAAAGAATCTGCCAGTTTCCTGACTATCTCTAAATATTTTATTAGCTTTTCTCATTTGACAGTATATGAAACATGATAATAATTAGTAATTTATAATGAATCTACATACACTTGAAGATACCTGATCCTTTGCTTAGCTAAATACACTTGAAGATACTTGATCCTTTATTGCCAGTTTGGAATTCAGATGCAATGGATTGGTGTATAATTTCCCCCTATGATGATTTTAGTAGTAAACCTAGTCCAGTTCCTTTAACATTTGAAGCTCCATCTGTGAAGAGTGTCCAGGATCCTTGGTTTCCTCAAGTTGTTGCACTTCCAATTCAGCTTTCTCTTGGTAGATCACTACTGAAATCAGCCACAAAGTCAACTAAAGCTTGGGACTTGATGGCAATCCTGGGTTCATACTTAATGTCATAAGCTCCAAACTTGACAACCCATTTTGCCATCCTTCCCGACATCTCGGGCTTCCTGAGAACCTTCTTAATGGGAACGTTAGTTTTAACAACAATAGTGTGAGTTTTGAAGTAATGTCTAAGTTTAATAGAAGCCATAATTAAAGCAAGAATTAGTTTCTCTAAATGAGAATACATGGCCTCAGCATCAAGTAGACTTTTACTTACATAGTATACCGGATGTTGTTGGCCTTCATGATCCTTGACTAGGGCTGCACTTACCGCGTTACTTGAAACAGCTAAGTGTAAGGATAAAGGTGTCCATCTTCCGGTTTTACCAAAGCTGGTGCAGAGGATAGATAATCCTTGAGAGCTTTGAGTGCAGCTTCATGCTTCCAAGCGAAGGTAGACTTTCTTCTCTTTAAGATGGATACACCAAACCCATGGAGAGATACTTTAATCATGGGGTACTTATGCTATGCTTCCTTGGTTTCGAAGCTGGTTTCATAGAAGAGGTGTAACAGTTCTTCGCCTCTCGCTGATCACTTTTTATCTTGACCATTCCCTAAGGTGTTGGTAGCTTAACACATTGGTGATATGTCGAGGGAACTGCCTTCATATCATGTATCCAAGGCCTGTCAGAATAACATTGCAACAGGATAAACAGTCAATAACATAAAATTTTTTTACTAGAGTTTACTCCCTCAATGTAGATTGCAAGTTTGAGGTCCCCCATCGTATCTTTGTTTCTCCGCTGAATCCCACAAGGACTGATGATCTTGGAACGATTTCGGATTCAGGAATATTCATTCTTTTGAGGACATCAAGTTGGATAATGTTCACCAAGCTTCCTCCGTTGATAAGGATCCTATGAACAAAGTGATTAGAAAAAAACAAGGTAATAACTAAACCTTCATGATGAGGATCTTGTATGTCTACACGATCAACCTCATCAAAGAATATAACTTTCTGCTGAGTCAGAGCAGGGGTTCGAATGTGTCTATCTCCATTTTTCAGCTTTGTCTCCTTGGTGTGCCTGTTAACTGCAGAAAATGAGGTTCCACAAATATCAGAGCCTCCAGAGATGAAGTTAATGATCTAAGCATCTGCTGGCGGTGGAGGAGCTCTTTAGGAACTTTTCCAGGATCCTGGATCCTTGACTTCTTCCTTCCGAACAGCTTATTCCGATAACTTTTGCTCAAAGATAGCCTATTTCCTTCCTTAGTGCTATACATTCATCAGCGAGGTGACCGAAATCCTTATGATAAGCACACCATTTCGACTTATCTTCCTCGACCATCTAGCCTCATCACCTAAATTCTGCAAAGCAAGGATTAGTTCAGTGTTATCAGTAGAAAAACAATATTCAGAAATATGAGGATAATCTTCATCGTCTTCCTCTTGTTAATCCGCATGGACATTTGATTTTCATGCTCTAAGTATTGCTTGGATCGATTATTCTTGTAAAAGGATCCTTGATTCTCCTGTTTTGAGGATCCTGACAACCTATCCTGGATCCTCTTGTCATCCTCTAAACGGATGAACCTTAGGGCCTTGTTCCTTACTTCGTCTAAATTCCTGCAAGGTGTCATAACAAGATCATCATAGAATGGACAATCTTTTAATAATCCCATTTTAAAGGCTTCCACAGTAGTGGAAATATCTAAACTAGGGATTTCTAAGGATTCTCTACTAAATCTAGTGATGTAATCTCTAAGTGATTTATCACGACATTGGGTGATCCTATACAAGTCACTAGTTAACCTTTCAAAAGACCTACTACATGAAAATTGATTATTGACAAATTAACTAAATGAGAAAACGAAGTAATTGAGTAGGGAGGAAGACTTAGCAGCCATTTAAGTGCTGATCTAGTGAGTGTGGATCCGAAGCCCTTACACAGACATGCTTCCTTTAACCTTTCTGGAATGGGGTTGATCTCCATTCTTTCCCGATATTGCGCTACATGCTCCTCCGGATCAGTTGTACCATCGTAAAGCTTCATGTTGGGGGTTTGAAAGCGTTTTGGTATCTCAGCATTGCATATAGGAGGTGCAAAACGAGATACCCTGTGACTTCCGTCTGGGATCTCAGGAATGGGCTTAACCACTCTTGGGACGCTGGATATCATATCCTTAAGCTTCTGGAGCTCTCGTGCCATAGCCTGATTGATACCTGTATCCTACATGGAACCACAATTAGTACCAAAAGATGTATTGAAATTGTTACCTCCTGACTGGTTTGGAACCGGTATCCCAGAAGTGTATCCAAGACCACATGCTTCAGTTGCAACGGTGGGACCAGATGAAGCAATAGTCTGCATAGGAATGAAGTCCCCTTCATGTACTTCGGAACTTCTGAATGGCTGGCTACTTGAGGATCCTTGATCCCGAAAGATGTTGGATCCTGGATACATTGGTGCTGAAGGCCTTGGAGGGTAATCCATGGATCCTTGAACCTGAAGCGAGGATCCTTGATTCTGAAAGTAGGATCCTTGAGCTGGAAACATCTCCATATATCCTCCCGAATGGAGGAAGGATCCTTGATTCTGAGTTATCTCCAATGATCCTTGCTGAAGGATAGAGGATCCTTGAGGCTGCGTCATGCTCGTGATCCTTGTTGAAGGATATAGGATCCTTGGGATTGAGTCATGGATCCTTTGGACTGCTGGATTGTTGATGATGGAGTAGCAAAATCCAATGCTCTAGGCATGAGTGGAGACTGATTTTCCACTGGTCTCTTTTGCTTCTTTATTTCATCAATCTCGCAAAGGATCCTCTGGTTGGTTTTCTCTTGTTGTTCCATGTAGCCTTTCCTCTGCAAAATCAAAGTAGAAGCATCACTGTTAGTAGTTGTAGATGAAGAAACAACAGAGGTTTTTGATCTTGTGAAGACAGATGATGTCTTCTTCTGAGAATTTTCAGCATTCTTCTGGAATGCAGGGGGAATAGGAGGCAATGGTGCACTGGCTTGAGATGAGGTAACCGCCAGCATGGCATTTGAAGTGGATTTTCCCTGAGAAGCCATGTGATTGATGGAAATGAATAGAAATGAACATAATTTTTAGAATTGAAGCACCGATTGCCCCACAGTGGGCGCCAAACTGTTTTGGTCAAAAATCACAATAAGGATTATGTAACCAAATCTGATTTTGTGAGGTTGAGTTCTTGAATGATGAACAATTGTATGAACAAATGTGTAACGTAAACAAAGGTGAACACATAGATTTATACGAGGAAAAAGCCCTTGATCGATGAAGATCTCAGGCATAAAAAACCTCGGGTGATGGAAACTACCGATCACCAACTATATTGCATAAAAAATTACAACTTTGGATGTTGATCAAGTGTGGTACAATGATTGAATGCTAAGTGTGTTGTGAAAGATCTGGTTTATGATGATTTCGAGAGAGTGTGTGTAAATGAATGTGATAATTAGCCTAAAACGCTTGATCAACCCCCTTTAAATAAGCTAACTACAAGTCCTATTTTATAGGAAGATCATGCCCATGTTCACATGACCCTTACTTGGCCACCAAGTAGCATCTTAAATTGAATATTCCCAATATTCCAGCTGAGATTTACTCCACTACGTCCATTATCTGCGTATAAGCATTAAAAACATGGATAATTGTTAAACATCGTAAGTAATGTTAAGGATCCTTGATCCTCCGAGTCCCAGCACCATCCGCTAAGGATAAGTGATCTAGGCAACGCTTCAGGATACAGGATCCATAGTTATGAAAATCTATGCCCTAACAATTATTAGCACTCCTCGCCGGTGCAGGGGGAATGGGAGGCAATGATGCACAAGTCTGAGATGAGGTAACCGTCGGCATGGCACTTGAAGCAGATTTTCCATGAGAAGCCATGTGATTGATGGAAATGAATAGAGACAAATGAAATGAACGGAATTTTTATTGAAGCACCGATTGCCCCACGGTGGGCACCAAATTGTTTTGGTCAAAAATCACAATAAGGATTGTAACCAAATCTGATTTTGTTAGGTTGAGTGCTTGAATATCGAATGATTGACGAACAATTGTATGGACAAAAATGAAATGTAAACTATGATTAACACGAGAGTTTATACGAGGAAAAGCCCTTGATCACTAGTAGATCGCCGGCATAAAAACCTCGGATAGTGAAAACTATCACTACCTACTATATTGAACAATAAAGATTACAACTTTGGATGTTGATCAAGTGTGTACAATCGAATTCTAAGTGAGAGCTCTGCAATGAATGCGAGTGTGTGTGTTTTTTCTCTGGTTCGTGAATGTGAATGTGTTCCTCAAACACTTGATCAACCCCCTGAATAAATAAGCTAACAATAGCTCTTATTTTCTAGGGAGACCACGTCTTTCCCATAACCGTTAGTGGAATTCAACATGTGCATCATCTTGAACGAATATTCCCCGAAATTCCAGCTAAGAGTCAGTCCACTAAGTCCATTATCTACGTATAAACATTAAAAACGTGACAATTGTTAGAAATCATAAGTTATGTTAAGGATCCTTGATCCTCCGAGTCCCTGCACACTCCCCAAGGATAAGTGATCAAGGCAACGCTTCAGGATACAGGATCCATAGTTACAAAATCTATGCCCTAACAATAAGCAGAAGAGGAATCCCGCGGACCATCAAATGAATCGTGGATTCAAGGACAAAAAAGTTTCGTAAGATGTTTGAACTCTGCGATTGTATAACAATCGAATGTGAAGCAACGAGAAGTGGCATAAGGATCCGTACACATCTTCCCAGTCCCTCTGGACGACCTGCGCGTTCTTTGGGTATCTATGTTCTTATTGAAGTCTCAGTGTGGTACATAATCGTCGTTATAGTAGCTATAAGGGTAGAGTTGGTGAGATCGTATCGTAATAAAGACTTGAGTTCTCACATCATAAAGTAAATAATAATCGTGTGAGTGATAGGAATCCAACTCTAGTGTATATTAATACGCGGTCGGTAGGAATGTGGAATGGACTGTGTTTTTTGCCTATCCCGAAGGCATGTGTAGTAACGCACTATCCACCAATCCAAATTCATATATCAATTCACGCACAAACATTCACACACTATCACCTTGGTACACGTATGTATCAATCCACGTATTAAAGTGTGTTTATTATCGCGGCTTTCCCAACATTGCCTCGTATGAGCAAGTCTGTTATTACGTTCCGGACCATAATAACCCACTTGCCTCACAAGGCCATCCTGGTACTTGAAAATAGGATACTTACAGTGTTCACTAACGACCTTGAGTAGAGGTTAATTTTTCCAATGATGTCCACTAAAGTCTGAGCCTGTAGTTATAGTCTAGGTTTCCTTAAAGGCACCTAATTCTCTATAACCAATGGCTCTGATACCATCTTCTGTCACACCCCAACTCGTAGCGGAAGAAAAATACGGGATGCAACAGACACCTCTTGTACAAGCACATTGTTTATAAAGACACTACATTTTATTACTTACAAAATGTTGATTACATACTACATGTATGTCACAACTGCGTGTTCCTATGAACCACACAAGTCGTATAAGCTGCATCCATCCATATCAGGATTCGTCTATAAACATGTCTTGAACAACATACACAGATCACACAAGTCTCAAGTTACCTGAAATGCATGTTAGTTTTAAAAAGGGTCAGCTAAACGCTGCCAGTGAGTTCCACTGGTTTAGTTGTCGTGTAACAATATGTGTTAACAAGTTTAATTGCACTGGTCACAGTCACAGATAGAATTACACGAGGACACAATGAAACCTTGACCTGTCATAGTCACTCCTTGTCAAACAGACACATCATCGCACCAGGCCGTGTCACCGCAGACACTTCCCACCGGGCGTGTCAAGACGGCACGTCATCCCGGCAACTGATTCATGTAAAGTTCAATGTTCCCCTGCAATTATGTCTAACAACATAACCAAGGTTAGGACGCGTGCATCTGCCTAGTCACCGACACACAATGTCACCTAGACACTGCCTGGAGCAACTGGGTTTGTCAGACCAATAGTACTATTCACTGTCCATGGCTTATGCTAATTACTTGTAGAGGGGAGGTAATTCGTGTGTTAGATAATTAATGTCATCACAAGTTGGTGCAATTAACATAGTTTTGTAACATGCAAGTCATTCCAGAAAACAGTGAAACAGTTTACAAGTGGGAGAGTAAAACTCACTCCCAAATTGGTGTATTCAACACAGTTTTTAACATGCAAGTCCCCAGAAAAAGTAAAACCATTCGAAAGTGGAGAAGTGAAACTCACTGGATAGTAGCATCACAGGTAGCAATAGGAGTATATGTAAGCGCGTTCGCTTTAACAACAATCATGCAAGTAATTACTAATATCAGTCGTTAGGTCGTAACGCCTATAACTTGGCCAAGTGGGTATTTCCAGTACATATAGTATCCCGATATGGTGATGGATGTTAGGGTATGGTTAGTTTCACGTTTGGCTCCCGGGCACCGGTTCGCGTGCCTGCCAAAGTCAGTTGTTTAACACGTTCGGATAATGGTACGAAAATGCCAATAGTGCCAAAGCGTTGTGATTTAAGAAAGATTAACTTTTCATTAAGGGAGTTTGGGTGTTTGGGGAGTTTAGGTTGCCCAAATTTGAGTTTCCATTCTCAGACGTCAGGAATCCTCCCGTACGGTGGTGGAACACACCCAGAGTTTCCCGTTTACCCTGGAACCTCCCAACATACTACCGATGTTCCAATTATAGTCAAGTTAGGTTTTGGTCCGTTCCCCGTTTCGGCAGGTTCGTTGTCCGGTAAACTGCCGAATTTAGTTAAAATAACCTGTTTTTAATTATGTAAATTCCCATTTAATCTATAAATCGAATAAAAATCTATAAATTTTTATAAATTCTGTAAAAATCTGTAGATTATGGGAAACATAATTTGGGAATTTATCTAGTCATTTTAACTATTTAAATAAATTATTTGTAAAACAATATTTAACCGAATAATTACCATTAATCATCACCCTTGGTCCAAAAATTCACAAACAATTCCATAACATCCCTTACATGTCCAGGAACTTCTCATAAAAATTTGGGATTTTTAGACTTCTTTTCAGTGCGTTTCCGGCTACCGAAAACTCATAAAAACGCGAATTTTTAATCCAAAACAAAACTCAACCAATGGACTCCAAAACTTCCCAGAACGTTTCTTATATGTTTCTTAGTGTTCATGTAAATTTTGGTGATTTATTGACTTTGTTAGGTATTTTTTTGGATTTGTGTTGATAAAACAGTAACAAATTCACCAAAAATTATAGAAAATTCCAAAAATTCTAAAATTTTACGTGGATCTTCCTGTTAATACCCTACATCACCCTATACCAACTTTTAGCTCAATCCAATAACCACGAATCAAGTTATGGTCCAAACAATATTCTACCTAAGCTAGTTTCGAGTTTCGGGTGATATACCTAGCGATTCCTTCGATTCCAAGTGTTTTTCTTGAGTCCAGGAGTGGGTGTGAGCCATATTCAGTATCTATATACCAAGAACAATCCAACCATTCCAAAACCCATGTCAATTAAGCCTTGTTTCATTGTTTTTCGGTTAATCAATTTCTTATGCAATTTTGGTGAATAGGTGTCGATTAGAGTATCAAAACCTAATTTCATGTTCTTGGCTATCATATAACACCAAGGAATTCCCAAGGTGTTCGTATTCAGCCAAGAACTTGTATCAACCTTCCAACTTTCATGGATTAAATGGGTTTTTTGGTTATAAATCACGTTTAATCAAGAATTAACAATCAAAACCACTTAGAACTTGTGAAATCACCTTAGATTTGCTGAATTAGATGATGAACAGCCATGGTTTGAAGAAATGCAGAGTTTCTTTAGAGAGATGAAGTAAAATGAAAAAGAATAAGGAAAAAATGGAAAAATGAAATTATATAATAAGGTGGGGTGCCCCTACCCCACCCGCGCTTTGTCGTGCTTCGTCTTTCGTGTTAAAAGATGATGTTTATCTTCGGTGGCACAGTGTAGGTTCGTTTTTCGGGTCTCAGACGCATACTCGATTTGCGGAACGGACTCTGTTTTCGGTTCTTAGTGTCAAAAGACTCGGTTTTAAAAATAGAGCATAACCGTCTCGAAACCCGAGCCTGGTTACGTTTTAATTATAAAAGCCTCGTATTCGATTAGTTTAAGTGTTTTTAGGCTTGATTGACGATCCTTGCATGTTTGGTTTGTCTTTCATTGCTCTTAACGCAGAGGCATTTCCCTACCCGGACTGCCTCGTTTTGTGTGCCCGAGCTTTGATTTGTTTTTAATCTTATGCCATAGTCTATGGCTCGTAACTAAGATGTTTCGTGAACTCGGAATCTTAAAGGGCCCTGCCGTTGGCCCAATAATCACAGTGTTTAATGCGTTGTTGAATGTCAAGTCCCCGTTTAACACGTTGTCCAAGGCTAAGGATACCAACCTCACATCGTTGGTCCTTAATATATCATGTTAACCATGACGTGCTTTCGGATTTCTCCGAGACAACAATCAGATAGCACACAAGTCATGCAAGTTTGCAAGGTTTACATGCAATTATTGTTTTAATCATGCATAAAGTTTAGGACCAATTAAGGTGTACCTGGTTTCGTCATTGGTATCACATGTAATCACAACAATATCATGATATACATATCACGTCCGGTTACCACGGACTTGTACCAATCGAGGTTTACTGGGATTTTTCATAGTTGTCACACCATCTAATCAACATATTACATCATAAAGTGACAACTATAATGAACCCATCAACCACTAGATATAACTAACCAAAAAACATATATATGAGCCTACTTCATCATTCAAAATCACAAAATTTTTGTACCAAAACACGATATATAATGGTCATACATAATGATGCACATGTGCATTTAATGTAAAATTGAGTGTATTATGAATGTATTGTAAATGAAAGTGCAATTGTCTACTAGTGATAACGTATTACTGAATTTGTCGAAGTTATGATACATATGCACATGTGCATGGATAACTGTTACTCGAAAAAAAAGTTTTTTTTGGTAACGAAATATAACGATTTTTATTAAAAACTATAAAAAAATTGACTGATTTTTGATTTTTTTTAGATTTTATTTTGCAATAAAGGTGGTTCTCGCATGAACCTTACCCTATATATATATGTATATATATATATATATAAAGTCGGCCCATATACATGTTTTTTGGTAGTTATATCTAGTGGTTTATGGTTTGGTTATAGTTGTCATTTTATGGTGTAATATGTTGATTGGATAGTATAAATGGTGTTGCTATATATGTAATAAAGTGAAAATATTGGTATTGGTATTGTATTATAGATCGTAGGAGGTAATAGTATTGTATTATGGATGGTAGGAGGTAATGGAAGTGTATTATGGATGGTATGATTGATGAAAGAGAAAGTAAATTCATAGTAGTGTACCAAAACACCTTATTTCATGTTGATACATATAGATGCACATGTGCATTTCTAATATTCGTAACGTAAAAAGTAGTGTAATGTACATGGTAGTGTAAATGAAAGTAAAATTGTCTAATATTTGTAATGTATTACGAAATTTGTCAAAGAAATGATACATATGCACATGTGCATGGTAGTGTGTTATGGATAGAATGATAGATGAAAGAGAAAGTGGATTCAAAGTAGTGTACCAAAACACCTTATTTCATGTTGATACATATAGATGCACAAATTTATTTCTAATATTAGTAACATAAAAAGTAGTGTATTACACGTGGTAGTGTAAATCAAAGCACAATTGTCCTTTGTAATGTATTATGGAATTTGTCAAAAAATGATAAAAATGCACATGTGCATGGTAACTGTTACTCAATTTTTTTTGAATTTTTTTTCTTATTGTTGACGAAATATAGCGAATTTTTCAAAAAAAAAATATTAACAACTTTTTTTGGGGGTTTTTAGATTTTTAGGTATATTTTGGGTGGTTCTCGCGGTTCTCGCAATACAGGGTGGTTCCTAACAGATCCTTCTCATATATATATATATATATAATATATATATATATAGGTGAAGTATAGACAGAAAACCCACTGGAGTTGAGAAAACTTTAGAAAACCATATGTAACATTTTTATTTTTTCTAAAAAAATATGGAATGTAAGTTACATGTTAATGAATGTTTTGTATAAAAAATAGAAAGCGCCGAATGGTTTTTTTATATTTTTTTTTAAATTTCAGTGTTTACAAAAAAATGCCAAAAAACTGAATTTTTGTAATTTTTTAAAAAAATCCACTCGGCAATTTTTATTTTTTTGTTACAAAACGTTCATTAAAGTGTAACTTACATTCCATATTTTTTTAGAAAAACATAAAAATATTACATAGGGTTTTCTTGAGTTTTCTCAACTCAAGCGGGTTTTCATTTTATCCTTCCCATATATATATATATATATATATATATATATATTAGTGGGAGTTGGCTACAAAGCCTAAGTTTCCTAGAAAGTGTAGGAAGCAATAAAAATGTGACACATGACATGGATGGATTTAACTAAAAGAGTACTTGTGTAATTTGACATTTTATTTTTTATTTTGGAATTTATCTCTCATTAACTAACAATGCATTAGATTACGGAAACTGTTTCTCCATGCTTTTCTGAATGGTAGTTTTGAATTACATTCATACGTAAATATCAATCAACAGCACTTTCGTTTTTTCACAATAGCATTCATGTTGGTAATGCTAGAGGATTTCGTGACGCTGTGTTTTACCATTCATGCTGGTAATGCTGGAGAAATTTCTTGACATTGTGTTTAACAGCAAGCATTCATGCTTGTAATGTTGGAGGATTTCTTGACATTATGTTTGAACAACAAGCAGATTAATACCGTTTGTGTTTTATCTTTCATGCTGGTAATGCTAGAGGATTTCTTTGACGCTGTGTTTTACCATTCATGCTGGTAATGCTGGAGAATTTCTTCACATTGTGTTTTAATAGCAAGCAGATTAATACTGTTGTGCTTTAGCAGCAAGCAGACTAATTTCTTGAAATTGTGTTTTACCAGCTGCAATCCTTCATGAACAATTTCTTGACGATGTATTTTACCAATGCAATCCTTCATGAACAATTTCTTGACGATGTGTTTTACCAATTGCAATCCTTCATGAATAATTTCTAGAGGATGTGTTTTACCAGTTACAAGGTAATTCACAGTGTGTTGTAGCAGTTTATGTTTTAGGAAGGATGTGTGTTCTTGGATTTTCTTCATGATGTGTGATATTTGTTGTCACACCCCGACCCGCAGCGGAATAAGAGTCGGGCATAATTGGGTTATCACCAAGCTCATGATATTTACTAATATGTTTCATATTTATTAAAGTCAAAATTACATTCTCAATAATCCAAACATGTCCATACAAATACAAAGAAAAATAACCAACTAAACAATCCAAGCTCTAAACCAGTTTTATTCTTCTAAGCCAATCCTATGTGTTTCTTGCTGCAGCTGGTTCACTTGTATCATGTGTAAAAATGGGGGGTTTTTGGGTCAACATAAGTTGGCGAGTGAACCTTGTTAGATAAACATTTATCATTGATTTCATGTTATTTTTATCAAGGAAAAGTTGTGCAATAGTCATATGTGAGCAAATGTAAATAATCAAACAGTAACAATAACAATCACAAACTATAACATACAATAACATACAATAACATATGAACTTGCATGAATGTATAACATGAATGAAACTGTATATGTTGGCAACGTCACGTTCACGCTCATAATGTAATGGGAACGGACGGCCTATGATGAATGTCTGTGCGATCAAGGCTCAATCAAACGGAGCCTATCGTATGTTGGCAACGCCAGGTTCACGCTCATAATGTAATGGGGAACTGCTCAACGCTCATAATGTAATGGGGAGCGGCGGCCTATGAATTGCATGTACTGAAAATAATAAATTAAATCTAAACAATAACTACACAACAATTGATACAAGCTGAATACACAGTTGTTCATGATATGATGTATGCACAATGATTTAAATATAATAATTGGTAAGACACATGATACACCCCAAAAACGTGATAAAAAAAAACGGGGAATTTTGTAGAGATTCACTCACATTGGGTGCGTTTGGTTGGAGATGATGAGGTGCGCACGAGTTTGAAGGATTGAACAACGAGTATTAACTAACCTAAATAATAACGGAAGATATAGTAAATGAGTGGATTTTATTAATAATTTTAATAGGATTTTTAGATATATTTTTGTGAGTTTAAGGCTATTTCCTATCTTTAAAAACATTATTTTTAAGTATTTTTAATTGATTTTTAAATTAAATTAAATAAATAAAAATATAAAAATATGTTGACTTTTGCGTTGACCGTTGACCCTTGACTGTTTGACTGTTTGACCGGTTTTATTGTGCAAATGTATGCGCCGGGCAGGACTCGAACCCGAGACCTCCCGTACGCGTGCACGCAGCTCTACCAACTGAGCTACGTGTCTAACCCGAAATAATCCTGTTTTTAATTATATTTATATACTAATTCAGTTTATTCAAAATTCTTTTATTTTCAAAAAATGTTTTAAATCATCGAACCGGTGCTGTCAACAGGTCTCGAACCCGGGACCTGTGCTTTAACGTTACACACAGTCCACCGCTGGACTGTGTGTCTAACTTGGTTAATATATAGATTTTTATTATACTTAACATCTAACGCGAAAAGGATCCGGTTCAGTTTAGAAAAACAAAACATTTTTATTACAGAGCATACGTGTGTCAAGGATCGAACTCGCGGCATGTGATATGTATGTGCACACAGTCCACCGCTGGACTGTGTGTCTAACCCGAGATAATATCCAGATTTTATTAAACTTATAATTAAACTATCATCGTCTTCTTCGGTACAAAATTACAGTCTGCGATTACTCTATTGTTTCTTGTTTAATTCGATTGACAAACATTCAACAGACTAATATGAAATGACAGAGACGATTTTTAGAAGTAAACATACCAGAGAACGATTTATCTCAGAATTCCGGCAAGTCGTCGGCTCTGTTTTTACTGATTTCGACTGAACGAATAAATTAACAGTTTTGATTAGCTAAGCGAGGAATTGAAGTATTAAACAAGAGTTATCAGAAGGTTTGAATGTCTATACTGTGTTATAGCGGAAGATAAGAATTTTCAGAAGTTTTCCGGCGAGCGGGAATTATCCGATATCGACGTCTGAAATTGATTCCGATTGAAGGGTTTGAGTTAGCAATAGCTTAACAATTGATAGACAACGGAAAAATTGAGAGACTTACTGATTTGATGGAAAACATGGTTTTTTCCGGCGAAAGTCCGGCGAGTTCAAATAGCTTCTCCGTGGACTGAAAGTTGTGCGAGAATGCAATTGAAGGTTGGTAGAGTGTGTTTGAGTCGCGAGAGAGGACAAAGATTGAAGTAATTCAGGAATTGAAAGTTTTCGGTTATTAAAACCGATTCACTCTAGAATTCAAGTTCATTCAAAGCAAAATTGATTGGAGGTGTCGGTGTATCGGTTAAACTCAGTAAACCGCGAGTAATCAAACGTCTTTGGACGTTTGGTGACCGATTTCGGTTACAATTGGCGTAACCAGCTTGATTTACGATTGACTATAAAATTTATTTGTTTCCTATAGTTGACAGAAAACAACAAGTGGCGGAGTGGTTATGTGTGTGTGTGATAAAGACTTTGTGATTAAACCCGGCTGACCCGGGTTCAAGTCCCGGCAGCCTAAATTTCTTTTTAATTATTTTATTTTTACTTTTTATCAAATATAACTTTTATATTCTAGTTTGTTTATTAATTATGCATCATTAAAAATTAAAATGGACATAATTACGCAACGAAACATTTATAACTTGATATTCGATTACAAACGGAGCGGTTTGGAAAACCCGTTTTTGACAAATGTTACAGTATCCCCTACTTTTAGGAATTTCATCCCGAAATTTAAGTAGTAGTAGTAGGAAAAAGATGCGGGTATTTTTCACGCATTGAGTCTTCACGATCCCAAGTAAACTCAGGTCCCCGTTTCGACTCCCAGCGTACCCTAACAATTGGAATGCGACTTCGTCGAAGACGTTTTTTTCCGAAGTCCATGATCTCTACTGGTCTTTCAATAAAATGCATAGATTCATCAATCTGAATATCTTCCAGAGGAATATGGAGGTTCTCATCAGCGAGGCACTTCTTCAAGTTTGATACGTGGAATGTGGGATGAATCCTGTTGAGTTCTTCTGGTAGATCAAGCTTGTATGCTACAGGTCCTACTCTTTCGAGTATCTTGAAAGGTCCTACGTAGCGTGGTGCTAGCTTGCCTTTTTGACCAAAACGAACTACTCCCTTCCACGGTGATACTTTTAAAAGTACATGATCACCAATGTTAAACTCCAAAGGCTTCCGTTGTTTATCTGCATAACTCTTTTGACGACTTTGAGCCGCTAGAAGATTGTTTCGAATTTGATGGATCTTGTCTGTGGTTTCTTGAATCAATTCTGGACCGGTGATTTGAGCTTCCCCAATTTCGTGCCAACATACTGGAGATCGGCACTTACGGCCATATAAGGCTTCAAAAGGTGCCATGCCGATGCTTGAATGATAGCTGTTGTTGTACGAAAGTTCAACTAATGGTAGATGAGCGTCCCAATTTCCCTTGAAGTCTATGACACATGCTCGAAGCATATCTTCAAGAGTTTGAATGGTGCGTTCAGATTGTCCATCAGTTTGAGGATGATAAGCGGTACTGAGATCTAATCGCGTACCCAAAGCGGCTTGTACTGCTTGCCATGTTTGTGAAGTGAAACGACCATCGCGATCTGAAATAATGCTTAACGGTACACCATGTCGGCTTACGATTTCGCTGATATAAATACGAGCTAGCTTTTCGTTCTTGAAATCTTCGCGGATAGGAATAAAGTGGGCTGATTTTGTAAGTCGATCAATGATTACCCATATAGTGTCATACCCACCAGAAGTGCGAGGTAACCCGGTAATGAAGTCCATGGTTATGTTTTCCCACTTCCATACAGGTATTTCAGGTTGGACCAGAAGTCCTGAGGGTCTTTGGTGTTCAGCTTTCACCTTGGAACACGTAAGGCACTTGGAAACAAAAACAGCAATATCCTTTTCATTCCAGCCACCAATAGGTGTATCGAAGGTCTTGATACATCTTATCAGCTCCTGGGTGTATAGAGTATCGTGTTTTGTGAGCCTCATTCATAAGAAATTCACGAAGGTTGTTGTGGTCAGGAATCCATATGCGATCTAGATAGTACAGAATACCGTCAGATTTAGTTTCAGTTTTAAGTTCAGCTCCACAGGACAGCTCCTTTCATACATCATCCCCGTTACTGAAACATGTTGGGCTTCTCGAATTTGATCTTTAATGTTAGTTATGATTTGCGAACATAGAAGATGAATGGAGTTCGCATAACCCTTTCGACTGAGTGCATCAGCCACCACATTTGCTTTGCCAGGGTGGTACTGAATTTCACAGTCGTAGTCATTTAGAAGTTCGACCCATCTTTGTTGCTTCATGTTTAACTCCTTTTGATTGAAGATATGTTGAAGACTCTTGTGGTCAGTGTATATTTCACACTTAGTACCGTAGAGATAATGTCTCCATATCTTAAGAGCGAACACAATGGCTCCAAGTTCTAGGTCATGGGTGTGTAGTTCTTCTCATGAGTCTTGAGTTGTCTCGAAGCATAAGCTATAACCTTTCCTCTTTGCATTAGAACACAGCCTAGTCCTTGCCCTGAGGCGTCGCAATAAACCACGAAGTCATCACAACCTTCAGGAAGAGTGAGGATTGGTGCATCACAGAGTTTTTGTTTAAGGGTTTGGAAGGCTTCTTCTTGTTTGGGTCCCCATATGAAAGGTTTTCCCTTATGAGTTAAAGCCGTGAGTGGTACAGCAATGCGAGAGAAGTTTGAAATGAAACGGCGATAATAACCAGCCAAACCAAGGAATGATCTTACTTCAGTTGGTGTACGTGGCGCTTGCCATTCTTGTACCGCTTTGATCTTTGAGGGGTCGACATGTATTCCCTTGTCATTGACTACATGTCCAAGGAATTGTACCTCTTTTAACCAGAATTCGCATTTGGAGAATTTGGCGTAAATCTTTTCATTCTTTAGAAGTGTAAGGATGAGTCGAAGATGCCGTTCATGATCAGACTTAGACTTTGAATAAATGAGAATGTCGTCGATGAAGACTATAACAAAACGATCGAGATAGGGTTTGCAGACTCTGTTCATTAGATCCATGAAGACAGCTGGAGCGTTTGTTAAACCAAATGGCATAACCATGAATTCATAATGACCATAACGAGTTCGGAAAGCGGTCTTTGGGACGTCTTCTTCATGTACTCTGAGTTGATGATAACCAGAACGAAGGTCGATTTTTGAAAAACAGCTGGCGCCTTGAAGTTGGTCAAGAAGATCATCAATGTGAGGTAATGGATAGCGATTCTTGATTGTTAACTTGTTGAGTTCTCTATAGTCGATGCACATGCGAAACGATCCATCTTTCTTCTTCACAAAAGGACAGGTGCACCCCAAGGCGAGGAGCTAGGACGTATGAATCCTTTGTCAGTCAACTCTTGCAATTGACTGGCTAGCTCTTGCATTTCGGATGGGGCTAACCTATAAGGAGACTTTGCAACTGGTGTAGCACCAGGTATAAGATCAATGCGAAATTCGACTTCTCTTACTGGAGGAAGTCCTGAAATGTCGTCAGGAAAAACTTGCGGGAAATCTTTTACTACTTGGATGTCTTCGAGTTTCTTCTCCATGGTTCCCTTTTTGACGACATGGGTTAAAAAATGCGATATAATTCTTGCGAAGATATTTTTGAGCTTGAAGACAGGACATTAATCTGAGCCCTTTAGACGAGGTTTCTCCAAAGATTCGTAGAGTCTGACCGTTTGAAAGAGGAATGCGTATAAACTTTTCGCGGCATACAACTTCTGCCTGATGTTGACTGAGCCAGTCCATACCAATTATAATATCAAAGCTTCCCAACTTCATAGGAATGAGGTCAACAGGAAAGTCGTGGTCGTTTAAGGTGAGAGTACAATTGCGTATAATAGAGTTTAATGAGACCGGTTTCCCGTCAGCAACTTCTACTGTTATGGATTCCATGAGCTTATCACGATTTTGGTTTAGGATGTGTTCAAACTCTAAGGACACAAAACTTTATCCGCGCCAGTATCAAACAACATGGATGCATAACTACCATTGATAAGGAACGTACCGTTAACCACATTGCTGTCAGCTCTAGCCTGATTAGCGTTGATGTTGAAAGCTCTTCCTCTTGCAGGTGGAGGAGCTTGGTTCGCTTGATTCACCGGATTGGCTTGGGCTTGAGCATGAATAATGTTTACTAACCTTGGACAAGTGTTTCTAAAATGGCTTGGGTCTCCACAATTGTAGCAAGCTCGCATAGGATGTACCATGGGATAGTTGGTTGGTAGTATGATTGGGCTAAATGTTGGGTAGGTGGTAGTAGTAGGGGTTGTTGGGCTTGACCCATTATTTGTTGGTGAGTTTGGGTTTGAAGGCTGGTGGCGGTTCGTTCGCTGAGGTATGCGACAGGTTTGAACAGTATGACCTGCACGACCACAGCCGTGCAATGTTGGTAGGGATGATCAGGAAAATGGTGGTATTGGCAACGATTGCATTTTGGTAATGGGCCAGAGTATGGTCTTTTGTATGGTGCAGGTGAAGGGGCAACTTGGGTAATGGGTGCAGCAGGGATAGGGAAATTGGTTTGTGTGACGGCGAAGTTTCTGGTGTTACGCTTCCTCTTGTTAGCAAACTTAGAGGAGGAGGTGGAATGGTTGAAGTTTGGCCCTCAACGGGGCTTTCTTTTTCTCTTCTTTAAACTTACCGTTGGGAATTCGATTCTCGTCAGTCAGTAGCTAGTTCCATAGCAGCTTCAAGTGTTGCTGGCGAAGTGCTGAGAACTGAATCTTGAATTTTCGAGGGAAGACCTCGAATATAATGCTCGATTAAGCGATAAACTAGGGTGAACAAGTTAGGGACCATTTGGTTCAACTCCAAGAACCTCTTGTTGTAGGAAGTATGATCTCCCTCCTTTTGCTTCAAAGAATGAAATTCGTCCTCCAACTTTTTAATCTCACTCCTAGGACAGAACCGCCTAGTCATGATTTCCCTTAACTCCTCCCACGTTAAGGCCATAGCATCTTCGATTCCCCTCTTACCCTTTCAGTATTCCACCAGGTAAGAGCTACCCTAAATAGTCTTCCGGTCGCGTATCGTACCTTGCGATCATCGGGACAATCGCAGTTGAGGAAGGTGTTTTCCATTTCCTCAACCAGTGGAGGAGAGCAGTGACACCTTCGGTCCCTTCAAATTTAGGAGGATCGCAAGACTTGAAATGTTTATATGAGCACTTATTGGTAGGAGGTTGCCGATGTTCTGGTCTTCTTGCTGAGGAGGATTAGTGGGATTTGTGGCGAGAGCTTGTTGTACTTGAACCACAATGTCAGGAAGCACCGCGGCCATTTGTTTTACGATTTGAGTGGCCAAGCGTTCGTAGACCTTCCTGATCTTTTACCCCTCGTTGTTGTCTAGCCGACATCTATAGGAACATACATAAGAAGATTGTGAGTTTATGGAGTCTTTTTAGTGTCATGTGTCTTAAAGAAAATGAAAATAACATAAATATCAATAATGCAACTACATCCATAGGATGTCTTGGGTTTGCTGATGTTGGGCCTCAAATGTCCCCCATACCTTCACCTGTATAGTCATGTGGGCCCCCATGTCTATTGGCTTGGTAGGATTCACATTAGTATTGGCGATTTAACACTCGCATCACCCGAATGAAAACCACGAAATATGTTTACGAGATGTATGGTCGGAATGTGTCCAGGTGTAGACACAATGACAACTCAAAGTCGGGTTAGCTCACACGAAGTTTGGTATAGCATGCTTTGGCCTAATAGGTACTTCGTACTCTCATCGTTAGTCCCCAGGTAGGAAAACTGGTCCTTTATTTTGGATTTATACGAATGCCAGCCTAGACAGGACGTTCCGACTACCGGTACTTGTACCCTTCCAGTTACTACATGCCCGTCATGAGAACTCACTTTGATGTGATTTGAAAATACAAAAATCATTGTAAAAACAATCATGAAAATGATGTGATGTGTGCTTTCATTGATGTGATATGTTATGAGAATATGATTCATGATAGGCATTATATACTAATATGTACTTATGAACATGCTTGCATAACATTGAATGTAACATTAAACATAAAAACATATAAACATCATGAATTTTGCATGTAACACACAAAAATCTAAAAATTTCTAATCAACTATAGTATAGGCTCTAAGGGTCTAATAACCTATCCTATATCCATATAGTCATGGGTCTGATACCAATCTTTCACACCCCGACCCGCAGCGGAATAAGAGTTGGGGCATAATTGGGTTATCACCAAAGTTCATGATATTTACTAATATGTTTCATATTTATTAAAGTCAAAATTACATTCTCAATAATCCAAACATGTCCATACAAATACAAAAAAAATAACCAACTAAACAATCCAGGCTCTAAACCAGTTTATTCTTCTAAGCCAATCCTATGTGTTTCTTGCTGCAACTGGTTCACCTGTATCATGTGTAAAAATGGGGTTTTTGGGTCAACATAAGTTGGCGAGTGAACCTTGTTAGATAAACATTTATCATTGATTTCATGTTATTTTTATCAAGGAAAAGTTGTGAATAGTCATATGTGAGCAAATGTACATAATCAAACAGTAACAATAACAATCACAAACTATAACATACAATAACATATGAACTTGCATGAATGTATAACATGAATGAAACTGTATATGTTGGCAACGTCACGTTCACGCTCATAATGTAATGGGGAACGGACGGCCTATGATGAATGTCTATGCGATCAAGGCTCAATCAAACGGAGCCGATCGTATGTTGGCAATGCCAGGTTCACCTCATAATGTAATGGGGAACTGCTCAACGCTCATAATGTAATGGGAGCGGCGACCTATGAATTTGCATGTACTGAAAATAATAAATTAAATCTAAACAATAACCACACAACAATTGATACAAGCTGAATACACATTTGTTCATGATATGATGTATGCACAATTATTTAAATATAATAATTGGTAAGACACATGATACACCCCAAAACGTGATAAAAAAACGGGGAATTTTGTAGAGATTCACTCACATTGGGTGCGTTTGGTTGGAGATGATGAGGTGCGCACGAGTTTGAAGGATTGAACAACGAGTATTAACTAACCTAAATAATAACGGAAGATATAGTAAATGAGTGGATTTTATTGATAATTTTAATAGGATTTTTAGATATAGTTTTGTGAGTTTAAGGCTATTTCCTATCTTTAAAAACATTATTTTTAAGTATTTTTAATTGATTTTTAAATTAAATTAAATAAATAAAAATATAAAAATATGTTGACTTTTGCGTTGACCGTTGACCCTTGACTGTTTGACTGTTTGATCGGTTTTATTATGCAAATGTATGCGCCGGGCAGGACTCGAACCCGAGACCTCCCGTACGCGTGCACGCAGCTCTACCAACTGAGCTACGTGTCTAACCCGAAATAATCCGGTTTTTAATTATATTTATATACTAATTCAGTTTATTCAAAATTTTTTTATTTTCAAAAAATGTTTTTAAATCATCGAACCGGTGCTGTCAACAGGTCTCGAACCCGGGACCTGTGCTTTAACGTTACACACAGTCCACCGCTGGACTGTGTGTCTAACTTGGTTATTATACTTAACATCTAACGGCGAAAAGGATCCGGTTCAGTTAGAAAAACAAAACATTTTATTACAGAGCATACGTGTGTCAAGGATCGAACTCGCAGCATGTGATATGTATGTGCACACAGTCCACCGCTGGACTGTGTGTCTAACCCGAGATAATATCCAGATTTTATTAAACTTATAATCAAACTATCATCGTCTTCTTCGGTACAAAATTACAGTCTGCGATTACTCTATTGTTTTCTTGTTTAATTCGATTGACAAACATTCAACAGACTAATATGAAATGACAGAGACGATTTTTAGAAGTAAACATACCAGAGAACGATTTATCTCAGAATTCCGGCAAGTCGTCGGCTCTGTTTTTACTAATTTCGACTGAACGAATAAATTAACAGTTTTGATTAGCTAAGCGAGGAATTGAAGTATTAAACAAGAGTTATCAGAAGGTTTGAATGTCTATACCGTGTTACAGCGGAAGATAAGAATTTTCAAAAGTTTTCCGGCGAGCGGGAATTATCCGATATCGACGTCTGAAATTGATTCCGATTGAAGGGTTTGAGTTAGCAATAGCTTAACAATTGATAGACAACGGAAAAATTGAGAGACTTACTGATTTGATGGAAAACACGGTTTTTTCCGGCGAAAGTTCGGCGAGTTCAAATAGCTTCTTCGGTGGACTGAAAGTTGTGCGAGAATGCAATTGAAGGTTGGTAGAGTGTGTTTGAGTCGCGAGAGAGGACAAAGATTGAAGTAATTCAGGAATTGAAAGTTTTTTGGTTATTAAAACCGATTCACTCTAGAATTCAAGTTCATTCAAAGCAAAATTGATTGGAGGTGTCGGTGTATCGGTTAAACTCAGTAAACCGCGAGTAATCAAACGTCTTTGGACGTTTGGTGACCGATTTCGGTTGCAGTTGGCGTAACCAGCTTGATTTACGATTGACTATAAAATTTATTTGTTTCCTAGAGTTGACAGAAAACAACAAGTGGCGGAGTGGTTATGTGTGTGTGTGATAAGACTTTGTGATTAAAGCCGGCTGACCCGGGTTCGAGTCCCGGCAGCCTAAATTTCTTTTTAATTATTTTATTTTTACTTTTTATCAAATATAACTTTTATATTCTAGTTTGTTTATTAATTATGCATCATTAAAAATTAAAATGGACATAATTACGCTACGAAACATTTATACTTGATATTCGATTACAAACGGAGCGGGTTTGGAAAACCCGTTTTTGACAATTGTTACATTTGTTACGATGTGTTTTCTTGATGTTATGTTTCTTTAAAAAGGATAGAAGGAAGGGGGGAGAGAAAGAGAGAGATAGAGAGAGAAAATCGCCAGAAATGTGGGTGGTTTATGGAATGACAGTTATTTCCATATTTAAAACAAGCTAAATGAACACATCTACCCCTCATTAATTAAATAATCCTATTTTTAAGACACACATATATTACCAAAATGCCACCAGAATGATCTCAACCATTAAACACACTCATCAGATGGCCCAGATCGCTTCCTAGACTTTCTAGGAAAAACACACTTTGCGAAGGATCCCCACTCTTTGTGTGTGTGTATATATATAGTGTGAGATTCATTGGGGAACACTAAAAATGTGGGAATAGTGGGGAACCGACTCAAACGAACGCCGATTGGACTCATTCCAACGGCGTTAGAACCCGCTCGTCGAACCCTAACTAGGATCTCTTAACCCTAAACCCTAAATCCTAACACCTAAACCCTAAATCACTCAAGAACAAAACACATAGATGTCTGGTATCACTTCATCAAAGATCATGTTGAAAAAGGTAACATACAAATGTATTTTGTACCAACTGAAAATCAAATTGCTGACATTTTCACAAAACCATTAGATGAAAAGAGACGTAATTTTCTAGTCAGCAACCTTGGATGGTCAACATAAAATGTGATGAAAACTCAGAAAACAACTTGTCACCAAAACAAAAGGAAAATAATGAGTCCAAATGCGAAGAATAAGATATTTTGTTAAAGTACATTAGTTATTCTGATGAATTAACTTAGTGTCTGATGAATCCATAAATAATCTGGTAGAATATTAGAAAATCTGATGAACCATCAGAAATTTTGATAAACTATCAGAAAATCTGATAAGTTATCAGAAAATTTGATAACTCATCAGAAATCCTTATATCAACATAATATGGATTATTTATTGATAATTCGGCAGACATATGTTAAAAAAAATCAAAATGTCTATTGTATACTCGTTTTCCTTTTGCACATATTACATACAAACACATCCCAATGCGTGTAATTTTTTTTCTTTCTTTCTTTACATAAAAAAACATACATAATAAATTTTTAGAAGAATAACAAAAGTAAAGGGAGACAAGGAGCCACTTGCATGAGCATAGAGCAGTATCATCACAAATGACCCATCTGAACAAAATTAATTGTGAATACTCTTTTAACTCAATTCATAATCAACTTAGTCAGCATGCTTAGAAGAGTATATAAGGGGACACCTGGGCAGAGAATGATTACAATCTACTTGTTATAGCCGCCCAATCAATAAATACACAAAGACTTTCACTCACACAAGCTACCATTTGCCTCTGATGAAGAATCTTCGTGTATTTATGAAGAGAAAGAATAAAAGGATCAATCTTTTAGTTGGTGAAGTTCATTAATAGCAAAACTATCACTTTCACTTATTTAAACCGGCTTCACTGAAAGATTTTTCATCACAACTATCACTATCAAAACTTCTTCTCTTCACTTAAGCATACTGTCTCTACACCTCACATAATCAAATGGCTCGAGAAATTGAAACAAGACATTTCCCTCTCGAACTTCACCCCACTCACAACTTGAGGGTGAGGATGAGGCTTGATGAGCCTCAATACCAAGGATGCAGTCCCATCCTCAAGATGCTGATGTAAAGCCCTCTTGGCTATGCCTTATCAGCATTCATCTGTTACACCCCACTATCTTACAAGTGTTCTGGTGGAATGCAAAAACAGTCCACTAGGGAACCAAGGTGTGGATCACCAGCTTGGTGATGTGAAAGGTGATCATCCTCAGTGAAGAGACCATCAGATCCGCTCTTCAACTCAACGATAACACTGATGTCACCGTCTTCAGCAGATCAGTTCCAGACCGAACTCTTACAGACATGGGATACTCTTCTCCTAGTACGTGTAGAGGGATTAGGAACTCTGGGTTCATACCACAGGGGCAGTTTCTGACAACACAGCTTGGAGTATGCTTCTGAATCATTCATCTGGTTACACCCCACTATCAAAGTATGGGAGTTTCAATAACTTATCCTATAAGTTGTTGGAAGTAGTGCATGCAGTTGTACATGAAAAACCATACAACTTCTCAAGGTATCTCCTGAGAGACTTTGAAAGAAACATGCGATGTTCCCGTCCTTTTCTGATCTTCCCACATTTCTTAACGAAGGTGATCACAAGTCAGCTGGACTATGGAGGCATACGACAAGACTGGTATCCAAGAGCTCAAGTTGTTTTGCAAGAACACATATATGAGCCTACCCGTGTCCCAACCACCCAGTACACCAGACACACAACTGATTTTTGGTTTTTCATTATGCTTTGGTTTGGTCTTATCTAGTTTTATTTTTGTTGTCTTTGTTTTAGTCTATTTATATGAAATATATTAGCTTTATTAAAAAGGGAGGTTTTTTATGAAGGGGAAAGAAAACAAATAAAAAATGGAGAAAAGGAACAAGAAAGAAAAAGGGATTAAATAAAAAAGGGGGGGAGTTAAAACAAAAAATAAACTTAGGTTTATCAGAAAGAAAATTTTTGACATGGAAAAAGAATTTTTCTGATAAAGCAAAGTTCAAGACAACTCCAAAATCTGATTAGTTAAAAATCTTCAAAAGAAAATGATAATAAGAAAACTGTGAAAACAAATTTTTTTGTTATTTATAAAAAGAGTGGTTTTCACAAAATACTCCTTGAAGAAAAGAACAAAGACTTGAAGTTGCACCAGAAAAACATATGTAAGTGATCCCTATGAAACATTCACTCATTTCTGATAAACTTCTATTAAATTTTTTTATGAAATGGAAGCATCAAAAATTTGTTCAAAAATCCTTTTAAGTAATATCATCTAACAGAGTTTTTGATGTTAAAAGAGAAATGAAAGACAAAGTTTTAAAGGATTCTATTGGACCTTTCACAAAATGAGGCCCCACTTTAAGAAAAAGATGAAATTTGGCGGTAGCATTGACCAACCAAATTTCTTTGCTGAAAGGATATACATCAAAACCTTAATAGATAAATCAAAACCTTTCTTTGATGGTTTCTTCTCTTTCAAAAAGAAATAAACTCACATTAAAACTGTCATTAACCCACTTAAACACTATCCAGCCACAATCTACCACCCACGTCCTTCATCTCGATAACCCACCACTTCAAAACCTTCCAGCTCAAGAACCCTAAAAATCTTTCTCTCAAATCCAAAAACCATTACCATGGCCGCAATCAACCCTGTCAATCTCAACAATCCACCCATCAAACACTCTGTCCAACTCATTAATGAAGAAAACTTCGTACCAATGAAAAGCAACAATGGGAAGCTGAATACAAAAATCAAAGATTATATGTTAAATGCCAAATTCTGATCGAATACTTGATAAGATCACCTCTTGCACAAGCTTTGGTCAAATCAAAGGAAGTACCCGAAAGCATCTTGCAACAACTCGTTCACACTTTGAATGAAGTAGACACCGATGAGTTGAGCGCTCATCTATGGGGAAATATCTTTCTAAAAATCACACCAGAAAAAGTAAGGGAATGTTGGGATATACCCATATTTGAGCACTATGACCCTATACCTACAAAGGGAGATATGTTTGAGCAACTTGAAACATTGACGAGCTACGAGAAGAAGATCACAAAAATCAGAGAATTCAAGAGACAAGAATTGCCTGCCTTCTGGAAAGTAATGATGGAAATTCTAAACAAGTGTATGACATCCAAAATTGGAGGAATCGATCAGATAAACATGAATGTTTTAACAATCATGTTCTGTCTAATCACCGGACAAACGTTGACTATGGAACAGAGATATTCAGATTGATGAAAAGATCAATGTTAACAAAAGATGGGAGAATCACTTCACACCTGCCATTTCCCATGATTATGGTCATTATTGGTTTCTCATGCCTTCGGTGAAAAGAATGTTGAAGTCCCTGCATCTGAAAACATTTGGAAAACTGAAGTCACGAAAGCTTGGTGTGTTGTTAGTGCTTGGAAATCAGACAGTGATGTTCCAGCACTACCAGAGAGTATGATGAATCTGATACCAGAGGAATCACCTTACAGGGCACAACACTTGGAACTCTTAAACAAGAGACAAGAAATAGCTGAAGTTTTTGACAGTACATCCCCACCAGAACATGATGATCAACAGTCAATGGCACCACATACAAAGGAAGAGGATCAAATTGTCAGATTGACACCAGAACCAAAGGGAAATGATGAACAAAACCAAGGGTTTGAGCAGCATCATGCAGAAGCATCTCATATGGCAGAAACAAGTGAACAAAACATTAACTTTGATGAAAATATTGTTTTAAATTTAACAGATACAGATTCTGATGAATCGGTTGAAGGAAGTTATGTTGTGTTGTCTAGAGAAACTGTTTCTGTTAGAAAAGATTTGATAGTTCCAAAGATCCACTCTCTGAATCAGATAATGAGGAGGTGAATGTGATGGCAACAGGCGGGGATCAGCCTGCTGATCACGGAAACCTGGAAGAGAAAAATCAGATTTTCTCTACAACTCATGGAGAACCATCAATGGTTCAAGGATGTGGGGAAAACCCGAATTTGAATCAGTTTCAATATTCTACTAAAGTTGTACAGGTTGAAACATATACTCAAATTCATGACTTTGCAACAACAGCAAGTTTGTCTTCTGCTGGTGTTAGAGGGGGAACATCTGTTATTCCACCTATTACCAACCACCAACCATGACATCTGAACAACTTCATAAAAAAATAGACAACATAACCAAAGCTGTGACATCCCGGTTTTTCAGGTATCTTAAACGCACTACTTCACGGCTATTCATTCCTACGCTAAATTGATTGGGAGATTTATTTTACACGCTCGAAATAACTATGCTAACCTTGTGAACTTATCAAGTGAATTACGTGCTATATGTATTAGACGCTTATAAGCTTGGTGAGCGATTATGTTATGTTTTGATTTCGTGGTGATTAATTATAAAAGATATAGTAAATAGATAAATGAACCGAACCGGGTCGCAAAACGGATGGACCTCACTTCCTTGCGACTCAAGAAGTTAACCGAAAATTGAGGATCAAGTTTTAGACCCAAACCAACCCACCCAAACCCTTGCGGCCGCGAGCACCCAACCGCAAACCCTTTCTCATTTTCTTTGCCCTCTTGCACTATATATAGACATGTATGCATGTGTTATGTTTATTAAAAAAACACACACACACACACACAAACCCTAGCCCCAAGGAGCCGACGGCAGCCTTCTTCCCACTCTTCTTCTCGGTCGCGATCTTCATCATCATCCGATTCGACTCCCATCTCGTTCCCGGTTCGTTAATCTCCATTGTTAAAGGACGCAATTAACGGTCCCATCATTTGCTACTTCTGTGTTACACTAACCGAGCAACTAAAGGTGAGTTCACGGCCCCTAATTTTATCCGGTTTTAAACAACAGGGGGAGAAACATGTATACACTCTACAACTCTATCTCTTTATGTTATACGAAATTAACGTCATTAAACTATTCGGTAACTAAGTTAATGTTAATGTACGTTATGGTCACTAAGCAGCTATATCACACAAGTCCTCGACAAACTCTCGGATCGTTAGTATTGGGTTAGATAGCGGGGAAATTATAAGTAGTACTACTGGGCCCGACAAGCCCCACCCGAGCTAGTCGCGCTAGCCGACCGGGTATGGTCAACGGGTGAATAATTTGGCCTAACTTCCCCATGGTCAGTGATAGGCCTGGCAACACGGAGTCACAACAGTCAGCTTCGATCGCGAACACTTACTTGACATAACTTTAGGCTAGCTACCTACATGTTAACACTGAACTTAATTATGAATCAACAATATTATTCTTGGTTAGGGATAATGGAACCAACAACATTGTTATTCCGGGTTAGGAATAATGGAACATCATTATTATTCTGGGTAAGGGATAATGGAACCATCAGTATTATTCCGGGTTGGGGATAATGGAACTAAATTGTTATCCCGGGTTAGGGATAATGGGGGAAACAAACTTATCACCGAACAAATGAACTTATGAAAACCTGTGAACTCACTCTTCTTTAATGTTGACACTTGTTTCTTTACATGTTTCTCAGGACGCTAGGAGCTCTAGGTGCACTCACTTGCATTGATCAAGACATCTTTTTATCGAGTCTCATTTACGAACATTGTTTGGGTTTTTCTTTAGTTTTGGCGTTTGTGTTGGCGCCTGTTCCTTTACTTTACTTTAATGCTTCCGCACAACTTTAAAAAAAAAACTAATGCTTCCGCTAAACGTTGAAACCAAACTAAGACAATCTAAAATTTACTATGAATGGTTAAACAAATGATTTTGGAAAACGTATTAAAAAATCATATAGAGTCGTTCGACGTTACTAGTGTCTCAGATTCTGGTTTGTTCACACGCCTCGCGGTAAAACTCCATAAGTTGAAATTGAGGGTGTGACATATTGGTATCAGAGCCTCTAGCTATAGAGAACCAGGTTTGCATTAAAAGTAGACCTAAACTATAGCTGATTACACGACACTAGACTTAGTTTGGCACCGAACTGGTATATCTTGTTATGTGTTATACCACAACTATGTTATATAAAATATGAATGCATAATTGAAACGAATGCAACTCGTAACTAACTACACAACCAACAGGCAATTTCATCATCATCATCATCATCATCTGACAAACTTTTGCAACCAAGGGCGCCGGGAAAGGCACCTATGGTGGAACCCTCACCACCTCATGGCGTGGAGACACGCTCAGCTGCGAGAAAAAGGCTCGCTCTAGGGGAGGAGTCGTCCTCACGCCCGACCATCGCTATGCCGGTCGAACCGGTTAACTCGCTAGAAGTAGGGAACGACCTACTTAGGGATATGATAAGAAAGCAACCAGAACAACTAGAGAGAATGCATGAAACCATCCTAGCACAGGGATGGATGATACGACAATTAACAGGTAAGACTGGATCGCTCGAGGAAGAGCAACATGAGAGTAAGATAGCTCGTAACACTTTGGCTAGAGATCTTCGTGCTGAGCAGCTAAGGGCTGACTGGCTCGAGGACAGAGTTCTTGAGTCTAGCTGGAGAATTCAAGAACTAGAACAGAATCAGGCACCTGTACCCGCACCAGCACCGGTCCCTCCAGCGCCGGTAGAGGAGGATCTAGAGGAGGATCCGGAGGAGGATCCAGAGGAGGATCCAGAGGAGGATCCAGAGGAGGATCCGGAGGAAGACCCAGCTGTAGAAGCTGGAAACGCTGCGGAGGATGACGACAACGATAGCGATATGGGGGATGGAGACGTAGAAGACTGACACGTTTCGCTTCTTCTATTTGCTTTCCTTCAGTCTATTTATTTTCCTACTTATGTCTAAACTTGAGATTTTATAGTAAACTGATATGTTTGGTTGACATTTTGTAAGACGTTGAAATTTTATTTAATCGAATATTTCTTTTGACTGTTTAATTTATTTGGGTTGACATAATTTGAGGAATTATTTAAGTATGGAATAGGATAACTATATTGGATATATAGACTTATCGGTGTGTGTTTATGTTGTTTTACGAAGATCTAAAATTGCAACGGGACGTCGCGGAAACCTCAACATGACGCCCGAAGAATTAGCCGCAATGATCCAAGAGCACGTGAATGCTGCTCTAGCGGGTGTTCAAAACCAACCGGCATGTAACCATTATTAAATTTTCAAGGGAAAATCTAATAGTTGGGCTAGTAAAATTTCTCGCTGACTACCTGTCCTCTGTCAGCAAGAGGGGTCTTAACCCCTACAAGATGTTTCTCGATACGAAGCCGAGCAAATTCACGGGGGCAGAAGGACCCATAGGACTGGTCCGCTGGATTGAAAAGTCCGAATCAGTGTTCGAAATGTGCAATTGTCTGGAGGCCAACAAAGTCAAGTATGCGGCCTCAACGTTGGAGGATGGGGCACTAACTTGGTGGAATGCACAAGTCCAAACGCGTGGACTTATTGCTGCAAATGTAATGGCCTGGGCCGAGTTTAAGGCCCTAATCAAAGAGGAGTACTGTCCGTGAGACAGCATTCAACAGTTGGAGCAAACATTATGGAACCACAAGATGATGGGATCTGAAATTGAAGCATACACAGCGAAACATCATGACCTGGTATTTGGCTAGCAACCCTGCGACTGAACATCAAGCAATCAGGTTGGCGCACAAACTCACTGATAAGGCGGTGGAACAAAAGAAGTTGCCATCTCGGGGTACGACTGAAGTTGCCCCTGATAATAAAAGAAAGTTTGAAGACTCGTCTGCTCGACAGTCTTCGTCAGCCCAGTCACAGCAAGGGAACCAGAAACGATTCAATAATTTCAACAGTCACCGGGGTCACAATAATCAGCCCGCCAACAACACCCAGAACACAAGCGGCTATGTAGGTCGAAAACCGCATTGCAATCGCTGTAATCTTCATCATCACGGCCCTTGTGCCGGGAATCGCTGCCAACGGTGTGGCAAGGTGGGACATGCGGCAAAGGATTGTCGCGGGGAAATCATGTCCCGACAAAATCAAAATCAACCCCAGGGTCAGCAGCAGGGTGTTAACCGGGGATGCTATCAGTGTGGTAGCACTGCCCACTTCAAAAGAGACTGCCCACAGCTTCGTAACAACAACAACAATGGTGGGAACAACCACAACCACAATAACCACAACAACAACAATAACAACAACAACAATGGAAACGGTGGCACAGGAGGTGCAAAAGGGCGTGCATTTACGCTGGGCCGCGGAGAGGCCAGAAACGACTCGAACGTGGTCACCGGTAAGTTTCCCCTTAATGAACATTTTGCTACTGTGCTTTTTGATACGGGTGCGGATAGGAGTTTTATATCTGAGTATTTTAGGAAGAACCTAAATCTCACGCCCAAACCCCTAGAGGCCCCTTACGTCATAGAACTAGCCGATGGTAAATCTGTAGATGTGACCCATTTAGTATCCGGCTGTCAACTCAAACTCGCGGGTCACACCTTTACCATTGATCTGATGACAACTACCCTGGGTAGTTTTGACGTGGTAGTCGGAATGGACTGGCTATCCGACGTCCGAGCTGAAGTTCTCTGTTTCGAGAAATCTATCCGCATTCCGCTCTCTAACGACGAAATCTTGACGGTGCAAGGCGAGAAGGCAGGCGCCGTCACAAACATCATCTCTTACATGCAAGCACATAAGTATCTTCGGAGGAAGAACTCCTTTGCTTTGCTCGCACTGGTTACCGAACAGCCTAAGGACGAGAAACGTATAGAAGACATCCTCGTCGTCCGTGATTTTTCCGATGTATTTCCAGAGGAGTTACCTAGTCTTCCACCACATCGACAAGTGGAGTTTGAAATTGAATTGGCGAACCATACAACTCCTATCGCCAAGGCCCCATACCGCCTAGCTCCAGCCGAGCTGCAAGAGCTGTCTACCCAACTTCAGGAACTGTTAGAAAAAGGATTTATCCGACCTAGCACTTCGCCATGGGGAGCTCCAGTCCTTTTTGTCAAGAAGAAGGACGGGACCTTCCGCATGTGCATCGACTATAGGGAACTCAATAAGGTTACTGTCAAGAACCGATACCCGTTACCTCGCATCGACGATCTCTTCGACCAACTTCAACGGTCAAGCTACTACTCCAAGATTGATCTACGGTCCGGTTATCACCAGTTACGCGTCAGGGAGGAGGATATCGCTAAGACGGCATTTCGTACTCGGTATGGCCATTATGAGTTCTTGGTCATGCCCTTCGGTCTCACCAATGCACCCGCGGTGTTCATGGACCTCATGAACCGTGTGTGTAAACCATATCTCGATAAGTTTGTCATTGTGTTCATCAATGACATACTCATCTACTCTAAAGGTGAAGCTGAACATGCTGAACATCTACGATTACTGCTGGAATTACTTCAACAGGAGAAACTATATGCCAAGCTTTCAAAATGTGATTTCTGGATTCGGGAAGTTCAGTTCCTCGGGCATATCGTGAATGAAAAGGGTTTCCACGTCGACCCCGCCAAGATTGAAGCTATCAAAAACTGGGAAGCACCCAGGACACCGACGGAGATCCGCCAATTTTTGGGTTTGGCTGGTTACTACAGACGTTTCATCGAGGGATTTTCAAAGATCGCGCAACCGCTTACCACCCTCACCCAGAAAGGCACCAAGTATGCTTGGGGTGACAAGCAGGAAGCGGCATTTCAATTGCCGAAGCAGAAGCTTTGCAGTGCACCCATTCTGTCCTTGCCGGAAGGGACATATGATTTTGTAGTATATTGTGATGCTTCCATTCAGGGATTGGGATGCGTACTCATGCAACGTGATAAGGTCATCGCGTATGCGTCCCGACAATTGAAGGTTCACGAGAAAAACTACACAACACACGACCTGGAATTGGGAGCAGTGGTGTTTGCGCTTAAGATTTGAAAACACTACCTATATGGAACAAAGTGCACAATCTATACAGATCGCAAGAGCCTCCAACACATCTTTGACCAGAAGGAGTTGAACAGGCGACAGCGTCGCTGGGTCGAACTCTTGAACGATTATGAATGTGCCATTCGGTATCACCCGGGTAAAGCTAACGTGGTAGCTGATGCCCTCAGTAGGAAGGAGCATTTGAAACCTCGTCGGGTACGAGCACTACAGTTCACCATTCATTCGGGGTTACCTGAACAGCTACGCGACGCGCAGTTAGAAGCAGTTAAGGAAGAAAACATCAAGGCCGAATCGGTGGGAAAAATGGAACGCGATTGGGAAGTAAAACCCAATGGAGCCCGGTATTTCATGAATCGTATATGGGTACCTCTCTACGAAGACCTTAGAAAGCTAGTCATGGACGAAGCTCACAAATCCCAATACTCTATCCATCCTGGTTCGGATAAGATGTATCAAGACCTTAAAGCTGCGTACTGGTGGCCCAACATGAAAGCTGATATAGCCACCTACGTGAGCAAGTGTTTGACTTGTGCGAAAGTCAAGGTAGAGTACCAGAAGCCATCGGGGCTACTCCAACAACCTGAGATCCCGGTGTGGAAATGGGATCAGATCTCGATGGACTTCATCACTAAACTCCCGCGAAGTTTGGGTGGTTGCGATACCATCTGGGTAATTGTGGATCGTTTAACTAAGTCCGCACACTTTCTAGCGATTAAAGAAACAGATAAGATGGATAAGTTGACTCGCATCTACATTAAGGAAGTAGTTTCTCGGCACGGAGTGCCAACGTCCATCATCTCAGACAGAGATGCTCGTTTCACGTCCAACTTTTGGCAGTCACTTCAGAAAGCGTTGGGTACACGCTAGGATATGAGCACAGCTTATCACCCTCAGACTGATGGTCAAAGCGAAAGGACCATACAGACCTTGGAAGACATGCTTAGGGCATGCGTGGTAGACTTCGGGAATAGTAGGGAAATCCACCTGCCTTTAGTGGAATTCTCGTATAACAACAGCTACCATACGAGTAAACCGTTTGAAGCATTATACGGTCGTAAATGTGATCACCGGTCTGTTGGGCAGAAGTCGGTGACAGTCAAATCACAGGCCCTGAGTTGATACTTGAGGCTACTGAAAAGATAGTACAAATCAGAAACCGCATGGCGGCGGCATGAGATCGACAGAAAAGCTACGCTTATCAACGACGCAAACCACTCAAGTTTCAAGTAGGCGACCGCGTACTACTGAAGGTGTCACCATGGAAGGGTGTAATCCGTTTTGGGAAACGAGGAAAACTAAACCCACGGTATGTAGGCCCGTTTGTGATCTTGAAACGTATTGGACCCGTAGCTTATCAATTAGACCTTCCTGCCGAACTTAGTGGAGTTCACAACGTTTTTCACGTGACAAATCTGAAGAAGTGTCTATCAGATGAAACCCTAGTCATTCCATTGGATGAGATTCAAGTGGATGAACAACTGCACTTTGTGGAACAACCTATCGAGATCATGGATCGTGAGATCAAGACTCGAAGGCACAGCAAGATTCCGATTGTCAAGGTTCGTTGGGACTCTAAGCGTGGACCGGAGTTCACGTGGGAAAGAGAGGACCAAATGAAAAGCAAATACCCATACCTCTTTGCAGCTGAGCAGCAAGCTAACAATACCACCAACTAAATTTTCGGGACGAAAATTCTTTCAACATGGGGATGATGTGACAACCTGGGAATTTCTTGTAATTTCGTGTACCATTGTTAACGAACTAAATCTTTGTGCGTGGCACTCTAAACATGTACGCTGCTTTCTAAACCGCGTTTACTCAATTTTCGGGACGAAAATTCTTTCAACATGGGGATAATGTGACATCCCGGTTTTTCAGGTATCTTAAACGCACTACTTCACGGCTATTCATTCCTACGCTAAATTGATTCGGAGATTTATTTTACACGCTCGAAATAACTATGCTAACCTTGTGAACTTATCAAGTGAATTACGTGCTATATGTATTAGACGCTTATAAGCTTGGTGAGCGATTATGTTATGTTTTGATTTCGTGGTGATTAATTATAAAAGATATAGTAAATAGATAAATGAACCGAACCGGGTCGCAAAACGGGTGGACCTCACTTCCTTGCGACTCAAGAAGTTAACCGAAAATTGAGGATCAAGTTTTAGACCCAAACCGACCCACCCAAACCCTTGCGGCCGCGAGCACCCAACCGCAAACCCTTTCTCATTTTCTTTGCCCTCTTGCACTATATATAGACATGTATGCATGTGTTATGTTTATAAGAAAAAACACACACACACACAAACCGTAGCCCCAAGGAGCCGACGGCAGCCTTCTTCCCACTCTTCTTCTCGGTCGCGATCTTCATCATCATCCGATTCGACTCCCAGCTCGTTCCCGGTTCGTTAATCTCCTTTGTTAAAGGACGCAATTAACGGTCCCATCATTTGCTACTTCTGTGTTACACTAACCGAGCAACTAAAGGTGAGTTCACGGCCCCTATTTTTATCCGGTTTTAAACAACAGGGGGAGAAACATGTATACACTCTACAACTCTATCTCTTTACGTTATACGAAATTAACGTCATTAAACTATTCGAAAACTAAGTTAATGTTAATGTACGTTATGGTCACTAAGAAGCTATATCACACAAGTCCTCGACAAACTCTCGGATCGTTAGTATTGGGTTAGATAGCGGGGAAATTATAAGTAGTACTACTGGGCCCGACAAGCCCCACCTGAGCTAGTCACGCTAGCCGACCGGGTATGGTCAACGGGTGAATAATTTGGCCTAACTTCGCCATGGTCAGTGATAGGCCTGGCAACACGGAGGCACAACAGTCAGCTTCGATCGCGAACACTTACGTGACATAACTTTAGGCTAGCTACCTACATGTTAACATTGAACTTAATTACGAATCAACAATATTATTCCGGGTTAGGGATAATGGAACCAACAACATTGTTATTCCGGGTTAGGAATAATGGAACATCATTATTATTCCGGGTAAGGGATAATGGAACCATCAGTATTATTCCGGGTTGGGGATAATGGAACTAAATCGTTATCCCGGGTTAGGGATAACGGGGGAAACAAACTTATAACCGAACAAATGAACTTATGAAAACCTGTGAACTCACTCTTCTTTAATGTTGACACTTGTTTCTTTACATGTTTCTCAGGATGCTAGGAGCTCTAGGTGCACTCACTTGCATTGATCAAGACATCTTTTTATCGAGTCTCATTTACGAACATTGTTTGGGTTTTTCTTTAGTTTTGGCGTTTGTGTTGGTGCCCGTTCCTTTACTTTACTTTAATGCTTCCGCACAACTTTAAAAAAAAAACTAATGCTTCCGCTAAACGTTGAAACCAAACTAAGACAATCTAAAATTTACTATGAATGGTTAAACAAATGATTTTGGAAAAGGTATTAACAAATCATATAGAGTCGTTCGACGTTACTAGTGTCTCAGATTCTGGTTTGTTCACACGCCTCGCGCTAAAACTCCGTAAGTTGAAATTGAGGGTTTGACAAAAGCCTTCACTGGAAGATCTCCTAAAGAAGAAAAGCTGGATCTGCTGTTGAATGAAATTAAAGGTCAAAGATCAGATATAAAGACTCTGCCAGAAACAGTTGAAGCGATCAAAAAACAGACATAAAGAAACACTGAAGTCTTGAAGAAGCTGCAGCAGTCATCCGAGCACAAAGAAGCAATAATAGAAATTCTTAAGGAGATATAAGAAAAGGTAGCAGAATCTTTAACCACAAGAGACACCTCAAATTCTGGGAAGATTCTGGAAAAAAATCAAATTCTAAGGGTACATAACAACAGCATAGCAGATGCACTTGAAAAAATGGTGAAAGATTGGTGTGCACAACACAGTGAACACAAAAGGGGGTTTCAAAGCTTGCAAGAGCAGGAAAGAAGAAATGCTCAGACTTTAAGAGATATGCATTCACTTCTTAAGGGTCTGCAACTAAACATTGCCAACTTGGCAAAGTCAGGCGTGCAAGAACTTGAGACTCTCATACCACAAAAACCACCACTTCAAAAGAAACCAGAAACCACCCAGCAAACAGAAACAAGTCAGTCACACTCAACGTCTCAACTCAAACCCACCTCAATATCCTCCTGAAGTTCCTAGAATGGAAAGACCAAAGGTTCTGGATACTTCACCAGCTGAAACCACTGTTGGAAGCAGTTTCATCCAAAGAGGTCAACCCAAAGTGACCACTTCTGGTGAAACCATCTTCAACAAACAAATTGTTTCAGCTGAGAAGAGGAAATGGGAAGAGACTATAACATCATCAAAGAAGCCAAGAAAAGAGATCATTGAAGATTCACAGGGAAACCTGAAAGAATACATGGTTCTAACTGCCGATCAAGACACTATGATGTTCCCTGAACATTACCTCAGAGAATGCTACTGGAATGATGAGATATACAAACTTGAAAGGCCTCTCTCTCCTGTTAGCACAAGAATAGTAGATGTAAGATTGAAGAGAGATAGAACCAACCTACACAAGCCTCTCACCAATCCAGTGGTCAGAATTTTCAAAATAACTGAACAATCTTATACAGACAAAATCTTGGGAACACACACGCAGAACAAATACTCCTTGCTCAGGGCAAATGGCAGTGTAACAACAGTCATGTATAATGGCTTGGCTGATGAACTTCATTCCTTGGACATTATAAAAATGAAAACATCTTATTGACAAAAGAGAAGGGAAAAACAAAGATCAACAGAAGAGCCATCAGCAACACTGCTGAAACAGGAGAAGCGATAATTTGTGTAAAACCTGATGAAGATTCATGGAAGATCTCTGAGAATCTGTGATCGGATACAAAAGAATATATGGCTTATGGAGAGGAATCCGTGTACTAGATCCGATGTGGCTAGTCAACTGCTCTAAGAAAGATATTGAATGCTTATTCTATGTGAAGATTAGCTACGAGGATAAAGACAAAGAGCAGGCGTTGCAATTCCAGAAAGTGGTTAATGTTTGTTATGCAAATGATATTAATTCAGGAAAGGCATGGAACACAGACTGGAGAAAGATTAAGGCTAAAGAGCAACAAAAGAAAGATCAAAAAGAAGGCATAATTGCTGAGATTGTCAAGAAGTCAACAACTAGAAGATTCCAGTTTAGGAATGCGTACAATAGACCTCCTCCTGCAGATCAAACGCCTAGCTATACTGAGGAGTGTTGAAGGCAGAGAAAGCATTTCTTCGGTTGATAATGTAAAATGTTTTAATGATTTTGAAGGCGATCCAAGACTGCGGCAACATCCAAGGGGGATTTGTTGGTGCACAATGTCTATTGCCTACGTCAAGGATATGTTGCTGATGTAATAGGGCTTTGCAATTGTTAGATTTTTCGTTTTGGTTGTATGTAAGTAATTTCGTACGAATGGTACATGATTAGTACGGATGAAATTTTGGTCATTTGTACGAATAGTCATTTCGTACGAAATCAACATCCATGTCCCATGTACGAATCTTGTTCCCGATATATAGTGGAACTTGGGTGCTGTGTTGGTTAGCTATTTTTATGAGACAGCTGTCCATTTAGCGTCTGTATTTCTTCCACGTTTATCAATATAAGAAGCAGTGATGTTAAACATTAGATCTGTGTGTTTGTCAAACTTGCTAACAATGAATTCCACCTCGGTTAGTTAAGTCAAGTCGTTCCAGTGCTCACGGAGAAGAGACGGTCCTCTCACACTAGTGGAAGTTAAGATCACTGCTGCTACTTCATTACTTGTTCATTCGACTTCACGTTTGATTTTTCCCATATTATTGATTTTATCTGCTACCCCACTTCATATCTTTGACGTTCGCACTAAAGTCAATTGAAACAATCAATAAATCTTATTCGGTACCGTTAAAATCTCTTGTTGTTGCCACACTTTCGACGTTACTATTTTATAATTTATCGTCGTTTTCATTCTTTTACTCTGGCCTTTTATGTTATCGCCATTATTAGCATTTATTATTTATTTTATTGCTAGTTCATTTTGTTAAAGTTTCACATCATCACTCATCACGGCTTACCATTTCCCATAATCTATGCGATGTGGGTATTGTCTCATTTATTGAAGACTGGCCATTCCCTCATAACATGAATGTAGGTATTGCCATCATTTAGTCACACCCTTTTTGGGTTCGAGACTCAAGTTTTAGTTGTTTATGGAGTTGGTTATGATTATTTAATTAGTAAGTTTGACTCAAGTCGTCACATAGAATTAATCATGACCTGATAACGAAGCTAATGAGATTTGATAAGAACATGGTGGATCGCTGCTGGTACTTCCTATATATAAGTGTTCTTGTCAAAATAACAAAAGCCTCGTTAGAGCGGTCATGAAAAGTACTGTGTAAAGTTTGTTTGTGTTGTCAATCATGATTCGAATAACGATGTGGAAGAAAGTTCCATAGAAGACATGGTGGATACGTTGCTGGTACTTCCTATATAAGTATCTCTGTTAAATTATCAAAAACAACGTTAAACTAACCATCGGAAGTCTGTGTAAGTATTGTAAGAGTCGTCTGTCATGATTTGAATAACGAGGTGGATGAAAACTTGATAGATACATGGTGGACACGCCGCTGGTACTCCATATATATAAGTATCCCTGTCAAATTTTCAAAAGCAACGTTAAACTAATCATGAGAGCTTAGTTTGATTTGGTTATGTGCTTGGTGATTCAAATTCTACGACTTTGTGTATTTAACTTTATCATTGTAGAGTTTTATGAGAAAAAAATTTCAAGATCCCAAGATGTGACACAGATTGTAGTTTAGGCATCATGAATATACCTTATGACTCAGTTGCAAACTCTCTCGTGTTATAAGTCACCTTTTGGACATGATTTTCTTTCAAGCTGCAATCAACCCTATATACGCGATACGTGGGCTTCATGACGTATTGATCGTAACGCCTATGAATGGATATCTTGTACATAATAATTAAGGCTCTTCATCATGCATCTCTGGCATTTAAAAGTGATTCCTTTCATTCAGTATGCAACTCTTATCAGGAACGTGACCGCCTCAATAAGATCAACACTTTTTGATATATCTTGGCTTGAGCGTATCCTCAGCAACGTTAGGAATTCGTATTTAACACTTGTTACCTGACATTCCTAAGGAACAGTCTGATCCTAGATTCGAGTTTCTAATACTATTACTAAATCAATCCGATATCATATACGACTATGGAAGGCCCTACACCTCATCCTATACAAGCAGTTTCCTCTTAATTTCGGGATGAAATTCTCAAAAGTTGGGGAGACTGTAACATTCGTCAAAATTGGACCTCCGAAATCCGACCTGGATTGTTAAATCGGACCATATTTTATTATAATAATATTTATTATTTTTAAATAAAAATAAGAATTTATAATAGTATTTTATTAATTAATTAATCGTCAGTATTGCGTTGGAATAAAACTGTAATAAAACAGTGGTTTATATGCAAAACTCAGTTAGTTTGGTATATATTTATAAAGGAAATAATTTATTAAGTTAAAAATGGTAGTTAAAACAAGTTGTGAACTTAAAAGGGTTAAAACTACCAAAATATCAAAGATACAAGTTAAGGGTTATTTGTAATTATGGAAACTATAAAATAAAACAAGTTAACTAACTCGGTTAGTAAACCCAGTTAACTCATTGGTATTGATTATATAAAGTTAGATAACTAGGTTAGCTTATTAGTTAGTCTTATAAAAGCAACACACTAACTAAGTTAGTGTCTTCACTTAATTAAGTTAGCAGGTCTTATAAACAATAGGGTCTAATCTGCAAATTATCAAAGGTTGTTAAAAGGTATTAAAAGGGTAAAACCGTGTGGGTAGGACTCGAACCCAGGTACCCCCACCCCTAACAACAAACACGTATTAAAGTAGTTGAGCTACAACTTTAAACACAACATAAAAATGCATTGAATTTTATTTAAAGTCAAATCAGGAACTGCATGGACTCTTCTCCTTCTCTACGAATCAGCTTGAAACGCGACCCAAGACCTCAAGAACCCAAACTGATGCAATGAAACTTTCATCTAACGAATCGATCTTATTTTAAACGCATATGAATCACAAATGAGATTAAAGATTTGTGCAGTTTAATCGCTTCTTTAGTAACAAAAACTGATCTAAGTCCATTTTATCTCCATTAACAACTTCAAGAACACCAAATTGGGGCTTTAACCATATCATAAAACCCCACTTAGAATTCATCATTTCATCTACTATATCTCTCTGATTAATTCGAAGATCATTCTAGGGCTCGTAACTTCGAACGACTGATTTCTTCTTCAATCCTTAACCTCTTTAAGTATTCCGAAGCGTCATTTGTTTAATTTTTCAAGTTCTACAAAACTGTACTATCCATTTTTGTGATAGAAAGTCAATTGTATTCGAATAAAATTATTGTTGAATTTAGGGTTCTTCGTACTTAGAATTTAGGGCTTTTGATACTAGACATGTGTTTTGGTGATATCGAAAGTAGGATACAATTATATATCATGTCACTATATTTTGTGTGATTTTTTTGGGAATTTTTAGATATCATTTGGATTTATTATGAATTATACAGGTTTTAATAATTTGTTTAATCAATAAAAATACAAAATGATCAAAATTATAAATCTATAATACTGATTAGTATAGATTATATAAATGTTATGGTATTTTATAGAATTTTTCTATAGATTTTAGGAATATTTATATTTAAATTAGATTTATTATGGTTTATACATGTTGTAATCATTAAATATATAAGATTGTCACAAATAAATTTTACAAAAGTCTTACAGATTATATCAGTGTTATATAATTTTTATGGAATCCATAATTTTTATAGTTATTTTATAATTAAAGGATTTAATAAAATTGTTAAACAAATAATTTCCTTTATAAAATTTCTTATTTTAAATAAAAATATGTGATAATTGTTAAATCTGATATATAATTTCTTAAATGAATTTAATTATTTTATCTAATTTTTGTCATTCACGAAATAACGTAACCCATTAAATTGTTAATTTTTAAGAATTTATCATTTTAGTTAATTTGGTAATGCATATATTGAGTTGTTTGTAATTTTAAATAACTATTATATATATTTTAAGTCCATTTGCTTAGTATTCATTTATGGATATTATGGGGTAATGATTGTCATTACTTTAGATTTTATCCATTCCTGTTCATGCGTTAATTCTCGTAGATAAATCCTTCGTAACCAGTGAGTAGATCTTTCACCTCTTCCTTTTTTTCATTAAATTATTATTATATGTCTTGATTCTATTGTTTCTATTTAAATCAATAATATGCAAAAATCAATGTGTCACTACATGTTTCGTACTTATGTTTCTGCTGTTTCTAGTATCTATTGTTGCATATATGTGTATCTATGTGTTTACTCCTTTGTGTCACATGTTTCTATTGTGGATCCACAACCGACTAGGTTTCCAAAGACCATGGGTGAAACTTAGTATCGCCACCATCATATTCGCTCTTTGGGGCTTGAATCTCTTTGTTTCTATTGTTTCATTATTGTTGATGTGGTTGGTTGTTATTGTTATTGTGGTGATTGTTGTTATTGTGAGATGATATAGATGTTTCTAATACACTTGAAGTTGCATGTTAAATTATTTTTTAATTATTTTTTAAGTAAAATAAATCAAGTAATAAAGCAAAATGTTTTATTTAACTTTAGATCTAGTCACCAACTTTATGTTGACCCAAAGCCTTTTTACGCATGATACCGATACACGAGGATGAGTGGATTGAAGGTTGAAGAGACGTAGGACATGCCTTAGATAAATAAATTGGATTTTAAATTATGTTTGAAGAGTTTGAATATTGTATGTTTTACTTGAGAATTCAATGAAAAGTGTGACAATTTAATTCGTTAATAATTTAAATATTGAACTTCTAATAGTTGTCATGAGCTGTGGACAATCCTCATGTCCAATAGCAATCCGTTGCGGGTCGTGGTGGCCACAAGAATTAAGGGTTTATGGATCAAATTCATTCTTTTTGTTATATTCATGTTTAGGTATGAAAAAGGACATAAAAACATCAAGGTAGCGTTTGGTATGTAGGAATGAGAGGTGGAATGGAATGGACTATTCTGAGGGAATGAAGAAAAGAGTGTTTGGTTGGTCAATGGAGTGGAATCGCCCATTCCAAAATGCATTCCATTCCCTCAAAATCATTCCATTCATCACCCCTGTTTTTTTTCCATTCCTTCCCTCTTCACCCTTCATTAACAACACCATAGCCCACTATCATTGCCGCACCCGCGCCGCCACCGCCGTCGCCACCACCACCGCCACTGCCGCCGCCGCCGCCCACCCCACTTCGCTACCGCTGCCACCGCCACCTCCGATCACCGTCCTCGTCGCCACCCACCTCCGCCACCGCTATCAACCGCCACCACCCACCATCACCGCAGCTAAAACCTTCCACAAACCGTCTCCACCGCTACCACATCTGACCACCGCCGCCATCCACCGTGCCGTCACCCACCACCGGCGACCCTCTCCACCCACCACCACTGATTCCGCTACAACTGCCACCCATCACCGCCTATCATTGACAACCGCCATCCAATTTTATTTCTTTGTCTTTTCTCGCATACCAAATAACAAAAGGTATTGGTTCATTCCATTCTCATATGGTAACCAAACAAGACATGGAATGGTAATGATCAATTCCATTACCTCATCCATTCCATTTTCCCGCCCATTCCATTACCTCATACCAAACATACCCCAAGTTTAGGCTTTATACCTCAAAATTATGGCTGGAAATGATTGATTATTTTTTGGACCAAAAGTTTGAAGGGTTTAGAGAGTGTTTTATGTTGTTTAATGTTGAAGAAAATGAGAAGGGGGGATTGTAGGTCTGATCGGCCCATTCTAGGGCCCCTTGATTGTCAAAATTTTTAAAATGTAACATTAGTATGAGTATAAGCTAATATTTATACTACGGGGTGTGGGTTTGGGTTGGGGGTGTGGCTACCAAGCAATGCCGCTTTAGCCACACCGGGTCAGCGTGCGCAGCGGCGTTGAACCGCTGGCGTGACCACAAACCCTGGCGTGGGGTGAGTTAGGCAGACGACGTGGATAGCGGCTATTGGCTCGGAGAATAGAACCGTTAGCGGTAGCCATTGTGGATGGCGGTTTCCCCTAACCAAATCAAATTTTTTAAAAATTTTACTATTTTTTACCTATAAATACCCACACAAACCTTAATATTTTTTCACATCTTTCTTCAACACAAATCCACATCCAATACCAACTAAAAAACCAAAAATGGTTACTTGGACCAAAGAGGAGGAGATAGCTCCAGTGACGTGAATCTTTGACGCGCAACGTGCGCTAAGTAGTGGTCAAACCTTGTATTGGACACAAGCGTTTCGTCAATACCAACAACATGTTGGAAACTCTCTTCACAACTTGAACACGTGTCAACATAAGTGGCGTGAGCTAAGACTAAAACTGGATCGATTAAAGCATGCTACAACCATGTCCCTATGGGCGACCTTAGCCACGACATTCGAATGGAGATCGCCAAAATCGAGTATCGGCACGATGGGAACCCGGAATTTCGTTGGCTGCCCCACTTTAATATTTATCTAACTTTGTAGTTTTTTAAGATTCATTAACTTTTTTCATTTTTTAGGATTTAAGTTGCTTTTTAACTTTTTAGGATTTATTAAGTTGTGTTTTTAATTTATTAGGATTTGATGTAACTTTTTTTTCAATAACATAGTGGTGTGTTTTATATTATAAAAGTAAAAAAAAATATATATATCCATGTGGCCAGCCACACCGGCTAGCCCACGCCGCTCCCACACCCCACCTTTTTTGGGTTAGCCTGGTGGAGTCCATCTCCACCACATGTCAGCCCAAGCCCCCAACCCAAGCCCCACCACACCCCGTAGTCTTAAAGTTTAGGATAATTATCGGGCGTTCAACACGCCCCCGGTTCAGTAATCGATCGCGAAACAGCACGTTTTTTTGCACTTTTTTGTGTTTTAAAAATACAAACCCAACTTTAACGAAAACCGAACGCTTTAACCTAATTGCTTGAAATACACTATATTAATATTTTATGTGGTGTTTTAGGCTTAATGGATGATATAATGCATGTTTGGATGCTACGGTGCTAGTTAAAATCGAAGACTTTACACAACCGGTAACTACTTCGTTTAACGTGCTAGCTACATGCTATGGCCACAGAATCCCTATGTTATTGTCTAAGTAAATCCATATCCCTGGATCATTTACAGCACGTCCATTCGTTTATAAATCGTTAATGCATTGTTAACCGGAAATCCTTCCGTTTAACCTGTTTTATGCACTATGGGGCCTCAATTTTACCCTGTTAGTTAATAATGATCATGCGTTAACTATAATTTTAAACAACTCGCATTTCCGCAGCTCGTTACTCTCGTTACGCCTAGCACCAGAGATTCAGATCATAATGTAAACTATATCGCTTACTACGCTACATCGCATATTTTCGCACTACATCGCACTTCACAACGCCTATACGCACTCGCTAAATACTATAAACTTTGCATGATGTTTACAAGTCTATATGCTCGCTTAGACAACGCGACTCTCTCAGGACTTGGGAACTGAGACGCCTATTAAACGCTTAATACTCGCAACGCTCTCGCTCAAACAACTTGCTTTACCGCATTTTATACGCAACTCTTAATACAATTAACTAATACGAACGAAAGCATTACAAAAGGATTTTTAATAATTTTTAAGAATTTTTCTAGCATAGGTTCCTTTTGTAAAAAGTGCGTATTTTAATCATTAGAATCCAAAAAAAAATCGTACAAAATTCAATTTTCGTACGAAAATTGTATTTTCGTGACGTAAATGTTGCATTTTTTTTTGGCCAGAAATGACATTTTCATGCGAAAATGACATATTTCGTGCGAAAAATGAATTTTTCGCACGAAAATATGGATTTCTGCACAAAAATATCACCAAACTACCTCCACTCTTCTCCGCCTATAAATACAACCCTTCACCATTTCACTCCAACTTGCTGCCATTCCTACTAAACGCTCTCTAGCTCGTTTTCTCTGTTTCAAGTAAGAAGACTACGTTTTTCACGAGAATCACAACAGTTTTTACAATGATTTTGCACGAGATTATCTCCGATTTCATCTAAACTTCTCGTTTTTTACGAAAACCTTCATCTTTTTCATAAAACTTTTGATTTTCTTAAGAATTTAGCACTTAACGAGCATGTTTGAGTTAGCCTTGGCTTCTCAGACCCGAAACCTTGTTGTTTCAAACTCACCAAGTGTTTATCCTAACAAAATTGTTGGTGCAAAATGTCTAGTCTTAGTCTTATATCGAGTCTGTATAGATTAGATGGTATAGGCTAGCAAAATGAAGTATTTATGTAATATGGTAGCAAGTTCGCTTGAGATTGGTGTTGTGAAGTCAAGTTCGGCTGAACTTGACTATGTCAAGTTCGCCTGAACTCATACTCACTCCAGCGAACTTGGCTTCCTATTAATAGCTAGCTTGATCTTGTCATTTGTAACTTTGTGCTCTGAAGTAGCGAAGGTCTGTCAAATTGGAGACTTGACGTTTATCAATAAAATTGACGTTTAATTGAGTCATTCTTGTTATTTGGTAACCGTGTCGTAATATTTCCGCTATTATGGACATTAGATATCAAATCTAGGTTCCTATGCTATCAGGATCGGTCCTACAAGTGGTATCAGAGCTAGAATAGCCTGATTTGATTGATATAAGACAAGAACATCTCTAATTCTACTCCATTCTTCTTATTTTCTTAATTTTTACACTAAATGAAGAAGTTACTGGCAAATTATGTCCAAATTTGAATATGTCATGTTAAATACATCATAAATAAACCCCTAAGAGTTTGGAGATTAAAATCAAACGAATTGGTGTCAACTTTTGCAAAAACCATTTTCAAAAACCATGTTTTCAAAAACCATGTTGATAGAACTTGTAACCCAAGTTCGGCCGAACTTGTCTTAGAACTCACTTTCTGAGTGATTTTCTATCAAGTTCGCTCGAACTTGAGAGTTTTGAGGAAGTTTTTTGTGAAGTCCGACCGAACTTGTGACATTTTTCTTTGATTTTCCTCAAGTTTGCTCGAACTTGAGCAATTTCATTGATTTCTATATCAAGTTCGATCGAACTTGCAAGCTTTTCTTATAAAATTCAAGTGTAAGTTCGATAGAGGTTGTATCAGGGATAATTTTCAAATCAAAATCAACATCCGACCAAACTTGTGTTAAAATCTGAAATTCTTCATTCTTCCACTACAAGTTCGACCGAACTTGTAGTAATGCTAATCATTATCAAAGTTTAAACGTGTTTTCAGTGTACGTGTGTCGATATTCACGATGGATGATCTTCAGAGAGCGTTTATGTCAGAGTGGGTACATCCATGCCAATGTGATACAACAAGTCAACCTTGACAACGAAATGGGCACGTCCGTCAAACCCCCGAAGTTAATGAGTATGGACGAGTACGAGGGATGGAAGGAGAAGTTCAGTTATTTGGTTCAAGCCATGCATTTCCAAAGCTGGGTGGCTATTGAGAGAGGTTATGTCATTCCATTAGACAAGAATCAGCAAGTTCTGAAAAGTACAAGTACTCCACAATACAAAAGGATGAGTACATTGTTGAGAAAAAGATGAGCAGTCTCATTATACAATCCGTTAAAGAGGATATTTTGGTCTTAATGTCCGAATACACGACTGCGAGAGAGCTATGGTTATCAATGCAAAAGAAATACCAAGGAAGCGCAGAGATGATCAAGAGTAAAAAAGCTCTTATCTTGAAGGAATTCGATATTTTTACCATGTTGAAGGGCGAGACAATGAAACAGATGATTGAGCGTTTTTGTCATCTGAAAGTTCAAATGAGAAGACACGGTATTGAGAAGACAGAACCAGAGTACATCGATAAGCTTGCTGATGCGTTACCTGACGGAGAATGGACTACTTACCTCATGGTTCTGAAAGAAAGTCCGAATTGGGAATTCTTCAAGTTAGCTACATTCATCGACAAACTTGAAGGTCATGAGATGGAACTTCTAAAGATCGCAAAGTCGAAGAATGCTAACATTGTTCAAGATGTTGGTCTATATTACAAGAACGCAATGCAAGACAACATTTCAAGCCCAAAGATACAAACAACATTCAGTGCAAATATGAACTCTTCGCCACAGAAACAGAATCAATCATATCCACATTATGATCAAAGTCCACAGAGTTCTTCGTTTTCGAGCACTAATTCAAATTCATCATATCAAAGTCAAGCAAATCAGAATCAACAAACGAATTCTGATCCGAATGTGTACAAGTGTAACATTGCTGTCAATCTAAACAATGTTGTTTCTGAGCAAGTTGCAAAATAACACATGGCACTTCTCACCACAGTTCTAGAATCGTATGAAAGTCTGGTAGCAGGAAAAATTGGCAATCCTGAAATGACCGCCGAAGACTACGATCAGGTGGACGAAGATGAGCTTGAACTGATGGACATTGAATGGTCCTTAGCTTCTATCATTGGAAGGGTGACAAAGTTTGTTGCACTCACAAGCCGAGATATCAGAAATTCAAGCAACAAGCTAGGGTTCGACAAATCAAAGGTCACTTGTTTCAAATGCCGACAAAAAGGGCATTTCATGAGAGAATGCAAAAATCCTGAAGCAACGGGCAATCAGAGTCCATTTGGAGGTGGAAACGAATACTACAAGAAGTCGCTACAGTATAAACCATTTCCGAAAAGACTCAAGTTGAGATTCAAGAAAAGGCATCCAACAATACCGAGAAGGCAATGGTTGCTACCAACGAAGATGATGGTTTTGATTGGAATTCTTATATTTGAAAGAAAACAGGAGTTGCATCGATGGCTGAGATTGTCGAAGATACTTCTGCCGAAGATGCAGCAGCTCTGGAGAATTTTCTACTGGAACAATATCTGCAAAAACAAGAAGAAGAGGAGACTTATCTTCACATGAAGACACATGGCATTTTAACTTCTAACTCAACTTCTATTTTGTAGGTAACTTTGACGGAAGTTCTCAGGAGCAAGTGGTCAAGGAAAAATCGTTTGATGAAGAAGTTATCATTGATGTTGCTCAAGAAGTGAATGCTGAAAACCTCAAGGACACTGCCAATAAAGCTATGATGGCAAATCTAACCAAGGTAGGTCCAGAGGTAAAGATTGTTGAAAAAGAAGTTGTCAGAGTGCAATTTGTGGAGGTTGAGAAACCTTGTACAAAATGTACCGAGCCATGTGCTAAATGTGCCGAAAAATCACAGATCATCGCTGAACTCAATGTACATAATGAACATTTCAAATACAATTATCGTACAATGAAGGAAGCGTATGACAAAATGAAAGATGATTATGGTAGGCTCGATAGAAATAATATTGAACAAATGATACTGTAAGGATGTTGAAAGGTACAGTAATGGATAAACAAAAAGCAATAAACATTTATATTAACACCATTGCTGAAACCAAACAACAACTCCAAGACATTAAAATTGAAACATAACGTGTTCAACAACTTTTAAGAAGTTACAAAACTAACGCCTTATGTCATCGATCATATTCTTCCCATGATTTCGTCGGAAGAAAATGATAAAAGGTCTAAAAAGAAAAATGGTAGAGAATACAACAATGTCCACCACCCCTATGCGAGAAATACTGTCGCAAAACTGTTGATGGATGGATAAGGCACTCAACATTGAGTTGTTATCTGAAAAGAAAAATGAGTTGCCGGAGAACATTGATGTAATCTATACTAAATAGATGATGACAATAATGCGGTAGTTAAAAATGTGGTTGAAAATGTTCTGAATGATTCTGATGTTGGCAGCTTTGAGAGCGCCACCTCGAGTTCGAACAGTTCTGACACAAAATCCGAAGATGACGATACGTCATCGGAAGATGATCTATGTGATGATCCTAACGTTGTCATGTACAAGGTTAAGGAATCTGATAGATTATACTTTGATGACAGTTTTCCGATTCGGAATGTCAAAGAAGATCAATTGGATAAACTGTTCAAACTGGTTGAAGTTACATCAGATATCTGGAGAAGAATGAAAAGAAATGCTATTCAAAACCCAAAAGAAATTACAATAACTACCAGAGAAATGGTGGTGATCATCCGGAAAACCGGAGAGGTGGGTTGGGTTTAGATGTGGAAGAAGAACTGGTTAAGAAAAAGTCACAATTTCACGAGTACAAAGATAAAAACATGAAATTCGTTTATGGGGCAAACACCGTTCAAGAGGAGAGTTTGATCGGAAAACAATCAAACGACGAGTTTAAGAAATAGAAAGAACTTTTGAGATAAGGCCAAAGCCACAAGTGGTGTAAAATCCACTAGTGGACACTCACATGATAATCGGACTTGCTTCAAATGCAATGAAGTTGGTCATATTGCACGCAAGTGTCCGAAATCTAAGCCGGCCTATCTTGGAATGAAAGAAAGTTTAGATGTTGTAAAATCAAAGCAACCAGAGTTTGTAAAACCTGTAACGATTTTGAAAAGAAATGAATCAAAACCTGAAGTTAAACCTAAAATGAAAAAAATTTTGAAAACTCAACTTTCAAAAAAGGTGAAACTTCCAGGCAAATGAAACAAAGTTTTACATAAAAAAGGCAAACATTAAATCACAAGCCTGGATTGCTAAGAAAAAGTCAAAAGCATCTGATGTTATCAAGTCTTAGCTTGTTAAGACTGATAACAAGAAAGAATCAAAATCTGAGACTGTCAAACCTACAATTGGTAACAATTCATCAAAAGGTAAAAAGAAAGTGATTTTTGAAAATGTAACTGACAGTGGAGGCTTAGATGGAGATTATGAGGATGATTACCAAGCTTTTTATCCCAAACCCAAGACCAAGAAGGCTTGGGTCGCGCTCTTTAACTAGATCTTATTGTGTGGAGGGGCTCCAAAGATCTGTTCTTTCAAAGTGGATTTTGGATAGTGGAGCGTCCAGACATATGACGGGAATGAAAGCTCTTTTGTTCAACATAAAAGCTATCAATGGAGGATATGTTGGATTTGCTGGTAATCAGGGTGGAAGGATCGTCGCCGAAGGAAAACTTTCCAATGGCGTTGTATCATTTGATCGCGTGAACTACATTGCAGAGCTGGAAAACAATCTTCTGAGTATATCGTAGATTTGTGACAAACAGTTCACGGTGCATTTCAATGACAAAGAATGTATTATTCTGAAGCCGGGTTTCAAAATACCTGATGAATGGATTCTGATGCGAGCCCCGCGCGAGAATGATGTATATGCCTTAAGTATGGGCGTCGCTACCACATCATCTAAATCAGCGCAATATTTTGTGACAAAGGCTACTAAGAAAGATTCTATTCTTTGGCATCAAAAGATGGGGCACATTCATTTGCGAAAAATGAATTTCTTGGTTCATAATGACTGGTAGAAGGTGTGAACTTACGGAGTTTCGATCACTGCCTAGAATTTAAGAAGGGGAAACAGATCAAAAAGTCACATCCGAAAGAAAATTCTGAACTCAATCAAGTTGCCGCTTGAACGTCTTCATATGGATTTATTTGGTCCTGTAAACGTTCGAAGTATTTCAGGAGACTTATACTGCTTCGTCGGCACAGATGACTATTCTAGATATTCGTGGGTATTCTTCCAAGAATCAAAAGATGAAACGTTTGAAAATTTGGTGATTCTTTTCAAGAAACTCGAGAATCTTTATCATCTGCCAGTCAGACGCATTCGCAGTGACAACGACACAGAGTTCAAGAATAATAAGATGATTATACATGAATTTAGTCCACCGTATACTCCGCAACAAAACAGTGTAGCTGAAAGGAAGAACAGAACTTTAATCGAAACAGCAAGAACCATGCTTGCAAATTCAAAGCTTCCGGTCAGCTTCTGGGGTGAAGCGGTTGATGCCGCTTGCTACACACTAAACAGAGTTTTAACTGTCAAACCAACGAAAAAGACCTGTTTTGAAATGATCCACCGACGGAAGCCAAACATAAATTTCTAGAGCCATTTGGTGCGCCATGTACTGTAATCGATCAAGATGGTAAATTTGGGGCCAAATCACTTGAAGGTTTCTTTGTCGGATATGCGGGTCCGTTAAGACGTGTATATATTCCCTCGTTGACAAAAGTAACTGAAGCACAACATGTGGATTGCTTTAACTATACGGATCCTATTCAAAGAAGAGGCGACGCTTGGTTGTTCAACTATTAAGATCTATGGAAGTCATTCGACTTGCCGGAAGAACCTTCTGAAGAAGAAATTGCAGCGTTATTCTATCTTCAACAGTCGGCGAATCAAGAACAAATCATTAGAGCAATTGTGGTTAATCAACCCATGTTGGATACTTCATCTTCCGAAGCAGGTCCGAGTAATAGAGGTGATCAACTTGAAAACGTGTCTGAAGCAGAAGTAACACCTGCTACAACTCCATCAAATGATTCTTCTAAACCGAGGGAAATGCAACAACAGTGCCAAGTATGCCTCAGAATCAGAATTCTGACACTAATGAAGCACCGACATTTGATGCTGATGGTGAAACCTCATCGGATGAAGAAGTTGAGCAGATATCTAACATGTTAAATCAATCTGCAAGTCCGAGAAATCAGAACGAAGCTTCATCAAGTGCTCCTAATGTTGAATTGAACGGTGATCTGAATATCTCGAATCAGCAAAGCTCAGTTGATGTTCCTAGCGAAGAAATGCCACGGTCATATTCTTACCATCCTTCAACAAATATCATTGGTGAATTACAAACTGGTGTGCGTACACGAAGCCAAATCAATAAAGCACTTAGTAGTTTCTACACCCGAGTTGCTCCTACTCAAGACTACTGCTACTATTCATGTTTCATTTCTCAAATAGAGCCAAAAACTGTTAATGAAGCTCTGGGGGACAAGAACTGGGTGATAGTAATGCAAGAGGAACTGTCACAGTTCGAGAAATTGGGTGTTTGGAGACTTGTAGACTTGCCACCGAAGCAGAAAGCTATAGATACGAAGTCGGTCTTCAAGTGTAAAAGAGACGATCAGGGTGTAATAGTCAGAAACAAAGCTCGGTTGGTTGTCAAAGGTTTCCACAAGCAAGAGGGTATTAACTACACAGAAGTATACGCACCGGTTGCCGGTTCCACGATTAGAGTCTATCCACATTTTCCTCGCGTTCGCAGCTTGGAAAGGGTTTAAGGTGTACCAGTTGGATGTAAAATATGCGTTTCTCTACGGTAAACTTCGTAAACAAGTTTACATCGGCCAACCACCAGGTTTCGTCGATCCACTGAACAAGAACAAAGCTTATCTCCCAGACAAAGCCTTATATGGATTACATCAAGCCCTGAGAGCTTGGTACGAGACGTTATCGCATCTCGTTGGAAATAGCTTTACGAGAGGCATAATGGACAGTACATTGTTTACCAGAGAAGTTGGATCTCATCTAATCATTGTACAAATCTATGTGGATGATATCATCTTCAGTTCAACGGATGATAGTCTTTGCAAAGAGTTCGAAAAGATCATGAAGAAGAAATTCAAGATGTCCTCCATGGGTGAAATGAAATTCTTCCTCGGATTACAGGTCGATCAGTTACCAGATGGCATATTCATTCATTAGACAAAGTATGTTCACGACATTCTCAAGAAGTTGGAAATGGATAGCTCGACGCCGCTTTCAACTCCGCTGGCACTGAACCATGGGATTTGCATTGACGAGGCTGGAACCAAAGTTGATGACACACTCTATCGATCGATGATAGGATCTCTGATGTATCTGACGGCATCTCGCCCATACATCATGTATCCTACCTGCTTATGTGCGAGATATCAGTCTAGTCCTCGAGTGTCACACATGTAGATAGTCAAGCGAATCTTCCGTTACTTGAAGGGATGTCCAAGCACCGACTTGTGGTATCCAAAGAACGACAATTTTGATCTAACGGGATACATTGACTCAGACTTCAGAGTAGACAAGCAGAACTCAAAATCTACAACGGCAAGATGCCAGTTCTTCGGAACACGCTTGGTAACATGGCAGTGTAAGAAACAGACCACGGTCTCTCTCTCTACTTGTGAGGCAGAATACATTTCTGCTTCCAGCTGTTGTTCTCAAATCCTCTGGATTCAACAACAGATGAGGGATTATGGTCTGCAATTTCTTGATACGCCTTTATTCGTAGAAAACAAGGCAACTATCGATATAACCAAAAATCCATTTCATCACTCACGTACTAAACATATTGAAATTCGTTATCACTTCATTCGTGATTGCTACGAAAAGAAGTTGGTGTGAATAGAAAAAATCCACACCGATGAACAAAAGGCTGATTTTTATACCAAAGCATTTCCTTTAACAAGATTTAAATACCTAATGAGGCTTAACGGTATTAAAAATTTGCTTACAGGTGCGGAAGCTGAGGTTGAATACGGATCGAATGACGAGTTCACGTGATCCACATTGGTTTACATATCTTTTAGATTAGTATTTCTTACTGTGGATGTGTCGATAGGCTTAACACGTTCAGTAAATTGTTTTCGAGATATAAACTAAATTTTACAACTGCTTAATCTTGTGGATTAACATCTCTCAGATATATGGACTTAGTACTCCGAAATTTTGTTTGAGAGATTGTCTGATTCTGAGATACGAGGTCTTTATAGATAGTTGATATCTGGTTATTATAGAAGTTCTTCTGATTTTGTGAAAGCAATAGCCTAGAACTTCTATAATATTTTCGCTATAAACCCCTAAACTGCATGCAATCTTTAAAAGTATCGAAAGATCTAATCATTTGCAGTGCTAAAAAGATTCCTTAAATGGAACACACCTTAAAGTCGAGCCTTCATCTCTTTATCTGTACGGTAGTACTAACCTGAGCTCTCAAGGCCTCGTACAACCCAGATACATATATCAATTACGCTTATATTCACCTGTAAGATGAAATCTAGGGAATCTTGATACATGAGTATATTCAAGAAGTGGGAACCATAGATAAGTCAAGTTTCATAAATCATACCTTAACATATCTTGGAACAATTGAGAAACGCGATAAAGTTTAAGTGGACAAACATATCGACAATCTAGGTAAACGAGTTTAAAACTTAAAGTCATCTAAAGGTGAACGGTACTGGTGATATGTCTCAATCAACTGATATGATCCTTAGATACGAATTCACAAAACTATGACTGTAAATATGTTTGTACATAGTTTACTTTGTCCTGTACATAGTTTATCTGCTTTACAGATTAAAACCAAAAAGATTTTCAGTGTGTTTTAGCATAAACTTACAAAAATACAAAAAGATTTTGTTTCTACATTGTTTTCAGCAAACCAATGTTGGAGAACGGATCTTCAAAGTCTGGTAAGGTGCTAAACTGGTGGGAATCTAATTGACAACAGGCTGGGAGCGAATCTGTAAAATCTGAAAGCCAAAGTTCATTAATTTGAAACTTTAATTTTTAAAATATCAACAGTTTGTTCATATCGAGTCAAACCAGGGTCATTAACTTGAACTCGGCAGATAAATCGGTTAACCAAGGTCATTAGCTTAGACTTGGTCAACTGAGTGGATTTTCAGAACTGGTAAAATGTGAAAAGTTCAGGGACTAAAATTGAAAAATTTTGAAAATTTGAAACTTGTTTTAGGCAATTTCGGCCGAACTTCCTTAAATGTTCAAAAGTTTTGTGATTAAAACACGTTCGACCGAACTTGTTTGGATTTGATGTGTTTTGAGTAAGTTCGCCCGAACTTACAGAGAGTTTTTATAACTTGGGCTTACAAGTTCGCCCGAACTTGCAATGGTATATATTGCAAGCAAGTTCGGCCGAACTTCATAATCTGTTATCATTTCTCTATGAGCGAACTTAAGGCGAATTGAGTGATTTGTCAAAATTGTCAAGAAATGGTCGTTATACTGCCCAAATTTTCATTGTTTGTGGTGATTTACACATACAATGGCTGAGGTGAGGATTTACGAATTAAACCGTGAATTGAACACAAATTGATGAACTTAGATCTGTACTTGTTAAAACTGGTAGATCTAGGAGTATTTTGGTCAAATTAAACATATAATTGGTACAAACAACATAAACCGACCTTGGATTTGAAAGGAATTCATGTAAAATGGTCATAACAGATTTGTTGCATGTTTGTGTTGGAGAAGATGACAAGTTCACCCGAACTTGTTCGTCAAGTCCGGCCGAACTTGCACCTTGAAACAATAAAATACATCTTCAACTGATAAGTTCGACCGAACTTATGATGGAAAAATGTTATTGTTAAAATCATAAGTAAGTTCGCTCGAACTTAAGTTTTAGAAATTTGAAATTGGGTTAAACATAAGTTCGCCCAAACTTATGATTTAATTGTTGAACATGTTGATAAGCATGTTCGGGTGAAGTTGACAAAATCTGTTTACAATATCAACATCAAGTTCGCCCGAACTTGATGTAGAATAATGAAAAATTTGTAATTTTTCTCGAAATGTGTGCTAAATGTTTTGTGTCAATTTTCAGGTTCAAGAACCAGCGCGGGTAATCACGATGGACTATTCCAAGTTCCACAACACTTGTATTACTCTCAACAAGGCGTTGTGTCCATCGCTGAAAGAATATGAAAGCATTCTGAAGTTTTTGAAGGATTGTCCGATTCATAGAGCTGTTACTGAGCGAACGGTGTCTTATCGATCGCACACTTATCATTTCTGGATGAATGCAAGTCTCAGTGAAGACAAGTAGACTATTACATCGTCTGTTCAAGTCGGAAAAAAGAACAAAGAGATCACAGTAACTGAAGATGATATTCGCAGGATCTTACAATTCAACGACGACAAAGATGATCCTATTTTTCTTGACGAAAAGATGGTTCGAGGTTGTTTCTATCGAATGGGCAATAAAGGAAGCGTTAACAAGCCGACACTGAAGAAAGGGGAAGTTCCTAACCCCTACAACCTTCTCATGCATGCAATCATACATACTTTTAGCCATCGTAAAACGGGTCTTGATGATGTACAAGATTATATGGCCTGCATGACTACGGCGTTGATTCTGAAGAAGACGTGTAACTATTCAAAGCTTGTTTTTACTCACATGTCGAAGAATATGGATGATACGAGATTGTGTTTATATCCGAGGTTTTGCAAATGCTCATCGACGAGAAGTTTACTGATATTGCACGTGATCCAAATGACATTTTATACTTCAGTCATCTTGATGAGACCACTGTAAAGAAGTTGTTAAAGTTTCAGAAGCAGGATTCGTCACCAGTAGCGAAACCAATATTTGGGGCTTTGAAAGATGAAAATTATGTTGCACCTGCTGGAAGTAAATGGAGGAACGACAGTAGTGGTGATGAGAAGGAATTGAATGCTGAGAAAGAATGGTTTAAAACATTCAAGCCGAAAGCTCGCAGCGAATGGTTCTTAAAAGCTGAGGTCGAGAAGAAAAAGAAGCGTGCGTCTAAGAAAGTTGATACCATGCTTATAGATGAAGACGAGCCTGTAAACGTGCAAACAGAGGCTCGATCGAGCGCATCAGTTGAGATTGAGAGTCAGAAAGTTGAAAAGACTACTCAAGAGGACAATGTGATTTCTGCAACGTCTGAGAATGATGAAGACAGTGATGATACGCTCGAGAAAGAAACAAATAAATCAATTGCAGAAAAAGAAGCTGAAAAGATCAAAGAAACTGATGCTGATTTTGATCCAAAACAAGAAAAAGAATTAGACAAAGAGAGACCTAAGAAAAGAGCAAAACGTGTGAAGTCTGCAGTAACTTCTATGACAAAAACTACAGGGTCTCCATCGGCTAAGGGAAAAAAGACAAAGAAAGCTCAGAAACCAGCAAGCAGGAGATATATGGGAAAGCCTAAAAGTGCAGAAGTTACACAAGAACCTTCTGGCGCACAGGAGAAAGGAGTTACACAAGAACCTCCTACACAAGAACCTCCTGTTGTTGTTACTTCTGAAGCTGAACGTCCAGGAGTTATACAAGAACCTCTTGAAACTGTATTGTTAGAAGTTCTGGTGATTCAGTCTCCAGATCCTAAAGTTGTGCATCCTGAAAGCTCAACTCCAAAGAAATCTACACCAAAGGCTGCTACTCCTAAATCAACACCAAAAACTCCAAAGTCAAATCTATTTGGTGAAATTCCGAATGTACCTGTGGATCTTCAATATCTAGATGATTTCTTTCTGAATCAGACGTAGACGTTCTTGAAAAGCGTGTCAAGATATTGGAAGATAGAGTTGCGAAGAATGAGAAAGAAAAGGTTGAGCTAGAGAAATAGATAAAATAGGGTGAAGTTGAAAAGGAGATTCTGTCAGATAAAGTAAAATTTCTTGAAAGCGACAGAGGCTATTTGAAAGCTTTAGTGGAAAGTTTGCAGGAAGCAAATGAAAGATTAAATAGATAAATTGCAGAGCTTCGATCTGAAAGAGATATGAATGATAAGAGATTCGACAGACTTCAGAAGGTATTATCTAATATTCTGGGATTAATTTCAAAGAAGAATATGCTCGATTAGATATTCAAGAAGCAAAAGAGAAAGCTGAAAGAGAGCTAGCTGAACAGGGTAATGGGAAGCATGTGATAGAAAGTATGCCGGAGATCATTGAACCTGTTAAAGAGATTGAATCTGCGAAAGCTTCTGAGTCTGATATTTCTAAGGTTGGCGAATCTGTCAAGCCTTCTGATGCTGCAAATGTTACTGAAGATAAGGACGATGATGAAGCAGAGGATGAGGAAAAAGATGATGAACCACCAACTGATGATCCTAAAGATGATTCTGACAACGATAGAGGTAATGATGATGATCCTAGTGGTACAGGGATAAAGGTGGTCGATGCTACAGTGAATGAAAGCTTTGATTTCTCGAATTTGTTAAACGATGAGGCGAATGTTATGGATGATCAGAATGAGTGGGAGTCAGGGCAAACAGGGCCATCTGATGATATTGTTATGTCTGACGCTATTACTAATGCAAATCCTGTTGCTGCAGTCCCAACAAAGCTGTTGATACTCATGCTTGAGCATAATGTTGAAGAGGGAGAATATGTTCACAATTATACTAACGAAGATTTGGCTAATGTCACACCCTCAATTTCCACTTGCGGAGTTTTACCGCGAGGCGTGTGAACAAACCAGAATCTGAGACACTAGTAACTTCGAACGACTCTAAATGATTCGTTTATACGTTTTCCAAAATCATTTGTTTAACCATTCATAGTTATTTTCAAATTGTCTTAGTTTGGTTTCATAGTTTAGCGGAAGCATTAGTTTTAAAGTTGAGCGGAAGCATTAAAGTAAAGTAAAGGAACGGGCGCCAACACAAACGCCAAAACTAAAGAAAAACCCAAACAATATTCGTAAATGAGACTCGATAAAAGATGTCTTGATCAATGCAAGTGAGTGCACCTAGAGCTCCTAGCGTCCTGAGAAACATGTAAAGGAACAAGTGTCAACATTAAAGAAAAGTGAGTTCACAGGTTTTTATAAGTTCATTAGTTCGGTTAAAAGTTTGTTTTCCCCGTTATCCCTAACCCGGGATAACGATTTAGTTCCATTATTCCCAACCCGGAATAATACTGATGGTTCCATTATTCCTTACCCGGAATAATAATGATGTTCCATTATTCCTAACCTGGAATAATAATGTTGTTGGTTCCATTATCCCTAACCCGGAATAATATTGTTGATTCGTAATTAAGTTCAATGTTAACATGTAGGTAGCGAGCCTAAAGTTATGTCACGTAAGTGTTCGCGATCAAAGCTGACTGTTGTGCCTCTGTGTTGCCAGTCCTATCACTGACCATGGCGAAATTGAGGCCAAATTATTCACCCGTTGACCATACCCGGTCGGCTAGCCCGACTAGCTCGGGTGGGGCTTGTCGGGCCCAGTAGTACTACTTATAATTTCCCCGCTATCTAACCCAATACTAACGATCCGAGAGTTTGTCGAGGACTTATGTGATATTGCTGCTTAGTGACCATAACGTACATTAACATTAACTTAGTTACCGAATATTTTAATGACGTTAATTTCGTATAACGTAAAGAGATAGAGTTGTAGAGTGTATACATGTTTCTCCCCCTGTTGTTTAAAACCGGATAAAATAGGGGCCGTGAACTCACCTTTAATTGCTCGGTTAGTGTAACACAGAAGTAGCAAATGATGGGACCGCTAATTGCGTCCTAACAAGTCAATTGATTTAAAGTTAGTGTGTGAACACACCGATACAAACCCTACACTTAACTAAAACACAATGCGGCACACACAATAACAAATTCTAAAACACAATCATGCATGCAAAGTATTATCATACCAAAATAGTGATCAAACCAACCTATCATGAACACAAATCAACTCATACAACCCTTTGGTACACACATTCGCAAGTTATCAAGTTTCAGCTTGTATACTCATAATTAGGCTGTTTTCGAGGATTTTTATAAAATAGTTCCAACGTTCCAAAAATTCCAATTGTTTTGTAGAAGGTGTCAACTAAACTATAGAATTTTATGTAAAGTTTTCAAGTCCTAACACTTTACTAATTATTCATAAATATTTATATACTAGGCTGCAGTCAGATTCGTCGCTTTCTGACTGCAGTCCACGGGAGAATTTATTTAAAAATCATCGTTCATCCAATTAACAAAATTCCAGTGGGATTTTCCCGGAAATTTCCATCTCCAGTTGCTGTACAAATTTCGTGATTCAACTCTCTACAGATTATGAGATCCAACTCGATAAACAACTAACAATTTTTCAGAATTTACACAGCTTCAGTTACTGCACTTAATTGACCACTTAAAAATATCAAACGACCTCAGAAAAATATGAATCCAGCGCCATTAGAAGCGTTTTTCAAAAATATACTTTTAGGCTTCAGAAAATCCGTTTTTCGATAAATAATAACCAAGTTACAGCCAATTGAAGTTGGCTGTAAACACCATTCAGCATCCTGTTTTCAACCTTTATCGCAATAGAACTCGCTTAAACAATCGAGACGTTAAATATAAATGATCAAGAACAGAATTATTAGTCACATATCATCATGTACATCATACTCATGCAAACCCTAATCATACAATATGATTTTTATCACAAAACGCAGCCTATGATTCTTGTATCCAACTAATCATCATAATCGCAAAACTTGCACAATTAATCGAACTAAACATCATAACACTTTCATAACCATGATTCTACCATTACATACAAGCATGATCAATAGTTCATAAACCCTAATGTGATTTGCGAAACAATAGAAAACCCTAACCTTTAACAATGAAGATTAACGAACCGGTAACGAGATGGGAGTCGATTCGGGTTTGAAGGAGATCGCGACCGAGAGAAGGAGTGGGGAAAGGGCTGCCGTCGGCTGATCTTAGAGCTAGGGTTCCTCTTTTTTTTTTTTGTTAACAACTCTCATGCATGCTGATCTATATATAGTGTAGGGAAGGAAAGAAAAGGATCAAGGGTTTGCGGTTTGGTGCTTGCGGCCGCAAAGGGTTTGGGTGGGCGGTTTGGGTCTTTAACTTGAGCCTCAAATTTTGATTAATTCCTTGAGTCGCAAGGAAGTGAGGTCAACCCGTTTCGCGGCCCGGTTCAGTTCGTCTATCTATTTACTATATATTTTTATAACTAATCATCACGAAATCAAAACATAACATAATAACTCACCAAACTTATAAACGTCTAATACACATAGCACGTAATTCACTTGATAAGTTCACAAAGTTAGCGTAGTTATTTCGAGCGTGTAAATTAAATCTCCGAATCAATTTAGCGTAGGAATGAATAACCGTGAAGTAGTGCGTTTAAGATACCTGAAAAATCGGGATGTCACAGCTAAGTTGATTGAAGTTGATGCTGAATCGTTAGATTTTGATTTCGAAGAACAAGTGCTGAACATGAATACATTCGACCTTAATGAGTATCATTATCAGCGAAGATATGAGGCAGATGAATATAACAGGGTTATAGTGGAAGATTGGTCTTCTGATGATGAGAAAGACAAGGCTGAGAAGTACGTTGGTCCTTGTTGGGATTGAACCCTATGAAAGGAACAGATGATATAAAGCCAAATAACACTATCCGATCTTTGGTTCAACTATCAGAGGTTACAACCTCTTATGTACTTACACTGCTTTCCATAAAGACTGCTCATCCTATCATCTGCCTTCACAAAGCTTCAAGGTCTGCCAGAGTTAACAAGGACAAGGGATAGTGATCAGAGTTTAATCATTAGCTTAGTTAATCAATGTAACAGTGCCAAGCACTGATAGTTAGTATAAGCAGTGTTTATAATTAGTTACATATTAGTTTCCTGTCACTATCAGCCCTGACGTCATCAAAGATGCTCAGAGGTTAGATAGTTAGTATAAATAGGCAACTCTTGTAACCTTTAAACTTGTCTCTTAAAAGATCAACTTTCACATATCATCTTCTCTGCATTTTCTCATTACCAAACTGTAATTGCAAAGACTGAGGGGGAGTTTGTGAATCACATGCAAGTTAATTAACTTGAAAGCATGATGATGATGAAAACAAACGACCATTGCTTGTAGTAAAAGTTTTCCATCTTATTCTGCTGCAAATCTCTTTTCATTCAATCATTATCCATTTTTGAAACAAAAACTACAAGTAATTCAAACTCAGAATTGGTATTAGAGCTTTGATTCATCAAATTCGATCTAACAATCGATTTGGTTCGAACAGATCAGCTCTCTTGCTAATCAGTTTGGTTGTTTTTAGCTTGATATTCAGAGTTTTATTACGTTCAAAGTTTTTAAAACAAAATCTGTGAAAAATCAACTGAAAATGTCTCAAAACAGACAGGATGCCAATTCTGGTTCCTTGTTCAAACTGCCGATGTTCAAAAGAAATGAATATTTCATTTGGCAACGACGGATGGGTCACATCCTTGCTCAGCAAAACACGGTTGCTAGAGATCTGATGCTTATGGACCTCACGTTCCAATGGTTCCAAGCACAGAGGATCCAACCAAGCAAGTGCCAAAAAATCCTGAATACTTTTCGGAGCAGGATTTCCAGAAAATTGAATTGGTTGCTAAGGCATTTAGCATAGTTGCTTCGCCTTACCCAATGAAATTTATTCTGGTCTACTCCATTGCAATAGTGCAAAGGAGTTATGGGATACACTTAAGGAGCAATTCGGTGGGACTGAGGAAGTGATAGAAAGTAATAGAGAAGTTCTAAATCAGCAGTATGAAACGTTTTGTCATTTGAAAGGAGAGTCTCTAACACAACAATTTGAACGTTACAGCTGTCTCATCAGTGAACTTGGACTGGTTAACCTGGTTTTTTCCTAATTCGACTGTCAATAGTCGTTTCCTTAGATCATTACCAGATAAGTGGGAGACGGTAGCTTATGTAACATGAAAATCTGTTGGGTTTAAAGAAATGTCGTTGACACAACTTCATGGGATACTCCTCACTTATGAGAGAGAGTTAAACTAGAAAAAGAAGTTGCAAGATTCTGGCAAAATGACTGATGATTACTCAATGGGTAATACAGCTCTTTTTGGCAAAGAGGAGGTTTCTGGCAGCAGTAAGGACCAAAGTTATGATCACTATATAGATATTACATCTAGTGGGAACTTTGGATCTGAAACATATGCACCCAACTATGCTTTTACTGCTAGTAGGAAAAGCCAAACCTCTGACAATCTATCCTTTGAGCTGAATGATTTACGACACATTGAACCTTCTGATCTTGAGGAAATGGATATTTTGCACCAACTGGCCCTATTGAGTGTTAGGGCTAGTAAATTTTATAAGAGAACTGGTAGAAAATTCCTAGGTTTGCATGGGGGGTTGAAGCTATGGCTGGATAAATCAAAAGTGAAGTGTTATAAGTGTAATAGGCTAGGACACTTTGCCATAGAATGCAGGTCTCAAAGTTCTGGACCAATAGTGACTCATCCTGGCCCTAGACCTCAGCACACACAAAACACTGCTCATTATTCCCAATATGCCCCTGCTCAACATGTTCAAAACACTGCCCACTTTGCACATCCTGCTACCACTGTTCCAGTGCATTATAATCAATACACCGCTCCACAAATTCAATATGTTCAGGCACCATCTCATCCTCAAGTGCTTATTCAACAAGCACCCATTATTACACAACCTGCTCAAACAACTGCTAGTGCAGCAGAGGTTGGTCAACAAAGCTTTTTCACACAAAGTTATGTTGACTGGAGCAGTTTGCCTGAGGATTTGACTGATGAAAACTTTGCTTTAATGGCCAAAAATGATGTTGAACAAGAATTTGGATTTGACTGATGAAAACTTTGCTTTAATGGCCAAAAATGATGTTGAACAAGAATTTTGTTTAATGGCCTTAGAGACAATTGCTGAAGGTGTTGAATCTGTGGAGATAGTGTCAAAATCTGATGAAGTTCAAGTTTGTGATGAAACAGTGGTTTCAAGTGAAGAAAGAGAAAATGCTGCTGATAAGGAAAAGAACTCTCCTACAGATCCATGGAACATTGATGTGTGTGAAGATGAGTGTGATTGTGCTCTCATGGCTGCTACAAAGGTATCACCTCAGATCCTTAAAGATCTATGTTCTGACAAATGCATCATTGCTTTTGCAAACATCAGAAAGGTGATTGAAAACCTGAGAAACAAAATTTTAGAAGATGAACTTAATTTTGAAAAACTGATTAAAGAGTTAAAATCAAAGTTAAGTGAAAAAGATTTTGAAATGAGTAGCGTAAGACATGAATCAAGCATAAACAAGGACCAACTCCAAACTATGGTAGAAAAATACCAAGTTTGTAAAAAGGAGTTAGAAGAAACCCAAATCACTTGTGAAAAATGGGTTGAGTCCTGCAAAGGTTATGATATTATGCTTGATGCTCAGATCAAGAGCAACATCAAGTTTGGTGTAGGTTTTAGAGCCTATGATCAAAATGAGAAAAATGTTGCTAAAATTGATTCTGAGGTGGTTGAAGTTGTCCCTACAAATTTGGCTAGTGAAGAGATAAAAATCACAGATAAAGCTGGAAACAAAATTGTTTTGAAAAAACCAGAGGTTTCAACAAAAAATAAAGAAATTGAAAAATATCAGTTTAAACCAACCTGCTCAGATGAATGTGATATCTTAGAGAACTTTAAGACAATGGACTTCACAACCACTGATGGTATTAAAGCCCCAAAAGCACTGGTGATCCCTATCAAAGATGTGCCAGCAGAGGTTACAACCACTGCTGAGAAAAAGTCTGATAGGAAAAGAAGAGTAAAGATTAAAAACTTGTTTTGTGAATTTTGTGAAAAAAGAAATCATGTGGCTGCAGATTGTTTTCTTTTAAAAGCCTATGACATTAACAAAACTTGTGTTATCAAAAACTCTTCAAAATGCACCATCTGCAGTAAAAAAAATCACTCAACAGTGTGCTTATCTCAAAAACTATGAACAAAGGTAAAAGAGATCAAGGCAAAAGCACTTGAAAGAGGAAGTTCAAGTTCTGTTGGAAATAAATCCAAGCAGAGTTTTGAACAAATTGAAACATCTGTTACAAAAGCCTTAAACAAAACCTCTGTTCAAAGAGAGGTGCAAGTGACAGATGCCCCACCTTCAAACTCATTTCCAAGAGGGTATGGCCAATCTACTTATAAAAAGGTTCCTCGTGCTTATGAAGGTTACAAAAAGTCTTCAAAGCAAAGATTAAACAGGCACCCTTATGGATACAATCATCTCATGGGAAATGGTCAAGAGCAGATGTTACAAGAAAATTTCAAAACCTCTTACCATTATCCTAGACTTGAGGCTGGACCATCTGTGACCCCATCCAAAGCCATTTTGGCTTTGGAAACCAATCTTAACTGATCTATTTACTTATATGTGCAGGGACCCTCTACTTTCCTTGATAGCTTATGGTATGTAGATAGTGGAGATTCCAGGCACATGACAGGATGTAGAGCCCTTCTCAAAGACTTCATGGCTCATGGGGGGGTGATATATCTTTTGGTAATAACTCAAAGGGAAAGGTTTTAGGGCATGGGTTGGTTCTGGTGTAAACTCAAGTTTGAAAATGTGAATTTGATTGACAATCTGAAATTTAACCTGCTGATTGTCTCACAAATGAGTGATAGAGGATATGGATCCTCCTTCACTAAGAAACCTTGTCAAATTGTGGGACCAGAGGTTGTTAAAAGGATTGATCAAATCATTGCTTAGAGCAAAGCACAACTCACTGCACACAGAAGTGGGAATGTGTATGTGGTAGATATGCTAAAAGATAATCCTATGTCTCGGACATGTCTATTCTCAGTTGCTTCTAGCAAAGAGACTGAGTTATGGCATAGAAGACTTGGACACACAAATCTTAAAACTATCACCGTACTCTCAAAACAAAGTCTTGTAAGAGGCTTGCCTCACAAGCAATTTTCCTGTGATGAACATTGTGTTTCCTGTTTAAAAGGCAAACAACATAAAAGTTCTTTCAAATCAATTGAAGAGTCCAAAACAAGCCGGTGTTTACAACTGTTGCACATGGACTTGTTTGGCCCAGTGCAAATCATGAGCTTAAAACACAAAAGGTATTGCCTAGTGATAGTTGATGATTTCTCTAGGTTTACATGGACCTTCTTTCTTCATTCTAAGGATGAAACTGCAAGCATTTTGCAAAACTTTGTCAAACAAGTAGAAAAGCAATTTGATCTTCCAGTAAAAATCTTTAGAAGTGACAATGGAACAGAGTTTAAAAATAGGAAGTTGGATGTTTTTTGTGTGTCAAAAGGAATTGTTAGACAATATAGCATTCCAAGAACTCCAGAACAAAATGGGGTGGTTGAAAGGAAAAACAGAACCTTAATTGAATCAGCAAGAACTATGCTAGCAGATTCTGGTTTACCCTTGTCCTTTTGGGCAGAGGCTATAAACACTGCTTGCTATGTTCAAAACAGAGTTTTGATTAACCCCAGGCATCAAAAGACTGCCTATGAGATTTTGTATAAAATCAAACCTCTGATTTCATATTTTAAAATTTTTGGCTGTCCATGTTTCATTTTGAACTTAAAAGATTCTATATCTAAATTTGTAGCCAAAATTGATTGTGGTATTTTCTGGAATACTCAACCACTGGAAAGCCTACAGAGTTTTTAACTCTAGGACAAAGTGTGTTGAAGAAACTTTGAATGTGAAGTTCAATGAACTGTCATCACCAAAAATCCCAGCAAATCCTGCAGAGCTTTTTGATTTAGATAAATTCACATTTGCTGATGTTTCTATCAAGCTAGATAATGCAGGTACACCACAATCATCTGAAGAAGTTCAAGATCAAGGATATGACTGTGTGCTTCCACAAACAAAAGTCTATTCTTCAAACAGAGGATCAAGTGCTACAAGCTCTTGTGTAAACTCTGCCACTTCTAGGTCAACATTGGTTGATCCTCAAACCTCTGCCAGTTCACAAAATCAAACATCTGTTGATAAAAGTCCTACATATGGGCACCAAAATCATCAGAATGTTACCTGTATACCCCCAATACCACCACCACCATTCTCATCAGTGGCTGATACTTCAATTTCACCAGCAGAGGTTAGCTCAGATGATACACATTTGCATCCATCACCTCAAAATGATATTGTTCCATACCAAGGTGATTTGATTTATCTCAAAAGCCATCCAGCAGATCAAGTTATTGGCAAATCAAATCTGGGGTTCTCACACGAAGCCAATCCCAAAATATTTGTCTTTTTGCTGGTTTTGTATCACTCATACAGCCAGTCAGGTACCAAGAGGCACTGAAAGACAACAGCTGGGTAGAAGCCATGCAAGAAGTACTCCTTCAATTCAAAAGACAACAAGTTTGGGAGCTTGTGCCACTATCAAAAGATGTAAGTCCAATTGGCACAAAGTGGGTCTTCAAGAACAAAACTAATGAAAGGGGTATTGTTGTAAAAAAGAAGCAAGGCTCGTGGTTCAAGGCTACAAACAGGAAGAAGGTATAGAATATGATGAGACTTTTGCTCCTGTAGCAAGGTTGGAAGCTATTCGCCTGTTCTTAGCTTTTGCTGCTAACCACAACATAAAGGTGTTTCAAATGGATATAAAGAGTGCATTTTTGTATGGAAAAATCAAAGAAGAGGTGTATGTCTGTCAACCTCCAGGTTTTGAAGATGCATTCCATCCTGATCATGTCTACAAGCTCAACAAAGCATTGTATGGCTTGAAACAAGCACCAAGAGCCTGGTATGAAACTCTATCCACTTTTCTCTTATCCATAGGGTTTCTAGAGGCAAAATAGATAAAACCTTGTTTTTAAAATGGAAAGGAAAAGATTTGATGATTGTCCAAATTTATGTGGATGACATCATTTTTGGATCCACAAGCACTGCTATATGTGAAGAGTTTCGAAAACTCATGGCAGCAGAGCTTGAGATGAGTGCAATGGGTGAGCTCCAATGTTTTCTTGCTCTCCAAGTTAAACAATTGCACAATGGTACATTTATCCATCAAAACAAGTATGTGAAAGAACTGCTTAAAAATTTGATATGGATGATTGTAAACCATGTAGCAACCCATGGCAACCTCCAAGCTAGTCACCATTGATGGTAAAGATGACCTTGTTGATCAAACTCTTTATAGAAGCATGATTGGGTCTTTATTGTACCTAACTGCATCAAGGCCAGACATCATGTTTGCAACATGTGTTTGTGTCAGATCACAAGCATTACCTAGAAAGTATGGCCTTATTGCTGTAAACAGGATATTCAGATACATAAAAGGTGCTCCCACACTTGGTATCTGGTATCCAACTAATGGGAATATTGAGCTTTCAGGTTTTTCAGATAGTGATTTTGTTGGGTGTAAAACTACAAGGAAGTCCACATCAGGAGGATGTCAATTCCTAGGTGATTGTCTAGTGTCTTGGCAAAGCAAAAAGCAGGTTGCAGTTTCAACATCCATTGCTGAGGCAGAGTATATTGTTGCTGCTAGCTGCACTGCTCAACTCTTGTGGCTTCAAAACCAGTTGTTGGATTTTGGTATCATTGCACTAAAGACTCCACTCAAATTGGACAGTCAAGCTGCTGAAAATATCATCAAAAATCCAGTTTCTCATTCAACTACAAAGCACATTGACATCAGACATCACTTGTGAGAGATTGCTATGAAAAAGTTCTTCTCTCAAACACCATGGCTCCCAAATCAAAATCTTAAAAATCCAAAGCAAAATCGCAAGAAGAACCTCCACCTTTCACCCTCATAATCAAAACCCCACACAACTACACTGCCATACTTGAAGAAAACGACGCAAATACTCGCTATCATCTAATGATTCGAATTTTGCAAAAGTCTAAATTCTTGCACATGTTAACCGTCAAAGCCCCCATTTACATTGATGCTCTTTGTGATTTCTGGAAAAATGTAATATACAATAATTTCAAGAGTAGGGGGAGTGTTGATGCAAATTAGCCCCCAATCAATCTCTCAAGTTTTCAAGTTAATTGACATACAACACCCTGTGTCATTTCCCATTAATGAGATCCAAGCAGAGTCTCTGGAAATAGGTTATATCGGCCAGATGAAAGGTATGACCATTTTTAAACCTAACTTTCCTGCTGAGATGAGATTTTTCTTTCACACCATTCTTACTTGTCTCTCAGCAAAATCCAATCCTTTCAATGAAATCCCATTGAACATGCAATATCTGGGGTATGTAATTTTAACTGACACTGATTTGAACTAATCCCAGATATTCTTTTGAATAATTTTAAAAATATTGAAAAAGAAAAGCTTTTTTGATGCATCCACGGTTCTTGAGTGTTTACTTACAGGATCAAATTAAAGGTCCTGAAAGTAAAATTGGCGCTGTGGTTAATCCAGGCCGCCTCAATCATGAAACCTTCACCAAAATAACAAACCAAGATAAAGTTGAGAAAACACAAGTAGAGGAGGATGAGCAAGTTTTACCAGAACAAAATGTTCAAACTCAACCTCTTGCTACTGAGCCCACTGCTCTCGGTGATCAGGGCAACACAACCGCTGCCTTGAAACCCACACCAAAATTTCCAAAAAGAAAACCAAAACAACCTCCAAAAAGCCCACCAAACCAAAAAGGGTCCTCTAGAAGATGAGATCCCAGAGGTTAACCCTGTGACAACACCAAAGTCACAAACCACTGCTGCTACTTCTTCACAGCAGATGGTTCAAAGATCTCCCACCGGCTTTGAAACTCCTCCTTCTTCCTCACAAAAGGAAAAGGTTGTAGACACAGGGGCACCACTTTATGAAGCTCTAGATCCACTTGGGTCTATCTTCCACAGCCCCTCTCCCAGGGCAATGTCGCTTTCTACTCAACCACCTTCACCAATACCTTCACTTCCACCCACAATTGTACCATTGCTGAATGCAATTGAATTAGTTCAGACACAAACCAGCACTTCTCAACAACCTATTACTGAGAATATACTTCATCCAATGGTTGGGTCTGATTCTTTATTCATTGCTAGCCCATCAGCAAATGAAGATTCTACATCCCTTGGGTTACATGTAACCCTTGGTGATAGTTCAACACAAGCAGCCACTACGATTGCTGAACTCCCTAGTTCTCAGTTGGACAGTGGTTTCATTAATAAGAATTGGTTGAAGGCAACCACTGCTGAGGCAACAACTGTTACCTCTATTGTGGGAAGTCCCCTAGTACCAAGACAAAGGGGCATATATGTTTGAAGCTGGTCCTAAAACCACTGCTCATGATAACATAGATATAACTACCACCACTGGTAGGAGTTCAGATGATCCTATTAAATTAGGTGATGATCTAAAATACTAGGATTTGATAGAGAGAGTGACCAGAATAGAAAACTCTGTTGGTGAAATCAAAGATTTAATAAAGCAGATGATAGCTATAAAAAGTCAACCCTCTGTTCTATCCACTGCTGATCTCAAAGAAGCTCTTAACCCTCTGTTTCAACATTAACGACATTATTTGGATTTACAACACATGCATCATGTGAATGATGTTCGAAACATGTTTGAATCAAGGTATCAAGACATTTCAGCAGACATTAAAGCCATCAAAGCACATCTACTCAAAACCACTGGCCATGCACCTCCAACGGTTATATTTGTTACGGCAGATGAAGCCAAAAATGGGGAGAAACCTTTGGGTCCAAAGAAGCTAACAATAGATGATGATAAGGCCAGACCTACATTGAACATTCCAAGGCCTGATGGTTCAAAGAAGGTAGATTTAACTGAAGAACTTGTGGCCAAGGCAAGGGCTAGTCACAAGAAGAATGTGATTGAGGAGAGCAGAGTGTTGGTTGAGAAAAAGATTATCAGCAAAATGAAAAAAGAGAGGTTGGTACTTCAACAAAAAGAGCTCCTGCTAGAAAATCCAGGCAACCAACATCCACACCTCCTAAAACTAAGCCTGAAACCAATCCAACCATGAAAACCTCTGCCTCTCAAAAACCTATCACATCTTCAAAACCACAATCCACATCCACAAAGCAGATGTTACAGCAACTGTTATGTCAACATCTGTTGATACAGCAGAGGTTGCAACAGATGCAACTCCATCCACTGCCATGATCACATTTCCCACATCAACTCAACCATTATCCACACCACCAAAAATCCCACAACCACCATCACCTACTTTAAGGTTTAAAAGGAGGAAAATCACAAAAGTGATAAATGATGATGAGATCTCTGCACCTCTTCCACTATCATCAACACCAGTGATCTCCACATCAGTGCTTACAACTTCTTCAACTCTTAAAGTCATTCCTACATCAAATTTGTATCCTCTTGATTTACCAGCAGTCAGGAAAGAGATCCTAAGTTTCTTTTTAGAGGATGAGCCTGACAAAAGAACAATTCTATCCCTTGATGGCTATCCAAGACCAGCAAATGTTGATGCCTATCTAGAATTGAAAAAGAAGTAAGCAGAGGATATTGCCAAAAGAGAATCAGCTGGTAAAAATGATAGAGAGATACAGATTATCATGTCCTTTCAACTGAGTAAAGTCACCATTCTACAAAATTTTGTCAAGAATCTAAGCAACCTGTTGTCAGTAAGGGAAGATAAGTTTCTCAAGAGTGCACTCATTGAGTATATCATGGAAAAGAAGATGTATAAGGCAAGAAGGCCACAGTTCAGGGATTGGAGCATAGATGAACTGAGGGAGGAAATCAACAGAATGCAAGAAATGTTGAAAGACCCTCTTAAAAAACCAACTCCTCCTAACTGGATTTATGCAAGAAAGATATCACTGAAAATGCCTTGAAGTTGAAGAGAATGAAGCAAGAGCTGATTTAAAATCATTATGGTCCAAAAACAAAGTGATGAGATGGGGTGAGGTGAGGGTGTTAGACACTTACAAAAGTTTTGAAAAAAGAAGGAAAAAAGATACATCCATGCCTCCCAAGCCTGACTACTCAAAAGAAGATGCTATCCTCAGAGCTCAACTCTCTAAAAGGTTCAGCTTAACATCTGCCCACTCCACACTTGCCCTGCAATACAGGAAAAAACAAGGGGGAGATGAATGAAAAGACTGACAAAGAGTTTGAGGATACATTTATCAAAGAAGGGATTTAGAATATGATTGATTATCACACAGATGATACAAGTGCCAAGCTGGCCAAAGATTTATCAAAGATGGCTCATTTACAAACCTCTGCAATAAAAGCTCCTTCAAGAAAACCACCAGACCCAAAAAATTCTAAAATGAAGGTCGACAAAGACACCCATGAATTAACATTGCTCAAGTCTGATGGTGCAGCCACTAAACTATCCATGGAAGATGCTTATGAGCTTACAGTAGAAGACTTCCAAGAACTACTATGTTTAGAGCTGGTGAAGGATGCTGATGACCTGGAATCTCATAAAATTGGAACTTCAATTCAAAGGTCAAATAAGAGAATTCCTTCTGAGGAATAAAAACCAAGAATAAAGTGTTTTTGGCATCATCTGTTCTAGGGGGAGATTGTTGGGATTGAACCCTATGAAAGGAGAGATGATATAAAGCCAAATAACACTATCCGAGCTTTGGTTCAACTATCAGAGGTTACAACCTCTAATGTACTTACACTGCTTTCCATAAAGACTGCTCATCCTATCATCTACCTTCACAAAGCTTTAAGGTCTGCCAGAGTTAACAAGGACAGGGGATAGTGATCAGAGTTTAGTCATTAGCTTAGTTAATCAATGTAACAGTGCCAAGCACTGATAGTTAGTATAAGTAGTGTTTAGAGTTAGTTACATATTAGTTTCCTGTCACTATCAGCCCCGACGTCATCAAAGATGCTCAGAGCTTAGGTAGTTAGTATAAATAGGCAACTCTTGTAACCTTTAAACTTGTCTCTTAAAAGATCAACTTTCACATATCATCTTCTCTGCATTTTCTCATTACCAAACTGTAATTGCAAAGGCTGAGGGGGAGTTTGTGAATTACATGCAAGTTAATTAACTTGAAAGCATGTGATGATGAAAACAAACGACCATTGCTTGTAGTAAAAGTTTTCCATCTTATTCCGCTGCAAATCTCTTTTAATTCAATCATTTTTCATTTTGAGACAAAAACTACAAGTAATTCAAACTCAGATCCTAACATCCTAATACAGACATTTTCCAACATTTGAGGAAATGTACAAGCAGTTGAACGAGGATATGTTAAAGGAGAAGATCGAAGAGTTGATGCGTGAAGGAAAAGTTCCAAAACCGATGACAAAGGAAGAAATTGCTCAAGCAAAGAAATCTTGGTTTAAAGAGATGCCTCGTGAAAGAAAGTTTCGACGTCCTCTAGCATTCTTTACAGAGATAAAGACGTGTCATTAGGTGATATCCAAAGTTGGGGTTGGTTTAAAGAGTTGAATATGTATGCCATCAAACGAGAATTTGAGTTCAATACTTCAAATATCTGGCAGACTTCAAGAGATTGCCTTACTGGGATGTGGAAGAACTTGTTCAAACAAGGAATGTCACGTAGCATATATAAGTTCATCTATCGGTTGCTATGGAAAATGATCAAATTTGAATCAACAAATGGATTTAGATATTGGAAGCCTTTTCATTCCAGGTCGTCGTATCAAAACGAATAAGAAGACAGGGGAGAAAGATATTACTCTGATCATGAAACGTCCAAGAGCGATGAGGAACATGCCTTTGATGCCTATCGAACAAAATTTCTATCCGGTGTTTAAATGGTGTCAGATTGATCTACTACGTGCGAAGCTGTGATAGTATTACGATTTGAGGATCATTTGGATATAACGAAGGAAAGGGTTGGATATTAGGGTTTCAAGGTATGAGAGGGCTTTGGAGAACGATCAGGATTCTAGATCCTATGTGGTTGGTAAAATGCTCGAAAGAAGACATCAAGTGTTTGTTCTATAGCAAGATTGTGTTTGAAGAACGTGAGAAAGAACAAGCCATCAATATCAGAGAGTTGTCAATGTATTTTATGCACGAGAAGTTAACTCTGGAAAGATATGGGAAACGAGCTGGAGGGATCTTGAAGAGTAGAGTTTCTGAAAGAAGAAAAGCATCTTGAAGAGATTAATGAAAGAGGTAGGGCGGCAATGCTCAGAAGGTATCAATTTATGACTAAAGTGCCACCTATTGATCAGACGTCAGATCCAAAGCAGGAAAGACGAAAGAAGCCGTTCAAAAACTTCTTTGGTCGTACGCGTTAAAGTTTTATTGAAGAAAATTTTTGAAGACTGATAAAAGACGAAGACGATATCCAAGTGGGAGTCTGTTGGTGCAGAATGTCTGTGTCTTAGTCTATATCGAGTCTGTATAGATTAGATGTGTATAGGCTAGCAAAATTAAGTATTTATGTAATATGGTAGCAAGTTCGCTTGAGATTGGTGTTGTGAAGTCAAGTTTGGCCAAACTTGACTATGTCAAGTTCGCCCGAACTCATGCTCACTCCAGCGAACTTGGCTTCCTATAAATAGTTAGCTTGATCTTGTCATTTGTAACTTTGTGCTCTGAAGTAGCGAAGCTCTGTCAAATTGGAGACTTGACGTTTATCAATAAAATTGACGTTTAATTGAGTAATTCTTGTTATTTGGTAATCGTGTCATAATATTTCCGCTATTAGGACATTAGATATCAAATCTAGGTTCCTATGCTATCAGGATCGGTCCTACAAAAACTGTTTTATCAAATCGATTTTCACACGAAAACGGATCACCGACTAATGTTTCGTTCACTAAGTAGTGGAACGAGGCCTGTCGAAACCTCACGAAATAGACTAAAAAATACATCTGTTTCAGACGAAGTCTTAGTCCCGAAGCACCAAGACGCAAGAACAGTCACTTGTGCGATCTGGACTGCTCCGTGAACCATACTTGGTTCACATGGTCCAGTCGAGTTCATACAAGAGACTCACTCGCTCAAAAGACCTCTCTGACGCTAGGTTGATCAGTAAAATAATGTTGGAGGGATGAACACTCGATTTCCCGAAGACAGACGCGAAACCACTCGATATTGGACACAAAAACAGGCATTTCCCACGAAAATTCCATTTTCGTGCGAAATAGTCTGTTCCCGCACGACTCTCCGTTTCAACTGTTTCAACACTCTGGAAGACTGATTCACTTCCATCTCTATGCGCAGGCTAAACCGACACTCTTCTCACCCCTCATCAACTCTCGCTGTTCGCTGTTACGCACCCACTGTGAGTATACTTTTTGGGTGTAACATACGTTTATATCAAAACACACGAAACATACTAAACTAATTTATCACACGCGAATATCTGTAATACATATTTATACATGATGCTAGGAAGATGTAAACTAGGACACATTCGTTAACTCACCTTAGCTAGTATGGTACTATAGGTTGGCTAACACCCGACGGGGTCTAGCTAGGAAGAACGCGCGAGCATTTCGAGAGTATAGCAAAGAAATTTGTCTTGTGAGTTTATATGTTATGTGTATCATGTTTATGTATGTGGAAATTCACGACTCCGTTATCTATTATACTATTATATCAAAAGCTGTATGCTCGCCAATACATTTTTGTTTGACAATTATTTTAACGTATGTTGCAGGTTAATGTTTCTACTCGCTGCAAACGGACTTAGGATTTTGCTTAGAAACTTGTAATAAATTGTAATCGACTTTGAAAATTGTTTGAGATTAATGGAATTCGTGATGATTATGTAATGATTGTATGTTGATTGTACGGGAAATTGACGCTTAAATATTGTCATTTAAAAATAGTCGTTGTGGATTCTCTCGAACAATCTGAACCGCTTAGTGCCGCACCCCGATGATTCGCCATCGGTTGGGAAGTGACAGATTGGTATCAGAATCATAACTATAGGGAATTAGGTAGATTGCCTAGTCTATAGTAGGAAACTATGTGCTTAATCATTGCTTATCTGATTAAAACATTACCTTTGGACTTTAAATACTATACGAAGTCTTTCCTAAGACTTGAACACAACAAACGAAGCTACAAAGATACTTGTACAACACCAACGAGTCGATTTGGCGAGATTAGGTGTGAAAACCGCGAACTCTCGACGAATCACTCACTCAGCGTTTTCCGATTTGCACGAAATTCTCAGTTAAGTTAGGAGTGATATCCACATCTTAACGGAAAGTTTCCCATTCTATCTGGTGGAAACCTCCTGATGGGTCTAGGAGGGAAACCACAATCAGGGATTCGAAGTTATTAAGTCAGGGGTGAAACCCGAATCTTGATGACTCATCCCACTCAACGATTTTTAATCTCACCAAAGTCTCGACTATTTCGCGGATTTAGGACACGTAGTAACCGGAAGGGTAATGCCGTTAGCCGCGAGGCGGTGAGAGCAATTACCTATTAGGCCAAAGCGGGTGTCCAAACTCAACGGAATGATCGAATTACTTTGGGTAGTCGCTGTCTCAAAACCCAGGACGCTCTATTAATTTTAATCCTGCAATCGCCGATTTTACGCATCACCGAAATTTATTATGCTTATATGTTTTCGAATTGAAGTTTTTACGCTTTATCGATTTCTCGATTTATCGCTTTTCGCTCCATAAACGTACGCACAACTCGCATAGCTACGCAATCCAAAACAAAAGCTAATACTCACAACAAAACTAAATCATAACAACTCTCTTAACCGCGTCCTCGCGCTAAACCTGCAAGTATATACGTATCTAAATATATACTTATATTGTATGTGATTATATGTGCTTATGTGGATACGTGAGAATTTAGGAGATATGTGTTTCCTATGTGGCTCCTATGTGAATACGTATTACTATATCGACAATAACAAGTTTTTAACGAGCTAAATCGCATCGCAATTTCAAAATCATTATGATTGAATCTCATTCCAAATATCTTTGTCTAGATGTCTTCGAATGCTTCCAACTCGCGATGCCAAGCCCGAAGAAACGCCGATAAGAGGATCGCATCGCTCGTTGCCAAGGAAATGGCCAAGGTCATTCCTCAAATCATCACCCAAGTGTAAGCTCTCAGCAATTCTCAAAATCGAAGACTCTAGGTCCGACGCACCAAAGTCTGCTTTCTCCTACAAACAGTTCAAGGCATGTGACCTAATGGTCTTCACAGGTGAAGAAAGTGTATCTCAGATGCTTCAGTGGTTTGATGCAATCGAGGTTACCCTCCGTCAGAGTGGGTGCCCTGAGCATTTTCAAACCACCTGTGCTACCAGAGTATTTCAATCCCCAGCCCTCGACTGGTGGATAGCCGAGCGCATCAAATGTGGGAACGACGCAGCTTACGCACTATCGTGGGAGGAACTGAAGGAGCTTATGAAGAAAGATTATTGCCCTCCCCACAAAGTCCAAAGCTCGAGAACGAATTCTGGAAAATCAAGTAAGTCGAAGGTCACAACGCCGGCCTCACAGCAAGGTTCAAACAGCTCAGCATTATTTGCCCTGGTCAAGTCGACACTCCTGAAAAGGCAATCAAAAAGTACATACGTGTTTTGCCGGAGTGAATGGGCGATTTTGTCGAAGCTGCAAGACCGGCTACCATCGAAGAAACCTATCAGTTGGCCGCGAAAATCAATGACAAACGAGTCTTGGCAGGATTCTTCTCCAAGGATTCCACCAGGAAGCTGAACCAAGCGACTGTTGAACTGTCCGACGACGACGACGACGCATCGCCGCAAGCTGCTGCCGCCGAGCCTAGCCGCAAGAGGAAGAGCTCGAGTTTCAACTGCACTGCAACTGAGCCGATCAACCCGGAACCTCTTCAGACAGTTGCACCTCTACCAAGGCGTGCCTACACTGGACCTTTTCCCCAGTGTCGGATGTGTACTTATCACCACCGGGCCGAAACTAGCTGCCGCTACTGCATCAACTACGATCGTTATAGCCACTTCACCAGCAACTGCCACACAGGATCACGACAACAAGGTAAGTCAACACCACCAGCTCAAACCGCAGCTTCAGCACCGCCGACTCAGCCCGCAGCCTCAGCAGCCGCCGCACCATTCGCACCCGCAGTAGAAGCCCCAACAGCAGTCACAGCCCAAGCAAGAGTCTTCAATGTCAACACCGCCCAGGCGTAGAACGACGTTGTCAACGGTACGATCCCCATCATTAGATTTTGTACTTTATAATTGATTCTATAGATCGATGTCGCCCCAACACACGACGACATCTCTATCTCTCTCTCTCTCCCTCTCTCTCCCTCGTGCGAAAATCTCTCTCTCCCTCGACTCGTCGCACTTAGTCTAAGCACACACACTAATTATTATTACTAATTTTATATAGTATATCACAATATAAAACATTTTTTTCTACCCCTACTACGCGCCTTTAAAATAAGTTATAAAAAAAAATTGCAAACACCAAACTAATCACGGGTGCACACGGGATTATCTTGGGGTCTGCACGGGGATCGTAATGAGTTTTAATGGCACCAAAATGTTAAAAGCGTGGTTAAAACATGGTGGATACGCCGCTGGTACTTCCTATACATAAGCGTTTTAATCATGTCGACAAAGCGCGACACCTATCCACGGGACGGAGGTGGTGTGGTTAAAGCATGGTGATATGCCGTTGGTACTTCCTATATATAAGTGATTTGCCATGCTAACAAACTTCCGTGGAGACATGCCATGTGTAGTTGAAAGTTATTAGACCTTCTATATTATGATGATTATTTTCACACGTAAAACTCCTCCGCAGGGCGTAACATCTCATCGCTTTCTCGATCGCGCAAACGCTACATACCTCGCGAACTACAGCAACGCAATCGCACTATCGCAGGGATCTACATCGCATCGCTTATTGCTTATCGCTTCTCGATGCTCGAACGCTATCTCTTCGTGTATCGTCTTCGCTTCGTGACGCTTTAACGCTTATTGCATCTCTCGTTCTTACTGCTTCGCATTTCCAATCGTCAATCTATCCATGTCATGTCGGCACATATGACATCACTCCACGGGACGGAGGCGGTATGGTTAGAACATGGTGGATATGCCGCTGGTACTTCCTATATATAATTGTTTTAGCCATATTGACAAACTTCTGCAAAAGGATGCCATGTGAGGTTTGACGTTATTCAAGCCTCATAATGTCCAACCCTTCACCACCTGGACCAAGCATACCAAAATCTATCCATATCGCGTCAACACACCTGACACACGAGACGGAGGTGATATGGCTAAAACATAGTGGATACGCCGCTGGTACTTCCTATATATAAGTCTTTTAGCCATATTAACAAACTTTCGTGGAAGGATGCCATGTGGGGTTCGATGCTGACTAAACTTTTTGATACCGCTAAATTTTATTTTTACCTCTTTGAAAACAAATGGAAATTTTTCTAAATGCTGTGACTTTTATTAAAACCTTTGGACAAAAAAATCCTTCTTACGACATGAGCGTAAATCGAATCAACCTAACGCCGCGTTATGAGAATTTTTTCATAAAACGAGTTCCTTTAAAAGCCTTTTCGTAATAGTTTAACAAACTTTTCAAAAAAAAACTTAAAAACATTTTCTTGATCACCAGCTCGTGAGTTATCAACCACGAGTCAAGTAAATCGTTTTACTCATCGATTCTTTATACCTCCGAGACGCTTTCACTCGTTAATCCTCGATCGATCACTCATTCATCCTCAACTTACGCTAACGCCTTATCGCTATCTATTCGTGTCAATTCTCAAGTCTTCCTTTTGAATAAATTTTGGGACGATATTTCCTAAAGTAGGGTAGACTGTAACAACCCGCATTTTCGCAGCTCGTTACTCTCGTTACGCCTAGCACCAGAGATTCGGATCATAATGTAAACTATATCGCTTACTACGCTAACATCGCATATTTTCGCACTACATCGCCTATTTTCGCACATACATCGCACATCACAACGCCCATAACGCATTCGCTAAATACTATAAACTTTGCGTGATGTTTCCAAGTCTATCTGCTCGCTTAGACAACGCGACTCTCTCCGGACTTGGGAACTGAGACGCCTATTAAACGCTTAATACTCGCAACGCTCTCCCTCAAACAACTCGCTTTACCGCATTTTATACGCAACGCTTAATATAATTAACTAATACGAACGAAAGCATTACAAATGGAGTTTTAGTAATTTTTAGGAATTTTTCTAGCATAGGTTCCTTTTATAAAAAGTGCGTGTTTTAATCATTAGAATCCAAAAAAAATCGTACGAAAATTGTATTTTCGTGCGAAAATGTTGCATTTTTTGGCCCGAAATGACATTTTTCATGCGAAAATTACATATTTTGTGCGAAAATGGCATTTTTCGCACGAAAATATGGATTTACGCACGAAAATATCACCAAACTACGTCCACTCCTCTCCGCCTATAAATACAACCCTTCACTATTTCACTCCAACTTGCTGCCATTCCTCCTAAATGCTCTCTAGCTCGTTTTCTCTGTTTCAAGTAAGAAGACTATGTTTTCACGAGAATCACAACGGTTTTTACAACGATTTTGCACGAGTTTATCTCCGATTTCATCTAAACTTCTCTATTTTACGAAAACCTTCATCTTTTTCATAAAACTTTCTGATTTTCTTAAGGATTTAGCACTTAACCGAGCATGTTTGAGTTAGCCTTGGCTTCTCAGACCCGAAACCTTGTTGTTTCAAACTCACCAAGTGTTTATCCAAACAAAACTGTTTTATCGAATCGATTTTCACACGAAAACGGAACAGACCGACTAATGTTTCATTCACTAAGTAGTGGAACGAGGCGCTCTCGAAAAGCGTCACGAAATAGACTCGAAAATACATCTGTTCAGACGAAGTATTAGTCCCGAACGCACCAAGACGCAAGAACAGTCACTTGTGCAATCTGGACTGGCTCGCGTGAACAGTACTTGGTTCACACGGTCCAGTCCGAGTTCATACAAGAGACTCACTCGCTCAAAAGACCTCTCTGACGCTAGGTTGATCAGTAACCTAATGTTGGAGGGATGAACACTCGATTTCCCGAAGACAGACGCGAAACCACTCGATTTTGGACACAAAAACAGGCATTTCAGTCTGTTCCCGCATGACTCTCCGTTTCAACTGTTCCAACACTCAGGAAGACTGATGCACTTCCGTCTCTACGCGCAGGCTAAACCGACACTCTTCTCACCTCTCATCAACTCTCGTGTTCGCTGTTACGCACCCACTATGAGTTACTTGACCCATTTTCTCTTTAATGCACTTTTTGGGTGTAACATACGTTTATATCAAAACACACGAAACACACTAAACTAATTTATCACACGCGAATATCTGTTATATATATTTATACATGATGCTACGAACATGTAACTAGGACACATTTTCGTTAACTCACCTTAGCTAGTATGGTACTATAGTTTGGCTAACACCCGACGGGGTCTAGCTAGGAAAAACGCGCGAGCATCTCAACAGTATAGCATGAGAAATTTATCTTGTGAGTTTATATGTTATGTGTATCATGTTTATGTATGTGGAATTCGCGACACTGTTTTATCTATTATACTATTATATCAAAACCTGTATGCTCGCCAATACATTTTTGTATTGACAATTATTTTTAACGTATGTTGCAGGTTAATGTTTCTACTTGCTGCAAACGGACTTAGGATTTTACTTAGAAACTTGTAATAAATTGTAATCGACTTTGAAAATTGTTTAAGATTAATGGAATTCGTGATGATTATGTAATGATTGTATGTTGATTGTATGGGAAATTGACGCTTAAATATTGTCATTTAAAAATAGTCGTTGTGGATTCTCTCGAACAATCTGAACCGCTTAGTGTCACGCCCCAATGATTCCGCCATCGGTTGGGTGTGACATAATGTGCCCTCGGATTCAACTGAGGCGTGATTAGGGTCGTTCTGTTAGTCGGGTAAACCGTGCATATCAAATAGCGTTTACCTGGGTTTGCCGCGGATGTCACATGCTTAGAGAAGCCAATGCCTTCTCATCATGTTCAATAAGCTCATAGTCTTCATCTGTGTAATTTTCGAATGGTTTAGGAACACTGGTCTTAGCAGCAATGGTATAATTTTTGAATGGTTGAGGACCCCTTTGAATGGATCTCCAGAAATTTGGGTCAATGAACTTCACATAGTTCTTATACCGAAACTTCCATTCTTAAAAGTCATTCCCTGAAAGCATTCTTAGCGTTTTTTTACTTATACCTATTTGAATGTTAAGTTGAGCAACCAAATTGTTCATGTTCCATTGTTGTTCTGAGGCCATTTGAATAGTAGAAAGGTGTAACTCCTAGTAGATTGAAGACATGTAACTACAGCCGTGAACCCAAAAGGCTCCTGTGAACGATTAAACACTGCAAACAACTATTTGGCATGAACAAACTTAATTTCTCGTAAATCTTTGAATTCCGTAAACTGTTCAAGTAACTGAAAACTACCACAACGCCGAAAACACAAAGTGATCCCGAGAATAGGTTCAAACCCGTAAACATTTATAACCTAGCGAAACCCTAAACAACGAGATCAAAAGGTATAAACCGTGAACTGATATGACCCGATACAATTTAACCATGAAAGTCTGGTTACCGGAAACAGTAATCCAAAAATAACAATACCATGAACACGCAAACAGTAAACAAATGATGTCGTAATCAATAATCTGAGATCCTTCAATGATAAGCTACACCGAGAATACAATTACTGAGATCTTTCAAGATATTCTTTTCAACAAACTATTCGGTAAATTTGGCAACCTGAATCTTATGCGATTTTGAGATAATCTTCAACTCCTATGAACTTAAAGATGATTTTCTTTGTGTTCTTTGATCCTTCAATGATTCCAGCTGATCCAAACCACTAAATACTTTATTAAAACGATTAAAAACACAAGCTATTCAGATCAAACAATTTACCTTTGGTTCTTGCATCCGGAAACATCAAAACTTGAATCCTTAATACGGATCTAGCCTTCAAAACAATATGTAGGTCATAAACTATCGGCCCAAGTGGCGTAAGCCCTTTCCTGCTAAGACTGTGAACTCTTGTTCATGGTTACACCACAACCAAAGCCCAAGAACATCTGTTAATACATAAGCCTCTTGATAGGTCCTTTCATGGAACCATGTGTTTGCCCATCGACCAATGGAAGGGGAGGCGTCAAATTACAATGTTCAGCCTTATAGTTACGAATTAATAAAAAAATATTACTTAATAACTATTATTACTATTAATTAATTAAGAGTTACAAAGATATTAAACTTGTTTACGCATTAAAACTTCCTAACAATTTCATAAATGAGGTAGTGTTATTAAACACGATTGTCGTATCTTAAATAATAACTAATCTTAAAATCCCCCACATTGTGGGGCCAGAGACCTTAACTATGCTAAGTAGCAATAAAACTACAATCAAAACTGGCGAAAAAACGTAAAACAAAACCCTAAAATTTTAACATCAAGTGACACACGTGATGTAAAAGCTACCTAACATCATGCTAAATAGCAACCGAACGAAAAAAATAAACTAAAGAACCAAATATGATCATCAAACACTGTGACAATCGAACGACGATCAAATCCTAACTTTCTATGGCAATGGCAAAATAAAATTAGAAACTTCTAAAACAAAAAAAATATAAAAAACACACACGCACACAAAGCAACAAAAGACAAAAGTATGCACTATTCATCAAGATGTGATGAATTAATACATATATACGAAATAATAATAATAATAATAATAATAATAATAATAATAATAATAATAATAATAATTATTATTATTATTATTATTATTATAGTTTGTAATATCATATAAATTATAACGAATACAAAGATTATCTTTTTTAAAATAACTGTAATCGCCACAACCACTATTAAATTATTATAGTGTGATATCCCGGGTTTTTCAGATAACTTACACGTGACACTTGTCGAATAAGATGTGTGCTAAGTATTAAACGTGCATGGATTAAAGATGTGTTGTGTGTTGTGTGATTGTCTTAGTGATTGAATAATTAGATTTGATATGTGCACAAACTGAACCGAACCGCGACACGTTCCAACCTTGGTTCATGGTGACTCTAGGAGTTCACAAAGTTAAACCTTGAACCTAAGCCTTCGGCTAGAAGGAAACAACGATTAAACCTAAATTTAAACTCTAACTATTCGGCCAAAACCAAACTACTCTAATCTTTGGCCGCGAGACCACATCCAAACCAAACTAACCCAACCCAAGTCCCTCGGCCACAAACACTAACCAAAACCGAAACTCATAGCATGCAACTTTAGTCCTCGGCCACGTGATCAAGACCCAAACCAAACAACCCAAGATTCTCGGCCATGCTTTCTATCCAAAACCGAAGACCATAACCGCGAGCAACCCAAACATATCTTGGCCGCAAGATCAAGCCCAAACCGCAAACTTATTGCGTTCAAACCCAAACTAAACCAACCCAAACCCTTGGCCGCGAGAACTAGTCCAAATCGGAAACCCATCCCCTATTTCTAATCACCTTGCGCCTATATATACACACACTAATGCATGCTCTTTCACAACTCCAAAACCCTAAAAGAAACCTGCCGTCGGCGACTCCCTTTGCTCCTCCTAACCGATCGAGATCAGCTCTTTTGTTCATCTTTTCAGTCGCAAACAAACTGCCTTACCCTCATCATCATCTCGGTCGCAGCAAGCAACAGTTTTTCTGTTCTTTTCTTCCGGTCGCAGCAGCAAATCATCGACATCTTTCCTCTCGGCCACAAGCAGCCTTGATCACCGGATCCCCTAGCTTAATCACGGTTCGTTTACATTGTTATTAAAAGATTAGAGGTTATCTCTGATTACAAGATCATGTTCGGATTATGTATATGTTTGAATGTCTAGTTGTTTCGGATAAGTATGCATGTTTGAATGTCTAGTTGTTTCGGGTCTTATGTGTTGGATAAGAAATAGGCTGTTTTGATCATGTGCTTGTGAATAATTGTTTGCGGAAACCCTAAGTGCTTGAATGAATTGATTTTATTGTCTTCGGATCATATGTGCTTGCAAGTAATCGGCTGAATTGATAGTGTGGGTATACATGACTGTTTTCGGAATCAATAGCTTACAACTATGATTTGTTTATAAAGATTATAGTTATTGAGTAGGGTTTGCATGGATAAGTAGTTAGTAGTAAACTAGGATCAAAAATCGGTCTTTGCCGGATTAGGTCGATCAATAGGAACGATGTAGGTAAGTTGTAATAACAACAATGCTGAAACAGCCTGCTGAATACTAGTTACAGCCGACTTCATCTGGCTGTAACTTGGTCGTTAGTTGTCGAAAAATGGATTTTCTGATGTCTAGAAAGTAGAGATTTGAATAAGGAATCTAATGGCACTGGATTCATAATTTTCTGAAATCGTTTGATATTTTTAAAGGGCTAAAAAAGTTCAGTAGGTAAAGCTGTTAAAATTCTGGAATTTTGTTGGTTGTTTATCAAGCTAGATTTTAAAATCAATAGGGATTTGAGTCATGATTTTTGTACAGTAACTAGGTATAGAAATTTCCGAGCAACTCCAATTGGAATTTCGTTAATCGGACGATCAGTGATTTTTAAATAAATTCTTCCGTGGACTGCAGTCAGAAAGCGGTAAATCTGACTGCAGCTTAGTGAATTAATATCTATGTCTAATTGGTAAAGATTTAGGACTTAGAAAAATTATATAAATTTCTATGGTATAAATGTCACCTACTGTAAAAATATCGGAATTTTTGGAATGTTAGAACTATTTTATAAAAATCCTAGAAAACAGCTGAATGATTGAGTGTTAAGCAGAAAGTTGATAACTTGTGATTGTATGTATAAAGTGTTGTATGGATTTGGAATATGTTTATGATAAGTTGTTTGATTACTATGATCACATGGGAATATTTACATGCATGTTTGAGTGTTAGATATGTTGTTTGTGTGTATCACTTTGTGAGTAAATTGCGTGTGGAATTTGTATTGGTGTGATTACACACTGACGTGGAATTAATTGGTTTGTTAGGACGCAACTAGCGGTCCCATTTCTTATAACATCTTTGCCACACTAACCGAGCAAATAAAGGTGAGTTCACGGCCCCTAACTTTATCCGGTTTTTAAACAACAGGGGGAGAAACATGTATACACTCTCAAACTCAAACTCTTTACGTTATACGAATTTAACGTCACTTAACTATACGGTAACTAAGTTAATGTTAATGTAATGTTATGGTCACTATGCAGCTTTATCACTTAAGTCCTCGACAATCTCCTCGGATCGTTAGTATTTGGGTTAAATAGCGGGGGAATTATAAGTAGTACTACTGGGTCTGACGAGCCCCATCCGAGCTAGTCGCGCTAGCCGACCGGGTATGGTCAACGGATGTATGATTGGCCTAACACCGCCATGGTCATGTGATAGGCCTGGCAAAACGGAGGCACACAGTCAGCTTCGATCGCGAACACTTAGTGACATGACTTTAGGCTAGCTACCTATATACATTAATATTGAACTTAATTACGGAACAACTTAATATTCCAGGTTTGGAATATTGGAACATCAACTTATTATCCCGGGTTGGGGATAATGGAAACAATAACTTAATATTCCGGTTTGGGAATATTGGAAACAACAACTTATTATTCCGGGTTGGAATAATGGAACTGATATGTTATCCCGGGTTGGGGATAACGGAGTAACAAACTAAAACCGAACAACGAATTTATGAAAACCTGTGAACTCACTCATCTTTAATGTTGACACTTGTTTCTTTACATGTTTCTCAGGACGCTAGGAGCTCTAGGTGCACGCACATGCATTGAACAAGACATCTTTATCGCATCTCATTTATTAATATTGTTTTGGGATTTTTCATTTGTTTTGGCGTTTGTGTTGGCGCCCGCATCATTACTTAATTATGCTTCCGCTCAAATTTAAAACTGATACTCATGCTAAATATTGGTAATCTAAAATTTACAACAAATGATTTTGGAAAACGTATTATCAAATCATATAGAGTCGTTCGACGTACTAGTGTCTTAGATTCTGGTTTGTTCACACGTCTCGCGGTAAAACTCCGTAAGTGGAAATTGAGGGTGTGACAGATTGGTATCAGAGCCACTAGTTATAGAGAACCAGGTTTGCATTAGAAGTAGACCTAAACTATAGCTGATATCACGACACTAGACTTAGTTTGGCACCGAATTATTATATCTTGTTATGCAATATGCTACAAACGTGTTTGGTAGGTTATACCTTCATAATAAGAAATGAAAACAACTCGTAACTAACTACACGACCTAACAGGCAATGTCATCATCCTCATCGTCATCATCGTCCGACAGACTTACGCCACCAAGAGCATCAGGAAAGGCACCAATGGTGGAACCCATACCACCTTATGGCGTGGAGACACGCTCAGCAGCGAGGAAAAGGCTCGCTCTGGGGGAGGAGTCGTCGTTGCGCCCAACTATTGCTGTACCGGTTGAACCGGTTAATCCTGTAGAAATAAGACTTGACATGCTTAGAATCCTGGTACATACACAACAAAAACAGTTAGAAAGAATGCAGGAAACCATCTTAGCACAAGGATGGATGATCCGACAACTTACAGGAAGGACCGACTCGCTCGAGGAAGAGCATCGTACGAGCAAGGTAGCTCGTAACACCATAGCCAGAGATCTGCGTGCTGAGCAGATAAGAGCTGACTGGCTGGAGGACAGAGTCCTGGAAAACAGTTGGAACATTCAGGAACTGCAAAATCAAGCACTTGAACCAGCACCGGCCCCTCCAGTGCCGGTAGAGGAGGATCCAGAAGAGGATCCAGAGGAGGATCCTGAAGAGGATCCGGAGGAGGACCCAACTGAGGAAGCTGGAAATGCCGCACAGGATGACGGCAACGACAGTGACTTGGGGAATGGAGACGTAGACGACTGACACGTCTCGTTTATATTATTTGTTTTCCTTCAGTTTATTATTTTCCCACTTGTATTTAAACTTGAGACTTTATAGTAAATTCGTATGTTTGATTTGCACCTTTGTAAGACGTTGAGATTTCAGTTAATCAAGTATTTCTTTCGACTATTTAACATATTGAGTTGACATAACTAAATAATTATTAAAGTACGAAGTAGGATAACTATATTGGACATATAGACTTATCGGGGTGTGTTTGTGTTGTGTTTCGAAGATCTAAATGGCGACTGGAAGACGTGGAAACCTTAACTTGACGCCCGAAGAAGCTAGCTGCCATGATCCAGGAGCATGTGAACGCAGCATTAGCGGGTGTGCAGAACCAGCCGGCACGTAAACATTATTAACTTTTCGCGTGAAAATCTAATGGTGAGGCTAGTACAATTCCTTGCTAACTTCCTGTTCTCTGTCAGCAGGAGGGGGCTTTAATCCCTATAAGATGTTCCTTGACGCAAAGCCTAGCAAGTTCTCGGGGGCGGAAGGACCCATTGGACTGGTCCGCTGGATCGAAAAGTCGGAATCCGTTTTTGAAATGTGCAACTGCTTAGAGGCCAACAAGGTCAAATACGCCGCCTCAACGCTGGAAGATGGGGCACTGACATGGTGGAATGCCCAAGTCCAAACACGAGGACTGTTAGCTGCAAATGCAATGGCATGGACTGAGTTCAAGGCCCTGATTAAAGAGGAGTACTGTCCACGAGACAGAGTGCAACAGTTAGAGCAAGCTCTATGGAACCACAAGATGGTGGGATCGGAAATTGAGGCTTACACTGCAAAACACCATGACTTGGTATTTCTGTGTCCTGATTTGGCAAACACGGTGGAGAAAAGACTCGAGTTCTATCTCGGGGGTCTGGTTCCGGAAATTCAGGGTATGGTGATGTCTAGTAACCCTGTAACAGAACATCAAGCTATCCGATTGGCTCACAAACTCACCGATAAAGCGGTGGAACAGAAGAAACTGCCAACACGGGGTACCACTGAAGTTGCCTCAGATAACAAAAGAAAGTTTGAAGACTCCACCATTCGACAGTCTTCGTCGTCACATCCACAGCAAGGGAACCAGAAACGGTTCAATCACTACCACAACCACCGGGGTCATCAAAATCGTTCCAACAACAACAACAGCAACTACAACAACAACAACAACCAGAATGCAGGCGGTTATGTAGGTCGAAAGCCGCAGTGCAACCGCTGTAATCTCCATCATAACGGCCCTTGTGCCGGAAATCGCTGCCAAAGATGTGGCAAGATGGGACATGCGGCAAGGGATTGTCGTGGGGAAATTATGTCCCGACAAAATCAGAATCAGCCCCAAGGTCAGCAGCAGGGTATAAACCGGGGATGCTATCAGTGTGGTAGCACCGCTCATTTCAGAAAAGACTGCCCACAGGTGCGCAACAACAACAATAATGGTGGAAACAACCACAACCACAACAACCACAACAATAATAACAACAACAACAATGGGAACGGTGGCACAGGAGGTGCCAAAGGTCGTGCATTTACATTGGGCCGCGGAGAGGCCAGAAACGACACGAACGTGGTCACCGGTAAGTTTCCCCTTAATGAACATTTTGCTTCTGTGCTTTTTGATACGGGTGCGGATAGGAGCTTTATATCTGAGTCTTTTAGGAAGAACCTAAATCTCACGCTTAAACCATTAGAGACCCCTTATGTGATAGAATTAGCCAATGGTAAATCTGTAAATGTGACCCAAATCGTATCCGGCTGTCAACTCAAACTCGCGGGCCACGCTTTTACCATCGATCTGATGACAACTACCCTGGGTAGTTTTGACGTGGTAGTCGGAATGGACTGGCTATCCGACGTCCGGGCTGAAGTTCTCTGCTCCGAAAAGTCTATCCGTATTCCACTCACGAACGACGAAATCCTGACGGTACAAGGCGACAAGGCAAGCGCCGTCACCAACATTATCTCATTTATGCAAGCGCAGAAGTATCTTCGGAAAAAGAATTCCTTCGCTTTACTCGCACTAATTACCGAACCGCCTAAGGACGAGAAACGTATAGAAGACATCCCTGTCGTCCGTGATTTTTCCGATGTATTCCCAGAAGAACTACCTGGTCTTCCACCACATCGACAATTGGAGTTTGAAATCGAATTGGCAAGCAATGCAACTCCCATCGCCAAAGCTCCATACTGCCTAGCTCCAGCCGAGCTGCAGGAGCTGTCTACTCAACTTCAAGAGCTGCTAGAAAAAGGATTTATCCGACCAAGCGTTTCGCCATGGGGAGCTCCAGTCCTGTTTGTCAAGAAGAAGGACGGGACTTTCCGCATGTGCATCGACTATAGGGAACTCAACAAGGTTACAGTCAAGAACCGATACCCGTTACCTCGCATCGACGATCTATTCGACCAACTGCAAGGGTCAAGTTACTACTCTAAGATTGATTTACGGTCTGGTTATCATCAGCTACGCGTCAGAGAGGAGGATATCGCTAAGACAGCATTTCGCACTCGGTATGGCCATTACGAGTTCTTGGTTATGCCATTCGGTCTCACTAACGCACCTGCGGTATTCAGGGACCTCATGAACCGTGTGTGTAAACCATACCTCGACAAATTTGTCATCGTGTTCATCGATGACATACTCATCTACTCCAAAAGTGAAGAAGAGCATGCTGAGCACCTACGATTACTGCTAGGATTACTTCAACAGGAAAAGCTATATGCCAAGCTCTCGAAGTGTGATTTCTGGATCCGGGAAGTTCAGTTTCTCGGGCACGTCGTGAATGAAAAGGGTATCCACGTAGACCCTGCCAAGATTGAAGCCATCAAAAACTGGGAAGCACCTAAGACACCGACGGAAATCCGCCAATTCTTAGGATTGGCTGGTTACTACAGACGCTTCATCGAGGGGTTTTCAAAGATTGCACAACCGCTTACTACCCTCACCCAGAAAGGTATCAAGTATAATTGGGGTGATAAGCAAGAAGCAGCATTTCAACTGCTGAAGCAGAAACTTTGCAGTGCACCCATTCTGTCCTTGCCGGAAGGGACAGATGACTTTGTAGTGTATTGTGATGCTTCCATTCAAGGATTGGGATGCGTACTCATGCAACGCGATAAGGTCATCGCGTATGCGTCACGACAGCTGAAAGTTCACGAGAAGAACTACACGACGCATGACCTAGAATTGGGAGCAGTGGTGTTTGCACTTAAGATTTGGAGACACTACCTTTATGGAACGAAGTGCACAATCTTCACTGACCACAAAAGCCTCCAGCACATCTTTGATCAGAAGGAGTTGAACATGCGACAGCGTCGCTGGGTCGAACTCTTGAACGATTATGAGTGTGCCATTCGGTATCACCCGGGTAAAGCTAACGTGGTAGCTGATGCCCTCAGCAGGAAGGAACACTTGAAACCTCGTCGTGTACGAGCACTACAACTCACTATTCATTCGGGGCTACCCGATCAAATACGCGACGCCCAGTTAGAAGCAGTTAAGGAGGAAAACATCAAAGCCGAATCAGTGGGAAAAATGGAACGCGATTGGGAAGTAAAACCCAATGGAGCCCGGTATTTCATGAATCGCATATGGGTACCTCTCTACGGGAACCTCAGAGAGCTAGTCATGGATGAAGCTCACAAATCTCGATACTCTATCCATCCGGGTTCGGATAAGATGTATCAAGACCTTAAAGTTGCGTATTGGTGGCCCAACATGAAAGCCGATATAGCCACCTACGTGAGTAAATGTTTGACTTGTGCAAAAGTCAAGGTGGAGTATCAAAAGCCATCGGGGCTACTCCGACAACCTGAGATCCCAGTGTGGAAGTGGGATCAGATCTCAATGGATTTCATCACTAAACTCCCGCGGACCTTGGGTGGTTGCGACACCATCTGGGTGATTGTGTATCGTTTAACTAAGTCCGCACACTTCCTAGCTATTAAAGAAACAGATAAGATGGAGAAGTTGACTCGCATCTACATTAAGGAAGTAGTTTCTCGGCACGGAGTGCCAACGTCCATCATATCAGATAGAGATGCTCGTTTCACGTCAAACTTCTGGCAGTCACTACAGAAAGCGTTGGGAACACGCTTGGATATGAGCACAGCTTATCACCCTCAGACTGATGGTCAAAGCGAAAGGACCATACAAACCTTGGAAGACATGCTTAGGGCATGCGTAGTGGACTTCGGAAATAATTGGGAAATTCACCTGCCTCTAGTGGAATTCTCATATAACAACAGCTATCACATGAGTATTTCGGCAGCACCGTTTCAAGCATTATACGGTCGCAAATGTAGATCACCGGTCTGCTGGGCAGAAGTCGGTGACAGTCAACTCACAGGCCCAGAGTTAATACTTGAGGCTACTGAAAAGATTGTACAAATCAGAAACCGCATGGCGGCGGCACGAGATCAACAGAAAAGCTACGCTGATCAACGACGCAAACCGCTCGAATTCCAAGTAGGCGATCGCGTCCTACTAAAGGTGTCACCCTGGAAGGGTGTAATCCGTTTTGGAAAACGGGGCAAACTTAACCCACGGTACGTAGGCCCGTTTGAAATCTTGAAACGAATTGGACCCATAGCATACCAATTAGACCTCCCTGCCGAACTCAGTGGAGTTCACAACGTATTTCACGTGTCAAAAATCTGAAGAAGTGTCTATCAGATGAAACTTTAGTTATTCCATTGGATGAGATCCAAGTGGATGAACAACTACACTTCGTGGAAAAGCCTATCGAGATCATGGATCGTGAGATCAAGACTCGGAGGCACAACAAGATTCCAATCGTTAAAGTTCGTTGGGACTCTAAGCGTGGACTGGAGTTCACGTGGGAAAGAGAGGACCAAATGAAAAGCAAATACCCACACCTCTTTGCAACTGAGCAGCAAACTAACGATACCAGTAACTAAATTTTCGAGACGAAAATTTTTTCAACAAGGGGATGATGTGACAACCTGGAAATTTTCTCATACTTTCGTGTACTATTGTTGACTAAATTCTTGTGCATGGCTGACACTTGGGAACTTCTTGTAACGTTGCGTACTATCATTAACAAACTAACTCTTTGTGCGTGGCACTCTGAACATGTACGTTACATGCTAAACCGCGTTTACTCAATTTTCGGGACGAAAATTCTTTCAACATGGGGATAATGTGATATCCCGGGTTTTTCAGATAACTTACACGTGACACTTGTCGAATAAGATGTGTGCTAAGTATTAAACGTGCATGGATTAAAGATGTGTTGTGTGTTGTGTGATTGTCTTAGTGATTGAATAATTAGATTTGATATGTGCACAAACTGAACCGAACCGCGACACGTTCCAACCTTGGTTCATGGTGACTCTAGGAGTTCACAAAGTTAAACCTTGAACCTAAGCCTTCGGCTAGAAGGAAACAACGATTAAACCTAAACTTAAACTCTAACTATTCGGCCAAAACCAAACTACTCTAATCTTTGGCCGCGAGACCACATCCAAACCAAACTAACCCAACCCAAGTCCCTCGGCCACAAACACTAACCAAAACCGAAACTCATAGCATGCAACTTTAGTCCTCGGCCACGTGATCAAGACCCAAACCAAACAACCCAAGATTCTCGGCCATGCTTTCTATCCAAAACCCAAGACCATAACCGCGAGCAACCCAAACATATCTTGGCCGCAAGATCAAGCCCAAACCGCAAACTTATTGCGTTCAAACCCAAACTAAACCAACCCAAACCCTTGGCCGCGAGAACTAGTCCAAATCGGAAACCCATCCCCTATTTCTAATCACCTTGCGCCTATATATACACACACTAATGCATGCTCTTTCACAACTCCAAAACCCTAAAAGAAACCTGCCGTCGGCGACTCCCTTTGCTCCTCCTAACCGATCGAGATCAGCTCTTTTGTTCATCTTTTCAGTCGCAAACAAACTGCCTTACCCTCATCATCATCTCGGTCGCAGCAAGCAACAGTTTTTCTGTTCTTTTCTTCCGGTCGCAGCAGCAAATCATCGACATCTTTCCTCTCGGCCACAAGCAGCCTTGATCACCGGATCCCCTAGCTTAATCACGGTTCGTTTACATTGTTATTAAAAGATTAGAGGTTATCTCTGATTACAAGATCATGTTCGGATTATGTATATGTTTGAATGTCTAGTTGTTTCGGATAAGTATGCATGTTTGAATGTCTAGTTGTTTCGGGTCTTATGTGTTGGATAAGAAATAGGCTGTTTTGATCATGTGCTTGTGAATAATTGTTTGCGGAAACCCTAAGTGCTTGAATGAATTGATTTTATTGTCTTCGGATCATATGTGCTTGCAAGTAATCGGCTGAATTGATAGTGTGGGTATACATGACTGTTTTCGGAATCAATAGCTTACAACTATGATTTGTTTATAAAGATTATAGTTATTGAGTAGGGTTTGCATGGATAAGTAGTTAGTAGTAAACTAGGATCAAAAATCGGTCTTTGCCGGATTAGGTCGATCAATAGGAACGATGTAGGTAAGTTGTAATAACAACAATGCTGAAACAGCCTGCTGAATACTAGTTACAGCCGAATTCATCTGGCTGTAACTTGGTCGTTAGTTGTCGAAAAATGGATTTTCTGATGTCTAGAACGTAGAGATTTGAATAAGGAATCTAATGGCACTGGATTCATAATTTTCTGAAATCGTTTGATATTTTTAAAGGGCTAAACAAGTTCAGTAGGTAAAGCTGTTAAAATTCTGGAATTTTGTTGGTTGTTTATCAAGCTAGATTTTAAAATCAGTAGGGAGTTGAGTCATGATTTTTGTACAGTAACTAGGTATAGAAATTTCCGGGCAACTCCAATTGGAATTTCGTTAATCGGACGATCAGTGATTTTTAAATAAATTCTTCCGTGGACTACAGTCAGAAAGCGGTAAATCTGACTGCAGCTTAGTGAATTAATATCTATGTCTAATTGGTAAAGATTTAGGACTTGGAAAAATTATATAAATTTCTATGGTATAAATGTCACCTACTGTAAAAATATGGGAATTTTTGGAATGTTAGAACTATTTTATAAAAATCTTAGAAAACAGCTGAATAATTGAGTGTTAAGCAGAAAGTTGATAACTTGTGATTGTATGTATAAAGTGTTGTATGGATTTGGAATATGTTTATGATAAGTTGTTTGATTACTATGATCACATGGGAATATTTACATGCATGTTTGAGTGTTAGATATGTTGTTTGTGTGTATCACTTTGTGAGTAAATTGCGTGTGGAATTTGTATTGGTGTGATTACACACTGACGTGGAATTAATTGGTTTGTTAGGACGCAACGAGCGGGTCCCATTTCTTATAACATCTTTGCCACACTAACCGAGCAAATAAAGGTGAGTTCACGGCCCCTAACTTTATCCGGTTTTTAAACAACAGGGGGATAAACATGTATACACTCTCAAACTCAAACTCTTTACATTATACGAATTTAACGTCACTTAACTATACGGTAACTAAGTTAATGTTAATGTAATGTTATGGTCACTATGCAGCTTTATCACTTAAGTCCTCGACAATCTCCTCGGATCGTTAGTATTTGGGTTAAATAGCGGGGGAATTATAAGTAGTACTACTGGGTCTGACGAGCCCCATCCGAGCTAGTCGCGCTAGCCGACCGGGTATGGTCAACGGATGTATGATTGGCCTAACACCGCCATGGTCATGTGATAGGCCTGGCAAAACGGAGGCACACAGTCAGCTTCGATCGCGAACACTTAGTGACATGACTTTAGGCTAGCTACCTATATACATTAATATTGAACTTAATTACGGAACAACTTAATATTCCAGGTTTTGAATATTGGAACATCAACTTATTATCCCGGGTTGGGGATAATGAAAACAATAACTTAATATTCCGGTTTGGGAATATTGGAAACAACAACTTATTATTCCGGGTTGGAATAATGGAACTGATATGTTATCCCGGGTTGGGGATAACGGAGTAACAAACTAAAACCGAACAACGAATTTATGAAAACCTGTGAACTCACTCATCTTTAATGTTGACACTTGTTTCTTTACATGTTTCTCAGGACGCTAGGAGCTCTAGGTGCACGCACATGCATTGAACAAGACATCTTTATCGCGTCTCATTTATTAATATTGTTTTGGGATTTTTCATTTTTTTTGGCGTTTGTGCTGGCGCCCGCATCATTACTTAATTATGCTTCCGCTCAAATTTAAAACTGATACTCATGCTAAATATTGGTAATCTAAAATTTACAACAAATGATTTTGGAAAACGTATTATCAAATCATATAGAGTCGTTCGACGTACTAGTGTCTTAGATTCTGGTTTGTTCACACGTCTCGCGGTAAAACTCCGTAAGTGGAAATTGAGGGTGTGACATATAGTTTGTAATATCATATAAATTATAACGAATACAAAGATTATCTTTTTTGAAACAACTGTAATCGCCACAACCACTATTAAATTATTATAGTTTGTAATATCATATAAATTATAAGGAATACAAAGATTATCTTTTTTAAAACAACTGTAATCGCCACAACCACTGTTAAATATAACCTTTATACGAATATTCTCAAAATGTGTTTACTTTTTTGGTAAAAACAAACGGATATAAGTTGTAGGTTCAACTTCAAGTTGAAAGAAACCCAATGAAAAACAACTTCTAATCTATTAATTGTCTAAATTACTATGATTTAAAGGTTAAACAAATCAAAGATAACTACACTAGGAAAGCATGATAAAGCATTATTGAGTAATGTTTAGAAGAAAGAAACATAGTAAATCAACTTACAACTCTAACAATCTCTAACAATCCTTAGAAAAAGGTGATAAGATACAAGTCAAGTATCTTTCTATAATAATAAATGAAAAAAAATTTTAGACATGTATTACTTTATGTGGTTTCTCATATTATTTTTCTATTTATCTCTCATCTCTTATATTAAATAATAAATAATTTTAAATAAAAATTTAGATAAAAATAAACGTTTGTTTTTATTAATAAAATAATTTTAAATAGATAAGAATAAATATTTGTTTGTCTATAAAAATTAGCAATATTGTTAATATGATTAAATAATAATATATTAATTTAATATCTAATATACCATTAATATCTATAATAACTTATAATTTCCTTGAAAGTTAGAAACCGTATCATATATCACATATGTGTAGGAACAGTATTCAGAAAACTTGGGATTAAATGTTGTGGTACCTATATTCTAAAACAAAATTTCATTCTCAAAATTACTAGGGTACGTGAATAGAACGACATAAAATCTAAGTTAATAGACACCCGTAATAGTCGAAATACCATCCTCTATAATAGATGAATATTAATCTTACTTATACACATATCTAACCCGATATCTATCATTACATCACATGTTTTGTATTAGAAAAAATCGGCAGGAAATAGCCTAAGCTCTGATAACATAATTGTAACATCCCAACTCGGCTAGAGCTCATAACATTGTTGGCATGCTTCACCCCACCGATCTTTTCCCATCCAAATTTCTTCACGACCCCAAATACAAGTTTTTTTTATAAAGTAAGAAAAAGTAGCTTAATCATATTTTGATATTATTATTATTTTTTACCGAGTTGTGACATAGTAAATTAATAATTAATTATGAAAATGTTCTATTTGAAATATATAAACATTTAACTTAGATCACGTTTTTATAATAACTAATTATTAATTGAATTTGCATAACATTATTAATAAGAATAACAAATCTATTTATGAAGACCAATAAATTTCTTTTCATTAACTTTAAGTAAAAGTTATATTAAGATGATCACAAAAATAAAAAAATAATATCCGTTATATACAATATTATATGTAATGTAATACGTCATTTAACTCCTCTCAAAGATATATATGTATTACAATTTTTTAGTATTCAACCCGTGTGGTACACGGGTCTATAAGCTAGTATATATTATATAAAAATAAACTTATTAACATAATGGATATGCATAATTAATAATATTTATAACAACCAAATAATAAATATGATATAATAAAATATTTAATATCGTTTGACAAGCTCTAACAAGAGGATTTGCGTGTCGATGTGCATAAGGTTTCAATCACCTAAATTTCGGTTACTTGACTAATAGTGTGGTCACCACTACGTACTGATCTAATTGTTTCCGCCCCCACCCACCTTCAGTTGAAAATGAAATGCCCGTATGTCTTTAGCTAATCACCAATATCCTCCAACTTTGTATACGTGAGGTTTATTGTATTTATAAGACTTAATCTTACATATGCATATTATCATGAAATCTGTTTTGAATACTCAATTCTAGCATCTCTGATGAGTTAGAGGTCTCTCTAGAACCACACATACTCTATCATATTCATAGATTGATAGAAGTTATTAAACTATGCACACTTTAAAATAAATTACTGTAAAAATACAAAACATGGTTGAGCACCATATATTGAAGGGTTAATATAGACTGTGCAGACTCTAATCTAAACGACAACCACGATTAAGTAAACACGTCTATTATTAAAATAAGCTTTAATTATAATAAGTTAAACAAAAATAAGTAAAAAAGTACGAATTAAACTTATAAAAAGATAAAAGAACAAATATTTGTTAAAAAGAAAAAAAATAACTTTATAAAACTTTAAGTACTCTATGATAACTCTATTAAAGTTTTGAAGTCAAAACGTAAATCGCTTTAGAGAAAAATAATTATATTAAACTTTCATATAATACATCTATTAAAGTACAGTGGTATACACGTAAATTTTTTTTAAAAAAAGATTAGAGTTTTAAGGGTGTATAATAACTCTATTAAAACATTACTTAAACATATAAGAAAAAATTATAGAAAAACTCAAGTTAAATAATATAAAGTTAGTATGTTAAATATGAAAATGGAATAATAATCTGATTGATTTATCATTCTTAATGTAAATAATTGTAATAAATCAAATATGAAAAGGAGAATGAAATAATGAAATAATACAGGTATCGAACAGTAGTTCAATTCTATAGCTCTAGATTACTTACACCAATAATTACTAACTGTTCATAATTGAATTTGTCAAGTGGAATTTTCGCGTTCTGTTGCGGGCTTTCAGTCTGTATCGATTTGGTTCGTTACTATACAAGTACTGGTAACAATGTTGTTTGGCAGATTAAGAAAATCATTTAAAATGAATATGGTCCAATGTTGTGTGGTAGGTAAATTCTTCACTTTCAAAAAACTAAATCGCAACATAATCTTGATGTCATGTACGCGTGTGTTTTGAGCACTTATAAATTATTATTCACAAAGGTTGTAAGTACATCATAATGACATTTAGAATTTTATAAAATAATGTATCATAATAGTTATAAGTAAAAAATATAATTTTTTAACTTAATTTTAGTATAAAAATTATTATAAAAAGATTATTTTAAAGTAAAATAAAAGCCACAATAAAAAAATAATTTTAAAACCTCTTCCTTTGACGCCTGTAAGTAATATATTTTACATTTTAATTATGTTTAATTAATTGTAATTTACCGTATATGTCTTTTGCATTTGTTACTTTAAGCCTTGTAAGTAATATATTTCACATTGTATCTTATCTTTAATTAATTGTAAGTTACTATACATATCCTTTGCATTTGTTAGGATTGCATTTGTTAGGATATATGATATAAGGGGAATATCAAATGAGAAGAAATTATTGAAAGAAAATCAAAAGAAGAAAGGATATATTGGTAAAATACTAATTCATTTATAACTTAAAAATTAATTTTTTCTCTTTAATTAATTGGTCAACTAATCATTAATTATCTTACACATAATTTAAAAACCTACACCTATTAAAATTATCTTAAATTAAGTTGTTTTAATTTTAAAAAATTATATATTTTGAAAAGGAGTTACAAATTCAATTTACTTAATTATTAAAGAGAAAGAATACAAATTAATGATCTATATAAGTTTACTAATATACCCTTATATTAAAATTAAATTTCAATATTAAATAAGTAAAATAAAACATTCTTATTAGTTGAATCTTCTTTTTTTTCGTCTTAAAAAAATTCTTCTCATTTAACTCTCTCTATCATATAATGTGCCTATATCACTTTTTTCAAACCATAACAATAGTTTGAATGTTTAGGTATGGTTATTTTCTGGTTTGAGTCTAGCATCTCCTAAGGTCACTGAGTCCGATAAACATTACTTCAATAGTTTCTATATTTTTTAAGACACTTCAAAAAGAAAACTTTTTTAAAATATAAGCAACATTATTTATTACTTTCTAAAATTACTTTATCAGTTTAAAACTATACTATTATTTATTAAGTACCTTTTTTTATTATAAGAAACTAGAATTAAGCCCTTCTTGTGGTGAGGGTGTAAAACTATGTCAAATAGCACCAATGTCACATTATCGTCAATGATCACAAACACTGAAGCTGTGCCATGTTAATCCGAGATTTCAGAACGAAATATAAAACATAGAAAAGAAACCAAGTCAATATAGAATCCGCACATTGTGAAAAATATCGGTGACGGATCCAGAATTTTTCCTTAGGGGATGCCAAAACATTAGGTTAGTACCGGTCAGTTAAAAAAATTGAAGTCAAAACGCGTCATCAACTGAGAACAAATTGTGGTCTGTCATCATGAAAACTATTAATTTGTTCTTTGTTATATCGACTTTCATGTGGCAAATTTCATAGATAAACTATTTCTATCATACTAGCAAATAGTTGATTTGTGACAATGGCACAACTAATTCATTCTTAGTTGATAATTCAGTAAAACTTTTTTCTCGGTATTTGCATGTCAAGCATTTCTTTTTTCCAACTGATGAAGACCCCAGGTTTTTACTATAATAATTTTGGAAGTAACATCGTATCATGATTAAGAAATGGTCTCTAGGAAAACTCTAGTAAATATTTTGATTGATAAAATCAAATAAAGTTATAAATGATTTAAAATTAAAAAATATAAGTATATATCTTAAGAAAAACTAGTTTCCCGTATAATTTTTAGATGAACTAAAACATAATGCTAAACCCTATATTCATATTTGAAAGTTTATATACCTATAACTACAAAAATAATGAGGGAATAATGTCAGCCTCCCATTAGTCGTTTTCTTTAATAAACTTTAAACTTTTAGCTTCGCTAATACATGGTTTAGTCCTTTGTTTTACAAAAAAAAGTCATTTTATTGGTTAACTTTGTTTATACGCGTGTTAAGTCCCTCTGCTTCCACTTTGGTAGTATACATGTTTAGTCCCTTTACTTTTATTCTTTGAAGTAACTAATTGTCGCTTTTTGTATTTTACTTTTAAACCTTCAACTTCGCTAATATACGTGTTTAGCCCTCTGTTTTTACAAAAAATAAAACGTCTTCTTTTTACTATAAAAATAATGAGGGGGAATGTATCAGCCTCTCATTAGTCGTTTTATTTAACTTTTAAACTTTTAGCTTCGCTAATACATGGGTTTAGTCCCTCTGTTTTAAGAAAAATCATTTTTATTGGTTAACTTTGTTTATACGTGTGTTTAGTCCCTCTGCTTCCACTTTGTAGTGTACATGTTTAGTCCCTTTACTTTTATTCTTTTAAGTAACTAATTGTCGCTTTTTGTATTTTACTTTTAAAACTTCAACTTCGCTAATATACGTGTTTAGCCCTCTGTTTTTAGAAAAATAAAACGTTTTCTTTTTATTGGTTAACTTTGTTTATATGTGTGTTTAGTCCCTTTGCTTTATGTTTTGGTAGTGTGTATGTTTAGTCCCTCTATTTTTATTCTTTTTAGTATTTCATCTTTTAGCCTTTTTCCTTTGCTACCATAACAAATCAACCCGGGGAATAATGACCATTAGCTATTGGTGGACAACCGCTACTGCTCTTAAACATTAATAAAGTTACTTTATAATTCTTGTGAGAGGATCTGCTAATCAATTAGCTCAGGTCCGAATTTGATATCTAGTCATAAAGCATGCGGAATCGATTTTATAACATGTGATAATACCAAGATTTACTGTTTAGTCTATGTTAATCATTAATTCAAATCAACGTTTACAATCCCGAAAGAAATCTGACAGGGCAGACCCAAACAGTTGCAGACCCAAGACCTCAACTCCACTATATATAGACATTGGAAGATCGCACGAGTTGGGTCTTCCAGATCTACGAAGTGTGCTTGGATCGTACCAAGTGGTTTCACTTCGTGCAAAGTGGACAACAAAAATATCAAAATGTTAATCTAACAATGAAAAGCCCTACTACATACTCGACATGACCCTAAGACGTAGACAATAAACATTCTGCATCAACAAACTCCCCATCGATATTGCCGCATTCTTGGTCAGTCTTCAAAAACTTTATAACATTAATGTTAATGTTAACATCCAAAGAAATGCTTCCATGATTTCCGGCGCTCTTCAACTGGATCTGGCGAGCCCACTTTTGAACTGAAATCTTCTAATCGAAGCTTTCTTCATTCTATCAGCAATTCTTTCCGAATTTCTCACATCTTTCATGAATTCTTTACGTTCTAGCTCTCTCCATCTTGCTTTCCACATTCTCCCAGAGTAATACCATGTGCATAGAAAACGTCGATTACACCATGGTATTGTAAAGCCTGTGTCTTCTCTTTAACCTCGTAATAAATCTTGTTGAAGAATAAACATTCAACGTCTTTCTCTGAGCAATTTACTAGCCTCATCGGGTCTAGTATACGAATAGACCTCCACATACCTTCACACTTCAATACTAACACCGCTTCACATGTATCGATATCATACTGCCACCATTTGAGGAATTCATGAAAATCTTGCTCTATCTTCATCAACAACATGTTTTTCATCGTTTGTGGCTGTTTTACTATCAATGTAACATCCTTTTCCTTAGAGACAGGATCAATCTTTATAATTTTCTTCGGTATATGTGACTTCCAGTGATTAAATCCTTGTTCAGCTTCATACTTGATCAGCTTCCAAAGTCTTTGATCATGAAATTTCGTTTTGTAGTTGATCGTCTTCATTTGAACCAGCTCATCAACATCCCACCAGGGTAGTGGTTTGATATTTGACAAGTATCAAAATACCAAACCCCGAATTCTATTTTAATTGCATAAACGTTCAACTCTTCGATCCAACCCCAGATTAGAATATCACCCAAAGACTTTTCTAGATCTCTAGTAAAGAAAGCAAGTGGTCACCTGAAATTTACGTTCTTCAGGCAACTCTTTGAACCACGTCTTTCTTGCCTCTTGAATTTCTTATTTTGATAAACGTCTTGGTATATTACCATCTTTCACAGTCTTTGCTACTTTTCTTCTTAACAAATCATCAGTAGCCTCAGTAAACATTTCCGGGATGGTTGGGAAGTCATCTGTTCCATCACCAGAATATTTGATGGTATCATCACCATCAGAATCATCCTCCACGACAACCATATCATAAACATCAACATCTGCCACTCACTTATAAACATAGTCTTCAGGTTTTGAAGCACATATGTTGTTTAGCTCATCTTCAAAATCAAACTCGAAGAAGTTCATCAACCTCTAACATTTTTGCAATTTCTTCCTTGGTGTAGCTATGTACAATCTCCCCTCTTCTACACCATGTTCTAGATAAAACACTTTAGGTTTTGGCAACTCAGGACAACTGTTATGGGAGGAACGTCTGTGAGGATTCCTGATTTCTCTGCATTGTGTACATGATCATTTTTATCCCTTTACTTTGAGTATTATCTTCTTATCATCATTGTCGTCACCTTTATAATCATCATCTTTCTTGGTATCATCACCTTCATCATCATCAATATCATTTTCATCAAAATCATCGATGTCTTTCTCGAGATCTTCTAACTCTTTATCAACCATCTCTTTTTTTTCTTCATTTTCTCTGAGAACTCTTGCATTGCAGAATGATCAGTCACATCAACAATATCACCAACAAGTACACATCGTGAGACATCAATAGCTTCAGACTCTGTAACATTCTTAGTCACTGTTTCTTTTTCTGCCTCTACCTCTTTTTCAGTTTCAGTGGCCTTTTCTTGAACATGCTCTGGTTCTTGTACAGGTTCAGTAACTTTTTCTGGTTGATGCTCTGGTGCTTTTTCTTGAACAGGCTCAATGATCAGCATAGCATCAATTTTGTTCTTTCCTTTGCCTACAACTGCAACATCTTCTTCAGCGTTTCTTGCCCTCTCGGTACCTCGTTCTCTAGCTTCCTCTGCCTCGATTATATCAAATTCAGCATTAAAGTCTATTCCCAGCTTTTTAGTCAACACTTTCTGAAACAAATCATTCTTTCATCAAATCAGCCTTCGTAATCTTTCATTCTCTGAGAGAAAACTTTCTAACACAGCTTCTAGATTCTTTCTGTCATCTTCAAGAAACTTAATTCTGCTTTCAAGCTCCAACCTCTGAATCATTAAAGAAATCACCATCCAGACCTTCATCAAAGTTAGTGTAAGGAATTTCACAAAAATTATCTGTTGGCAAAGATTGACGAATCTGAGCAGATTGTGGAGTTCTTTGCTGAACAAGCGGTGTTGGATGCTTTGGAGTTGAAGATGGTTGTGGTGGTATAACATATTGCGGTGATGGTGGTTGTACATGAGGTGGTGTTGGTGGTTGTGTCTAAACTCTTGGAGCTTCTTTTGTTGGAGTTTACTGCATGTACTTCCGCCTAGCTCTTTTTGCCATCGGAGAACCAGTCGCTTTATGTGCTTCAGAAGCTTTACTTTTCTGTCTACGAACTTTCTATACTGGTCTCGATATGGATTCTTCTTCTAGCTCAGAATGCATATAAGATACATCATCGTCACCAAGAGTTTTTCTCTTTTTCAATTCAGCCTTTCTAGCTGCACCTTCAGCTTCTGGATCAACACTTTCTTCAGAATATTGTTCGTTATCACCTTCAAATGCTTCTTTCTCTATATCAGCAGCAATTTGTTCAACATTTACATCACCCTGTTCTTGATTAGAAGTAGCTAAAAACACATCATTATGCATATTTTCTTCAACAGGTTCATTTACTAGCTCATTCACTGGTGCATTCACTTGTACTTCTTTTCTTCTTCTTCAGATTCTTCATCAACTAACAAAGTAGCTCTTTTAGTTGTACGTTTGTTGTTCTGAGTTGGTGTTGACGCTGTAGCAGCTTTCTTTTTTGGATTTGATCTTTTCTTTTTCTTCTCCTCTTTCTCGTACCAACTGCTCTTCCTTGGAATATAACCTTCCAAACGTTTTTCTTCATCATTCTCTGAGCTACTCGTATCTTTCCTCCAATTTCCCCTAGGCGGTGCAACATAATCTTTATCTTTAATAGCACCAAAGAATTTCTTTGTTATCGGGTCAATATCTTGCTTCAAGTATTGATTTAGCCTGATCAAAGTTTGACTATCCATGTGACTAAGCTTTAGTTTGTCATCGTCATTCTTCACTAAGTTCAGGAATACATCATCTAGCATCATCTGTATAAACCTCGGATACCGAAGAAATTTCTCTTTCGAAATGTTTCCCACCATGTGATCAAATATAACCTTTGTGAAGTTGTAAGGAAGATTAAGTGTTAGTGTCACGATCATGCACATTTGGTAGTCGGAAAATCACATCAAAACCTCCCTTTCTATGACTAAGTGCGAGAATCACAGAATGTGCAAAGAACTTGTAAGGCCTCCCTAGATATGCTTTACTGAAGTTCGATTCATTGACATAACCTTTGTAAACCATCCTGTAAAAGCATCCCTTCACCATTCTTTCTAGGTAGCCCGTGGGATCATCAGCTTTATCTTTAAAGTCTAACACTCTTCGGATCAGCTCTTCTATGATTTTGTCTTCAACATCTTCATTTCCAACTATAACAACTGATACAATCGATCGTGGATTCTCTACATACTTTGCCGAATTCCAAAACCTTTCTATATGCAGTTTGTAGGCTTTGCATTGGTCCGTTAAAGCTTTCTTTATCGACAATTGCTCATAAATTCCAATATTTTCTTAAAAGGCGCCATTACCGGTATCTTTTCGTTAAGTACACAACATGTATGATGCACCGGATCAAAAGCAGGCTTCTTTTCCTGTGAAAAATAACATTTCAACACTTAGAAAATTTCATCAAAAATGGACCAAATCATTAGTGCGAAGTAGGTTTAGTGCGAAGTAGTCAGAAGAACTTTTTGTCATTTCATGCAAAGTGTTATTTGGTGCGAAGTGACATTAGGTGCGAAGTGGCCATAAGCATTTAACAATTATTCACTTCGTGTGAAGTGACAACTTCATTTCGTACGAAGTGATCTTCAGATCGCACCAAAATACTGAATTTGCCAAACACATGAAACTTGGTGTTTTTATGAAATTCAAAGTTCTAAATCATTTTAATAACGCTGATTTACACGATTCTATGTTCAATTTTAGATTTCGTCTATTAAATTTTTCCAGATCTGATTTTTTATGTCGAATTACCGAAAATCGTTCAAATACGATTCAAACTTGAATCGATACCTTCACCATTGCAAGAGGTGTGCAAATCAACCTCCCCAATGTCTATTTTTACAATATAACGGCTAAGATCATTCCAAAAACTCAGATCGCTCAAATAGACTCTTAGATCACACAAAGGATTTGTAAAAGTGATTGGGATCAATTCATGGATCCGAAACTATATATAGTGCCAGGTTCGCTTCGTGCGATTTTGATCAATTTGTGTGGTCTGGATCCATTTCATGCGAAGTGAACATAAAACTTCAAAATTTCAATTTTTCGAAGGGTGTGCAAATCAACCTCCCAAATGTCTATTTTAATAGTATAACGACTTAGATAGTTCTAAAAACTCAGATCGCTCAAATAGACTTTTAGATTACACAAAGGGTTGTAACAGTGATTTGGATCAATTCCTGCGATCCGAAACTATATATAGCGCCGGTTCAGTTCGTGTGATTTGGATCAATTAGTGCGGTCAGGATCCAATTCGTGTGAAGTGAACATAAAACTTCAAAATTTCAATTTTTTCGAAGTGTTTGCAAATCAACCACCCCAATGTCTATTTTAACATTATAACGGCTTAGATCGTTCTAAAAAATCAGATCGCTCAAATAGACTTTTAGATAGCACCAAGGATTTCCAACAGTGATTTAGATTAATTCGTGCGATCCGGAGCTATATATAATGCCTGGTTCGCTTCGTGTGATTTGGATCAATTTATGCGGCCTAAATCCATTTCGTGCAAAGTGAACATAAAACTTCAAAATTTCAATTTTTTCAAAGGTTGTATAAATCAACCTCCCCAATGTCTACTGTAACAGTATAACGACTTAGAACGTTCTAAAAACTCAGATCGCTCAAATAGACTCTTAGATCGCACAAAGGATTTTTAACAGTGCGATCCGAAACTATATATAGTGCCAGGTTCACTTCGTGCAATTTGGATTAATTTGTGCGGTCTGGATCCATTTCGTGCGAAATGAACATAAAACTTCAAAAATTCAATTTTTCCGAAGGGTGTGCAAATCAACCTCCCAAATGTCTATTTTAACAGTATAACGACTTAGATAGTTCTAAAAACTCAGATCGCTCAAATAGACTCTTAGATCACACAAAGGGTTTGTAACAGTGATTTGGACCAATTCGTGCGATCCGAAACTATATATAGCGCCAGGTTCACTTCGTGCGGTTTGGATCAATTAGTGTGGTCAGGATCCAATTCGTGCGAAGTGAACATAAAACTTCAAAATTTCAATTTTTCTGAAGGGTTTGCAAATCAACCACCCCAATGTCTATTTTAACATTATAACTGCTTAGATCGTTCTAAAAAATCAGATTGCTCAAATAGACTCTTAGATCGCACCAAGGATTTCCAACAGTGATTTAGATCAATTCGTGCGATCCGAAACTATATATACTGTGAATCCAACAGCACTCTTACTTTCAGATTGAAAGTAATGACAAACGTTACCCTAGCAATATGTGGGAATTATGGGTGGACAAATTACATAGCTACTATGTAGCATAAATATCATCCTTGTACGATGATAATACTAAAAGAAAAGCAAAAGCATACTCGCCTGTCGAATGACTGACTCAACTATAAAGACTGAGCTTCCCAATGAATTACTAAATGAAATTTCGAGGACGAAATTCTTTTAACCGGGGGAGACTATGACAACTGTGAAAAATCCCGGTAAACTTTGATTGCCACAAGTTTGTGGTAACCGGACGAGATATGTGTATCATGATATTGTTATGATTATGTGTGATACCCATGACGGAACAGGTACACCTTAATTGGTCCTAAACGTTAAGCATGATTAAAACAATAATTGCGCGTAAACTTTGCAACCTTGTATGACTTGTGCGCTATACTGAGCAATTGTTATTATATCTCGGAGGAATCCGAGAGCACGTCAGGGTTAACGTGACACTATTAAGGACCCACGATGCGAGGTTGGTGTCCTTAGCCTTGAACAACATGTTAAACGTGGACTTGACGTTTAACATCACATTAAACCTTTGACGTTGATTATTAGGTTATCGGTAGCAACATTTAAGATTCCGAGTTCCAGGAACAACTTAGTTTTGTGCCATAGACTGTGACATAAGGTTTGAAAATAATCAAAGCCCGGGCACGCAAAACGAAGCAGCTCCCGGTTGGGGAGACGCCTTCGTTCCGGACATAACATAAGGCAACCAAATGTGCGAGGAACGATCGATCAAGCTTAAAAACACTTAAATGAATGTCATACGAGAATTTTATGATTAAAACGTAACCATACTCGGATTTTGAGACGGTTATGCCCAATTATTAAAACCGAGTCTTTTGACAGTAAGAACGCGAAAAACGGAGCCTGTTTCGCAAATCGGAGACGCGTCCGGGACCCGAAAACGGAAGATAAACATCATCTTTTACCACGCATTACGAAGCACGAGGTGTCCCACATGGGACCCACCGCCAAACTCCCCCTTTATATATATTTTATTTTTTCTTGTAATTATTTCATTTTTCTTTCAAAAATTACAAACTTTCCCAAGAGCTCTCAATTTTCTGCCATGAACAACACAAACCCAACTTAGTTTCATCCTAAACATCAACAAATCAAAGGTATAAACCTTGGGACTTATAGTTTAACCATGTTTTCTTGATTAAACGCGATTTCTAGCCGAAAAAACTCATTTTAATCCAAGATTTTTGAAGGTTTAACCATGTTTAGGGGCTGAATAAGAACACCTTGGTATTCCCCTGGTGTTATATGGCAGCCATGGTTACAAGTCTTTGGGGTTTGATACCCTAATCAACACTTATTCGACAAAAATCGCTTAACTATTCGATTAACCGAAAAACAATGAAATAAAGCTTGATTGATCTAAGTTCTAGCATGTTTAGGTTGTACTTGATGTGTAGGTACTTAACATAGCACCCACCCACTTCTGGACTAACAAGAAGTGCTTGGAATCGAAGCTTTCGCTAGGTATATCATCCGAAAACCGAAACTAGCATAGGCAGAATTTTGTTTTAGCTTTAACTTGGTCCGTGATGCTTGGATTGAGCTGAAATTTGCTATGGTGATGTAGGGTATTGTCAGGAAGAACCACGTAAAAGTTTAGAATTTTTGGAATTTTCTACGATGTTTGGTGAATTTTAACTCTTTTACCGAAAAAATTTCGGAAAATTATCAAAAGAATTCAATAAATCAGCAAATTTTACAGCGACACTAAGGAACATTTGGGAAATGTTCTGGGAAAATTCAGAGTCCATTGGTTGAGATTTCATTTGGGTTAAAAATCCGTGTTTTTGCGAGTTTTCGATACCCGGGAACGCACCGAAATCAACTCGGAAAAATCTCAAAATTTTTCAAGAGTTCCTGGACATGTAAAGGGTGTTCCAGAATTTTTTTTGGAATTTTTGAACCGCTGATGCTAATTAACACTAATTATTTGATTAAATATTGTTTTATAAATAATTTTTTTAAATAAGTAAAATGCCAAAATAATTTCCCAGAAATTTTTCTCATAATCTACAGATTTTAACTAAGTTTTATAAAAATTTACAGATTTTTATTCATATCATAGATTAAATGGGAATTTATGGAATTAAAAATGATTTATTTTAAATCAATTTTGGCGGTTTACTGTATAACGAACCTGCCGGAACTGGAAACTGTCCCAACCTGACAAATACTATAATTGGAATACCGGAAGTATTCCGGAAGATTCCGGGCAACTTGGACACTATGGGTTTGTCCTAAGACAACTCGGGAGAATTTCCGACGGTGAAAATGGAAACTCAAATTTGGGCAACTTAGACTCCCCAAACACTCGAACTCCCTTGATGAAAAGTTAATCATTCTTAAATAACCACGAGTTGGCATTATTGGTATTTCTGTACCATTATCCGAACACATTAAACTACTGACTTTGGCTGGCATGTGAAACGGTGCCGGGAAGCCAAACTGAAAAGTAATATTACCCTGACGTGCATCACCATACCAGTGTCCTATAGACTCAATCCGGAGTAAAAACTCCCGACCCGATCCAAGTTATAACCATTACCAACTTAGATGCTGATTTGAGTCCATACTTACATGTGTGTTATTAAAGTTGATCCAATTGCTTGATTACCCTTGTGTTGAGACCGCTATTCGCACTGTGAGTTTCACTTCTCCATTTTTGAATTGTTTTACTATTTTCTGGGGACTTGCATGTTAAAACTGTGTTGATTACACCAAATTGGAAGTGAGTTTCACTTCCCCACTATTAAACTGTTTTACTGTTCTCTGGAATGATTTGCATATTACAAACTGTGTTAATTGCACCAACTTGTGATGATGTGAATTATCTAACACACGAACTACCTCCCACCTACAAGTGATTAACGTAAGCCGTGGACAGTGGATAGTACTATTGGTCTGACGAACCTAGGCCGCCCGATAGGAAGGTCCGCAACCAGGTCTGCACGCGTCCTAAAATTGGTTGTGTTGTTAGGCATAATTACTAAGGGCATTGAACTGCACGAGACGTAGTTGATGGGCCGGGAGTGTCTTTGTGACACGGTCCAGTGGCCGGGAGTGTCTGGGATGACACGGCCCAGGGAGAAACAGTCAAGGTTTCACTTGTATACTCGTGTAATTCCATCTGCGACTACGACTGTGACTGTCATTGTGATTATGACCAGTGCAATTAAACTTGTGAATCCATGTTGTTACACAACAATTAAACCAGTGGAACTCACGTAGCATTTAGCTGACCCTTTTTTAAAACTAACATGCATTTCAGGTAACTTGAGACTGGTGTGATTCGTGTATGTTGTTCAAGACATGTTTGTAGGCGAACCCTGATATAGACGCATGTGGCTTAGAAGACTTATGTGGTTCATGGGAACACGCAATTGTAACATACATGTAGTATGTAATCAAGGTTTTGTAAATAATAAAAGGTAGTGTCTTTATAAACAATGTGCTTGTACCAAAGGTGTTTGTTGCATCTCGTATTTTTTTTCTTCCGCTGCAAGTTGGGGTGTGACAGAAGATGGTATCAGAGCCATTGGTTATAGAGAATTAGGTGCTTAATGAACCTAGACTATAAACTACAGGTCACTTAGTAGATATATTGGAGAAATAACTCCCACTAAAAATGCTTAGTGAACATGTAAGTTAAATCTATTTGCAAGCCACGGATGCCTTGTGGCAGTGGTTATTATGTCGAAATAATACAGACTTGCTCATTATGCGCATGTGCTGGAAGTCGCGGTAATAAACACCTTATACGTGGAATGATACATCGTTACCAAGTCATGTTTTGAATGTTGCGTGAATTGATAAATATTGGGATTGGTGAATAATGGTTAAACATTGCCTTCGGATAGCATATAACTGGAAGTACAGTCCTTCCACTTCCACACCACATATTAAATATCCACTAGTTTTGATTCTTCTGTACTATAATTTATATTGAAATAACCTTTATTACGATATGACTCACCAACTCTATCCTTATAATTTTTATAACAATGATTGCAATACCGATCCACTCTCGAATGAATAGATACACAAAGAAGCCAGTGTTCTGAAGTTGGGAAGACGTGTTCGGTCTCACTTCACTCGTGCTTCCCTCGATTAGTTATACAATCGCAGGTCAATCTACGAAACTTTTCGCTTGAAATCCGCGATTCTGTTGATGTCACGGATTCCTTTCTTCTATAATTTGGTACCAGCTTTCGTCGCGAGTGTACTATATATGTGATATTCCTTAGCCGTGTTGATATGTTATACTAACAGGACGATCTCTGGGTAAGAGATGCATGTCACGAAAGTTTACACTTTCCGTTGTAATTCGATGCCATGGGGTGATAGTAGTTTGTATATGACAGTGCCATTGCAACACTGTGTGGAATCTCATTTCGGTAACCAATTGGTTACAAAGGGGTCCTTTTACGATTATTAATTATTGATTACATTGGCATTGCGAAAGTAATTTAGCCGAATCTTTGTAAATCGGAATATTGATCATGTATATGGTTGTGTAGCGCGATACTCCTATATAAAGACCGCTACATTAGCTAAGTACATACTTATGCAGAGACTTCATGTTGCGATCGGTTGGTTATTTGCAATACAGCGTGAGTATCGAACGTTTGATGAATAAATGGATGCCACGTTGTTTTAAACAACGGCACCTATATATGTTTGCGATGATTTTTTCATTAAATGTTTGGGGGTTGACATGTAAGACTATTGGTTAATCAGGGAAAGGTCCTATTTCCGAAATTATTAATATAGACTTTAGAGTATACACCTGGTAGTATACTGTATAAAACTATTTGGGTATAGCCATGTAAGCTACCCAACATCGATTACCCAATGATTAATTCGGAATAATAACAATGGGTGCTGGGAAAGTCGCGGTAATAAACACCCTTAAATACGTGGAATGATACATACGTGTACCACGGTGACAGTGTGTGAATGTTTGTGCATGAATTGATAAATGAATTGGGATTGGTGAATAATGCGTTACTACATATGCCTTCGGGATAGGCATATAACTGGTATTACAGTCCATTCCACATTCCTACTGACCACATATTAAATATCCACTAGAGTTGGATTCCTATCTGTTACTTATAATTTATAATGTGAGAACTTAAAGCCTTTATTACGATATGATCTCACCACTCTATCCTTATAATTATTATAACAATGATTGCATACCAGAATGGTACTTCGGAATGAACATAGATACACAAAGAACGCGCAGGTCGTTCTGATAGATTGGGAGACGTGTTCGGATCCTCACTTCACTTCTCGTTGCTTCACCTTCGATTGTTATACAATCGCAGAGTCAAACATCTTACGAAACATTTTCGTCCTTGAATCCGCGATTCATTTGATGGTCCACGGGATTCCTCTTCTTCTTATAATTTTGGCACCAGCTTTCTCGTCGTGTGATACTATAATACTTAGTGATATTCCTTAGCACGTGTTTGGATATATGTTATATCTGAACATGACGATCTCTGGGTTATGGAGATGGCATGGGGTGCACGAATAAGTTACCTTCCCGTTGTCATTCGATGCCATGGGGTATAGAGTTTGTGATGATACAGATGCCTTTGAAACACTTGGTGTTGTGGAATCTCGTTTCACGTGACCATTGGTTACATTGTGTCCTTTTACGATTATTAATTATTTCGGATTTCAGTTGGCTAGTTGCGAAAAGTAATATTAGGCCCGAATATCTTGTGAACGGAACATTGATCATGTATATGGGTGTGGTGGATATGTGCGGTACTTCCTATATATAAACACCCGGCTACATTATCAAGGTACCGTTACTCAGGCAGACGGGCTTCATGTTGCGATCCGTTTGGTTATGTTTTGGGGCAATACAGCGTGAGACTTCGACCCTGTTTGATGCAATAAATGATGCCACCGTTGTTGTAACAACGACACCTATATAGTTTGCGATGATTTTCATTAAATGTAGTTGGGGGTTGACATGTAACGACTTTTGGGTTAATCAGAGAAAGGTCCTATTTTTCCGAAATTATGATATGACTTTCTAGGGGTACTACACCCTGGTAGTACTCTGTATTAAACTATTTGGGTATAGCCGTGATAGCTTACCCACATCGATTACCCAATGATTAATTCGGGATAAGTAACAATGTTCTGTCTTTGGTAAGACAATTCAGCATAATTTATTTCTTTTGGCGGATTTGCTAGAACGTATATCCAGTTATTCGAAATCATTATGTTACGACGAACCAATTGCACTTATGTCACCGACCGTCGTCTAGTAAGCTATTCAGTTGAAGCGTATATTTCCTTTACTAGCTTTGTTAGCTAGTGATACGATCTCTAATTCTCATTAAGGACACATAATTAGCATTGGCATTCATAACTCAAGGGGATTTAGGAGCGACACATAAATAAGAGATATCCGATGTAATCAAAGTAGGCAAAGATTTGTGTGGATGCGGATCTGATTATAATAAAGCTCATGGAGGCGAAAACCTTTCGTCCATATTTTTTCGAGCCCGTTAATACTTTGCATTAACAGGACACTCCTATGTATACATTTAATCATAAATATACAACATTTTTCGCAGGCCCATCTAAATGTCAATCTGGTAGACCTCGGTTGGGGTGAAGTAACCCAGTACGAAGTACGAAGACGATAATCATTAAGTAATCCGATTCATTGCTTCCAATAAATTCGATTCTCCTTACTAACACGGTTGGAAGGTGTTGAGGTCCGGTACATGTAATTACTAATTTAATACACCCTGTCCTTTTAATAAATGTTTAGCCATGCTACAGTACGTTAGCTTCCTATGGAACTACGACAGGTGTCTCGGTGATAGAACCAAGTGACTTACAACCTTGAATCCTATTGATTTAGTTCGAACTACTACAAGATAATTCCCATGTAACTCGAAGAAGTAGTGAATGAACGGTACGAAGGGCCGTAACGAAGCTACCTCTTAATGAATAATTAATAAACAAATGACACAAAGTGAATTTTCCGTTGAACGATTATTTTATTTATATATATATACGTGTGTCAAATTCGAAGGACGAGATTTAAAAGAATCGTATTAAATTTTTATATATCAAACGATCCCTTGTTTTTAGCTCGCATAACTTAGTAAAAATATATTACAATGAAAGACGAGATATCCTTTGAGTAGTATTCGAGTACCGTAATACGATGACTAACCCATGTGACTACTCTATATACACGGTCTTGAATCAATATCACCCGTATGAGGGCGGTGCATTCGCGTAAGGGGATACAGGGTTTTTTGATTCCTTGCAATTAAGGCTTTTTGCGTCATGATAACTACTACAGCCGTGCGAGTGGTCCTGGGTAGGGACTAACTCAGATACTTGTATGTTTATAAGACATATTGACTCCCCGATGCTACAATAATAATACTTGGAAAACACCATACGTCTCCTCCTCTTCCTTGAAACATTTGAGGAGTCCAAATAATTATACCCGATGTTATTCACAATTCTTACGGGATGTTTGAAATTCCCTTTGGACCTTTGTAAAGGTGTTATTTGGTAAGGTCTCCTACATGTGCAGGAGGATGATACTGAGATACCCCGACTTTCTCTAGATCGGGGAAATATTGTCGAAACACCCCTCGTCTTCGTTCAACTAATTGGTACCTTCAATTGATTGTCAGTTTGATCGATTTAAATAAGTATTCGTGAGATACAATGTTACCGAGCAACCCGATTCTTCGTTATTTTCGAGTTATGAAAATTCTTGTGTTACTAAAGGAAACAAGAACGGGAGAAATCTTAAGTATAATACTGTATACATACAGATATACTGGGTATTTGTACCGAGAGTGAAATTCATGATGGGGGGGATGATTGTCTGAAGTTGTTGCGCTATCATTTGCGCGATTGCCGCCTCGGTCATTTGTGGTGCGTTTCGGGGCCATTCTATTATAAGCAATACTTATAAACATGTATCAATGTCACATATTCAATCATCCCATATCACCTAATTTCGTCACACGCACGAGTCCACAACCTGTATAAGCAACATCATTATCATATATATAATAATATCCATCATCATACCCCTGTTAAAATTGCCCTTAGACTTAACCCAAAAAGGGCCAGGGCTTAAATGTGTTGTCAGAACATGTCAATGAAGTAACATATATACGCCATACTATGAAATCATGAACTACCCTGCATGAAGGAACACGATTAAAACCAAACTCTCTTTGAAATAGGAGTAGTATGAGTCGTCCGAATATCGTAATTAGTGTCTTTTGTGCGCTGAACCCACCTGGGGGAAAGCTAACCCGTAAATCTAGTAGTCCCGATCATTTCAGATGAAGGGACTAGTGAATCTTCTGAATACATCCCACATATATCATGTCCATCCAGAGGGAAATTCCGTTAGTAAGCATGTCATATATACTTAAAGGAGGAATAAGATTTTGACGCGACAACTAATACTCTTCAAATTTGGAGAGTTACTTAACACACGCTACGAATTGTAAATAACTCGGTGTGCGATACTAAGTCAAACTAAATGACCAAAGTGTAAATCAGTGCTTAGTTGGGTGCACCGACTAGCTGCGAATTGGAATTAATAACCTCTATTCGTATCCTTGCCGGCCAAGTGCTAGGCTTACCCTGATTGATTATCGTTTTCGTTCAGCCTTTTCTTAAAGCTGCTTTTGTTATTTCAAGAGGTGGCCGAGCGATTGTGGATCCATGTTCCTACACTTCCCGCAGCACGTATTCCTTCCCTGCCCTATGGATTCGGGCTTTCGCCCATGGTTTCACAAAACCACACGATCTTCCCAATCTAAACCAACATAGTTCCGAGTGAGCGAACCCAATGAAACCCCCACGTTTAATTGATGATGTAGATGGCGGAGGTGCCAAGATAGAAAGCATCCTACTTTTCAATACTCATATACGGTGCAGATCATACCAAGTCCAAGTGGGACTCGAAAAACCACGAGACCGAGATAGGCAAGTGGTCATAAACCATTTTGTGAACTGTGCCACCTCACCAAGATAAGGATAAAAAGTACACAATTGGTACCCCCATTAAACAAAAACATTTATTTCATTAACATTAGCTATAAAGTTCAAACGTTGGAAACTTAAGCGATGCCACATTTTATCAGACTAAATATCGACTGGTTCACAAAAGTTCACTAGAATGAGAAATGATTACTTCCTGTTGTTTCCATTAGCATTATCATTATGAAACGTTAGTTGAGCTTGGCTATGTTCCAACCCTGCGGGAGTTACTCCGTTGATAGGGAATCTTGATGCGATGACTCGTTACATAGTCATCTTTTACAAAATTACATGTACGTCTACGATTAAATCTGGTCCCACGTGTAGGGGCATCATGGTGATGCTTGTGACCATTAGACACTCATCATGCCTTAAATATTTCCACGTGATATAGTAGCATTCTAGAGATGGTACTACTTGAATTAAAGCCGCATGGGGTACACACTCCACCATTCCCAATATATGGAAAATTGTATACGATTATCTTCCGGAGAATCACATCGTTGTTATCGAAGTTACTAAGTTATTTCCTTCTGGAAAAGATATAAATAGTTGTACCACAGTTGGAGCCAAGTTCCCGAAATTTAACATAAACTGGAATTATTATTGTAGAAATTTTATATCTTTACAACGTAATCCGACTACTGGTGAGTAGCTCGGGCACACCATTGATGCAAGTGTGCAGATTCGTTGGTACTCGTGTTCATGTTCTCCTTATGGCAACCTTAGGCTCTCAAAAGCCTTTTTCTTTCTTATTCTCTACCATCGAGTAGGGATTCTCGTGGTCGGTTTTTAGTAACCAAAGATAACCACACACAACAAGGAAGACGGTCACTCACAACTCGGTGAAACCAAATTTGTTCTCTTTATACAAACTTGCGGAGTATGGTGCTCACTATTGCGGTGTTAGTAACGAACCCTGGGAGAGTACCCATACTCCTCCTTCATAGGGGGTGTTCAATAACTATTAAACGAAATCGTAATTGAAACTTATGGTATATGAATGGTGAAGATAATGAATGCGAAGAAAACATAATAATTGCAGTCAGCTATAAGCTGAATACGAGATTCCTATTCTACTGTGAATCCAACAGCACTCTTACTTTCAGATTGAAAGTAATGACAAACGTTACCCTAGCAATACGTAGGAATTGTGGATGGACAAATTACACAGCTACTATGTAGCATAATTATCATCCTTGTACGATGATAATACTAAAAGAAAAGCAAAAGCATACTCGTCTGTCAAATGACTGACTCAACTGTAAAGACTGAGCTTTCCAACGAATTATTAAATGAAATTTCGAGGACAAAATTCTTTTAACCGGGGGAGACTGTGACAACTGTGAAAAATCCCGGTAAACTTTGATTGCCACAAGTCCGTGGTAACTGGACGGGATATGTGTATCATGATATTGTTATGATTATGTGTGATACCCATGACGGAACAGGTACACCTTAATTGGTCCTAAACGTCAAGCATGATTAAAACAATACTTGCGCGTAAACTTTGAAACCTTGTATAACTTGTGCATTATACTGAGCAATTGTTATTATATCTCGGAGGAATCCGAGAGCACGTCAGGGTTAACGTGACACTATTAAGGACCCACGATGCGAGGTTGGTGTCCTTAGCCTTGAACAACATGTTAAACGTAGACTTGACGTTTAACAGCACATTTAACCTTTGACGTTGATTATTAGGTTATCGGTAGCAACATTTAAGATTCCGAAGTTCCAGGAACAACTTAGTTTTGTTCCATAGACTGTGACATAAGGTTTGAAAATAATCAAAGCCCGGGCACGCAAAACGAAGCAGCTCCGCGTTAGGGAGACGCCTTCGTTCCGGGCATAACATAAGGCAACCAAATGTGCAAGGAACGATCGATCAGCTTAAAAACACTTAAACGAACGTCATACGAGACTTTTATGATTAAAACATAACCATGCTCGGATTTCGAGACGGTTATGCCCAATTTTTAAAACCGAGTTTTTGACAGTAAGAACGCGAAAAACGGAGCCTGTTTCGCAAATCGGAGACGCGTCCTGGGACCCGAAAATGGAAGATAAACATCATCTTTTACCACGCATTACGAAGCATGAGGTGTCCCACATGGGACCCACCTCAAACCCCCCCCCCATATATATTTTATTTTTATTTTTCTTTTAATTATTTCATTTTTCTTTCAAAAATTACAAAATTTCACCAAGAGCTCTCAATTTTCTGCCACGAACAACACAAACCCAGCTGATTTTCATCCTAAACATCAACAAATCAAAGGTATAAACCTTGGGTCTAATAGTTTAATCATGTTTTCTTGATTAAAGGCGATTTCTAGCTGAAAAACTCATTTTAATCAAAGATTTTTGAAGGTTTAACCATGTTTAGGGGCTGAATAAGAACACCTTGGTATTCCCCTGGTGTTATATGGCAGCCATGGTTACAAGTCTCTGGGGTTTGATACCGTAATCAACACTTATTCGACAAAAATCGCTTAAGTAATCGATTAACCAAAAAACATTGAAATAAAGCTTGATTGATCTAAGTTCTTGCATATTTGGGTTGTACTTGATGTGTAGTACTAAATATAGCACCCACCCACTTCTGGACTAACAAGAAGTGCTTGGAATCGAAGCTTTCGCTAGGTATATCATCCGAAAACCGAAACTAGCATAGGCAGAATCTTGTTTTAGCTATAACTTGGTCCGTGATGCGTTTGGGTTGAGCTGAAATTTGTTGTGGTGATGTAGGGTATTGCAGGAACGTCCACGTGAAATTTTAGAATTTTTGGAATTTTCTACAATGTTTGGTGAATTTTTAACTGTTTTACCGAAAGAATTTCGGACAAATTATCAAATTAATTCAATAAATCACCAAATTTTACAGAGACACTAAGGAACATATGGGGAATGTTCTGGGAAAATTCGGAGTCCATTGGTTGAGTTTTGATTTGGGTTAAAAATCCGCGAGTTTTCGGTAGCCGGGAACGCACCGAAACGAAATCGGAAAAATCTAAAAATTTTGTGAGGAGTTCCTAGACATGTAAACGGTGTTCGGAAGTTTTTTGTAATTTTGAAACTGCTGATGCTAATTAACACTAATTATTTGAATAAATATTGTTTTATAAATAGTTTATTTAAATAAGTAAAATGCCAAAATAAATTTCTAGAAAATTTTCCCATAATCTACAGATTTTTACTGAGTTATATAAAAATTTACAGATTTTAATTCATATCAGAGATTAAATGGGAATTTATGGAATTAACGGCGGTTTACTCTATAACAAACCTGCCGGAACTGGGAACTGTCCCAACCTGACAAATACTATAATTGGAATACAGGAAGTATTCCGGAAGATTCCCGGGCAACTTGGACACTATGGGTGTGTCCTAAGACTGCTCGGGAGAATTACCGACAATGAAAATGGAAACTTAAATTTGGGCAACTTAGACTCCCCAAACACTCAAACTCCCTTGATGAAAAGTTAATCATTCTTAAATAACCACGAGTTGGCATTATTGGTATTTCCGTACCATTATCTGAACACATTAAACTACTGACTTTGGCTGGCATGTGAAACGGTGCCGGAAGCCAAACTGAAAATTAATACTACCCTTACGTGCATCACCATACCAGTGTCCTATAGACTCAATCCGGAGTAAAAACTCCCGACCCGATCCAAGTTATAACCATTACCAACTTAGATGCTGATTTGAGTCCATACTTGCATGTGTGTTATTAAAGTTGATCCAGCTGCTTGATTACTCTTGTGTTGAGACCACTATTCGCACTGTGAGTTTCACTTCCCACTTTTGAATTGTTTTACTTTTTTTGGGGACTTGCATGTTAAAACTGTGTTGATTACACCAAATTGGAAGTGGGTTTCACTTCCCCACTATTAAACTGTTTTACTGTTCTCTGGAATGATTTGCACATTACAACTGTGTTAATTGCACCAACTTGTGATGATGTGAATTATCTAACACACGAACTACCTCCCCACTACAAGTGATTAATGTAAGCCGTGGAAAGTGGATAGTACTATTGGTCTGAATAACCCAGGCCGCGCCCGACAGGAAGGTCGGCAACCATGTCTACACGCGTCCTAAAATTGGTTGTGTTGTTAGGCATAATACTAAGGGGCGTTGAAGTGCATGTGACGCAGTTGATGGGCCGGGAGTGTCTTTGTGACACGGTGCGGTGGCCGGGAGTGTCTAGGATGACTCGGCGCAGGGAGAGAACAGTCAAGGTTTCACTTGTATACTCGTATAATTCCATCTGCGACTATGACCGTCATTGTGATTATGACCAGTGCAATTAAACTTGTGAATCCATGTTGTTACACAACAATTAAACCAGGGGAACTCACGCAGCGTTTAGCTGACCCTTTTTAAAACTAACATGCATTTCAGGTAACTTGAGACTGGTCCGTGTATGTTGTTCAAGACATGTTTGTAGGCAAACCGTGAAATAGACGCATGTGGCTTAGAAGACTTATGTGGTTCATGGGAACAAGCATATGTAACATACATGTAGTATGTATTCAACGTTTTGTAAGTAATAAAAGGTAGTGTCTTTATAAACAATGTGCTTGTACCAGAGGTGTCTATTGCATCCCGTATTTTTTTTCTCCCGCTGCAAGTTGGGGTGTAACAGTTCTAAAAACTCAGATCGCTCAAATAGACTCTTAGATCGCACAAAGGATTTGTAACAGTGATTTGGATCAATTCGTACGAACCGAAACTATATATAGTGCCAGGTTCACTTTGTGCGATTTGGATTAATTTGTGCGGTCTGATCCATTTCGTGCGAAATGAACATAACACTTCAAAAATTCATTTTTTCTGAAGGGTGTGCAAATCAACCTCCTCAATGTTATTTTAAAAATATAACGGCTTAGATCGTTCTAAAAACTCAGATCGCTCAAATAGACTCTTAGATCGCACAAAGGATTTGTAACAGTGATTTGGATTAATTCGTGCGATCCGAAACTATATATAGTGCCAGATTCGATTCGTTCGACTTGGCTCAATTTGTGCGGTCAAGATCCATTTCATGCGAAGTGAACATCAAACTTCAAAATTTTTTTTTTCGAAGGGTGTACAAATCAACATCCCTAATGTCTTTTTTAATAGTATAACGGCTTAGATCGTTCTAAAAACTCAGATCGCTCAAATAGACTTTTAGATCGCATAAAGATTTGTAACAGTGATTTGAATCAATTTATGCGATCCGAAATTCTATATTGTGCCAGGTTCGCTTCATGTGATTTGGATCAATTTGTGCGGTCTGTATCCATTTCGGGAGGAGTGAACATAAAAATTCAAAATTGCAATTTTTTCGAAGTGTGTGCAATACAACCTCCCCAATGTCTATTTTAACAGTACAACGGCTTAGATCGTTCTAAAAACTCCGATCGGTCAAATAGACTCTTAGAACGCAGAAAGGATTTGTAACAGTGAGTTGGATCAATTCGTGTGATCCAAAACTATATATAGTGCCAGGTCCGCTTCGTGCGATTTGGATCAATTAGGGCGGTGTGGATCCATTTCATGCGAAGTGAACATAAAACTTCCAAATTTCAATTTTTCAAAGGCTGTGCAAATCAACCTACCAAATGTCTATTTTAACAATATAACGGGTTAGATCGTTCTAAAATCTCATATTGCTCAAATAGACTCTTAGATCGCACAAAGGATTTGTAATAGTGTTTTAGATCAATTCGTGCGATCCGAAACTATATATAGCACCAGGTTCGCTTCGTGTGATTTGGATCAATTTGTGCGGTCTGGATCCATTTCGTGCGAAGTGAACATAAAACTTCAAAATTTCAATTTTTCCGAAGGGTGTGCAAATCAACTTCCCCAATGTCTATTTTAACAGTATAACGGCTTAGGTCATGCTAAAAACTCAGATCGCTCAAATAGACTCTTAGATCGCACAAAGGATTTGTAACAGTGATTTCGATCACTTCGTGCGATCCGAAACTATATATAGTGCCAAGTTCGCTTCGTGCGATTTGGATCAATTAGTACTGTCAGGATCCATTTCGTGCGAAGTGAACATAAAACTTCAAAATTTCAATTTTTTCGACGGGTGTGCAAATCAACCTCCCCAATGTCGATTTTAACAGTATAACGGCTTAGATCGTTGTAAAACTCAGATCACTCAAATAGACTCTTAGATCACACAAAGGATTTGTAACAGTGATTTGGATCAATTCATGCGATCCGAAATTATATATAGTGCCAGGTTTGCTTCGTGCGATTTGGATCAATTTGTGCAGTCTAGATCCATTTCGTGTCAAGTGAACATAAAACTTCAAAATTTCATTTGTTTGAAAGGTTTGCAAATCAACCTCCCTAATGTATATTTTAACAGTATAACGACTTAGATCGTTCTAAAAGCTCAGATAGGTCAAATAGACTCTTAGATCGCACAAAGGATTTGTAACAGTGATTTGGATAAATTCGTGTGATCCGAAACTATATATAGTGCCAGGTTCGCTTCACGCGATTTGGATTAATTTGTTTGATCCGAAACTATATATAGTGCCAGGTTCGCTTCGCGCGATTTGGATCAATTTGTGCGGTCTGGATCCATTTCGTGCAAAGCGAACATAAAACAATAAATTACAATTTTTTTCTAAAGGCGTGCCAATCAACCTCCCCAATGTCTATTTTAGCAGTATAAGGGCTTAAATTGTTAGATCATTTACACCCAGATCTCGAGAAAAAGAAAGATGATTTATTAGAATTGGAGCATATGGATGCATCAGATCTGCAAAATATCACTCGTACAAGAAGAAAAGACGAGAACCTGCATACAAACCACTATTTGGTGCCTTCCATCAACAAAGATTACAAGCCTCCACCATCAGGAAAGTGGAGAAATGAAGGTAGTGGTGATGAGAAAGATGAGATGACAATGTTAGAAAATTTTGAAGAAAAACGTAGCAATTGGTATGTTAAGGATGGTGGAAAGAAAAGAAATGGGTCCTATAAGAGAACAGACCCTTCTGATACATCAAACCCTGCATCAAGAGAAAGAAGTCTGCTGAATCCTCGTCTTTTGCTCCTAAACGACAGAAGAAAGCCAAAGTTAGCACAGGTTTGATTGATGAACCTGATGCGGAGGAAGTTCATGTGAGTCTACTGAGCCTGTTGAAGAAACCCTTGAAGAAATGAAAGGAGGTATTAAATGACATGTGATTGGAGAGATTGTAATGGGAGATGGTTATGATGAAGAACCATCTCTAGCACAAATACAGAGGATAGGTTGGACGCTCAGAAAAACAAAAGGAGAAGAAAGAGCGAAAGAAAATAGAGAAGGAAAGAAAGAAAGTTGAGGAACGAAAAAGAAAGGAGACGGGAGAAGATGATGATCTGTATGAACCTTCAGATTCAGAGGAAGAGTTCTCTGTTGTTAAGCCTGCGAGGAAGCCTGCTGTCAAATGGTAAAACATAAAGCAACATAGAAACCTGAATCAGCTGCTGGAAAACTGAGAATAAAGCTGAGAAAGCAAGCTGCAGATCCTCCAGTTATTCCTCCTATTGAGACATTAGTTCCTCATCCTCCATCTCCACCTCCACAACCGTCCCCATAACATGCTTCACCTCAACAACCACCATCTCCACCACCTCAGCATACCACTCCCGTGCTCCTATGCCTTCTCCTCCTCGTCCTCCAATCATTACTCCTCCTGTATCCCAGCCACAAGCCCAATCATCGTCTCACCCTACTCATGCAGCTGTAGATACAGGGTTTGGAGACTTTGACTTTGATGTTGGATCTATTCAAGGGTATGAAGCTTTTTCTGCAGATGATGTATATGAATGGAGATTGGAGAATTAGAAGGGCAGATCAAGAAGGCTGAGAAGCTATTAAGGATCTGGAATCTGATAGAGATAATATGAAGGAGATCATGAAGCTTCTGGTTAACGATAACGACAAATTCAGAGACATAGCAAAAGCCGGTATCTTCATATGAGGAAAGGATCATGTATCTGGAGAATGAAAGACATAATTTAAATGCCGTTCTTCAAAGTTAGCAGACATAAAATGAGTGTCTAAGAAAGAAAATGGAAGAATATGAAACGAAACGTTTATCAAATAATCGTCAAGTGGAGCTCATGCAAAAGATTCTTATTAAGAAACTGGGTATAGATATCGCTGTCGAGGATGGGGAAATTGAAAGAGAAGAAGCTAGAGAGAAAGTCGCTGAAAGAGAAAGAGACTTGAAAGCAGCTTCAGAAGCTTAAGGCAAAGGCAAACGGCTAATGTTTGAAGATCCTCAAAAGGAGACAGCAGATCCCATTGTTGAAACTTCTGCCCCTGTTTCTGAGCCTCAAGATGTGATTCCTAGATCCTCTGTTAGTGTCCCTTTTGTTCCACCAGAGACTAGATTTTGACGGTTAGTGAAGGGGTTCTGATTTACGAGACGAAAGAAAAGGCTATCGATAGAAAGAAGATAGAAGTTGAGATAAAGGAGACAGTTTATGAGGTGTTTGATATGATAGAGAAAATTGGTCTCGATGCTGTAATGAAAACTGTTGTTAATGAAAACGAGGAGGTTGATGCTTACTTAAATGACTCTATTTATGAAGTAACAGATTTGCAGGTTCAGGGGGAGTCACAGAATGCTGATCCAAATATGCCTAAGCCCAAAGTCATCTATCTTGAGCACGCTGTTGAAGAGGGAGAGTATGTACATAATTACTCCAAGGAAGAAGTTGCTAGAATGTTGGGAGTTAATGAAGATTCATTTGAGTTTGATTTCAAAGATGAATTGAATAACATTAGTGCTAAACAGCCTAATGATTATATGTTCGAAGATGTGCCTGATGCGAATGATTATGATAAGGTTGTCATGGAAGATGATTCCGATGATGATACAACTGCTAAATACACCGGTGATGGAACAGATGACTTCCCAACCTTCAGCGAAATGTTTTCTGATTCAACTGATGATTGCTGAAGTGTAACGTCGAAGATGTGACATTTGTGCTTTCCGATCTTTGTACTTTATCCGACAATGTTATATTTAATGAAATTTTGTGTTACATTTATGGGTTTTGAATATTTACTTATGACATTTGTATATTTTTAATCCTTGTTCAAATCCGATCTTTTAAACATGTTCTGGAAGTAAAATCGCAAACCGTTACGTAAATTTAATCAGTTTAATGTAGTGTACATTCCAGGACAAGTTAATAAGTTAAACATACCTTAAGAAACCTCAACATAGCTTAGAAATAAGTTTTGAAGGGTTCGGTATGGCAAAAACATACTTATGCAACTCTAGGGACCATTTTGCCAAAACTGCAAAACTACGTCGTATCGCGTAATCCGGAATAACGTCATAATCTTAACATACCTTAAATACCCTTTACATAACTTATAAATAAGTTTCGAGGGCTTTGGTATGGCAAAAACATGCTTTTGTAACTTCAGGGACTATTTTGCAAATTTTGCGAAACTATGTCTTTTTGCATATATCGCTATCCAGAACATGTACGGACATCCAAAAATTTTTGTAATCATTAAAATATTTTATTTTAGTGATTGGAATGCAAAAATATCATTCGTTACGCATTACGGTCACTTACGCGTTCGTTACGCTTTTCGTCGTAATTAACCGAAAACCGCAATCAGACGACCAAACGAACTGACCTCTGAAACTTTTTTGGACATATTTCAAGTTCCCTATACTTTAACGTCCTTATGGAACTTAAATATTGGGTTAACGGGTGTTAGAAATGACAAAACACGACGAAAACACGTCCAGAGACCTGTTCTGCCATTTTTGTAACATCAGAATTGAATATGGGGGCTTGTTGTAGCGCGCAGCTCAGAAGGGTTACCCGTCGCGTAGTGCGACGCCCCTGTTTTGACAGAATAATTAGCTGGTAGCTTCCCAGCTCATTCCTTTGCCACCAATACGCAGATTATGACACCTATCTTGCATTTTGCCAGTCTTAATCTGCATCTAACACATCATTAACACTTGTTAACATCCTAGAGCATTGGCCTAACACTTGTCATGATTTGGTGGCCTTTGGATCATTATAAATACCATGATCATGTCCAATTTTTGAACTTTTCAACCTCCTTCATACTCTAGTAAGCCATAAATCCAAATTGCAACCATCTTGGAGCTTTCCCTGTGGTTCTTGATCAATCCTTTGTGTTTGTAAGTGTTCCTTTTGCCTTGTTCAATTATTATAGCTTAGATGGACTAAAAATCAAGCAGTTTGACTTTCTGTTTGACATTTAGTTTTGATCATGAATTGATCAAGACAAAGTCCAATTGAACCTTGCATTATGATGATAATCAAGATGGTTATGATCCATAATGATCATGCCTACTGATTTCCACCTTTTCTAGTCATTTTGACAAGTCAAAGTTTCGATCAAAATGTGATTTTTGCGTATTTTGCAATGGATCTATTTTTGGGTATTAAAACAGGTTGTTTTGATGCCAAAACACTTTTATAAACTTATTTAGACATGTCAAAACATGTCAAATTCGTCACCTTTGTTATAGTGCTTGTTTAGAGTCAAAAGTCTAGTGTTTTGACCATCGCTTTAACTTTCGAATCTGACCCGTTTGCTTGATCTTTAGATCCGACCAAATACATATTTATGACCATAAATATATAGGGAATAACTCTCTGAGGATATACCTTATGGTCATGTCATTTGGATAGTGTTATGATAATTAATTGTAATATTCCTTAAAAATGACCAAAATGCCCTTTTTGAGAATAAATCAATCTAAAGCATATGTAACTTCAAATTTGACATGTAATCTGATGTAACAACAATATTAAGTATATTTTGGCAATTAGGACTTATAATAACACATATCTAACCATCCGAATGCGTAGTTACGCAAATGACGCGTTAAAGTGGCTTAAACTACCTTAACGGGTCATAACGGGTCAAAAGCACTTAAAAACCTTTCCAACTAAGAATGTTAACTTTAGTAAACCATTTCATATGAGTTCCAATATTCATTTGGTTTAAAAGGTCTCACTCTATCCAAATCCTCCGATTCAAGTTCCGATATTTATATAGTTATCAATTTATAGGACACGCTTGATTTCACGGACTCTTGATCTTGGTTTATCTTCTTGAACAAGGACTTTATTGCAACACATGTGAGTACATAGTCCCCTCTTTTACTCTTTCAAATGTTTTGGGTGAAACATATTGTGCCTAAGACTACTTTCCAGTTTTCATGACTTTATACATGCTTTGATTACATAGTACATGATTTCCATTGCATTTGCGGCATATGTTGACTTGGCATATGAGCACACTGATTTACAAAGACATTTACTTGCTATGTATGTTGATTGAGCATACTAGTACATTGGTTTTCAAAGACATTTCTTGCTATGTATGTTGACTGAGCATACTAGTACTTTGGTTTTCAAAGACATTTACTTGCTATGTATGTTGACTGAGCATACTAGTAGTTTTCAAAGACATTTTTGCTACATCGTTCATGACATTTTGTTGAGTTGGAGATTGACTTAATACATTCATTAACATTGATCATGCTGACCGGTAGTATGTAATGGTACCATAGGATTGACAATCCCGTTCCCACTTCCTGGGTTTGTTTGGAAGCGACTTTAGGGAATGACAGAATCCGATGAAATGGATAGACTTTTATCTTTATAAGGGTCTATCTGACTGTCAACAAAGGCTTGAATGTGGTTGCCAACAATCTGAATACATGTTTAACAATAAAAGCAATGGTTTATAAAATATATCTTTTGATTACTCAAAGACATGTTTTATTACAAGACATTTTGACTATTAAAGACATTTGGCTTATACTTTACATTTGGTTACACTAGACTTGTATATACATGACTTTGGTTTACAATATTTTGGTATACACAAGACTTTTGATGGTTGGTTTATGGTAAGTGATTTAAATAACGTGACATGTGTAACATGATAAAAGCATGGTGGATACGCCGATGGTACTTCCTATATATAAGTGTTTTTTTATCTTACATATTGTGGCGTTATCTAAATCATTTCAAATAAAATACAAGTTATGACATTTATACAAAACTTACTTTTGGTTATCTATTTAACCATGCATTATTTCTTTTATATCATATTGATTTTTCATATGGTTTTTATAAAAGAAACTTTTTATGGTTCATGGCGACTTTTGTACTACTTTAAACTTTTCTTACAATAATCAAAGCCATGAAGCATCAACGCCAAATCCTACGTACTCGCCGGCATTTCTTTGTTGACTTTATTTTCACATATGTTTCAGGAGTGAATGCTTAAGGTTGATCATGCGACACTTAGGACGGACTTTGGGCTTTAGTGACTTAAAACCTGAAGACAATATAATTTATGTTGTGTTTTATGTTTAAATTTCCAGACAATGTAATCAATTCTATTAAATAAAACTTAACTTGTTATGCCATGGTTGTTGAAACAATAGTTCTATTACGACACTCCCCGACGTTTTCGCCGTGGTTTGTTGTTTTACGCAGTCGGGGTGTGACAGAAAGATTGGTATTAGAGCCAATGGTTATAGGGAATTAGGTTATTAGTAATGCTTTGACCTAGACTATAACCTTCCTAGGACCCTAACGCAAGTTATCTTGTGTTTAGATCTTAAAACATTAACATCACCTATCTTTAGGTGAATGCCAAAACAAAAACGCAAAAATTTAAAACGATTTTGAAATCAATCGTCTATTCTTGGATGACTTGTTTTTGGCCTTATGCCTTTGATGTTTCCAAAAATCTCGTCAAAGCTTGTGTCTTATTAATGCGAACACGTGCAATCTGGAAGAGTGGGTGCGTGTACCCTGAGTTTTTGTCTAAGGCTAGAGTGTTCGTACAAATCCACTTAATCAGACCAGTCACTCTTACCTTAGGAAACTCTTGGGGTGAGTGTCCACTTATAGGCTAAAGCATGTCTTCGCGATAGATTATAAAGACCCAATTACTTTGATTAGTCACTGTGTGTCGTTTGTTTGTTTTGAGTAAACGAACGAATGACCACCATCCTTACATTTGTCGATATTTATTCATCTCATTTTGATTATTCAACATTCATCTCACTCGTTTTCTCTCATGTTTTTCTCTCTTATAGAATGCCTCCTCGACAAAACGTAAATACGGACGCCGACATGGCGGCTCTAATCGCTCAGCAGTTTACTACTGTGCTTCCAAATCTCATAACTCAGATAAACCAAGCTAACATTAACAACAATGCATCTACTACTTGCAACTTTAAACAGTTTAATTCGGCTCAACCGCTCAAGTTTAGTGGTTCTGAGGGAGCAACTGGGCTCCTGTAGTGGTTTGAGAGTCTTGAGAATACATTTCGCCATGTTCAGTGTCCAAATGAGTGGAAAGTTGAGTTTGCTTCTAGTGTGTTTAAAAAGAGAGCGCTCACGTGGTGGAACGGAGTGATGAGAGATAGGGGTGCTGATGTTGCTATGGGTCAAACTTGGGAGGAACTCAGAGCTCTTATGATGAAAGAGTTCTGCCCTCGTCATGAAAAGCGGGCGCTTGAGAATGATTTCCATGACCTGAAGCAAGATAGTGGTGAACACCGTGCGTATACTGACAGATATGAGGAGTTGAGTTTGTTGTGCCCTGAGATGGGACGCCTTTGGATAAGGTGATTGAATAATACATAGATGGTCTTCTTGACCGGTTCAGGACATTGTCACCGGCAGCAACCCTACTTCAGTTCAACAAGCCATTGAGCTATCTGCGACACTGATTGAATCGCAGATCAAAAAGGGTAAACTCAACGTAAAGGTGACAAGAAATCATCTGACAAGTTAGAGAAACAGAAGGGTAAGAAAGCTGAAGGTTCGAAGAAGTCGAGGAAGCGTAAGGCTTCTAAGAATTTCGCTGTCACTGCACAACCCAATCAAGCCGCTCCTAGCCAGCCTGCTCAGCCTCCTGCCAAGAAACAATATACCGGCACTACACCTCTGTGCAACAGATGCAGCGGTCACTACCAACCCCAGTTACCATGTCACGTTTGTACCAATTATGGGCGACCTGGCCATCTGGCCAACAGTTGTCATTGTCCTCCTGCTCAGAACCAAGCCATACAAAACCCTGTTCAGCAGCCAGCCAATCCTGCACGACCTCACTATCCACCAGGATCTTGCTATAACTGTGGGGATCTTACCCACTACAGAAACAACTGCCCGAAGTTGGAAAATGCAAACCCTGCTCGTGGACTAGCATTGAATATCAATGCAAATGAAGCGCGGCCCGATAACAAGGTGGTGAACGGTATGTTCTTTGTTAACAACCATCCTGCTTCTATACTATTTGATTCGGGTGCTGATAGAAGTTTTGTGTCCTTAACATTTGAGCCTTTACTTGCGAACCAAGAACCAAACTAGGAAAGCCCTTGATAGTAGAAATAGCCAGTGGTGAACCTCTTGTACTTGATTCTGTCATTCCTAGTTGCCAATTAAACCTTAATAACCATCTTTTTCCCATTGACCCCACACCAATGCAACTCGGGAGTTTTGATATTATAGTGGGAATGGATTGGTTAACCAAATATCATGCTGAGGTGGTTTGTTTTGATAAAATTGGTCGTATTCCTCTTTCATCAGGTGAAATTTTGGAGATTCATGGAGAAAAACCGGTTAGTAGCCTCAAACTCATGACTTGTACTCAAGCCCAAAAATACCTACGCAAGAATTATGTGGCTTTCTTGGCACATATCGTAGAAGAGAAAGGCAAAGGTAAAACTATTCAAGCTATCCCTGTTGTTCGGGATTATCCTGAGGTGTTTCTCGAGGAACTACCTGGTTTACCCCCAGCATGACAAGTTGAGTTTCGTATAGATCTTGTACCTGGTGCCAACCCTATTGCTAAATCTCCATATCGTCTTGCACCATCTGAGATGCAAGAATTGTCGAAACAGCTTCAGGAACTTTCGGATAAAGGATTCATTCGACGAGCTTTTCACCTTGGGGTGCTCCTGTGTTATTTGTTAAAAAGAAGGATGGGTCTTTTCGTATGTGTATCGATTAACGTGAGCTCAACAAGCTCACGATCAAGAATCGATATCCCCTACCTCGCATTGATGATCTCTTTAATCAGCTACAGGTGCTACTTACTTCTCAAAGGTTGATATACGTTCTAGGTATCATCAGCTTCGTGTATTCGAGGAAGATATTCCCAAGACAGCTTTTCGTACACGTTACAGTCATTATTAGTTCACATTTATGCCTTTTGGTCTGACAAATGCTCCTGCTGTATTCATGGACCTGATGAATAGGGTTTGTAAACCTTATTTGGACAAGTTCATCATTGTTTTCATTGATGACATTTTGATTTACTCAAAGTCACGAGCCGATCACGAACAACATCTTCGTCTAACGATGGAACTTCTCAAGAAAGAGCAACTTTACGCCAGGTTCTCCAAGTGTGAATTTTGGCTTAAGGAAGTTCAGTTTTTGGGTCACATTGTCAACGAACAAGGTATTCACGTAGAATCCCGCCAAGATCAGTGCAATCAGGGATTGGAGTACGCCTACTACTCCTACTGAGGATCGTTCATTTTTGGGTATCGCAAGTTATTACCGTCGTTTCATTGCTAACTTCTCCAAGATTGCCGTTCCCCTCACTGCTTTAACTCAAAAGAATAAACCTTTTGAGTGGGGACCCAAACAGGAAGAAGCTTTCCAAACTTTGAAGCAAAACCTTTGTGATGCTCCTATTCTATCTCTACGTGAAGGCAACAATGACGTTGTTGTATATTGTGATGCATCGAACTTAGGCCTCGGTTGTGTTTCTAATGCAAAGAGACAAGTTATAGCGTATGCGTCGAGACAGTTGAAGATCCACGAAAAGAATTACACCACTCATGATCTTGAGTTGGGTGCTGTTGTTTTCGCTCTCAAAATCTGGAGACATTATCTTTACGGTACAAAATTTGTGATTTTTACAGACCACAAAAGTCTCCAGCACATCTTCAATCAGAAAGAATTAAACATGAGGCAACGACGTTGGGTCGAACTTCTGAACGACTATGACTGTGAAATTCGCTACCATCCTGTTAAGGCGAACGTCGTAGCCGATCCTCTTAGTCGTAGAGAACGTGTCAAGTTGCATTGTGTACAAGTTCGATTTGATATCCAGACACGTATTCTTGAAGCTCAACGTACTTATGTTGCACAAGATAAAATGGGTAATGAATTGCCACATCATCTCGAGCTTCAACTGGAAACAAAAGACAACGGGTTATCTTATTATCTTAACCGTTTGTGGGTTCCAAGTCTATACAATCTCCCACCTTGGGTGAAGCTCATAAGTCTCGTTATTCAATTCATCCAGGTGCAGACAAAATGTACAAAGATCTTCGTACTCAGTATTGGTGGCCGGGTATTAAGAAAGACATAGCTTTGTACGTATCCAAATGCCTTGTCTCAAAGTTAAGGCGGAACATCAATGTCCTTCTGGTTTGCTTGAACAACCAGAGATTCAAGTTGGGAAATGGGAAAACATTGCTATGGATCTCATTACCAAATTACCGCGCACTTCTAGAGGTCACGATGCCATTTGGGTAGTCGTTGATCGTTTAACAAAGTCAGCACATTTTATAGCTACTCGCGAGGACTTCTCTGCTAACAGACTTGCTAAGATCTATGTGGATGAAATAGTATCTCGTCATGGTGTTCCTTTGGATATCATATCTGATCGCGATGCTCGATTCTCGTCTCATTTTTGGAGAACCATGCAATCTGCCATGGGAATCAAGCTTAATTTGAGTACTGCTTATCATCCTCAAACGGATGGACAATCTGAAAGGACAATCCAGACTTTTGAGGATATGCTTAGAGCCTGTTTGATTGACTTTGGTGGTAGTTGGGATTCACATCTACCATTAATCGAGTTCTCCTACAACAACAGTTATCACTCCAGCATTGATATGGCACCTTTTGAAGCACTTTATGGTCGAAAATGTCGTTCACCTGTCTGTTGGAATGTGATTGGTGAATCTCAATTTACTGGACCTGAACTTATTCATGACACAACAGAGAAAGTCAAGAAAATTCGTGAAAATCTTTTGACAGCTAGAAGCCGTCAAAAGAGTTATGCGGATAAACGACACAAACCCTTGGAATTCCAAGTCGGTGATCACGTCCTACTCAAGGTATCCCCTTGGAAGGGAGTGATTAGATTCCGGAAGAAAGGAAAACTTACGCCACGATATGTTGGACCATTTAGGATCGTTGAGAGAATCGAAAAAGTGGCCTACAAACTTGAGCTACCTCCACAGCTTGGTAAGGTTCATCCAACATTCCACGTATCCAATTTGAAGAAGTGTTTGACTGATGAAAACCTCCACATTCTCTTGATGAAATTCGTGTTGATAACACGTTACGCTTTGTTGAGAAGCCTGTAGAAATGTTGGAACGTGAAGTCAAGAAGCTAAAGCGTAGACGTATACCGATTGTAAAAGTTCGCTGGGAATCCAAACGTGGCCCAGAGTTTACTTGGGAACGAGAGGATCAAATGAAGGCGAAATATCCACATTTTTTCTCACAAGTTTCCTCAAGTTCAAATTTCGGGATGAAATTTCCTAAAGTAGGGGAGACTGTGACATCTGTGCTTTCCGATCTTTGTACTTTATCCGAAAATGTTATATTTTGTGAAATTTTTTGTTACATTTATGGGTTTTGAATATTTACTTATGACATTTCTATATTTTTAATCCTTGTTCAAATCCGATCTTTTAAACATTTACAGGAAGTGAAATCGCAAACCGTTATGTAAATTTAATCAGTTTAATGCAACGTACATTTTGGAACAAGGGAATAAGTTAAACATACCTTAAATAACCTCAACATAGCTTAGAAATAAGTTTTGAAGGGTTCGGTATGGCAAAAACATACTTATGCAACTCTACGGACTATTTTGGCAAAACTGCGAAACTACGCCGTATCGCGTAATCCGGAATAACATCATAAGCTTAACATACCTTAAATACCCTTTACATAACTTAGAAATAAGTTTTGAGGGCTTTGGTATGGCAAAAACATGCTTTTGTAACTTCAGGGTCTATTTTGCAAATTTTGTGAAACTATGTTTTTTGCTTATATCGCTATCCGGAACATGTACAGGCATCAAAAAATTTCTGTAATCATTAAAATATTACATTTCAGTTATTGGAATGCAACAATATCATTCGTTACACATTTACGGTCATTTACGCGATCATTACGCTTTTCGTTGTAATTTACCGAAAACCGCAACCGTACGAACAAAGGAACCGACCTCTGAAACTTTTTTGGACATATTTCAAGTTCCCTATACTTTAACATCCTTATTTAACTTAAATATTGGGTTAACGGGTGTTAGAAATGTCAAAAACACGACGAAAACAGGTGCAGGGACCTGTTCTACCATTTTTGAAACATTAGAATTGAATATGGGGGCTTGGTGTCGCGCGTAGCTCAAAAGGGTTACCCGTCACATAGCGAGACGCCCCTGTTTTGATCGAAAAATTAGCTGGTAGCTTCCCAGCTCATTCCTTTGCTACCAATACGCAAATTATGACACATATCTTGCGTTTTGCCACTCTTAATCAGGATTTTGTGGCCTTTGGATCATTATAAATACCATGATCATGTCCAACTTTTGATCCTTTCAACCTCCTTCATACTCTAGTCAGCCACAAATCCGAATTTCAACCATCTTGGAGCTTTCCCTGTGGTTCTTGATCAATCCTTTGTGTTTGTAAGTGTTCCTTCCTTGCCTTGTTCAATTATTATAGCTTAGATGGACTAAAAATCAAGCAGTTTGACTTTCTGTTTGACTTTTAGTTTTGATCATGAATTGATCAAGACAAAGTCCAATTGAACCTTGCATTATGATGATAATCAAGATGGTTATGATCCATAATGATCATGCCTATTGATTTCCACCTTTTCTAGTCATTTTGACAAGTCAAAGTTTCGATCAAAATGTGATTTTTGTGTATTTTGCAATGGATCTATTTTCGGGTATCAAAACAGGTTGTTTTGATGTCAAAACACTTTTATAAACTTATTTAGACATGTCAAAACATGTCAAATTCGTCACATTGATGATCTCAAACGGGAACGGATGGACACTCCAGACTTTAGAGGATATGCTTAGAGCCTGTTTGATTGACTTTGGTGGTAGTTGGAATTCACATCTACCATTAATCGAGTTCTCCTACAACAACAGTTATCACTCCAGCATTGATATGGCACCTTTTGAAGCACTTTATGGTCGAAAATGACGTTCACCTGTCTGTTGGAATGTGATTGGTGAATCTCAATTTACTGTACCTGAACTTATTCATGACACAACAGAGAAAGTCAAGAAAATTCGTGAAAATCTTTTGACAGCTAGAAGCCGTCAAAAGAGTTATGCGGACAAACGACACAAGCCCTTGGAATTCCAAGTCGGTGATCACATCCTACTCAAGGTATCCCCTTGGAAGGGAGTGATTAGATTCGGGAAGAAATGAAAACTTACGCCACGATATGTTGGACCATTTAGGATCGTTGAGAGAATCGAAAAAGTGGCCTACAAACTTGAGCTACCTCCACAGCTTGGTAATGTTCATCCAACATTCCACGTATCCAATTTGTAGAAGTGTTTGACTGATGAAAACCTCCACATTCCTCTTGATGAAAATCGTGTTGATAACACGTTACGCTTTGTTGAGAAGCCTGTGGAAATGTTGGAACGTGAAGTCAAGAAGCTGAAGCGCAGACGTATACCGATTGTTAAAGTTCGCTGGGAATCCAAACGTGGCCTAGAGTTTACTTGGGAACGAGATGATCAAATGAAGGCGAAATATCCACATTTTTTCTCACCAGTTTCCTCAAGGTAAAATTTCGAGATGAAATTTCCTAAAGTAGGGGAGACTGTGACATCTGTGCTTTCCGATCTTTGTACTTTATCCGAAAATGTTATATTTAATGAAATTTTGTGTTACATTTATGGGTTTTGAATATTTACTTATGATATTTGTATATTTTTAATCCTTGTTCAAATCCGATCTTTTAAACATTTACTGGAAGTGAAATCGCAAACCGTTACGTAAATTTAATCAGTTTAACGCAACGTACGTTTTGGGACAAGGGAATAAGTTAAACATACCTTAAATAACCTCAACATATGTTAGAAATAAGTTTTGAAGGGTTCGGTATGGCAAAAACATACTTATGCAACTCTAGGGACTATTTTGGCAAAACTGTGAAACTACGCCGTATCGCGTGATCCGGAATAACATCATAAGCTTAACATACCTTAAATACCCTTTACATAAATTAGAAATAAGTTTCGAGGGCTTTGGTATGGCAAAAACATGCTTTTGTAACTTCAGGGTCTATTTTGCAAATTTTGTGAAACTATGTTTTTTTGCTTATATCGCTATCCGGAACATGTACATGCATCCAAAAATTTCTGTAATCATTCAAATATTACATTTCAGTGATTGGAATGCAAAAATATCATTCGTTACACATTTACGGTCATTTACGCGATCGTTACGCTTTTCGTCGTAATTTACCGAAAACCGCAACCGTACGAACAAAGGAACCGACCTCTGAAACTTTTTTGGACATATTTCAAGTTCCCTATACTTTAACATCTTTATTGAACTTAAATACTGGGTTAACGGGTGTTAGAAATGCCAAAACACGACGAAAACACGTGCAGGGACCTGTTCTGCCATTTTTGAAACATTAGAATTGAATATGGGGGCTTGGTGTCACGCGTAGCTCAAAAGGGTTACCCGTCGCATAGCGAGACGCCCCTGTTTTGACCGAAAAATTAGCTGGTAGCTTCCCAGCTCATTCCTTTGCCACCAATACGCAAATTATGACACATATCTTGCATTTTGCCACTCTTAATCAGGGTTTGGTGGCCTTTGGATCATTATAAATACCATGATCATGTCCAATTTTTGAACTTTTCAACCTCCTTCATACTCTAGTCAGCCGCAAATCCGAATTGCAACCAACTTGGAGCTTTCCCTGTGGTTCTTGATCAATCCTTTGTGTTTGTAAGTGTTCCTTCCTTGCCTTGTTCAATTATTATAGCTTAGATGGACTAAAAATCAAGCAGTTTGACTTTTAGTTTTGATCATGAATTGGTCAAGACAAAGTCCAATTGAACCTTGCATTATGATGATAATCAAGATGGTTATGATCCATAATGATCATGCCTATTGATTTCCACCTTTTTAGTCATTTTGACAAGTCAAAGTTTCGATCAAAATGCGATTTTTGCGTATTTTGCAATGGATCTATTTTCGGGTATCAAAACAGGTTGTTTTGATGTCAAAACACTTTTATAAACTTATTTAGACATGTCAAAACATGTCAAATTCGTCACATTGATGATCTTAAACAGGAACGGATGGACAATCTGAAAGGACAATCTAGACTTTAGAGGATATGCTTAGAGCCTGTTTGATTGACTTTGGTGGTAGTTGGGATTCAAATCTACCATTAATCGAGTTCTTCTACAACAACAGTTATCACTCCAGCATTGATATGGCACCTTTTGAAGCACTTTATGGTAGAAAATGTCGTTCACCTGTCTGTTGGAATGGTGAATCTCAATTTACTAGACCTGAACTTATTCATGACATAACAGAGAAAGTCAAGAAAATTCGTGAAAATCTTTTGACAGCTAGAAGCCGTCAAAAGAGTTATGCGGACAAACGACACAAGCCCTTGGAATTCCAAGTCGGTGATCACATCCTACTCAAGGTATCCCCTTGGAAGGGAGTGATTAGATTCGGGAAGAAAGGAAAGCTTACGCCACGATATGTTGGACCATTTAGGATCGTTGAGAGAATCGAAAAAGTGGCCTACAAACTTGAGCTACCTCCACAGCTTGGTAACGTTCATCCAACATTCCACGTATCCAATTTGAAGAAGTGTTTGACTGATGAAAACCTCCACATTCCTCTTGATGAAATTCGTGTTGATAACACGTGACGCTTTGTTGAGAAGCCTGTGGAAATGTTGGAACATGAAGTCAAGAAACTAAAGCGCAGACGTATAACCGATTGTTAAAGTTCGCTGGGAATCCAAACGTGGCCCAAAGTTTACTTGGGAACGAGAGGATCAAATGAAGGCGAAATATCCACATTTTTTCTCACCAGTTTCCTCAAGTTAAAATTTCGGGATGAAATTTCCTAAAGTAGGGGAGACTGTGACATCCGTGCTTTCCGATCTTTGTAATTTATCCGAAAATGTTATATTTAATGAAATTTTGTGTTACATTTATGGGTTTTGAATATTTACTTATGACATTTGTATATTTTTAATCCTTGTTCAAATCCGATCTTTTAAACATTTACTGGAAGTGAAATCGCAAACCGTTACGTAAATTTAATCAGTTTAACGCAACGTACATTTTGGGACAAGGGAATAAGTTAAACATACCTTAAATAACCTCAACATAGCTTAGAAATAAGTTTTAAAGGGTTCCGTATGGCAAAAACATACTTATGCAACTCTAGGGACTATTTTGTCAAAACTGCGAAACTACGCCGTATCGCGTAATCCGGAATAACATCATAAGCTTAACATACCTTAAATACCCTTTACATAACTTAGAAATAAGTTTCGAGGGCTTTGGTATGGCAAAAACATGCTTTTGTAACTTCAGGGTCTATTTTGCAAATTTTGTGAAACTATGTTTTTTTGCTTATATCTATATCCGGAACATGTACAGGCATCCAAAAATTTCTGTAATCATTAAAATATTACAATAGTGATTGGAATGCAAAAATATCATTCGTTACACATTTACGGTCATTTACGCGATCGTTACGCTTTTCGTCGTAATTTACCGAAAACCGCAACCGTACGAACAAAGGAACCGACCTCTGAAACTTTTTTGGACATATTTCAAGTTCCCTATACTTTAACATCCTTATTTAACTTAAATATTGGGTTAACGGGTGTTAGAAATGCCAAAACACGACGAAAACACGTGTAAGGACCTGTTCTGCCATTTTTGAAACATTAGAATTGAATATGGGGGCTTGGTGTCACGCGTAGCTCAAAAGGGTTACCCGTCGCATAGCGAGACGCCCCTGTTTTGACCGAAAAATTAGCTGGTAGCTTCCCAGCTCATTCCTTTGCCACCAATACGCAAATTATGACACATATCTTGCATTTTGCCACTCTTAATCAGGATTTGGTGGCCTTTGGATCATTATAAATACCATGATCATGTCCAATTTTTGAACTTTTCAACCTCCTTCATACTCTAGTCAGCCACAAATCCGAATTGCAACCATCTTGGAGCTTTCCTGTGGTTCTTGATCAATCCTATGTGTTTGTAAGTGTTCCTTCCTTGCCTTGTTCAATTATTATAGCTTAGATGGACTAAAAATCAAGCAGTTTGACTTTCTGTTTGACTTTTAGTTTTGATCATGAATTGATCAAGACAAAGTCCAATTGAACCTTGCATTATGATGATAATTAAGATGGTTATGATCCATAATGATCATGCCTATTGATTTCCACCTTTTCTAGTCATTTTGACAAGTCAAAGTTTCGATCAAAATGCGATTTTTGCGTATTTTGCAATGGATCTATTTTCGGGTATCAAAACAGGTTGTTTTGATGTCAAAACACTTTTAGAAACTTATTTAGACATGTCAAAACATGTCAAATTCGTCACATTGATGATCTCAAACGGGAACGGATGGACAATCCAGACTTTAGAGGATATGCTTAGAGCCTGTTTGATTGACTTTGGTGGTAGTTGGGATTCACATCTAACATTAATCGAGTTCTCCTACAACAACAGTTATCACTCCAGCATTGATATGGCACCTTTTGAAGCACTTTATGGTCGAAAATGTCGTTCACCTGTCTGTAGGAATGGTGAATCTCAATTTACTGGACCTGAACTTATTAATGACACAAAAGAGAAAGTCAAGAAAATTCGTGAAAATCTTTTGACAGCTAGAAGCCGTCAAAAGAGTTATGCGGACAAACGACACAAGCCCTTGGAATTCCAAGTCGGTGATCACATCCTACTCAAGGTATCCCCTTGGAAGGGAGTGATTAGATTCGGGAAGAAAGGAAAACTTACGCCACGATATGTTGGACCATTTACGATCGTTGAGAGAATCGAAAAAGTGGCCTACAAACTTGAGCTACCTCCACAGCTTGGTAACGTTCATCCAACATTCCATGTATCCAATTTGAAGAAGTGTTTGACTGATGAAAACCTCCACATTCCTCTTGATGAAATTCGTGTTGATAACACGTTACGCTTTGTTGAGAAGCCTGTGGAAATGTTGGAAAGTGAAGTCAAGAAGCTAAAGCGAAAGCGTTATACCGATTGTTAAAGTTCGTTGGGAATCCAAACGTGGCCCAGAGTTTACTTGGGAACGAGAGGATCAAATGAAGGCGAAATATCCACATTTTTTCTCACCAGTTTCCTCAAGTTAAAATTTCAGGATGAAATTTCCTAAAGTAGGGGAGACTGTGACATCTTTGCTTTCCGATCTTTGTACTTTATCCGAAAATGTTATATTTAATGAAATTTTTTGTTACATTTATGGGTTTTGAATATTTACTTATGACTTTTGTATATTTTTAATCCTTGTTCAAATCCGATCTTTTAAACATTTAGTGGAAGTGAAATCGCAAACCGTTACGTAAATTTAATCAGTTTAACACAACGTACGTTTTGGGACAAGGGAATAAGTTAAACATACCTTAAATAACCTCCACATAGCTTAGAAATAAGTTTTGAAGGGTTCGGTATGGCAAAAACATACTTATGCAACTCTAGGGACTATTTTGGCAAAACTGCGAAACTACGCCGTATCGCGTAATCCGGAATAACATCATAAGCTTAACATACCTTAAATACCCTTTACATAACTTAGAAATAAGTTTCGAGGGCTTTGGTATGGCAAAAACATGCTTTTGTAACTTCAGGGTCTATTTTGCAAATTTTGTGAAACTATGTTTTTTTGCTTATATCGCTATCCGAAACATGTACAGGCATCCAAAAATTTCTGTAATCATTAAAATATTACATTTTAGTGATTGGAATGCAAAAATATCATTCATTACACATTTACGGTCATTTACGCGATCGTTACGCTTTTCGTCGTAATTTACCAGAAACCGCAACCGTACGAACAAAGGAACCGACCTCTGGAACTGTTTTGGACATATTTCAAGTTCCCTATACTTTAACATCCTTATTTAACTTAAATATTGGGTTAAAGGGTGTTAGAAATGCCAAAACACGACGAAAACACGTGCAGGGACCTGTTCTGCCATTTTTGAAACATTAGAATTGAATATGGGGGCTTGGTGTCGCGCGTTGCTCAAAAGGGTTACCCGTCGCATAGCGAGACGCCCCTGTTTTGACCGAAAAATTAGCTGGTAGCTTCCCAGCTCATTCCTTTGCCACCAATACGCAAATTATGACACATATCTTGCATTTTGCCACTCTTAATCAGGATTTGGTGGCCTTTGGATCATTATAAATACCATGATCATGTCCAATTTTTGAACTTTTCAACCTCCTTCATACTCTAGTCAGCCACAAATCCGAATTGCAAACCATCTTGGAGCTTTCCCTATGGTTCTTGATCAATCCTTTGTGTTTGTAAGTGTTCCTTCCTTGCCTTGTTCAATTATTATAGCTTAGATGGACTAAAAATCAAGCAGTTTGACTTTCTGTTTGACTTTTAGTTTTGATCATGAATTGATCAAGACAAAGTCCAATTGAACCTTGCATTATGATGATAATCAAGATGGTTATGATCCATAATGATCATGCCTATTGATTTCCACCTTTTCTAGTCATTTTGACAAGTCAAAGTTTCGATCAAAATGCGATTTTTGCGTATTTTGCAATGGATCTATTTTCGGGTATCAAAACAGGTTGTTTTGATGACAAAACACTATTTATAAAACTTATTTTCGGGTATCAAACCTTTGTTATAGTGCTTGTTTAGAGTCAAAAGTCTAGTGGTTTGACCACCGCTTTAACTTTCGAATCTGACCCGTTTGGTTGATCTTTAGATCCGACCAAATACATATTTATGACCATAAATATATAGGTAATAACACTATGAGGATATACCTTATGGTCATGTCATTTGGATAGTGTTATGATAATTAATTGTAATATTCCTTAAAAATGACCAAAATACCCTTTTTGAGAATAAATCAATCTAAAGCATATGTAACTTAAATTTTGACATGTAATCTGATGTAACAACAATATTAAGTATATTTTGGCAATTAGGACCTATCATAACACATATCTAACCATCCAAATGCGTAGTTACGCAAATGACGCGTTAAAGTGGCTTAAACTACCTTAACGGGTCATAACGGGTCAAAAGCACTTAAAAACCTTTCCAACTCAGAATGTTAAATTATTAAACCATTTCATATGAGTTCCAATACTCATTTCATTTATAAGGTCTCATTCTATCCAAATTGTCCGATTTCAAGTTCCGATATTTATATAGTTATCCATTTATAGGACACGCTTGATTTCACGGACTCTTGATCTTGGTTTATCTTCTTGAACAAGGATTTATTGCAGCACATTTGAGTACATATTCACCTTTTTTACTTTTTCAAATGTTTTGGGGTGAAACATATTGTGCCTAAGACTACTTTCGAGTTTTCATGACTTTATACATGCTTTGATTACATAGTACATGATTTCCATTGCATTTGCGACATATGTTGACTTGGCATATGAGCAGACTGATTTACGATGTCATTTACTTGCTATGCATGTTGACTGAGCATACTAGTACATTGGTTTTCAAAGACATTTCTTGCTATGTATGTTGACTGAGCATACTAGTACATTGGTTTTCAAAGACATTTACTTGCTATGTATGTTGACTGAGCATACTAGTACATTGGTTTTTCTAAGACATTTTTGCTACATTGTTCATGACATTTTGGTGAGTTGTAGATTGACTTAATACATTCATTAACATTGATCACGCCGACCGGTAGTATGTAATGGTACCATAGGATTGACAATCCCGTTCCCACTTCATGGGCTTGTTTGGAAGCGACTTTAGGGAATGACAGAATCCGATGAAATGGATAGACTTTAATCTTTATAAGGGTCTATCTGACTGTTAACAAAGGCTTGAATGTGTTTGCCAACAATCTGAATACATGTTTAACAATAAAAGCAAGGGTTTATAAAATATATCTTTTGATTACTCAAAGACATGTTTTATTACAAGACATTTTGACTATTAAAGATATTTGGCTTATATTTTACATTTGGTTACACTAGACTTGTATATACATGACTTTGGTTTACACAAGACTTTTGATGGTTGGTTTATGTTAAGTGATTTAAATAACGTGACATGTGTAACATGATAAAAGCATGGTGGATACGCCGATGGTACTTCCTATATATAAGTGTTTTTATTATCTTACATATTGTGGCGTTATCTAAATCATTTCAAATAAAATACAAGTTATGACATTTATACAAAACTTACTTTTGGTTATCTATTTAACCATGCATTATTTCTTTTATATCATATTGATTTTTCATATGGTTTTTATAAAAGAAACTTTTTGTAGTTCATGGTGACTTTTGTACTACTTTAAACTTTTCTTACAATAATCAAAGCCATGAAGCATCAACGCAAAATCCTATGTACTCGCCGGCATTCTTTGCTGACTTTATTTTCACATATGTTTCAGGAGCGAATGCTTAAGGTTGATCATGCGACACTTAGGACGGACTTTGGGCTTTAGTGACTTAAAACCTGAAGACAACTTAATTTATGTTGTGTTTTATGTTTAAATTTCATGACAATGTAATCAATTCTATTAAATAAAACTTAACTGTTATGCCATGGTTGTTGAAACAATAGTTCTGTTACGACACTCCCCGACGATTCCGCCGTGGTTTGTTGTTTTACGCGGTCGGGGTGTGTCACACCCCAACTCGCAGCGGAAGAAAAAATATACGGGATGCAATAGACACCTCTGGTAAACCACATTGTTTATAAAGACACACATTTTATTACTTACAAAATGTTGATTACATACTACATGTATGTTACAACTGCGTGTTCCCATGAACCACATAAGTCTTCTAAGCCACCTGCGTCTATATCACGGTTCGCCTACAAACATCTCTTGAACAACATACATGGATCACACCAAGTATCAAGTTACCTGAAATGCATGTAAGTTTTAAAAAGGGTCAGTTACGTTGAGTGAGTTCCACTAGTTTTGTTGTTATGGAACAATATGTTTTAACAAGCTTAATTCACTGGTCACAGTCATAGTGACGGTCACAGTCACAGTTATAGTCACAGATTGCCCGATGGAATTTCATGCGCGTACAAGTGAAACCAGACTATTTCCCCGGGCTGTGTCACCCAGACACTCCTGGTCCACCAATTGCGTCACGTGCAGTTCAACGCCCCGGGTAGTTATGCCTAACACATACCCAAAAGTTGGACGAGTGGAGTTGCTTGTGGCCGGGCATCGCACCCTCCGGCCTCAACTGGGTTGGTCGGACCGATAGTACTATCCACTGCCCACGGCTCATATTAATCACTTGTAATGGGGGTATTCGTGAGTTCGGTAATTCACATCGTCCCAAGTTGGTGCAATTAACACAATTTTATAACATGCAAATCACTTCAGAAAATAGTAACACAGTTTAAAAGTATGGAGTGAAGCCACTCCCAAGTTGGTGTAATCAACACAATTTGTAACATGCAAGTCCCAGAAAAAGTAAAACAAGTCAAACGTGGGGAAGTGAAAACTCACAGTACGAGTAGTGATCTCAAAGCAAGAGTGATCAAGCAACTGGAACAACTTTAATAACCCACATGCAAGTATGGACTCAAATCAGTATCTAAGTTGGTAATGGTTATAACTTGGATCTGGTCAAAGTTTTTACTCGGATTGAGTCTATAGGACACTAGTGTGGTAATTGACGCCAGGGTAGTATTAGTTTTCTGTTTTGCTTCCAGGCACCGTTTCGCGTGCCAGCCAAAGGCTGTAGTTTAACGTGTTTGGATAATGGTACGGGAATACCAATAATGCCAACACGTGGTTATTTAAGAATGATTAACTTTTCTTCAAGGGATTTTGAGTATTTGGGGAGTCTACGTTACCCAAATTTGAGTTTCCATTTTCACCGTCTGGAATTCTCCCGAACTGCCTAAGGGCACACCCGAGGTGCCCAATTTGCCTGGGAATCTCCTGGAATACTCCCGTGTTATAATTGTAGTATTTCTTGGGTTGAGTCAGTTCCAGTTCCGGCAGGTTCGTTATACGGTAAACTGCCGAAATTGCTTTAAAATATCTATTTTTAATTCCATAAATTCCCATTTAATCTATATTTTATATAAAATCTGTAATTTTTATATAATTTAGTAAAAATATGTAGATTATGGGAAAAATTTCTCGGAATTTATTTTGGCATTTTACTTATTTAAATAATTTATTTATAAAACCATTTTAACCATATAATTATCATTAAATACCATCAGTGGTTCACAAATTCCCAAAACATTTCAGAACACCTTCTTCATGTCCAGGAACTTCTCAAAAAATTTTGAGATTTTCCGATTTCATTTCAGTACGTTTCCGGCTACTGAAAACTCGCAAAATCATGGATTTTTAACCCAAATCAAAACTCAACCAATGGACTCCGAATTTTTCCAGAACATTTTCCATATGTTCCTTAGTGTCTCTGTAAAATTTAGTGATTTATTGATAATTTTTCCGAAATTCTTTCGGTAACACAGTTAAAAATTCACCAAAAATCGTTGAAAATTCCAAAAATTCTAAATTTTATGTGGAGACAATACTCTACATCGCCACACCAAATTTCAGCTCAATCCAAGTTTCACGGACCAAGGTTATAACTAAAACAATTTTCTGCCTAGCCTATATTCGGTTCTCGGATGTTATACCTAGCGATTCTTCCAATTCCAAGCGTTTATCTCAATCCCAGAAGTGTGTGAAGCCTATATTCAGTACCTACACACCAAGTACAACCCAAATATGCTAGAACTTAGATCAATCAAGCTTTAATTCATTGTTTTTCGGTTAATCGAATTGTTAAGCGATTTTTGTCGAATAAGAGTTGATTAGGGTATATACCCCAATGATTTGTAACCATGGCTGCCATATAACACCAGGTATTTCATGTGGTTTTCATATTCAGCCCATAAACTTGTTTAAAACTCCAAAATTCATGGATTAATAAGAGTTTTTATGGCCTAAACCATGTTTAATCAAGAAACCATGCTTAAAACCTTATTAGTTTGAGTTAATACCTTTGATTTGGGGTTTTCTTGTGAGATTAGCTGATAAAAAGAGTGTGAGGGCAATTTTTGTAGAATTTTGTGAAATTTTTTATTAAAGTTTAAAAGAAAAAGAAAAAAAATACATATATATCCATGGGGGTGGCGGTTTGGGGTGGGCCCCATAGGACCACCTCGTGCTTCGTTTGGCGTGACAAAAGATGATGTTTATCTTTCAGATAAGTATAGGTTCGTTTTCGGGTCCTGGGCCCGTTCTCGATTTGCGTGACAGACTCCGTTTTGCGGTACTTAGTGTCAAAAGACTCGGTTTTAAAAATTATGCATAACCATCTTAAAATCCGAACCAGTTATGTTTTAATCATAATAGTCCCTTTGACGTTCGTTAAGTGTTTTTAAGCTTGATCCATCATTCCTTGCTCATTCGGTTGCCTTATGTTATGCCGGAACGAATGCGTTTCCCCAATCGGGAGCTGCTTCGTTTTGCGTGCCCGGGTTTTGATTATTTTCAAACCTTATGTCACAATCTATGGCACAAAACTAAGTTATTCCTGGAACTCGGAATTTTAAATAAGGCTACTGATAATCTAATAATCAACATTAAAGGTTTAATGCGCTGTTAAACGTCAAGTCTCCGTTTAACACGTTGTTCAAGGCTAAGGATGCCAACCTCGCATCGTTGGTCCTTAATAGTGTCATGTCAACCATGACGTGCTCTCGAATTCTTCTGAGCCATTACAGAAATCGCTAGGCATAGCACACAAGTCAGCGTGTTTACTAATACTTATTCCCAGAGTCATCAGTTCATTCACGACTTTGTCTTGTCATGTAGGTGACGCATAATGTCACTGTAATGTTTTTATTACTTACTATGCATATACTCCCATCATAGTCGGTGTATCATTTTCCAGAATTCGTATCATCACACATAATCACAACAATATCACGATATACATACCACGTCCGGTTACCACGGACTTGTACTAATCAAAGTTTACCGGGATTTTTCACAATTGTCACAGTCTCCCCCGGTTAAAAGAATTTCGTCCTCGAAATTCCATTTAGTAATCCATTGGAAAGCTCCGTATTTATATTTGTGTCAGTCATCTGACAGACAAGTATGTTTTTCGCTTTTCATTTAGTATCATCCTCTTACGGAGATGATAATTGTGCTACATAGTAGCAGTATAATTTGTCCATCAACAATTCCTACGTATTGTCAAGAGTAAGGTTTGTCGTCACTTCCAATCTGGAAGTGAGAGTGTTGTTGGACTCATAGTAAGATATGAGTTTCGAATTCAGCTTATAGCTGACTGCAATTATTACGTTTTCTTTGAATTCATTATCTTCACCATTCACACACCACATGTTTCAATTACGATTTTGTTTAATAGTTCTTGCACATCTCCTATAAGAGGAGTATGGGTATTCTCCCAAGGTTTGTTGCGAACAATTGCAATAATGAGCACCATGCTCCGCATGTTTGTGTTAAGGGAATAAATTTGGTCTTACCGAGTGGTGCACGCCAATCTTCCCTTATTGTCGTGTACGTGAGTATCTTCGGCTAATACTAACCATCCACGAGAGTCCCTACTCTATGGTAGAGAAAGAGAAAGACTTTTACGAGCCTACGGTTGCCATAAGGCAGTACACGAGTAACAACGAATCTGCACCCTCACATCAACAGGGTGCCCGAACTACTCACTAGGAGTCTAATCATGTAATAAGGATATGGGTTTTCTACAGTAATCATTCCAGTTTTTATTAAGTTTAGGGAGCTTGGCTCCAGCTGTTGTACATCTATCTGTATCTTTTTCAGAAGGAACAACTTAGTAACTTCGATGTCATCGATGTAATTCTCCAAGAGATATCGTATAAAAATTCCCATATACCAGGAATGATAGGGTGTGCGCCCCATGTGGTTTTAATTCCAGTAGCACTACATCTAGAATGCTACTATATCACGTGGAAATGGTTAAGGCGTGATGAGTGTTTAAGATCACAAATATCACTATGATTCCCCTACACATGGGATCGGCATTGATCGTAGACGTACGAATAATTTGGTTAAAGATGACTAAGTAACGAGTCTTTGAATCAAGGTTACCCATTGGCGGAGTACCCTTCGCACGGTAGGAACATAGCCATGCTCGACTATCATTTCATAAGGATGTCGTTAATGGAGACAATGGGAAGTAATCATTTCCCATGATGTTCTTGAAAGATTACCCAAGGCATAAGCGAATATAACCCATACTAGTCACAAAGGTGGTTAATCACCACTTGACCATCTCGGTCTTGTGGTTTTTCGAGTCAAATTCGGACTTGGTAAGATCTGAACAGGCACATGATATAAAAAGATATAATCCTTCCCCTCTTGGCACCTTTGCCATTTGAATCACCGATTAAATGTAAGGGTTTCATCGAGTTCATTCATACCAAACCATCTTGGGTTAGATTGGGATATTTGTGTGGTTTTATGAACCTATGGGCTAAAGCCCGAATCCATGGTCACCCTAGTCCGATCGGGACAGTTGACCATTAAATTTGATTTTCCCATTAGTCTCATATTCATAGTAATGTAAACAAGAAATAAAGACCTGGCCCCCTGGTTGGTCGAGACTAGGCTTGTTGAGTTTCTCGACCCCTTGGTCGTAGGATTAGTCAGTTCTGTTTCCCAGAAGGCCACCGAAGGAATACGTGCTGCTGGGAAATGTAATAGCATAGATCCACAATTGCTCGACAATCTCTTAAAATAACAAAAGCAGTTTCAAGGAGGCTGAATGAAAAGCGTAATCAATCGAGGTAAGCCTAGCACTCTGACGGCTAGGATACGAATAAAGGTTATGAATGCCATTTCACATCCGGTCGGTGCATCCAACCAAGCACCGATCTACACTTTAGTCATTTAGTTTGACTTAGTATCGCGCATCGAGTTATTTACAATTCGTAGCGTGTGTTAAGTAACTCTCCAAATTTGAAGAGTATTAGTTGTCGTGTCAAAGTCTTATTCCTCTTTTAAGTATATATGACGTGCTTACTAACGGATTTTCCATCTCGATGGACATGATATCCGAGGGACGTATTCGGAAGATTCACTAGTCCCTTTATCTGGAATGATCGGGATTACGAGATTTCTGGTTTAGCTTTCCCCAAGTGGGTTCAGCGCACAAAAGACACCAATTATAATATTCGGACAACTCGTGACTATTCCTATTACAAAGAAAGTTTAGTTTTGACCGTGTTCCTTCATATATAGTAGTTCATGCTTTTCATAGTATGGCGATATACGTCACTCCAGTGACATGCTTTGACCACACATTTAAGCACTTGCCCCTTTTGGGTTAAGTCTAAGTGCATTTTTAATAGTTGCATAATGTCAGATATTATTGCATACACACTAATGACGTTGGTTATACAGGTTGTGGATTTATGCGTGCGACGAATTTGTATGATATGAGGCGATTGAAAATGTGGCATTAATGCATGTATATATATTTTGTTTATAGTATAATGGTCCCGAAACGCTCACCACCAATGACCGAGGCAGAAATCGCGCGAATGATAGCGCGACAGCTTCAGACAATCATCCCCCCGATCATCAATTTCACTCGCGGTGCGACTAACAGGTACATATATATATATATATAGACACACTTGAGGTTTCTCCCGTTCTTATTTCCTTAAGTAACACAAGAATTTTCGTCACTCTAAAATAAAGAAGAATCAGGTTGCTTGGTAACATTGTATTTTATGAATACTTATTTAAATCGATCAAACTGAAAATCAATTGAAGGTACCAACTAGTTGAACAAAGACGAGGGGTATTTCAACATATTTCCCTGATCTAGAGAATTTAGTCCTCGTATACCCATGAGGACTAGCAACGCCGTCTGCTGAATAACTTTAGGTTACTCACAAGAGTAGGGTATCGTTCACTTTGTATCCATCGGCAGATGAAAGTCAGTGTATCTCATGTATCATCCTCCTACACATGTAGGAGACCTTACCAAATAACACCTTTACAAAGGTCCGAAGGGAATTTCAAACATCCCTTAGGAATTGTGAACAACATCGCGTATAAATATCTGGACTCCTCCAATGTTTCAAGGAAGAGAAGAAGACATTTGGTGTTCCCCAGGTATTATTATTATTATCGTAGAATTGGGAGTCAATATGTTCTATAGACATACAAGTATCTAAGTTAGTCCCTACCCAGGACCACTCGTACGGTCGTAATAGTTATCGTGTCATGAAAAGCCTTAATCGAAAGAAATCAAAGAACCATGTATCCCCTTATGCGATTTCTAGCATGAATGCACCGCCCTCATACGGGTAATATAGATTCAAGACCTACTATCTCAGGGTTACAAAAGAATTCAGGCCAGGACCCAGTGTAGTCTAGAGTTTGGAGATGTAAATATGAGTTGTCAAAGATTAATCATCGTATTACAATACTTAAGTACTACTCGAAGGCGATCTCGTCTTGCATTAGAACATATTTTCACTAAGTTATGCAAGGCCGAAACAAGGGATCGTTTGATATATAAAAATTTGATAGAATTCTGTTAAATACCGTCCTTCGAATTAGATATATGTATTTATTAATAAGCTAATCGTCTGACGAAAAATTTGCTTTGTGTCATTTGTTTATTAAATATTCATTAAGAGGCAACTTCGTTATGGTCCTTCGTATCGTTCATTTACTACTTCTTCGAGTTACTGGGAATTTATCTTGTAGTAGTTCGAACTAAATCAATAGGATTCAATGTTGTAAGTCACTTGGTCCTATCAACCAGACACCTATTGTAGTTCTAGAGAAAGCCAACGTACCGCAACATGGTTGAACATTGATTAAAAGTAGGGTGCATCACTTTAGTAGTTTACATGTATCGGACCTCAACACTTTCCAATAGTGTTAGTAAGGAGAATTGAATTGATTTGAAGTAGTGAGTCGGATTATTTAATGATTATAGTTTTCCGACTTTGCACCGGGGTTACGCCATCCTCAACCGAAATTTACCAAATTGACACTTGGATTAGACCGCGGTTAATGTTGTATATTTATAATTAAAGGTATACATAGGAGTGTCATGTTCATACGAAGTATGAAGGGTTACGAGGAATATCGGCAAAATTGTTCTTGCCTCCACAAGTCTTATCACCATCAGATCCGCATCCACACAATTTCTCACCAAACTTTAATTACATCAAATAAGTTTCTCCATTTATGTGTTACCCTTAAATCCCCTTAGGTTATCAACACCGATGTTAATTACACGCCCTTATTAAGACTAGTGATTGCATCATTAGCGAACGACAGCTAATAACAGAAATATATGCTTCACTAAGTAATTTCATAGACAACGGTCGGTGACATGAGTATAAGCTGTTCGCCGTATCGCAATGATTTCGAATATATGACTATACGTTCTAGCAAATCCTGCCAAAAGAAATAACTTACACCAAATTGTCTTATCGAAGACAAAAACATTGCTACTGATCATGAATCGATCATTGGGTCATTGATGTGGGTAAGCTATCACCGGCTATACCCAAATGATTCAGTACGGAGTACTACCGAGGTGTAGTACCCCTAGAAGGTCGTACTATAATTTTGGAGAAGAAAAAAGGACCTTTCCCGGATTAAGCCAAAGGTCGTTATATGTCAACCCCCTAAACTATTTTTCCTTTAAAATTACTACAAACATATATAGATATTGTGGTTACGACAACTACGGCGTCATCTATCGCATCAAAAGGGTCGAAGTCTCAATACCGCATTGCCCAAAACATAACCGAACAAATCGCCACATGAAGCCCGTCTGCCCTGAGTAATGGTCCTTAATCATGTAGCCGGGTGTTTATATATAGGAAGTACCGCAGCATATCCACCACACCCGTATACCTGATCAATATTCTGTTCTCCATGATATTCAGGCCTCATACTACTTTCTGCAAATAACCAACTGAAATTCGAAACAATCGACAATCGTAAAAGAACACAATGTAACCCATGGTCACACGAAACGAGGTTCCACAACACAAAGCGTTTCAAAGGGATCTGTACCATCCCCAACTTTATATCCCAAGGAATCAAATGACAATAGGAAAAGTAACTTATTCACGCACCCCATACCATCTCCATGACCCGGAGATCGTCATATTCAGATATAATATACATCAAAACACGTGTTAATGAATACCGCTAAGTATTATGGTATCACACGGCGTAAAAGCTAAAGACAAAATTATAAGCAGAAGAGGAATCCCGCGGACCATCAAATGAATCGCGGATTCAAGGATGAAAAAGTTTCGTAGGATGTTTGAACTCTGCGATTGTATAACAATCGAATGTGAAACAACGAGAAATGAAGTGAGGATCTGTACACGTCCTCCCAGTCTATCTGAATGACCTGTGCGTTCTTTGTGTATCTATGTTCATTTTGAAATACCATTCTGGTATACAATCGTTGTTATAATAATTATAAAGATAGAGTTGGTGAGATCGTATTGCACTAAAGGCTTGGGGTCTCACATCATAAAGTATAAGTAACCACTGTGGAAGTGGTATGAATCCAACTCTAGTGTATATTAAACAGGTGGTAAGTAGGAATGTGGAATGGACTGTAATACCAGTTTTCTGCCTATCCCAAAGGCATATGTAGTAACGCATTATCCACCAATCCCAATTCATGTATCAATTCTCGTACAAATATTCACACACTATCACCTTAGCACACGTATGTAGCATTCCACGTATTTAAGTGTGTTTATTACTGCGTCTTTCCCAACACTGCCTCGTATGAGCAAGTCTGTTATTATGTTCCGAACCATAATAACCCACTTGCCCCACAAGGCCATCCTGGTACTTGCAAATAGGATACTTTACAGTGTTCACTAAGCATCTTTAGTGGGGGGTTAATTTTTCCAATGATGTCCACTATAGTCCGAGCCTGTAGTTATAGTCTAGGTTTCCTTAAAGGCACCTAATTCTCTATAACCAATGGCTCTGATACCATCTTCTGTCACACCCCAACTCGCAGCGGAAGAAAAAATATACGGGATGCAACAGACACCTCTGGTACAACCACATTGTTTATAAAGACACTATATTTTTCTTACTTACAAAATGTTGATTACATATTACATGTATGTTACAACTGCGTGTTCCCATGAACCACATAAGTCTTCTAAGCCACCTGCGTCTATATCACGGTTCGCCTACAAACATGTCTTGAACAACATACACGGATCACACCAGTATCAAGTTACCTAAAATGCATGTTAGTTTTAAAACGGGCCAGCTACGCTGAGTGAGTTCCACTAGTTTTGTTGTTATGGAACAATATGTTTTAACAAGCTTAATTGCATTGTCACAGTCACAGTTATAGTCACAGATTACCCAATGGAATTTCAAGCGCGTACAAGTGAAACCAGACTATTTCCCCCGGGTTGTGTCACCCAGACACTCCCGGTCCACCAATTGCGTCACGTGCAGTTCAACGCCCCTGGGTAGTTATGCCTAACACATACCCAATAGTTGGACGAGTGCAGTTGCTTGTGGCCGGGCATCGCACCCTCCAGCCTCAACTGGGTTTGTCGGACCGATAGTACTATCCACTGCACACGACTCATATTAATCACTTGTAATGGAGGTATTCGTGAGTTAGGTAATTCACATCGTCGCAAGTTGGTGCAATTAACACAGTTTTATAACATGCAAATCACTTCAGAAAACAGTTGGTGTAATCAACACAATTTGTAACATGCAAGTCCCCAGAAAACAGTAAAACAAGTCAAAAGTGGGTATGTGAAAACTCACAGTACGAGTAGTGATCTCAAAGCAAGAGTGATCAAGCAACTGGATCAACTTTAATAACCCACATGCAAGTATGGACTCAAATCAGTATCTAAGTTGGTAATGGTTATAACTTGGATCTGGTCAGAAGTTTTTACTCCGGATTGAGTCTATAGGACACTAGTGTGGTGATGGACGCCAGGGTAGTATTAGTTTTTAGTTTTGCTTCCAGGCACCGTTTCGCGTGCCAGCGAAAGTCAGTAGTTTAACGTGTTTGGAAAATGGTACGGGAATACCAATAATGCCAGCACATGGTTATTTAAGAATGATTAACTTTTCTTCAAGGGATTTTGAGTATTTGGGGAGTCTACGTTACCCAAATTTGAGTTTCCATTTTCACCGTCGGGAATTCTCCCGAACTGCCTTAGGACACACCCAAGGTGCCCAATTTTCCTGGGAATCTCCTGGAACAATCCCGGTGTTCTAATTATAGTATTTTTCGGGTTGGGTCAGTTCCCAGTTCCGGCAGGTTCGTTATACGGTAAACTGCCGAAATTGCTTTAAAATAATCTATTTTTAATTCCATAAATTCCCATTTAATCTATATTTTATATAAAAATCTGTAAATTTTTATATAACTCAGTAAAATTCTGTACATTATGGGAAAAAGTTTTGGGAATTTATTTTGGCATTTTACTTATTTAAATAAATTATTTATAAAACCATTTTTAACCATATAATTATCATTAAATACCATCAGTGGTTCAAAAATTTCCAAAAAATTACAGAACACCTTTTCATGTCCAGGAATTCTCACAAAATTTTGAGATTTTTCCAATTTCATTTTGGTGCGTTTTCCGGCTACCGAAAACTCGCAAAATCACGGATTTTTAACCCCAAACATAACTCAACCAATAGAATCCGAATTTTCCTAGAACATTCCCCATATGTTCCTTAGTGTCTCAAAAAATTTGGTGATTTATTGACTTCGTTTGATAATTTTTCCGAAATTCTTTCGATAAAACAGTTAAAAATTCACCAAAAATCGTTGAAAATTCCAAAAATTCTAAAATTTTACGTGGACCTCCGGCCAATACCCTACATCACCACACTCAATTTCAGATCAATCCAAGTTTCACGGACCAAGTTATAGCTAAAACAATTTTCTGCCTAGCCTAGATTCGGTTCTCGGATGTTATACCTAGTGATTCTTCCGATTCCAAGCGTTTATCTCTATCCCAGAAGTGTGTGAAGGCTATATTCAGTACCTACACACCAAGTACAACCCAAATATGCTAGAACTTAGATCAATAAAGCTTTAATTCATTCTTTTTCAGTTAATCGAATAGTTAAGCAGTTTTTGTCGAATAAGAGTTGGTTAGGGTATCATACCCCAATGATTTGTAACCATGGCTGCCATATAACACCAGGTATTTCATGTGGTGTTCATATTCAGCCCTAAACTTGTTTAAACTCCAAAATTCATGGATTAATAAGAATTTTTATGGCCTAAACCATGTTTATCAAGAAACCATGCTTAAAACCTTATGAATTTGAGTTAATACCTTTGATTTGGGGGTTTGTTCTTGTAAGATCAGCTGATAAAAAGAGGTGTGAGGGCAGATTTTTGGAGAATTTTGTGAAATTTTTTATTAAAGTTTAAAAGAAAAAGAAAAAAATACATATATATCCATGGGGGGTGGCGGTTTGGGGTGGGCTCCATAGGACCACCTCGTGCTTCATTTTGCATGACAAAAGATGATGTTTATCTTTCGGATAAGTATAGCTTCGTTTTCAGGTCCTGCGTGCGTTCTCAATTTGCGTGACAGACTCCGTTTTGCGCGTACTTAGTGTCAAAAGACGCGGTTTTAAAAATTATGCATAACCGTCTTAAAATCCGAACCCAGTTATGTTTTAATCATAATAGTCCCATTTGACATTTGTTTAAGTGTTTTTAAGCTTGATCGATCGTTCCTTGTTCATTCGGTTGCCTTATGTTATGCCAGAACGAATGCGTTTCCCCAACCGGGAGCTGCTTCGTTTTGCGTGCCCGGGTTTTGATTATTTTCGAACCTTATGTCACAGTCTATGGCACAAAACTAAGTTATTCCTGGAACTCGGAATCTTAAATAAGGCTACTGATAATCTAATAATCAACATTAAAGGTTTAATGCGTTGCCATATTGGGAATCTTAAATAAGGCTACCGTCAATTCTCCGTTTAACACGTTGTTCGAGGCTAAGGATGCCAACCTCGCATCGTTGGTCCTTAATAGTGTCATGTCAACCATGACTTGCTCTCGGATTCTTTCGAGCCATTACTGATATCGCTAGGCATAGCACACAAGTCATGCGTGTTTACTAATACTTATTCCGAGAGTCGTCAGTTCATTCACGACTTTGTCTTGTCACGTAGGTGACGCATAATGTCACTGTAATATTTTTATTACTTACTATGCATATACTCCCATCATAGTCGGTGTATCATTTTCCAGAATTCGTATCATCACACATAATCACAACAATATCACGATATACATACCACGTCCGGTTACCACGGACTTGTACTAATCAAAGTTTACCAGGATTTTTCACAATTGTCACAGGGTGTGACAGAAGAAACTATAAAAGATGGATCTGCACCGAAACCACCAACTCTAGAAGAAATTGATGAAATGAAAAAGAAGTGGTTTAAAGAATTGCCTCCAGAAGAGAAGTTTAAGTGTCCTCTGGCTTTCTTCACAGAGATCCTGATGTTTTGTTGGGAGATATTATTAGCTGGGTTGGATTGAAGAGCTTGATGTGTACGTCTTAAAAGAGAATTCAAAGTGCAGTACTTCATGGTACTTGAAGGACGTCCAATCGTTGCCATATTGGGATGTAACAGAGTTGACACAGACAAAGTTGTTCAATTTAAAGATCAAATATCACGATATAGAGCTGTGGAAAGTTATCAAATACGAGGCTATGCATAATTTTCCTCGCTGGAAGCCACACATTCCGAGAAAGATTACAAAGGTTGATCCAGTTACCAATGAGAAGGATGTGCCTTTGCATATAAAAAGGCCACGGCTAATGAAAAACATGCCACTGATGAAGGCAAGATTTTTATAAGATATTCAAGTGGTGGCATTATGATTCGAAAATTAGAAAAGCTGTTATTTGTGTACAGCCTGATGAAGACTCATGGAAAATTACTGAGGAACTATCCGAGTCGGTGATTGCTCACAATAGGATATATGGTTTATGGAGAGGGATTCGTGTTTTGGATCCTATGTGGCTGGTAAACTGCTCCGAGAAAGACATCGAATGTTTATTCTATGTAAAGATCAGTTACGAGGATAAAGACAAAGAGCAGGCTCGCAGTTCCAGAAAGTTGTTAATGTGTGTTATGCTAATGGTATTAATTCAGGTAAATCCTAGAATACAAACTGGAGGAAGCTGAAAGCCGTTGAGCAAAGAAAGAAAGATAAGAAAGAGGAAAGAATTGCTGAGACCGTGAAGCAATCAACAACAAGAAGGTTTCAGTTTGGATACACCTACAATCGTCCTCCTCCTACAGATCAAACTCTAATTCTGTTTGAGGAACATCGTAGGCCACCAAAGAACTTCTTCAGTTAATCACGTCAAATGCTTTTTAAAGATTTTGGAAGACTATCCAAGCCTGCGGCAACATCCAAGGGGAGTCTGTTGGTGCATAATGTCTATTGCCTACGTCTAGGATGAGTCGGTCATGTAATTAGGGCTTTGTAAATGTCAAATATTGAGTTTTGATAGTTTGTTAAGGTTTTCGTACGAAATTCTAGTTGAAGGTTTTCATACGAAATGGTATTTCGTACGAAACCCAAGTCTCTTGTCTCTTGCATGTTACCTATAAATAGGGGACTTGGGTGTTAGAGATAGTTAGTGTTTTTGAGGTCTAGTGGCGAAGCCCTGCCCAATGAGTCTGTATTCCTTCAAGTTTATGAATATAAAGAAGTAGACGTTTAAACAGTATTCCCGATCTTGTCGTTTGTTTGTTCAACTTAGCTAACAATGAATTCCGCCTTTGTTAGTTAAGCAAGTTAGTCTGGTAGCTCACGAGTTGGAACCGATCCACACTCATATATATTTATCAAAAATGGTCTAGGAGCATCCAAGTTGAATACAAAAATGGTCTAGGAGCATCCAAGTTGTATACAAAATCTTTCATCAGATAAATAGAAGTTGTATGGAACTTCTTGGACAGTGCACACTACCTCCATCAAACTGTATGACACTTCATGAAAGTTTGTGTACTTCCTTGAAAAGCATACTCCAAACTGGGTTACCAAAAACTGCCATGGTTGGATGATCCGGATTTGCAGATCCCTCGTGCACGGTTCTCTGTGTAATACCCCATTTCCTTCAAGGTGCTGTTTAGAACTTGTGAGGGAAGGAGGTGAATCCGTTATCATCGTTGATGTGAAAAACTTCTCTTATCATCTCCTAGCTTAGGACTATGTCATTTCCCATCACTTGGCTCTGAATCCTCACATTTCTTCCGTAGAAGATGGTTCGAGCATTCCACCAAAACTCCTGTAATATATCTTGGTGGATCCAGATATATGCTTACAAAGCATACCCTATGGGGCTGTGTAGCAGCATGTTAAGGATGATGCCATAGCCTGCCCATGTTAATCCATCAAGATTTCTTCAGACCATCATGTTGTGAGGTTCGAAGAGTGAGAGTGGGAAAAGTGAGTGATCAAGTTCTACCATGTTGTGATTAGGGTTTAGAATGCCATGAAGCTCTTAGGGTTACTGAACAAGAAGGATGAGGATGACGAAAACAAATGAGGTAAAGTTGATCCTCTAAAAGGTAGTTATAAACAAGTGAAAGTGATAGTTTCACCGTAAATGGAATTATCAACTTTAGATTTTCTATCCTCATTATCCTTTATTGCTCAAGATCTTTTGTCAGTTGCAAAAAGAATAATGTGAGACAAAAAATTTCTCAGCATTCAATATTTAGGCAGCTATTTCCTGAGAAATTAGAATCATTACCTGTCAGGTGTCTCCTCATTTCTCTCTTAGCATAGATGAGTAAGCATTGAAGATTAGAGAGAGTGTGTGTGAGCAATTAATTTTGTTAAGAAGTATAGCTTTGTGACGTTAGCATCCCTAGTCTAAGAGATTTTATGTGGAATTTTTTATTTTGTAAAATAAGAAAAATGAAAAAAGTGAAGAAAATTTGAAATACAAACAATGTACACATGTTTTGTTGTAGTTGTGCATTAACGGATCTTGTTAGAACGAAAAAATATAAGCAGTGTTTCTCGTCAGATTTTCTGTTAATTTTAACAAATCTGATAAATCACTAGAATTTCTGGTGAGTTTAGGCAGTTTCAGATGGAGCATCAGTGATCATCTTTTGATGATTCACAAATTTTCTTTTGTGACAAAATGTTTTCTGAAGTTTCTTCCCATCTAAAATTGACCCTTCCTAATTTGCTGACTAGAAAGTTGTGTCTCTTTTCATCAAGATGTTTGTGAAAATGTCAGCAATTTGGTTTTCTGTTGGAACAAAATACATTTCTATATTAACTTTTTCCACATGGTCTTTGAGGTAGTGATACCTAACATCAATGTGTTTTGTTCTTGAGTGATGAACTGGATTTACTGTTATGGCAATTGCACTCTTTGAATCACATAGGATGGGAATCATAGTCAGATTTACTTCATAATCTCCCAGCTGTGTTTGCTTCCATAGCACCTGTGAACAAAAACTTGTCGCTGCTACAAATTCTGATTCAGCTGTTGATGTGGAAACACAATTATGTTTCTTGCTAGCCCAACAGACCAATTTATCTCCCAGCATCTAACAGGCACTATAGGTACTTTTCCTGTCAATCTTGCATCCTGCATGATCTGCATCTGTATATGCTATTAGTTCTAAACTTGTATCTTTAGGATACCATAGACCAAGATCTGATGTGCCTTTCAGATATTTTGAAAACCTTTTTTTTACATCTTTTAGGTGAGACTCTTTAGGATTACACTAGTATCTTGTCAGAAAACATGTTACAAACATAATATCTGGTCTACTTGCTGTTAAGTACAACAGTGATCCTATCATTCCCCTATAAGTTTTTATATCAACACTCTTTCCATTTGGCTCAGAATCTAGTTTATTGCCTGTTGCCATGGGGGTTTTTGAGGTAGAGCAATTTTCAAGAGAATATTTCTCAAAATTGTTTTGACATACTTAAATTGACTAAAAAATATGCCATCTTTTCTTTGTTTAACTTGTAAGCCCAAGGAAAAAGTTAATTCACCCATCATACTCATCTAAAATGACTACTCATTAATTTTTTAAAATTTTTCAAAAATGATGTCATCAATATAGATTTGAATAAACAGAGTATGAACCTTATGTGTTTTGAGGAAGAGAGTTTTGTCAATTGTACCTTTTGTGAAGCCAGAATTGATTAAGAAGTTTGGGAGAGTTTCATAAAATGCTCTAGGAGCTTGCTTCAAAGCATACAAGGCTTTGTTTAATTTATAAACATGTTTTAGAAATTCAGGATCAGCAAAGCCTTCTGGTTGATGCACATATACTTCTTCTTCAATCTTACCATTTAGGAATGCTGATTTCACATCCATCTGATAAACCTTGAAATCTTTTGTTGCAGCATAAGCAAGGAATATTCGTATTGCTTCTAATCTGACCACTAGTGCAAAGGTTAGATCATAGACTATGCCTTCGGGTTGGCAATAACCTTTTACCACTAGCCTTGATATAACACCCCGACTGCGTAAAAACAACAAACCGCGGCAGAAACGTCGGGGAATCACGTTAACAGATTGTTCCATAACCATGACATTTAAAGTTTTAGTATTATTGCCTTAACATTGTTTACATTGTTTTGAGAATTTAACAGAAACAAAACATAAATAAATTGTCTTCTTTTTTATAGTCACTAAGACCCGTCCAGTCCTATGTGATCCTTGCATTGTAATTCATCACACCTAAGCTCCTGAAACATATGTGAAAATCGAGTCATCAAAAATATGTCGGCGAGTACATAGGTTTTGTAAGCGTTTCAAATTCTTGGCCTTGTATACATATTGCAATACCTCATCGGACTACTATAGTCGTTGCATAAAAACTTTATATCAATGTGTTTGATATTGCAATATAGTTGACCAACCAAAAACAAGTTGGTTATCGTTGATAAAAGTCTTGTAGCCATGAATCTTGATCAAAACATTTCTTTTGTAAAACCATGTAGTAAATCGATTTAAAAGAAAACTTCGTATGGTTTATATCTTTAACTGAAAATGGTTGCGTGTCATCGTTCAAAACATTGTCGACGTGATTAAAATAAGGCCACGGTATGTAATATAATCAAAGCACCTATATATAGGAAGTACCAACGGTGTATCCACCATGCTTTTATTACATTACACCCGTCGCGTTATCGAAATAACCTATCGTAAACCAATCGTTCAATCGTCTTTGTTATAAATCAATCATTCAGTCGTCTTTGTTATAAATCAATCGTTCAATCATCCTTGTTTTAAATTGCGAAAAATTTTGGTCATTTCGGTGAATACATTCAAACCTGTGTTGACTCGTCTATACCATCAAAGGGTATCTTTAAATCGACTAACAAACAACCAAAGTGTTTGTTAAAATAAACAATTTTGGTCGTTCCCCAAAGTACCCACCAAATTCCAGTGAATGGCCTAGTAACGGGATTGTTAGTCCTATGCTAGCATAACTTACTACTGGTCGGCTTGGCCAAAGTTAATGAATGTCATACATGTCGTGGATACAACGCACTAATAAATTTGTTCACATTATTGAAAATCGTCATGTTTTATATAAACTATAGACTTTGTGTTTAGAAAACTTGAAAACAATTTAGCAGATATGATTCACCCCAAAATATTTGCAAAACATAAAAGAGGAGAACTATGTACTCACTGGGATTGAAAAGTAAATCTTGGATCAAATGATATATGAAAGCTTCAAACGCTCCAAGATTCAAGCGCGTCTGAATCGATAACTATGTAAATGTTGGACTTAATTAGAGGATTCGGATAGAATGAGTCTTGTAAACCAAATGAGTGTTGTAACTCATATGATATGGTTTAAAAAATTCCACATTCTGATTTGAAATGAAACATAAGTGCTTTTGACCCGTTAGACTCGTTAAGGTAGTTCACGTTACTTTAACGGTTCATTTGCGTAAATACGTGATCGGATGGTTAGATATATGTTATGATAAGTCTTTTATGCCAAAATAAGTTTAATATAGTTATAGCATCAGTTTATACGTCAAAATGTTGGTTACATATGCTGAAAATTGATTTATGCGCAAAAAGGGCCTTTTGGTCATTTATAAAGGCATATTAGGCGACTTAACAAAACACTAACCAAACGACGTGATCATAAGGTATAACCTCAAAGGGATATTCCCTATAGAACTATGGTCAAAAATATGTGTTTGGTCAGATCCTAATATCGACCAAACGTGTCGGATTCGAAAGTCAAAGCGGTGGTCAAGGCCGCTCGACTTACGACCCTAAATAAGCACTAAACTAAAAGTGACGAGTTACCCATGTCAAAACATGTCTAACTAAGTTATGAAAATGTTTTAGTATCAAAACTTGATGTTTTGATATCCGAAATTAGTTTCATCGCAAAATGCACATAATGCGCATTTTGACCGAAACTTTGACTCGTCAATTCGACTAGTAAACGTGGTAACCAGGAGACATGATCGCTATGGATCATAACCATCGTGATTACGACACGTTGGAAAGTCCAAGTGGACTTTTCTTTGACCAATTCATGTGTTGAAGCCTTCTCAAAAAGCTAAAAGAAATGAACAAAACTAGAAGAGAGCACTTACTTATGTTGAAGAACACTTGAAGAGCTCATGGATGAAGAATGCTCAAGGCCTCCACAAAGGTGGTAGCTCTCCAACATAGAGCAAACGTGAGAAAGAAAAGAATTGAGCAAGGAAATGACCAAAATGATCACCTATTTATACTAATCTTGAAGCCACAAGATCATTCCAAGTGTTAAGGGTTGTTTCCAGATCATTACAAATGTATAATGATGTGTTGCAACTAGAGGAAGTGTGATAATTTCGAATGCTTAGTGTCCAAGGCCTTAAACAAGAAGCTTCCAAGTTTCTGCTCAGCCGGGGGGGGGGGGGAGGTCCCTTACAGACTGTATGGGCCATGGGCTTACGGTCCGTAAGTTCTTTAGCTTGCAGCAACTTTTGAAAAATGGCAGAACAAGCCCCTTAACTCGTTTTGTCACGTTTTCGCATTTCTAACACCCGTTAACATGATTTTTAAGCTTTATAAGGATGATAAAGCTTAGGGAACTTCAAAAAGGCCTGGAAATGTCGAGGATGTCGGTTTGTTCGGTTGTACGGTTGCTTTTTTTCGCTTAATTACGACGAACGTTTTAACTAACGCGTAAACGATCGTAAATGCGTAACGAATGATATTATTGCATTCCAATCATTAAAACACAAGATTTTAGTGATTACAAAATTTTTGGATGTATATACGTGTTCTGTATTAAGAAATACGCGAATCGGTGTACTTTCGCATAATTTGCAAAATAGCCCCTGAAGTTGCATAAGCATGTTTTTACCATACCGAACCCTTCAAAACTTATTTCTAAGTTATGTAAAGGATATTTAAGGTATATTTAGCTTGTTTCATTGTTTCGGTGTGTACATCACGTTAAGCTTATTACTCTGTGTAATAGTTTGTGATTTTACTTCCAGAAGTCGTTCGAGGGTTTGTTATCTTGTAATAAATGAATTTGTGCGAATATCATGATAAATAAACGAATCTCAGAAATAAATCACAAAATTTCATTGATTGATAACTTGTTTTGGAATCATTACATGATCGAATCATCACAAATGTCACAGTCTCCGCTACTTTAGGAAATTTCATACCGAAATTTAATTAGAGAAAACTAGTGGAAACAGATGTGGGTATTTCGCTTTCATTTGATCCTTTCATTCCCATGTAAATTCTGGGCCATGTTTGGATTCCCAGCCAACTTTGACTATCAGTATTGTCTTAGTTTAAGTTTCTTGCCTTCACGGTCTAAAATCTCCAGGCTTCTCGACAAAGTGCATATTGTCATTGACGTGAATTTCGTCGAGGGGGATGTGAAGATTTGCGTCGGCTAAACACTTTTTCAGATTGGGCACGTGGAATGTTGGGTGAACGTTCCTAATTTTAGGAGGTAGCACGAGTCGGTAGGCCACCTTTCCAATTCTCTCAACGATCTTGATTGGTCCAACATATCGTGGTGCAAGTTTTCCTTCCTTTCCAAATCTGACTACTCCTTTACAAGGGGATGCCTTGAGTAGGACGTGATCACCAACTTGGAATTCTAAGGGCTTGCGTCGCTTGTCCGCATAACTCTTTTGACGGCTTCTAGCTTTCAGAAGGTTATCACGTATTTTCTTGACTTTGTCTGTTGTGTCGTGAATAAGTTCAGGTCCAGTGAACTGAGATTCTCCAACTTCATTCCAACAGACAGGTGAATGACATTTTCGACCGTATAAAGCTTCGAAAGGTGCAATGTTGATACTGGCGTGATAACTATTGTTGTAGGAGAATTCGATCAACGGTAGATGCGAATCCCGACTACCACCAATGTCAATCACACATGCTATAAGCATATCCTCCAATGTTTGAATCGTTCTTTCAATTTGTCCACCCATTTGAGGATGATAAGCAGTGCTTAAATTGAGTTTGGTTCCCATAGCAGTTTTCATGGTCTTCAAAAAGTGAGACGAGAACCTAGCATCTATGTCAGATATGATGTCCAATGGAACACCATGACAAGATACAATCCCATCGACATAAATTTTGGCGAGTTTGTCAGCAGAGTAATCCTCACGAATTGCCAAAAAGTGTGCTGACTTGGTTAGACGATCAATGATTACCCAAATAGCATCATAACCTCTAGATGTGCGCGACAGTTTAGTAATGAGATCCATCGCAATGTTCTCCCATTTCCATACTTGTATTTCTGGTTGTTCAAGCAAACCAGATGGGCATTGATGTTTAGCCTTGACTTTATGACAAGTTAGGAATTTCGACACATACAAGGCAATATCCGTTTTCATACCCGGCCACCAATACTAGATACAGAGATCCTTGTACATTTTGTCTGCACCAGGATGGATTGAATAACGAGACTTATGAGCTTCATCCATCAATAAGGTGCGGAGATTGTCTTGACTTGGAACCCACAAACGGTTCAAATAATAGAGTAATCCATTATCTTTCGTCTTGAGTTGAAGTTCGAGATTATGAGGTAGCTCATTTTTCAATTAGCTTTGGTTAACACATGTACGTTGTTCTTGAAGGATACGTGTTCGAATATCACATTGAATTCGAAAGTTTGACACGTTCCTTATGACTAAGAGCATCGGCCACAACATTCACCTTACAAGGATGGTAGCGAATCTCGCAATCGTAGTCATTTAAGAGTTCGACCCAGCGTCTTTGTCTTATGTTCAGCTCCTTTTGATTGAATATATGTTGGAGACTTTTGTGGTCAGTGAAAACCACACACACTTCATACCTTAAAGGTAATGTCTCCAAATGTTGAGAGCAAATACTACGGCACCTAACTCAAGATCATGAGTCGTGTAGTTCTTCTCGTGTATTTTCAATTGTCTTGACGCATAGGCTATGAATTTATCTCGTTGCATAAGAACACAACCAAGGCCTAGATTAGATGCGTCACAATAGACAACAAAATCATCGTTGCCATCAGGTAAAGATAAGATAGGGGCATCGCAGAGTTTTTGTTTCAGTGTCTGAAAAGCTTCCTCTTGTTTGGGTCCCCACTCAAAAGGCTTATTCTTTTGAGTTAAAGCAGTGAGGGGAACCGCGATCTTTGAGAAGTTCGTGATGAATCGATGGTAATATCCAGCAAGACCAAGAAATGAGTGAACTTCTGTGGGAGTAGTGGGTGTGTTCCAATCCTTAATCGCAGTAATTTTGGAAAGGTACACATGTATACCTTGCTCGTTGACTATGTGTCCCAAGTATTGAACTTCTTTCAACCTAAACTCGCATTTGAAGAACTTTGCATATAATTGTTCTTTCTTCAGTAGTTCCATTGTTAATCGGATATGTTGTTTGTGTTCGGCTCGAGACTTGGAATAAATGAGAATGTCGTCGATGAAAACAATGACGAACTTGTCCAAATAAGGTTTAAAAACCCGATTCATCAAGTCCACGAATATGGCAGGAGCGTTTGTCAAACCGAAGGGCATGACAGTAAACTCATAGTGGTCGTATCTTGTGCGGAAAACAGTCTTGGGAATATCTTCCTCGAGTACATGAAGCTGATGATACCCAGAATGCAGATAGATCTTGGAGAAACATGTAGCACCTTGTAGTTGATCAAAAAGGTTGTCAATTGGAGGTAGGGGATATCTATTTTTTATCGTGAGTTTGTTGAGCTCACGATAATCGATACACATACGAAAGGATCCATCCTTCTTTTTCACAAATAGGACATGAGCGCCCATTGTGAATAGCTCGGACGAATGAATCCTTTGTCAGATAGTTCTTGAAGTTGTTTCGATAACTCTTGCATCTTAGATGGTGCAAAATGGTAAGGAGATTTAGCAATCGGGTTGGCACCAGGTACAAGATCAATGCAAAACTCAACTTGTCATACAAGAGGTAAACCAGGTAATTCTTCAGGAAATACCTGAGGATAATCCCGAACAACGGGGATGTTCTGAACAGTTTTGTTTTTGCCTTTCTCCTCTATGATATGTGCCAGGAAGGCTACATAGTTCTTTCGTATGTATTTTTGAGCTTGTGTGCAGGTCATGAGTTTAAGATTACTAGCAGGTTTCTCTTCACAAACTTCTAAGACTTCACCAGAGGAAAGAGGTATTCAAAATATCTTGTCAAAACAAATAACTTTGGCATGGTGTTTGGTCAACCAATCCATTCCAAAATTAATGTCGAAACTCCCAAGTTACATCGACGTGAGGTCAATGGCAAAAAGGTGTTTACTGAGGTTCAACTGACAATCACGAATGATAAAATCAAGTTTAAGAGGTTCACCACTAGTTATCTTGACTGTTAAGGGCTTTCCTAATTTAGTTCTCGGCATTGAAAGCAAAGGTTCAAAGGCTAAGGACACAAAACTCCTATCGGCACCCGAATCGAAAAGAATTGAAGCAGGATGATTGTTGACAAGGAACATACCGTTAACAACTTCATTATCAGCACGAGCCTTGTTGGCGTTGATGTTAAATGCTCGTTCACAAGCGGGATTTACATTTGCTAGCCTCGGGCAGTTGTTTCTATAGTGACCCATCTCGCCACAATTATAGAAAGAACCAGGTGGGAATGGAGGTCTAACAGGGTTAGCTTGGGGTTGAACGGGGTTCTGAATAGCTGGATTCGGAACAGATTGACAAATGTTGGCCAAATAACCAAGTTTTCCACAGGAGGTACACTGACGACATGGTAGATGAACTTGGTGATGACCATTGCACCGATTGTACAACGGTGCATTACCAGCGTACAGCTTCCTCGCAGGAGGCTGAGCTGGTTGGTTGGGAGCAGCTTGAGCAGATTGTGCAGTAACAGCAAAGTTTTGAGAAGCCTTATGCTTCCTCGATCTCTTAGAAGGCTCGGCTTTGTTTCCCTTTTGTTTCTCTTGAGTGGTTTTGTCAGTCTGTTTCTTTTCACCCTTGCGGTGAAGTTTACCCTTTCTGACTTGAGAATCAGTCAGAGTAGCAACCATTTTTTGACGAACAGTAGAAGGGTGACTTCTAGTAACAATGTCCTGAACAGGATTAGGCAGACCATTAATGTATTTTTCGGTCGCCTTATCCAAAGGCGTTACCTTCGTCGGGCACAACAGACTCAACTCTTCGTATCGATCAGTATAAGCACGATTCTCTCCACTATCTTGCTTGAGATCATGGAATTCGTTTTCGAGCGCCCTCTGCTCGTGACAAGCACAAAATTCCTTTATCATTAGAGCCCTAAACTCTTCCCAAGTTTGTGCCATTGCCACATCGGCACCCCTATCCCTCATTATACCATTCCAGCACGTAAGAGCTCTTTTCTTGAATACACTCAATGCGAACTAAACTTTTCGCTCATTTGGACATTGAACAAATCGGAATGTGCTTTCAATACTTTCAAACCATTGCTGAAGCCTAGTGGCTCCCTCAGACCCAGTGAACGAAAGTGGTTTAGTCGAACAAAATTGTTTATAGTTTCACAGAGCTGGTGTATTGTTATTGTTATTGTTGTTGTTCGCTTGATTTAGTTAGGTCACTAGATTCGGAAGTACAACAACAATTTGCTGAGCGATAATGGCTGCCATTTCGGCATCCGGAGTTGCATTACGTCGAGGAGGCATTCTAAAAGAAAACATGAAGGAAGATAAGTAAGATTGACATTGAAATAAATCAAGAGAGGTACTGAAAATATCGACGAAATAAGGATGGTGGTCATTCGTTTGTTTCTCAAAACAAAAAACGACACACGGTGACTAATCAAAGTAAATGGGTCTTTATAATGTATCACGAAGACATGCTTTAGCCTATTAGTGGACACTCAACCAAGAGTTCCCAAGTAAGAGTGACTGGCCAATTAAATGGATTTGTAAGAACACTCTAGCCTTAGACTGGAAAACTCAGGGTACAGGCACCCACCCTTCCAGATTGCACGTATTCACATTAATAAAACCCAAACTTTGGCGAGATTTTCAAAACTTTTAAGGCTTGAAGTCGAAAACCATTCATTTAAGAATAGATGTTTTCTTGTAAAAAGTTTTTGGAAAAGATTTTTGTGACTTTTGTATTTTTTTGGTGATCACCTAAGGATAGGTGACAGTATCGTATTTTAAATCTAAACGCAAGCAAACTTGCGTTAGGGTCCTAGGAAGGTTATAATCTAGGTCAAAGCATTACTAATAACCTAATTCCCTATAACCATGAGCTCTGATACCAATCTGTAACACCCCGACCGCGTAAAAACAACAAACCGCGACGGAATGTCGGGGAATCACGTTAACAGATTGTTCCACAACCATGGCATTTAAAGTTTTAGTATTGTTGCATTAACATTGTTTACATTGTCTTGAGAATTTAATAGAAACAAAACAAAATAAATTGTCATTCTTGTTTTATACTCACTAAGGCCCGTCTATTCCTATGTGATCCTTGCATTGTAATTCGTCACACCTAAGCTCCTGAAACATATGTGAAAACGAGTCAGCAAAAATATGCGGGCGAGTACATAGGTTTTGTAAGCGTGTCAAATTCATGGCCTTGTATACATATTGCAATACCTCGTCGGACTACTAGAGTCGTTGCATAAAAACTTTGTATCAATGTGTTTGATATTGCAATATAGTTGACCAACCAAAAACAAGTTGGTTATAGTTTATAAAAGTCTTGTAGCCATGAATCTTGATCAAAATATTTCTTTTGTAAAACCAAGTAGTAAATCGATTTAAGAAACTTCGTATGGTTTATATCTTTAATTTTCGTTGCATGTTATCGTTCAAAACATTGTCTAAGTGATTAAATAAGGCCACGGTATGCAATACAATAAAAGCACTTATATATAGGAAGTACTAACGGCGTATCCACCATGCTTTTATTATATTATACCCATCGCGTTATCTAAATCACCTATTTTAAACCCATCGTTCAATCATCCTTGTTATAAACCAATCGTTCAATCGTTCTTGTTATAAATCAATCGTTCAATCGTCCTTGTTATAAATCAATTGTTCAATCATCCTTATTTTAAATTGTGAAAACTTTGGTTATTTCAGTGAGTACATTCAAACCTGTGTTGACTCCTCTATACCAACAAAGGGTATCTTTAAATCGACTAACAAACCACCAAAAGGTTTGTTAAAATAAACAGTTTCGGTCGTTCCCAAACTACCCACCAAATTCTAGTGAATAGCCTAGTAACGGGATTGTCAGTCCTATGGTACCATAACTTACTACCGGTCGGCTTGGCTAAAGTTAATGGATGTCATTCGTGTCATGGATACAACACACCAACAAGTGCATTCACATTATTGAAATCATCGTGTTTTATATAAACCATAGACTTTGTGTTTAGAAAACTTGAAAACAATTTAGTACATATGATTCACCTCAAAATATTTGCAAAAAATAAAAGAGGGGAACTATGTACTCACTTGGGATTGCAAAGTAAATCTTAGATCAAATGATATATCAAAGCTTCAAACGATCAAAGATTCAAGTGTGTCCTAGAATCGGATAACTATGTAAATTTCGGGACTTTAATAGGAGGATTCAGATAGAATGAGATCTTGTAAACCAAATGAGTGTTGGAACTCGTATGAAATGGTTTAACAAAGTCTACATTCTGATTTAAAATGAAACCTAAGTATTTTTGACCCGTTATGGCTCGTTAAGGTAGTTCACGTTACTTTAACGGTTCATTTGCGTAAATACGTGTTCGGATGGTTAGATATATGCTATGATAAGTCTTTTATGCCAAAAAGTTTAATATAGTTGCAGCATCAGTTTGATACGTCAAAATGTTGGTTACATATGCTTATAATTGATTTATGCGCAAAAAGGGCATTTTGGTCATTTATAAAGGCATATTAGGGACTTAACAAAACACTCAAAGCATGTCTAACTAAGTTATGAAAATGTTTTGATACCCGAAATTAGTTTAATCGCAAAATGCACATATGCGCATTTTGACCGAAACTTTGACTCGTCACTTCGACTAGTAAACGTGGTAATCAGTAGGCATGATCGCTATGGATCATAACCATCATGATTACGATCACGTTGCAAAGTCCAATTGGACTTTTCTTTGACCAATTCATGGTCAGAACTGAAAGTCAAACAGAAAGTCGAACTGTTTGACTTTTAGCTCAAAATAGCTAAAAGAAATGAACAAGACTAGGAGAGAGCACTTACTTATGTTGAAGAACACTTGAAGAGCTCAAGGATGAAGAATGCTCAGATGGGAGGCCTCCACAAAGGTGGTAGCACTCCAACTTAGAACAAATGTGTGAAAGAAAAGAATTGAGCAAGGAAAATGACCAAAATGATCACCTATTCCAAAATTCGTTTGTTTTCGCCCACTTTACATATTTAGACGAAACGCTTAAATAATTTATTCAACCAAATATCTGGTCATTTGTAATCTTGAAGCCACAAGATCATTCCAAGTGTTAAGGGTTGTTTCCAGATCATTACAAATGTGTAATGATGTGTTGCAACTAGAGGAAGTGTTGCAATTTCGAATGCTTAGTGTCCAAGGACTTAAACAAGAAGCTGCCATGTTTCTACTGAATTTGGGGGGTCCTTACTGGCCATATGGACCATGGGCTTATGGTCCGTAAGCCCTTTAGCTGGCAGGAACTTTTGAAAAATGGCAGAACAGGCCCCTGAACTCGTTTTGTCGCGTTTTTGCATATCTAACACTCGTTAACTTGATTTTTAAGATTTATAAGGACTATAAAGCTTAGGGAACTTGAAATATGCCTGGAAATGTCACGGATGTTGGTTCGTTTGGTTGTACGGTTGCATTTTTCGCTTAATTACGACGAACGTATTAATTAACGCGTTAACGACCGTACATGTGTAACGAATGATATTTTTGCATTCCAATCATTAAAACACAAGATTTTAATGATTACAAAAATTTTTGGATGTACGCACGTGTTCCGTATTAAAAAATACGCGAATCGGCGTACTTTCGCAGAATTTGCAAAATAGCCCCTGAAGTTGCATAAGCATGTTTTTACCATACCGAACCCTTCGAAACTTATTTCTAAGTTATGTAAAGGATATTTAAGGTATGTTTATCTTGTTTCATCTTTCTAGTGTGTACTTCACGTTAAATTGATTGCGTTTGCATAACAGTTTGCGATTTTATTTCCAGAAGTCGTTCGAGAGTTTGTTATCTTGTAATAATTTAATTTGCGCAAATATCATGATAAATAAACGAATCTCAGAAATAAATCACAAAATTTCATTGATTGATAACTTGTTTTGGAATCGTCACATGATCGAATCACCACAAATGTCACACTTGATTTATTCTTTGTTATGGTACCATGTTCATTAGATTTGTTTCTAAATACCCATTTTGAACAAATGACAGATTTCTCAGTTGGTCTAGGTACCAGATTCCATACTTGAATCTTTTCAAATTTGTTAAGCTCTTCTTGCATTGCTTGTACCCAATCTAAATCATTGAGTGCTTCTTTGACAGTTTTTGGTTCCACCATGCTTAAAAAGCCAACACATTAACATTCATGTGCTGTGGCAGATCTTGTTTTAACACCTTCTTCTGAATTCCTAATTATGTCAGATTTAGAGTGTCCGTTTATCCATCTGAGATTGTTGTAAGAAGTTGTTGGTTCTGATGGTTGTGAAGCTTCCACTGATCAGTTGCTTCATTTGTAGAGAGAGGATTAGAATTCTGATGTTCAAATGAATTTTAGGATGTATTTTCAGAATTCTGATTTTGTATCAGATAATCTGATGAATCCTCTGCATGTCCTGCGGGGTTAGTGCATGATTGACGTTTTGGTATTTCTATGTTTAGGTATGAAAGCCTAGTTGCTGGAAAGATCGGAAATCCGGAAATGACCGCCAAGGATTACGATCCAGTGGACGAAGAAGAGTTGGAGCTGATGGATATAAAATGGAGCCTTGCATCTATCATCAGAATAGTTTCCAAGTTTGCGGCACTCACTGGAAGGGATATTGGTAATTCAAGTAACAAGCTTGGATTTGACAAGTCTAAAGTCACATGCTTCAAGTGTCGACAAAAAGGACATTTCAAACGAGAATGCAACAATCAAGAAGCAAGTGGAAATCAAAATCTCTTCGGCAACAATAATGAGTACTACAAGAACGCTCTTCAATACAAGCCATATCCAAAGAGAACACAAGTCGAAGTAGAAGATAAATCTGCAAAGAAAACCGAACAAGCTCTTGTTGTTACACATGAAGAAGATGGTTTTGATTGGAACAAATACATCGGGAAGAAGACTGGTGTTGCTATGATGGAAGAAGTAGTGGATGAATTTGATACATCATATATTGATGTTGCTCTAGAGAATGCCATTCTTAAAGGATATATGCAGAGAGCTGAGGAAGAAGAATTAGCTTACCTTGAGATGCAAAGGCAAGAAGCATTGAAATCAGAGGCAGAAAAGGTAAAATCTGAGGTAAGTATGTCTGACAAGGAAGTTGTGAAAGTTGTGGAGGTTGAAAAACCTTGCACAAAGTGCAAGTCCTTGTGAACCTTGTCTTGAAAAGGTCAAAGTCATAAGAGAATTAACTGTACATAACGAAAATTTTCGTTACGATTACAGAACTATGAAAGAAGCTTATGACAAAATAACAAGCAACTATAAAAATGTCGAAAAAGCTAATCTTGAAATCAGTGCTAATGAAAAGATTTTAAAAGCCATAGTTATTGAAAAACAAAAAGCAATTAACATGTACATTAACACTATTGCTGAAACAAAACGTGAGCTTCATGACATAAAGATAGAAACAGAAAGGGTAAGACAATTGCTGAAAAGTTACACCACAAACGTATATGTCATTGATCACATTTTACCTACGATTAAGTCGGAGGAAAATGATGATAAATCAAAGCGTAAAGTATATGGAAGTGTTCCTCCACCATTTCTTGCAAGTTACTCAAGCAAGAAAGATGATGAGATTGAAAAGGCATTTAATCTTTTACTCTTATCAGAAAGGAAAGATAAATTGCCTGAGAACATTGACACGAAATCAAATGATGACAACGAAGAAGTGATAAAAATTGTAGTTAAAAATGTGTTGGGAAATGATTCTGATGAAGGCAGCTCTGAAAGCGCCAAATCAAGTTTGAAAAATTCGGAGTCGCAATCTGAAGATGACGTTACATCATCAGAACATGATCTAAGTGATGATCCTAATGTTGTCATGTACAAGTATGATAGATTATACTTGATGATAGTTTTCCGATTCGGAACGTGAAAGAGGACCAACTTGATAAATTTTTCAAACTTGTAGAAGTTTCATCAGATGATCTTGAGAAAAACGAGAAAAGATTTTACTCGAAATCTAAAAGGAATGCAAACAACTATCAAAAGTTTGGTGGTGATTTTCCTGAGAACAAGAGAGCAGGATTGGGTTTGGAGGAAAATGAAGAAGAGCCGAGAAGGAACCAGAAGTCGCCATTCCATGAATACAAAGGTAAACACATGAAGTTTGTGTATGGGACAAATACGGTTCAAGAAGAAGGTGTGATTGGTAAGAAATCGAATGATGAATTCAAGAAAGAGAAAGAACTTCGGGACAAGGCTAAAACCAAGTCCACAAGTGGAGTGAAACCCACTAGTGGAAATGTTTCTGATAATCGGACTGGCTTTAAATGCAATACTGTTGGTCATATTGCTCGCAAGTGTCTGAATCTAAAGCTTGTGTTTCCACGAAGAAAAACTGTGTTAAAGATGAAAAGCAAAAACAACCAGAGATTGTGAAACCTGTCACAGAATTAAATAGAAACTATGAATCCAAATGCGAAGTGAAACCTAAAACTGGTTCAAAGTTTGAAAAACTCAATTTTTGAAAAAGGTGAAACTTCAAAATTTAATGAAAACAAAGATTCTAGATTCTATATCAAGAAAGCAAGAAGCAAGTTACAATCCTGGGTTGCTAAGAAAAAGTTTTCATCATCTGAAAAACCAAAGTCTGTTGCTGACAAAACTGAAAATGTTAAATAAACCGAGTCAGTAATAAAACAGACAAAGAAATAAAATGTCAAAATGTTTTCAGAATTGACATTGGTCGAAATATTTGATGATGGTTTTGATTATGATGAAGAGTTAGAATATGGTTATGATGCTTATCATGTCAAACCCAAAACCAAAATGGTTTGGATTTCCTTATTCAAATAAGTTGATTTGTGTGCAGGAGTTCCAAGATCTACTTTGTCAAAGTAAAATTTGGATAGCAGAGCTCCATGAGTTCTTAACTTATTAAGAAAGTCAAATTCTTAATCATTTTGAGAAAAGAAGAAGTTGAAAAGGAAAATTTGTCAAAATCAAATTATGCAAATCCACACCGTTGAACTAAATTCTGATTTGTTAACTATTTGTTCTTTCATGTAAATGAGTTTAATGATTTATTTGTTGAACAAATACAGATGCAGATGTTGAAAATGGGATTGGACGACGAGTTCTCGTGGAATCCACTTTGGTTTGTTATCTTTTTAGAATAGTATTTCTTAAAATCTAAAATCCAAAAATATGTTTTTGATTTAAGGGGGAGTAAGGAAAGCAAAAGAAGAAAAGTCAAAAAACATAAGAAAAAGCTGAAAATTCAAAAAAAAAATTGAAAAATTCAAAATGTACAAAAACATTGAAAAATACAAAAATAATTTGGTTGTCAAAAAGGAAATGATAGTACATTAGTGGACTATCACAGTATGCTAAAGATATGTAAAGTTTAAAAGTGGTAAATAAGTCTTACTGTGGATGTGTCGATAGACTTTACACGTTCAGTAGATTGTTTCCGGGATATAAACTAAATTTTGCTACTGCTTAATCTTGTGGATTAACACATCTTGGATATATGGACTTAGTACTCCGAAATTTCGATTGAAGGGTTGCCTGATTCTGAGATACGAGGTCTTTATAGATAGTTGATATCTGGGGTATTATACAAGTTCTTCTGATTTTGCGGAAGCAATAGCCTAGAACTTCTATAATGCTTTTGCTATAAAACCCCTAAACTGCATGCAAAACTTGAAAAGTATCAAAAGATCTAATCATTTGCAGTGCTTAAAAGATTCCTTAAATAGAACACACCTTTAAGTCGAGCCTTCATCTCTTTGTCGTACGGTAGTACTAACCTGAGCTCTCAAGGCCTCGCACAACCCAGATACAGATGTTAATTACGCTATACTCACCTGTAAGATGAAATCTAGGGAATCTGGATTTGGGAGTATATTCAAGAGGTGGGAACCATAGTTAAGTTAAGTTTCATAATTCTTACCTAACATATCTTGGAATAATTGAGAAACGTGATGAAGTTTAAGTGGACAAACATAACGACAATCTAGGTAAACGAGTTTAAAACTTAAAGTCTTTAAAAAGGTCAACGGTACTGGTGATATGTCTCAAACAATTGATATGATCCTTAGACACGAATTCACAAAAATATGTTTGTACATAGTTTACTTTACTTGTTAAAAATTCTATAAATACTTTACTTGTTTTTCAAGATAAAAATCAAAAATATTTTTAGTGTGTTTTTGCATAAAATTTCTAAAATACAAAAAGATTTTATTTCTACATTAGTTTCAAACGAGCCAATGATGGAGAACGGATCTTTGAAGTTTGGTAAGATATTTGATGAATGTTTAAAAGTTCATTAATTTGAAACTTTAATATCAGATTGTTCATAACGGTTTTCAAACTAAGGTCATTAATTTGGACTCGGATTGACATATTTGGTTAATCAAGGTTATTAACTTGGACTTGATCAACTAATGGATTTTTACAAATGATAAAAATCTGAAAATTGAAGAACTTAAAAGAGTTAAATATTAAATGTATTCAAGGTCATTAAGTTGAACTTGAAATAATTAAAAGTTTTTGAAAATATTGAAGAGAAGATTAAAGTTTGAAATGTTGATGTTACAAAATTTCAAAGTTTGAATCTGAAATGTTTATTTGAATGTTAAAATGTATTTATACAGGAAGTAAAGATTGAAGGGGAGTTGATAAAGAAAAATCTGAAGACACCGGAAAGCTTAAAGCTAGGGGGAGCAAAGCTTAAAGCAAGGGGGAGCATGATGAGTTAAAGTTTTATCAAGACAAAGCTCAAGAAGAAGGAAGAGAACATAAAGATCAATTCGTTAAAGTTTATTCAAGAACTAAAGATTGGAAGACTCGGAAGATTTTAAAAGTCAATGACTACGGCAACATCCAAGGGGAAGTCTATTGGTGCATATGTCTGTTGCCTACGTCATTATGTATCGAGTCTGAGTGAATAGGGCTTAAACTGTTAGAAACGAAGCGTATTCAAGTTAGATATAGGCCAAGTTCGCTGGTCATGGATTGTGAGAAGTCAAGTTTGGCCGAACTTGACTAGGTCAAGTTCGCCCGAACTCAGTCTCCCTCCAGCGAACTTATTTAGCTATAAATAGGTGCCTTGGTAATTTCATTTGTAACTTGGAGAGATTTTGGCAGAGAGACGGTGAAGCTCTGTCAGATCCGGTTCTCGAATGTATTGAACTTTAGATCAATGAAAACGACATTTAAATGAGTAATTCTTGTTATTTGGTTAACTTGTCATTAGTTTCCGCGTAATTGGACAATAGATAACAAATTTAGGTTCCCGTGCTAATCGTGGACGTTCCTACATCAGTGGACTATCACAATATGCTAAAGAAATGTAAAGTTTAAAAGTGATAAATGAGTCTGACTATGGATGTGTCGATAGGCTTAGCACATTTAGTAAACTTTCGAGATATAAACTCAATTTTACAACTGCTTAATCTTGTGGATTAAGACATCTTGGATATATGGACTTAGTACTCCGAAATTTCGTTTGAGAGATTGCCTGATTCTGAGATACGAGGTCTTTATAGATAGTTGATATCTGGGGTATTATACAAGTTCTTTTGATTTTGCGGAAGCAATAGCCTAGAACTTCTATAATACCTTCGCTATAAACCCCTAAAACTGCATGCAAACTTGAAAAGTATCAAAAGATATAATCATTTGCAGTGCTGAAAAGATTCCTTAAATGGAACACACCTAAAGTTGAGCCTTCATCTCCCTGTCTGTACGATAGTACTAACCTGAGCTCTCAAGGTCTTGCATAACCCCGATACAGATATCAATTACGCTATATTCACCTGTAAGATGAAATCTAGGGAATCTTGATACGGGAGTATATTTAAGAAGTGGGAACCGCAGATAAGTCAAGTTTCATAAATCATACCTTAATATATAATGAAACAGTTGAGAAACATGGTAAAGTTTAAGTGGACAAACATATCGACAATCTAGGTAAACAAGTTTAAAACTTAAAAGTCATATAAAGGTTAACGGTACTGGTGCTATGTCTCAATTAACTAATATGATCCTTAGACACGAATTCACAAAAATATGTCTGTAAATATGTTTGTACATAGTTTACTGTCACACCCTAGTCGTAGCAGAAGCGCAAACGTGTGACTGATTTAGTAATCATTGCATTCAATAGAGTAAACATATAATAAATAACAAAGTTTCCATAGCATCAATTAAGTTTCAACCACATCACAAGTTTAACATAGGTTACTTAGTTAACATCCAAAAGAGAGTTTAAGTAGCAATACATCATTCAAATTTAAGTAGTTATCATTTTAAAATAAACCGAAGCTTTGGCTCCTATATACCTACACGAAGATGGGATATAAGAGACAAACCTTCCCAAAAGTGGCAACCATTGTTACTTTCATCCCAAGAGCCCGGAGTTTGTCACCTTTCAAGTCTTGTTTCCTGAAATACATGTAATTTTGAAAAATCAACAAAAGTTGAGCGAGTTCATGCAATATAGTTTTGTTTAAGTAAATGTCATCAACATTGAAAAACCCGGTATTTATTAGTACCTCTACGGTTTAAGGATCTATCAGCAGGTAGCTAGTCCCTGATATTATGTGTCGTAAGTAAATAACCAACCCGAGACAACATTAACCTCCGAACGGACATGTTTTATTCAGAATTTCACACTCCGAAAGGACTTGTTTTATTCGGAGTCTTAGGGATCACAAAGCACTCTCAAATGACTTGTTTTATTCAGAGTGGAGCGTGTCTCACAACTCAGTAGATCTACACCTTTGCACCTTTGGTCACTACGTGATTAATGGTTATTATAAAGTCATTCCTACTTACACACATTGATCATAGTTCTTTCTCTAAACCCGTAGCAAACATACCCTTTCTTGTCATAAAATGTCATAGCATGTATTTCACCCCCTATTGTTATAAATCCGAAAACATTTAAAAGAAAAGGGGGAAACATGAACTCACTGTTTTGCGTTCCAAGTATCCGTACACGTGTAATACCTACATGTGTACTTAATTCATTAGACTTTCATATCTAGTTAGACCTTGTACAAGTTGTTCCTCTTGACTTGTTATTACGTATTTATAGTGTTGGTAGTTTTGTAATTGATTATCACTTGTGTATTTATTCCACAAAGATGCATTTTTCATGGCAATTGGGCCGAGCCCACTTAGTAATTGTCATTGGGCCTAGCCCACGTACTTTTATGATTGGGCCTAGCCCACTTAGTTATATCATGGGGCCTAGCCCAATTAGTCATTGTCACTGGGCCTAGCCAACTTAGTTATATGATTAGGTCTAGCCCAATTAGTTATATGATTGGGCCTAGCCCCAATTAGTCATTGTCATTGGTCCTAGCCCACTTAGTTATATCATTGGGTCTAGCCCACTTAGTTATATCATTGGGCCTATCCCAATTAGTCATTGTCACTGGGCCTAGCCCACTTAGTTATATGATTGGGCCTAGCCCAATTAGTTATTGTCATTGGGCCTACCCCACTTAGTTATCCCCTTGGGCCTAGCCCAACTTAGTTACATGATTGGGCCCAGCCCATATAGTTATACCCTTGGGCCTAGCCCAGCTTAGTTTTTCCTTGGGCCTAGCCCATATAGTTATTTAATTTGGGCCTAGCCCATTAGCAAACTTTTGAGTCCATTAGTGGGAATTTTATTTATCCACTTTTAGCTAAGTCTTATTTTCATGACACTTAGTAGTTTTTACACATTTATACTTCCGGTTTTACACTTGGCGATGCACACATTTGTTTACTTGTCCGATTTATTTGTTTATATAACGTCCTATTTTACCCGACCATTTCCATGTTCGTGTCGCTTACTTTAGAGGATATGTAAAGATATATTAATATGTATTTTTACGCTTGTTTTGATATACGAGTTTTTAATCCATCCTAGGTGTATCTAGTATATATATACACTTAACACCCAAATACATATTATATAGTTCATCCAAAAATATAAAATTTCATGTCCAAAAATTATATATCCTTTGTTAGTATTTTTCACCCTTTATTTTCATGAAAATATATCTTTTAAGTTTCTAAGAACTCTTGTACATTAAGGGTTTAATCATTTTCATAAAAGGTTCCATAATGCCGTTTAGGACCACTAATTGCGTTTGACTTAATTAATCACCTGTTAATCCCACTTTTAATCACGATTAGATTTTAGAAAAATCTGCCATAGTTTCCCCTAACTATGGCGTTTTCCACGTTCTAAAAACGTATTTAATCCATTAATCAACTTCCAAATCATCATCAAGCTATCAAATATTCCTTAACATACATATCTATTACATATTTCCCACCTTTCATGAACTTGCATATTTGTACTTTTATTTATAAAAGTTAGACTTTTAGTGGCTTTTTATAAAATAACAAGTGTTTAAATTTGATTTGTAAGAACCAAGTTTACTAATCTTCCAAGATTAATTTTTAAATCCATTTAACACTTGTTTCTTCATGAAATCCAAAAATCATATGTTTAGTTCATGAAAGTAGGTGTGATGATCATTCTTGATTTAAACATATACATGTCTAAACCACATTTATACGTTTATTACGAAAAAGTGATCATTAACATGAAATACTACATGATTCTAACAATATGATCATCACATCATAGACTATAAATCACTAATATTAACAAGATCTACAAAATCAACATGTTCATACAACTATCATACACCAATCTTCACAAATCAACACATAAGATAGTTATGTTTAGTGTTCTTTAACTTTGAGTTTAGGGTTTTTGGTTATGTTCATCTTTTATATCAACATTTCCAACTTGTACTTCCATCATCTACTAATAACAAGGATCATAAATAGAGTGCTTAGAAGTCTTACAACTTTGTAAGGGTAAATAAGAAGAATATGAAGATGTTTAAGCTCCAAGAAGGCTCCTAAAGCTTCCCCATGCTTAATCCATGAAAGTATGATCTCGTGAGGCTTTAATAAGGTGTAAATGGAGGTCTTTATTGGTTGTTGATGGTGGTGTAGGGGTGGCGGATGTTGGCCGTGAGTTTAGAGGGAGCAAGAGAAGGTTTTTGTGTTTCTTGAATGCGTTGGAAGGTGATGATGAGAAGTGGTGATCTAGATTAGGTTATAAGGCCATCCTTTTCTTTAAAGTCAAGGCCCTCAATCACATTCCATACCCATCCCTTACACATTTTGAAAATTTTGCCAAGTTGGTGAGGCCACTAGGGCCCACCATAACCGTAACATGCGGGGGTGTAACATCCGTCGAAAAACGGGTTTCCAAAACCCGCTGCGTTTATTAATCGAATATCAAGTTATAAAATTTCGTTGCGTATTTATGATTAATTTTAATTTTAAACAATACATAATTAATAAACATTTTAGAATATAGAAACTATAATTGTTAAAAAGTAAAAATAAAGTAAATAAAAAAGAAAATAGGCTGCCGGGTTTCGAACACGGGTCAGCCGGAAGAAACAACCAACACACATCTTAACCACTCCGCCACTTGACTCGTTTGTGTAATCAATGAATCATATAAAACTTAAGTTCCACCGCGAATTCATCTGTTTGCGCCAACCGCTCATCGGCTTTCAGATATCCAGAAACTTTTGGTATGGTTGCGAGTTTCTGAGTATAACCGATGATTCAATGCTAGTTACAACCCATGTTCTAATCAATTCAACCTTCAATGCTTCGATTCATATGATTGTTGAGATTGAAACCGAAATGAAATTTACTTTCAATTTACACTATTAATACCATCGCCTCATATCTCGGAAACACTCACAGCACCTTCAATTTATTTTTCACTCTAACTTCTGTTCGTCAGAATCGTTATCTGCTATCGCCGGACTTTCGCCGGAAAACCGAGACATACATCAAATCGGTAAATTTCTCGATTATTTCATTTTCAATCCATTGTTAGACTTTTACTAACTCAAATCCTTCAATCAGAATCGGTCCCAGACGACGTTGTCGGATAATATGCACTCGCCGGAAAATCTCTGAAAATTCCGAAATCACGCTGTGAATCGGTACAAACATCTAAACTCTCTGATAATTCTTGTTTAGTCACTTAATTTCGCAGCTAATTGATCAAAACTGTAAATTGATCCGATCAGACGGAATTCACAAAACAGAGCCGACGACCTTTGCCGGAGTTCTGAGAAAAACATCTTTTCCGGTACATTCATTTCCAAAACCTTCTTTATCCATTACAATTCAATCATTTATATGTTAGACGAACGATTTAAGCAAGAACAGTCAGACATCTTTGTCTGTGTCGTTATAAATGAAGAAGACGAAGTCGACGTTGTGTATAAGTATAATATAAATTGAATATTAAACCGGGTTAGACACACAGTCCAACGGTGGACTGTGTGCAAACACATAGCGCACGTCACGAGTTCGAACCTTACAAACGCACCGACTTTCCGAATTAAAACCAATTTTTTTTAAACTGAATCAGAGTAGGTCCCAGGATGTTTTTAAGATTAATATAAACTGTAAGTTAAACAGATAAGACACACAGCCCAACTGGTTGGGCTGTGCGCTTACAAACCAAAGGACCCGAGTTCGATCCGGTTTCCCTGCAACCGGTTCAACCATTTAAATTCTTTTAATATAAACCAAATAAATTAAACATTTAATTAGTATATATATAATTAAAACATAGAATATTTCGGGTTAGACACGTAGCTCAATTGGTAGAGCTGCGTGCACGCGTACGGGAGGTCACAAGTTCGAACCTCACGCAGTGCACTTACACCACAGTCCGACCGGTCAACGGTTAACGGTCAACCAAAAAGTCAAACTTTTTTTATTTTTATATTTATTTATTTAATTTAAAAATCAATTACAAATACTTAAAAATAATATTTTTGAAGTTAGAAAATGACCTTAAACTCACAAAAATAAATCTAAAAATCCTATTAAAATTGTTAATAAAATCCACTTATTTACCGAACCATTTCGTTATTATTTTAGGTTAGTTTATTCCTCGTCGATCAAATCTCCAAACTCGTGCGCATTCAACATCATCAAACGAACGCACCCAATGTGAGTGAATCTCTACCAATTCCCCGTTTTAATCACATTTTGGGGTGTATCATGTGTCGCTTATTATTTATTACATTTAAACACTTGTGCATCCATCGTATCCATGATCAAATGTGTATCCAATATGTATCAATTGTTTTTGTGGTTAATGTTTAGATTAAATTTATCATTTTCAGTACATACATCATCATAGTCTCGTCTGTTCCCCATTACCTTTGAGCGGTACTGTTCCCCATTACCTATGAGCGGAACGTGGCGTTGCCAACATACGATCGGCTCCGTTTGATTGAGCCTTGATCTCACATACATCATCATAGGCTCGTCTGTTTCCCATTACCTATGAGCGGAACGTGACGTTGCCAATATATACATTATCATTCATGTCATATACTCATGCAAGGTGGTTTATGTTTGTTTGATTATATACGTTTGCTCACATATGATTATTGCACAATTTTTCCATATTAAATACAATAAGAAATCAATATCAAATGTTTTTAACAAGGTTCACTCACCAACTTTTGTTGACCCAAAATTCCCCATTTTTACACATGATACAGGTGATCCAGTTGAAGCAAGAAACATATAGGACGGCCTAGAAGAATAAATCCGTTTAGATTTTGGATTGTTTATTTAATTTTCCTTTCCTTGTATTGTATGAATTTGGCTTGAACATTTAAGTTGTAATTTGAATTTAATAAGTATGAAACATTTTAGTAAACATCATGAGCTTTGGTGATAACCCAATTATGCCCCGACTCTTATTCCGCTGCGGGTCGGGGTGTGACAGATTGGTATCAGAGCCATGACTATAGGGATATAGGATAGGTTATTAGACCCTTAGAGCCTATACTATAGTTGATTAGAATTATTTAAATTGTTTATGTGTTACATACAAAATTCATGATGTTTATATGCTTTATGTTTATTGTTACATTCAATGTTATGCAAGCATGTTCATAAGTACATATTTCTATACAATGCTCATCATGAATCATTTCCTCATAACATATCATATCCATGAGAGCACACACCACACAATTTCCATGATTTTTGCAACGATTTTTGTATTTTTTCAAATCACATCAAAGTGAGTTCTCATGATGGGCATGTAGTAACTGGAAGGGTACAAGTACCGGTAGTCGGAACGTCCTGTCTAGGCTTGGCATTCGTATAAATCCAAAATAAAGGACCAGTTTGCCTACCTGGGGACTAACGATGAGAGTACGAAGGACCTATTAGGCCAAAGCATGCTATGCCAAACGTCGTGTGAGCTAACCCCACTTTGAGTTGTCATTGTGTCTACACCTGGACACCCTCCTACCATACATCTCGCAAACATATTTCATGGTTTTCATTCGGGTGATGCGAGTGTTAAACCGGCAACACCAATGTGAATCCTACCAAGCCAATAGTCATGGGGGCCCACATGACTATACAGGTGATGGTATGGGGGACATTGGAGGCCCAAACATGAGCAAACCCAAGACATCCTATGGATGTAGTTGCATTATTGATAATTATGTTATTTTTATTCATTTGACGACACATGACACCTGGAAAGACTCCTTAAACTCACCATCTTCTTATGTATGTTCCTGTAGATGTCGGCTAGGCAGCAACGTGGGGGTAGAAAGTCAGGAAGGTCAAAACGAACGCTTGGCCACCCAAATCGCAAAACAAATGGCCGCGGTGCTTCCTGACATCGTAATTCAAGTCCAACAAGCTCTCGCCGCAAATCCCATCAACCCTCCCAATCAAGAAGACCAGAACGTCGACAACCCTCCCTCCAAAAAGTGCTCTTACAAACACTTCAAGTCTTGCGATCCCCCGAAATATGAAGGGACCGAAGGTGTCACTGCTCTCCTCCACTGGTTTGAGGAAATGGAAAACACCTTACTCAATTGCGATTGTCCCGAGGATCGCAAGGTACGTTATGCAACCGGGAGACTGTTTGGAGTAGCTCTTACCTGGTGGAATACGGAAAAAGGTAAGAGAGGAATCGAAGATGCAATGGCCTTAACATGGGAGGAGTTAAGGGAAATCATGACGAGACGCTTCTGTCCAAGAAGCGAGATCAAAAAGTTAGAGGATGAATTCCACTCGTTAAAGCAAAAAGAAGGATATCATACTTCCTACAACAAAAGGTTTCTAGAGTTGAACCAAATGATCCCCAACTTGTTCACCCCAGTATACCGCTTAGTCGAACACTATATTCGAGGCCTCCCCTCGAAAATTCAAGACTCAGTTCTAAGCACTTCGCCTGCAACACTTGAAGCCGCTATGGAACTAGCTACCGAGCTTACCGAGAATCGCATCCGAAACGGCAAATTTAAGGATGAGAAAAAGAAAGCCCCCATTGAGGGCCAAACTTCAAACCATTCCACCTCCTCCTCAAAGTTTGCTAGTAAGAGGAAACGAAACGGCAGAAACTTTGCTGTCACAAAAACAAACTTCCCTATCCCTGCTGCACCCATCACCCAAGTTGTCCCCTTAGCTGCACCATATAAAAAGCCATACTCTGGCCCATACCCAAAATGCAACCGTTTCCAATACCATCACTTTCCTGATCATCCCTGCCAACATTGCACCGGCTGTGGCCGTGCAGGTCACACCATCCAAACCTGTCGCGCACTTCAGCGAACGAACCGCAACCAGCCCTCAACCCAAACCCACCATCAGATAGTGGGTCAAGCTCAACAACCTTTACTCCTACCACCTGCCCAGCATGTAGCCCAATCCTACTACCAACCCAACTACCCCATGATGCAACCTATGCGGGCTTGTTACAACTGTGGAGACCCGAACCACTTCAGGAACACCTGTCCACGCTTGGTGAACATCATCCATGCCCAAGCTCAAGAAAATCCAGTAAACCAGGCTAACCAAGCTCCTCCACCTGCTAGGGGAAGAGCATTCAACATCAACGCCAATCAAGCTAGGGCTGACAACAATGTGGTTAACGGTACGTTTCTCATCAATGGTAGTTATGCATCCATGTTATTTGATACTAGCGCGGATAAGAGTTTTGTGTCCTTAGAATTTGAACTCATCCTCAACCAAACTCGTGATAAACTCATGGAATCCATAACGGAGAAGTTGCTGACGGAAAACCGGTCTCATTAAACTCTATTATACGCAATTGTACTCTCACCCTAAACGATCACGATTTTCCAGTTGACCTCATTCCTATGAAGTTGGGAAGTTTCGACATTATAATTGGTATGGACTGGCTCAGCCAACATCATGCTGAAGTTGTATGCCACGAAAACTTCATTCGCATTCCTCTTACAAACGGTCAGACTCTACGAATCTTTGGAGAAACCCCTTCGAAAGGACTCAAATTAATGTCCTGTCTTCAAGCACGAAAATATATCCGCAAGAATTATGTCGCATTCCTAACTCATGTCGTCAAAAAGGGAACCAAGGAGAAGAAACTCGAAGACATCCCAGTAGTAAAAGAATTTCCGCAATTTTTTCCTGACGACATTTCGGGACTTCCTCCCGTGAGAGAAGTCGAATTCCGCATTGATCTCATACCTGGAGCTACACCAGTTGCAAAATCTCCTTATAGATTAGCCCCATCCGAAATGCAAGAGCTGGCCAGTCAACTGCAAGAACTGACTGACAAAGGATTCATACGTCCTAGCTCATCGCCTTGGGGTGCACCTGTCCTTTTTGTGAAAAAGAAAGATGGAACATTTCGCATGTGTATCGACTACAGAGAACTCAACAAGTTAACGGTCAAGAACCGCTACCCATTACCTCGCATCGATGATCTTCTAGACCAACTTCAAGGCGCCACCTGTTTTTCAAAAATCGACCTTCGTTCTGGTTATCATCAACTCAGAGTACATGAAGAAGACGTCCCAAAGACAGCCTTCCGAACTCGTTATGGTCATTACGAATTCATGGTCATGCCATTTGGTTTAATCAACGCTCCAGCAGTATTTATGGATTTAATGAATAGGGGATGCAAACCCTACCTCGACCGCTTTGTCATAGTCTTCATCGACGACATCCTCATCTACTCAAAGTCTAAGTCTGATCATGAACGACACCTTCGACTCATCCTTACACTCTTAAGGACAGAAAAGCCGTACGCTAAATTCTCGAAATGTGAATTCTGGTTAAGGGAAGTACAATTCCTTGGACACGTCGTCAATGACAAGGGAATTCATGTTGATCCCTCAAAAATCAAGGCAGTACAAGAATGGCAAGCGCCACGTACACCTACCGAAGTAAGATCATTTCTTGGTTTGGCTGGTTATTATCGCCGTTTCATTGCAAATTTCTCCCGTATTGCGGTACCACTCACGGCTTTGACTCATAAAGGAAAGCCCTTCATATGGGGACCCAAACAAGAAGAAGCCTTCCAAACTCTAAAGCAAAAACTCTGTGACGCACCTATCCTCACACTTCCTGAGGGTTGTGATGACTTCGTGGTTTATTGCGACGCGTCAGGGCAGGGACTAGGCTGTGTACTGATGCAAAGAGGAAAAGTGATAGCTTATGCTTTTAGACAACTCAAAATTCATGAGAAGACCTACACCACCCACGACCTAGAACTTGGAGCCGTTGTGTTCGCTCTTAAGATATGGAGACATTACCTCTACGGTACCAAGTGTGAAATATACACTGACCACAAGAGCCTCCAACATATCTTTAACATCAAAAGGAGTCGAATATGAGGCAACGAAGATGGGTCGAACTTCTTAATGACTACGACTGTGAAATTCAATATCATCCTGGCAAGGCAAACGTGGTGGCCGATGCGCTCAGTCGAAAGGGTTATGCGAACTCCATTCGTCTTCTATGTTCGCAAATCATAACCGACATCAAAGATCGAATCCGAGAAGCTCAAAATGTTTCAGTAACGGAAAACGACGTACGCAAGGAGCTGTCTTGTGGAGCTGAACTTAAAATCGAAACTAAATCCGACGGTATTCTATACTATCTAGATCGCATATGGATTCCCGATCATAATAACCTTCGTGATTTCCTTATGAATAAGGTGCACAAAACACGATACTCTATACACCCAGGAGCCGACAAGATGTATCAAGACCTTCGATACACCTACTGGTGGCCTGGAATGAAAAAGGATATTGTTGTTTTTGTTTCCAAGTGCCTTACATGTTCCAAAGTAAAAGCTGAACATCAAAGACCCTCAGGACTTCTAGTCCAACCTGAAATACCTGTATGGAAGTGGGAAAACATAACCATGGACTTCATTACCGGGTTACCTCGCACCTCCAGTGGGTATGACACTATATGGGTAATCATTGATCGTCTTACAAAATCAGCTCACTTCATTCCGATTCGCGAGGACTTCAAGAACGAGAAGTTAGCTCGTATCTACATCAGCGAGATTGTAAGCCGTCATGGTGTACCTTTAAGCATTATTTCAGAACGTGATGGTCGTTTCACTTCACGAACATGGCAAGCCGTACAAGCCGCTTTGGGTACACGATTAGACCTCAGTACCGCTTATCATCCTCAAACTGATGGACAATCTGAACGCACCATCCAAACTCTTGAAGATATGCTTCGAGCATGTGTCATAGACTTCAAAGGGAATTGGGACGCTCATCTACCATTAGTTGAATTTTCGTACAACAACAACTATCATTCAAGTATCGGCATGGCACCTTTCGAAGCTTTATATGGTCGTAAGTGCCGATCTCCAGTATGTTGGCACGAAATTGGGGAAGCTCAAATTACCGGTCCAGAATTGATTCAAGAAACGACAGACAAGATCCATCAAATTCGAAACAATCTTCTAGCGGCACAAAGTCGTCAAAAGAGTTATGCAGACAAACGACGAAAACCCTTAGAGTTTAACATTGGTGATCAAGTACTTTTAAAAGTATCACCGTGGAAGGGAGTAGTTCGTTTTGGCCAGAAGGGCAAGCTAGCACCACGCTACATAGGACCTTTCAAGATACTCGAAAGAGTAAGACCTGTAGCATACAAGCTTGACCTACCAGAAGAACTCAACAGAATTCACCCCACGTTCCACATATCAAACTTAAAGAAGTGCCTCGCCGATGAAAACCTCCATATTCCCCTAGAAGATATTCAAATCGATGAATCTATGTACTTCATTGAAAGACCAGTAGAGATCATGGACTTCGGAGAAAAATGTTTAAGACGGAGTCGTATTCCAATTGTTAGGGTACGCTGGGAATCGAAACGAGGACCTGAGTTTACTTGTGAACGTGAAGACTCAATGCGCGAGAAATACCCACAACTTTTTCCTGTTACCACTACTACTTAAATTTCGGGACGAAATTTCTAAAAGTAGGGGATACTGTAACATCCGTCGAAAAACGGGTTTCCAAAACCCGCTTCGTTTATTAATCGAATATCAAGTTATAAAATTTCGTTGCGTATTTATGATTAATTTTAATTTTAAACAATACATAATTAATAAACATTTTAGAATATAGAAACTATAATTGTTAAAAAGTAAAAATAAAGTAAATAAAAAAGAAAATAGGCTGCCGGGTTTCGAATCCGGGTCAGCCGGAAGAAACAACCAACACACATCTTAACCACTCTGCCACTTGACTCATTTGTGTAATCAATGAATCATATAAAACTTAAGTTCCACCGCGAATTCATCTGTTTGCGCCAACCGCTCATCGGCTTTCAGATATCCAGAAACTTTTGGTATGGTCGCGAGTTTCTGAGTATAACCGATGATTCAATGCTAGTTACAACCCACGTTCTAATCAATTCAACCTTCAATGCTTCGATTCATATGATTGTTGAGATTGAAACCGAAATGAAATTTACTTTCAATTTACACTGATAATACCATCGCCTCATATCTCGGAAACACTCACAACACCTTCAATTTCATTTTCACTCTAACTTCTGTTTGTCGGAATCGTTATCTGCTATCGCCGGACTTTCGCCGGAAAACCGAGACATACATCAAATCGGTAAATTTCTCGATTCTTTCATTTTCAATCCATTGTTAGACTTTTACTAACTCAAATCCTTCAATCAGAATTGGTCCCAGACGACGTTGTCGGATAATATGCACTCGCCGAAAAATCTCTGAAAATTCCGAAATCACGCTGTGAATCGGTACAAACATCTAAACTCTCTGATAATTCTTGTTTAGTCACTTAATTTCGCAGCTAATTGATAAAAAATGTAAATTGATCCGATCAGACGGAATTCACAAAACAGAGCCGACGACCTTTGCCGGAGTTTTGAGAAAAACATCTTTTCCGGTACACTCATTTTCAAAACCTTCTTTATCCATTACAATTCAATCATTTATATGTTAGATGAACGATTTAAGGAAAAACATTCGGACATCTTTGTCTGTGTCGTTATAAATGAAGAAGACGAAGTTGACGTTGTGTATAAGTATAATATAAATTGAATATTAAACCGGGTTAGACACACAGTCCAGCAGTGGACTGTGTGCAAACACATAGCGCACGTCACGAGTTCAAACCTTACAAACGCACCGACTTTCCGAATTAAAACCAATTTTTTTTAAACTGAATCAGAGTAGGTCCCAGGATGTTTTTAAGATTAATATAAACTGTAAGTTAAACAGATAAGACACACAGCCCAACTGGTTAGGCTGTGCGCTTACAAACCAAAGGACCCGAGTTCGATCCGGTTTCACTGCAACCGGTTCAACCATTTAAATTCTTTTAATATAAACGAAATAAATTAAACATTTAATTAGTATATATATATAATTAAAACATAGAATATTTCGGGTTAGACACGTAACTCAGTTGGTAGAGCTGCGTGCACGCGTACGGGAGGTCACCAGTTCGAACCTCACGCAGTGCACTTACACCACAGTCCGACCGGTCAACGGTCAAGGTGAACCAAAAAGTCAAACTTTTTTATTTTTATATTTATTCATTTAATTTAAAAATCAATTAAAAATACTTAAAATTAATATTTTTAAAGTTAGAAAATGACCTTAAACTCACAAAAATAAATCTAAAATTCCTATTAAAATTGTTAATAAAATCCACTTATTTACCGAACCATTTTATTATTATTTTAGGTTAGTTATTCCTTGTCGATCAAATCTCCAAACTCGTGCACATTCAACATCATCAAACGAACGCACCCAATGTGAGTGAATCTCTACCAATCCCCGTTTTAATCACATTTTGGGGTGTATCATGTGTCGCTTATTATTTATTACATTTAAACACTTGTGCATCCATCATATACATGATCAAATGTGTATCCAATATGTATCAATTGTTTGTGTGGTTAATGTTTAGATTAAATTTATCATTTTCAGAACATACATCATCATAGGCTCGTCTATTCCCCATTACCTATGAGCGGAACTGTTCCCCATTACCTATGAGCGGAATGTGGCGTTGCCAACATACGATCGGCTCCGTTTGATTGAGCCTTGATCTCACATACATCATCATAGGCTCGTCCGTTTCCCATTACCTATGAGCGGAACGTGACGTTGCCAACATATACATTATCATTCATGTCATATACTCATGCAAGGTGGTTTGTGTTTGTTTGATTATATACGTTTGCTCACATATGATTATTGCACAATTTTTCTATATTAAATACAATAAGAAATCAACATCAAATGTTTTTAACAAGGTTCACTCGCCAACTTTTGTTGACCCAAAATTCCCCATTTTTACACATGATACAGGTGATCCAGTTGAAGCAAGAAACATATAGGACGGCCTAGAAGAATAAATCCGTTTAGATTTTGGATTGTTTATTTAATTTTCCTTTCCTTGTATTGTATGAATTTGGCTTGAACATTTAAGTTGTAATTTGAATTTAATAAATATGAAACATTTTAGTAAACATCATGAGCTTTGGTGATAACCCAATTATGCCCCGACTCTTATTCCGCTGCGGGTCGGGGTGTGACAGGGGGGGGGGGTTAGTGTAAGTTGTTGGGTGATTAGGGGTTAAGCACTAGATATTTTGGTAATTAAGAGGTGTAGGGTGATTAGGGTCTTAAGTACACCATTAGCAAGGTAATTAGGGATTAAGACTTGTTTTAATTTTTAACTAGTTCACTAGACTAGTTAAAATGGTTATTCGTTAGTTAAAACGACTTCCGATTAAGTGTCGGCACACTAACGGTGCTTTTGTGTCATACCGACGAATGTTTCCGAGAGTTGTTTTCTTGCATCCGCAAGTTGTATGAAGTGATTTCGGATACCAAATTATGCTTAACTAGTTTGCTGGATGCTTTGTTTGCTTGATATATCAGCGAAAATGCCGTTTACTAGTCCGTCGGGTCGGTATCAGACATATTAGGGTATAGCTATATAGCTTCGGAAGCTTATAGTTTTTGATGACACATTGACACTCTTAAATTTTTTTAGCGTATTTTACATCAATTGAGAGGATTCCAGAGGTCCAAAATTGTTTAATTATTATCTCGGATGAATTTAAAAGTGTCGTATACTTAGCCGATTCGGACAATACGTGTTTAAGGCATCGCACTGGAAGGTTGTGAAATATTAATAGAATTATTCCCACATTAGTGTTCTCATAGTTATATGGACTCATTGTGTCAATCAAATGTGCTGTTCGTAGTTTTATTTCGTTTAAGTGATTGTCGGCATTCATCACGCAATCGTAAGTAGTGCGTTCCGCACTTTCTACCAACACTTTTAGGACATAGATTTCATGTTTCTTGATATATTAGAAACCAATAGGGGTTTCGTCACGTTTTACATGTCCTATCATTTTTTATACATTGTACGATTCTGTTACGCCATTTAATTACGTTTAAAATGCATGAGATAAATAAATAAACTAAGTGATTGTTGGTGCACTTATAGTCTATTGCCTACGTCTAGGACGAGTCTATTGTATAGATAGGGTTTCGTAGCGTCAGAAGTTTAGCTTGAAGTTTCTGTATGATTGTTGTAATTTTCTACGGAAAATCCATGCTGCATACTCACTTGGTGCTGTCATGTCTGCCTATAAATAGGTGACTTAGGTTGTGTGTTAGGCATGCTGTTTTGAGGAATCAGTGGCAAGCCTTGTTCGAGTCTGTAATCGTTGCTAAGTTTATTAAATACACAGACGGTTAAAAGTAATCATCGCTTGTTCTTTGTTTGTTCAATCAGCTAACAATGAATTCCGCCTCTGTTAGCTGAGCAAGTCTGACCGGAAAGCTCATTAAGTTGGGTCGATCCTAAGCTTCATTCACAAGTGGTATCAGAGCCTTAAGGTCTGATTTGTGAACAAACAACCAAGTTTCAGCTAGATTCAACCCTCAAAGTTCAAGATTCATCCATTAGAAACTCTTCTTCTACTCTTTCTTGGAACTTACTCTAGATCTGATGAATTTCATGGACAATTTGGACTAGGTTATTAGTATACCGTGTTAAAATCAACTCTAATCAGCTTACTGAATCAAAACAAACCTAAAATCCATCAAAATCATGCTTGAAATCATCAAAAACATGAAATTGTGAACAAGTGTTCAAGGAAGATAAGTATTTTAGCACGAAAATACTAGGTTTCGTACGAAAATCAGAAGTCTAAAACCTGAAAAAATTGATTTAACAAAGAAATAATATTTTCGCACCAAAAGAGAATTTTCACACGAAAATCCACATCATTTTCGTACGAGAATCTTGTGTTTCAAACCAATTTTCAGTCAACTTCAAGTTAACAAGTTTTAATCTGTTTTTTGTTTTAAGTTTTTGACAAGATGTCAGGTGAAGAAGAATTCATAACGCTTTCGCTACACAAGCCGTTACAGCCTCCGTAGCAGCCCAGAACATGAATCTAGAAAATGAAATGGAACCACTACGAAGCCTCCAAAGCTCATGAACATCAAAGATTATGAAAGTTGGAGTGAGCGTTTCAAGAACTGGGTTCAAGTGACAAACTTAACAGTTTGGTTCGCACTCGAAAACAAATATCAACCACTACTAAATGAACTTGGCATTGAGAAAACAGTGGCTCGATTGTCCGAAGAAGAACGAGAAAAATACATCACTGAAAAGAAAATGATGAATCTTCTTTAGCAGGCCATAAAAGAAGAAATCTTAGTTCTCCTACAACATTTCGACGATGTCATTCACTATGGCTTGCCTTACGATTAACGGCACAAGGGAGCACTAATGTTCGAAAAGGAAAGAAGGCGTTACTAAACAAAGAATTTGAAGTATTCAATATTCTTCCAGGCGAGAACATGAAGCAACTCATCAAAAGGTATTGCCACCTGGCAGTGCAGATGAAGCGAATGGGAATTGTTAAGATGAATGAAGAACTAGCGACAAACTGGCAGATTCTTTGCCAGAAGAAGATTGGGCAACATATCTAACAATCCTGAAGAATGGAGCTGAGTATGACAGTCTCAATTTCCGAGATTCATAGAAAAACTGGAAGGGCACTAACTAGAAATAGCAGAAAATGGCAAAGGCAAGAAATCAAACTCACAAAAAGGACGTCAGCCTATACTACAAAGGAAATCCAAACACTCCTGTTCAGAGTCCCAAGATCCAAACAACCTTCAATACTAACATAAATGCTAGTCCAACCTCCAACCAGTCTAGTGGATTTCAAACGTTTGCTTCCTTCAATCCAAACAATCACCAAGGACAACAATCATCTCAGGGATCAAATTAATCACAGAGCAACCAGCAGAGTCAATCCAACTCTAACCAAAGAATCCTGCAATGCAACATCATAGTAAATCTCCAGAACGCTCAAGACTTCAATGAGCAAACTGCTAAGCAGCATATGGTGCTCCTTGCAACAGTTCTAGAATCCTATGAAAGTCTTGTAGCTGGTCGAATTTGGAAACCCAGAAATGACTAAAGAAGACTCGACCAAATTGATCCAGAGGAGATTGAATTAATTGACATCATGTGGTGCATGGCATCAGTGGTTCGAAGGGCTCAGCGTTTCATGGAAATTACTGGAAGAGATGATTTAAGGGGCCTTGACGGTAAATTAGGCTTTGATAAATCCAAAGTCACATGTTTCAAGTGCAGGGGGAAAGGGCACTTCAAACGCGAATGCCCAAACCGAGAAGTTAAGGCAATCATAATCCGTTTGGTGATGATTATTACAAAAAGGCAATCTATCATCAACCACAACCAGAGAAGAGATTGGTAAAGATCGAAGATGGAGGTTCAAACTCAAAAGATAAAGCTCTGGTGGTAACACAGGAAGATGAAGGATTCAATTGGAACAATTTCATCTCCAAAAAGGAAAGTCTTGCACTTGTTGCTGAAATCATGGAAGAACCAGAAGCATCTAAAGAAGTCTCAGAGAAGAAATGGAAGAAGTATTGGCAGATTACTTCATAACTTCAGTAGAGGAAGAGGCACATCTAGTAGGTACCCCTAAACCTGTTTATATTGATACTATTATGAAAACTTTTGCAGGTAGCTTCGATTCTGGTCACAAAGAAGAAAGTCCTGAGGAGACAAAAGTACAAAGTGTGTAGAAGTGATTGATGTAATCAAGCCTGTAACACAAGAGAGTAACTGATATTGCTAACAAAGCACTCATGGCCAATACAAATGAGGTAGTCAGTGTGGAAAAACAGGTAGAAAAGGTTGAAACAGCTAAAGAAACTAGCAATGCTCAAACTGTCGAATTGGTTAAACCATGCTTAAAATGTGCTGAAGCATGTGAGCAATGTGCTGAGAAAGAAAAAGCGTTTAAAGAACTTAAAACATACAAGATAAGCTGTCATACGATAACAACACTGTAAAAGAATCATATGATAAGCTCAGCAGGACCATTTGATAGTATGAGAAAACTGTCAAAGAAAATGACAACACACTTCGATGCTCAAAGCAACTGTGATGGACAAACAAATGGCTATTAATCTTCATATTAACACAATTGTTGAGATGAAAAATGAGCTGGAGAAAACTAAATTAAACAGAAAGAGTTAAAAATTATTAATCAGTTACTCTACCAACATGTATGTCCTCGATCACATTCTGCCAAAACCAGAAAGCAGTAAAGATGGTAAGAAAAGTGAGAAAAATCTGGAAAATGTTACGATCATGTTCCACCTCCTATGTGGAATAGCTATGCTAAGAAACATCATGACGGAGTGGATAAGGTGCTGAATTTAAATCTTCTCACAGAAAAGAATAACGAGCTGCCTGAAAATCTTGACGTAACATATTCCAAAACAGAAAAGGAATGTGAATCCGAGGTGGTAACTAAAGTGTTTGAAAATGAGATCTGACAGTACAATTTATGAAAGTGCTGAGTCAAACATTGAGAAATCATAGTCAAGTTCACATTTTGGAAGTGACAAAAGTTTTCATGAAAATTTTATCACAATATAAGAAAATGGTTTAAGTGATGATCCTAATGTAGTTATCTACAAACTGAAAGGATCAGATAAACTATAAACTGATGAAGAATTCCCAGTACAGAATGTTAACTTTGACCGTGTCGATAAATTCTTTAAACTTATTGAAGTTGAAACATCTAAAATTGAGAAGAATGTTGATGTTTTCTACTCAAAACAAAAGAAAACTCACAAAAACATTCATCCCAGAGGAAGATGTTATCCTGAAAACAAAAGGGATGGGTTGGGGTTTGAGAAGAAACAAAACAACAAATCATGAAAACCAGATTTTACAAAGAAAATTGAGTTTGTTTTTGGAACCAACATGTTAAGAAAAAGAGGTTATTAACAAACAAACCAACGAAGAGTTTAAGAAGAAAAGGAGCTTCGTGAACAGGCTTTGGAACACACTGTTGAAAATGACAGTAGAACCTGTTACAGGTGTAACAAAGTTGGCATATTGCACGACAATATTCACAAAATCATTCAAAACCTATTCATGAACAAAAGAGGTTTACAGTAGAGAGATGAAAAAGGGTCCACGTTTGTGCCAACAAAATTTTTAAAGAGAAATGACAATGCCAACCTATTAAGAAATCACCAACTGAGATCATTTCAAAATTTGAAATTGGAGAAACATCAAAGAAAAATGAAAAGAAAGAATCTAAACTTTACATCAAAAAGGCATTTTCTAAAGCACAAACCTGGGTAGCGAAAGCAAAGACATTCCTGTAACTCCAAAATCAACCAATGTTCCAGTCAAATCAAAAGATAAGACTGACTTCAAAACTAGACAGTAGGGTTGAGGTTAAGAAAGATGACAAAGTTGCCAAAGTTCCAAAAGTCGACATTGTCATCCCACCCAAGACCGAAAGGGCTTGGGTCTCTTGTTTAAGTAACATGCTTTTAATGTGTGTAGGGGCTTCCAAGGTCACTCATTTCAAAGTGGATAATGGACAGTCTAGCTTCTAGGCACATGACAGGGATGTTGGCATTGCTGTACAATGTTAAAGCCATCAGGGAGGATATGTTGGGTTTGCCAGAACACAGGGCGGCAGGATCATAGGAGAAGGAATTTTGACAAACGGAGTCGTATCTTTCGACAAAGTAAATTACATCGCTGAACTTGAGAACAATCTTTTGAGCATTTCACAGATCTGTGACAAGAAGTTCACAACTCACTTCACTGGCAAAGAATGTCTTATTCTCAAACCTAGTTCCCTAATTCCCGAGGAGCGGATTCTCATGCGCGCTCCATGAGAGAATGATCTATATGTGTTAGACATGAGCGTCGCATCCACTACTTCAAAAGAAGGGCATTGCTTTGTTCAAAGGCTACAGAGAAAGAATCAATACTATGGCATAGGAAGATGGGTCACATACACTTAAGGAAGATGAATTCTCTAGTGCATAACAATCTAGTGGAAGGGGTGAATCTTAAAATTTTCATTTATCAGACGACTGTATAGCTGCAAAAAGGGGAAGCAGCACTAGAAGTCACCCCGAGAAAGCTTCTAAACTCCATCAAATTCCTCTAGAATGGCTACACATGGATCTCTTTGGGCCTGTCAATGTGAAGAGTATTACAAGGGGATCTATAATGTCTGGTTGTAACCGATGACTTCTCAAGATTCTCATGGGTTTTCTTTCAAGAAAGCAAGAATGAAACATTCGACAATCTGAGGAACCTGTTTCGAAAGATTGAAAACCTTTACCATTTTCCTATCAAGAGAATCAGAAGTGATAACGGTACTGAGATTAAGAACAAGAAGATTCTCGAATTCTGCAATGCTAAGGGTATTCATGATGAGTTTCAGTGCCCCCATACTCCCAACAAAATGGAGTAGCTGAACGAAAGAACATAATGCTTATTGAAACTGCACGCACGATGCTTGCCGACTCTAAGTTGCCTATTAGTTTTTGGAGCGAAGCTGTTGCCTCTGCATGTTACACCCTTAACCGCGTAATGACAGTCAAGAAACACAAGAAGACATGCTTTGAACTTCTTAACCAGGGAAAACCTAATCTAGAGTTTCTGGAACCCTTTGGATCACCATGTACAGTTTTGGACCCGGAATGAAAATTTGGAGCCAGATCTTTGGAAGGTTTCTTCATAGGATATGCAAGTCCACAAAAGCGAGTCTTTCTCCCAATCTTGAATCAGGTTATTGTGGCTCAACATGTTGATTGCCAGAGATACACAACGCCCGTGCAAAAACATGGAGATCCATGGTTGTTCAATTACGATGGGTTATGGAATTCGTTTGATCCGCCTGAAGAACTTTCGGAGGAAGAATTATCTTACTATTTCAATATCAGATATCCAATCAAGAGCAAGTAACGGGGCTGTTGGTAATTTCTCCAACAACAACACCTTCCTCTGAAGTAGGTTCAAGCAACCGTCAGTCAGAACCAGTTGTTCCACCAGAACAAAATACTGCAGAACCATCTTCTCAGCCAGTAAATGCAGAACCTGAACAAGATCCTACTTTTGATAATGGGGATACCAGTTCCGATGAAGGATCAGAAGAGATTACAAGTTATCTAAACAATCAAGCTGCCGAAACCAGTGCGAGAAATGAGGTCACTTCTTCAGAACAAGTTGCTGATCAAATATCACAAATTTGGAAAGCTCAGTAAATGTTCCAGGCGAAGTAATGCCAAGATCAGTCTCCTACCATCCAGCAGATAACATCATTGGAGAACTGCAAACGGGCGTGAAAACGCGAAATCAGATCAATATGGATCTAAGTTGCTTTATTCCAAAGTTGCTCCACTCCAAAATAAATTTTCTCGTAGTTGTTTTGTTTCTCAGGTAGAACCAGGAAACATCAGGGATGCTCTTAAAGATGATAGTTGGGTGGAAGCAATGCAGGAAGAATTATTGCAATTCTAGAAACTTGGAGTCTGGGAACTTGTTGATCTACCGCCAAAGTAGAAAAAGATAAGCACACGGTGGGTGTACAAGTGCAAAAGAGATGACATAGGAGTCATTGTTCAAAACAAAGCTCGCCTCATAGTTCATGTTTTTCGTCAGGAAGAGGGGATAGATTCCAACGAGGTCTACGCCCCAGTCGCACGTCTAGAAGCTATCTGCATTTTCCTGGCATTCGCCTCATGGAAAGGTTTCAAAGTGTACCATTTGGATGTGAAATCTGCTTTCCTATACGGTAAGGTAAAAGAGGAGGTATATGTCGGCCAACCACCGGGGTTTGTCGATCCAATTCACAAAGACAAGGTCTACTTGCTGAACAAAGCTCTTTACGGATTACACCAGGCCCCTGAGAGGCTGGTATGAGACGCTTTCCAAGCACCTACTGGCTAATCATTTTACTAGAGGGACAACATACAACACCCTCTTTATAAAGGAAGTAGATGGACATCTGATTATTGTACAAATCTATGTGGATGATATCATCTTTGATCGACAAATGAACAGCTGTGCAAGGACTTCGAGAAAGTCATGAAAGAAAAATTCGAAATGAGCGCTATGGGAGATATAAAATTCTTTTTGGGGCTTCAGGTTGAACCTTCTAAGCCTTTCGTTGTTCTTGCTTTGGATCTGGCACTGATCTGTAGGAGGCACTTTGCTCATGTATTGAAACCTTCTAAGCCTTGCCGCCCTACCTTTCTCGTGTATTTCCTCGAGACGCTTTTCTTCCTTTAGAAATTCAACCTGTTCTAGCTCCCTCCAGCTTGTCTGCCATATCTTCCCTGAAATCACTTCATTTGTTGTCAGCCGGCACAATATAATTTTCATCTTTAATCGCCCCAAAAAACTGGCTTTGCAATAGGTGCTGAGTCTTGCTTTTGAAATTTTATCAGCTTCTTCACTGTTGTATCATCAAGGTGACTGAGATATAGAACATCATTTGGATCACGTGTAATGTTTGTGAACTTCTCATCGATTAGCACTTGCACGAACCTTGGATATAAACATAACCTTGAATCATCCATATTCTTTAACATATGTGTAAACACAAGCTTTGAATCGTTGTATGACTTTTTCAGAATTAACGTCGTTGCCATATAGGCCATATAGTCTTGCACATCGTCTAGGCCCGCTTTTCGGTGACTGAACGTATGAATAATCGCGTGCATGAGCAGCTTGAAGGGATTAGGCACTTCCCCTTTCTTTAATGTCGGCTTATTAACGCTGCCCTTGTACCCATCCTGTAAAAACAACCTCTAACCATCTTCTCGTCAAGAAAATAGGATCGTCTTTGTCATCGTTGAATTGAAGAATCCTGCGAATATCATCCTCTGTAATAGTGATTTCTTTTACTTCATTCCCGACTTGTACAGATGTAATAATATCTTCTTATCATCGCTGAGACTCGCGTTCATCCAAAAATGATAAGTGTGAGATCTATAAGAAACTATACGCTCTGTAATGGCTCAATGAATAGGACACTTCTTTAGAAACTTCAGAATATTGTCGTAATCCTTCAGCGATGGACATATCGTTTTATCAAGCGTGATACATGTGTTATGGAACTTGGAGAAATCCATAGAAATCACCCTCGCTGGTACTTGAGCCTGAAAAACGACGCAAAACAATTAGCACGCATTACGAGAAAAAGTTACAAAATTTTTTTCAACATATTTTCATCAAGTTCGGGCGAACTTGATGTAAGTATGACAAATGATTTGATCAAGTTCGCCCGGACATGCTAACACAAACATGTTCACACTTTACAACATAAGTTCGGGCGAACATATGATCATAAACATTCAATTTTCTCAAAACTAAGTTCGGTCGAACTTCTCAAGAATTTCAACTTTCATCTTTTTATCAGAAGTTTGGTCGTACTTGTATATTATTCAGTTTTATTCAGCTTATTACAAGTCTGGTCGAACATGTCAACAAGTTCGGCCGAACTTGTTTCATCTTCAACAAAAACTTCAAGTTTCAAAAATGACACTTCTGATCAAATTCAATATAAATTCTTGGTCGATTTATATTGATTATTATGAATTTATGTTCAATTTAGTCCAATATATCCTAGATCTATCGTATTTAACAAGTATAGATCTGAGTTCATCATTTACAGTCCAATTAACTGTTTGATCAACAAAATCTCACCTCTTCCATTGATAGTGGTGTGCAAATCACCAACATCGATATAAATTTCGGCAGAGTAACGACGCACTGATGCCAATTTCACAAATTCGCTCAAAGGTTTAAGTGCGTTCAGAGAGTTGAAGATTGCATATAATGAGTTCGGGCGAACTTGCAAGGTACTTATACCTTGGCAAGTTCGGGCGAACTTTATGAGCCCAAGTTAAACAGCCCAACATAAGTCCGGGCGAACTTACATTATAACAACCACCCATCATTTACAAGTTCGGTCGAACTTGTTTGAATCTTAAACTTTATTCAGTTTAGCAAGTTCGGCCGAACTTGCCAAACTCAATTTCAAACTTTCAAAATTTTGCAAGTTAGTCCCTGAACTTTCCACTTTTTACCAGTTAGGAAAATCCACCCAGTTGACCAAGTCCACACTAATGACCTTGGTTAACCGATTTGTCTGCCGAGTCCAAGTATGACCCCGGTTTGACTCGTTACGAACAAACTGTTAATATTTTCAAAAATTTTAAAGTTTCAAATAAATGAACATTTCATCGTTTTTGGCTTTTCAGATTTTACAGATTAGCTCCTAGTCTGTTGTCAATGAGATTCCCACCAGTTTAAGCACTTTACCAGACTTCGAAGACCCGTTCTCCAACATTGGTTTGCTGAAAACAATGTAGAAACAAAATCTTTTTGTATTTTTGTAAGTTTATGCTAAAACACACTAAAAATCTTTTTGGTTTTAATCTATAAAGTTGATAAACTATGTACAAGACAAAGTAAACTAGGTACAGACATATTTTTGTGAATTCATGTCTAAGGATCATATCAGTTGATTGAAACATATCACCAGTACCGTTGACCTTTATATGCCTTTTAAGTTTTAAACTCGTTTACCTAGATTGTCGATATGTTTGTCCACTTAAACTTTACCACGTTTCTCAACTATTCCATGATATGTTAATGTATGATTTATGAAACTTGACTTATCTGCGGTTCCCACTTCTTGAATATACTCCCGTATCAAGATTCCCTAGATTTCATCTTACAGGTTAATATAGCGTAATTGATATCTGTATCTAGGTTATGCGAGACCTTGAGAGCTCAGGTTAGTACTACCGTACAGACAAAGAGATGAAGGCTCGACTTTAAGTGTGTTCCACTTAAGGAATCTTTTTAGCACTGCAAATTGTAACACCCCAAATCGTGTAAAACAACACACGGCGGAAACACTTGGGGAGTCACGTTAACAGATTGTTTCAACAACACATGGTATTTTATATTTCGTTTTATTGATTATCAAGCATAGTTCATAATGTCATATTGTTTTAGAACTTTCAGCCAAACTTAAACAAACAACGAACAAGCATAATTTGTCTTTCATATTTTATAGGCACTAAAGTCCACATCCGATCCTACATGAGCACACATCAGTATCATCAAGCATTGTTCCCTGAAACATATGTGAAAACGAGTAAGCAAAAATATTGTGACAACCTGGAAATTTCTCATACTTTTGCGTACTATTGATAACTAAGTCCTTGTGCATGGCACTTGGGAATCTTTGTGCATGGCACTTGGGAACTTCTTGTAACTTCGCGTACCATCATAAACGAACTAACTCTTTGTGCGTGGCACTCTAAACATGTACGCTACATTCTAAACCGCGTTTACTCAATTTTCGGGACGAAAATTCTTTCAACATGGGGATAATGTGACATCCCGGGTTTTTCGGACAACTTAAACGCAATACTTGTCGAGTGAATTATATGCTATGTATTAAACACGTACGAGTTAGTGAATACGTGATGTGCGATTATGTGATTGTGTTATGTGATTGCGTTAGTTATAAAATAATCATGGCAATATGTAGACGAACCAAACCGCGACACGAACCAACCCTAAACCCCTTGTGACTCTAGGAGTGAACCGAGTTCTAACCCAAACCTTAAACCCAAGTCTTCGGCCGCGAGATTTAAACCTTAAACCTTAAGCCATTCTCGGCCAAGTGCAAACCAAACCAAACCAACCCGTGTGCAACCCAAACCCCAAACCCATTGCGTACAACCCAAACATATCTCGGCCGCAAGACCAAACCCAAACCGTAACCCTTCATCTTGCGCTATATATACACACACTCATGCATGATCTTTCTCAACTCCAAAACCCTAAAAGCAAAACAGCCGTCGGCAGCCCTTGTTCACCTCCATTCGGTCGCGAGATCAGTCCTTGTTCACCTCTATTCGGTCACAAAATAGCCTACTCCATCATCATCTCTCGGTCGCGACAACAAGTGGTTCGTCTCATTCCTTCGGTCGTGATCTTGCTTGAACAGCCGGATCATTCTTGTCCAAGTCTCGGCTTATTTACCTAGTTATTAAAGGTTAGAATTCAGCATATGTTACAAGATCATATTCGGTTACATGTGTTGATTTTGTTGTTTTCTTTTCGGATTGAATGATTTAATGAAACAATTGTGTTGTTCGGGTTATATATGTTTGAATCGGCTGATATATCATTGTTACAAGTACGATTGTTTTCGGAACTTATAAGTTTGCCAAGTATGTTTGAATGAAAAGTTAGGCTAGCCGATTTGTTAATAATGTTTGCATTGGATGGTTGTTTGAAAATCTGAAATCATAAGCTTTGTTTGTTTATAAAAACTAGAGTTATGAACTAGGGTTTGCATGGATATGTTATTAGTATTGATCTATGACTAGGAAACCGGTTCATGATCGCCTAGGTTAATAATAGGAACGGTTTATGATAATGATATGCTGAAACAGTTTGCTGAGTAATAGTTACAGCTTTTCATCTGGCTGTAACTCGGTCGTTAGTTGTCGAAAAACGGATTTTCTGATGTCTAGAACGTAGAGATTTGAATAACGAATCTAATGGCGCTGGATTCATAATTTTCTGAAGTCGTTTGATATTTTTAAGTGGCCAAATAAGTTCAGTAACTAAAGCTGTGAAAATTATGAAATTTTGTTGGTTGTTTATCAAGTTGGATTTTATAATCAGTAGGGAGTCGAGTCATGATTTTTGTACAGCAACTAGGTATGGAAATTTCCGGTAACACCAACTGGAATTTTGTTAATTGGACGATCAGTGATTTTTAAATAAATTCTTCCGTGGACTGCAGTCAGAAAGCGACAAATCTGACTGCAGCCTAGTATATTAATATTTAGGGTTAAATGGTAAAGATTGAGGACTTGGAAAATTTATATAAATTTCTACAGTATAAATGGCACCTTCTGTAAAAATATTGGAATTTTTGGAACATTGGAACTATTTTATAAAAATCCTAGAAAACAGCTGAATTATGAGTGTTAAGCTGAAAATTGATAACTTGTGATTGTGTGCACCAAATTGTGGCATGGATTGGTTTATGTTTATGATAAGTTGTTTTGATCACTAGGTTCACATGAGGATACTTGCATGCATGTTGAGTGTTAGATATGTTGTTTGTGTGTATCACTTTGTGCATAAATTAAGTGTAGAATTTGTATTGGTGTGTTCACACACTGACGTGAAATCAATTGGTTTGTTAGGACGCAATTAGCGGTCCCATCCTTTACAACTTCTTTGCTACACTAACCGAGCAACAAAAGGTGAGTTCACGGCCCCTAACTTTATCCGGTTTTTAAACAACAGGGGGAAAACATGTATACACTCTTCAAACTCAATCTCTTTACGTTATACAAAATTAACGTCACATAACTATTCGGTAACTAAGTTGATGTTAATGTAATGTTATGGTCACTAAGCAGCTTTATCACTTAAGTCCTCGTCAATCTCTCGGATCGTTAGTATTGGGTTTAATAGCGGGGAATTATAAGTAGTACTACTGGGCCCGACAAGCCCCATCCGAGTTAGTCGCGCTAGCCGACCGGGTATGGTCAACGGTGAATAATTTGGCCTAACTTCGCCATGGTCAGTGATAGGCCTGGCAACACGGAGGCACAACAGTTAGCTTCGATCGCACTCTTACGTGACATGACTTTAGGCTAGCTACCTATATATGTTAACATTGAACTTAATTACGAAACAACTATATTATCCCGGGTTGAGGATAATGGAAACAACAACTTATTATTCCGGGTATGGAATAATGGAACCAACACGTTATCCCAGGTTAGGGATAACGGGGAAAACAAACTATAACCGAACAAACGAATTTATGAAAACCTGTGAACTCACTCATCTTTAATGTTGACATTTGTTTCTTTACATGTTTTCTCAGGACGCTAGGAGCTATAGGTGCACTCTCATGCATTGAACAAGACATCTTTATCGAGTCTCAATTATAAATATTGTTTTGGGGTTTTTCATTTGTTTTGGCGTTTGTGTTGGCGCCCGCTTTATCACTTATTTTATGCTTCCGCTCAACTTTAAAAACAAATGCTTCCGCTAAATATTGGTAACTAATCAAGACAATAAAATCTACGACAAATGATTTTTGAAAACGTATTATCAAATCATATAGAGTCGTTCGACGTACTAGTGTTTCAGATTCTGGTTTGTTCACGCGCCTCGCGGTAAAACTCCGCAAGTGGAAATTGAGGATGTGACAGATTGGTATCAGAGCCACTAGCTATAGAGAACCAGGTTTGCATTAGAAGTAGACCTAAACTATAGCTGATTTCACGACACTAGACTTAGTTGGCACCGAACTATTATATCTTGTTATGCGATGTACCACAACTGTGTTATGTGGATTATGACTTAATAATAAGAAATGAAAACAACTCGTAACTAACTACACGACCTAACAGGCAATGTCATCATCATCGTCATCATCATCCGACAAACTTACGCCACCAAGAGCGCCAAGAAAGGCACCTATGGTGGAACCCTTACCATCTTATGGCGTGGAGACACGCTCAGCTGCGAGGAAAAGGCTCGCTCTGGGGGAGGAGTCGTCCTCACGCACAACCATTGCTGTGCCGGTTGAACCGGTTAACCCTGTAGAAGTAGGAATTGACATACTTAGAATTATGATACATAAACAACAAGCACAGTTAGAAAGAATGCAGGAAACCATTCTAGCACAAGGATGGATGATCCGACAACTGACAGTAAAACCGACTCGCTCGAGGAAGAGCATCATACGAATAAGATAGCTCGTAACACCTTAGCCAGAGATCTGCGCGCTGAGCAGATAAGAGCCGACTGGCTCGAGGACAGAGTCCTGGAAAATAGTTGGAACATTCAGGAGTTACAGCAAAATCAAGCACCTGCACCAGCACCGGCCCCTCCAGTGGCGGTAGAGGAGGACCCAGAAGAGGATCCGGAAGAGGATCCAGAGGAGGATCCAGAGGAGGATCCGGAGGGGGACCCAGCTGTAGAAGCTGGAAATGCCGCGCAGGATGACGGCAACGACAGTTGCCTTGGGGGATGGAGACGTAGACGACTGACACGTCTCGTTTATTTTATTTACTTTCCTTCAGTCTATTTATTTTCCCACTTGTGTTTAAACTTGAGACTTTATAGTGAATTCATATGTTTGGTTGGCACTTTGTAAGACGTTGAAATTTCATTTAATCAAGTATTTCTTTTGACTATTTATATTTGAGCTGATATAACTTGATAATTATTAAAGTACAAAGTAGGATAACTATATTGGATATATAGACTTATCGGGGTGTGTTTGTGTTGTGTTTCGAAGATCTAAATGGCAACTGGACGACGTGGAAACCTTAACTTGACGCCCGAAGAACTAGCTGCCATGATTCAAGAGCACGTGAACGCAGCTTTAGCGGGTGTTCAGAACCAACCGGCAGGTAACCATTATTAAATTTTCGTGTGAAAATCTAATAGTGAGGCTAGTAAAATTCCTTGCTGACTCCCTGTTCTCTGTCAGCAGGAGGGGGCTTTAACCCCTACAAGATGTTCCTTGACGCGAAACCAAGCAAATTCTCGGGGGCGGAAGGACCCATTGGACTGGTCCGCTGGATCGAAAAATCTGAATCCGTTTTTGAAATGTGCAACTGTCTAGAGGCCAACAAGGTCAAGTACGCAGCCTCAACACTGGAAGATGGGGCACTGACATGGTGGAATGCACAAGTCCAAACGTGTGGACTTATTGCTGCCAATGCAATGGCCTGGGCCGAGTTCAAGGCCCTAATCAAAGAGGAGTACTGTCCACGAGACCGAGTGCAACAATTGAGCAAGCCTTATGGAACCACAAGATGGTGGGATCTGAAATTGAAGCTTACACCGCAAAACATCATGACCTGGCATTTCTGTGTCCCGATTTGGCCAACACTGTGGAGAAAAGACTCGAGTTCTATCTTGGGGGTCTGGTTCCGGAAATTCAGGGTATGGTAATGGCTAGTAACCCTGTAACTGAACATCAAGCAATCCGATTGGCTCACAAACTCATCGATAAGGCGGTGGAACAAAAGAAGCTGCCAGCACGAGGTACAACTGAAGTTGCGCCAGATAACAAAAGAAAGTTTGAAGACTCGTCTGCTCGACAGTCTTCGTCATCCCAGCCACAACAGGGGAACCAGAAATGGTTCAACCATTACAACAGCCACCGGGTCACCAAAATCAGCCCGCCAACAACAACAACAACAACAACAACCAGAACGTAAGCGGCTATGCAGGTCGAAAGCCGCAGTGCAACCGCTGTAATCTCCATCATAACGGCCCTTGTGCCGGAAATCGCTGCCAACGATGTGGCAATATGGGACATGCGGCAAAGGATTGTCGTGGGGAAATCATGTCCCGACAGAATCAAAATCAACCCCAGGGTCAGCAGCAGGGTATTAACCGGGATGCTATCAGTGTGGTAGTACTGCTCACTTCAGAAGAGACTGCCCACAGTTGCGTAACAACAACAATAATGGTGGAAACAACCACAACCACAATAACCACAACAACAATAATAACAACAACAATAATGGGAACGGTGGCACAGGAGGTGCCAAAGGTCGCGCATTTACATTGGGCCGCGGAGAGGCCAGAAACGACTCGAACGTGGTCACCGGTAAGTTTCCCCTTAATGAACATTTTGCTACTGTGCTTTTTGATACGGGTGCGGATAGGAGCTTTATATCTGAGTCTTTTAGGAAGAACCTAAATCTCACGCCTAAACCATTAGAGACCCCTTATGTTATAGAATTAGCCGATGGTAATTCTGTAGATGTGACCCAAATAGTATCCGGCTGTCAACTCAAACTCGCGGGCCACACCTTTACCATTGATCTGATGACAACTACCCTGGGTAGTTTTGACGTGGTAGTCGGAATGGACTGGCTATCCGACGTCCGGGCTGAAGTTCTTTGCTTCGAAAAATCTATCCGTATTCCGCTCTCTAACAACGAAATCCTGACGGTACATGGCGATAAGGCAAGCGCCGTCACCAACATCATCTCTTACATGCAAGCGCAGAAGTATCTTCGGAGGAAGAACTCCTTCACTTTACTCGCACTGATTACCGAACAGCCTAAGGACGAGAAACGTATAGAAGACATCCCTGTCGTCCGTGATTTTTCCGATGTATTCCCAGAGGAACTACCTGGTCTTCCACCCCATCGACAATTGGAGTTTGAAATCGAATTGGCGAACAATGCAACTCCTATCGCCAAGGCTCCATACCGCCTAGCTCCAGCCGAGCTGCAGGAGCTGTCTACCCAACTTCAGGAGCTATTAGAAAAAGGATTTATCCGACCAAGCGTTTCACCATGGGGAGCTCCAGTCCTTTTTGTCAAGAAGAAGGACGGGACGTTCCGCATGTGCATCGACTACAGGGAACTCAACAAGGTTACTGTCAAGAACCGATACCCGTTACCTTGTATCGACGATCTCTTCGACAACTTCAAGGGTCAAGCTACTACTCCAAGATTGATTTACGGTCTGGTTACCATCAGCTACGCGTCAGGGAGGAGGACATCGCCAAGACGGCATTTCGTACTCGGTATGGCCATTATGAGTTCTTGGTCATGCCCTTCGGTCTAACCAACGCACCTGCGGTGTTCATGGACCTCATGAACCGTGTGTGTAAACCATACCTCGACAAGTTTGTCATTGTGTTCATCGATGACATACTCATCTACTCCAAAAGTGAAGGAGAACATGCTGAACATCTACGACTACTGCTAGGATTACTTCAACAGGAAAAGCTATATGCCAAGCTTTCGAAGTGTGATTTCTGGATTCGGGAAGTTCAGTTTCTCGGGCATATCATGAATGAAAAGGGTATCCACGTAGACCCTGCCAAGATTGAAGCCATCAAAAACTGGGAAGCACCCAAGACACCGACGGAGATCCGCCAATTTTTGGGATTGGCTGGTTACTACAGACGTTTCATCGAGGGATTTTCAAAGATCGCACAATCGCTTACTACCCTTACCCAGAAAGGCATCAAGTATGCTTGGGGTGACAAGCAAGAAGCAGCATTTCAATTGCTGAAGCAGAAACTTTGCAGTGCACCCATTCTGTCCTTGCCGAAAGGGACAGATGACTTTGTAGTATATTGCGATGCTTCCATTCAGGGGTTGGGATGCGTACTCATGCAACGCGATAAGGTCATCGCGTATGCGTCGCGACAACTGAAGGTTCACGAGAAAAATTACACAACGCATGACCTAGAATTGGGAGCAGTAGTGTTTGCACTTAAGATTTGGAGACACTACCTCTATGGAACGAAGTGCACAATCTTCACAGACCACAAGAGCCTCCAGCACATCTTTGATCAGAAGGAGTTGAACATGCGACAGCGTCGCTGGGTCGAACTCTTGAACGATTAAGAGTGTGCCATTCGGTATCACCCGGGTAAAGCTAACGTGGTAGCTGATGCCCTCAGTAGGAAGGAACACTTGAAACCTCGTCGCGTACGAGCACTACAACTCACTATTCATTCGGGGCTACCCGAACAAATACGCGACGCCCAGTTAGAAGCAGTTAAGGAAGAAAATATCAAGGCCGAATCGGTAGGAAAAATGGAACGCGATTGGGAAGTAAAGCCCAATGGAGCCCGGTATTTCATGAATCGCATATGGGTACCTCTCTACGGAAACCTCAGAGAGCTAGTCATGGATGAAGCTCACAAATCCCGATACTCTGTCCATCCGGGTTCGGATAAAATGTATCAAGACCTTAAAGCTGCGTATTGGTGCCCAACATGAAAGCCGATATAGCCACCTACGTGAGCAAGTGTTTGACTTGTGCAAAGGTCAAGGTAGAGTATCAAAAGCCATCGGGGCTACTCCAACAACCTGAGATCCCAGTGTGGAAATGGGATCAGATCTCGATGGATTTCATCACTAAACTCCCGCGAACTTGGGTGGTTGCGATACCATCTGGGTGATCGTGGATCGTTTAACTAAGTCCGCACACTTCCTAGCTATTAAAGAAACAGATAAGATGGAGAAGTTGACTCGCATCTACATTAAGGAAGTAGTTTCTCGGCACGGAGTGCCAACATCCATCATCTCAGACAGAGATGCTCGCTTCACGTCCAACTTCTGGCAGTCACTCCAGAAAGCGTTGGGAACACGCCTAGATATGAGCACAGCCTATCACCCTCAGACTGACGGTCAAAGTGAAAGGACCATACAAACCTTGGAAGACATGCTTAGGGCATGCGTCGTAGATTTCGGAAATAGTTGGGAAATCCACCTGCCTCTAGTAGAATTCTCATATAACAACAGTTATCATACGAGTATTTCGGCAGCACCGTTTGAGGCATTATACGGTCGTAAATGTAGATCACAGGTCTGCTGGGCAGAAGTCGGTGACAGTCAACTCACAGGCCCTGAGTTAATACTTGAGGCTACTGAAAAGATTGTACAAATCAGAAACCGCATGGCGGCGGCACGAGATCGACAGAAAAGCTACGCCGATCAACGACGCAAACCGCTCGAATTTCAAGTAGGCAACCGCGTCCTACTAAAGGTGTCACCCTGGAAGGGGTAATGCGCTTTGGAAAACGGGGCAAACTTAACCCACGGTACGTAGGTCCGTTTGTAATCTTGAAACGTATTGGACCCGTAGCTTATCAATTAGACCTTCCAGCCGAACTCAGTGGAGTTCACAACGTATTTTACGTGTCAAATCTGAAGAAGTGTCTATCAGATGAAACTCTAGTCATTCCATTGGATGAAATCCAAGTGGATGAACAACTGCACTTTGTGGAACAGCCTATCGAGATCATGGATCGTGAGATCAAGCCTCGAAGGCGCAGCAAAATTCCGATCGTTAAGGTTCGTTGGGACTCTAAGCGTGGACCGGAGTTCACGTGGGAAAGAGAGGATCAAATGAAAAGCAAATACCCACACCTCTTCGCAACTGAGCAGCAAACTAACGATACCAGTAACTAAATTTTCGGGACGAAAATTCTTTCAACATGGGGATGATGTGACAACCTGGAAAATTTCTCACACTTTTGCGTACTATTGATAACTAAGTCCTTGTGCATGGCACTTGGGAATCTTTGTGCATGGCACTTGGGAACTTCTTGTAACTTCGCGTACCATCATAAACGAACTAACTCTTTGTGCGTGGCACTCTAAACATGTACGCTACATTCTAAACCGCGTTTACTCAATTTTCGGGACGAAAATTCTTTCAACATGGGGATAATGTGACATCCCGGGTTTTTCGGACAACTTAAACGCAATACTTGTCGAGTGAATTATATGCTATGTATTAAACGCGTACGAGTTAGTGAATACGTGATGTGCGATTATGTGATTGTGTTATGTGATTGCGTTAGTTATAAAATAATCATGGCAATATGTAGACGAACCAAACCGCGACACGAACCAACCCTAAACCCCTTGTGACTCTAGGAGTGAACCGAGTTCTAACCCAAACCTTAAACCCAAGTCTTCGGCCGTTAGATTTAAACCTTAAACCTTAAGCCATTCTCGGCCAAGTGCAAACCAAACCAAACCAAACCAACCCGTGTGCAACCCAAACCCCAAACCCATTGCGTACAACCCAAACATATCTCGGCCGCAAGACCAAACCCAAACCGTAACCCTTCATCTTGCGCTATATATACACACACTCATGCATGATCTTTCTCAACTCCAAAACCCTATAAGCAAAACAGCCGTCGGCAGCCCTTGTTCACCTCCATTCGGTCGCGAGATCAGTCCTTGTTCACCTCTATTCGATCACAAAACAGCCTACTCCATCATCATCTCTCGGTCGCGACAGCAAGTGGTTCGTCTCATTCCTTCGGTCGTGATCTTGCTTGAACAGCCGGATCATTCCTGTCCAAGTCTCGGCTTATTTACCTAGTTATTAAAGGTTAGAATTTAGCATATGTTACAAGATCATATTCGGTTACATGTGTTTTGATTTTGTTGTTTTCTTTTCGGATTGAATGATTTAATGAAACGATTGTGTTGTTTTCGGGTTATATATGTTTGAATCGGCTGATTTATCATTGTTACAAGTATGATTGTTTTCGGAACTTATAAGTTTGCCAAGTAAGTTTGAATGAAAAGTTAGGCTAGCCGATTTGTTAATAATGTTGCATTGGATGGTTGTTTGAAAATCTGAAATCAAAGCTTTGTTTGTTCATAAAAACTAGAGTTATGAACTAGGGTTTGCATGGATATGTTATTAGTATTGATCTATGACTAGGAAACCGGTTCATGATCGCCTAGGTTAATAATAGGAACGGTTTATGATAATGATCTGCGTCATCAAAAGTATTGTGAGTATCTTACAGAGAATCATCGTCTGTAATGGCTCAATGATAGTTTTTAGAAAATCAGAATACTGATGTAATCCTTAGCGATGGAATATCGTTATCAAGGCGTGATACATATTTTATGAATCTGAAAATCCTAGAAATCACTTGTTATTGGCCAAAAAGACGCATAACTAAAGCTAGAGAAAAGTTACAAATTTGTTTTTCAAATTTTTATCAGTAGGGCGAGCATTGATTATTGTACACAATAGATTGACAATTTTCGCCGGCCAACCCCAACATGCAATTTTACATAATTGGGACATCATGATTTAAAATAATTCTAAACTAGTTCGTCGACTTCGTCAGAAATTCGACACAAATTGGACTCGACTAGTATATTATATTTATTAGCTTTTAAATGGTCAACTTTGCGACGTTGGCGAACTGTTTATATCAACAAAACTTACAGTTTCAAAATGGACACTTCTGTAAAAATAATTGGGATTTATTTGATTATTATGGAATTATGTTCAATTAAAAGTCCAAAATCCTGATTATGTATTTAACAATATAGATCTGGTTATCTTTACAGTCCAAATTTGTGGATCAACATTATTTCATATGATAAGTGGTGTTGCAATCACAAGTCATATAAAATTCGGCAGAGTAACCGCATTGATGATTTATTGTTAATATGTTTTAAGTGCTGTATCAAGTTGAATGCATATAATTAAGTGAGATTGATTGGTATTAACACTGGGAATTCTAAATTGATGTAGACCAATTAAGCGTCCCAACCTTACCAACTTACTTTAACACAACCACAACAATTCGGTGAGTTTCGAATCTCCTAACTTTATCCGTTTTTACAAGTCGGGAAAACTTGATACACTCTTCAAACTCAATTTTTAAGTTATCCGAATTTCCACTTTTTCAGTACTAAGTGATAATGCTAATGTTACAGTCACACTAAGACTTTTCACTTATGTCCTCGGTCCAATATCTCGGTGTTGATTGGTTTAGAAAGACTGTGTGATTAAATTATAATGAACTATCTGGCCCGACATAGCCCCAGCCAGCTAGTCGAGATTCCCACCATGTTAACCACTTAATAAATTCGAAACCTTCTCCAACATTGTTTGCGAAAACAAGTAGAAAAAACATCTTTGATTTTGCGAAGTTTATGCAAGACATCACTAAAAATCTTTTTGTTTAACTGAAACTTAAACTTACAAACAATAGTAAACTAGGTAACAGACAAATTTTTAATTCGTGTTTAGGAATAATGGGAACAACACAGTACCGTTGATTAATACCTTTAATTTAAACCGAACCTAGAATTGTCGATATGTTGTACCACTTAATCTTTAACGTTTGAACATCCCATGATATTTTGTACATTTATGAAACTTGAGCTTAGGTGGTTCCTACATCATTGAACAGACTCTTATCAAGATTCCTAATTATAAATATTGGTTTATAGCGTTTTATCTTATTGTTTTGGCAGATCTGAGAGCTCGGTTAGTCTAGTACAACAAAATAATCATTTATGCCCTTAGAATCTGCATCAAATTGTAAAACCAAATTTTCGCTAAAAATACGGCGAACACTCTAGGGGACACTTAAAATTTCAACAACACAGGGATTTATTTTGTATAATCAGTATTCATAATCATATTTTTAGATTCGTTCAACCGACAAGTATTTTCAGTATTCTGTTTTGGCACTAAGCCACATCCGATTAATACACACTCAGTACATAAGTGGAAAATATGTGAGGTGTAACAAAATATGCCGGCGAGTACATAGGTTTTGTGAGTGTATCAAGTTCATGGCTTTGTATATATTGCAACATATAATCCGACTACTAGAGTCGTAGATGAAAACCTTGTTTTGAAGCATTTGTTATTTCAATAATTAATGTCTAAAAATAATTGAATAAAAATTATAAAATCTCGTAGCCATGAACCTTGACTCGAAAACATTGTTTTGTAAATCCAAGTTGTAAATCATCTTGAAATAACTCATATGGTTTATATCTTTAATCAAAAATCGTTGTGTGTCATTGTTTGAAATCATTTGTCCAAGTAATGTAAATAACAACCATATGTAATGTGATAAAAGCACTTATATATAGGAAGTACCAGCGGCGTATCCACCATGATTTTATTACATTACACCCGTTCCGTTATCTAAATCACTTATCATAAACCATTTGTCATAAATCAATTGTTCGTTGTTCCTTGTTATAAACCATTGTTCATTCGTTCATCCCGTTCGTTGTTATAAACCATTTGTTCATCGTTCCTTGTTTTAATTAAAACTTTTGGTTCGTTTCATGAATACATTCAAACCTTTGTTGACTTGTTCGAGACCACCCAGGTTTCCCTTAATCGTACAACATACCACCAAAGGGCTTGTTACATACAGTATCAGTCGCTTCCAAATTTCCCCACAAACCCTGGGAAATTTGGTAACGGGATTGTCAGTCCTAGGGCCGTAACTTACTACTAGTCGGCTTGGCCATTGTTAATGAATGTCATTCTTGTTATGAATATAACGCACCAACAAGTTCGTTCACATTATTGAAATCGTATTTTTTAATATAAACCATCGCATTTGTACTTTGAAAGCTTGAAAACCTTTAGCAATATGAATCACCCCAAAATATTTCCAAAACATAAAAGAGGGGAGCTATGTACTCACTTGTGATAACAAAGTAAATCTTGGATCAATAAGAAGACCGAAGCTCAAAGATCCGAGAAATCACGCGTGTCCTAAACATGAACAATAGTGTAAATATCGAGACTTGCAATCGGAAGATAATGAGATCTTATAAACCAAGTGAGTGTAGGAACTCATATAACATGGTTTAATGAAGTTTACATTATGAGTTGGAAAAGTTTATAAGTGCTTTTGACTCGTTATGACCCGTTAAGGTAGTTTAAGCCACTTTAACGCATCATTTGTGTAACTACACATTCGGATGGTTAGATATGTGTTATAGTAAGCCTTTAAAGCTTAAATATGTTTGAAAATGTTATTTGATCAGAATACAGTGACAAAATTTTTTTTACATGTGCTTAAAGTTGATTTGTTTGTGAAAAGGGCATTTTGGTCATTTTTAAGTAATATTACAATCATTTATCATAACCCAATCCAAACATCATGACCATAAGGTATAACCTCAGAGGGTTATTCCTTATATATTTATGGTCACAATTATGTATTTGGTCAGATCTAAAGATCAACCAAGCGGGTCAGATTCGGAAGTCAAAGCGGTAGTCAAACCGTTCAACTTTTCGACTCTAAACAAGCACTAAAATGAGAGTGACGATTCAGACATGTTTTGACATGTCTAAATAAGTTTATAAAGGACGTTTGGCATAAAAACAAACTGTTTTGGCACCCAGAATTAGATCCGTTGCAAAATGCGCAAAAATCGCATCTTAACCGAAACTTTGACTTGTCAGAATGACTAGGAAAATTGGGAATCAGTAGGCATGATTTTTAGGGATCATAACTACCTTGATTACCATGATATTGCAAGTTTCAATTGAGATTTATCTTGATCAATTCATGATTAAAACTAAAAGTCAAACTGCTTGATTTTTGGTTCATTTAAGCTATAATAATTGAACAAGTCATGAAGGAACACTTATAAACACAAGAGAAATGATTAAGAACACCAGAGAAAGCTCCAAGATGATAGAAATTCAGATTTGTGGCTGATCAAAGCATGAAGGTGACTAAATGTTTCAAAAATGGACTTGAAATTGGTATTTATCATGATCAAAACATCACCAAATCTTGACATGTGTTAGGCCAGGTGTTAGAGCTTTGATTGGTGTCCAAAAGAGAAGAGAAGTGACAAAAATTCGTGTGCTTAGTGTCCCAAGAACAGGCTGTTGCCAGCAATAATTTTCTGTGTTTGATGGCTTCTCGCGGGCCGCCAGTCGTTTAGGCTAAGGGACTCACGCCCCGCCAGAAGCCCAAACTTTCAGAACTGGCAGAAATGGTCCCTGCAGCCTCTAAACTTGTTTTTCGACGCGTTTTGGCACTTTTAACACCCGTGAACCCCATTTTTAAGATTTATAAGGACAATAAAGTATAGGGAACTTGAAATATGTTCAAAAATGTTTCATAGGTCAGTTCGTTTGATCGTACGGTTGCGGTTTTCGGTTAATTACGACGAAAAGCGTAACAAACGCGTGTATGACCGTAAATGCGTAACGAATTATATTTTTGAATTCCAATCACTACAATATGATATTTTAAGATTAAAAAAATTTTTGGATGTTCATACATGTTCTGGATAGCGATAAACGCAAAAAGGCATAGTTTTGCAAAGTTACAAATAGCCCCTGAAGTTACAAAAGTGTGATTTTGCCATACCGAAGCCTTCAAAACTTATTTCTAAGTTATGTAAAGGATATTTAAGGTATTTAGGCTTGTGTTCTTGTTCTAGAGTGTACGTCGCTGCGAGAATCGGTAGACTTTGGCAGTTTGTCGTAATTAGTCCCTGTGATCTAATAAACTTATTTTTGTCATACCAATCCCTTCAAAACTTATTTCTAAGTTATGTAAAGGTTATTTAAGGCATGTTTATCTTACATCACTATTCCAGGACATATGTTGCGTTAAATTGGTTTCGTTTGCGTATCGGTTACCGGTTTTGCTCATAGAGGCGATACAAGAGTTCGAAATTGTGCAAGAATCAAATGTGTGTAATAATCAAAATAAATAAACAAAATTCACATATAAAACATAAAATTCCATTCATTGATAACTTGTTTGATATTGTTACATGTTCGGATTGCCATAGATATCAAACAAATGATTAGATCTTCGATACTTTTCAAGTTTGCGTGTAGTTAGGGGTTTTATAGCGAAAGTATTATAGAAGTTCTAGGTGATTGCTTCGGCAAAATCAGAAGAACTTGTATAATACCCCAGATATCAACTATCTATAAAGACCTCGTATCTCAGAATCTGGCAATCTCTCAAACAAAATTTCGGAGTACTAAGTCCAAATATCCAAGATGTGTTAATCCACAAGATTAAGCAGTTGTAAAATTTAGTTTATATCTCGAAAACAATTTACTGAACGTCTTAAGCCTATCGACACATCCATAGTAAGACTTGTTTATCACTTTTTAAACTTTACATTTCTTTAGCATACTGTGATAGTCCACTGATGTACTATCATTTCCTTTTTGTGATATCGAATTCTTTTTTTCTTTTTCAATGTTTTTGTACATTTTTAAAATTTTTCATATGTTTTTTTTTATTCTTCCCAAATATTTTCCCTAAAATCAAAAACATATTTTTGGATTTTAGATTTTAAGAAATACTAATCTAGAAAGATAAATAACAAACCAATGCGGATTACGTGAACTCGTCGTCCGATCTGTATTCAACATCAGCTTCCACACCCGTCAGCAAATTTTTAATACCGTTAAGCCTCATTAGATATTTAAATCTTGTTAAAGGAAATGCTTTGGTATAAAAATCAGCCTTTTGTTCGTCGGTGTGGATTTTTTCAATTCGCACCAATTTCTTTTCGTAAAAGTCACGAATGAAATGGTAACGAATTTCAATATGTTTTGTACGTGAGTGATGAACCAGATTTTTGGTTATATCGATGGCTGCTTTGTTATCTACGAATAAAGGCATGTCAGAAACTGCAGACCATAATCCCTCATCTGTTGCTGAATGCAGAGGATTTGAGAACAACAGCTGGAAGCAGAAATGTATTCTGCCTCACAGGTAGAGAAAGAGACCGTGGTCTGCTTCTTGCACTGCCACGTTACCAAACGCTTTCCAAAGATCTGGCATCCTGCCGTTGTAAATTTCGAGTTCAGCTTGTCTACTCCGAAGTCTGAGTCAGCGTATCCTGTTAAGTCAAAATTGCCATTTTTAGGATACCATAAGCCCGTGCTAGGACATCCCATTAAGTAACGGAAGATTCGCTTGACTATCTGCATGTGTGACACTCGAGGACTAGACTGATATCTCGCACATAAGTAGGTAGGATACATGATATCTGGGCGAGATGCCGTCAGTTATATCAGCGATCCTATCATCGATCGATAGAGAGTGTCATCAACTTTTGTTCCCGTCTCGTCTATGCAAATCCCATGGTTCAGTGCCAGCGGGGTTGAAAGCGGCTTCGAGCTATCCATTTCAAACTTTTTGAGAATGTCGTGAACATATTTACTCTGATGAATGAATATCCCATCTGGAAGCTGATCCACTTTTAAACCTAAGAAAACTTCATTTCACCGATGGAGGACATTTCGAATTTCTTCTTCATGATCTTTTCAAACTCTTTGCACAGACTGTCATCCGTACAACCGAAGATGATGTCATCCACATTGGTTTGTACGATTATTAGATGCGATCCAACTTCTCTGGTAAACAAAGTGCTGTCCACTGTGCCTCTTGTAAAACCGTTTCCAACGAGATGTTGCGATAACGTCTTGTACCAAGCTCTCGGGGCTTGGTGTAATCCGTACAAGGCTTTTTCCAGGAGATATGCTTTATTCTTGTTCAGTGGATCGACGAAGCCCTGTGGTTGGCCGACATACACTTGTTCACGAAGTTTACCGTAGAGAAAAGCAGATTTTACATCCAACTGGTACACCTTAAATCCCTTCCAAGCTGCGAACGCGAGGAAAATGCAGATAGACTCTAATTGTGCAACCGGTGCATATACCTATGTATAATCAATACCCTCTTGCTGGTGGATTCCCTTGACAACCAGTCGAGCTTTGTTTCTGACTATTACACCCCGATCGTCTCTTTTGCACTTGAAGACCCACTTTGTATCAATAGCTTTCTGTTTCGGTGGAAAATCTACAAGCTTCCAAACGCCCAACTTCTCGAACTGTAACAGTTCTTCTTGCATTGCTATCACCCAGTTCTCGTCCCTCGGAGCTTCATTAACGGTCTTTGGCTCTATTTGAGAAATGAAACATGAGTAGTAGCAGTAGTTCTGAGTTGGAGCAACTCGGGTGTAGAAACAACTAACTGATTTATTGATTTGGCTTCGTGTATGCACACCAGTTTGTAGTTCACCAATGATATTCGTTGACGGATGGTAAGAATATGATCGCGGTATTTCTTCTGTTAGAACATCAACTGAGCTTTGCTGATTTGAAACAATTAACTCACTGTTCATTTCAACATTAGGAACACTTAATGAAGCTTCGTTCTGATTTCTCGGACTAGCAGATTCGATGAAGTTTCATCATCAGCATCAAATTCCGGCGCTTCATCTGTGTCAGAATTCTGATTCTAAGGCATGCTGGGCTCTGATTTTGTATTTCCTGGTTCATTAGAAGCATTCATTGGAAGTGTAGCAGGTGTTACTTCTGCTTCAGAAACATTTTCAACTTGAACACCGTTATTGCTCGGACCTGCTTCGGAAGATGAAGTATCCAACGTGGGTTGATTAACCACAATTGGTCTAATGATTTGTTCTTGATTCGCCGACTGTTGAAGATAGTATAACGCTGCAATTTCTTCTTCAGATGGTTCTACCGGCAAGTCGAATGACTTCCATAGATCCTGATAGTTGAACAGCCACGCGTCACCTCTTCTTTCAATAGGATCTGTATAGTTAAAGCAATCCACGTTTTGCGCTTCAATAACATTTCTCATCGAGGGAATATACACTCTTCTAAGCGGACTCACATATCCGACAAAGAAACCTTCAAGAGATTTGGCTCCGAATTTACCATCTTGATCGCTTACAGTACATGGCGCACCAAATGGCTCTAAGAATTTCAAATTCGGCTTCCGTCGGTTGATCAACTCAAAACATGTTTTCTTTGCTGGTTTGACAGTAAGAACCATGTTTAGCGTGTAGCAAGCCACAACAACCGCTTCACTCCAAAAGCTGACTGGAAGTTTTGAGTCTGCAAGCATGGTTCTTGCAGTTTCAATTAAAGTTATGTTCTTCCTTTCAGCAACACTGTTTTGCTGTGGAGTATAGGGAGCACTAAACTCGTGCAGAATCCCTTTAGCGTTGCAGAATTCCTTCATTTTGTTATTCTTAAACTCTGTGCCATTTACACTGCGAATTCGTCGTACAGGAAGATGATAAAGGTTTTCTAACTTCTTGAAAAGAATCACCAAGTTTTCGAATATTTCATCTTTTGATTCTTGGAAGAATACCCATGAATAACGCGAATAGTCATCTGTTACGACCAAGCATTATAAGTCTCCTGAGATACATCAAACGTTGACAGGAACAAATAAATCCATGTGGAGACGTTCTAGTGGCAACTTGATTGAGTTCAGAATTTTCTTCGGATGTGATTTCTTGATCTGCTTTCCCTTTTTACATTCTAAGCAGTGATCAGACATGTGAAAGCTTCAAAGATTTACACCCTCTACAAGATCATTATGAAACAAGAAACTCATTTTTTGCAAACGAATATGTCCCATTTTACGATGCCAAAGAATAGAATCTTTCTCAGTAGCCTTTGTCACAAAACATTGCGCTGATTTTGATGAAGTGGTAGCGATGCCCATATAAAAAACATATAGATCATTCTCACACGGGGCTCGCATCAGAATTCACTCATCTGGTATTTTGAAACCCGACTTCAGAATAATATATTCTTTGTCGTTGAAATGCACCGTGAATTTCTTGTCGCAAATCTGCGATATGCTCCGAACATTATTCTCGAGTTCTGCAATATAGTTCACGCGATCAAATGAAACAATGCCATTGGAGAGTTTTCCCTCGACGATTATCCTTCCACCCTGATTAGCAGCAAATCCAACATATCCGCCATTGATAGCTTTTATGTCGAACAACAACACTTTCATTCCTGTCATATGCCTGGATGCTCACTATCAAGAATCCACTTGGAAAGTACGAATCTCTGGAACCCCTGCACATGTTAAAATCTAGTTAAATTGCGCGACCCAAGTCTTTTTGGTCTTGGGTTTTGGATAGAAAGCTTGGTAATCATCTTCATAATCTGAATCTGATCCTCCACTGTCGTTTACATTTTCAAAACTTACTTTCTTTTTACCTTTTGAATTGTTACCACTTGTAATTTTGACAGTTTCGGATTTTGACTCAGATTTTGATTCTTTTGTGTTAGCAGTCTTTACAAGCTGACTTAATAACATCGGATGTTGTTGACTTCTTCTTAGCAATCCAGGCTTGAGATTTTATGTTAGCCTTTTTAATGTAAAACCGTGATTCGTTTGCCCTATAAGTTTCACCTTTTTCGAAAGTTGAGTTTTCAAATCTCTTTTCAGTTTTAGGTTTAACTTCAAGTTTTGCTTCATTTCTTTTTTAAAATCATCACAGGTTTTACAAACTCTGGTTGCTTTGGTTTCACAACATCTGAACTTTCTTTTCTTTGAAGATAGGCTGGTTTTGACATCGAACACTTGCGTGCAATATGACCAACTTCGTTTCATTTGAAGCAAGTCCGATTATCATGTGAATGACCAATACTGGATTTTACACCACTTGCGGCTTTTGCCTTATCTCGAAGTTCTTTCTGTTTCTTAAACTCATCGTTTGATTATTTTTCGATCAAACTCAATTCATGAACCGTGTTCGTCTCATAAACAAATTTCATGTTTTTATCTTTATACTCATTAAATGGTGACATTTTCTTTTTCGGTTCATCGATTCTTCTAATCCCAACCCAGCTCTCCAGTTTTCCGGATGATCACCACCATTTATTCGGTAGTTATTATAATTTCTTTTGGGTTTTGAGTAGAATTTCATTTCATTCTTCTCTAGGTCATCTGATGTGACTCCAACTAGTTTGAACAGTTTATCCAATTGATCTTCTTTGACGTTCCGAATCGGAAAACGTCATCAAAGTATAATCTATCAGATTCCTTAACCTTGTACATTACAACGTTAGGATCATCACATAGATCATCCTCTGATGCTGTATCGTCATCTTCGGAATTTGTGTCAGAACTGTTCAAACTGGTGGTGGTGCTTTCGAAGCTGCCATTATCAGAATCATTCAGAACATTTTCAACCACCTTTTTCACTACCGCACTGTCATCTTCTTTAGTATAGACTACATCAATGTTCTCCGAGAAACTCATTTTTCTTTTCAGATAACAACTCAATGTTGAGTGCCTTATCCATCCCATCAACAGTTTTGCGACAATACTTTTCGCATAGGGGAGGAGGAACATTGCTGTATTCTTTACAATTTTCTTTTTAGGTTTTTCTTCCGATGGAATTGTCAAAAGAATGTGACCAATGACATATGTCTTAGTTGTATAACTTCTCAAAAGTTGTTGAACACGTTCTGTTTCAATTTTCATGTCCTGGAGTTGTTGTTTGGTCTCAACAATGGTGTTAATATAGATGCTTATTGCTTTTTGTTTATCCATTACTGTACCTTTCAACATCCTCACAGTATCATGTTGTTCAATATTATTTCTATCGAGCCTGCCATAATCATCTTTCATTTTGTCATACGCTTCCTTCATTGTACGATAATCGTATTTGAAATGTTCGTTACGTACATTGAGTTCAGCGATGATTTGTGATTTTTTGGCACATTCAGCACATGGCTTGGTACATTTTGTACAAGGTTTCACAACCTCTACAACTTGTACTTTAACAACTTCCTTTACCACCGACATACCTTGGTTAGATTCGCCATTAAAGCTTTATCGGCAATCTCCTTGAGGTTTTCAACATTCACTTCTTGAGTAACATCAATGACTTCTTCATCAATCGATTTCTCCTTGGCAACTTGCTCCTGAGAACTTCCATCAAAGTGACCTGCAAAACTATCACAAGAGTTAGATTATAAAATGCCTTGATTCTGCATGTGAAGATACACCTCTTCCTCCTGTTGTTGCAGACACTGTTCTAATAGATATTCTCTAGAGCTGCTGCTTCTTCGGCAGATATATCTTCAACAATTAGGCCATCAATGCAACTCCGGTCTTCTTACTGATATAAGAATTCCAGTCGAAACCATCATCTTCGTTTGATGCAACCATAGCTTTCTCAGTGTTGCTACTGTTTGGTTTTTCTTGGATTTCAATCTGAGTCTTCTTCGAGAATGGCTTGTACTGTAGTGACTTCTTGTAATACTCGTTGCCTCCTCCGAATGGACTCTGATTGCCCATTGCTTCAGGGTTTTTGCATTCTCTCTTGAAATGCCCTTTCTGTCGGCATCTGAAGCACGTGACCTTCGTTTTATCAAACCCTAGCTTGTTGCTCGAATTTCTGATATCTCGGCCTGTGAGTGCAACAAACTTTATGTCCATCAGTTCAAGGTCTTCTTCGTCCACTTGATCGTAGTCTTCGGCGGTCATCTCGGGATTGCCGATCTTTCCACCTACAAGACTTTCATAAGATTCTAGAACAGTGGCGAGAAGTGACATGTGTTGTTTTGCAACTTGCTCAGAAACAGCATTGTTTAGATTGACAGCAATGTTACACTTGTACACGTTTGAATCAAAATTTGTTTGTTGGTTCTGATTTGCTTGACTCTGATAAGATGAATTTGAACCAGTGCTTGAGAACGAAGAATATGTGGACTTTGATCATATTGAGGATATGATTGGTTCTGATTTTGCTGCGAATGATTCGAAGAATTCAAATTCGCGTTGAATATTGTCTGAATCTTCGGGATTGAAATGTTGTCTTGCATCCCGGTTTTGTAATACCTCTTGAACAATGTTAGCATTCTTCGACTTTGCAATTTTAGAAGTTCCATCTCATGACCTTCATGTTTGTCTATGAATGTAGACAACTTGAAGAATTCCCAATTCGAACTTTCATTCAGAACCACAGGTAAGTAGTCCATTCTCCGTCAGGTAACGCATCTGCTAGCTTATCGATGCACTCTTTTTCCGTCTTCTCGAGACTGTGTCTTCTCATTTGGACTTTCAGATGACAGAAACGTTCAATCATCTGTTTCATTGTCTCACCCTTCACATGTTAAAGATATCGAACTCCTTCATAATAAGAGCTTTCTTACTCTTGATCATCTCTGTGCATCCTTGGTATTTCTTTTGCAATGATAGCCAGAGTTCTTTGCAGTCGTGTATTCCGGCAACAAGACCAGAATATCCTCTTCAACAGATTGTTGAATGAGGTTTATCATCTTTTTCTCAGCAATGTATTCTTCTTTCTGTGTCGTGAGTATTTGAACTTCTCCAAGACTTGTTGATTTTCGTCCAACGGAACAGTATAACCTCTCTCAATCGACACCCAGCTAGGAAATGCATGGCTTGAACCCAATAGGTGAACTTATCCTTCCATCCTTCGTACTCGTTCATGCTCATTAACTATGGTGGTTTAACGGTCATGCCCATTTGTTTTTTAATTGACTTGTTGTATGGCATTGGATGTACCCACTTCGGACATTAACGCTCTCTGAATATCATCAATCCGAATATCGAGACACGTACGCTGAAAACACGTTCAAACTTTTGAAAATGTTATATTTACTACAAGTTCGGTCGAACTTGTAGCTCGAATGAAGAATTCTTAGATTTCTCACAAGTTCGGTCGAACTTGTGACTTTTGATTTGAAAAATTTCCCTGAGTAACCTCGGTCGAACTTGTGCAAACTTGGCTAAAGTTTTCTTGAATTTTATCAAGTTCGGTCGAACTTGACAAAATATCAATGAAATCTTAGTAAGTTCGAGGAACTTAGTAGAATTCTTTCAAAAACACCTCAAGTTCGAGCGAACTTGGCTATAATTCCCTCAGAAATACTCAAGTTTGAGCGAACTTGTAAAAGCTCACTGAAAAAGGACTTTTTAACTCAAGTTCGGCCGAACTTGGCCATTTGATGGAGTGTGTTTGAAAAACATGGTTTTTGCAACAATTTGACACCAATTCGTTTGATTTTAGTCTCCAAACTCTCAGGGGTTTATCTATGATGTATTTAACATGTCATATTCAAAATTGGACCAAAATTTCCAGTGAATTCTTCATTTTTGTGTAAAAGTTAAGAAAAATAGAAGAATGGAGTAGAATTAGAAGTGTTCTTGTCTTGATATCAATCAAATCAGGCTATTCCAGCTCTGATACCACTTGTGGGACCAATCCTCAATGCATAGGAAACTAGATTTGATCTCTATTGTCCATAATAGCGGAAATATTATGACAAGTTTACCAAATAACAAGAATTAGTCAATTAATCGTCAATTTTATTGATATAACGTCGAGTCTCCAAATTGACAGAGCTTCACCTCTGAGATGCCAAAGATACAAATGAGGATGACAATCTAGCTATTTATAGATGTCTAAGTTCACTGGAGAAGGATGTGAGTTCGGGCGAACTTGCCAAGACAAGTTTGGCCGAACTTGACAACTCATAACCACTTCAAAGCGAACTTGACCTCTAGACTATAAATACTTCGATTTGCATAGCCTATTCAACTCTAATCTATACAAACTTGATATAAGACTAAGACATAGACATTATGCATCAAAAGTTCTAGCGCAGCAGTTGTGATTGAGAGTCAGGAAACTGTTAAAATGACTCAGGAAGACGATGTTATATCAGCTACCTCAGAGAATGATGAAGATTCTGATGATTCTCTCGAAAGAGTTCAAATAAAACAATAGCAGAGACTGAGGCAGAAAAAGCCAAAGAGACGGATGCTGATTTCGATCCAAATCAAGAAAAAAAGTCTGACAGGAGAGGCCGAAGAAAAAGGTAAGCGATCAAAGTCTCGGTGGTTTCTACAACAAAAACCACAGGTTCTCCAAAGACAAAGGGCAAAAAGACAAAGAAAGCCCTAAAGCCACCAAGCAGGAGATACGTTGGGAAGCTTAAAAGTGCAGAAGTTACCAAGAACCTTCTTGCGCATAGGAGAAAGGAGCAACACAAGAACCTCCTACAGAAGAACCTTCTGTTGCTATTACTGCTGAAGCTGAACATCCAGGAGTTACACAAGAACCTCCTTAGACCGATTATTAGAGATTCCGGTGATGCAATCCCCAGATCCAAAGTCTTCTCAAATGGAAGGATCTACACCGAAAACAACACCAAAGGCTGCTACTCCAAAGTCAACACCAAGATCATCAAAGGCAAATTTGTTTGGTGATATGTCAAATGAACCAATTAGTCTTCAAGATTTGAATGATTTCTTTCAAGAGACTAATGTTGATCTTCTTGAAAAGCGTGTAAAGATTTTGGAAGAAAAAGTTCAACAGAATGAAACTGAGAAAGCTGAACTGATAATGAAAATGAATCAAAGCGTAGTAGAGAAAGAGTTGTTAGATGATAAGGTCAAAAGCGTTGGAAAACGAAAGAGAATTCTTCAAAGCCCTAATTGAAAGTTTGCAAGACGCTAATGAGAAGCTACAAATAGAGATTGTTGATCTGAAAGCAATTCAAGCCTTAAACGATCAAAGGTTTACAAGGATGCAGAAAGTATTATCTAATGCTCTGAGTATTGATTTCATTGCTGAGTATGATCATCAAGACAGGCAAGAAGCAAAAGAGAGAGCAGAGAAAGAGCTTGCTGCTAGTGGTAAAGGTATAGGTGTTGAAGGTGAAGCACCTAAATCATCTGAAGCTAGCGAAAAGTCTGTTGATGAATCTACAAAAGCTTCTGAGTCCGATATTCCTAAGTTGACGAATCTGTCAAGCCTTCTGATCCTGTAACTGTTTCTGAAGAAAAGGAGGATGAAGAAGCAGAAGATGAGGATATGGATGATGACGATAAGAAAGACGATTCTGATTATGAAGATTGGAATAATGCTGATGATGATGATGACCGGGAGGAGTTGGTATGAAAATTAGTGAAGCAAAAATCTCTGATGAATTTGATTTTTCTTCTTTGATGGATGATGAATCAAATAAGATGGATGATCAGATTGAGGGGGAGTCAGGGCAGAAAGGGCCAACTGATGATGTTGATATGATTGATGTTGATAGGTTTGCAAAGCCTGTTGCTACCGTACCCACAAAGCCTTTGATTTTGATGTTGGAACATAACGTAGTGGAAGGCGAGTACATGCACAATTGTACTAAAGAGGATTTGGCCAAGTTGATGGAAGTTGATTCTGAATCACTTAATTTTAATTTTGAGGAACAAGTGATGAATGTTAAGAAGTTTGAGCCAAATGATTATCAGTATATACGAAGGTTTGAAGCTGATGAGTATAACAGAGTGATTGTAGAGGATTGGTCTTCGGATGATGAAACAGATCAAACTACAAAGTATGTTGGTCCTAACACTGATAGTTTTCCTACTTTTGAGGAGTTGTACAAGCAACATGACAAGACATGTTGAAAGAAAAGATTGAAGAATCTATTAGAGAAGGCAAAGTTCCAAAGCCAATGATGAAGGAGGAAATAGCTAAAGCTAAGAAGTCCTGGTTTAAAGAAATCCTGCGTGAACGTAAGTTTCGACGTCCTCTAGCATTCTTTACCAGAGATAAAGACGTGTCGTTGGGAATATCCTAAGTTGGGGTTGGTTTAAAGAGCTGAATGTGTATGCAATCAAAAGGGAAATTGGAGTGCAATACTTCAAGTATCTGGCTGATTTCAAGACTCTACCATACTTGGATGTTGAGGAATTGGTTCAGACTGTGAATGTTACTTATCATACGAAGTATACCGATTAGTTATTATGGAAAATGATCAAGTTTGAAGCGATTAAGGGATTCAGATATTGGAAGCCATTTATTCCAAGTCGCCGAATCAAAACGAATAACAAGACAGGGGAAAAGGATATAACGTTGATTATGAAACGACCGAGAGCAATGAGAAACATGCCGTGGATGCCTATAGAACAAAATTTCTATCTATTGTTCAAGTGGTGGCAAGTAGATCTAACCACATGTGAAGCCGTTATTGTATTACCATTTGAAGAACACTTGGATATCACGAAGGAAAGAGTTGAGATTTTGGGTTTCAGGGCATGAGGGGATTATGGAGAACGATCAGGATTCTAGATCCAATGTGGCTTGTCAACTGTTTAATATAAGATATCAAGTGCTTGTTCTACAACAAAATAGTATTCGAGGAACGTGAAAAAGAACAGGCTATGTAATATCAAAGAGTTGTGAATGTTTGCTATGCATGTGAAGTGAATTCAGGAAGATGTGGCAGACAAGCTGGAGGGAGCTAGAACGGGTTGAATTTCTAAAGGAAGAAAAGCTCTCGAGGAAATACACGAGAAAGGTAGGAGGGCAAGGCTTAGAAGATTTCAGTAATGAACAAAGTGCCTCCTACAGATCAGCGCCGGATCCTAAGCAAGAACGACGAAGAAGCCATTCAAGAACTTCTTCGGTCATGTTCGTTAAAGTTTATTTGAAGATAGAGTTTTTGAAGACTGATAAAAGACGAAGAAGATATCCAAGGGGGAGTCTGTTGGTGCAGAATGTGTATGTCTTAGTCTTATATCGAGTATGTTTAGATTAGAGTTGAATAGACTAGCAAAATGTAGTATTTATGTAAATTGGAGCCAATTCGCTGGTGATATGCATATGAAGTCAAGTTCGCCGAACTTGACATAGTCAAGTTCGCCCGAACTTCAATCACCTCCAGCGAACTTCAACTCCTATAAATAGCTAGCTTGTCATCCTCATTTGTAACTTTGGCATTTCTGAGGCGAAGCTCTGTCAATTTGGAGACTCGACATTATATCAATAAAATTGACGATTAATTGACTAGTTCTTGTTATTGGTAAACTTGTGATAATATTTTCGCTATTATGGACAATAGAGATCAAATATAGGTTCCTATGCATTGAGGATCGGTCCTACATTTATTAATGTTCAAAGATGTACATCGAGAATCCAAACCGATAGAGCTTAGCTGTATCTAATGCAAAAGTTGTACAAATGAAAGAACCTAGACACCTATTTATAGTGTTCGCACTAAAACACTAATTTTTCTAGTTAGGACGAAGTACTACTTCGTGCGAACCAGTACTTTACATTACAAGTTCGTGCGAACTAGGCCTTTAACATACACATTTAACTTTACATACTCAAAACACTTATACTAGATCCAAGACATAGACAATATACATCGTGCACTAACATACTCCCCCTTGAATGTTAACGTCGTCTTGATCAGTCTTCAAATCTTCAACCACATCCAAAGAAGTTCTTATAAGGCTTCCTTCGTCTCTCTTGTGATGGAATAGGTGTTTGATCTGTTTGGGCGCCCATTTCATAAATTGGAATCTTCTAAGACGAGCCTCTCTACCTTTCTCATGTATCTCTTCTAGGCGCTTTTCTTCTTTCAGAAATTCTTCATGTTCAAGCTCACACCATTTTGATTCCCACATATGCCCTGAATTATTCCTGTGTGCATAGCAAACATTAATCACACCTTGGTATTGCTTTGCTTGCGTTTCTTCACGTTTGTCATAACATATCTTATTGAAGAATAAACATTTAATGTCTTCCTTTGAGCAATTCACTAGCCACATCGGGTCTAATATCCTTATTGAGGCATATTCTTCATAACTTTAGGCCTCTTCATGACCAACATAACATTTTTAACTTTCGTTACTTTGTTTATCTTCACTCGTCGTTTGGGAATGAATGGTTTCGAGTGATTGAAACCATGCATCGCTTCAGACTTTAATACTTTCCACAAACACTGATCATTAAACTTCATTTGATAGCAAATGTTTTTTTTCTGCACCAATTCTTCAACATCCCAGAATGGTAGACTCTTCAAATCATTCAAGTATCGGAAGTATTGAACACCGAACTTCGTTTTGATTGCATAAACATTCAACTCTTTAATCCACCCCCAGCTAAGAATATCTCCAAGTGATTTATCTTTGTCGCGTGTAAAGAATGCCAATAGACATTCGAACTTTCTTTCTTTTGGCATCTCTTTAAACCAAGACTTCTTCGCTTCAGCTATCTCTTCCTTCGATAAACGTTTAGGAATACTTCCATCTTTGACAACTTCGTAGATCTTTCTTTTCAACAACTCTAGATCAATCTCTTTCATGATTTCTTCAAATTTTGGAAAACTGTCAGTATCAGCTCCAGAATACTTTACAACTTCGTCATCTGAAGCGTCTTCTATAATAACTTGATCATAATCAACCGCTTCAGGCACTTTCTTGTAAATGTAACTCTTCGGCTATAATGTGCTAATATTCACTAACTCTTCTTCAAAGTCGAAATCAAATGAATCAGCATCAACGTCTAACATTTTTTCCAATTTTTCCTTTGTATAGCTATGCACGTATTCACCTTCTTCAACGTTATGTTCCAACATCAGCATCATTGGTTTGTAGCTATCAGGAACAGTCGTAACATGATTAGCTGTGAAAATTCCTGACACTTCATTTGTAGTTGGTCCTGTCTGCTCCCCTGAGCTTGTACATCTTCAGCATTAACTTCTTCGTTTAGCATAGAATCATAATCAAAATCATCATGTAACTTCGCAGTTTCAAAAGTAAGACCAACCCCTCCTTGACTATCATTATCATCGTTATCACCATGATCAGAATCATCTTTATCGTCATCGTTAGTTGGATCATCCACAGGATTTTCATCTTCTTGATCCTTTTCTTCCTCATTCTCTGCTTCTTGTTCTATAACGGTAGCAACATTAGCAACTTCCTCAACTTTGTCCAACTCTTTCTCTTCAACAGGGTTTCTTCAACAATAGGCTCTTCAGTCGTCTTTGTACCTTCAACAACTATTGGTTCAAAAGTACCTTCAACAACTATTGGTTCAAAAGTACCTTCAATCACACCTTTACCCTTTCCCAATGTCGCTAATTCTTTCTCGGCTCTTTCTTTTTCATCTTGCACTTCAATACGATTATACTCAGTGATGAAATCTATTCCCAAGGTGTTGGTTAATACACGTTGTAGCATGTTGACTCTTTTGTTATTCTGAGTCTTCTCTGCTTCAAGTTCAGCAATTATCTTTTGCAATCTTTCATTATCAGAACCAAGACTATCAACAACAACTTTCATATAATCATGATCATTCTCTAGAAATTTAACCCTCTTTTTCATGATCTCCTTCTAAGCTTCGTTTTGTTTGATCTTATCTTCAAGAGATTTGATTCTCTTCTCTAATTCTTCAGTTTTTGATTCGTTATACATGTCTGCAAAGGAATCAATAGTAGTTCCTTGATCAAAATCTCTTGGGGGTAAAGGAAAATTTCCAAAAGCATCATTAAATTCACGTTCTCGTTCATGATCAGAAGCTTGACTTTGAGGAGTTCTTTGTTTCTGAGCTGTCTTCGGTGTTGCTTGTTTTGGTGTTGATTGTTGTTGAGGAGAAACCGGTTGTGTAGAAGTTGTTGGTATTTGAACATTCACAGATGATGTTGGTTGCTCTCGCAAAGGAGTAGCTTGTGGTGGAGTTGCTTGAGATGAAGTATCATTCTTCTTTCTTTGACTAATATATCTCCTTTTCGGTAGTTTTCTCCCTTTACTTGCTGGAGACCCTATAGTCTTTTTCCCTTCACCAGCCTTTGATTTCACATGCTTAGATTTCTTTTTAGGACTTTCCTCATCTGACTCATGCTCGGAAGGCTCGAAAAGATCATCGCCTTGTTCTTTAGCCTTTCCTGTTCTAACTCCTCCCTTATCTGACGTTCTTTAGCATCAATAGAATCTTCAGAATAGTCTTTATCTGATGTAGCAGAAATCACTTCATCATTATCACCTTCAGCTGTCTTAGTCACAACATTTTGATCTTCCACATTAACTGCTACACTTGAACCAGCAACATTCTCAGGCTCACTATCTGGTTCATTTCTTAACATAGTGTCAACTTTTTTGAAGCTCTCTTTTGTTTCTTCTTTTCTGGTTCAGCTTTGATATACCAATAGTTTCTCTTTTCTTTGAATCCCTCTAAACATTTGATCCCATCACTTTCGTCTCCACTACCATCTTTTCTCCATTTACTGTTAGGTGGTGCAACATAATTACTTTTCACAATAGCTCCAAACATAGGCTTAGGATTCGGTACACTATCTTGTCTAAGATAAAGGAATAGCTTCTTCAAGGTTTTGTCAACCATGTGACGTAAATATAAAACATCGTTATCTTTCTTTTAAAGGTTATCAAACTTATCATCGATCAACATTTGCACATATCTTGAATGTAGGACCGATCCTCAATGCATAGGAACCTATATTTGATCTCTATTGTCCATAATAGCGGAAATATTATGACAAGTTTACCAAACAACAAGAATTAGTCAATTAAATATCAATTTTATTGATATAATGTCGAGTCTCCGAGTTGACAGAGCTTCGCCTCAGAGATGCCAAAGTTACAAATGAGAGCAACATGCTAGCTATTTATAGAGATCCAAGTTCGTTGGTGGAGGGATGAGTTCGGGCGAACTTGCCTAAGCAAGTTCAGCCGAACTTGACAATGCATGACACTCTCCAGCGAAGTTGACTCATATACACATAAATACTTCGTATTACTAGCCTATTCAACTCTAATCTATACAGACTCGATATAAGACTAAGACATAGACATTCTGCACCAACAGACACCCCCTTGGATATCGTCTTCGTCTTGTATCAGCCTTCAAAACCTCTATCTTCAAATAAACTTTAACGAACACGACCGAAGAAGTTCTTGTAAGGCTTCTTTCGTCGTTCTTGCTTTGGATTCGGAGTCTGGTCTGTAGGAGGCACTTTGTTCATATACTAAAATCTTCCAAGCCTTGCCTTTCTACCTTTCTCGTGTATAGCCTCAAGACGTTTCTCTTCCTTTCATAATTCAACACGTTCTAGTTCCCTCCAGCTTGTCTGCCACATCTTCCCTGAATTCACTTCACGTGCATAGCAAACATTCACAACTCTTTGATATTGCATAGCCTGTTCTTTTTCACGTTCCTCGAATACTATCTTGCTTGTAGAAGAAGCACTTTATATCTTCTCTTGAACAGTTGACAAGCCACATTGGGTCTAGAATCCTGATCGTTCTCCATAATCCTCTCATACCCTGAAACCCCAATATTTCAACCCTTTCCTTCATGATATCCAAGTGTTCTTCAAATCATAACACAATAACAGCTTCAAATGTGGTTGGATCTATCTGCCACCACTTGAATACTGGATAGAAATTTTGTTCAATCGGCATCAACGGCATGTTCCTCATAGCTCTTGGTCGTTTCATTATCAACGTTATATCCTTTTCCCCTGTTTTCTTATTCGTTTTGATTCTACGACCTGGAATGAACGCCTTCCAATATCTAAAACCTTTAACCGCTTCAAACTTGATCATTTTCCACAATAACTGATCAATATACTTCATATGATAAGTAACATTTACAGTCTGAACCAGTTCCTCAACATCCCAGTATGGTAAAGTCTTGAAATCAGCCAGATACTTGAAGTATTGCACTCCATATTCCCTTTTGATTGCATATACGTTCAGCTCCTTGAACCAACCCCAACTCGAGATATCCCCCAATGGCACGTCTTTATCTCTGGTAAAGAATGCTAGAGGACGTCGAAACTTACGTTCGCTCGGCATTTCTTTAAACCAAGATTTCTTTGCTTGAGCTATTTCCTCTTTCGTCATTGGCTTTGGAACTTTTCCTTCACGTATCGACTCTTCAATTTTCTCTTTCAACATATCTTCATCTTGTTGCTTGTACATCTCCTCAAATGTAGGAAAACTATCACTGTTAGGACCGACGTACTTTGCAGTTTGATTTGTTTCATCATCAGAAGACCAATCTTCTACAATCACTCTGTTATACTCATCAGCTTCAAATCGTCGTACGTACTGATAATCATTAGGTTCAAATGTGTTAACATTCATCACTTGTTCTTCAAAATCAAAGTCAAGTGATCCAACATCAACTTCGATCAACTTTGCCAAATCCCCTTTAGTGTAATTGTGCACGTACTCCCCTTCCTCTACATTATGTTCCAACATCAAAATCAAAGGCTTTGTAGGTACGACAACAACAAGCTTTGCAAAAATGTTAATATCAGCAATATCAATATCATCAGAAGGCCCTTTCTGCCCTGACTCCCCTGGAATCTGATCATCCATCTTGTTCTATTCATCATCCATCAGAGAAGAGAAATCAAATTCATCAGAGAAATTTTGCTTCACTAATTTTCATACCAATTCCTCCCTGATCATCATCATCATCATCATTATTCCAATCTTCATAATCAGAATCGTCTTTATTATCGTCATCATCCTTATCCTCATCTTTTGCTTCTTCATCTTCCTTTTCTTCAGAAACAGTTACAGGATCAGAAGGCTTGACAGATTCGTCAACATTAGGAATACCGGACTTAGAAGCTTTTCCAATATCATCAACAGACTTTTCGGCAGCTTCAGATGATTTAGGTGCTTCACTTTCAACACCTTTACCTCTACCATTATCTGCAACCTCCTTTTCAGATCTTTCTTTTTCCTGCCTATCTAGAAGATCATACTCAGAAATGAAATCAATACCCAAAGTGTTAGATAAAACTTTCTACATCCTTGTGAATCTTCGATCGTTTAGGGCTTGGATTGTTTTCAGTTCAGCAATCTCTGTTTGCAGCTTATCATTGGCATCCTGCAAACTTTCAATTAGGGCTTTGAAGAATTCTCTTTCATTTTCCAACACTTTGACTTTATCATCTAACATTTCGTTCTCTACAGAGTTTTGATTTACTTTCTTTATCAGCTCTGCTTTCTCAGCTTCATTCTGTTGAACTTTTTCTTCTTAAACCTTCACGTGTTTTTAAAGAAGATCAACATTCGTCTCTCAAAAGAAATCATTCAGACCTTGAAGACTTATTGGCTCATTCTGCATATCACCAAACAAATTTGGCCCTGGAGTTTTTGGTGTTGACTTTGGAGTAGACTTCTTTGGAATAGAAATTTCAAGATGTGAAGTCATTTGAGCAACCGGAGATTGAATAATAGGCACTTCGAGTAATCCAGTCTCAGGAGGTTCTTGTGTAACTCCTGGACATTCAGCTACAGCAGAAATAATAACAGGAGGTTCTTGTGTGACTCCTTTCTCCTATGCGCCAGAAGGTTCTTGTGTAACTTCTGTGCTTTTCGGCTTTCCCTTCTATCTTCTGCTTGCTGGCTTCTGGGCTTTCTTTGTCTTTTTGCCCTTAGTCTGTGGAGACACTGTAGTCTTCTTTGAAATTTCAGTAGCGGAAGACTTTGTTTTTTTGCCTTCTTCTTGGGTCTTTCTTCGTCAGACTCTTTTTCAAGATTTGGATCAAAATCAGCATCTGTTTCTTTGATCTTTTCAGCTTTAGTCTCTGCTATTGTTTTCTTTGTAACTCTCTCTAGTGAATCATCAGAATCATCATCATTCTCAGAGGTAGCTGATATAACATCATCTTCCTGAGTCGTTTTAACCATTTCCTGACTCTCAATAACTACTGCAGCACTAGAACCAGCTTCAGTTTGAACATTCTCTGGTTTGTCTTCATCAATAAGCATGGTTTTGACTTTCTTTGCTGCTCGTTTCTTTTTAGGCTTTTCAACTTCAGCTTTAAGAAACCAATTGCTACGAGCTTTCAGCTTGAAAGCTTTAAACCACTCTTTTTCTGCATTTAACTCCTTCTCGTCACCACTTCCGTCTTTTCTCCTTTTGTTATCAGCCGGTGCAACATAATTTGCATCTTTAATTGCCCCAAATACTGGCTTTGCTACCGGTGCTGAATCTTGTTTCTAGAATTTAACAACTTTTTCATCGTAGTATCATCAAGGTGACTGAGATAAAGAACACCATTTGGATCATGTGCAATATTTGTGAGCTTCTCATCAATTATCATCTACACGAACCTTGGATACAAACATAATCTTGAATCATCCATATTGTTTGACATATGTGTAAACACAAGCTTTGAATAGTTGAACGGCTTTTTCAGAATTAACGTCGTTGCCATACAGGCCATGTAATCTTGAACATCTTCAAGGCCCGCTTTATGGTGACTGGACGTGTGAAAAAGTGCGTGCATCAGGAGCTTGTAGGGGTTTGGCACTTCCCCTTTCTTTAAAGTTAGCTTGTTTACACTCCCCTTGTACCCCATCCGATAGAAACAACCTCTAACCATCTTCTCGTCCAATAAAATAGGATCATCTTTATCATCATTGAACTGTAGGATCCTGCGAATATCATCTTTGTAACCGTGATCTTTTTAACTTCGTTTCCCACTTGAAAAGATGAAATAATAGTCTTTTTATCATCATTGAGGCTTCCATTCATCCAGAAATGGTAAGTGTCAGATCTATAAGAAACTGTACGCTCTGTAATGGCTCGATGAATAGGACACTCCTTTAGAAACTTCAAAATTCTGTCATAATCCTTCAGCGATGGACATGTCGTTTTATCAAGCATGATACACGTATTATGGAACTTAGAGAAATCCATAGAGATCACCCTCGCTGGTACTTGAACCTGAAAAACGGCGCAAAACAATTAGCACGCATTACAAGAAAAGGTTACAAATTTTTTCAACACTTTTCTTCAAGTTCGGGTGAACTTGATGTGTGTATAACATTCTGGTTTGATCAAGTTCTCCCAGACATGTTCATCTAACATGTTCACACTTTACAACATAAGTTCGGGCGAACTTATAATAATAAACATTCAATCAATTTTTTTTCAACACTAAGTTCGGTCGAACTTCTAGATCATACTTAATTCAATTTTTATTGAAGTTCAGTGGAACTAATGTTATGATCTGTTTTATTCTGATTGGTTAGCAAGTTCAGTCGAACTTGATAACAAGTTCAGCCGAACTTGTTATCTTATTCAACAAACACACTGTCACTTATAACAACGACCAATTTGATCAAATTGAACACTATTCTATGGTCGAATTTAGTTGTTTAACATGATTTTAAGTTCAGTTCATTCATTAGACCCCTAGATCTATCTGTTTTTATCAGTTCAGATGTAGTTTCATCAAATCATGTCCAATTAATGGTTTAATCATCAAACTCTCACCTCTTCCATTGATAATGGTGTGCAAATCACCAAGATCAACTTAAATTTTGGCAGTATAACGGTACAAACTTGCCAATTTCACAAAATCGCTCAAAGTGTGTAAGTTTGCTTAGAGACTTGTGATTACACATAATGAGTTCGGCCGAACTTGCAAGGTATTTATACCTTGGCAAGTTCGGGCGAACTTGATAAGCCCAATGATAAAAGCCCAATCAAGTCCGGGCGAACTTATGCTTTCACAATACAACCATCAATGCAAGTTCGGTCGAACTTGCTGCAATGTTAAACTTTTATTTCTTTAGCATGTTCGGCCGAACTTGCCAAACCCTATTTTCAAAAATTTTCCACTTTTTGCAATTTAGTCCTTGAACTTTCAACTTTTACCAGTTTTAAAAATCCACTTAGTTGACCAAGTCCAAGTGAATGACCTTGGTTAACCGATTTGTCTGTCGAGTCCAAGTTAATGACCCGGGTTTGACCCGTTTGAACAAACTGTTGATATTTTTTCAAACTCAAAGTTTCAAATTAATGAACTTTTTATCGTTTTGGATTTTTAGATTTTATAGATTAGCTCCAACTCATTGTCAATGAGATTCCCACCAGTTTAGCACCTTACCAGACTTCGAAGATCCGTTCTCCAACATTGGTTTGCTGAAAACAATGTAGAAACAAAATCTTTTTGCATTTTTGTAAGTTTATGCTAAAACACACTAAAATCTTTTTGGTTTTAATCTGCAAAGCTGATAAACTATGTACAGAACAATGTAAACTATGTACAAACATATTTAAAGACATATTTTTGTGAATTCGTGTCTAAGGATCATATCAGTTAAATGAGACATATCACCAGTACCATTGACCTTTAGATGACTTTAAGTTTTAAACTCGTTTACCTAGATTGTCGATATGTTTGTCCACTTAAACTTTACCACATTTCTCAACTGTTTCAAGATAAGTTAAGGTATGAATTATGAAACTTGACTTATATGCGGTTCCCACTTCTTGAATATACTCCCGCATCAAGATTCCCTAGATTTCATCTTCTAGGTGAATATAGCATAATTGATATCTGTATCTGGGTTATGCGAGACCTTGAGAGCTCAGGTTAGTACTACCGTACAGACAAAGAGATGAAAGCTCGACTTTAGGTGTGTTCCAATTAAGGAATCTTTTCAGCACTTCAAATGATTAGATCTTTCGATACTTTTCAAGTTTGCATGCAGTTTAGGGGTTTACAGCTAAAGTATTATAGAAGTTTTAGGCAATTGCTTCCACAAAATCAGAAGAATTTATATAATACCCCAGATATCAACTATCTATAAAGACCTCATATCTCAGAATCAGGCAATCTCTCAAACGAAATTTCGGAGTACTAAGTCCATATATCCAATATGTGTTAATCCACAAGATTAAGTAGTTTTAAAATTTAGTTTATATCTCGAAAACAGTAGACTGAACGTGTTAAGCCTATCGACACATCCACAGTAATACTTGTTTATTACTTTTAAACTTTACATTTCTTTAGCATACTGTGATAGTCCACTGATGTTTTTGTATTTTCCCAAATATTTCTCCCCCTAAAATCAAAAACATATTTTTGGATTTTAGATTTTAAGAAATACTAATCTAGAAAACTAAATAACAAACCAATGCGGATTACATGAACTCGTCATCCGATCCATATTCAACCTCAGCTTCCGCACCTGTCAGCAAAATTTTAATACCATTAAGTCTCATTAGATATTTAAATCTTGTTAAAGGAAATGCTTTGGTATAAAAATCAGCCTTTTGTTCGTCGGTGTGGATTTTTTCTATTCATACCAATTTCTTTTCGTAACAATCACGAATGAAATGTTAACGAATTTCATTATATTTTGTACGTGAGTGATGAACCAGATTTTGGTTATATCGATGGCTGCTTTGTTATCTACAAATAAAGGCGTATCAAGAAACTGCAGACCATAATCCCTCATCTGTTGCTGAATCCAGAGGATTTGAGAGCAATAGCTAGAAGCAGAAATGTATTCTGCCTCACAGGTTGAGAAAGAGACCATGGTCTGTTTCTTGCACTTCCACGTTATCAAACACGTTCCAAAGAACTGGCTCCCACTGTGGTAGATTTCGAGTTCAGCTTGTCCACTCCGAAGTCTGAGTCAGCGTATCCCGTTAGGTTGAAATTGTTGTTCTTAGGATACCATAAGCCCGTGCTAGGACATCCTTTTAAGTAACGGAATATTCGCTTGACTACTAGCATGTGTGACACTCGAGGACTAGACTGATATCTCGCACATAAGCAGGTAGGATACATGATGTATGGGCGAGATGCCGTCAGATACATCAGCGATCCTATCATCAATCGATAGAGTGTCTCATCAACTTTTGTTCCCGTCTCGTCTATGCAAATCCCATGGTTCAGTGTCAGCGGTGTCGAAAGCGGCTTCGAGCTATCCATTTCAAACTTTTTTAAGAATGTCGTGAACATACTTAGTCTGATGAATGAATATCCTGTCTGGAAGCTGATCCACTTGTAAACCTAAGAAGAACTTCATTTCGCCCATGGAGGACATTTCAAATTTCTTATTCATGATCTTTTCAAACTCTTTGCACAGACTGTCATCCGTAGAACCGAAGATGATGTTATCCACATAGATTTATACAATAATCAGATGCGATCCCACTTCTCTGATAAACAAAGTGCGGTCTATCGTTCCTCTTGTAAAGTCGTTTCCAACGAGATTTGCGATAATGTCGGGTACCAAGCTCTCGGGGCTTGGTGTAGTCCGTACAATCAAGGAGATATGCTTTATTCTTGTTTAGTGGATCGAGGAAACCCGGGGGTTGGCCGATGTACACTTGTTCGCGAAGTTTACCATAGAGAAATGCAGATTTTACATCCAACTGGTACACCTTAAATCCTTTCCAAGCTGCGAATGCTAGGAAAATGCGGATAGACTCTAATCGTGCAACCGGTGCATATACCTCTGTATAATCAATACCCTCTTGCTCGTGGAATCCGTTGACAACCAGCCGAGCTTTGTTTCTGACTATTACCCCCTGATCGTCTCTTTTGCACTTGAAGACCTACTTTGTATCAATAGCTTTCTGCCTCGGTGGCAAGTCTACAAGCTTCCAAACACCCAACTTCTCGAACTGTAACAGTTCCTCTTGCATTGCAATCACCCAGTTCTCGTCTCCCAGAGCTTCATTAATGGTCTTTGGCTCTATTTGAGAAATGAAACATGAGTAGTAACAGTAGTTCTTAGTTACAGCAACTCGGGTGTAGAAACAACTAAGTGCTTTATTGATTTGGCTTCGTGTACGCACACCAGTTTGTAATTCATTAGAAGCATTCATTGGAGGTGTAGCAGGTGTTACTTCTGCTTCAGAAACATTTTCAACTTCAACACCGCTATTAATCGGACCTGCTTCGAAAGATGAAGTATCCAACATGGGTTGATTAACCATAATTGGTCTAATGATTTGTTCTTGATTCGCCGACTGTTGAAGATAGTATAACGCTGCAATTTCTTCCTCATATGGTTCTTCGAGCAAGTCGAATGACTTCCAATGATCTTGATAGTTGAACAGCCACGCGTCACCTCTTCTTTGAATAGGATCCGTATAAAAGCAATCCACGTGCTGTGCTTCAATTACTTTTCTCAACGAGGGATCATACACTCTTCTTAGCGGACTCACAAACCCGACTAAAAAACCTTCAAGAGATTTGGCTCCGAATTTACCATCTTGATCTATTATAGTACATGGCGCACCAAATGGCTCTAAGAATTTAAAATTCGGCTTTTGTCGGTTGATCATCTCAAAACATGTTTTCTTTGTTGGTTTGACAGTAAGAACCCTGTTTAGTATGTAGCAAGCCACAGCAACCGCTTCACTCCAGAAACTGACTGGAAGTTTTGAGTCTTCAAGCATAGTTCTCGCAGTTTCGATTAAAGTTCTATTCTTCCTTTCTGTGACACCGTTTTGCTGTGGAGTATAGGGAGCACTAAACTCGTGCAAGATCCCTTTAGCGTTGCAGAATTCCTTCATTTTGTTATTCTTAAACTCTGTGTTGTTGTCACTTCTAATGCGTCTGACCGGCAGATGATAAAGATTCTCGAGTTTCTTTGAACGTTCCGTCTTTTGATTCCTGAAAGAATACCCACGAATATCTGCAATAGTCATCTATCACGACCAAGCAATATAAGTCTCCTAAAATACTTCGAACATTAATAGGACCAACTAAATCCATGTGGAGACGTTCCAGCGGCAACTTGATTGAGTTCAGAATTTTCTTCGGATGTGATTTCTTGATCTGCTTTCCCTTTTTACATTATAAGCAATGATCAGACATATCAAAGCTCCGAAGATTTACACCCTCTACAAGATCATTATGAACCAAGAAATTCATTTTTCGCAAATGAATATGTCCCATTTTACGATGCCAAAGAATAGAATCTTTCTCAGTAGCCTTCGTCACAAAACATTGCACTGATTTTGTTGAAGTGGTAGCGATGCCCATATCCAAGACATATAAATCATTCTCGCACGGGGCTCGCATCAGAATCCACTCATCTGATATTTTGAAACCCGGCTTTAGAATAATACATTCTTTGTCGTTGAAATGCACCGTGAACTTCTTGTCACAAATCTGCGATATGCTCAGAAGATTATTCTCGAGTTCTGCAATGTAGTTCACGATCGAATGAAACAGCACCATGGGAGAGTTTTCCCTCGGAGACTATCCTTCCACCCTGATTACCAACAAATCCAACATATCCGCCATTGATAGCTTTTATGTCGAACAACAACGATTTCATACCCGTCATATACCTGAATGCTCCACTATCCAGAATCCACTTGGAAAGTATGGATCTATGGAGACCCTGCACATGTTAAAATCTAGTTAAAGAGTGTGACCCAAGCCATTTTGGTCTTGGTTTTGGATAGAAATCTTGGTAATCATCTTCATAATCTGAACCTCCACTGTCGTTTACACTTTCAAAACTTACTTTCATTTTACCTTTTGAATTGTTACCACTTGTAATTTTGAAAGTTTTGGATTTAGTTTCAGATTTTGATTCTTTCATGTTATTAGTCTTTACAAGCTCAGACCTAACAATATCGGATGTTGTTGACTTCTTTTTAGCAATCCAGGCTTGAGATTTTATGTTAGCCTTTTTGTAAAACTTGTTTTCATTTGCCCTAGAAGTTTCACCTTTTTCGAAAGTTGAGTTTTCAAATCTCTTTTCATTTTTAGGTTTAACTTCTGGTTTTGATTCATTTCTTTTCAAAATCTTCACAGGTTTTACAAACTTTGGTTACTTTGGTTTCACAAAATCTGAACCTTCTTTGAAGATAGGCTTGTTTTGACATTGGACACTTGCGTGCAATATGACAAACTTCGTTACACTTGAAGCAAGTTCGATTATCATGTGAAGGACCACTGGTGGATTTTACACCACTTGTGGCTTTCGCCTTATCTCGAAGTTCTTTATGTTTTTTGAATTTATCGTTTGATTGTTTTCCGATCAAACTCTCTTCATGAACCGTGTTCGTCCCATAAACAAATTTCATGTTTTTATCTTTATACTCATGAAATGGTGACGTTTTCTTTTTAGGTTCATCAGATTCCTCTAATCCCAACCAGGATGATCACCGCCATTTCTCCGGTAGTTATTATAGCTTCTTTTGGGTTTTGAATAGAATTTCTTTTCATTTTTCTCCAGGTCATCTGATGTGACTTCAACCAGTTTGAACAGTTTGTCTAATTGATCTTCTTTGACGTTCCGAATCGGAAAACAGTCATCAAAGTATAATCTATCAGATTCCTTAATCTTGTACATTACAACATTAGGATCATCACATAGATCATCCTCCGATGTGTAACACCCCAATCGCGTAATATAACAAGACGCGCCAGAAATATCAGGGAGTCACGTTACAAATTGCTCAGCCACAACTAGTACTAAATTGTTTCATTATTATTACATTGTTTTACAATACAAAGAATACATGTAATTGTCTTCTGTTTAAAGAAGTCTAAAGCCCGGATGCATTCCTATGTGTAGCATGCTTGAATAATGGTTAACCTGAAACATATGTGAAAAAGAGACGTCAACAAACGATGTGGGCGAGCACATAGTTTTGTTGGCCAAATAAATGGCAAAAGGTTTTGTATTTCAATTCTTTGACAACTACGAGAATTGCCAATTGTAAATCGACTCGTTTTAGCCAAGGAATGGCGAAAAGTTAGCTTTGCAATACATTAACTTGATTATGAAACTTGTGACAAAAGAGTTTTGTATATGGCATTATGATCATTACTAAATAATTTTCATGCCTTTGAAAAATTGTACTTTGTTCTTTGTGACCATATTGAAATCATCCATAAACTTGTAAGTATGTTATTAAATCCAGTCAAGGATTTCGATAACTATACTGTAATTAGTCATAATTCGTGTGAGTATTAATTGAAATCAATCAGTGATTTAATATAATACTAAATATCCTTCTAAGAATCTATCATACAAATCATGAAAGGATTCTTTAAGGATTTGGATATTGAATAGAAGCAACTTCTCAAACTGCAATGGTTCTTCTTGCATTGCTTGTACCCAGTTTTCATCGGTTAAAGCTTTAACTGTCTTTGGCTCTATCTTAGAGATGAAACATGAATAGAAGCAATAGTTCTGGGTTGGAGCAACGCGAGTGTAGAAACAACTGAGTGCTTTGTTGATTTGACTTCGAGTTCTAACACCAGTTTGAAGTTCTCCGATTATATTTGATAACGGATGGTAGGAATATGATCGCGACAATTCTTCACTTGGAGCATCTACTGAGTTTTGCTGATTCGTGATGTTGAGATCAACGACCAATTCAACGTTTGGAGAGCTTGATGAAGCTTCATTTCTGTTGCTCGGGCTTGCAGATTGATTAAGAAGATTGTTATCTGCTCCACTTCCTCGTCTGAAAAAGATGATTCCCCATCAGCATCAAATGTTGGTGCTTCATCTGAGTCAGAATTCTGATACCGAGGCATACTGGGCTCCGTTGTTGTATTCACTGGTTCAGTAGAGGTATTTGTTGGAGGAGTAGTAGGTGTTGCTAATGTTTCAGAAATATTTTCAGCCGGAACACCACTATTACTTGAACTTGCGCCAGAAGAAGATGGATCCAACGTTGGTTGATTAACCACAATTGTTCGAACAATTTGTTCTTGATTTGCCGACTGGTGAAGATAATATAACGCTGCAACTTCTTCGTCAGACGGTTCTTCGGGCAAGTCAAATGACTTCCAAAGATCTTGGTAGTTAAACAGCCACGCGTCACCTCTCTTTTGAATAGGATCTATGTAGTTAAATCAATCCACGTGTTGTGCTTCAATTACTTTTCTTAATGAAGAAACATATACTCTTCTTAGCGGACTCGCATATCCGACAAAGAAACCTTCAAGAGATTTAGCTCCGAATTTTCCATCTTGGTCTATTACGGTACATGGCGCACCAAATGGCTCTAAGAACTTCAAATTTAGCTTCCGTCGGTTTATCATCTCAAAACATGTTTTCTTTGTTGTTTTGACAGTGAGAACTCTGTTTAGCGTGTAGCAAGCCGCAGCAACTGCTTCACTCCAGAAGCTTGGAATTTTAAAATCTACAAGCATGGTTCTCGCAGTTTCAATCAGAGTTCTGTTTTTCCGTTCAGCTGCTCCATTTTGCTGTGGAGTATAGGGAGCACTAAACTCGTGCATAATCCCTTTTGCGTTGCAGAATTCCTTCATTTTGTTATTCTTAAACTCTGTGCCGTTGTCACTTCTAATGCGTCTGACCGGCAGATGATAAAGGTTCTCAAGTTTCTTGAATAAAATAACCAAGTTCTCGAACGTTTCATCTTTTGATTCCTGAAAGAATACCCACGAATATCTTGAATAGTCATCTGTCACGACCAAGCAGTATAACTCTCCTGAGATGCTTCGAACATTTACAGGACCAAATAAATCCATGTGGAGACGTTCTAATGGCAACTTGATTGAGTTTAGAATTTTCTTCGGATGAGATTTCTTGATCTGCTTTCCCTTTTACACTCTAAGCAGTGAACAGACATATTAAAACTCCAAAGATTTACACCATCTACAAGATCATTGTGAACCAAGAAATTCATTTTTCGCAAATGAATATGCCCCATCTTACGATGCCAAAGAATATCCTTTTTAGTAGCCTTTGTCACGAAACAGTGCGCTGATTTTGATGAAGTGGTAGCGACACCCATATCAAGAACATATAGATCATTCTCACATGGCGCTCGCATCAAAATCAACTCATCTGGTATTATGAAACCCGGATTCAAGATGATACACTCTTTGTCGTTGAAATGGACCGTGAACTTCTTGTCACAAATTTGCGATATACTCAAAGATTATTCTCAAGTTCTACAATATAGTTCAAACGATCAAATGAAACGACGCCATTGGAGAGTTTTCCCTCGGCGACTATCTTTCCACCCTGGTTACCCGCAAATCCAACATATCCACCATTGATAGCTTTTATGTCAAATAGCAACACTTTCATTCCCGTCAAATGCCTGGACGCTCCACTATCCAAAATCCACTTAGAAAGTACGGATCTCTGGAGCCCCTGCACATTTCAGCAATCCATTTAAAAAGCGAGACCCAAGCTTTTTTGGTCTTGGGTTGAATTGGATAACCATCATCAAATCAAACTCACACTCATCAGCATAATCGAATCCACACTCATCTGCATAGTCAACTTCATATTCATCATCTGGATTTTCTGTGATGTTTATGTTTGAAAACTTTACTGTCTTTTTATCTTTGGAATTGTTACCACTTGTAGTTTTGACATTTTCAGATGTGGTTTCAATTATGATTTCAGAATTTGATTCTTTTGTGTTATCAATCTTTACAAGCTCAGACTTAATAACACTGGATGTTGTTGACCGTTTCTTTGCAATCAAGGCTTGAGATTTGATGTTAGCCTTTTTGATGTAAAACTTGTTTTCATTAGCTTTTAAAGTTTCACCTTTTTTGAAAATAGAATTTTCAAAGTTCTTTTCTGTTTTAGGTTTTACTTCAACTTTTGATTCATTTCGTTTCAAAATGGTTACAGGTTTTACAAACTCTGGATGCTTCGGTTTCACAACATTTGAACTTTCTTTCCTTCTAAGATAAGCCGGTTTTGATTTCGGACATTGGCGTGCAATATGACCAATTTCTTTGCACTTGAAACAAGTCCGAGAATCATTTAGATGACCTTTAGTGGGTTTTATACCACTTGATTTAGCACTACTTTCAATTTTGGTTTTATCTCGAAGTTCTTTTTGTTTCTTGAACTTATCGTTTGATTGTTTCCTGATCAAATTTCCTCATGAACCGTGTTCGTCCCATACAAAATTCATGTTTTTATTCGTGTATTCATGAAATGGTGACGTTTTCTTTTTAGGTTCATCTGATTCTTCTAAACCCAACCCAGCTCTTCGGTTTTCCGGATGATACCCCATTCCTTCGATAGTTGTTTCTTTTAGGTTTGGAATAGAATTTCTTTTCATTAATCTCCATATCATCTGATGTGACTTTCACGAGTTTAAAGAATTTTTCTAACAATTCTTCCTTCACGTTCTGAATCGGAAAACTATTATCAAAGTACAATCTATCAGAATCCTTAATCTTGTACATCACAATATTAGGATCATCACTTTGGATGTCATCTGATGACTTATCGTCATCTTCAGACTGTGAATCAGAATTCTTTGAACTCGAGTCGGCGCTTTTAAAGTTGCCCTCATCAGAATCGTTCAAAACATTTTCAACAACTTTTTAACCACAGCATTGTCATCATTGTTTTAGTATAGATTACATCAATGTTCTCTGGCAACTCAGTTTTCTTTTCAGATAACAACTCAATGTTAAGTGCCTTATCCAACCCATCAGTGGATTTGCGACAATACTTCTCGCATAGGGGTGGAGGAACATTGTTGTATTCTTTACCAATTTTCTTTTTACGTTTCTCTTCCGATGGAATTGTCGGAAGGATGTGATCAATGACATATGCATTACATGTGTACCTTCTTAAAAGTTGTTGAACACGCTCTGTTTCAATTGTTATGTCCTGGAGTTGTTGCTTAGTTTCAGCAATGGTATTAATATAGATAGTAATCGCTTTTTGCTTATCCATTATTGTTCCTTTTAACATCCTTATTGTATCATGTTGTTCGATGTTATTTCTATCGAGCCTGCCATAGTCATTTTTCATTTTATCATACGCTTCCTTCATTGTACGATAATCGTATTTCAAAAGTTCGTTATGCACATTGTTTTCAGCGATGATTTTTTATTTTTCGGCACATTTAATACAAGGTTCTGTACATTTTGTACAAGGTTTCTCAACCTCTACAACTTTACTTTGACAATTCATTTACCTCTGGACCTACCTTGGTTAGATTTGCCATCAAGGCTTTGTTGGCAATGTCCTTGAGGTTTTCAGCATTCACTTTTTTAGTAACATCAATGACCACTTAATCAGTTGATTTCTTCTCGGGAACTTGCTCCTGAGAACTTCCATCAAAATGACCTACAAAACTTTCACAAGAATTAGGAGATAAAATTCCTTGCTTCTGCATGTGGATATACTCCTCTTCTTCTCGTTGTTGTTGCAAATATTGTTCCAGTAGTAATTCTCCATAGCCGCTGCTTCTTCTGCAGATGTATCTTCACCTATCTCAGCCATCAACGCAACTTTGGTCTTCTTACCGATGTATGAGTTCCGGTCGAAACCATCATCTTCGTTTGATGCAACCATAGCTTTCTTATTGCTGCTGCTATTTGGTTTCTCTTGGATTTCAACCTTAGTCTTCTTCGGAAATGGCTTGTATTGAAGTGACTTCTTGTAATACTCATTGCCTCCTCCGAACGGACTCTGATTTCCTGTTGCTTTACGATTTTTGCATTCTCTCTTGAAGTGACCCTTTTGGTGACATCGAAAACATGTAACCTTTTACTTGTTGAAGCCCAACTTGTTGCTAGAATTTCCGATAACTCGGCCTGTGAGAGCAACAAACTTGGTAACCCTTTGAATAATCAAAGCTAAACTCCACTTAATATCCATTAACTCGAGTTCTTCTTCATCCACATGGTCATAATCTTCTGTCGTCATTTCAGGATTTCCAATTTTACCGGCTACAAGACTTTCGTATGACTCCAGAACAGTGGCGAGAAGACAATATGTTGTTTAGCGACTTGTTCTGAAACAACATTGTTCAAATTTACTGCGATGTTGCACTTGTACACGTTCGAATCAAAATTTGTTTGTTGATTCTGATATGCTTGAGTTTGATAAGATGAATTTGAACCAGTGCTTGAGAATGAACTCTGTGGACTCTGATCATAATGAGGCTATGATTGACTCTAGTTTTGTGGAGAAGCATTCGTGTTTGCACTAAACGTTGTCCCAATTTTCGAACATGAAATGTTGTCTTGCATTCCACTTTTGTAGTGCAACCCAACGTCTTGAACTACATTAGCGTTCTTTGACTTTGTAATCTTCAATAGTATCCATTTCATGGCCTTCGAGTTTATCGATAAATGTTGAAAGCTTGAAGAATTCTCATTTATCGCTTTCCTTCAGAACCATTAGATAAGTAGTCCACTCTCCATCTGGTAGAGCGTCTGCAAGCTTGTCGATGTACTCTTGTTCCGTCTTCTCAAGACCGTATCTTCGCATTTGAACTTTAAGATGACAGAAACGTTCAATCATCTGCTTCATGGTCTCATCCTTCAGCATGTTGAAGATATCGAACTCTTTCATAATGAAAACTTTCTTGCTTTTGATCATCTCGCGCTTCTTTGATACTTCTTTTGAAGTGAGAGCTAGAGATCTCTTGCAGTTGCGTATTCCGATAGCAAAACGAGAATATCTTCTTTGATGGATTGTTGGATAAAACTGATCATCTTTTTCTCAGCAATGTATTCCTCTTTCTGTACCGTCGAGTAATTGTACTTCTCAAGAACTTGCTGATGTTCATCCACCGGAACAGTGTAACCTCTTTCAATTGACACCTAGCCTGCGAAATGCATGGCTTGAACCCAATATGTAAACTTCTCCTTCCATGCTTCATAATCGTCCATGCTCATTAGCTTTGGCGGTTTAGCAGTCGTGCCCATTTCGTTATCAAGATTGACTTGATGGATCATGTTGGCATTTGACGAACTAGCTCCGGACATGAAAGCTCTTTGAATATCATCCATTCTGAATAACGAGATGTGTACACTGAAAATACTCAAAAATTTTGAAAATGTTACATCTACTACAAGTTCGGTCGAACTTGTTGTGAAATGAAGAATTCTTTGAGTTTATCACAAGTTCGATCGAACTTGTAATTTTGTTTTGAAAAATTCCTTTTAATCAACCTCGGTCGAACATGTTGATGGATCCTGTAAAGATTTTGTAAGTTCGAGCGAACTTAGCAACAGACTTTGATGAAAAACTAGCAAGTTCGGGCGAACTTAGCTGAAAATTTTTGAAATTTATCAAGTTTGGTCGAACTTGACAAAAGTTCAATAAAATTCTAGCAACTTCGAGCGAACTTAACCAATTTTCTTGAAAAATTCACTCAATTTCGAGCGAACTTGGCAAAATTTTCTCAAAAACAACTCAAGTTCGGGCGAACTTGGTAAAAAATCACTGAAAAGTGAGTTTTTAACACAAGTTCGGTCGAACTTGGTTAAACAAGTTTGATTTTGGACTCCAGTCTTTCAAGGGTTTATCTTTGTTGTATTTTACATGATATATTCAAAATTGAAAAGATTTTGACCGTGAATTCTTCATTTTTTATGAAAAAGTTAAGAAAAATAGAAGAATGGAGATGAAATAGAAGTGTTCTTGTTTTGATACTATCAAATCAGGTTATTCTAGCTCTGATACCACTTGTAGGACCGATCCTTGATGCTAAGGAACCTAAATTTGATATCTAACGTCCATAATAGCGAAAATATTACGTCGTGTTTACCAATAGACAAGAATTAATTAGTTAATCATCATTTTCATTGATAAAACGTTAAGAGTACAAGCTGATAGAGCTTCGCCTCCAAAATGCCAAAGTTACAAATGAATGAGGCAAGCTAGCTATTTATAATAGTCCAAGTTCGCTCCTAGGAGACATGAGTTCGCCGAACTTGCATAGCAAGTTGGCCGAACTTGCCTTTACAGGACACAATATGAGCGAACTTGTCTCTAACAAGCATAAATACACTTTTCAGCTTGCCTATTCAGCTCTATACTATACAGACTCGATATAAGACTAAGACATAGAAAATATGCACCAACAATAGGCCCTAAAAGACCTCTTTAAATATCGTATCATAAATCATCATGTTGCATAATCGGAAATAACACACAAAAAGCACTTAGTAAACATATACATGCCATACATTTAAAAAAATTGATTACACATATGAATCACCCCAAAAGCATTTGGAAAACATAAAAGAGGGTAGCAATGTACTCCCCTGGGATAGCGTATAGATCTTGTTCAAATGATATAACAAAGCTCAAAGGATCAAGAGTTCAAGTGTTGAAGTGTTTCCTAGTGTATCAGATATATATAATGTTAGTGTTGAAACTTGAAAATGAAAAATTGGATAGAATGAAGGATATAAACCAAACAAGAGTTGGATCTTGTATAATATGGGTTCATATTACCTAACATTCTGATTTGGAAGCATTTCAAAAGGTTTTGGCTTGATACGGCTCGCTATAGTGGTTTACACCACTTTAACGGGTCATAAACGTAACTAGGTGTTCGGATGGTAAAAGATGTCCTATAACATGTCTAATATGTCAAAACCAGTTTATTTAAGTTGTAAAATTACTTTAGATGTCAAAATAATGTTCGTATATGTTTAAAACGAATTTATATGTAAAAAGGGCATTTTGGCATTTTAAAGAATACATAGTCGACTTGTCATTTGACTATCCAAATGGTATGACAATAAGGTATAACCTCATAGAGTTATTCCCTATGATATTATGGTCATAACAATGGTTTTGGTCTGGATCCTTAAGTTGACCAAATGGGTCAGATTTGAAACTCAAAGCGGTGGTCAAACCGCTAGGCTTTTTGACTTTAAATAGGCATTTTAACAAAGGCGAATAATTTGACATGTTGCGACATGTCTAAATAAGTTTATAAAAGTATTTTGGCATCAAAACAACCTGTTTTGATACCCGAAAACAGATCCGTTGCAATATGCGTAAAAATCGCATTTTGACTGAAACTTTGACTTGTTAAATAACAAGAAATGGTGGGAATCAGTAGGCATGATTTTTAGGGATCATAACCACCTTGATTACCATCATATTGCAAGTTTCAATTGAGCTATATCTTGATCAATTCATGATCAAAACTAAAAGTCAAACAGAAAGTCAAACTGTTTGATTTTTAGTTCATGTAAGCTTAATAATTGAACAAGACATGAAGGAACACTTACAAACACAAAGGATTGATCAAAGATCACCAGAGAAAGCTCCAAGGTGGTTGCAATTCGGATCTATAGCTGATTTGAGTATGAAGGTGATTAAAGATTTCAAGAATAGGACATGAGTTTGGTATTTATAATGATCCAAAGATCACCAAATCATGACAAGTGTTGGGCAAGGTGTTTAGGCATGGATTAGTGTCCCATTATGTGTCCAAAGCAGAAGAGAAGTGGCAAAATTCGTGTGCTTAGTGTCCTCAATTGAACAGCTGTTGCCAGCTATTTGCTATTTTAAATTTTCTGCGTCTGATAGCTTCTCACTGCCGCCAGTCATTTAGGCTTAGGGACTCGCGCCCCGCCAGAAGGTCAGAATTTCAGAATTGGCAGAAATGGTCCCTGCAGCGTCTAAACTTGTTTTTCGACGCGTTTTGGCACTATTAACACCTGTCAACCAAATTTTTAAGCTTTATAAGGACAATAAAGTATAGGGAACTTGCAATATGTCCAAAAATGTTCCATAGGTTAGTTCGTTTGATCGTAACGTCGTGGTTTTCGGTTAATTACGACGAAAAGCGTAACGAAAAAGTGTATGACCGTAAATGCGTAACGAATGGTATTTTTGCATTCAAATCACTAAAATATGATATTTCAATGATTACAAAATTTTTGGATGTCTGTACATGTTTCGGATAGCGATTTACACATAAAGGCATAGTTTCACAAAATTTGAAATTAGCCCCTGAAGTTATAAAAGTGTGATTTTGCCATACCGAAGCACTCAAAACTTAATTCTAAGTTATGTGAAGGATATTTAAGGTATATTAGGCTTGTGCTATTATTCCGGAGTGTGCGTCGCTGCGAGAATTGGTAGACTTTCGCAGTTTGTCGTAATTAGTCCTGTGATCAAATAAGCTTGTTTTTGACACATCAAACTCTCCAAAACTTATTTCTAAGTTATGAAAAGGTTATTTAGGGTGTGTTAAGCTTGCGTCATTGTCTCGGAGTATATGTCATGTTAAACGGCCTTCGTTGGCGTACCGGTTTACCGTTTCGCTTATAGAAGCTGTATAGGAATTTGAAATCGTTCAAGGACTGAATATGTGAATTTGTTTTTGAAATAAACTCGTTTTGAATCTGTAAAATGATTAAAATGTCTCAGGTGTCACAGTCTCCCCTACTTTAGGAAATTTTGTCCTGAAATTTATTCGAAGGAGACCACGGAGTGTGATTGAAACAATTGGCTGATAACAAGGCTCGAGATTCCAAAGATGCGGAGCATCATTTGGTTTTGGTAAAGTTTGGGGGATCCTAAGCGTAATCGTATTTACTCAAAATATCTCAAGGTATTCGGAACCTTTAGAACTTTTGAATCTTTAAGGCGTCATCGATTGCGTAAAAACGGCATTATGTTATACTAAGTCTTTAGTGTAAATCCTAGCAACAAAAAGGGGTGTACATTCAAGCCTGGCCATACGTACACGGTTTCTAACGTCCCACGAGGTACATCCCATGTACCATGAGCATCTCATGCATAGGAGACGGTCAACATACCTATGGCATCAAGATGTCACCTTTAACACCATAATATACTCCTGGTCGGCTCGAATAGAATTAATGAATGTACTCGTCAATCATCCAATGCATTTAATAACCAAATAACAAATAGTCACATAATCACATAATGGTCTAAGATAACATAAAACATTCAAGTGATCCTGGTAACGTTCCGAAGAATAACACAATAAGAACACTTATATATAGGAAGTACCATCAGCGTATCCACCATGGTCTTATTGCGTCATACCCTTCCCATTACCTAAACACTCTAGATTTTATGCCACCATCTTAACAAAGCTTACTATGATTCTCATGTGTCGATCCTCGTACATAAGTGTGCACCCATAATTACGTGTTTCGTCACATGGTCCACATAGCTCCTCTTTTTAAGTAAGGGAAACAGATAATAAGGTCGAAACAATAACTAAAGCAGATAATCATTTCATAACACAATATTGACATCAAACATACATCGTCACAACATAGTAATTATTGAATTTGGGTGTGTTTCATACTAGAAATGATGACACTACTTGTTATGCATACCACAAAATTAGTAGCAGGTATTTCATTCTAGTATAAATATTAATATATGTTTACACTAAACTGAACTGGTAGTATGTATCATATACTAAACGAATATGTATTTGTAAATCCTATGCTAAGTCAACATGCGAAGCAACATCGTATTCATGTACTATACATATAGGTAACCAAACCATATATGTACGTCATGAAAACAAAAGTAGAAGTAATAGGCACATAGTATTCGTAGTGTTTGTTTTGCAGCGATTGTACGAATGCACTAGTGTGCAAATCATAATATGCTATTCTTGCTAGATTTAGTCCTAATAATAAGAACAGAATCCTCGAAGTGGGTATGTAGTTGTAAATTTCACATAGTGTAATCATATTGAAATTTGTAACTGGAATGCGAATAAATGAAGGAAACTTATTGATATTCATATTGTCATTACAAACACAGTTGAAATATCATTCATAGTTTCTAGATAACATAAGGAAAACGTAAAGGTTCAAATGATCATGAGTGCTTGATCGTCAGCTTGAACCTCATTAACATTGTACATTTGTCCATTAGCATTTGCAAGCCTCGGGCAGTTTCGCTTGAAATGATTTAAATTACCGCAATTGAAACATGCTCCAGCTTGATATCAGGTTGTGTCTGAGTAGGGGTAGCTTGATTTCGGATGCGACAGGTCACAGATAGATCCCAAAAAGACCACAGATTGTACACTAGGGGCATGGAGAATTTGCTGGGTGGTGATAGTTGCAACGATTGCATCGAGGATGTTTCCCACGATAAAACCCCCTAAAGGGTATGGAGTTGAGTGGGATTGGCGCAGGGATTGCATAATTCCTTGAAGTCTTGCGCTTCTTAGAACTTCAGAAGATTCACCCGTTGTTTCTTGCGTAGCTCGTTTCTTATCTCCGTTTCGAAAAAGTTTTCCTTTCCTGACATGGGAGTTGGTTAGGGTGGCAGCCAATTCTTTAGCCTCCCTAAGTGTCGCAGGTCTGCTGCCAGTGACAATATCTTGGATTGGGTCAGGTAGGCCATCAATGTATTTTTCAATGCCCGATCCAATGGTGTGATCATAGTGGGTCAGAGTAAGCTCAATTGTTCAAACCGGTCAGTGTAGGCATGGTTTTCCCCACTATCCTGTTTGAGATAGTAAATTTCATTTTCGAGTGCCCTTATTTTGTGTGGTGGGCAGAATTCTTTCATCATAAGATTCCTGAATCTTCCCATGTTTGTGCCATAGCTACTTCTGCACCTCTGTCCCTCATGATTCTGTTCCACCAAGTGAAGTGCGCTCTTTTGGAAAACACTCGAGGCAAACTCTACTTTGCGCTCACTAGTACACTGAACATGGCGGAATGTGCTTTCTATACTCCAAACCATTGTAGGAGCCCAATTGCTCCTTCAGACCCATTAAACTTGAGTGGTTCAGCCGAGTTAAATTGTTTGTAGTTACATGGCGTAGGAAAATTTTTGTTGTTGTTGTTTTAATTAACTTGGGTCACAATGTCGGGAGTACAGCAGCCAAATTCTGGGCGATCGTTGCTTCCATTTCAGCGTACCAAGTAGCGCCACGGTGACGAGACATCTTGCAGAAATAGCTACAGTAAAAACAAATTAGGTGAGATTTCGTAAGATGTTATAAGTTTTAAAACACCATAGTAAATTGAAAATTTGAATTTGGCATTTGTTTAAAAGATCATGTTCTTGTCCTTAGGAAAATTAGTGTATGTAAATTTTGTCTTGAAAATTGCTTGAAAATAAACATTTGGTATATTTTCGGATAAGAAAATACAAAACAAATTAATGGTTTGTGTTATAAATTCTTTACCATTTAAAATTTTATTATTTTTAAGATAAAAAATTTCAATCTATTTTTAGTTAAGTATTTTTAATAAAATTGAATTGAAAAAACTTTTTGTGGATTTTATTTGAAAAATCTCATCCAAATGATAAAAATTTTGAAAATTTTTAAGGTCAAAAACTTGTATTGGAAAATAGAGTAGGATTGTAAAGTGTCGTGAGATGAAAATGAATTTGTTTCGTGTGTGTTGAATATTGTCGTAACATGTTAACGAAGGTAACATGTCGGAGTATTGTCATACAGGTAGTAGTAAATCGTTCGACTGATGGTAGATGGGTTTTCATAATGTTTCGAGAAGTCATGCTTTAGCCTATAAGTGAACACTCACCCTAAAAATTCCCAGGTAAGAGTGACTGGTCCGATAATGCGGATTTGTACGAACACTCTAGCCTTAGACAGAAAACTCAGGGTACAGGCGTTCACCCTTCCAGATTGCATGAGTTCAAATTAATAAACCCAAGGTTTCGACGAAAATGTTTGAGAGTAAAACATTTTGAGAAATCCTTTTTTGCTAACTTGATTGAGATAAATGAGTCGAGAAATATTCTTGACAAAAACTTTTTGAGAAAGTGTTTCGATAGACCTTTTGATAAATTGTTTAAGATAATTAGATTGAGAAACATTTTGTTGAGTGTGTTTGAGGAAAAATTTTTGAGAAACCTTTTTGATAAAACACTTGAGAGGAATACGTCGAGAAGTATTTTTGACGAAAAGTTTGTGAAAATATTTGAGAAATACTCCGTTGAAAATGTTTTGAAAGAAAAACATTTTGGGAAATTCCTTAAGGCGTAATGCCTAAGGATTTAAGATAAACCATCTAAGGATAGATGATTTGTGAATCATAGAGTAGTTGTGGCATGAGTAAGGATGAGGATTAGGATAGAAATCCTAAGTCTACTCATGTTCAGGTCCCTAGAAGGGTTATAGACTTGGTTAAAGGCAATTTAATAACCTAATTCCCTATAACCAGTGCCTGATACCAATCTGTAACACCCCAATCGTGTAATATCAGGGAGTCATGTTAAAAATTGCTCAGCCACAACTGGTACTAGATTGTTTCATTATTATTACATTGTTTTACAATACAAAGAATACATGTAATTGTCTTCTATTTAAAGAAGTCTAAAGCCCGGATGCATTCCTATGTGTAGTATGCTTGAATAATGTCAACCTGAAACATATGTGAAAAAGAGACGTCAACAAACAATGTTGGCGATCACATAGTTTTGTTGGCAAAATAAATGGCAAAAGGTTTTGTATTGCAATTCTTTGACAATACGAGAATTGCCAATTGTAAATCGACTCGTTTTAGCCAAGGAATGGCGAAAAGTTAGCTTTGCAATACATTAACTTGATTATGAAACTTGTAACAAAAGAGTTTTGTATATGGCATTATGATCATTACTAAATAATTTTCATGCCTTTGAAAAATTGTACTTTGTTCTTTGTGACCATATTGAATTGTCCATAAACTTGAAAGTATGTTATTAAAATCCAGTCAAGGATTTCGATAACATACTGTAATTAGTCATAACTCGTGTGAGTATTAATTGAAATCAATCAATGATTTAATATAATACTAAATATCCTTCTAAGAATCTATTATACAAATCATGAAAGGATTCTTTAAGGATTTGGATATCGAACATTGAAATCAGTCGTAAAAAAAAATCCTAAAGTGACTCGAATAACGCTACAAGACTAATGTAATAAGAACACTTATATATAGGAAGTACCAGCAGCGTATCCACCATGTTCTTATGGTATTACACTTGTTTCGTTATCCTAATCACAACTAACCACATAATAACATAATCGTCACTTGTCACTTGTCTTTTCAACTTGTATCACATATACGGATTAAAGTTTGGAGAATCCAATCAAGGACTACCAATTAGTACCTTAAACATTCCACAATATCTAACTATAAAGATAGGTAGACATAATAGGAAATAAGCCTTGTAACATTGTCTTGTCAATTTGTATCACATATATGCATTAAAGTACACAGAATCCAATCAAGGACTACCAATTAGTACCTTAAACATTCCACACATATCTAACTATAAAGATAGGTAGATTTAATAGGAAATAAGCCTTGTCACATTGTCTTGTAAACTTGTATCAAAAATCATAATCCTAATGGTGATTTGGATAAGGCTACGAAGGGTAATACAATAAGCACACTTATATATAGGAAGTACCACGGCATATCCACCATGTTCTTTATTACTCTAGTTTTGTTATCTAAATCACCAACAATTCTACAATAAACCAATTATTCATCGTTCATTGTTCATGTTCATTGTTCATGTTCATCGTTCATTGTTCATCGTTCATTGTTCATTGTTCATCGTTCACCGTTCACCGTTCATGTCTCGTTCATTGTTCAACTTTCATTGTTCATCGTTCATCGTTCATCGTTCATTGTTCCTCATAAAGTACTTCTTAGAAATCTTACTATAAAGATAGAAAGATTTAAGAACGTACTTCAGACATCCTTTGAGAATCTAACTATGAAGATAGAAAGATTTACAAGGATATAGGCCCTAAAAGACCTCTTTAAATATCGTACCATCAATCGTCATGTTGCATAATTGGAAATAACACACAAAAAGCACTTAGTAAACATATAATGCCATACTTTAAGAAAAATTGATTACACATATGAATCACCCCAAAAGCATTTGGAAAACATAAAAGAGGGTAGAAATGTACTCGCTTGGGATAGCGTATAGATCTTGTTCAAATGATATAACAAAGCTCAGAGGATCAAGAGTTCAAGTGTTGAAGTGGTTCCTAGTGTATCAGATTATATAATGTTAGTGTCGAAACTTGAAAACCAGAAATCAGATAGAATGAAGGATATAAACCAAACAAGAGTTGGATCTTGTATAATATGGTTCATATTACCTAACATTCTGATTTGGAAGCATTTCAAAAGGTTTTGGCTTGATACGGCTCGCTATAGTGGTTTACACCACTTTAACGGGTCATAAACGTAACTAGGAGTTCGGATGGTAAAAGATGTCCTATAACATGTCTAATATGTCAAAACCAGTTTATTTAAGTTTTAAAATAACTTTAGATGTCAAAATAATGTTCGTATATGTTTAAAACGAATTTATATGTAAAAAGGGCATTTTCGGCATTTTTAAGAATACATAGTCGACTTGTCATTTGACTATCCAAATGGTATGACAATAAGGTATAACCTCAGAGAATTATTCCCTATGATATTATGGTCATAACAATGGTTTTGGTCGGATCCTAAAGTTGACCAAATGGGTCAGATTTGAAAGTCAAAGCGGTGGTCAAACCGCTAGGCTTTTTTACTCTAAATATGCATTTTAACAAAGGCGAATAATTTGACATGTTGCGACATGTCTAAATAAGTTTATAAAAGTATTTTGGCATCAAAACAACCTGTTTTGATACCTGAAAACAGATCCGTTGCAAAATGCGCAAAAATTGCATTTTGACTGAAACTTTGACTTATCAAAATAACAAGAAATGGTGGGAATCAGTAGGCATGATTTTTAGGGATCATAACCACCTTGATTACCATCATATTGCAAGTTTCAATTGAGTTATATCTTGATCAATTCATGATCAAAACTAAAAGTCAAACAGAAAGTCAAACTGTTTGATTTTTAGTTCATGTAAGCTATAATAATTGAACAAGACATGAAGGAACACTTACAAACACAAAGGATTGATCAAAGATCACCAGAGAAAGCTCCAAGCTTGTTGCAATTCGGATCTATAGCTGATTTGAGTATGATGGTGATTAAAGAGTTCAAGAATGGACATGAGTTTGGTATTTATAATGATCCAAAGATCACCAAATCATGACAAGTGTTGGGAAAGGTGTTTAGGCATGGATTAGTGTCCATTATGTGTCCAAAGCAGAAGAGAAGTGGCAAAATTTGTGTGCTTAGTGTCCTTAATTAAACAATTTGTTGCCAACTATTTGCTATTTTAAATTTTCTTGTGTCTGATAGCTTCTCGTGGGCTGCCAGTCGTTTAGGCTTAGGGACTCGTGCCCCGCCAGAAGGTCAGAATTTAGAGTTGGCAAAAATGGTCCCTACAGCCTCTAAACTTGTTTTTTGATGCGTTTTGGCACTATTAACACCTGTCAACCCAATTTTTAAGCTTTATAAGGACAATAAAGTATAAGGAACTTGAAATATGTCCAAAAATGTTCCAGAGGTCAGTTGGTTTGATCGTACGGTAGCGGTTTTCGGTTAATTATGACGAAAAGCGTAACGAACGCGTGTATGACCGTAAATGCGTAACGAATGGCATTTTTGCATTCAAATCACTAAAATATGATTATTTCAATGATTACAAAAAGTTTTGGATGTCCATACGTGTTTTGGATAGCGATTTACGCATAAAGGCATAGTTTCGCAAAATTTGCAAAATAGCCCCTAAAGTTACAAAAGTGTGATTTTCCCATATCGAAGCCCTCAAAACTTATTTCTAAGTTATGTGAAGGATATTTAAGGTATGTTAGGATTTTATTCTTATTCCGGAGTGTGCGTCGCTGCAAGAATCGGTAGACTTTCGTAGTTTGTCGTAATTAGTCCCTGTGATCAAATAAGCTAGTTTTTGACACATCAAACCCTCAAAACTTATTTCTAAGTTATGAAAAGGTTATTTAGGGTGTGTTAAGCTTGTGTCATTGTCTCAGAGTAGACGTCGTGTTAAACGGCCTTTGATGGCGTACCGGTTTACGGTTTCGCTTATAGAGGTTGTATAGGAATTTGAAATCGATCAAGGACTGAATATGTGAATTTGTTTTTGAAATAAACTCGTTTTGAATCTGTAAAATGATTAAAATGTCTCAGGTGTCACATGATGATGTATCGTCATCTTCGGAATTTGTGTCAGAACTATTCAAAGTCAAGGTGGCGCTTTCGAAGCTGCCATTATCAGAATCGTTCAGAACATTTTCAACCACCTTTTTCATTACCGCACTGTCATCATCTGATTTGGTATAGACTACATCAATATTCTCTGGCAACTTGTTTTTCTTTTCAGATAACAATTCAATGTTGAGTGCCTTATCCATCCGATCAACGGTTTTGCGAGAGTATTTCTCGAATAGGGGAGGAGGAACATTGCTGTATTCTTTACCAATTTTCTTTTTAGGTTTTTCTTCCGATGGGATTGTGGGAAGAATGTGGTCAATGACATATGCGTTAGTTGTATAACTTCTCAAAAGTTGTTGAACACGTTTTGTTTCAATTTTCATGTCCTGGGGTTGTTGTTTGGTCTCAGCAATGGTTTTATATAGATGTTTATTGCTTTTTGTTTATCCATTACTGTACCTTTCAACATCCTTACAGTATCATGTTGTTCAACATTATTTCAATCGAGCCTTCCATAATCATCTTTCATTTTCTCATATGCTTCCTTCATTGTACGATAATCATATTTGAAATGTTCGTTATGTACATTGAGTTCAGCGATGATCTGTGATTTTTTGGCACATTCAGCACATGGCTCGGTACATTTTGTACAAGGTTTTTCAACCTCTACAACTTGTACTTTAAAAACTTTCTTTACCTCTGGACCTACCTTGGTTAGATTCGCCATTAAAGCTTTATCGGTAGTGTCCTTGAGGTTTTCAGCATTCACTTCTTGAGTAACATCAATGACTTCTTTATCAATCGATTTCTCCTCAGCAACTTGCTCCTGAGAACTTCCATCAAGGTGACCTGCAAAACTATCACAAGAGGTAGGAGATAAAATTCCTTGCTGCTTCATGTGAAGATACTCCTCTTCTTCCTATTGTTGTTGCAGATACTGTTCCAATAAAATATTCTCTAGAGCTGCTGCTTCTTCGGCAGATGTATCTTCAACAATTTGAGCCATCAATGCAACTCCGGTCTGCTTACCGATATAAGAGTTCCATTCGAAACCATCATCTTCGTTTGATGCAACCATAGCTTTCTCAGTGTTGCTACTGTTTGGTTTCTCTTGGATTTCAATCTGAGTCTTCTTCGGGAAAGGCTTGTACTGAAGTGACTTCTTGTAATACTCGTTGCCTCCTCCGAATGGACTTTGATTTCCCGTTGCTTCAGGGTTTTTGCATTCTCTCTTGAATTGCCCTTTCTATCGGTATCTGAAGCACATGACCTTGGTTTTACCAAACCCTAGCTTGTTGCTTAAGTTTCCGATATCTCGGCCTGCGAGTGCAACAAACTTTGTCACCCTTTGAATGATAGAAGCTAAACACCACTTTATGTCCATCAGTTCAAGCTCTTCTTCGTCCACCCAATCGTAGTCTTCGGCGGTCATCTCGGGATTGCCAATCTTTCCAGCTACAAGACTTTCATATGATTCTAGAACTGTGGCAAGAAGTGACATGTGTTGTTTTGCAACTTGTTTAGAAACAACATTGTTAATATTGACAGCAATGTTACACTTGTACACATTTTGAATCAGCATTTGTTTGTGGATAAGATTGGTTCTGATTCTGCTACGAATGGTTCAAAGAATTCAAATTCGCGTTGAATGCTGTCTGAATCTTCGGACTTGAAATGTTGTCTTGCATCCCGGTTTTGTAATACAGACCAACATCTTGAACAATGTTAGCATTCTTCGACTTGGCGATCTTCAGAAGTTCCATTTCATGACCTTCTAGTTTGTCGATGAAAGTAGATAGCTTAAAGAATTCCCAATTTGAATTTTCTTCAGAACAATCAGGTAAGTAGTCCACTCTCCGTCAGGTAACACATCTGCTAGCTTATCGATGTACTCTTGTTCCGTCTTCTCGAGACCGTGTCTTTCATTTGGACTTTCAGATGACCGAAATGTTCAATCATCTGTTTCATTGTCTCACCCTTCAACATGTTAGGGATATCGAACTCCTTCATAATGAGAGCTTTCTTACTCTTGATCATCTCTGCGCTTCCTTGATATTTCTTTTGCAGTGAGAGCCAGAGTTCTCTTGCAGTCGTGTATTCCGACAATAAGACCAGAATATCCTCTTTAACATATTGTTGAATAAGGCTTATCATCTTTTTCTCAGTAATGTATTCTTCTTTCTGTGTCGTGGAGTATTTAAACTTCTCCAGGACTTGCTGATTTTCATCCAACGAACAGTATAACCTCTCAAAATCGACACCCAGCCTAGGAAATGCATAGCTTGAACCCAATAGGTAAACTTCTCCTTCCATCCTTCGTACTCGTCCACGCTCATTAACTTTGGTGGTTTAACTATCGTGCCCATTTCGTTGTCTAGATTAACTTGATTGTATGGCATTGGATGTACCCACTCGGACATTAACGCTCTCTGAATATCATCCATCGCGAATAACGAAACACGTACGCTACGCTCAAACTTTTTGAAAAAATTAGATTTACTACAAGTTCGGTCAAACTTGTAGTGAAATGAAGAATTTCATATTTTAAACCTTAAGTTCGGTCAAACTTATGGTATGACAATGAAGAGTTTCAGTTTTAGTCACAAGTTCGGTCGAACTTATAACTTCTGTTTTGAAAATTTTCCCTGATCAACCTCGGTCAAACTTGTAACTTGAAATTTGTAAGAAAGATTAGCAAGTGCGGGCGAACTTATCAAAGTTTTCTTGAATTTTATCAAGTTCGGTCGAACTTGACAAAATATCAATGAAATCTGGGTAAGTTCGAGCGAACTTAGCTGAAATTCCGTCAAAACTCACTCAAGTTCGAGCGAACTTGGTAAAAATTCACTGAAAAAGCGACTTTCTAACCCAAGATTCGGCCGAACTTGGCTAACAAGTTCGATGGAAGAGGGTTTTGAAAAATTGTTTTTGCAACAATTTGACACGAATTCGTTTGATTTTAGTCTCCAAACTCTCAAGGGTTTATCTATGATGTATTTAACATGTCATATTCAAAATCGGACAGAATTTGACCATGAATTCTTCATTTTTGTGTAAAAGTTAAGAAAAATAGAAGAATGGAGTAGAATTAGAAGTGTTCTTGTCTTGATATTAATCAAATTAGGCTATTCTAGCTCTGATACCACTTGTAGGACCGATCCTCAATGCATAGGAACCTAGATTTGATCTCTATTGTCCATAATAGCGGAAATATTATGACAAGTTTACCAAATAACAAGAATTAGTCAATTAAACGTCAATTTTATTGATATAACGCCGAGTCTCCAAATTGACAAAGCTTCGCCTCAGAAATGCCAAAGTTACAAATGAGAGCAACATGATAGCTATTTATAGAGATCCAAGTTCGTTGGTGGAGGGATGAGTTTCGGGCGAACTTGCCTAAGCAAGTTCGGCCGAACTTGACAATGCATGACACTCTCCAGCGAACTTGACTCATATACACATAAATACTTTGTATTACTAGCCTATTCAACTCTAATCTATACAGACTCGATATAAGACTAAGACATAAACATTCTGCACCAACATTGAATATAACAGTAACTTCTCATCTCCAGTATTCTTTGCCATGTATGAAAATATGACGTGTGAGTAGTTGAATGGCTTGTTTAAGATCAACGTTGTAGCCATGCACATCATGTAATCTTGCATATTATAGAAACCTCCCTTACGATGACTCGTTGCGTGTATCAAAGTATGTAAGAAGAATTTGTAAGGACGACCAAGACCACCTTTCTTAAAAGTTGTAGCATTGACGTATCCACGTTATCCCATCCTTATAAAAACATCCTTTGACCATACGTTCCGGAAAACCAATAGGATATGTAGCTTTTTCGTTGAATTTCAGAACCCTACGAACATCCTTCTTTGTAATTTGTATCTCATGGTCTTCATTATTGATTCTAACAACAGAGGAGATTGTCTTATCAGCTTCATCATAAGATTTCGACTTCTAGAAAAAGTAACATGCGAGCGATATGTCATATGATGTTGCGTTATACTTTTAGTCACTGGCAGATGTCCCATAAACTCCAGAACATCTTGAAAAGGTGCCAACCCTGGGAATGTTTTTGATCTAACACACAACATGTGTTATGGAACTTCGAATATCTCAACTGCATAAAAACAAACAACAAAATCAAACACTTTGCAAAATTTACCAAAAATTATAACACTTTTAGTGTAATTCACACGAAGAGTGACAAAAACCAGTTTTTAACACACAAATATCTACTTCGCATGAAATTGAAACAGACTTCAAATTTTTTTTGACATTTGAGTATACTACTTCGTACGAACTCAGACTTAATCTTTTTTAACACTTGAATTGTAATTCGTATGAAGTAAGCCATTTTATTTTGAAACATGTTGTTCACTAGTTTGTACGAACTAGTCATCTCATCCAAATAACTTGCAACTTCAAAACATGTTCAAACCTTGAAATTGATGATCCAATCTAGTGTTATATTAAAGGTTTTCTATGTTTAATTTCCACTTTTAACCGTTAAAACCTATAAAATCTAGGTTTATTATGTCCGACATGTTAAAATCTCAATTTTAAACGTTCAATGAAAGGTTATTATCACCAAGATCTAATCTAATTTTGGCAGAGTAATGACATATTTTTAGCAAAAATGCTAATTCACACTAAGTAGTCAGAGAGATAACATAGATGATAACTGTGATTCGTCCATTATGAAATACCATCGGCATCGGCTTGTAAAGCACTTGTAGGACTGATCCTTGATGCTTAGGAACATAAATTTGATATCTAACGTCCATAATAGCGGAAATATACCAATAGAGAAGAATTAATCGGTTAATCGTCAGTTTCATTGATTAAACGTTTAGATTACACACTGACAGAGCTTCGCCTCTACAATGCCAAAGTTACAAATGAGACACACAGGCTAGGTATTTATAGCACAACAAGTTCGGCCATGGAGGGTGCAAGTTCGCCCGAACTTGCCTATGCAAGTTCTGTCGAACATGCATACATTACATGACATATGACCAACTTGGCCTAAACACTTTATAAATACTTCAAAACCTAGCCTATTCAGCTCTATACAATACAGACTCGATATAAGACTAAGACATAGACATTATGCACCAACAGACTCCCCCTTGGATACCGTCTTCGTCTTTTATCAGTCTTCAAAACTATGTCTTCATATATAAATTAACGTACCGACCTAAGAAGTTCTTGTACGACTTCTTTCATCTCTCTTGTTTCGGATCCGGCGTCTGATCAGTTGGCGGTGGTGTTTTAAAGTTAGCCATTCTGAGCGAACTTTGTCTTACCGTTTTTTTGATCTTTTCTTTGATCACCTCACTTCTGGTTTCTTCCTTTAGAAATTCACCTCTCTCAAGATCCCTCCACTTTGTTTTCCACATCTTCCCTGAATTTACATTACGTGCATAGCAAACGTTGACAACTTTCTGATACTGCATCGCCTGTGCCTTTTCTCTTTCTTCAAAAACAATCTTGCTGTAGAAAAGGCATTTTATATCGTCCTTCATAAACCTCTCATACCCTGATGACCCATCACTTCAACTCTTTCCTTAGCAATATCCAAGTGATCTTCAAACTTTAATACAATCACTGCTTCACAAGTAGCTGGATGAATCTGCCACCACTTGAATAAAGGATAGAAATTCTATTCAATCGGCATAAATGGCATATTCCTCATGGCTCTAGGAGTTTCATAATCAACGTTATGTCCTTTTCTCCTGTAACCTTGTTAATCTTTATTCTTCGTCTCGGAATAAACGGCTTCTAGTGATTCCAACCTTTTTCATCTTCGTACTTTATCATCTTCAATAACAATTGATCAACTGTCTTCATCTGATAAGTAACATTCACTGTTTGCACTAGCTCTTCCATATCCCAATACGGCAATGTCTTTAGATCAGCAAGATATTTGAAGTATTGCACTCCAAATTCTCTTTTGATTGCGTACACGTTGAGCTCTTTAAACCATCCCCAACTAAGTATATCCCCGAAAGAAACATGTTTATCTCTGGTGAAGAATGCTAGTGGACGTCGAAACTTACGTTCACGTGGCATCTCCTTGAACCAGGACTTTTTCGCTTCAACTATTTCTTCTTTTGTCATATGTTTAGGAGTCTTTCCTTCACGTAGCTCTTCAGCAATTCTATCTTTCAACATATCATCATTCAACTGTTTATACATCTCTTCAAATGTCAGAAAACTTTCTGAATCCTAACCAACATACTTAGCTTTTTGATTTGTTTCATCATCTGAGGACCAATCTTCCACTATCACACGATTATACTCATCGGCTTCAAATCTTCTCTCATACTGATACTCTTTAGGTTCAAATGTATTAACATTCATAACCTCTTCAAAATCAAACTCTAAATTTTTCGCTTCATTTTCAACTAGCTTCGCCAAATCTTCTTTCGTGTAGTTATGTACAAACTCACCTTCTTCAACATTGTGTTCCAACATTAGTATTAAAGGCTTCGTAGGTACTGCAGTCATAGGCTTTGCAAAACGATCAACATCTAATAAATCAATATCATCTGAAGGCCCTTTTTGCCCTGACTCCCCCTAGCTTTTATACTCCATTCGATTAGATTCATCGTCCATCAGATCAGAAAAATCAAATTCATCCGAAACTTTAGCTTCATTGATCTTTAAGCCTGTACCACCCTGATCAAAATCATCATCGCTGTAACATCCGTCAAAAACGGATTTACCAAACCCGCTCCGTTTATTAACCGAACAATCAGTTAAAAATTTCGTTGCGAATTAAATGCCCAAAATAATTTTAAACGATACATAATCAATTATTATGTGGGAATATATAATTAGTTTTTGAAAAACTGTTAAAAATATGAAAATAAAAATGAATTGTCACTGCCGGGTTTCGAACACGGGTCAGTCACGGTTCAACAACAGACTTAACACTCAACACTTAAACCACTGCGCCACTGATGTTCTTTGTTAAATGTTAGGATCATTTAATTGATAACGTGTTTTTCCGAATTCAAAACCGGCGCCCAAAGTTGCAGTCGTCGGAAATCCCGGCAATCTCGCGAAACTTAACGATTCTTTCCGTTATAACGTAAACTTTAACCACACATCGGTTATAACCGACGTCTGAGTCCACGACACAAATTATAACCGCCGGAGTTTTTCTAACCGACGAATCAAGTCGAAAATCGGACCAAATTCATCGACGATTTGCGTTATAAATACCCCCTCGAACCTCTGCAAATATTTTCGCTCAAAACCGCACCCTTTCTCGGCGAAAACTCACTCGCCGGAATTCTTCTGCTCATCGCCGGAAAACCGAGTCCTTAACTTCTAAGCCTTACTAAACCCTCTGAACTTATACCGAAGTCACCCACATACTTTGTAAGTTTTCTGAAGACTCTCTGCTGCAAGACACTCGTCACCGGAAGTGACTGCTGTCGCCGGAGTTGCGCCGGAGAAACAGAGGAATCCAGTCGGTATACCTCACGCCTAATTTCTTCATTCTTTTTATTTAATATCACTTATATTTAATCATCAGACACTAAAGAAACCGATTAAAACTTTGAACCAGTCGGATTTCTGATGCTGGTTAAAACTGACGAAGAAGATGAAGTTCGTTAAACATATAAGTATAATTAAAATCAAGTTATTACTCGAGTTAGACACACAGTCCAGCGGTGGACTGTGTGCACATTAAAAACACAAAGGTCTCGAGTTCGAATCTTGTTCCACACACGCTGCCTTAATAAAAATGCCTTTTTTTTTGTTAACCGAACCGGAAGCACCACTGTTATATGTTAAGTATATTAATAATCGGAATAATAATCAAGTTAGACACACAGTCTAGTGGTGGACTGTGTGTATGTTTAATCAAAGCGCACGAGTTCGAGTCCGGTCTACTACATCGACCCGGACAATTATTCAAACTTTTTAATATGGCATAAATGAAAATGATTAGTTTGTATTTAAGAATAATAAAAATAAGTTTAGTTAACAAGTTGGACACATAGTCCAGCGGTGGACTGTGTGTTTGCATAAGCCACAGGTCCCGGGTTCAAGACCTGTGGATCGCACCGGGTCTTGGATTAAAATCGTTTTTAGAAAATAAAAGATTTTCTGTTTAACCTAATTAATGTATAAATATAATTAAAAACAGAAATATTTCGGGTAAGACACGTAGCTCAGTTGGTAGAGCTGCGTGCACGCGTACGGGAGGTCTCGGGTTCGAGCCTCACTCAGCGCACATATACTCGCATTCGAACCGGTCAAAGTCAACAGTCAACGGTCAATGGTCAACGGTCAAAAAAAAGTCAACTTTTTTTATTATTTTTATTTATTTATTTTAATTAAAAATCAATTAAAAATACTTAAAAATAACATTTTTAAGGTTAGAAAATAGCCTTGAACTCATTGTAATACACCCAACAATCCTACTAAAATGGATAAATAAAACCCGTTTACTTACCGAACCATAATGCCATTTATCTAGGTTAATTCCACTCGTGGTTAAAACCACTTCGCGTGGATTCAACATCATCAACCGAACGCACCCACGGTGAGTGAATCTTACAACTCCCCTTTTTAATTACACGTTTTGGAATGTGTCATGTGTCTCAAATAATTAACTCGTTTATTTAAATTTGTGCCATACCATATCGTGACCTAAACTTAGATTGTTTATATTGTTGTGATTACTTATTTCATTTTGTCAAATTATATGAAATTCATTCATTAAGCCCATCAGTTCCTCGTGGGAGACGAGTTGAACAACGCGTGCCTCAAAACCAATCCATTATTGTTCATGTGTGTATCATTGAGTTTATATTGTTTATAGTTATGTCTTTCATATTATCATGTTTATGCAATTCATTCATTAGGCCCATCAGTTCCTCGTGAGAGACAAGTAGAGCAACGCGTGCCTCTAAACGTTCCATTATTGTTCATGTGTGCTTTATTTAACGTCTAATGATTGTTGAATAAGTTTACATCTATTTTTACTCATGTGTGGTTGTGCACTCATTTCATAATCAATTAAATAAACTTGTTCAAATGTTTTCCATAGGATTCACTCGCCAACTTTTTGTTGATCCAAAAACCCTTTTACACATGATACAGGTGAACAGGTTGAAGCAAGAAAAACATAGGAAATGCCTTAGAAGAGAACAAAGAAGCTTAGATTGATAGTTAGAACATGTTGTAATATTTATTGTAAATTTCCATTAAATTGTATTAATGAATATGAAACGTATAATAAATGTCATGAGCTTTGATGATAACCCAATCATGCCCCGATCATCTTTTCCGCTGCGGGTCGGGGTGTGACAATCGCCTTGATCAAAATCATCATCATCATCTCCAACGTTCCAATCTTCATAACCTTCTTCCTCTTCTTCATTCTTATCCTCTTTCTCTGCTTCTTCATTGTCTTTTTCTTCAGTAACAATGGTAGGATCAGAAGGCTTGACAGATTCGTCAACCTTTTGGATATCAGACTCAGAAGCTTTTGAAACATCTTCAGTAGATTTCTCGGGAACATCGGAAGATTTCTCAGCAGTAGATTTAGGGGCTTCACCCTCAACCTGCTTCCCTTTACCACTCTCAACCAATTCTTTCTCAGCACGTTCCTTGGCTTCTTGATGATCCAGACGATCGTATTCAACAATAAAATCAATATTCAAATTGTTAGATAACACCTTCTGTAATCTGATGAATCTTCGATTGTTCAAAGCTTGAATTTTCTTTAATTCGGCAATCTCTGTATGTAGTTTTTCATTGGCGTCCTGCAGACTTTCTATTAATGCCTTGAAATATTCACGTTCATTCTCAAGAACCTTCATTTATCGTCACGTATTTCTTTTTCGGCTTCACTCTGATTCACCTTCTTTACAAGTTCAGCCTTTTCAATCTCTATCTGTGCAACTTTATCTTCCAATACTTTCACACGTTTTTTCCAACATTTCAGCATTAGTTTCTAGGAAAAACTCATCCAAATCTTCAAGACTGATTGGACCGTGTGGCATATCACCAAACATACTTCCCCTTGGTGTCTTAGGTGTTGAATCTTTTGGTGTTGTAGCTTTCGATGTAGACTTCTTTGGTGTAGAACTTTCAGGAACCGAAGTCTTTTGAGCACTAGGCGATTCATCGATCAGAACTTCAATAAATTCAGACACAGGAGGTTCTTGTGTAACTCCTTGCCTTTCAGTTTCATCATGAACGATAACAGGAGGTTCTTGTGGAGGAGGTTCTTGTGTGGCTCCTTTCTCCAGAGCACCAGAAGGTTCTTGTGTGGCTTCTGTGCTTTGCACCTTGCTTTTGTATCTTTTGCTCACCGCTTTCTGAGCTTTCTTAGCCTTTCATTTCCCTTTAGTATGGGTGACCCTGTAGTCTTCTTTGATATCTCAATTGATGGAGACTTTGTTCGTTTAGTCTTTTTCTTTGGTCTCTCCTCATCGGATTCTTTTTCAGAAGTTGGATCAAATTCTGCATCCAATCTCCTTTCTTTTTCTGCTCTAATTTCAGCCTCTGTCTTTTCAAGCTCTTTATCAGATTCTTCATATTCGGACGTAGAAGAAATTACCTCTTCTTGAGTCGACTTTATTGTTCTTGACTTTCAATAACAACTGCAGCGTTAGATCCAGCCACTGCCTCAACATTCTTAGTCTCCTGCTCATCAACAAGCAAAGTTTTAACTTTCTTTACAGCACGCTTTTTCTTTGGCTTATCTGCTTCAGCTTTCAAGAACCATTCACTCCTCGCCTTTGGTTTGAATTCTTTAAACCACTCTCGTTCAGCATTAAGTTCATTCTCATCATCGCTACCTTCTTTTCTCCATTTGTTTCTAGGTGGCGAGACATAATCTGAATCTTTAATCACTCCGAATACTGGCTTGGCAATAGGAGCTGAAGCTTGCTTCTGGAACTTACTAAGCTTCTTCACTGTGGTTTCATCGAGATGAACTAGATAAAGAACGTCATTCGGGTCTCGAGCAATGTTGGCATATTTTTCATCAATTAACATCTGAATAAATCTTGGATATAGACATAATCTTGAATCCTCCATATTCTTCGACATATGAGTAAATACTAACTTCGACACGTTGAACGGCTTTTTCAAAATCAATGTCGTTGCCATGCTAGCCAAATAATCATGTACATCATCCCAACCGGCTTTGCGATGGATAAAAGTATGAATCAACGTATGAATCAGAAGCTTGTAGGGGTTAGGCACTTCCCCTTTCTTAAGCGTTGGCTTGTTTATGCTTCATTTGTATCCCATACAGAAAAAGCATCCACGAACCATCTTCTCATCTAGATGAATCGGATCATCTTCTTTATCTTTGAGCTCCAAAATTCTTCAAATATCACCTTTGGTTAATGTGATTGGTTTTAGCTCATCACCAACCTGTACTGTAGAAGGGATTGTCTTCTCATTAGTGTTTAGACTCGCGTTCATCCAGAAATGAACAATATGAGATCGATAAGAAACGATGCGCTCAGTAATTGCACGGCGAATGTGACTATCTTCGAGAAACTTCAAAATGCTGTCATTTCAGTGACGGACAAATAGACTTGTCAAGCGTGATGCATGTATTGTGAGTTTTGGAAAACTCAATTGAGATAACACGCACTGGAACCTGTGCCTAAAAAATGACGCAAAACAATTAGCATGCTTTTCGAGAAAAATCACAAAAAATTTATAACACTTTAGTCAAGTTCGGGCGAACTTGATTAGGTGTTGTAACATTCTGTTTTGATCAAGTTCGCCCGAACAAGTAACAAACATGTTCAACATTTTTCTAATGCAAGTTCGGGCAAACTTACAGTTTTTATTATTCAGTTTTACCTAAATTCGGCCGACTATGTATGAGACACATGATTCACATTAAAGAACAAGTTCGGGCGAACTTACGTTTTAAACAAATAACTTTTTATTAACATAAGTTCGGTCGAACATGAAACTGAATTACATATTTTTGACAAGTCCGGTCGAACTTGACAACAAGTTCGGCCGAACTTGTCGTCTTCTTCAACAGACCTACCAAGTTTAAACATGCTAACATGTATTTCAGTTCAATCAAAATGAATTTCGCGGTCGATTTTAAGTGTAGATCAAAGATCTATATTCAATTTTGTCCAACAACACCTAATCTATCCGATTTTAAGTTTTAGATCTATTTTTGTTTGTTAACAGTTCTATTCATGGTTTATTCTCAAATTAGTACCTCTGCCATAGTAATTGGTGTGCTAATCACCAAAAACTAACTTCAATCGGACAGTATAACGGCTCAAAAGTGCCAATTTCTCACAAATTCTCTCAAAAAGCTCAACTTCGCTCAAGTGTTCTGGTAACAAGTAAATGAGTTCGGCCGAACATGTATGGTATTATACCATGTCAAGTTCGGGTGAACTTGCTAAGCCCATCATGAAGGCCCAGATTAAGTTCGAGCGAACTTATTGTAAAACCAACAAACAACCATCTGCAAGTTCGGTCGAACTTGCTGTTTGTTAAACTTGAATTGTTTAGCAAGTTCGGTCGAACTTGCCAAACCTCAAAATTTTAACTTTTTTCATTTTTAAACCCTGAACTTTCCAACTTTTTACCAGTTATGAAAATCCACTCAGTTGACCAATTCCAAGCTAATGACCTTGGTTAACCGATTTGTCTGCCGAGTCCAAGTTAATGACCCCGATTTGACCCGTTACAGACAAACTGTTGATATTTTCAAAAAAAAGTTTCAAATTAATGAACTTTTCATCGTTTTATCTTTTCAAATTAACAGATTAGCTCCCAGCCCATTGTCAAAAAGATTCCCACCAGTTTAGCACCTTACCAAACTTCGAAGATCCATTCTCCAACATTGGTTTGCTGAAAACAAATGTAGAAATAAAATCTTTTTGTATTTTTGTAAGTTTATGCTAAAACACACCGAAAATCTTTTTGATTTTAATCTGTAAAGCTGAAATACAACGAAATAGGCAATGTAAACTATGTACAAACATATTTACAGACTATTTTTGTGAATTTGTGTCTAAGGATCATATCAGTTAATTGAGACATATCACTAGTACCATTGACCATTAAATGACTTTAAGTTTTAAACTCGTTTAACAAGATTGTGATATATTTGTCCACTTAAGCTTTACCACATTTCTCAACTATATGTTAAGGTAGAATTCATGAAACTTGACTTATCTGTGGTTCCCACTTCTTGAATATACTCCCGTATCCAGATTCCCTAGATTTCATCTTACAGGTGAATATAGCGTAATTGATATCTGTATCTGGGTTCTTGAGAGCTCAGGTTAGTACTACCGTACATACAAAGAGATGAAGGATCGTCTTTAACGTGTGTTCCACTTAAGGAATCTTTTTAGCATTGCATATGATTATATCTTTCGATACTTTTCAATATTGCATGCAATTTGAAGGTTTATAGCGAAAGTATTATATAAGTTCTAGGCCATTGCTTTCGTAAATCAGAAGAGCTTGTATAATACCCCAGATATCAACTATCTATAAAGACCTCGTATCTCAGAATCAGGCAATCTTTCTAAACGAAATTTCGGAGTACTAAGTCCATATATCCAAGATGTGTTAATCCACAAGATTAAGCAGTTGTAAAATTTAGTTTATATCTCGAAAACAGTTTACTGAACGTGTTAAGCCTATCGACACATCCACGGTAAGACTCATTTATCACTTTTAAACTTTTCATTTCTTTAGCATACTGTGATAGTCCACTGATGTAATATACTTTCCCTTTATGACACTGAATTCTTTTTGTCTTTTTCAATGTTTTTGTACATTTTGAATTTTTATATGTTTTTGGATTTTAAAATTTTCAAATGTTTTTGTATTTTCTCTAACATTTCTCCCCGTAAAATCAAAAACATCTTTTTGGATTTTAGTATTTAGTAAACTTCTAAACTAGAAAGATATTTACAAACCAATGTGGATCACGCGAACTCGTCGTCTGATCCGTATTCAACCTCAGCATCCACACCTGTCAGCAAATTTTTCATACCGTTAATTATCAATCAGAATTTAAACCGTGACAATGAAAATGGTTTGGTATAAAAATCAGCCTTTTGTTCATCGGTGTGGATTTTTTCAATTCGTACCAATTTCTTTTCGTAGCAATCACGAATGAAATGATAACGAATTTCAATGTGTTTTGTGTGTGAGTGATGAACCAGATTTTTAGTTATATTGATGGCTGCCTTGTTATCAACATACAGCAGAGTGTCTAGAAATTGCAGACCATAGTCTCTCATTTGTTGTTGAATCCACAGAATCTGTGAACAACAGCTGGAGGCCGAGATATACTCAGCTTCACAGGTAGAGAGAGCGACCGTAGTCTGTTTCTTACACTGCCATGTTACCATTCTAGTTCCAAAGAACTGGCATCCCGCTGTAGTTGATTTTGAGTTCAACTTATCTACACCAAAATCAGAATCAGCATAGCCAGTGAGGTCGAAATTGTCGTTCTTCGGGTACCACTAGCCGGTGCTTGGGCATCCTTTAGATATCTGAAGATACACTTCACGATCTGCATGTGTAAGATCCTCGGGCTTGACTGATATCTGGCGCATAGGCAGGTTGTATACATAATATCTGGGCGCGATGCCGTCAGATACATCACGATCTAATCATCGATCTGTATAACGTCTCGTCAATGTTGGCTTCAGTCTCGTCAACGCAAATGCCATGATTTAGAGCAAGACGCGTAGATAGAGGCTTCAAGCTTTCCATTCCAAACTTCTTCAAGATGTGGTGAACATACTTAGTCTGGTGAATGAAAATACCATCCGGAAGCTGATCTACTTGCAAACCAAGAAAGAACTTCATTTCGCCCATCAAGGACATTTCGAATTTCTTTTTCATAATTCCCTCAAACTCTTTGCAGAGACTATCGTTTGTAGATCCAAAGATGATGTCATCAACGTAGATTTGAACTATAATTAGATGGCCATCAACTTCTCTGGTGAAAAGAGTACTATCCACAGTTCCTCTGATGAAGCCATTTCCGACAAGATGTTGTGTTAACGTCTCGTACCAAGCTCTCGGGGCTTGGTGTAGACCGTAAAGTCCTTTATCAAGTAGGTACGCTTTCTTCTTGTTAAGTGGATCGACAAACCCTGGAGGTTATCTAACGTACACCGTTTCGCGTAATTTGCCGTACAGAAAAGCCGATTTGACATTCAATTGATAGACATTAAATCCTTTCCATGAAGCAAAAGCTAGAAAAATTCGAATAGATTCCAATCGAGCCATTGGTGCATAGACTTTCGTGTAGTCTATACCTTCCTGCTGGTGAAATCCCTTGACAACAAGCCTACCTTTGTTACGAACAATAACCCCTCTATCATCATGTTTACACTTAAAGACCCATTTTGTATCAATCCTTTTCTGATTCTCTGGTAGGTCTTCAAGCTTCCACACACCCAACTTCTCCAACTGCAATAATTCTTCTTGCATTGCTTGTACCCAGTTTTCATCTGCTAAAGCTTCATTAACTGTCTTAGGCTCAATCTGAGAGATGAAACATGAATAGAAACAATAGTTCTGGGTTGTAGCAATGCGTGTGTAGAAACAACTGAGTGCTTTATTAATTTGCCCTCGAGTTCTAACACCAGTTTGAAGTTCTCTGATAATGTTTGTTGACGGATGATAGGAATATGATCGCGACAATTCTTCACTTGGAACATCTACTGAGTTTTGTTGATTCATGATGTTGAGATCAACAGCCAAATCAATGTTTGGAGAGCTTGATGAAGCTTCATTTATGTTGTTCGGGACTGCAGATTGAATAAGAAGACTTGTTATCTGCTCCACTTCTTCATCTGAAGAAGATGATTCCCCATCAACATCAAATGTTGGCGCTTCATCTGAATCAGAATCTTGATTCTGAGGCATACTGGGCTCCATTGTTGTATTCATTGGTTCAGTAGAGGCATTCGTTGGAAGAGTAGTAGGTGTTGATAATGGTTCAGAAACATTTTCAGTCGGAACACCAATAATGTTTGAACTTGCGCCAGAAGAAGATGGATCAAACATGGGTTGATTAACCACAATTGGTCGAACAATTTGCTCTTGATTCGCTGATTGGTGAAGATAATATAACGCTGTAACTTCTTCGTCAGTTGGTTCTTTGGGCAAGTCAAAAGACTTCCAAAGGTCTTGATAGTTAAACAGCTACGCGTCACCTTTCCTTTGAATTGGATCTGTGTAATTGAAACAATCCACGTGCTGTGCTTCAATAACCTTTTGCAATGAATGAACATATACTCTTCTCAATGGACTCGCATATCCGACAAAGAAACCTTCGAGTGATTTAACTCCGAATTTGCCATCTTGGTCTATTACGGTATAAGGTGCACCGAATGGTTCTAAGAACTTCAAATTAGGCTTCCGTCGGTTTATCATCTCAAAACATGTTTTCTTTGTTGGTTTTACAGTGAGAACCCTGTTTAGCGTGTAGCAAGCCGCAGCAACCGCTTCACTCCAGAAGCTGATAGGAAGTTTAGAATCTGCAAGCATGGTTCTCGCAGTTTCAATCAAAGTTCGATTCTTTCGTTCAGCTACACCGTTTTGCTGTGGAGTATAGGGAGCACTAAACTCGTGCAGAATCCCTTTTGTGTTGCAGAATTCCTTCATTTTGTTTTTCTTAAACTCTGTGTCGTTGTCACTTCTAATGCGTCGGACCGGCAGATGATAATTGTTCTCGAGTTTCTTGAATAGAATAACCAAATTCTCGAACGTTTCGTCTTTTGATTCTTGAAAGAATACCCACGAATATCTCGAATAGTCATCTGTCACGACCAAGCAATATAAGTCTCCTGAGATACTTCGAACGTTTACAGGACCAAATAAATCCATGTGGAGACGTTCTAAAGGCAACTTGATTGAGTTTAGAATTTTCTTCAGATGTGATTTCTTGATCTGCTTTCCCTTCTTGCATTCCAAGCAATGATTAGACATCTAAAAACTTCGAAGATTTACGCCTTCTACAACATCATTATGAACCAAGAAATTCTTTTTTCGCAAATGAATATGCCCCATCTTACGATGCCAAAGAATATAATCTTTTCAGTAGCCTATGATACAAAACATTGTGCTGATTGTGATAAAGTGGTAGCAACACCCATATCAAGAACATATAAATCATTCTCTCGCGGTGTCGCATCAGAATCCACTCATCTGGTATTTTGAATCCCGGCTTCAAGATAATACACTCTTTATCATTTAAATGGAGTGTAAATTTCTTGTCACAAATCTGCGATATACTCTGAAGATTGTTCTCAAGCTCTGCATATAGTTCATGCGATCAAATGAAACTACACCATTGGAGAGTTTTCCCTCGGGGACTATCCTTCCGCCTTGATTTCCTGCAAATCCAACATATCCACCATTGATAGCTTTAATGTCGAATAGCAATGCTTTCATTCCCGTCATGTGCCTGGATTCTCCACTATCCAAAATCCACTTTGAAAGTACGGATCTATGGAGCCCCTAGAAAATTCAGAAATTACGTGAAAAGCTCTACCCAAGCCTTCTTGGTCTTGGGTTTTACTAGATAACCATCAACAAAAGCATATTCAAACTCATCAACATCATCAAAATCAAATTCATGATCTGTTTCAACAGTGTTAATGTTTGAGAATTTCACTTTTTTCTTATCGTTTACAGATTTGACATTATTGTTCTTAATTTCTGTTTTAATTTCTTTCACATTCTCACTAGTCTTCACCTGCTCAGACTTAGTGATTTCAGACTTTGATTGTTTTGTGTTGTCAGTCTTTACTAGCTCAGACTTAACAAAACCAGATGTTGTTGACCTCTTCTTGGCAATCCAGGTTTGAGATTTGATATTAGCCTTTTGATGTAAAACTTTTTTCACTTAGACCTAGAAGTTTCACCTTTTTCGAAAATGGAATTTTCAAAATTCTTCTCAGACTTTGGGTTAACTTCTGGTTTTGATTCATTTCGTTTCAAAATCTTTACAGGTTTTACAAACACTGGTTGCTTTGGTTTAACAACATTTGAATCTTCTTTTCTTCGAAGATAAGCCGGTTTGATTTCAGACATTGTCGTGCTAAATAACAAATTTCATTGCACTTGAAACATGTCGATTATCAAGTGGATGTCCTTTAACAGGTGGTTTTACTCTACTTGAATTTTTAACACCACTTGTAACCTTTGCTTTATATCGAAGTTCTTTCTCCTTCTTGAACTCATCATTTGATTGCTTACCAATCAAACTCTCTTCATGAACTGTACTCGTCCCACATACAAAATTCATGTGTTTGTTTTTATATTCATGAAATGGTGACGGTTTCTTTACAGATTCATCTGATTCTTCTTCTAAACCCAACCCCGCTCTCCGTTTTCCGGATGATCACCACCGTTTCTTCGGTAATTGTTTCTTTTAGGTTTAGAATAAAATATTCGTTCATTGATTACCAATTCCTCTTATGTGACTTCCACGAGTTTAAAGAATTTATCAAGCAATTCTTCCTTCACATTCTGAATCGGGAAGCTATCATCAAAGTATAGTCTATCTGAATCCTTAATTTTGTACATTACAATATTAGGATCATCACTTAGACCATCCTCTGGCGACTTATCGTCATTTTCAGATTGTGAATCGGAATTCTTTGAACTAGAGTTGGCGTTTTTAAGCTGCCGTCATCAGAATCACTTAAAACATTTTCAACAACTTTGTTAACCACAGCGTTATTATCATCATCAGATTTAGCATAGACTATATCAATGTTCTCTGGCAACTCGTTTTTCTTTTCAAGTAATTCAACATTGAGTGCCTTGTCCATCCGTCTGCAGTTTTAACACAGTATTTTTCGCAAGAGGGGTGGAGGAACATTGCTATATTCTTTGTCCGCATTCTTTTTAGGTTTTTCTTCCATTGGGATTGTTGGAAGAATGTGATCGATAACATACGCGTTAGTAGTATAACTTCTTAACAATTGTCGAACTCTTTCAGTTTCGATTGTCATGTCTTGAAGTTGTTGTTTGATTTCAGCAATGGTATTGATATAAATGTTAATTGCTATTTGTTTATCCATTACTGTACCACTCAACATTCTTATATTATCATGTTGTTCAGTGTTATTTCTGTCGAGTCTGTCGTAATGATTTTTCATCTTGTCATACGATTCTTTCATTATGCGACAATCATATTTTAGCAAACTGTTATGCACATTGTTTTCAGCATGATCTTTGATTTTTTTGGCACATTCGACACAAGGTTTAGTACATTTTGTACAAGGTTTCTCAACCTCTACAACTTGTTCTTTGACAACTTCTTTCTCAACAATTTTTACCTCTGGACCTACCTTTGTTAGATTCGCCATTAAAGCTTTATCTGCCATGTCCTTGAGGTCTTCGACTTTCATTTCTTGAGTGACATCAATGATCACTTCATCAATTTTTTCTCCTCAACCACTTGTTCTTTCATGCTTCCATCAAAGTAACCTACAAAACTATCACAAGAATTAGAGGATAAAATTCCTTGTCTCTGCATATGGATATATTCCTCTTCTTCCTGTTGTTGATGCAAGTATTGTTCCAGAATAGCTTGTTCGAAAGCTGCTGCTTCTGCTGCTTCAGCTGCTTCCTCTGCATAGTTATCTTCAACTATCTCCGCCATCAAAGCAACTCCGGTCTTTTTGCCAATATAAGAGTTCCAATCAAAACCGTCATCTTCTGTGGATGTAACCATGGCTTTTTCGTGGTACTACTGTTTGGCTTTTCTTGGATCTCAATTTGAGTTTTCTTCAGGAACGATTTATATTGAAGTGCCTTCTTGTAATATTCATTCCCTCCTCCGAAAGGACTTTGATTTCCGGTCGCTTCGGTGTTCTTACACTCTCTTTTAAAATGTCCCTTCTGTCGACATTTAAAACACGTGACTTTGGATTTGTCAAAACCCAATTTGTTGTTGGATTTTCCTATGTCACGGCCAGTGAGTGCGACGAACTTTGTCACTCTGCTGATGATTGAAGCTAAGGACCATTTGATGTCCATTGGTTCGATTTCTTCCTGGTCTACCTGGTCATAGTCTTATGCGGTCATCTCAGGGTTTCCGATCTTACCGACAACAAGACATTCATAAGACTCTAAGACGGTAGCAAGTAGTGACATATGTTGTTTTGCAACTTCTTCTGAAACAACATTGTTCAAATTCATTGCGATATTGCACTTGTAAACGTTCGGATCAGAACTTTACTGTTGGTTCTGATTTGCTTGACTTAGAAATGTTGAATTTGAACCAGTGCTCGAGTAAGAACTTTGTGGACTTTGGTCATACTGAGGTTGTGATGGTTCTGGTTCTGTGGAGAAGCATTCATGTTTGCACTAAAAGCAGTTCCAATTTTTGCACTTGAAATGTTATCTTGCATTCCAGTTTTGTAGTACAAACCGATGTCTTGAACAACATTAGCGTTCTTTGACTTCGCTATCTTAAGAAGCTCCATTTCGTGGCCTTCGAGTTTATCGATAAACGTTGACAACTTGAAGAAATCCCACTTATCACTATTCTTCAGAACCATCAAATACGTAGTCCATTCACCCACTGGTAGTGCGTCAGCAAGTTTGTCGATGTATTCTTGTTCCGTCTTCTCAAGACCGTGTCTTCGCATTTGCACTTTAAGGTGACAGAACCGCTCAATCATTTGCTTAATGGTCTCATTCTTTAGCATGCTGAAGATATCGAACTCTTTCAGAATGAGAGCCTTCTTGCTTTTGATCATTTTAGCACTACCTTGGTATTTCTTCTGTAACGACAACCAAAGATCTATTGCTAGTAGTATACTCTGGTAGCAAGATCAGAATATCTTCTATTACTGACTGTTGGATGAGACTGATCATCTTTTTCTCTGCAATGTATTCGTCTCTCTGAGCTGTCGAGTAGTTGTACTTCTCAAGAACTTGTTGATGTTCATCAACCAGAATAGTGTAGTCCTCTTTCGATTAACACCCAGCCAGCGAAGTGCATGGCTTGAACGTAGTAGGTAAATTTTTTTTCCTTGCTTCGTATTCGTCCATGCTCATCATCTTGGGCGGTTTGACGTTTCCCATTTCGTTATCAAGATTGACTTGATCTTCCATTGTGAATCACGAAACGTGTACGCTGAAAAACTTTCAAAAACTTTGAAAACAATTAGTCCTACTACAAGTTCGGTCGAACTTGTAGCAACAAATGAAGAAATCTTTGATTTTCTAACAAGTTCGGTCGAACTTGTTAGATATACTTTGAAAAAAATTATGACTACTTCGGTTCGAACTTGACAATCGTTGAGAAAACACACAGACTTCGAGCAAACTTATCAACACAATTTCGATGAAATACAAGCAAGTTCGGGCGAACTTACTTAAAATCTTCTTGATTTTACACAAGTTTGGTCGAACTTGATGTAAAATTAAAGAAAATTCAGTATCTTCGAGCGAACTTGACTAAAATTTCCTCAAAAATCACCTAAGTTCGGGCGAACTTACTAAAAATCACTTGAAAAGTGATGTTTTAGGGCAAGTTCGGTCGAACATGGCCAACAAGTTCGTTTCTGGGGTTTTTCAAAAACATGGTTTTTTTTCAAAATTTCGAGCATAAATTCGGTTGAATTTGGTCTCCCATCTTTAAAGGGTTATCTTTGTTGTATTTACATGATATATTAAAAATTCAAAAGATTTTGACCATGAATTCTTCATTTTGTGATAAAAAGTTAAGAAAAAAGAAGAATGGAGTAGAACTAGAAGTGTTCTTGTCTTGATACTATCAAATCAGGCTGTTCTAGCTCTGATACCACTTGTAGGACCCATCCTCGATGCTTAGGAACCTAAATATGATATCTAACGTCCATAATAGCGGAAATATTACGTCGTGTTTGCCAATAGACAAGAATTATCAGTTAAACGTCAGTTTTATAGATTAAAGTTCTGGTTACAGACTGACAGAGCTTCGCCTCTACAATGCCAAAGTGACAAATGAGACACACAAGCTAGGTATTTATAGCACAACAAGTTCGGCCATGGAGGGTGCAAGTTCGCCCGAACTTGCCTATGCAAGTTCGGCCGAACATGCATACATTACATGACATATGACCGAACTTGGCTAAAACACTTTATAAATACTTCAAAACCTAGCCTATTCAGCTCTATACAATACAGACTCGATATAAGACTAAGACATAGACATTATGCACCAAAAACACTTTTTAGAAATCTCACTATGGAGATAGAAAGATTTAACACTGTACTTCAAATATCCTACAAGAATCTACTATAAAGATAGATAGATAATATAAGTATTTGGTTCGTGTTCTCAATCGTCGTGTTTCCATAGTAGGATTAATACACAAAAAGCACTTAGTAACACATATATGCCCTACATTGAGAGAAATTGATTACCACATATGAATCACCCCAAAACATTTGAAAAACGTAAAAAAATGGGAACTATGCACTCTCTTGGGATTGCGTATAGGTCTTGTTCAAATGATTAAAAAAAGCTCAAAGGATCAACAGTTCAAGTGTTGAAGAGGTTCCTAGTGTATCAGGTCACTACATGTTAGTGTGTCGAAAGTTGAAAACGAGAGGATCGGATAGAATGAGGTACATAAACCTAACAAGAGTTTGATCTTGTATAATATGGTTCATAATACCATACATTCTGATTTGGAAGTATTCAAAGTGTTTTGACTTGTTACGGCTTGCTAAAGTGGTTTACGCGACTTTAACGGGTCGTAAAAGTAACGATGGGTTTGGATGGTTGAATATGTCTTATGACGAGTCTAATATGTCCAAATTAGTTTATATAAGTTGTATAATCTGTTTAGATGTGAAAATAATGTTCTTATATGTTCAAAACAATTTTATGCGCAAAAAGGGTATTTTCAGCATTTTAAAGAATATATATATTTGACTCGTCATTTGACTAACCAAATGATATGACCATAAGGTATAACCTTAGTAGGTGATTCCCTAATATACTATGGTATAGTAAAGGTCTTGGTCGGATCCAAAGTTGACCAAACGGTTCGGATTCGAAAGTCAAAGCGGTAGTCAAACCGCTCGACTAACGACCCTAATAAAGCATTAAACGAGAAGTGACGAGTTAGACATGTTAAAACATGTATAACTAAGTTATAAAAATGATTTGATATCAAAACATGGAGTTTTTATACCCAAAAATAGTAAACGTGGTAGTAAACTGATTTCGTCGTAAAATGCACATAATGCGCATTTTTTACCGAAACTTTGACTCGTCACTTCGACTAGTAAACTTGGTAATTAGAAGGTGCAATCGCTAGGGATTATAACCTTCATGATTACGATCACGTTGCAAAGTTCAATGGAATTGACTTGACCAAATATGGTCAGAACAAAAATCAAATAGAAAGTCAAACTGTTTGACTTTTAGCTCATAACATGCTAAAATAAAGAAATAGACTAGAATTGAGTACTTACTTGTGTTAAAAGAACACTTAAGAACTCAGTAGGAGGTTTCCAAAAACCTAGAAACAAGCTCCAAAGATATGGGAGGAGGAACTGTGAAATGAGCAACTGAAAATGGTGGAATTAGGGTGCTATTTATAGTGTTCTTGGAGCTCTAGGATTAATCCAAATGTCCATAAGGTGTCATGATCTTAGGGAGGTCATAACACATGTCAATTGAAGGAAAGAAGCTGGAAAAATCGAATTCTTGGGTATAAAGGCTTCAAACAAGAAGATGACACATGTTTGCTGATCTGGTCACTCCCTTACGGACCGTATGGGGTGCCCTCTTACTGTTGGTATGGAGGGTGGCAGGGCGAAAGTTTGGCAAATTGGCAGATTTGGCCCTGACTTGTTTCGTCACTTTTAACCTAATTTTTAGGCTCTATAAAGGTGTTAAGTAATATGTAACTTAGATTTTGCCTGAGAATGTCATGGATGTCGGTTCGGTCGGTTGTAGATTACGCATTTCGCAAAACTACGTAAAACTCTTTAACTAACACGAAAATGATCCAAATTTTGCAACGATTGACGTTTTTGCAATCTCATCAATAAAATACAAGATTTCATTGAATAAAAAATTTGGATTTGTATATCTGGTTCGTATCTTAAATATGGATCAACAGACTTTCACAGTTTGTCGGAAATGGTCCCTAAACTTATATAAACATGTTTTTGTCATACCTAACCCTTCAAAACTTATATCTAAGTTATGTAGAGGGTATTAGGGTATGTGTGTCTTATGTCCTTGTCCCGGTGTGTATTTTGCATTAAACGGACTACGTTTAAGTATCGGTCAACGAATTACTTCCAAAAGAAAAATTTTGGAAAGTTCGGAAATTTTGCACAAGGGTTACAAGATCTGATCCTTCTCACAGGTAATTTTGAAAGATTTTCAATTTTTTTTATGAAATTTATGATTAGATCTGTAGTTTCACTTTTCTTTCTCAAAAAATTTGACCCAAATATATTTGGAGTAGTCATTCCCACAATAACTAAGACGTATTTCTTTTTAGAAAAACATGCAGTTCTTACTAGGGTCGTCCAAAATAACCCGTACCCGAACACCGTAATTGACTGATAGCCGAACCGATAAACAATTAGACCTGTTTAACCCGAACCCGATCTACAGCAACACCTGACCCCGTTTACCTTTTCTCGGTTTGGTTTTCAGATTGGATTTGCTGGTTACGGGTCAACCCGAAAAACCCGATGTAGTTTCAGCCGATATCCTGAAATTTCATAAGGGATGAATCAGTTACCTATTAAGAGTTATCTGTTACTTAAAAACATCTCTATCGGCAAATGATTTTCATCATATATATGCATCAAGCAGCTTACGAATCATACTTACTTTTCTTCGAGTTCCAACCTTTATTCAAGTTTTAAGCTTCCAAGTTCCCATCTATCACCTTTGCTAATGTTCGGTACTTTAAACTTGTTTTACATTCGTATAATTTGATTATTGTAGAATATTAAAACAAACAAGAGAATGGTGATGATTATTACCTTCTTTGAATCTCCGGAGCTTTCTGAGTTTTGACCATATTTTTGCATATGGAGAGAAGGAAGAAAGACGTTTTGAAATCTGGAAAGTCTTTTTGAAATCTAGTATATTATTTTGTAGTTTTTTTATTATTATTTATGGTGCTCAGTCATAGCCACAGCCAGCCTACTAATTTATGTATTTTTTAGAGTAATATTTCGAGAGCTTTTGCTTTGTTCAAATTTAATTGCTTAGCTTTGATGTATTCCATGAATATGGATTTTTTTTATATTGTAAATTATCCAATAAATTTATTATATATAGTTATCTAGTGTTTGTTACTGTATTCAAAATTTTATCATGAAACATTATAGTAGGAAAAAAATATGAAACATCTTTCATTAGTAAACATGGATTTTTCTAAAAAAAACTTTCTAAGAACACTCATAGATAATATGAGCGTACGTTAAATTCATTAAATGTCAATATATTTAATTGATTTACAGATGCCAGGATACGACTCGACTGAATAACACAGGGTTGACCTTGATAGCAACGATGACCAAGTTCCACCAACAACCGAACCAGTTACAAAGAAACCTAAAATCTACAAAGAAAGATCCGTAGCGTGGAATGATTTTCAAAAGTACAAAGATCAAAATGGTGTTGAAAGAGTAAGATGTATTAATTGTAACAATACATACAAAAAATGTGCCGCGTACTTGGCTAAAATTAGTAGTGGTCAAACACAAATCGAAATTTGCGGCTGACAATAAAATGACTGCTTGGAAATTTGATCATAAAACCGTTCGGAATGGTCTAGCCTATATGATGACAGTTGAGGAATTTCCTTTTAGTTTTGTGGAAAGGAAGGGTTTTAGGTGTTTCATGAGCCTATATCAACCATTATTTAAAGTTCCATCTAGATCCACCATTACAAGAGATTATACAATATGTTTCTTGAACAAAAAATAAAAGTCCGTGGTTTTATAAAAAATAATGTCGGTAGGATTTGTTTAACAATGGACACATGGACATCTAATCAACAATCTAGTTACATGTGTCTCACCGCCCATTTCATAGATAACAAGTGGAAGCTAAGGAACAAAGTCTTATCTTTTTGTATCCAATAGAATCACCGTGGTGTAGACATTGGGAAAACAACTGAAAAATGTTTACACGAATGGGAAATTGAAAACATTTTAACAATTTCAGTCGACGATGCTAGTGCTAATGATGTTGCAATAGACTTTTTGAAAAGGGTTTTCCGAAATTCAAGCAAGTGTCTTCTAAATGCTAAATGGACACACATTAGGAGCATTGCACATATTATAAATCTAGTGATCCACGATGGAGTTAAAAAAGTTGATAAGGCAGTTAATAAAAGCGGTTTGGTGGATTAGAAAATCACCTTCAAGGATTGAGAAATTCAAAAAATTTGCTACACTTGTTAATGCCGACACAAAGAAGCACCTACTTTTAGACGTGCCAACTAGATGGAACTCCACGTACCTTATGTTGGAGGTTGCGCTATGAGAAAACATTTGAAAGATATGATATTGAAGAGCCTATCTTTAGAACTGAACTTTAAAAGGCGGGTCATGAGGAACTTAAACCTAAAGATTGGCAAAGTGTTAAGAGATTTGTGCCATTTTCTGGAACCGTTTTATGATATTACTAAGAAGGTCTCAGGGACACATTATGTAACATCAAACTCATGCATAGATGAGATCTACCAAATTCGTAAAATATTGGATCAAGCTATTAATAGTAGTACTCTTTATCAAATTGCAATGGCAATGAAGGCAAAGTTTCAAAAGTATTTTGGTAACATACAAAAATTAACTTACCGTTATACTTTGCTCTGGTTCTAGACCCAAGGAACAAAAAACACTACTTGAATTTACTTTTTGTCGACTGTTAAGGAAAAGAATTGGCGAAGCAGAATTTGAAACTTGTTATGGATTCTATGAATGAGTTATATAATGAGTATATTAGAATTCATTCCCGTAGTTCTAGTACTACCATAGAGTCTTCAGATGCATCAATATTAGGTAAACGACAAAAACCTGAAGATACGACACCAAAACCACAATTAAGAAACAAATTAAGGGAAATGATGCAAACACAAACAATCGAACCAGTTGGCGAGTTAGACAAGTTTTTGAAAGAAGCTTTTGAAAAGGATTCGGAGAACTTGAATCTTTTAGGATGGTGGAAAGTTAATAGCCCGAGATTCCCGATTCTATCACTAATGGCTAGAGGCTTATTGGCCATTCCAGTGTCAACGGTGGCTTCTGAATCAGTCTTTAGCACAAGTGGGAGGGTTTTGGACCCTTATAGAGTTCTTTGACTCCCAGGATTGTTGAGAGTTTAACTTGTACTCAAGATTGGCTTCGGGATGGCTCTACTTTAGTCCAGAGTCTCTTCACTGAAGAAGATTGGGACACAATCCAAGAATGGATAAAGGTATATTTTGTTATTAATTAATTTTGTAATTTTTGTTGTTTATTTCATAACACACGACTTTGCTAATGCTTATTTTAATTGAATTTTATTTACCACAACATTGGATGAAGAGGAACATACATGAAGTAGCAAGTTGGCAATGTCTAATTGAAGACTGAAGACTAAAGAGTGAAGCAGATATGATATTTTTTATGAAGAATGGATTGGTTTTTTTTATGTTTTGGTTTAGAACATATAGCTTGATACGATTTTAGATGATGGTTTTATTTTTTATTAATTTAAATGATTAACTCTTAGTATGTTTTTAATTTGTTCCTCTAGATTAATTTTAATAGTTATTAAAACACTTGATACTTTGGGTTTGATGCACTATTAAATAGATTGTTTTTCTTTAATATATTCTTCTTGACGTATGTTTTCTTTTGAATTTCCATGCAAATTTGAGTAAACAAAATCAATAAAAATACACTTTCTAAATCTGTATAAGTTAAGAAATATGTTAAATAATCAATAATCGTATCTCAGGTTTCTTAGAACGAATTGTCAGGTATTATACACGGCAAATTTTAGGCATATTTATTAAGCCGAAACCCGAAACCCGAATTAAAACAAACCCGATTAGCCCGATAACCATACAACCCGAAACTAGAATGGGTTGGTTATCGAGTTGTATTTTCACCATCAAAAACCCGATTAACTCAACCCGATTAACCCGAAACCCGAAAAAATAACCCGATGAACACTCCTAGTTCTTACTAGTTCACATAGGTGTATATGAAAATTTTCTAAGTTTTTAGAGATTGATGATTCAGAAACGGTTTTATGTGAGCCTCTCTTTGATTTTCCCATTTCACAGGCTTCACATATACTATTTGGAGGATATGAAAGGTAAACCATTCACCAAACTTTTGCTTGCTAATTGGTTTAGAGTTTTGAAATTCAAGTGGGCTAATCTTTTATACCATAACCAGCTATTACCTTTATTGTCTTTGAAAATAAGCTTAATTGAGGATGCTCAATTTTTCTTCTTTGAAATCAAAGTAATAGATAGATTTTCGTATCCTTTTTCCACTTAAATATATCTCTTCCGGTTAGTACAACAAATCTTGTAACTCTCCATATAATTGAAGCTAAGGACCACTTGATGTCCATCAACTCAAGCTCTTCCTCATCCACTTGATCATAATCCTCGGCAGTCATTTCTGGATTACCAATCTTCCCGGCCACTTAACTCTCATAAGATTCCAACATTGTGGCAAGTAGTGCCATATGTTGTTTGGCCACTTGTTCAGAAACGACGTTGTTTAGGTTGACTGCAATGTTACATCTAAACACATTTGAATCAGAATTTGATTGATTATTCTGATTCGTCTGATTCTAAGATGGTGAGTTAGAACTCGTGCTCGAATATGATGCATTTTGAGAACTCTGATCATAGTTAGGATATGATTGAGTTTGGCTCTATTGCGAATGATTCGGTGAATTCATATTCGCGCTGAAAGTAGTTTGGATCTTTGGGCTTGAAATATTTTCTTGAGCTCCAGTCTTGTAATAAAGCCTACATCTTGAGAAATGTTCGAATTCTTTGACTTTGCAATCTTCAACAGTTCCATCTCGTGCCCCTCCAACTTATCGATAAAAGTGGATAACTTGAAAAATTCCCAGCTTGGACTTTCTTTTAGCACCATGAGATAAGTTGTCCATTCACCTTCTGGTAAAGCATCAACCAATTTGTCAATGTATTCTTCTTCTGTCTTCTCAAGACCATGCCTTCTCATTATCACATTCAAATGACAAAATAGTTCTATCATTTGTTTCATCGTCTCGCATTTCATCATTGTGAAGATGTCAAATTCTTTCATGATTAAAGCCTTTTTGCTTTTCACCATCTCTACACATCCCTAATATTTGGTCTTTAGAGACTTCGATAACTCTTGCACAGTTTTGTACTCTGGTAGTAACACCAAGATGTCTTCTTTCATGAACTGCTGAATCAGACTGATCATTTTCTTTTCAGCAACGTACGCATCCTTCTGTTGAGTACAAAACTTGCTCATCTCAATGACATTTTCATGTTCATCTCTTGGCCATGTGTAGCCTGTTTCAACGGCAACCCAGCTGTGAAAATAAGTAAACTTCTCCTTACACCCCTCGTATTCATCCATGCTCATAAGTTTTGGTGGCTTCACTAACGTACCTATCTCATTATCCAAATTAACTTGATTCATCATGTTGGCATTCGATGTTGAAGCCCCAGCAGTCATATACGCATTGTGGATATCTTCCATCGTGGAAAATAAACGAGTATCACTTAAAACACGTTCACAAACTTTAAAATTTTATTAGTACACTGACAAGTTCGGGTGAACTTGTGCAGTAGATCAAATCAGATTTTGTTTCAAACAAGTTTGGGCGAACTTGTTGAAATATTTTGAAAATTTTCACCCTCAAGAAGTTTGAGCGAACTTGTAAAGATTTCAAGAGAACTAAACAAGTTCGGGCGAACTTGTAATAAATTTTCAACAAGATTTGATCAAGTTTGGGCGAACTTGATGAAATTTGAATGAAAATAAAGCAAGTTCGAGCGGACTTATCTAAAATCTTTGAAAAATCAATCAAGTTCGAGCGGACTTGATGTCAAGTTCGTCCAAACCAATTTTGCAAAACATGATTTTTTTTTCAACTTTTCGACATCAATTCGTTTGAATTAGGCCTTGAAACTTTCAGGGGTTTATCTTTAGTGGATATTACGTGACGTATTCAAAATTTAGCAAATTTTAACCATAGGTTCATTGTTTTCCATGAAAAAGTTAAGAAAATTGGTAGAAATGAGTAGAATTAGAGTAGTTCTTGTGATGATTTCACCAAATCAGGTATCCGTGGCCCTCTGATACCACTTGTTAGATCGCTCCTGAATAGCTCGGGAACCTAAATTAGTTTCTAATGTCCAAATAGGCGGAAACTAAGTGAGATGTTAACCATATAACAAGAATTACTCATTAATTGTCTGTTTATTGATCACAAATTTATTTACATTCGAGTTCCAGATCCGACAGAGCTTCGCCTCTAAGTGTACAAAAGTTACAAATGAGAAACCATGAGGCACCTATTTATAGATAATCAAGTTTGCTTGGGGAGAACACAAGTTCAGGCAAACTTGTTGAACAAGTTCGGCCGAACTTGTTCACATATACTATTCCGGGCGAACTTGATACCTATTTACATAAATACTTCTCGTTTCTAACATATTTTAATCCAATCTAAACAAACTCGATACAAGACTAAGACATAACCAACAATTGAAATCTGTGTTTTTTTCACACTAACAGTATACGCCTTATTAGCTGTTATTCAAAATTCAAAATTGCTACTATTCGAACTACAAATGCAGCATACCATTCTTTGTGGATATTGAACCTCCACCGTTGATTCGTGATTTATTTTGCATTAACGGACATAATTTTAGATAGAAAAAAGTTCCTTTGATGTCGTTATTATGGCAGCATGCATACTTGTGAATACAAAATTTTTTGTATATTGGTGTGCAATACCTTTTATCCTTTTTTTTCTTTTTTGCAAGTATAGGTTTTTAGTAGTGTGATCGGGCTCAATTTATTTTGTGTTCCTTTTCTAGCTCCTGTGTTGGTTTAAAGAGGGGTGATCTTATTCATTTGATGTGATTTGGCAATTGATAATATTGTCATAAGTGGTGTTATTTAAAAGATCATGGTGATATCTAGCAATGAAATTTTTGTTTGAGCATAATGGTTAGAGTCCACGTAGTTTTATGTACAACTTTGGGAAAAGCGTGGTTGCAAATTCTATGTATCATTATTAATAAAATAATAAATGAGATGCAATATAGTACCATTGAATGCACTTGAAACTTTTGTTGTATGCCTTCGTGATGCTTAGTATAGATAGTTCGTAATTGATCTCATAAGTCTTCATAATGTAAATAGTTGACACCGGGATTTTTAATGTTGGATTACTATGTTTATAAATTATACTTTGTGAATGCTAGGATCCGACCCAACTTGTGAGCTTCCGGTCAGATTTGCTCAGCTAACAGAGGCGGAATTCATTGTTAGCTGATTGAACAAACAAAGAACAAGTGATGATTACTGTTTAACCGTCTGTATATTGATCAACGTCGTAACGATTACAGACTCGAGCAGGGCTTCGCCACTGATCACCAAAAACAACATCCTGGACAAACATCCTAAGTCACCTACTTATAGGCAAGACATGACAGCACTAGGGACTAGGACACCTGGATTTTCACACGAAACTTCTGACACTGCGAAACCCTATCTATACAATAGACTCGTCCTAGACGTAGGCAATAGACATATGTGCACCAACAGACTCCCCCTTGGATGTTGCCGCAGTCTTGGACAGTCTTCAAAATTTTCTGCAAAAATCTTCATACATATTTGACTTGAATTATCCAAAAAATCGTTGGGTGGCTTCCGACGCTCCTCTGAATCAATGGGAGTTTGATCTGTAGGAGGAGGTCGATTGTACGTGTTGCCAAACTTGAATCTTGATGGGGTTTTGTCATGTTTATCAAAGCCATTTTATCCATATAAAATAAAAACGCAGCGGAATAATTATTTAAAACATGTTACTTTTAAGATATAAAACCTATTTTATATGTAAAACCAAAACCCGGATCCATAAATATGCATGCTATCTAAAACACAACCATAGGGTGTTTTAAGAAATGGCCTTTCAGGAGCTAGGAGATGGAAGAAGATGATGATTCTTGAGTGACAATCTTCAAAGGAGAAGACCTCAAGCTTGTATACCCCAAGCCTTCCAACAAACACCTTATGTTGCTAGGATTTTCACTTATGAACACCTCTCAATCAAGCAACCTTTGGCCGAAATTCTAGAGAGAATTTGAGAGTGTTCTTGCACTTGAAATCTTAATGTGTGTGTAAGAATTACAACTTCTTGAATAATGAATCAAATCTACTATATATAATCTCTTGCAAGATCTTTCTTGGATATTGTGAGATTTATAAAGATCCACAAAATCTTCCAAGATATCCTATATATCTCTTGTAAGATTTTTTGGGATTTTGTGAGATCTTGTAAGATTCGCAAGATATCCATATATCTTACATAATCTTTTATTGGATTGTGTGAGATCTTGTAAGATTTGCAAGATATCCATATATCTTACTGTAGGACCGATCCTCGATGCTTAGGAACCTAAATTTGATATCTAACGTCCATAATATCGGAAATATTACGTCGTGTTTACCAATAGACAAGAATTAATCAGTTAAACGTCAGTTTTATAGATAAACATTCTGGTTACAGACTGACAGAGCTTCGCCTCTGAAATGCCAAAGTTACAAATGAGAGATCTAAGCTAGGTATTTATAGGATTACAAGTTCGGCCCAGGAGGTGCAACTTCGCCAGAACTTGCATAAGCAAGTTCGGCCAACATGCTTAAACATGATACACATGGGCGAACTTGCTAAGACACTTCATAAATACTTCATAATCTAGCCTATTCAGCTCTATACAATACAGACTCGATATAAGACTAAGACATAAACATTATACACCAACAGACTCCCCTTGGATATCGTCTTCGTCTTTTATCAGTCTTAAAAACTCTGTCTTCATATAAGCATTAACCACCCGACCAAAGAAGTTCTTGAAAGGCTTCTTTCATCTCTCTTGTTTCGGATCCGGCGTCTGATTAGTTGGGGTGGTCTTTTAAACTTAGCCATTCTTAGCGAACTTTGCCTTACCACTTTTTCCATTCTTTCTTTGGTCGCCTCACTTCTGGTTTCTTCTTTAAGAAATTCAACTCTCTCTAGATCCCTCCACTTCGTCTGCCACATTTTACCAGAATTTACTTCGCGTGCATAGCAAACGTTAACAACTTTCTGATACTGCATCGCCTGTACCTTTTCTCTTTCTTCAAAAACAATCTTGCTATAGAAAAGGCATTTTATATCTTCTCTCGAGCAGTTAACAAACCACATAGGATCTAGAATCCTTATCGTCCTTTACAAACCTCTCATATCCTGATGACCCATCACTTCAACTCGTTTTTAGCAATATCCAGGTGATCTTCAAACTTTAACACAATCACTGCTTCACATGTAGCTGGATCAATCTGCCACCACTTGAATAAAGGATAGAAGTTCTGTTCGATCGGCATAAGTGGCATATTCCTCATGGCTCTAGGACGTTTCATAATTAACGTTATATCCTTTTCCCCTGTAACCATATGGATCTTTACCATTCGTCTCGGAATAAACGGCTTCAGTGATTCCAACCTTTACCAGCTTCATACTTAATCATCTTCCACAACAACTGATCAACTGTCTTCATATGATAAGTAACATTCATTGTTTGTACTTTGCTCTTCCATATCCCAATACGGCAATGTCTTTAAATCAGCAAGATATTTGAAGTGTTGCACTCCAAACTCTCTTTTGATTGCATATCTGTTGAGCTCTTTAAACCAACCCCAACTCAGTATATATCCCAAAGAAACATCTTTATTTCTGGTGAAGAATGCTAGTGGATGTCGAAACTTACTTTCACGAGGCATCTCCTTGAACCAGGACTTTTTTGCTTCAGCTATCTCTTCTTTGGTCATGGTTTAGGAAACTTTCCTTCTCGTAGTCTTAGCAATCCTATCTTTCAACATATCTTCATTAAGTTGTTTATACATCTCTTCGAATGTAGGAAAACTTTCTAAATCCTAGCCGACGTACTTAGCTTTCTGATCTGATTCATCATCTGAGGACCAATCTTCCACTATCACACGATTATACTCATCTGCTTCAAACCTTCTTTCGTACTGATACTCTTTTGGTTTAAAGGTGTTAACATTCATAACTTCTTCAAAATCAAACTCTAAGTTCTCAACTTCAACTTCAACCACCCTCGCAAGATCTTCTTTCGAGTAATTATGTACAAACTCACCTTCTTCCACATTATGTTCCAACATTAGTATCAAAGGTTTCGTAGGTAATGCAGTCACATGCTTTGCAAAACGATCAACATCTAACAAATCAATATCATCTGACGGACATTTCTTCCCTGACTCTCCCTGGCTTCTATCTTCCATTCGATTTGATTCATCATCCATGAGGTTAGAAAAATCAAACTCATCAGATACTTTAGCTTCATTGATCTTTAAACCTGTACCACCCTGATCAAAATCATCATCTCGTTGATCAAAATCATTGTTGTCATCCCCAACATTCCAATCTTCATAACCTTCCTCCTCTTCATCTTCATTCTTATCTTTTTCAGCTTCTTCATTGCCTTTTTCTTCAGTAACAACAATGGGATCGGAAGGCTTGACAGATTTGTCAACCTTTTGAATCTCAGACTCAGAAGCTTTTGAAACATCTTCAATTGATTTCTCAGGAATATCAGAAGATTTCTCAGTAGAGGATTTAGGGGCTTCACCCTCAACCTGCTTCCCTTTACCACTCTCAGCCAATTCTTTCTCAGCACGTTCCTTGGCTTCTTGATGATCCAAACGATCGTATTAAACAATAAAATCAATATTCAGATTGTTAGATAACACCTTCTGTAATCTGATGAATCTTCGATCATTCAAAGCTTGAATTTTCTTTAATTCTGCAATCTCTGTATGTAGTTTTTCATTGGCGTCCTGCAGACTTTCTATCAATGCCTTGAAATATTCACGTTCATTCTCAAGCACCTTCACTTTATCGTCAAGTATTTCTTTTTCGACTTCGCTCTGATTCACCTTCTTTACAAACTCAGCCTTTTCTATCTCAATCTGTGCAACTTTATCTTCCAATACCTTCACACGTTTTTCTAACATTCAGCATTAGTTTCTGGAAAAAAACTCATCCAAGTCTTCGAGACTAATTGGACCGTGTGGCATATCACCAAACATACTTCCCCTTGGTGTCTTTGGTGTTGAATCTTTTGGTGTTGCAGTTTTCAGTGTAGACTTCTTCGGTGTAGAACTTTCAGGAGCAGAAGTCTTTGGAGCACTAGGAAATTCAGCAATAGGTACTTCAACAAATTCAGACACAGGAGGTTCTTGTGTAACTCCTGGCCTTTCAGCTTCGACATGAACAATGACAGGAGGTTCTTGTGGAAGAGGTTCTTGTGTGGCTCCTTTCTCCTGAGCACTAGAAGGTTCTTGTGTGGCTTCTGTGCTTATCACATTGCTTTTATATCTCTTGCTCACAGCTTTCTGAGCTTTCTTTGCTTTTCGTTTTTCTTTTGTATGAGGTAACCCTGTAGTCTTCTTTGATATCTAATAGCTGGAGACTTTGTACGCTTCGACTTTTTCTTCGGTCTCTCCTCGTCAGATTCTTTTTCAGCGTTAGGATCAAAATCTGCAGCCAACTTTCTTTCCTTTTCTACTCTAATTTCTGCCTCTGTCTTTTCTGGCTCCTTATCAGATTCTTCATTTTCGGAAGTAGCAGAAATCACATCTTCTTGAGTTGTTTTCACCGTTTCTTGACTCTCAATAACTACAGCAACGCTCGATCCAGCAGCTGCTTCAACATTTTTGGTTCCTCCTCATCAATAAGCAAAGTTTCAACTTTCTTTGACGATCGCTTCAAAAACCATTCACTCCTTGCCTTTGGTTTGAATCCCTAAACCATTCTCGTTCAGCATTAAGTTCATTCTCATCGTCGCTACCATCTTTTCTCCATTTGTTGTCTGGCGGCGATACATAATCTGAGTCTTTAATCGCTCCGAATACTGGCTTGGCAATAGGAGCTGAAACTTGTTTCTGGAACTTAATAAGCTTCTTCACTGTAGTCTCGTCAAGATGAACTAGAAAAAGAACGTCATTCGGATCTCGAGCAATGTTGGCATACTTCTCATCAATCAACATTTGTATAAACCTCAGATATAAGCACAACCTAGAATCCTCCATGTTCTTCGACATGTGTGTAAAAACTAACTTCTAAACATTGAACGACTTCTTCAGAATAAGCACCGTTGCCATGCTAGCCAAATAATCATGTACATCATCCAAACCGGCTTTGCGATGGCTAAATGTATGAATCAACGCATGAATCAGAAGCTTGTAGGGGTTAGGCACTTCCCCTTTCTTTAGTGTCGGCTTATTTACACTTCCTTTGTTGTGATATCCCAGGTTTTTCGGATAACTTAAATGCGACACTTGTCGAATAAAGTATATGCTAGGTATTAAACGTGTACGAGTTAATGAATACGTGATGTGTGATTACGTGAATTGTTTTAGTTACAAAATATATGTGTATATAATAAATATGTGCACGAACCGAACCGCGACACGAACCAACTTTGATTCCTTGTGACTCTAGGAATTAACCAAGTTTAGAACTCAAACCATTCTCGGCCGTGTGCAACCCAAACCGCAAACCCAAACCGAGATCAAACTTAAACCTTAAACTCTAACTACTCGGCCGCAAGATCAAACCAAACCAACCCAAGTCCTTGGCCGCGAGATCAAGCCCAAACCCACCGAACCAACCCAAGTTCCTCGGCCACGAATGCGTATCCAAACCGTAACCCTCATCTCCCTCTTTGCCTATATATACTAACCATGCATGCATCCATCAAAAACACAAAACCCTAAAAGGCAAAACAGCCGTCGGCAGCCAAGTCCTTCATCTTCTTCGACCGCAAACTGCCTCACTCTTGTCCCATTGATCGCGAGCAGCCTTCATCTCGATCTGATCAGCCCACGTTCATTCCATTCAACCCAAACAGCCCTTGTTCACCTCCATTCAGTCGCGAGATCAGCCCTTGTTCACCTCTATTCGATCAACAAAACAGCCTACTCCATCATCATCCTCTCGGTTGCAAACAATCTTTGATCACCGGTCCCTTATCGTACTCACGGTTCGTTTACCTTATCGTTAAAAGAATTGAATTTATCATATCATATTCGGAATACATGTGTTTTAACTTTGTTGTTCTCGGATTTGCATGATTGTATGAGATGAATGATTGTTTGCGGATTTGTTAATACTAGATTGCAAGTAATGTTGTTTGAAAGCTGAATATTATAGGCTGTGTTTTGTTTATAAAAAACTAGAGGTGTGAATTAGAGTTGCATGGATATGTTATAGGTATTGAATTATGATTAAAAAAACCGGTTCTTGATCGCCTAGGTTAATAATATTGACGGATTGTGCGAATTAATGATAACAATATGCTGAAAACAGTTGCTGAGTAATAGTTACAGCCGACTTCATCTGGCTGTAACTCGGTCATTAGTAGTCGAAAAACGGATTTTCTGATGTCTAGAACGTAGAGATTTGAATAACGAATCTAATGGCGCTAGATTCATAATTTTCTGAAGTCGTTTGATATTTTTAAAGGGCCAAATAAGTTCAGTAACTAAAACTGTGAAAATCCCGAAATTTTGTTAGTTGTTTATCGAGTTGGATTTTAAAATCAGTAGGGAGTTGAGTCATGATTTTTGTACAGAAACTAGGTATGGAAATTTCCGGGCAACTCCAACTGGAATTTTGTTAATTGGACGATCAGTGATTTTTAAATAAATTCTTCGTGGACTGCAGTCAGAAAGCGATAAATCTGACTGCAGCCTAGTGTATTAATATTTATGGTTAATTGGTAAAGATTTAGGACTTGGAAAATTTATATAAATTTCTATAGTATAAATGTCACCTACTGTAAAAATATTGGAATTTTTGGAAAGTTGGAACTATTTTATAAAAATCGTAGAAACAGCTGAAATATGAGTGTTAAGCTGAAATTTGATAACTTGTGATTGTGTGCACCAAATTTGTGGCATGGATTGGTTTATGTTTATGATAAGTTGTTTTGATCACTAGGTTCACATGAGGATACTTGCATGCATGTTTGAGTGTTAGATATGTTGTTTGTGTGTATCACTTTGTGCGTAAATTAAGTGTAGAATTTGTATTGGTGTGTTCACACACTGACGTGAAATCAATTGGTTTGTTAGGACGCAATTAGCGGTCCCATCCTTTACAACTTCTTTGCTACACTAACCGAGCAACAAAAGGTGAGTTCACGGCCCCTAACTTTATCCGGTTTCTAAACAACAGGGGGAGAAACATGTATACATTCTTCAAACTCAATCTCTTTACGTTATACGAATTTAACGTCACATAACTATTCGGTAACTAAGTTAATGTTAATGTAATGTTATGGTCACTAAGCAGCTTTATCACTTAAGTCCTCGTCAATCTCTCGGATCGTTAGTATTGGGTTTAATAGCGGGGGAGTTATAAGTAGTACTACTGGGCCCGACAAGCCCCATCCGAGCTAGTCGCGCTAGCCGACCGGGTATGGTCAACGGGTGAATAATTCGGCCTAACTTCGCCATGGTCAGTGATAGGCCTGGCAACACGGAGGCACAACAGTCAGCTTCGATCGCGAACACTTACGTGACATAAATTTAGGCTAGCTACCTCTATATGTTAACATTGAACTTAATTACGAAACAACTATATTATCCCGGGTTGGGGATAATGGAAACAACAACTTATTATTCCGGGTTTGGAATAATGGAAACAACAACTATATTATCCCGGGTTGGGGATAATGGAAACAACAACTTATTATTCCGGGTTTGGAATAATGGAAACAACAACTATATTATCCCGGGTTGAGGATAATGGAAGCAACAACTTATTATTCCGGGTTGGAATAATGGAACCAATACGTTATCCCGGGTTAGGGATAACGGGGAAAACAAACTATAACCGAACAAACGAATTTATGAAAACCTGTGAACTCACTCATCTTTAATGTTGACACTTGTTTCTTTACATGTTTCTCAGGACGCTAGGAGCTCTAGGTGCACGCACATGCATTGAACAAGACATCTTTTATCGAGTCTTATTTATCAATATTGTTTTGGGGTTTTTCATTTGTTTTGGCGTTTGTGTTGGCGCCCGCTTCACTACTTATTTATGCTTCCACTCAAACTTTAAAAACTGATGCTTCTGCTAAATATTGGTAACTAATCAAGACAATATAAAATCTACGATAAATGATTTTTGAAAACGTATTATCAAATCATATAGAGTCGTTCGACGTACTAGTGTTTCAGATTCTGGTTTGTTCACACGCCTCGCGGTAAAACTCCGCAAGTAGAAATTGAGGGTGTGACATTTGTAGCCTATACGGAAAAAGCATCCACGAACCATCTTCTCATCTAGATGAATCGGATCATCTTTGTTATCTTTGAATTCCAGAATCCTTCGGATATCATCTTCAGTTACTGTGATCGGCTTGAGTTCATCACCAACTTGCACTGTAGAAGAGATCGTCTTCGCATCAGCGCTTAAACACGCATTCATCCAGAAATGAACAATATGAGAACAATACGATACGGTGCGCTCAGTAATTGCACGACGAATATGGCTATCTTCGAGAAATTTCAAAATACTATCATATTCTTTCAGCGACGGACAGATCGTCTTATAAAGCGTGATGCACGTATTGTGAGTTTTGGAAAAGTCGACTGAGATAACACACGCTGGAATCTGTGCCTGAAAAATGACGTAAAACAATTACACGCTTTTCGAGAAATATCACCAAAAAATTTTCTAACACTTTAATCAAGTTCGGGCGAACTTGATTAATGTTAAACATTTTGATTTTAACAAGTTCGCCCGAACATGTGAGAAACATGTTTAACATTTTCAAATGTAAGTTCGGACGAACTTACAGTTTTTTATCTTTCAATTTTTTCTAAGTTCGGCCGAACATGTATGAAACACTTGTTCCTCATTAAAGAACAAGTTTGGTCGAACTTACAATTTACCCAAATCACTTTTCATTAACATAAGTTCGGTCGAACATGATGAATTAAAACACTTCAATAATCAAGTTCGGTGGAACATGTTTCTGGATCATTTAATCATGTTTTGGACAAGTCCGGTCGAAGTTGACAACAAGTTCGGCCGAACTTGTCGTCTTCTCCAAAAGACCAAACATGTTCAAGCATTCTAACAGTCGTTTCAGACCAATCAGAAACAATTATGCGGTCGATTTTAAGTGTAGATTAAGAATCTATGTTCAATTTTGATTATCATCACTTAAATCTTATCAAATTTTAATTTTTAGATCTGTTTGGTTTGTTTACGGTTCAATCACGGATTAATCTTCAATATCTCACCTCAGCCATAGTAATTGGTGTGTAAATCACCAAAAACAGACTTCAATTGGACAGAATAACGTTTCAAAAGTGTCAATTTCGCTTAAGATCTCTAAAAGCTCAAGTTCGCTCAATAAGTTCTGGAAACAGGTAAATGAGTTCGGCCGAACTTGAATGGTATATATACCATGTCAAGTTCGGGCGAACTTGCTAAGCCCATCATGAAGGCCCAGAGTAAGTTCGAGCTAACTTATCTTTTAAAAACAACAACCAGCCATCTGCAAGTTCGGTCGAACTTGCTGATTGTTAAACTTGAATTGTTTAGCAAGTTCAGCCGAACTTGCCAAACCTCAAAATTTCAAACGTTTTCAATTTTTTCAATTTTTCAATTTATCCCCTGAACTTTCACAACTTTTTACCAGTTAAGAAAATCTACTCAGTTGACCAAGTTAAGCTAATGACCTTGGTTAACCGATTTGTCTTCCAAGCCCAAGTTAATGACCCCGGTTTGACTCGTTACGAACAAACTGTTGATATTTTCAAAAACAAAGTTTCAAATTAATGAACTTTTTATAGTTTTGACTTTTCAGATTTAAACAGATTAGCTCCCAGCCCATTGTCAAAGAGATTCCCACAAATTCTAGCACCTTACCAGACTTTGAAGATCCGTTCTCCAATCATTGGTTTGCTGAAAACGATGTAGAAATAAAATCTTTTTGTATTTTTGTAAATTTATGCTAAACACACCGAAAATCTTTTTGATTTTAATCTGTAAAGCTGAAATACAATAAAATAAACAATGTAAACTATGTACAAACATATTTACAGATATATTTTTGTGAATTCGTGTCTAAGGATCATATCAGTTGATTGAGACATGTCACCAGTACCGTTGACCTTTAAATGACTTTATGTTTTAAACTTGTTTACTTAGATTGTCGATATGTTTGTCCAGTTAAACTTTACCACATTTTTCAACTGTTTCAAGATATGTTAAGGTAGAATTCATGAAACTTGACTTATCTGTGGCTCCCACTTCTTGAATATACACTCCTATATCAAGATTCCCTAGATTTCATCTTACAGGTGAATATAGCGTAATTGATATCTGTTTCTGGGTTGTGCGAGACCTTGAGAGCTCAGGTTTGTACTACCGTACATACAAAGAGTTGAAGGCTCGTCTTTAAAGTGTGTTCCACTTAAGGAATCTTTTTAGTACTACAAATGATTAGATCTTTCGATTCTTTTCAATATTGTATGCAGTTTGGGGTTTAAAGCGAATGTATAGAAGTTCTAGGCCATTGCTTCCGCAAAATCAGAAGAACTTGTATAATACCCCAGATATCAACTATCTATAAAGAACTCGTATCTCAGAATCAGGCAATCTTTCAAACTAAATTTTGGAGTACTAAGTCCATATATCCAAGATGTGTTAATCCACAAGATTAAGCAGTTGTAAAATTTAGTTTATATCTCGAAAACAGTTTACTGAACGTGTTAAGCCTATTGACACATCACAGTAAGACTCGTTTATCACTTTTAAACTTTACATTTCTTTAGCATACTGTGATAGTCCACTAATGTACTATCATTTCCTTTTATGACACTAAACTCTTTTTGTCTTTTTCAATGTTTTGTATATTTTGAATTTTTATATGTTTTTGGATTTTAAAATTTTCGAATGTTTTTGTATTTTCTCTAACATTTCTCCCCCTAAAATCAAAAACATCTTTTTGGATTTTAGTTTTTAATAAAATTCTAAACTAGAAAGATATTTACAAACCAATGTGGATCACGCGAACTCGTCATCCGATCCGTATTAAACCTCAGCGTCCGCACCTGTCCGCAAATTTTTCATACCATTAATTCTCAGCAAGTATTTAAATCGTGACAAAGAAAATAGTTTGGTATAAAAATCAGCCTTTTGTTCGTCGGTGTGGATTTTTTCTATTCGTACCAATTTCTTTTCGTAGCAATCACGAATGAAATGATAACGAATTTCAATGTGTTTTGTTCGTGAGTGATGAACCAGGTTTTTAGTTATATCGATGGCTGCCTTGTTATCAACATACAGCGGAGTGTCTAGAAATTGCAGACCATTGTCTCTCATCTGCTGTTGAATCCATAGAATCTGTGAACAACAACTGGAGGCCGAGATATACTCAGCTTCACAGGTAGAGAGAGCGACCGTAGTATGTTTCTTACACTGCCAGGTTACCATTCTTATTCCGAAGAACTGGCATCCCGCTGTAGTTGATTTTGAGTTCAACTTATCTACACCAAAATCGTAATCAGCATAGCCTGTGAGATCAAAATTGTGGTTCTTCGGGTACCACAAGCCGGTGCTTGGGCATCCTTTCAGATATCTGAAGATACGCTTCACGATCTGCATGTGTAAGATCCTCGGGCTTGACTGATATCTTGCTCATAGGCAGGTTGGATACATAATATCTGGGCACGATGCCATCAGATACATCAGTGATCCAATCATCGATCTGTATAACGTCTCGTCAACTTTGGCTCCAGTCTCGTCAACGCAAATGCCGTGATTTAGAAAAAGAGGCATAGATAAAGGCTTCAAGCATTCCATTCCAAACTTCTTCAAGATACTTAGCCTGATGAATGAAAATACCATCCGGAAGCTGATCTACTTGCAAACCAAGAAAGAACTTCATTTCGCCCATCGAGGACATTTCGAATTTCTTTTTCATGATTCCCTCAAACTCCTTGCAGAGACTATCATTTGTAGATCCAAAGATGATATCATCAACGTAGATTTGAACTATAATCAGATGGCCATCAACTTCTCTGGTGAAAAGAGTACTATCCACAGTTCCTCTAATAAAGCCGTTTCCGATGAGATGTTGTGATAACGTCTCGTACCAAGCTCTCGGGGTTTGGTGTAATCCATAAAGATCTTTATCCAGTAGGTAGCTTTCTTCTTGTTAAGTGGATCGACAAACCCCGGTGGTTGTCCAATGTACACCTTCTCGCGTAATTTGCCATATAGAAAAGCCGATTTGACATCCAATTGATAGACCTTAAATCCTTTCCATGACGCGAAAGCTAGAAAAATTCAAATAGATTCCAATCGAGCTAATGGTGCATAGACTTCCTTGAAGTCTATCCATTCCTGCTGGTGAAATCCCTTGACAACAAGCCTAGCTTTGTTACGAACAATAACCCCTCTATCATCACGTTTACACTTAAAGACCCATTTTGTATCTATTGCTTTCTGATTCTCTGGTAGGTCTTCAAGCTTCCACACACCCAACTTCTCAAACTGCAATAATTCTTCTTGCATTGCTTGTACCCAGTTTTCATCGGCTAAAGCTTCATTAGCTGTCTTAGGCTCAATCGGAGAGATAAAACATAAATAGAAACAATAGTTCTGGGTTGTAGCAACGCGTGTGTAGAAACAACTGAGTGCTTTATTAATTTGCCCTCGAGTTCTATCACCAGTTTGAAGTTCTCCGATAATATTTGTTGATGGATGATAGGAATATGATCGCGGTAATTCTTCGCTTGGAACATCTACTGAGTTTTGCTGATTCGTGATGTTGAGATCAACAACCAATTAAATGATTGGAGAGCTTGATGAAGCTTCATTTCTGTTGTTCGGGACTGGAGATTGATTAAGAAGACTTGTTATCTGCTCCACTTCTTCATCTGAAGAAGATGATTTCCCATCAGCATCAAATATTGGTGCTTCATCTGAATCAGAATCTTGATTCTGAGGCAAACTGGGCTCCGTTGTTGTATTCTCTGGTTCAGTAGTGGCATTCATTGGAAGATTAGCAGGTGTTGATAATGTTTCACAAACATTTTCAGCCGGAACACCACTATTGTTTGAACTTGCGCAAGAAGAAGATGGATCCAACGTGGGTTGATTAACCACAATTGGTCGAACAATTCGTTCTTGATTCGCTGACTAGTGAAGATAATATAACACTGCAACTTCTTCGTCAGTTGGTTCTTTGGGCAAGTCAAATGACTTCCAAAGGTCTTGATTGTTAAACAACCACGCGTCACCTTTCCTTTGAATAGGATCCGTGTAATTGAAAAGTCCACGTGCTGTGCTTCAATAACCTTTCTCAATGAAGGAACCTATACTCTTCTCAACGACTCGCATATCCCACAAAGAAACCTTCGAGAGATTTAGCTCCGAATTTGCCATCTTGGTCTATTATGGTACATGGAGCACTGAATGGTTCTAAGAACTTCAAATTTGGCTTCCGTCGATTTATCATCTCAAAGCATGTTTTCTTTGTTGGTTTGACAGTGAGAACCCTGTTTAGCGTGTAGCAAGCCGCAGCAACCGCTACACTCAAGAGGCTGATAGGAAGTTTAGAATCTACAAACATGGTTCTCACAGTTTCAATCGAAGTTCTATTTTTCCGTTCAGCTACTCCATTTTGCTGTGTAGTATAGGGAGCACTAAACTCGTGCAGAATCCCTTTTGCATTGCAGAATTCCTTCAATTTGTTATTCTTAAACTCTGTGTCATTGTCACTTCTAATGCGTCTGACCGGCAGATGATAAATGTTCACGAATTTCTTGAATAGAATAACCAAGTTCTCGAACGTTTCGTCTTTTGATTCTGGAAAGAATATCCACGATATCTTGAATAGTCATCTGTCACGACCAAGCAATATAAGTCTCCTGAGATGCTACGAACATTTACAGGACCAAATAAGTCCATGTGGAGACGTTCTAATGGCAGCTTGATTGGGTTTAGAATTTTTTTCGGATGAGATTTCTTGATCTGCTTTCCCTTCTTGCATTCCAAGCAACGATCAGACATCTGAAAACTTCAAAGATTTACACCTTCTACAAGATCATTATGAACCAAGAAATTCATTTTTCGCAAATGAATATGCCCCATCTTACGATGCCAAAGAATAGAATCTTTTTCAATAGCCTTTGATACAAAACATTGTGCTGATTGTGATGAAGTGGTAGCGACACCCATATCAAGAACATATAAATCATTCTCTCGTGGTGCTCGCATCAGAATCCACTCATCTGTTATTTTGAATCCCGGCTTCAAGATAATACACTCCTTGTATTTGAAATGGACTTTAAATTTCTTGTCACAAATCTGCGATATACTCAGAAGATTGTTCTCAAGTTCTGCAATATAGTTCACACGATCAAATGAGACTACATCATTGGAGAGTTTTCCCTCGGCGACTATCCTTCCACCTTGATTTCCTGCAAATCCAACATATCCACCATTGATAGCTTTAATGTCGAATAGCAATGCCTTCATTCCTGTCATATGCCTGGACGCTCCACTATCCAAAATCCACTTTGAAAGTACAGATCTTTGGAGCCCCTGCAAAATTCAGAAATTAGATGAAAAGCTCTACCCAAGCCTTCTTGGTCTTGGGTTTTACTTTATAACCATCATCAAAAGCATATTAAACTCATCAACATCATCAAAATCAAATTCATATCTGTTTCAACAATGATAATGTTTGAAAATTTCACTTTTTTTATCTTTAGATTTCTTTTTTAATTTTGTTTCACATTCTCACTAGTCTTCACCTGCTCAGAATTAGTGATTTAGACTTTGATTTTTTGTGTTGTGTGTCTTTACTAGCTCAGACTTAACAAACCAGATGTTGTTGACTTTTCTTGGCAATCCAGGTTTGAGATTTATATTAGCCTTTTTGATGTAAAACTTGTTTTCATTAGACCTAGAAGTTTCACCTTTTTTGAAAATGGAATTTTCAAAAATCTTTTCAGACTTTGGTTTAACTTCTGGTTTTGATTCATTTCATTTCAAAATCTTTACAAGTTTTGCAAACACTGGTTGCTTTGGTTTAACAACATTTGAATTTTCTTTTCTTTGAAGATAAGCCGGTTTTGATTTCGGACATTGTCGTGCCATATGACCAATTTCATTGCACTTGAAAATGTCCGATTATCAAGTGGATGTCCTTTAACGAGTGGTTTTACCCTACTTGAAGTTTTGACACCACTTGTAACCTTGGCTTTATCTCGAATTTTTTTCTCCTTCTTGAACTCATCATTTGATTGTTTACCAATCAAACTCTCTTCATGAACTGTACTCGTCCCATATACAAACCTAATGTTTTTGTTTTTATATTCATGAAATGGTGACGGTTTCTTTACAGATTCATTAGTTTATTTTTCTAAACCCAACCCTGCTCTCCGGTTTCCGGATGATCACCACCGTTTCTTCGGTAATTGTTTCTTTTAGGTTTGGAATAGAATTTTCGTTCATTGATTACCAATTCCTCTAATGTGACTTCCACGAGTTTAAAGAATTTATCAAGCAATTCTTCCTTCACATTCTGAATCGGGAAGCTATCGTAAATGTATAGTCTATCTGAATCCTTAATTTTGTACATTACAATATTTGGATCATCACTTAGACCATCTTCTGACGACTTATCGTCATTTTCAGATTGTGAATCGGAATTCTTTGAACTCGAGTTGGCGCTTTTGAAGCTGCCGTCATCAGAATTACTTAAAACATTTTCAACCACTTTGTTAACCACAGTGTTTTTATCATCATCAGATTTAGCATAGACTATATCAATGTTCTCTGGAAACTCGTTTTTTTTTTAGAAACTAATTCAACATTGAGTGCCTTGTCCATCCCGTCTACAGATTTAAACAATATTTCTCGTAAAGGGGTGGAGGAACATTGCTATATTCTTTGCCCGCTTTCTTTTTAGGTTTTTCTTCCGTTGAAATTGTTGGAAGAATGTTATCGATAACATACGCGTTGGTGGTATAACTTCTTAACAATTGTCGAACTCTTTCAGTTTCGATTGTCATGTCTTGAAGTTGTTGTTTGATTTCAGCAATGGTGTTAATATAGGTGTTAATTGCTCTTTGTTTATCCATTACTGTACCACTCAACATTCTTATATTGTTATGTTGTTCCATGATATTTCTGTAGCGTCTTCCATAATCGTTTTTCATTTTGTCATACGCTTATTTCATTTTGCGATAATCATATTTTAACAAATCGTTATGCACATTGTTTTCAGCGATGACCTTTGATTTTTCGGCGCATTCGACAGAAGGATCAGTACATTTTGTACATGGTTTCTCAACCTCTACAACTTGTACTTTAACAACTTCTTTCTCAACAGTTTTTACCTCTGGACCTACCCTGGTTAGATTTGCCATTAAAGCTTTATCTGCCATGTCCTTGACGTTTTTGACATTAACTTCTTGAGTGACATCAATGATCACTTTATTAATCCTTTTCTCCTCAACCACTTGTTCTTTCGAGCTTCCATCAAAATGACCTACAAAACTGTCACAAGAATTAGAGGATAAAATTCCTTGTCTCAGCATATGGATATATTCCTCTTCTTCCTGTTGTTGATGCAAGTATTGTTCCAGAATAGCTTGTTCGAAAGCTGCTACTTCTGCTGCTGCCGCTGCTTCCTCTGCAGAATTATCTTCAACTATCTCCGCCATCAAAGGAACTCTGGTCTTTTTGCCGATATATGAATTCTAATCAAAACTGTCATCTTCTGTGGATGCAACCATGCTTTCTCTGTGGTACTACTGTTTGGCTTTTCTTGGATCTCAACTTGAGTTTTCTTCGGGAACGGTTTATATTGAAGTGCCCTCTTGTAATATTCATTCCCTCCTCTGAAAGGACTTTGATTTCCGGTTGCCTCAGTGTTTTTACACTCTCTTTTAAAATGTCCCTTCTATCGGCATTTAAAGCATGTGACTTTGGATTTGTCAAAACCTAATTTGTTGCTGGAGTTTCCTATATCACGGCCTGTGAGTGCAACGAACTTTGTCACTCTTCTGATGATCGAAGCTAAGGACCATTTGATGTCCATTAGTTCGAGTTCTTTCTCGTCTACTGGTCATAATCTTCTGCGGTCATCTCGGGATTTCCGATTTTACCGACAACAAGACATTCATAAGACTCTAAGACGGTAGCAAGTAGTGACATATGTTGTTTTGCAACTTCTTCTAAAACAACATTGTTCAAATTCACTGCAATGTTACATTTTAAACATTCGGGTCAGAACTTGCTGTTGATTCTGATTTGCTTGACTTTGAAATGTTGAACTTGAACCAGTGATCGAGTAAGAACATTGTGGACTTTGGTCATACTGAGGCTGTGAATGGTTCTGATTCTGTGGAGAAGCATTCATATTTGCACTAAAAGCAGTTCCAATTTTTGGACTCGAAATGTTTCTTGCATTCGGTTTTGTAGTAGAAACCGATGTCTTGAACAACATTAGCGTTCTTTGACTTCGCTATCTTCAGAAGCTCCATTTCGTGATAACTTGGAGAATTCCCACGTATCACTATTCTTCAGAACCATCAACTAAGTTGACCATTCACCCTCTGGTAGTGTGTCAGCAAGTTTGTCGATGTATTCTTGTTCCGTCTTCTCAAGACCGTGTCTTCGCATTTGCACTTTGAGATGACAGAAACGCTCAATCATTTGCTTAATGGTCTCATTTCTTAGCATGCTGAAGATATCGAACTCTTTCAAAATGAGAGCCTTCTTGCTTTTGATCATTTCAGCACTGCCTTGTGTTTCTTCTGTAATGACAACCAAAGCTCTCTTGCAGTAGTATATTCTGGTAACAGAATCAGAATATCTTCTTTGACAGACTGTTGGATGAGACTTATCATCTTTTTCTCTGCAATGTATTCGTCTCTCTGTACTGTCGAATAGTTGTACTTCTCAAGAACTTGTTGATGCTCATCTACCGGAACAGTATAGCCTCTTTCGATTGATACCCGGCCAGCGAAGTTCATGGCTTGAACCCGATAGGTAAATTTCTCTTTCCATGCTTCGTATTCGTCCATGCTCATTAGCTTGGGCGGTTTGACGGTCGTTCCCATTTTCGTTATCAAGACTGAATTGATTAATCACGTTGGTGTTTGACGAACTAGCTCTGGAAATATAAGCTCTTAGTTGATCTTCCATTGTGAATCACGAAACGTGTACGCTGAAATTTTTCAAAAACTTTGAAAATAATTAGTTCCACTACAAGTTCGGTCAAACTTGTAGCAACTAATGAAGAATCCTTGGATTTTCTAACAAGTTCGGTCGAACTTGTTAGATCTACTTTGAAAAATTTCTTTTATATATTCGATCGAACTTATAACACCAATCAAACAGATCTTCGAGCAAACTTGTCAACACAATTTTGATGAAATACAAGCAAGTTCGGGCGAACTTACTTAAAACCTTCTTGATTTTACACAAGTTCGGTCGAACTTGATGTAAAATTAATGAAAATTCAGTATCTTCAAGCGAACTTGACTTAAATTTCGTCAAAAACCACCTAAGTTCGGGTGAACTTACTAAAAATCACTTGAAAAGTGATGTTTTAGGGCAAGTTCGGCCGAACATGCCAACAAGTTCAATCAAGAAAATTTTCAAAAACATGGTTTTTTAAAATTTCGACATGCATTCGGTTGAATTTGGTCTCCCATCTTTCAAGGGTTTATCTTTGTTGTATTTTACATGATATATTAAAAATTCAAAAGATTTTGACCATGAATTCTTCATTTTGTGATCAAAAGTTAAGAAAAAAGAAGAATGGAGTAAGAACTAGAAGTGTTCTTGTCTTGATACTATCAAATCAGGCTGTTCTAGCACTGATAGCACTTGTAGGACTCATCCTCGATGCTTAGGAACCTAAATATGATATCTAACGTCCATAATAGCGGAAATATTACGTCGTGTTTACCAATAGACAAGAATAATCAGTTAAACATCAGTTTTATAGATTAAACGTTCTGGTTACAGACTGACAGAGCTTCTTCTCTGAAATGCCAAAGTTACAAATGAGATATCTAAGCTAGGTATTTATAGGATTACTAGTTCGGCCCAGGAGGTGCAAGTTCCCCGAACTTGCATAAGCAAGTTCGGCCGAACATGCTTAAACATGATAACACATGGGCGCACTTGGCTAAGACACTTCATAAATACTTCATAACCTAGCCTATTCAGCTCTATACAATACAGACTCGATATAAAACTAAGACATAGACATTATGCACCAACACTTACATAATCTATTATTTGATTGTCTGAGATCTTGTAAGATTTGCCAGATATCCATATAGGTTACATAATCTTTTATTGGATTATGTGAGATCTTGTAAGATTTGCAAGATATCCATATATCTTACATAATCTTTTCTTGGATTGTGTGAGATCTTGTAAGATTTGCAGGATATCAATATATCTTACATATCTTTTATAATGTTATTTAAACCTATTAAATAACAAAATAAAATATACTCTCAAATAAATTATCCATCTAATTTATTAGTTTGTTAAGTGCAATTATTTAGAAAACCAATTTCTAAATATTCGAAATGTTAATATTTATTTGTTTGATCATATCATAAATAAATATTATAAGTGTTTGTGTAGCTTGTTATTGGGTATGACCTGGCTTGGATCATAACACACTAGCCACATCAATTTAATATGTGTCTTGGGCATAACGATTCCAACAATATCCCACTTGCACAAGATACATAGAAGATTGATGCAAGTAGCAAATATCGCCAAACAACGGTTTACTACCCCCAATACGTATGACGAAGTGCCATTCAATAACATCATCCCCTTCAAGTCCCTTACTTGAACATGATTTAGGTGAATCGATCATTTATCCTTTCGTTACAGATGTCATGTCAAATCCAGAGACATAAAGTGATCATTCTCTGTTGATTTAACTTTAGCAGGCCTTAGACATCTTACTCTCAACGAATAAGAGGAACAAATCCCATCTTGACTACATACGTCTCTCACAATCACCTTGTACCACACCTGAGCTTAGCCTTATGTACTGCCACGTTTCAGAACAGCGAAGAACTAAGTCAAAGTATAATTTTGGTGAATATCAAGACCCAATATGTATCTAAGGTCAGAGGTGTTGATGCATATGTCTGTTGCCTACGTCAATATGTATCGAGTCTGAGCGATTAGGGCTTAATATGTTAGAAACAAGGCGTATTTAAGTGTGAAATAGGCCAAGTTCGCTGGTCATGGTATTTGAGATGTCAAGTTCGGCCGAACTTGACTAGGTCAAGTTCGCCCGAACTCAGCCTCCCTCCAGCGAACTTGTGTTGCTATATATAGGTGCCTTGGTGATTTCATTTGTAACTTCAGAGATTTTGTCACGACAGAGGCGAAGCTCTGTCAAAGTGTTTTCCAGGATCTGTAACGTTGAATATTAATGAAACGGTGATTAAATAGAAACAAATGAGTGTATCCAATGTCGCCTAAGCAAACTGATTCCGCATGTTTACCTTAGGTTTGTTAGATTAGTGCCCGAACGATCCTACATCGGTCCTACAAGTGGTATCAGAGCTAGAACAGCCTGATTTGATAGTATCAAGACAAGAACACCTCTATTTCATCTCCATTCTTCTATTTTTCTTAACTTTTGAACATAAAATGAAGAATTCACGGTCAAAATCTTTTCAAATTTGAGTATATCATTAAAATACAACAAAGATAAACCCTTGAAAGATTGGAGACCAAATTCAACTGAATTCATGTCAAAATTTTGAAAAAACCATATTTTGGAAAACCCTCAAGATCGAACTTGTTAAGCATGTTCGACCGAACTTGGTCTAAAACATCACTTTTCAAGTGATTTTTTAGTAAGTTCGCTCGAACTTGAAGCATTTTTGTGGAAATTCTTGCCAGTTCGCTCGAAGTTATCAATTTTCCACTGATTTTATAGCAAGTTCGACCGAACTTGTGTAATATCAAGGAATTATTGGTAAGTCCCCGAACTTGCTTGTGTTTCATCAAAACTTTGATGCAAGTTCGGCCAAACTTCAAGTTCGCTCGAAGATCTGATTGGTTTGTGTTATAAGTTGGACCGAAGATAAGTAAAATTTTTCAAAACAAATATCACAAGTTCGACCGAACTTGTGATAAACTCAAGAGTTCTTCATTGTTACTACAACTTCGACCGAACTTGTAGTAGTGCTAATTGTTTTCAAGGTTTTTGAAAATTTTCAGTGTACACGTCTCGTTATTCACAATGGATGATATGCAAAGAGCTTTTATGTCCGGAGCCAGTTCATCGAATGCCAACGTAATTCATCAAGTCAATCTTGATAACGAGATGGGAACTACTGTTAAACCGCCCAAGCTAATGAGCATGAACGAATATGAAGCATGGAAGGAGAAATTTACCTATTGGGTGCAAGCCATGCACTTTGCTGGCTGGGTGTCGATTGAAAGAGGCTACACTATTCCGGTAGATGAACATCAGCAAGTCCTTGAAAAGTACAACTACTCGACAGTATAGAGAGATGAATACATTGCTGAGAAAAAGATGATCAGTCTCATCCAACAGTCTGTCAAAGAAGATATCCTGATTTTGTTACCAGAGTATACTACTGCAAGAGATCTTTGTTCTCATTACAGAAGAAGTATCAAGGCAGTGCCGAAATGATCAAAAGTAAAAAGGCGCTTATTTTGAAAGAATTCGATATCTTCACCATGTTAAAGAATGAGACCATGCAGCAAATGATCGTGTGCTTCTGTCATCTTAAAGTTCAAATGCGAAGACACGGTCTCGAGAAGACAGAACAAGAATACATCGACAAGCTTGCTGACGCACTACCAGATGGTGAATGGGCTACTTATTTGATGGTTCTGAAGAATAGTGATAAGTGGGAATTCTTCAAGTTGTCAACGTTTATCGACAAACTCGAAGGCCACGAAATGGAACTCTTGAAGATTGCAAAGTCAAAGAACGCTAATGTAGTTCAAGACGTTGGATTGCACTACAAAAGTGGAATGCAAGACAACATTTCAAGTCCGAAAATTGGGACAACATTTAGTGCGAACATGAATGCTTCTCCACAGAACCAGAGTCAATCACAACCTCATTATGATCAGAGTCCACAGAGTTCGTTCTCAAGCACTGGTTCAAATTCATCTTATCAAAGTCAAGCAAATCAGAATCAACAAACAAATTCTGATTTGAATGCATACAAGTGCAACATCACAGTGAATTTGAACAATGTTGTTTCGGAACAAGTTGCTAAACAACATATGTCTCTTCTCTCTACTGTTCTGTTGTCATACGAAAGTCTTGTAGCCGGTAAAATTGGAAATCCTGAAATGACGGCAGAAGATTATGACCATGTGGATGAAGAAGAACTCGAGTTGATGGATATCAAGTGGCGTTTAGTATCTACTATCCGAAGAGTCATAAAGTTTGTTTCCCTTACTAGCCGAGATATCAGAAATTCAAGCAACAAGTTGGGCTTCGACAAATCAAAGTGACGTGCTTTAGATGTCGCCAAAAGGGACATTTCAAGAAATAGTTCAAGAATCCTGAAGCAACGGGAAATCAAAGTCCTTTCGGAGGAGGAAACGAGTATTATAAGAAGTCACTTCAATACAAGCCATTTCCAAAGAAGACTCAGGTTGAAATCCAAGAGAAACCAAATGGCAGCAGCAATGAGAAAGCTATGGTTGTATCAAACGAAGATGATGGTTTCGACTGGAATTCCTACATTGGTAAGAAGACCGGAGTTGCGTTGATGGCTGAGATAGTTGAAGATACTTCTGAAGAGGAAGCATCGGCAGCGGCTGTAGAACAGATTCTGCTGGAGCAATACTTGCATCAACAACGAGAAGAAGAGGAGTATATCCACATGCAGAAACAAGAAATTTTATCTCCTAACTCGTGTGATAGTTTTGCAGGCCATTTTGATGGAAGCTCTAAAGAAGATATGGTTGAGGAGAAAACAATGGATGAAGAGATCATCAATGTTAGACAAGAAGTAAATGCCGAAAACCTCAAGGACATGGCAGATAAAGCTTTAATGGCAAATCTAACTAAGGTAGGTCCAGAGGTAAAAGAAGTTGTCAAAGTACAAATTGTAGAGGTTGAAAAACCTTGTACAAAATGTACCGAACCATGTTCTAAGTGTGCCGAAAAATAAAAAATCATCCCTGAAAACAATGTGCATAATGAACTTTTGAAATACGATTATCGCACAATGAAGGAAGCGTATCATAAAATGAAAAATGATTATGGTAGGCTTGATAGAAATAACATCGAACAACATGATACCATAAGAATGTTAAAAGGAACAGTAATGGATAAGCAAAAAGCGATTAATATCTATATTAACACAATTGCTAAAACTAAGCAACTACTCTAGGACATGACAATTAAAACATAACGTGTTGAACAACTTTTGAGAAGTTACACATGTAATGCATATGTCATTGATCACATCCTTCCGAAAATTCCATCGGAAGAGAAACCTAAAAAGAAAATTGGTAAGGAATACAGTAATGTTGCTCCACCCCTTTGCGAGAAGTATTGTCGCAACTCCGCTGATGGGATGGATAAGGCACTGAACATTGACTTGTTATCTGAAAAGAAAACTGAGTTGCCAGAGAACATTGATGTAATCTATACTAAAACAGATGATGACAATGTTGTGGTTAAAAAGGTTGTTGAAAATGTTTTGAACGATTCTGATGAAGTCAGCTTTAAAAGCGCCGACTCGAGCTCAAAGAATTCTGATTCACAGTCCGAAAATGACGATACATCATCGGAGAATGATCTATGTGATGATCCTAATGTGGTCATGTACAAAATTAAGGAATCTGATAGATTATACTTTGATGACAGTTTTCCGATTCAGAACGTGAAGGAAGAATTGTTAGACAAATTCTTTAAACTCGTGCAAGTCACATCAGATGATCTGGAGATCAATGAAAAGAAATTCTATTCCAAACCTAAAAGAAACAACTACCGAAAGAATGGTGGTGATTATCCGGAAAACCGGAGAGCTGGGTTGGGATTAGAGGAATCAGATGAACCTAAAAGGAAACCGTCACCATTTCATGAATACAAGAATAAAAACATGAATTTTGAATATGGGACGAACACGGTTCATGAGGAAAGTTTGACCGGGAAACAATCAAACGATGAGTTTAAGAAACAAAAAGAACTTCGAGATAAAACCAAAATTGCAAGTGGTGCCAAAACAAGTGGTGTAAAACCCACTAAAGGACATCCACATGATTCTCGGACTTGTTTCAAGTGCAACGAAATTGGTCATATTGCACGTTACTGTCCGAAATCAAAGCCGGCTTATCTTCGAAAGAAAGAAAGTTCAAATGTTGTGAAACCAAAGCAACCAGTGTTTGAGATACCTGTAAGATTTTGAAAAGAAATGAATCAAAAGCTGAAGTTAAGCCTAAGTTTGAAAATTCAATTTTTGAAAAAGGTGAAACTTCAAAGGCTAATGAAAACAATTTTTACATCAAGAAGGCTAACATCAAATCTCAAGCATGGATTGCAAAGAAACGGTCAACAACATCTGAGATCACTAAATCTGAGCTTGTTAAGACTAGTGATAACATGAAAGAATCAAAATCAGGAATCATAATTGAAACCACATCTGAAAATGTCAAAACTACAAGTGGTATCAGAGTAGGATTGGCCTAATTTGAACACATTGGACTGAAATCATCTCATCTTCTACTCATTTCTTTCATTTTTAATTTTTCATGGACCATTCACGGATAAAATGGACTGATTTTCAAGTATAATACGTAAAAACCATAATATATAAACTCTTGAAAAGATCAAGCTTAAAACAAACGAATTCATGCAGAAAAATTGAAAAAACCATGTTTGAAAACACATGTTCGCTCGAACTTAACATCAAGTTCGCTCGAACTTGACTGAAAAATTTACATTTTTCATCAAGTTCGCCCGAACTTGATTGATTTTTCAAGTTATTTAGGTTAAGTTCGCTCGAACTTGCTTACTTTTCAATCAAATTTTATCAAGTTCGCCCGAACTTAATTAAAATTTGTTGAAAATCTTGTACAAGTTCGCCCGAACTTGCTTGTTTCTCTTCAAACTTATACAAGTTCGCCCGAACTTGCTTGTTTATCTTGAAACTTATACAAGTTCGCCCAAACTTGCTTGTTTCTCTTGAAACTTATACAAGTTCCCCGAACTTGTTAAATAGCTGAGTTTCACATGCTGTGACAAGTTCGACCGATATTGCCAAGGTTTCTAAAAAAAAATGTCTCAGACATTATATATCGTTAGATTCGTATTGACGAGACGAGTTTAAAGCTCTAATCTGGTAAAAAAAGTTTTCCGAAAAATTTTAAACGTTTTTAGCAAACCGATACGTTAATAGTGTCGATAAAAAGTCAACTTTTTCTAAAAATTGTCTGTTTGCTAATCGTTTTTCAAGTGTTTTAAACGACAATTAGTTTGGAAAATGAAATGGAGTCCATGAAGCCTCCTATGTTGATGAATATAGATGAATGTGATGTTTGGAAAGGAAAATTTTGAGAGCTGGGTCAAAGCTACGCATTTCCGTAGTTGGGTCGTCACTGAGACAGGTTATGTCATTCCTAGAGATGAAAATCAGCAAATTCTGGAGAAGTGCATATTTTACTCAACAACAAGATGATTATTTTGCTGAAAAGAAAATGATTAATCTGGTATAGCAGTCGGTGAAAGGAAATATATTTGAATCTGCTGCCAGAATGTGATACGACACAAAAGCTATGGAATGCTCTACATGCTAAATATCTGGAGCATGCTGAGATGATTAAAAGCAAGAAGGTAAAGTCAGAGGTAAAAATTGTTGATAAAGAAATGGTAAAGGTACAAATTGTGGAGGTCGAAAAACCTTGCACAAAGTGTACTGAATCTGTGTGCTTAAATTGTCAAAAATTGAAATCTATTAATGTCAAACTTTTGAAAGATTTGGAATGTTTGTCATTAGAAAATAAAAAGTTAAAAGAAAATGAAAAGATTTTTGAAAATCAAATAAAAATTTTAGAAAATAGAAAATTACAAAATGTGAAATACTTTCAAAATAATATAAAAATTTTAGAAAATGATAAATCTGTTTTGAATAAAAAAGTTATTGAGAAACAAAATGTAATAAACTCGCATCTTGAAAAAATTAGAAAACTTGAACAAGATGTTGAGATTACAAAAATTAAAATTGATGATTTAGAAAAACAATTGAAAAGGTTTTGTGACTTCATTTGTAATGATAGATCAGATATGTCTTAAACCGTTCAATAAGAATAAAAAGGAAATTCCAATAAGTGACAATGTCACAAATTATGACGATGTCATAATTAAGGATTGTGATGATAATACTGATGATGAAAATGATAAAAAAGAAATATTTTTGAAACTAAAAGAAAAATTTCAAGAAATTGTTCTACAATATGCTAAAAGGTGAATGCTCATCGCAAAAACCTTCTAAGCAGAATGGAGAACAAAAACAACATGAAAAACAAAATTCTAAAAAGTTTTTAAAACAAATATAAAAGCTCATCGGTACGGTCATCCAATCATTATAAAAACTCATAAAAATTTGAGAATAAGTGGTGCATGTCGGATCAAGTGCTTCAAAGTCAAATCAATTTTATAGAAGAGGCAGGAAAGATGACTACTACATGTGAAATCAATGTGCTGATTTGGGTATTTGGTCTGAATGGAGAGATTGGTAGATAATAGAGTGTGTTACAAATGTGGATTTGGTGGACACATTGCTGTTAACTGCTTGAAAAGAGATTTGATACGAGAAGATGCTATAAATGTCAAATCAAAGGTCATATTTCCTGGGATGGTCCGACTAATCTGAAAAGAAGATCGGTTAAATCTCAGGGGAGAAAAGACCAGAGGAGAAGAAAACAGAGAAGAAAACTGTAGAGAAGCCCAAAGAACAAAAAGTCAAGTTATCACAAGGACAAAAAGACAGATTGAGAAAAAAAAAGAAAAAAAGTTAGAGAGTATTTGGAAAAGATTTTGTCCTCGGATAGTTTAAAAAATCAGATAAAAGTTCTAATGAATCATTTTACTCACAATCAAGTAAAACGAATTCATCATATACAAATCTGAGGACAAAAGAGAGAGAAGTGGAGAAAAATTTATTAATTCAAACAGTTAAAAAATCGAAGAAAGTAAAATTTTCAAATAATGTTTCTATCAAACTTTTTGAATATCAAAAACAGTGTGAATGTTTGTTTACTTCGATGTTAATGATTTTGGTAAACCAAAATCTAGAATGGATTGGGTTCCTATTCAAAACTGATTGAAGTTTGTTTGAATGTGCAGGATAACCAAGTTTTAAGCCAAACGCCATTTCTTGTTCATGCAAAGAGACAAGAGACAGGAGTGATATTCCACACAAACAAAATGGTAGTCTCGCGTTCAATTCGTAAAAAGTCGTTAAATGGTTAAAATGGAAGATTCTTATTTTCGATTTTAATTAGATGTTTTCAATTTGGGGGTAGAAATTTTTTTAAAATTGTAAAAAATTCTTGTAAAGTTGAAAACATTCGTTTCGAAATCATTTTAGATAGATAAAATGATTGAAAAAGCCAAAAACAATAGAAAATCTTAAAATATAAAAAGCATTGAAAAATGAAAAATGAGATTACTTGTGCGCAAAAAGGAAATGATAGTACATCAGTGGACTATCACAGTACGCTAAATATTTGTAAGTTTAAAAAGTTATAAACAAGTCTTACTTTGTATGTGTCGATAGGCTTTACATGTTTCGTAAATTGTTTCAGGGATATAAACTAAATTTTACAACTGCTTAAACTTGTAGATTAACATATCTTGGATATATGGACTTAGTACTCCGTAATTTCATTGAAAGATTTCCTGATTCTGAGATATGAGGTCTTTATAGATAGTTGATATCTGGGGTATTATACAAGTTCTTCTGATTTTGCGGAAGCAATAGCCTAGAACTTCTATAATACTTTCGCTAAACCCCAAACTGCATGCAAAACTTGAAAAGTATCGAAAGATATAATCATTTGCAGTGCTAAAAAGATTCCTTAAGTGGAACACACCTTAAAGTCGAGCCTTCATCTCTTTGTCTGTACGGTAGTACTAACCTGAGCTCTCAAGGCATCGCATTACCCTGATACAGATATCAATTACGCTATATTCACCTGTAAGATGAAATCTAGGGAATTTTTATAAGAGAGTATATTCAAGAAGTGGGAACCACAGATAAGTCAAGTTTCATAATCTTACCCTAACATATATTGGAACAATTGAGAAGGTGTTAAAGTTTAGGTGGATAAACATATCGACAATCTAGGTAAACAAGTTTAAAACTTAAAGTCATTAAAAGGTCAACAGTACTGGTGGTATGTCTCAAAAACTGATATGATCCTCTAGCACGTTTCATCACAAAAATATAAACTGTAAATATTATATTTTAGTTTGTTTACATCTCTGCATTCAATATTAAAAATCAAAAAGATTTTCTTTCAAAATCTTGCATGGTAACCTAATAATCTTGAATGTGAGCCGGACCAACGAGACTGTTAAGAAACTGTTTGTCTGTGGATACGTGTGATTGTTCTTAATCGTCAAATCTTAGAGATTCAGAGCATCATTTAAGGGGGAGCTAGATAAACATGTTAATTGAAGATAACAGAAAGCTCAAAGCAAGGGGGAGCATGGATGATTAAAGTTATTCAAGATACAAAGATCAAGAGAACACTAAAGACTCATGAAGTTAATTGAAGGATGATGACTACGACAACATCCAGGGGGAGTCTGTTGATGCATATATCTGTTACCTACGTCATTATGTATCGAGCTCTGAGCGATTAGGGCTTAATCTGTTAGAAACAAGGTGTATTTAAGTGTGACATAGGCCAAGTTCGCTGGTCATGGTATTTGACATGTCAAGTTCGGCCGAACTTGACTAGGTCAAGTTCACCCGAACTCAGCCTCCCTCCAGCGAACTTGTGTTGCTATATATAGGTGCCTTGGTGATTTCATTTGTAACTTAGATATTTTGTGACGACAGAGGCGAAGCTCTGTCAAAGTGTTTACAGGGTCTTTAACGTTGAATATTAATGAAACGGTGATTAAATAGAAACAAATGAGTGTATCCAATGTCACCTAAGCAAACGGATTCCACACGTTTAACTTAGGTTTGTTAGATTAGTGCCGAACGATCCGTACATCGGTCCTACAAGAGGATACTATGATATTCACCTTTACTCAAAATTACTTATGATCAATCACAAAGATTCCATGTAGCAATATTTGAGAGCGGGTCAGTCCAATATTTGTATCCCACATATATCTATGAACTTTAGCAGCAACACTTTGCTCTATGTTAATACCCAATAAATATCCACCAATCCGAGTTCATAAGAGTCTTACCTTCATATTTGTTCCCACAAATATGATCGACTACGGACATTTAGAATAATTCACTTATTCATGGATTTAAACATGCTAAAATGGAACATAACTCAAAATGACATAATCATTAAATGAGTCATAATAACAATTGTCCCGATATCCAAATACTAAATAGATCAAATCATATCACTAGAATATCGAAGTCCTAAGGGACAAGTATGACCCTCATGCTATGGGCGTTCAAGGAGCTTCGTGAGAGGATCCGCAATGTTTTGATTAGTGTGAACTTTGCCAATACATATCTTTCCCTTTTCAACTTCATCCCTTATGTAGTTGAATCTCCGCTCAATGTGCCTAGTCTTTTGATGTGCACGAGGTTCCTTAATTTGTGCAAACCCTCATTATCACAAAAGATCTTTAGGGGATCCTTAATGGTAGGGACTACCCCTAGGTCGGCAATGAATTTCTTTAACCATGCAGCTTCTTGTGCTGCCAATGAAGCGGCGATGTATTCTGATTTTGTAGTGGACAATGCTACAACATCCTGCTTCGAGCTCTTCCAAGAGACTGCAGCTCCATTCAAAATGAAGACATACCCAGATTGTGATCGAGAACCATCTCGGTCAGTTTGGAAACTCGCATCCGTGTAACCCTTTACAACGAGTTCCTCTTCACCAGATCCATATATTAGAAACATATCCTTGGTCCTTCTAAGGTATTTCAATATGCTTTTAATAGCCATCCAATGATTGTTACCTAGATTTTGCTGGTATCTACTTGTCATGCTTAAAGCGCGTGACACGTCCGGTCTGGTACATATCATTGCATACATGATGGATCCTATAGCAGATGCGTGTGGGATTCCTTTCATTCTTTCTTGCTCATCCTTTGAGCTTGGACATTGAGACGCATTCAATATTGTCCCCTTTTGAATAGGTACCAAACCTTTCTTAGAGTTTTCCATCTTGAACCTTCTCAAGACTTTGTCAATGTATGCACTTTGGTTCAAACCTATCAAGCGCCTTGATGTATCCCTATAAACCTTTATTTCCAAAATATAGGCGGCTTCACCAAGATCCTTAATAGAAAAACAACTTCCAAGCCAGGTTTTAACACCTTCCATGGTTGGAATATCATTTCCAAATAGTAGAATGTCCATCGACATACAGTACTAAGAAAGTGATGATGCTCCCACTAGCCTTCTTATACACACAAGCTTCATCAGCGTTCTTGATGAATCCAAAATTCCTAATTTCTTCATAAAAACGATGATTCCAACTTCTAGATGCTTGTTTCAATCCATAGAGTGATTTCTTTAACTTTCATACTTTGTTAGGATGTTTTGGATCGACAAAACCTTCAGGCTGAACCATATAGACATCTTCATTAAGATATCCATTGAGGAAAGCCGTTTTGACATCCATTTGCCAAATCTCATAATCGTAATATGCAGCTATGGCAAATAATATCCTAATTAACTTTAGCATCACCATGGGAGAGAAGGTCTCATTATAATCAACCCCTTGAGTTTGAGTGAAACCTTTTGCTACAAGTCTTGCTTTATAAGTATCCAAGTTACCATGCATATCGGTTTTCTTCTTGAAAACCACTTACTTCCAACTACTTTGGAGTTAAGAGGTGGCACAACTAATCCCATACTTGGTTGTCATACATGGATTGCATCTCTATGTTCATGGCTTCAAGCCATTTTTCACAATCGGATTGTGCCATTGCATCATGGTTTGTGGTTGGTTCATCCGAATCTACCACGTAGCATCCATCCATGAAAAATCCATATCTTTCGGGTGGATTACTACTTCTACCAGATCTGTGAACGTTTTATGTGTATTGATCAACCACTTGATCCACTTCAACAACCTCTTGTTGAGTGCTAATATCAACCAAACATGTATCGGCTTGTGGTTCTTGATCATCATCAAGTTCCATGTTCTACTACTAGTTCCTTCCATAAGGAACTTAGCCTCCAAGAACTTACCCTTTCGAGCAACAAATACCTTTTGCTCTGTTGGATCATAAAATAATATCCTATATCATCTTTAGGATATCCTGCAAAGATACACTTAGTGGATCGTACTTCCAATTTGTTTAGGGTGTATTTCTTCACATAAGCTTCACAACCCCATACCTTCAAATATGATAATGATGGAGCCTTTCCATGCCATATTTCAAAAGGTGTCTTATCAGTTTCTTGGTTGGGGCCATATTCAATATACGGGCCGTAGAGAGCAGAGCGTAACCCCAAAATGATAAAGGTAATGTACTTCTAGCCATCATAGATCGAACCATATCCAATAGAGTTTGATTCCTCCTTTCAGACACACCATTACGTTGTGGTGTTCCAGGTGGAATAAGTTGTGAGATGATCCCACAACTCCTAAGATGATCTTGAAAAGCATCACTAAGGTATTCACCTCCTCTATCGGTGCGAAGGATTTTGATTGTTTTCTTGAGTTGATTTTCTACTTCACTTTTGAAGTCTTTGAACATTTCAAATGCTTCATCCTTGTGTCTAGTAAATACACATAACCATAACGACTATAGTCGTCAGTAAAAGTAATGAAGTATCTTTCACAATTCCTAGACATTGGCTTAAAAGGACCACATACATCCGAATGTATAATACCTAATAAATCCTTTACCCTTTCAAAGGTGCCACTAAAGGGTGCCATAGTCATTTTGCCTTGTAAACAAGATTCACATACATCAAATGAATCATCTTCATTTGTTTCCAAAAGACCATTCTTTCGAAGTGTCTGCATGCGATTTTTTGTTTATATGTCCAAGGCACAATGCCAAAGATAGGAATCACTCAAATCCATTTTGAGTTTCTTTGTGGTTACTTGGTACATTGAACTATCTTATGATGTGGCATCATGAACTAATTCATAAATACCATTTAAAGGCATAGCTTTAAAGTAAAACACATCATGCAATGAAACATAAATGTCATGGTTAAAAAATTTGAAACTAAAACCATATTGTCTCAAAAGGGAAACCGAAATAATGTGCCTAGTCAAACTGGGAGCATTCAAAACATTTTTCAAAATCACTTCCAAACCACTTGGAAGCTTCAACACATAGTCTCCTTGGGCTTCGACTTCAACTTTTGCTCCGTTGCCCATGAAGAGACTAGTGTCTCCCTTTTTATAATATTTATTTCTTCTGAACCCCTGCAACAAATTGCAAATATGAGTTCCACATCCGGTATCTAGTACCCATGTGTTAGAAGAAATAACATTAAGCTCAACATGTATCATGAAGATTGTACGAGGTCTGCCTGCATCCTCTTGTTTTTCAACTCCTTGAGATAGGTTGGACAATTCCTTTTCCAATGTCCTATCTCTTCACACTCAAAGCATGGGTCAGTTGAAGCAACCTTTTGCTTCTTTTCCTTTGGTTTCATAGGTTCCGCTTTAACCTTTCATTTCCCTTTCCCTTTGACTTGGCCATTCCTTTTGGCAAAACTTGCCTTGGAGTCGGGGTGGGGCCTCTTATTGTTGCGTCCCTCATTGATCGTTAGAACGGGTAAAGCCTTTTTACACATGCCCGCTTCGGCCGTTTTGAGCATTGCATGAAGCTCACCAATGCTCTTGTCCCATCCGTTCATGTTATAGTTCATAACGAAAGTCTCAAACTTCTTTGTTAAAGAGTTGAGGATCAAATTCCGTAGCCAACTCTTTAGAGACGGGACAATTAATCCTTTCGAGGCGATCAATGTGGCTCTTCATCTTAAGGACATAAGATGAGACCGATTGGGTTTCCTCCATTCGACATGCATGAAGCACCCGAACCGTTTCGAAGCATTCTACCCTAGCTTGTTGAAGGAACATTTCCTTCAATTGGGTAATCATGTCGTACGCCCCGTGATGTCCAAAATCCTTTTGAATCTCGGGAATCATAGTTCCCAACATGAGGCAAGAGGCTTGCATGGAGTCCTCGGTATACTTAACCCAATCGTTATAGGCTTCCACATCTTCCACGTTAGGTTCATCAGGAATAGGATCGTCCAACACATATGATATCTTTTCTTGCTTAAGAACGATTCTAAAGTTTCGATACCAATCCATGAAGTTGTTATGGTTGAGACGATCCTTTTCAAGGATGGTTCTTAGTGATAGGTTAAGGACTGTTTGGGTAATTGTGTTTGCATTGTTAACGGCCATCTACAAAATTTTAACAAAGTTCAATTCTAATATTTTCGATGTATTAAATTTTTTTAATCATTAATACCCTTTTATGTCTCACAGAAAATTAATAATTAAAATCTAGAATCCAACGTTACATTTAAATATTGGTTAGGTGACCTTTATCCCATTATGTAAATTAACAAGGTAGTCAACGTTTGACAATTGCAACCCTTTGCAATTTCTAGCCATATGGGATCGGTTAAACATCTTTATGTTTAGTTAGCATGTTTAATCCCATCAACACCTTTGTACGTGATGCTTCGGTGACCCTAATCACATGATTTCCGAATCAAGTCGTCCTACTTACACACACATGTAAGTTTACACATACAAGTGGTTGGGTGACCTTTATCCCGCAAATATGGTAAGCCTACCTCAAACACACAAGTTCCTTCAAATGTGGTTAGGTGACCTTTATCCCACAAAGAATTCCCAAGTGATTCGAGTGTTGTGTAAAAGGATGGTGTTTGACTCGTTTTATAAAAGGGATTTAAGTTTTCAAAAAATTCTAGTTTTAGAAAACTTTATGTACCATACATTTGCATGCATTCAAATTCATGGTACCTTAGTGAAAACCAATTTTCAAGGTTCTTTTAATGAAACTCATTTTATTATAAAATCATTAACCTTTAATAAAACCTTTTATTAATTACTTAATGATTTTTAAAGAACCAAGTTTAAGTTTGTTGTTGTTTATTGGTTTATTAAGCATCCATATCCACATATCACCCAAACAACATAATAAAACAACCATACAAGCATAACACACAAAACAATAGGTGCATAACCATAGCCAACTATTTTTGACAACACTTGTTAGCCGAAACAAGTATGCCAAAAGGTCCTTCCTAAAGGGTGAATATTGACCCAAGAAATGTGTCGTTGAACTCCCACTTGAACCCGCATCCAAATGCTTCAAGTCTTCTTTTTGTGTTGTAATTTCTTCACTTTCTTTGGCCTTCCAAATTATCTTTAAATTCAGCTCGAAAATCCTTTGGGCTTCAAAAATGTGTTTTTGGTTATTGGGCTAATCCCATTAAGAACTATAAAGTCCTTTAGGCCAAAAATTGGCCAAAATCAAAAACGCATTTTGTGTGCATCTTCTTTTACAATAAATTATCCTAATACATTTTTCTAGTAAAAGAAATGCAACTAATCTATTTACTTACATACCAAATGAAACTAAATAAATTACAATTTTTCAAATGGAAGAACAAAGACATTATTATTACAACCCATTGAAATAATTAAATATAATTCACAATCACAATCATTCAACATATTCAAACACAAGGTCATGGCTAGGTTATAAACACCAAAATATACATCCACATATGTATATTATTCAAGAGCATGGTTCCCTTTTATAACCCATATTTTCGGCGAAGAATGAAAAACCGAAAAGTGTGGGTTTTTGTCCAAATAAACAAATCATCCATATGATATAATATTTCAAGATTCCTTTATGCATGTAAGAAAATAATCTTGAAAAACAAAGGGAAAAACATGTTAAAATTTCGGCCATAGGGCTTCTCCAAACCCAAAACCCGAAATTTTTTAAATCCTTTGAAGCATGCATTCATATAAGCGGCTCTGATACCACTATTGGGGTTTTGTCATGTTTATCAAAGCCATTTTATCCATATAAAATAAAAAACGCAGCAGAATAATTATTTAAAACATGTTATTTTTAAGATATAAAACCCATTTTATATGTAAAACCAAAACCCGGATCCATATATGAATATGCATGTAACAACTCGAAAATTCGTTGTTATCTTTTTCCTTGTTTTATCGTTGTACTTCTTTTGTAATCTCGAGATTCGGTTAATAATAAAGTTTATGTAAATTAATTATGGTGTTGTATGTTATTATCGCATCTAATCGCTTAATGAATGGCATCGCTAACATTGCAAATCGCAGTTATTTATGTGGTTTTATGGTATTTATGTGTTATGTGTGTTTTTGTTTATAATTACGATCGCTATCGCGCTGTCGAATCACTAAATCACACTATATTATATCAAGTATAACGCTTATCGCTTTAATTTAATGCTTAATATAGCTATCTACTGCGAACCGAATAACCAAACGAACCCTTAACGCAAAATAATCGAAGAAACCCAACTTTTGGGTCAAGTTCGCTCGACCTTGGTGACCCCAAGTTCGGCCGAACATGACTGGCCAAAACTCAGGTTCTCTCCTCTAAACTCAAGTTTGCTCGAACTTGCCTGAATCTTTAGAGATTCTGCAAGTTCGGCTGAACTTAACCTCATGCTCTCCAAAATCTCTCAAGTCCGCTCGAACTTGCATGTTTTCATGCAAGTTCGGCCGAACTTGGTCTCACCAGCCTCACTTTTTGCCTTCTCCTATAAATACCAAGCTCTGTTGACTCATTTGAACTTGCTTCAAGTTCACCCAGAGCTCTCCCAACCCGAAACCTTCGTGTTCTAAGTAAGAATCAACCCGATTTCACTTCAACAACGTTAATCAACAACTAACAAGGTTTACAACGATTTTGGCACAAGGCATAGCCTTCGTTTTCATCAAAACCCATTCTTTTACGAAAATCTTCATCTTTTTCTTCAAAAACTTCTGTTTTAAGCTTAGATCTACACAATACGAGTTCGTTTGGCGATAGTAGAGACTTCCCAAACACGAGATCTGTAAGATCTCGCTTGTAAGTGATAGATCTGAGAAAACCTTTGATAATATCGATTTTGACACAAAATACAGACTTTTTGAGGATGTTTTGTTCATTTTCTGATATGAAACGAAGCATCTATCATTCAAGATCCCAGATCTGGAAGTACAAGGACGTTTATGTTGGTTTACACAAGCCGGACTAATCCGAACGAACCCCGAGATCGCCGGATTAGCCCACGCTTTTGTAAAACGGCTTAAAAGCTCTAAAAGACCTCTCCGACCTAAGTTTGCTCAGTAGCACAGGGTTGGAGGGATGAACACTCGATTTTCCTCAGCAAACGACGTGACAACGCAAGATTTCGGACCCGAAAACATCAAGTTCGCTCGAGAATCACAGCTTATCAGGTCAAGTTCGACCGAATTGTACCAATTTGGTCAAGTTCTACGAACTAGTGTTTCTCACCAATTTCTCGCAGTTCGCCCGACTTCCCGGGTTTCTTAGGAAACCATACAAGTTCGACCGAACTTGCCAAATCAGTAAGGTTTTCCTACAAGTTCGCCCGAACTTGACAAGTTTCTAGGAAACTCATCAAGTTCGACCGAACTTGACTCTAAACCCATCCAAATCATACAAGTTACCCCGAACTTGGCCACTGTCAACTCAAAGTTCACCGTTTCGGCTTTTTGGAAGACTGATGCACTTCTGTTCGTTTACAGGGTGATCCGGCGCACTCCGCAACTCTCCTTAGAATCTTAAGTCTTACCTAAACGCACCCACAGTGAGTATACTTGACCCATTTTCGCTTTAAACGCACTTTTGGGTGTTACATACGTTCCTATATTAAAATCACATCACAAATCAAACTGTTTATCACACCGAATAATTCTGATTGTCTATGCTCAATACGTGATACTAGAAACATGTGACTGGGACTTGTTTTCGTTACCTTGCCTCCTTAGCTAGTATGGTACTATAGTGTGGCTTACACCCGACGGGGTCTAGTTAGGATGGACGCGCAAGCCTTCTCACGGTAGTTAGCATGAGAAATGAGCCTATGTTATGTTAAGTGTTTTGGTGTATCATGATATGTAATTAGATTGTTTCACAAACGCTTTCTCGACTATGTTAGTATTATTCAAACTCGTATGTTCACCTTTACTTAATCCTATTGACTTGCATTTTAACGTACGTAACAGGTTGAGGATTTATAGCTTGGATGCCTTGGATGTTGCATGCGTAGTTTGGTTGTTTTATTTAGTTTGTTTTAGAACAGTTGTAATAAAATCTAGGGGAGATCGAATTGGATTGCGTTTAAGAGATTTTGTTGATATGTAATGGTTATTTTGAAGGTTTATGAAATTTGATATTTATCTTTGAAATGGCTGTTAGGGAAATACTCTTGATCAATCTGATTCGCGTAGTGCCACTACCCCGATGATTCCGCCATCGGTTGGGGTGTGCAGATTGGTATCAGAGCGCCATAACTTTAGGATAGTAGGTATAATTGCCATGATTCGACCTAGTAGCATGCTTAAGTACCCGATTGACCTAGTAGCATGCTTAACTACTTGCCACAAAAGCTTAAATGTGCCTTTCCTAAGGCTAATACAATAATACACGCTTCGAAACGCTCGCATCACACCAAACGAGTGATCAAGTTGAGAATAGGTGTGAAAACCGAGAACTCTCGATGAGATCATTCACTCCGCGCATTCTCTCGCACGAGATACCTTCGTTGAGTTAGGAGTGACATCCAAACCTCGACGAAAATCTCCATTTCTATCTAGGAATAAAGTTGCTAAGTTAGGGGTGAAACCCGCATCTTAGTAACTAATTCCGCAATTCGATTTTCACTCTCACCAAAGTCTCGGTTATGCCGATGGTTTGGAACACGTATTAACTGGAAGGGTAAACGTCGTTAGCCACTTGCGGTGAGAACGTTTATCTATTAGGCCAAACATGGGTCCAAATCAAAGGGTAGTCGAATCACTTTGGCGTGTCAAATGTCTCAAAACCCCGGACACTCCCAATTGATTTCAGCCTATATCGTCGATTTACGCATCATCGAGTTTATTATTATTAAGTGTTAAAAATTTTGAGAATTTTTGCTTTATTCGATTTCTCGCTTTGATGATTTATCGTATCATTGGTTTCTCGATTTATCGCATTTACGCTCCATCAAATGTATGCACAACTCACACAGCTCTCGAAATCTAAAACGCTAAATTAATACACCAACCAAACTAATCGCTTAACTCGCTTACGCCTATGAGGACGTGTGCCTCATACGCGGTATCATCTCGCTTATCTCGCTGTTATATATCGCTTATATCTCGCTTATATCTCGCAACTCGTACCGCGCTATGCATTGTTATTATCAGAAGGTGAATACGTGCAAATATGTGCTTATTGCTACGTGCTTATGTGATTACGTGTTTACGTGCCTGTGTGTTTATATGATTTGTGCCTTGTATGAATAATAATAATAATAACTATTTAAATGTAACTCTATTATAATCGAATCTCGTCTAATCTAAATCCTTCGTGTAGATGTCTTCTATGGGATCGCACACCCGAAGGAATCTCCAGCGCAGCACCCCGACAAGTGCATCACCTCTATGGTAGCCAAGGAAATGGCTAAGGTGATCCCACAGATTGTCAGCGAAATTCAAGCGGTTAGCAGCAACTCATCCGTGGACTCCAAGGGAGATGCCCCGAAACCGCACTTCAGCTTTAAGCAGTTCAAAGCATGTGGACCGCTTACCTTCTCAGGCACCGAAGGTCCGAGTGCCATGTTCCACTGGTTTGACTCTATCAAGGTCACATTCCACCAAAGTGGATGTCCTGAGGCTCTGCACACTGTCAACGCTACCGGTGTGTTTCAATCAAGGGCTCTCGACTAGTGGACTGCCGAGCGCAACAGGCGTGGGAACGATGAAGCTTACGGACTCACTTGGGAGGAACTTAAGGAAATTATGATCAAGGAATTACTGTCCTCCCTATGAGATCCAGAAACTGGAGAACGAATTCTGGAATATCAAGCAAGATGGTCCCGATAACGCTGGTCTCACTGCTTGCTTCATACAGTTGAGCATCATCTGTCCCGGTCAAGTGGATACGACCGAGAAAGCAATCAAGAAGTACCTCAACGCTCTGCCCGATTGCGTCACTGACTTTGTTCAAGCAGCACGCCCTACTACTATCGAGGAGACCTACCAGCTAGCCGCCAAGATTAATGACAAACGAGTTCATCTGGTTACTTTAAAAGCAGCAAGGTCGCAAATGAGGCAGTCACCGAATCAGCAGCTCCTACTACGGAACAACCCCGAGAGCCAAAGAACAGTCGCCGTGGTCGCAAAAGGGAAAACCCAACTAAGAACTTTGTTCTTACTGCTCCAAGCGAACCCTCAGCCACTCTGGTCAGCAGCACCAAACGCACCGCCAACAAAGCGTGCGTACACTGATCCTCACCCTATGTTCCCTAAGTGCACGTATCATCATGTCGTTGGTGGCAATTGCCGATTTTGTACCAACTGCAACATCTACGGCCACTTCACTGTCAGCTGCCGTAGTGGTCCTCGCCAGCCAGCTCTTCAAGCTCCCGTAGCTCCAGGTTTACCTGCTCCTCCTCAAGCCAACCAGCAGCAAGCTCCAAAGGCACGAGCGTGCTTCGTGTGTGGTGATCCGAACCACTTTGCTAATGTTGGCCCAAACTGCACCGTGAAACAAGAGCCGCAGTAGCAGCAGCCACCACCGCAACCTCAGCAGCAACAACAAGCTGCGCGTGGAAGAGCGTTCAATCTCAATCATCGCCAGGCTCAAATGACAACAATGTTGTCAATGGTACGTTTCTCGTTAATGGTATTTATGCTTCATGTTTATTTGATACTGGTGACGATAATTGTTTTGTATCCTTAGAATTTGAAAAGCTTTTAAAATGTAAGCGCGCTAAACTCACAAAGACTTTCGATGTGGAAGTCGCCACCGGAAGAACCGTTACCGTAATTCCGTCTTACGTGGTTGTAATCTCGATCTCAACAACCATGTCTTCTCATCAATCTTATACCTATGCAGTTAGGTAGTTTCGATATCATAGTAGGCATGGATTTTCTTCGTGAGAATCATGTTGAAGTTGTATGCTTCGATAAAATGATTCGTTTCCCTCTTCAGAACGGTGATCAACTCCATGTTTATGGTGAAACTCCCTCAAAGAAGTTGATGCTTTTGTCATGTACTCGAGCACACAAATGCTTGCAAAAGCGATGTGTTGCTTTCCTCGCCCATATTGCGAACCCGGAGAAAGAAAAGAAGACTTATAAAGATGTTCCCATTGTTTGTGAATTTCCTAAAGTCTTTCCCGATGATTTACCCGGTTTACCCCTACTCGAGAGGTTGAATTCCGTATCGATTTGGTTCCGAGCGCTACTCTCGTTGCAAAAGCTCCTTATCGCCTCGCACCATCCGAAATGCGCGAGCTATCAAGCCAACTTCAAGAGCTTTTGATAAAGGTTTCATACGCCCAAGCACTTCGCCATGGGGCGCTCCTGTCCTTTTCGTGAAAAAGAAGGATGGATCATTCCGAATGTGCATCGATTATCATGAACTTAACAAACTCACGATAAAGAACCGCTACCCTCTTCCTCGTATTGACGACTTATTTGATCAGCTTCAAGGTGCTACTTGTTTTTCCAAGATCGATCTTCATTCCGGTTATCATCAGTTACGTGTGTTGGAAGAAGACATTCCTAAAACCGCCTTTCGTACTCGCTATGGCCATTTCGAATTCGTGGTCATGCCTTTTGGTCTTACCAATGCACCTGCGGTCTTCATGGATTTGATGAACCATGTGTGTAAAGCTTTCTTAGATCGTTTCGTCATTGTTTCCATCGATGATATCATTATCTTTTCGAAGTCGAGAGACGAACATGCGCTTCATCTCCATTTGGTCCTTGAACTTCTTCAAGGAAATCGCCTTTATGCTAAATTCTCCAAGTGTGAATTCTGGCTCGAAGAAGTCCAATTTCTTGGCCACAGCATTAATAGTCAAGGAATTCACGTCGACCCTGCAAAGATTGAAGCTGTCAAGAGTTGGATTACACCAAAGAATGCTTCCGAAATCCGTTCATTTCTTGGATTTGCGGGTTATTACTGTCGATTCATCACCGACTTCTCAAAATCGCGTTCCGCTTACCGCTTTAACTCATAAAGATAAACCTTTTGTTTGGGATTCCTAGCAAGAGGAAGCTTTTCGAACTCTCAAGCGTATGCTATGCAACGCTCCCGTTCTCGCCTTACCCGACGGAAACGATGATTTCGTTGTTTATTGTGATGCTTCAAACCTTGGTCTTCGTTGTGTTCTCATGCAACGAGACAAGGTTATCGCGTATGCGTTTCGCCAACTCAAGATCCACGAGAAGAACTACATAACCCATGATCTCGAACTCGGTGCAGTTGTTTTTGCATTAAAGATATGGCGACACTACCTTACTAAGTGTACAGTATTCACCAACCATAAGAGCTTACAACATATCTTTAATAAAAAAGAACTAAACATGGGACAACGTCGATGGGTTGAACTTCTCAACGACTACGATTGTGAGATACGCTACCATCCCGGCAAAGCAAACGTCGCCGCCGATGCTCTAAGTCGACGAAGCTATGTATAAGGTATTCATGACTCTCAAGCTTGTGCTAAACTTGAAACCCTCATCCGTGCCGCTCAATTCGCCTTGTTTCAACGAGAATACTTTAGAAGAAGAAATGAAATGTGGTGCCGAAACTCAGCTTGTATCTAAATCTGATGGTATTTACTACTATCTCAATCACGTTTGGATTCCCAGTCGTGATAATCTTCGTAAGTTGCTAATGGACGAAGCTCATAAATCTCGATATTCCATTCACCCCGGTGCCGACAAGATGTACCAGGACCTTCGTCCTAAGTATTGGTGGCCGTGCATGAAAAAGGATATTGCCATGTACGTCTCAAAGTGCTTAACTTGTTCGAAGGTTAAAGCCGAACATAAAAGGCCCTCTGGCTTACTCGAGCAACCTGAAATCCCGATGTGGAAGTGGGAGAGTATAGATATGGACTTCGTTACTAAACTCCCACGTACTTCATCCGGTCACGATAGCATTTGGGTTATCGTTGATCGTCTCATCAAATCTGCGCACTTTATTGCTATACGGGAATACTTTATGGTCGAACGGTTAGCCCGAATCTATACCGATGAAGTTATATGTCGACACGGGACGCCTCGTGACATCATCTCTGACTGAGACGGTCGTTTTAACTCGCATCTCTGGAAGACCTTTTAATCCGCTCTCGGTACTACTCTCAATCTCAGTACCGCTTTTCACCCTCAAACCGACGGTCAGACTAGCGCACGATCCGCACCCTCGAAGACATGCTTCGTGCGTGCATCATAGATTTTGGTGGTAACTGGGATACGCATTTACATTTAATCGAATTCTCGTACAATAATAGTTATCATACAGCATTCAAATGGCTCCTTTCGAGGCACTATATGGAAGAAAATGTCGATCGCCTATTGCATGGCACAAGATCGGAGAAGCACAAATCACCGGTCCCGAGCTAATTCAAGAAACGACAGACAAAATCCTCCAGATCAGAGACAATCTCTTGAAAGCTTGGAGTTTTCAAAAGAGTTACGCCGATAAACGCCGCAAGCCCTGCAGTTCGAAGTGGGAGACCACGTTCTCCTAAAGTTTGCACCTTGGAAGGGTGTGATCCGCTTCGACAAGAAAGGAAAGCTAGCGCCTCGATACGTGGTCCCATTAAGATTATGGAAAGAATCGGTTAAGTAGCCTATCGTCTCGAATTACCGGAGGAACTTAATAATGTACATCTGACTTTCCAGGTGTCTAATCTCAAAAAGTGCTTAGCCGAAGAAAATCTCCATGTCCCTCTCGAAGATCTGCAAATCAACGAGACTCTCCATTTCGTGGAAAAGCCTGTGGAAATCATGGACCCAGAGACTAAGAAACTACGACGCTCTCACATCCCTATCGTGAAGGTCCGATGGGAGGGCAAACGCGCGCCGAGTTTACTTGGGAATTGGAAAGTGATATGAAGGCCAATTACCCGCATCTATTTGTTACATCTACTGCCTAATTTCGGGACGAAATTCCCTAAAGTAGGGGAGACTGTAACAACTCAAAAATTCGTTGTTATCTTTTTCCTTGTTTTATCGTTGTACTTCTTTTGTAATCCCGAGATTCGGTTAATAATAAAGTTTATGTAAATTAATTATGGTGTTGTACATTATTATCGCATCTAATCGCTTAATGAATCCCATCGCTAATCTCATCGCATCGCAAATCGCAGTTATTTATGTGGTTTTATGGTATTTATGTGTTATGTGTGTTTGTAGTTATAATTACAATCGCTATCGCATCGCTCTCGCACTCTCGAATCGCTAAATCGCACTATATTATATGAACTATAACGCTAACGCTTTAACTTAACGCTTAATATAGCTATCTACTTCGAACCAAAAAACCAAACGAACCCTTAACGCGAAATAATCGAAGAAAACCCAACTTTTGGGTCAAGTTCGGTCGAACTTGGTGACCCCAAGTTCGATCAACTTGACTGGCCAAAACTCAGGTTCTCTCCTCTAAACTCCAGTTCGCTCGAACTTGCCTGAATCTTTGGAGATTCCGCAAGTTCGGCCGAACTTAACCTCATGCCCTCCAAAATCTCTCAAGTCCGCTCGAACTTGCATGTCTTCATGCAAGTTCGGCCGAATTTGGTCTCACCAGCCTCACTTTTTGCCTTCTCCAACAAATACCAAGCTTTGTTCACTAATTTGAACTTGATGCAAGTTCGCCCAGAGCTCTCCCGACCCGAAAACCTTCGTGTTCTAAGTAAGAATCGACCCGATTTCACTGCAACAACGTTTATCAACAACCAACAAAGGTTTATAACGATTTTGCCACAAGACACAGCCTTCGTTTTCATTAAAACCCGTTCTGTTACGAAAATCTTCATGTTTTTCTTCAAAAACTTCTGTTTTAAGCTTAAATCTACACAATACGAGTTCGTTTGGCGATAGTAGAGACTTCCCAAACATGAGATCTATAAGATCTCGGCTTGTAAGTGATAGATCTGAGAAAACCTTCGATAAATATCGATTTGACACAAAATACGGACTTTTGAGGATGTTTTGTTCATTTTCTAATATGAAACGAAGCATCTATCATTCATGATCCCAGATCTGGAAGCACAAGGACGTTTATGTTGGTTTACACAAGCCGGACTAATCCGAACGAACCCCGAGTTCGTCGGGATTAGCCCACGCTTTTGTAAAACGTCTAAAACAGCTCTAAAAGACCTCTCCGACCTAAGTTTGCTCAGTAGCACAGGATTGGAGGGATGAACACTCGATTTTCCTCAGCAAACGACACGAAAAAGCAAGATTTTGGACCCGAAAACATCAAGTTTGCTCGAGAATCACCAGCTTATCAGGTCAAGTTCGATAGAACTTGAACCCATTTGGGTCAAGTTCGACCGAACTTGTGTGTTTCTTCACCAAGTTTCTCGCAACTTCGCTCGAACTTGCCTTGTTTCTTAGGAAACCATACAAGTTCACCGAACTTGCCAAATTAGTAAGGTTTTCCTACAAGTTCGCCCGAACTTGACAAGTTTCTTAGGAAACTCATCAAGTTCGACCGAACTTGACTCTAAACCCATCCAAATCATACAAGTTCGCCCGAACTTGGCCACTGATCAACTCAAAGTTCACTGTATCAGCTTTTCGGAAGACTGATGCACGTCTGTTCGTTTACAGGCGGATCCGGTGCACTCCGCAACTCTCCTCAGAATCTTAAGTCTTACCTAAACGCACCCACAGTGAGTATACTTGACCCATTTTCGCTTTAAACGCACTTTTGGGTGTTACATACATTCCTATATTAAAATCACATCACAAATCAAACTGTTTATCACACGCGAATAATCTGATTGTGTATGCTCAATACGTGATACTAGAAACATGTGACTAGGACTTGTTTTCGTTAACTTGCCTCCTTAGCTAGTATGGTACTATAGTGTGGCTTACACCCGACGGGGTCTGTTAGGATGGACGCGCAAGCCTTCTCACGGTAGTTAGCATGAGAAATGAGCCTATGTTATGTTAAGTGTTTTGATGTATCATGATATGTAATTAGATTGTTTGGCAAACGCTTTCTCGACTATGTTAGTATTATTCAAACTCGTATGCTCACCTTTACTTAATCGTATTGACTTGTATTTTAACGTATGTAACAGGTTGAGGATTTATAGCTTGGATGCCTTGGATGTTGCATGCGTAGTTTAGTTGTTTTAGTTTGTTTTAGAACGGTTGTAATAAAATCTAGGGGAGATCGAATTGGATTGCGTTTAAGAGATTTTGTTGGTATATAATGGTTATTTTGAAGGTTTATGAGTTTGATACTATGGGATATTAGATGTTGATATTTATCTTTGAAATGGCTGTTATGGAAATACTACCCGATGATTCCGCCATCGGTTGGGGTGTGACAATGCATGCTATCAAAAACAAAACCATAGGATGTTTTAAGAAACGACCATTCAAGGAGCTTGGAGATGGAAGAACATGATGATTCTTGAATGACAATCTTCCAAGGAGAAGACCTCAAGCTTGTATACCCCAAGCCTTCCAACAAACACCTTATGTTGCTAGGATTTTCACTTATGAACACCTCTCGATCAACCAACCTTTGGCCGAAATTCTAGAGAGAATTTGAGAGTGTTCTTGTACTTAAATCTTAATGTGTGTGTAAGAATTACAACTTCTTGAATAATGAATCAAATCCACTATATATAATCTCTTGCAAGATCTTTCTTGGATATTGTGAGATTTGTAAAGATCTCACAAAATCTTCCAAGATATCCATATATCTCTTATAAGATCTTTTTGGGATTTTGTGAGATCTTGTATGATTTGCAAGATATCCATATATCTTACATAATCTTTTATTGGATTGTGGGAGATCTTGTAAGATTTGCAAGATATCCGTGTATCTTACATAATCTATTATTGGATTTTGTGAGATCTTGTAAGATTTGCAAGATATCTATATATCTTACATAATTTTTTATTAGATTGTGTGATATCTTGTAAGATTTGCAAGATATCCATATATCTTACATAATCTTTTCTTGGATTATGTGAGATCTTGTAAGATCTGCAAGATATCAATGTATCTTACATAATCTTTTATAATGTTATTTAAACCCATTAAATAACAAAATAAAATATACTCTCAAATAATTATCCATCTAATTTATTAGTTTGTCATGTGCAATTATTTAGAAAACCAATTTCTAAATATTTGAAATGTTCATATTTTTTTGTTTGATCATATCATAAATAAATATAATAAGTGTTTGTCAAGCTTGTTATTTGGTATGACCCGACTTGGATCATAACGTACTAGCCACATCAATTTAATATGTGTCTTGGGCATAACGATTCCAACAAATCTTTCACGAGTAGCCAACTTCCGTGGTGCCTCGATTCTTTCTTCATTTTGATCTTTCTTTTTCTGCTCTTTATCTTCAAGCTTTCTCCATGATGTGTTCCAGTCTTTACCTGAATTAATATTGTTAGCATAACAAACGTTTACAATCTTCTGGAATTGCATGGCCTGCTCTTTATCTTTTTCTTCATAACTGATCTTGATGAAGAATAAGCGTTCGATATATTTCTCTGAGCAGTTGACCAGCCACATCGGATCCAACACTCTGATTGCACGCCACAACCCATGAATTCTCTTTTGCATGATCACGGTTTCAGATAGATCTTCAGACATATCCCATGACCCTTCATCAGGCTCGACACAAATAACCGCCTCTCCAGTACTTTAATCATAGTGCCACCATTTGAAGATTTTGTAAAAATCTTGTTCCATTTTTTTCAAAGGCATATTCTTCATAACACGCAGCCGTTTAACAATCATGTCACATCCTTTTCTTGTGTTACTGGATCGATCTTTGTAACGGTTCGTGGCTTGTATGGTTTCCAGTAGTTGAAACCATGAGTTGCTTCAAATTTGATTAACTTCCAAAGATGTTGATCAGTCGATCGTAGCTTCATACTAAACGTCTTGGTTTGTACCAACTCTTTCACATCCCATTCTGGCAGAGTCTTTATATTACCCAATCTTCTGAAGTATTGAACTCCATACTCACGTTTCAACGCATCCACATCTAGTTCCTCCATCACCAACTGATAATGTAACCAGAGATGCATCAGGGTCTCTGGTGAAGAAAGCTAATGGACGACGAAACTTTCTTTCAGGCGGCATTCCCTTGAACCACTTCTTCTTCATTTCAATGATCTCTTCTTTTGTCAAGGGTTTAGGGGTCGTGCCATTTTTCACTGCTTCTGCTACCTTTTGCTTTAGCATATCATCGTTCATTTCAGCAGTCATTTCATCAAGGGTAGCAAAACACATCTGTTCCTTCACCTGTATACCTTGCCGCTTCATTATCATCATCTGAATCCCAATCTTCAATGATCACTCGGTCATAATCGTTTGCCTGTGGGATGTCTTCAAAAACATAGTCATTTGGCTCTGAGCTTGTGTTCTTTAGTTCCTCCTCAAAGTCGAACTCAAATGAATCTTCTTTTAAGCCAAACATCTCTGCAAGACATCTCTTCGAGTAGTTATGAACGTACTCTCCTTCTTCGACATCATGCTCAAGGTAGATGACTTTAGGATTTGGCACTGTCTCATCAACTTCGGTCGATGACTCCCCCTGAACCTGTTCATCTGTTAGTTCAAAAATAGAGTCGTTCATGTAAGCGTCAATAATCATACTTTCATTATCAAACATGTTAAGTACAGATTCAATCCCTTCCTCTCTTATTGCTTCACATGTATCATCTACCATCTCTTCAATCTCTTTCTTCAATTCCCTATGAGCAATAGCTTTCTCTTTCATCATCGGCTCTAAGATCCCTTCCCCTTGAAACACAAACCTTTTCTCTGCATCACGCGCTAGGTCAAAAACAACTATCTCTGAAGATATTGGCACGGATTCAGCTTCTGGTGCAGAATGTTCGATCAAAGGATCCAATGAAGTAGCAGCTTCATGCACAGGTTTGCTAGAGACAGGAATATCATCAATCTTTTTCTTTCCTCTGCCTTCTGCATCTGATAGAGCTTTCAAAGCTTGTTTCTCTTTCTACAACTATTTGTCTAGCTTCCTATCTCTCAATCTTCTGAATCTCATAAGTGAGAGAGATGCCCAGAGTTCGAACCAAAATTTTCTTCATTAGCTTAACCTGTCTGTTGTTTGACTCTCGCTCTGCCTCATACTCTTCCATCTTTTTATTATCCTCTGATTTTCAGTCTCATAGCTGCTGAGGGTTGCTTTCAGAATCTCTCTTTCATTTTCTAGCACTTTAATCCTTTCTTCGTAAACAGTAACTTTCTGTGCAGCTTGAAAGTATCTCTCGCTATCATTATTGACCAACCTTAGAATCTCCCTAATACTATCTCTATCTGACTCAAGGATCTTAATATTCTCATCAACATTCTTCAATTTCGCTTCCAACTCATTTAGTCTTCCAACATACACGTCATCAGCTGTCATATTTTTCCCCCTGGATAGCCTCATAATCAAATAGTAATCATCAAAGGATGTGAATGCTGGAGGATGTGTAGGATGAGGCGATGATGTCGTTTGCGTCTGAGACACAGTAGGAGGAGTGCCAATAGGCTGTTGTGGAGGAGACACAACTGGAGGATCAACTACTGGTGGAGGAGATGGGACAAGAATCTCTGTAGAAGTGTGTTGAGGAGGAGGAGGAGATGCATGTTGAGCAGACACACTTGGTGTTTCAACAACTGGAGGAGGCTGAGACATTGGAGGAGGAGATGGAGGATGTTCAGAAGTTGTTTAAAAAGTTGGAGCAATTGGAGTCTCAGCAGGCTTTGTTCTGAGCTTGATCCTAAGCTTCTTTGCAGTAGACTCGGTTTTCAAGCTGCAGAATGTTTGACTCTTTTTCCAGCTTTCTTTCTTGTAGTCTTGACAGCAGATATATCTTCTTCAGCCTCAGATGGCTCATATGTAGGGTCATCATCACCAGTAGCCTTGCGTTTCTTTTCTTCTGCTAACTTCCTCTCTCTCTCTATTCTCTCCTTTCCTTTCTTTCTCTTTCTTTCCTCTCTCCTTCCCTCCTATCTTCTGAATCAGTACTTGATGATGGCCCTTCATCATCACCACCACATGCTTCTGTTTCCACACCAACCATTCCTTCAATTTCTTCAGCAGTTTCCCTGACCGATTGTTCATGAGTTCCTTCCCCGGTGCGCGCAGTTTCTTCAACAAGAACTTGTTCAACATCAGGTTCATCAATCAAACCTTGTACCAACACCTGGTTGTTTCTTTTGGCGATTGGAGGCTTAAGAGTAAGTCTCTGACATTTTCTTTCTCTTTGTAGCAGAGGAAGTAGATCCAGCTTTCTTTTTCCATAGTGACCCTTTTCTCCCTCCCCTTTGACATACCATATGCTTCTCTTTTGGACGAAATCTTCCATCATATCATTCTCTCACTTTCATCACCACTACCCTCAATCCTCCATTTACCTTCGGGTGGAGCTACATAATCAGCCTTGACAAACGTTCCAAAGATAGGCTCGAATGCTGGAGCCTTTCCCCCTTTGCGGTAGTTGCTGATGTTGTGGAGATCTGACGAGGACATGTGCTCTAACTTCAATATATCATTCTTCTTTTTCTCGAGATTGGGGTGTAGGTGGTCGAGGATCATCTGAACAAATCTCGGATACTGCAAGAATCGACCCTTTCTAAAATTCATCACCATCTGATCGAAAATCATCTTACTAAAGTTGTAAGGCTTGTTTAGGATCACTGCTACGATCATACACATGTGATAGTCCACGAGATCATCCCAACCCCTTTTCTGTGGCTTAAGGAACGTGTGATGCAGTGAGCTAGGAATCTGTAAGGCAGCCCTAATCGGTTGATCTTGAAAGAAATAGAGTTTACGTGTCCGTTGTAGCCCATTCTATAAAAGCATCCTTTGACGAATTTCTCTGTAAAGCCTGTAGGATAATCGCTTTCATCCCTTAGATGCAACACTGTTCGAATAAGATCTTCTATGATTGTAATCTCCACGTCATTCTCTCCAACTTTGACTGCTGACGTAATCGCCTTGGCTCGGCTTGTAACTCGGCAGCGGCCCAAAAACGGTCGACGTGAGATGCATACACGTCATGTTTTTGTGTGAGAGCGTAGTATACCAGCAGCCTCTCTAGAAAATCAATATACTGTGATAATGGAGCAAACTCTGGCACATCCTTCTCGATTAAGCAACAGGAGTTGTGCATGGGTGGAATTCATATGCGGTTTTATGTGAAATAGAGAGACATGAAAATATAGACAAAAAATTTCTACAACACAAAATCCTCTAAATTTTCGTGCGAAAATTGGCACTTCATAACTTTTCTAGATTTTCCTGCGAAAAACTAGAGCTCAGAATAACACTTCATATCCTGAATTTTCATGCGAAAATACCATATTTTCATATGAAAATCTTCATCGTCCCCAACAGTTGTCATTATTCAAACCGACTCAAAACACTTGCAATTTTTTACATTTTCTTGAAATTAACACGGTAAACCTTAGTTAAACTTGCCGATTATAACGTTGGAGAGATCAATTTTAAGTTTCACCGGCTAGTTTATCTTAGATCTACGTTTTAGTCCGTTTAAGTCTAAAGTAGTCCAAATTATCGGTTCAATCTCGGTGTAATACCTTTGCCATTATAAGAGGTGTGCAAATCAACCTCCCTAATGTATCAAATAAGTTGGAAAGCGAGCGTAATGAAGGATTAGAGCACAATCACTTCAGAGAATCCGCACCAAAGCTCTAACAGTTTTCGTGCGGAATCCGTTCAACTCTCGCTTATATATAGGCCTTTTAAATTTCGTGCGAAAATTGGCCTTGTGAAGTTTGGCCAAATTTTCATGCGAAAATTTTAGGAACCCTTGAACAATTTTCAATCTTTTCAACTTTTTCGTTTGTTTTCAGTTTTAATTATCCACACAGTTGTCTAAGTCCAAGTTAATGACCTTGTTTAACTGTTTTGGCTACCAAGTCCAAGTTAATGACCCTGGTTAACCACCTTTTGACCAAAACTGACATTATCCTTTGATTTTAAGTTTCAAATTAATGAACTTTTTAACATTTTAAACCAAACTTTGTTTCCAGATTAGCTCCCAGCCCGTAATTCTAACGATTTTCCTCTGCATTCTGTCGCTTTTAACTTTGAAGATCTGTTTTCATCACCGGCAGTCAATAATTAAAGTAGAAATTGAAAATCTTTTTGAGTTTTTTGAATATACTTAAAATAGAGGCATTTAAAATATATGTACAACATATTACAAACATATTTTTTGCGAGTTTGTGTTAGAGGATCATATCAGTTTATTGAGACACACTACCAGTCCCGTTGCTCTAGATAAAACTTTAAGTTCTTAAACAGATTTTCTTTAGATTGTCTGTATACTGATCCACTTAAACCTCTGCACGTTTCTCAACAGGCTTCAAGATACGTAGGTAATTTTTAGCAACATGGGCTAATCTGTGTTTCCCACCTTAGAATATACTCCCGTATCGAGATTCCCTAGATTTCATCTCACAGGTGAATATATCTAACTGATATCTGTAAAGGGGTGAATTACAAGACCTTGAGAGCTTAGGTTAGTACTTCCATAGAGAGAAAGAGTTGAAGGCTCGTCTTTAGGTGGTGTTCCTCTTGGGAATCTTTTCATTTTTGTACTACAGAATGTCGTATCTTTTTATGACATTTTTCTTCATTTTTTATGCAGCTTTTGGGGTGAATAATATGAAAGTATTATACAAGTTCTAGGTTATTGTTGACACAAAATCAGAAGAACTCATATAATACCCCAGATATCAATTAAATATAAAGACCTAGTATCTCAGAATCTAGCATTCTCTCAAACGAAATTTCGGGTACCAAGCCCATATATCTGAGAGATGTTAAGCAACAGATTTACCAGTTTATCTTTTTAGGTTTATATCCTGAAAGCAGTTTACTGAACGTGCGAAGCCTACCGACATATCCTTAGAAAGACCTGTTTAGACGCTTTTAAACAATACATTTCCTTAGTGTACTATAATGGTCTACTGATGTACTATCATCTACTCTTATACACAAAGCTCTTTTTGTATTTTTTAATGTTTTTGTATTTTTCATGATTTTTCAATGTTTTTGTATTTTTCATGATTTTTTAATGTTTTTGTATTTTTCATGATTTTTTAATGTTTTTGTATTTTTCACATCTTTCTCTTCCCCTAAAATCAAAAACATATTTTTGGACTTTTTTTTAAGAACGCATGTAAACTAAAATCAAAAACATATTTTTGGACTTTTGTTTTTAAGAAAGCATGTAAACTATTTACAGAAAAACATTTGACCTACCAGTGAGGATCACGTCCCAACATCGTCATCCTCAAACTCAACCTCATAAATATCCCCTGATGTCAGATTCTTTAAACCATTTAATTTTGAAAGATTTCGAAATCGTGCTCTATCAAAAGCTTTGGTGTAAAAATCTACTTTTTGGTCATCAGTGTGGATTTTCTAAATTTGTACCAACTTTTTCTCGTGGCAGTCATGGATAAAGTGGTATCAAATCTCGATATGTTTAGTGCGTGAGTGTTGACAAGGATTGACTGTGATATCAATAGCCGCCTTGTTATCTACGAATATGGGCGTATCAAGAAATTGTAGACCATACTCCTCATCTGTTGTTGTATCCACAGTATCTAGGAACAACAACTGGATGCTGAAACATATTCAGCTTCACAAGTAGAGAGAGCGACCACGGTCTGTTTCATGCATTGCCACATTACCAAACGGGTTCCAAGAACTGGCAGCCGGCCGTTGTAGATTTAGCTTTTTGCCTGCAGCAACCAAAATCAGAGTCAGAGTAACCCGTAAGGTTGAAATCGTCGTGATGTGGATACCACAAGCCAGTGCTTGGGCATCCTTTCAAATAGCGCATGATTCTTTTGATGATCAACAGATGTGATTCCTTCGGGCTTGACTGATATCTGGCACAAAGGCATGTGGGGTACATAATATCTGGTCTTGAAGTTGTGAGATACATCAAGGATCCGATCATGGAGCGATATAATGTTTCATCAACTTTGTCACCATAGTCGTCTAGACAAATGCCGTGGTTGTGGCTAAAGGGGTAGATGCGGGTTTAGTTCCTATCATGTCAAATTCTCCAACACGTCATGAACATACTTCGTCTGGTGAATGAAGATACAATCTGGCAGTTGTCCAACCTGAAGCCCCAAAAAGAATTTCATCTCTCCCATAGCACTGATTTCGAATTTTTCTTTCATGACTTTCTCAAAGTCCTTACACAGCTGTTCATTTGTCGATCCAAATATGATATCATCCACATAGATTTGCACAATAATCAGATGTCCATCTACTTCCTTGGTAAAGAGAGTGCTGTCTACTTTTCCTCTGGTGAATCGGTTGACCAGAAGATGTTTGGAAAGTGTCTCATACTAGGCTCTCGGGGCCTGGTGTAAACCGTAAAGAGCTTTGTTCAGCAAGTAGACCTTGTCTTTGTGAATTGGATCGACAAACCCCGGTGGTTGGCCGACGTATACCTCTTCTTTTACCTTACCGTACAGGAAAGCCGACTTCACATCCAATTGGTACACTTTAAAACCTTTCCATTAGGCGAATGCCAGGAAAATGCAGATAGCTTCTAGACGGCGACTGGGGCGTAGACCTCGTTGTAGTCTTCCCTTCCTGCTGACGAAAACCATAAACTACAAGCCGAGCTTTGTTGCGAACAACCACTCCTCTATCATCTCTTTTGCACTTGTAAACCCATCGACTGCTTATCTTTTTCTTCTTTGGTGGTAGGTCAACAAGTTCCTAGACTTCTAGTTTCTGGAATTGCAATAATTCTTCCTGCATTGCTTCCACCCAACTTTCATCTTTAAGAGCATCTCTGAAGTTTCGTGCTTCTACCTGAGAAACAAAACAACTATGAGAAAATTTATTTTGAAGTACACAACTTTAGAATAAAAGAAACTTGGATCCTTGTTGTCTGTTGGATGGTAGGAGACTGATCTTGGCATTACTTCGCCTTGAACATTTACTGAGCCCAAATTTGTGATATTCTGATACACAGCTTGTTCTGAAGAAGTAGCTTCATTTCTAGCACTAGTTTCGACAACTTGATTGTTAAGATAACTTGTAATCTCTTGTGATCCTTCATCTGAACTGGAATCTCCAGTATTAAAGGTAGGATCTTGTTTAGGTTCTGCATGTGCTGGTTGAGAGGAAGACGTTCTCCAGTAGTCTGAACTGGTGCAACACTGGTTCTGGCTGAGTGTTGCTTGGACCTGCTTCTGAGGAAGGTGTTGTTGTTGGAGAGATAACCAACGGTCCTGTCACTTGCTCTTGATTAGATATTTGATGTTGTTGGAATAGCAAGATGAGTTCTTCCTCGATGGTTCTTCAGGCAGATTAAACGAATTCCACAACCCTTCGTCATTGAACAGCCAAGGATCTCCAAGCTTCTACATGGGCTTTGTGTATTTCTAGCAATCAACGTGTTGAGCAACAATAACATGATTCATCCTTGGTAGATAGAATCTCTTTTGCGGAATTGCATATCCTACGAAGAAACCTTCAAAAGATCTGGCTCCAAATTTTCCTTCCAGGTCCAATACGGTACAGGGTGATCCAAAAGGCTCCAAAAACTCTAGATTAAGTTTTCGCTGGTTAAGAAGTTCAAAGCATGTCTTTTTGTGCTTCTTGATAGTCATTACACGGTTAAGGGTGTAACATGCAGATGCAACAGCTTCGCTCCAAAAGCTAATAGGTAACTTTGAATTGGCAAGCATTGTGCGTGCAGTCTCGATAAGCGTTTTGTTCCTTTGTTCAACTACTCCATTTTGTTGAGGAGTATAGGGGGCACTAAACTCATGATGAATACCCTTAGCATTACAGAATTCGAGCATCTTGTTGTTCTTAAACTCAGTACCATTGTCACTTCTTTTTTTAATAGGCAGATGGTAAAGGTTTTCAATCTTTCGAAACAAGATCATCAGATTTTCAAACATTTCATTCTTGCTTTCTTGAAAGAAAACCCATGAGAATCTTGAGAAGTCATCGGGTACGACCAGACAGTATGAGATCTCCTGTAATACTTTTCACATTGACAGGCCCAAAAAGATCCATGTGTAGCCTTTCTAGTGGAAGCTTGATGGAGTTGAGAAGCTTCCTCGGGTTCGACTTCTTGTGTTGCTTCCCCTTTTTGCAGCTGATACAGTCATCTGAAAAAATGAATTTTTTTGAGATTCACCCCTTGCACTAGATTGTTGTGCACCAGAAAATTCATTTTTCTTAGATGAATGTGACCCATCTTCCTATGCCATAGAATTGATTCCTTTTCAGTGGCTTTTGATACAAAACAATGTCCTTCCTTTGACGTAGTGGATGTGACGCTCATGTCTAAGACATATAAATCATTTTCTCGTGGAGCGCGCATGAGGATCCACTCCTCAGGTATTATGAAACCAGGTTTGAGAATGAGACATTCTTTGTCATTAAAATGAGTTATGAACTTCTTGTCACAGATCTGCGAAATGCTCAAAAGATTGTTCTCAAGCTAAGCGATGTAGTTCGCTTTGTCAAAAGACACAACTCCGTTTGTCAAAATTCCTTCTCCCACGATCCTGCCGCCCTGTGTTCCGGCAAACCCAACATATCCTCCCCTGATGGCTTTTACATTGTATAGGAATGCCAACATCCCTGTCATGTGCCTAGAAGCTCCACTGTCCATGATCCACTTTGAATAATTAACCTTGGAAGCCCTTGCACACATGAAAAGCATATTACTTAAACAAATAGTCCCAAGCCCTTTCAGTATTGGATGGGATGACACTGTCGACCTTTGGAACCTTGGAAACTTTGACATCTTTCTTAATCCTAACCCATTGTCCAGACTTAAATTTAGTCTTATCTTTTGATTTGACTGGAACATTGGTTGATTTAGGGGTTACATTGATGTTTTTGCTTTGGCTGCCCAGGTTTGTGCCTTTGAAAATGCCTTTTTGATATAGAGATTAGATTCTTTTCTTTCATTTTTCTTCGAGGTTTCTCCTACTTCAAAATCCGAAATTATCTCAGTTGGTGGTTCCTCATTAGAACTGGAATTACCTTTTCTCTTTAAAATTTTTGTTGGCACAAACTCTGGACCCTTTTTCTTCTCATCTATTGTAAACCTCTTTTGTTTATGAATAGGTTTTGGACGATTTTGAGAACAATGTCGTGCAATATGCCCAACCATGTTACATCTGTAGCACGTTCTACTGTCGTTTCCAACAGTATGTTCCAAAGCTTGTTCACGAAGCTCTTTTTCTTTCTTAAACTCTTCGTTGGTTTTTTTATTAATGATTTATTTTTCCTCAACAGTGTTAGTTCCAAAAGCAAACTCAACTTTCTTTGTAAAATTTGTCTTTCGGGATTTGTTATTTCTTTTCTTTTCAAACCCTAACCCATCCCTTTTGTTTTCAGGATAACCTCTACCTCTTGGATGAATGATTTTGTCTGACTTCTTTGGTTTTGAGTAAAAACCAGCAACTTGTTTTTCAAGATCAGATGTCAACTTCTATGAATTTAAAGAATTTGTCAACACGGTCTAAGTTAATATTCTAGACTGGAAATTCTTCATCAGTATATAATTTATCTGATCCTTTGAGTTTGTATATAACTACATTAGGGTCATCATTTAAACAATTTTCTGATGTATGAAAAATTTCATGAAAACTTTTATCCCTTCCAGAAGGTGAACTTGACTCTAATTTCTCATTGTTTGACTCAGCACTTTCATAAACTGTGCTGTCAGACTCATTTTCAAAAACATTTCGACCACTTTGGTTACCACCTCGGATTCACAATCCTTTTCAAATTTCGAATATGTTATGTCAAGATTTTCAGGCAGCTGGTTATTCTTCCGTGAGTAAATTTAAATTCAGCGCCTTATCCACCCCATCAGGATGTTTCTTAGCATAACTATTCCACATAGGGGGTGGAACCTGATCGTAACATTTTCCATGTTGTTTATCATTCTTCTTCCCTTCTTTGTTATATTCTTGTTTTGGAAGAATGTGATTAAGAACGTACATGCTGGTAGAATAACTGATTAACAACTTGTTAACCCTTTCAGTTTCTATCTTAGTTTTCTCCAGCTCACTTTTTAGCTCAATAATTGTGTTAATGTGCAGATTAATGGCCATTTGTTTGTCCATCACAGTTGCTTTGAATATTGAAAGTGTTTTGTCATCTTCTTTGACAGTTTTCTCATACTGTCGAATGGTCCTGCTGAGTTTATCATATGACACTTTTACAGTTTTTGTCATATGACAATTTATCATTGTAGCTTTTAAGTTCTTTAAAAGATTCTTCTTTCTCAGCACATTGTTCACATGCTTTATGACATTTCAAGCATGGACTGACCATTTCGACAGTTTGAGTTTTGATTGTTTCAGTTACTGTTTCAACTTTTTCTACTGTTCTTCCACCTGACTACCTCTTTTGTATTGGCTATGAGCGCTTTGTTGGCAATGTCTGTTAAGCTTTCCAGCGTAACAGGTTTTGTTACATCGATTACTTCCACACACTCTGCCTTTGTCTCATCAGAACTTTCTTCTGTTTGTCCAGACTCAAAGCTACCTACAAAAGTTTTCAGAATTGTGTCAAATAAACATGATTTAGGAGTACCTTCGAGATGTTCCTCTTCATCCGTTGACGTTCTGAAGTAATCTGCCAAAACTTCTTCCATTTCTTCTTCTGAAACTTCTTCCAAAGATTCAGACTCTTCTCGGATTTCAGCGATGAGAGCAAGGCTTTCCTTTTTGGAGATGAAATTATTCCAATTGAACCCTTCATCTTCTTGTGTTACCACCAGAGCTTTATCTTTAGAATTAGAAGCTCCGCTTTGATCTGTGCCAATCTCTTCTCTGGTTGTGGTCGATGATAGATTACCTTTTGTAATAATCATCCCCAAACGGATTATGATTGCCCTTTACTTCTCGGTTTGGGCATTCGCGCTTGAAGTGCCCTTTCTCCCTTCATTTGAAACATGTGACTTTGGATTTATCAAAGCCTAATTTCCATAAAATGCTAAGCTCTTCGAACCACTGATGCCATGCACCACATGATGTCACTCAATTCCATCTCTTCTGGATCAATTTGATCGTAGTCTTCTTTAGTCATTTCTGGATTTTCAATTCTTCCAGCTACAAGACTCTCATATGATTCCAGAACTGCTGCAAGTAACACCATATGTTACATTGCAAGATCCGTTGGTTAGAATTAGATTAATTTTGTTGATTGCTTGGTGGTTGATTGGAGCTTTGAAACAATTGTTATCCTTGGTGATTGTTTGGATTGAAGGAAGTAAAAGTTTGGAAGCCACTAGATTGGTTGGAGCCAGGACTAGCTTTTGAGTTGGCACTAAAAGTGTTTGGATCTTGGACTTTTAACAGGAGTGTTTGGATTTCCTTTGTAATATGCCTTTTGCCATTTTCTGCATCTCTAGCTCGTGCCCTTCCAATTTTTCTATAAATCTTGGCAAACTGAGACTGTCATACTCAGCTACATTCTTCAGGATTGTTAGGTATGTTGCTCAATCTCTTCAGGCAAAGAATCTGCCAGTTTGTCGACTAGCTCTTCATTTGTCTTGACAATTCCCATACGCTTCATCTGTACTACCAGGTGGCAATACCTTTCTATGCTTGCTTCATGTTCTCGCCCGGAAGAATATTGAACACTTCAAATTCTTTGTTCAGTAATGCCTTTTTTCCTTTTCTGACATTAGTACTTCCTTGTGCCCTTAATCGTAAGGCGAGCCATAATGACTGAGCGTCGTCGTCGTGTTGCAGGAGAACTAAGATCTCTTCTTTTATGGCCTGCTGAAAAAGATTCATCATCTTCTTCTCAATCACGTATTTTTCTCGTTCTTAATCGGACAGACGAGCCAATGTTTTCTTAATGCCAAGTTCATTAAGTGGTACTTGATACTTGTTCTCAAGTGCGAACCAAACTGTTAAATTTGTTGCTTGAACCCAGTTCTTGAATGGCTCACTCCAACTCTCTAGTCTTCAATGTTCATGAGCTTTGGAGGCTTTGTAGTAGTTCCATTGCATTTTCTAAATTCATGTTTTGAGCTGCTACCGCAACTATAACTGCTTGTGTGGCAAACGCGTTATGAAATTCCTCCTCACCTGACATCTTGACAATACTTATAACAAAAAGCAATTATAACTGATTATCTTGAAACAGACTGAAAATTAAGAAGAAAATGAGAATTTTCGTACCAAATAATGTTCTGGATTTTCATGCGAAAATTTGAATTTTCGTACGGAAATTTTAATTTCTTGCGAAAATTGTGTCTTTTATTAATTCAAACATTTCAGAAGTTAGGTTCCCGATTTTCGTACCAAAACTAGTGTTTCGTGCGAAAATTCTTGTCTGCTTCGAACACTTGTTCACAGTTTCATATTTTTGGTGATTTCAAGCATGATTTGGATGGATTTTAGGTTTATATATTTCAGTATACTGTTTAGAGTTGATTTTAACACGTTATACTAATAACCTAGTCCAAATTGTCCATGAAATCCTTCAGATCTAGAATAAGTTGGAAGAAAGAGTAGAAGAAGAGTTTCCAATGGATGAATCTTGAACTTTGAAGGTTGAATCCAGCTGAAAGTTGGTTGTTTGTTCACAAATCAGACCTTAGGGCTCTGATACCACTTGTGAATGCTAGAATCGGACCCAACTTGTGAGCTTCCGGTCATATTTGCTCAGCTAACAGAGGCGAAATTCATTGTTAGTTGATTGAACAAACAAAGAACAAGTGATGATTACTGTTTAACCATCTGTATATTGATCAATGTCGTAACGATTACAGACTCGAGCATGGTTGCCACTGATCACCAAAAACAGCATCCTAGACAAACATCCTAATTCACCTATTTATAGGCAAGACATGACAACACTAGGGACTAGGACACCTGGATTTTCGTACGAAATTTTCGTACGAAATTTTCGTGCGAAAATCCTTGCAGATTTTCGTACGAAAATTCTAATAAACATACAAAACTTTCTAAACAAAACTTCTGACGCTGCGAAACCCTATCTATACAATAGACTCGTCCTAGATGTAGGCAATAAACATATGTGCACCAACATACTTTCGTAGTTGTGTGTAAGTTTATTGCACCTGGTTGCAAAAATGGTTTATAGAAACAGTTGATATTTTAATATTAAATATTATTTTATTGAGATGAGTAAGGTTTATGGCATACATAGTTATATGATGCTACCAACTCAAAATCCTTTAGAAAAATAAAACAATAAACCTAAAAAAGTAACTGTTCTACCATACAATATATCACGAGAGAGTTGATAAACTAACATAAAATAGTACCGCATTGAAGATTGTCCACCCCCCCCCCCCCGCCGCATCGCGCGGGTAACATACTAGTATATATATATAGTATATATATATACACATATATACACGAACCGAGATATTTAATTTAACATTTGGACAATTGACATATATGGATTTGGGCACGTTATTTTATGGTATAAAAATACACTGTAGTTTTTCGCACACTTGTTTAATGGGATTTGTTGACAACTTGTGTTGTTATAATTACGATAAAAACAAAGGAAAATCTACCTGATTTTTGTAATATCTAAAATACAAGATAAGCTTATAAGTTAGATTTTAAAAAAACAACGGTATTTAACATTAGATTGTACGTTGTCTAAAATTAGTATAATTACTTATATTTGTTTGGAACGTTTAGTACGAGGTGCGAAGCATAATAAAACTTACACCAAAAAAGATAAGCATTCGAAATACCATCGTATCGTATTTTCCAACATAATATAAATATATGTATTTATATTTATTTTGACGAATATAAACAGCATGCGAGTATATCTTTTGGTCTATCATTAGACTATATATTTATCACACTTCAAATTATCAGGACATATTTTGGTATATATATATACACACACATATGTGTCCATACACATTGAATAATAGACGTATTTTCATATGTGTATTCTTGTACATGCCCTCAAGGTTATTCTTAGCTTTTGTTTTAAAGATTATACCATCGGGTCGCACGTTTAGCGATTCAGTAGGGCTCGATCACACGTGAAACAACTTTATTCTAGTATTGGTTTACTGATGAGGTGCTATAATTATTAGGGTATGTCATACTGAATATTTGCATGATGTTCTAGTTTGTGCCTCTGACATATAACACTTTTGGATATAACACGCACCCTAAGGTGAGTTCACAAGATTTTCCAAAAGCATGCGTTCATAATTAGAACAACACTTTTTTTACGGAAACCCTGGTTGGGGCTACGGGCATTCCTAATGGAACCACCGGAAAATACTATCACTGGAGGTGGGGAGTAGTACACTTGCACTAAACGAAAACTCTATCATGAAAATCCCTACATTTTTACCGATTAGATTGCCGCTTGGGTAAACGTGGGGTATTAGTTGATAGTTCTATTGGGTTTGACAAACCTCATACCATGCCTGAGGCCGGGCGTCAACTTTCTAACCTTCACTTATACATTAATGTTGATAGACATTAATGAGGACACAAACGAAACGTCAACATTTGGTATGAAATTTAGTCATGTGATGAGGGTTAGCTACCTAAGTCATACATAAAACAAAACCAATTGTGAACTTAACTTTTTGTTGGAACCTGAAGGTTTATGCATAGTTGATTACTAGTCATAATTATGGGCTGATTTGTATTATGTTCAATAGTGTTTTGGGTCGCAACATGTATTGTGTCTTTGGGGTTTCGACTGGGCCTATTGGGGTTTCAGCCCACATTAGTTGTTAGTATATAATCACTCCTTGATTGTTGTTTAGGAGTTGATAAGTTGGAGAAAAGGAAGGCCAGCCGAAATCAAAGAGAGTCTTCGTATCTGTCATTGTTAATTAGTGAATGCAAGATCTCGATTTGTTCTTATTGTTTTTTTCAATCATTATGTTTTGGTTTTTCCTATTCTTGAATCATCTCATGTTTGGATTCCACACTTACACGAGGTTGTGTGTGATATCATTGAAAGATCCGTGTTTACGGGACCTACAATTGGTATCAGAGCCAAGAAACCATCTTCTTGGTTCGGTCGATATCACTCTGATTCAAGACAGATTGATTATTTACTGATCACGTTTGCAAGTTTTTGAAGGTTTTGGCTCAACTGTTCATCCGTATTCATCATTGTTCGGGCCGTTTTGATGAAATTTTGGTTCGTGGAAATTGAAGATTGTGTTTGCTGTTTTTTCGGGTGTTAGTTGCAGATTCTGAGATTGGAATAATCTTTGAAATTTGGAAATTCCGGATTTGGTGGAATCCGAGTCAAAATGATATCTCCTAACTTTTTGTTTTGCAGGATTCCTACTCGCAATCAGTGATCTCGACTCGAAAGTAACTAATCTCGACTCGAAAGCAACTGGTCTCGACTCGAAATCAAGTGGGGTTTCAAGTTTCTTCTTCAGTACTCGAGACTGAGGTGTTCTCGACTACTGTTTCGACTAAATAACTGTTTCAACTCCGGTTACGACTCGAAACAAGAGATTTCGACTTAAACTGGACTTAATACTTGAGACATTTGATTTTGACCTAGTAGTTTAGACTCTAAAACTGTTGAATTTATTTAACATTGTTTGACCGGATAACTAAAAAATTAATAATTAAAAAAATGACTTCCGTAAATCAGACTGCTGAACTGGCTACCGTGAACATACACTAAGAAATCGACTCTAAAATTGGGACCACAACTAGAATTCCTCGATTGCTCGAGGGAGATGATTTTCAGGAATGGAAATGGCATTTTGAAAATCATGCCAAGGTAAAAGATGGTAAGTTATGGAGGAGTATCATGCATGGACCAAGAGAAATTACGTATGAGAGAAAAGATGCTCCTGGTATTAAGATTCAGAAGGCTTTTGAGCAATACTCCGATGAAGATTTTGATATTGTTGAAGACAATGAGAAGGCACTGGCTTAGTTGACCATGGCTTTGGGACCAGATATTGCCATTGGATTTACAACTTCTAAATCTGCCAAAGAGTTATGGGATTCATTACATGAAGTGTATGAAGGTCATGAAGATATGAAGGACAGTAGACGTAATTTGCTGAGTCAGAACTTTAACAACTTCAAATATTTCTATCGTGAAACAATAGAAAATCAACTTCAGAGGTTCGTGAAGTTGATCACTCAGATGATTATTGCTGAATTTCCACTGTCTAATTCGTTAGTGAACATACAACTTTTCAATGCATTACCAAAGAGTTGGGATCATCATGTGGCTATGATCAAGAAAACAAAAGACCAAGCTAGATGCAGTCTGTCTGAGATGATCTCTCATATCAAATCGTGTGAACTAGATGATAAATAGAGAGAAACAAATCACATGAACAGTTTGCTTACTGTAGGGTTTTCTACAGCACCCTCTGCTTCAAACAATGTTGCTCTTATGTCACAAGCTGGATTTCAGATGTTCAATAACTCATCATCCACAAGAGCCACATCAGAACCTCCATCAGCAAATATTCTCTATCCAGCAAGACCTGCTTCATCACCCTTCAATGTTACTCCATCATCTGTCAATGCAACAACTTCAAATTCAACTGTCAAGAATGATATAATTGCCTTCTTCTCTCAACAGTACAAGGAAAATCTCGACATAGTTGCATCTGTTATAAATTGTATGAATGCTTTTGCTACAGGAAAATTAGAGCCTCCAAAGTTTTATATTGATGATTTGGATCAAATTCATCCTGAGGATGTAGAAGAGATAGACATCACATGGAAGATGGCTATGGCCGCGTTCAGGGCAAAGAATTTTGTAAGGAAAACCGGAGGAAACAAGTGGCAAGGTCTCACCTTTTTAGGACCAACTAAGATGCCATTTGAGATGTGTTGCTACAGCTGTCATGAACCCGAACATTTGGCTCGAAATTGCACCAAGCCGCAAGTCAATAGGAATCAAACACCAGCACAACTCGTTCCTCCGAACTCTGAGAGAGCCATGGTTACTACAAATAATACTGTAAATGATGCTAGTGGAAGTACTCCAGCTTCAGCCTTGGTAGTTCAGCCCGATGCTTCATTTGATTGGAACTCAGAAATGCAACGACTGAATATTTCTGCTCCAGAGAATCAGACTACCTCTGACAACATTGCTTTCATGACTTCAGATCTTGAGGATCAGGCTTCTGAAGACAACTTTGCATTTATGACTTAGATCATGTCGGCTCCTGTTCACGGACTTACTGCCGAAGAGGTAAGTTCCGCTTTCTGTACTCCTGAATATCGTGGTAAAGTTGAGTCATATCGTTTACACAATGCTGAATTAATTCGAGATCATGATGATATGAGAAGAAATAATTCTACTCTAAAGAAAAATGAAAAATTTTACAAAGAAAAGATTGAAGCTCAGCAAAAAGATATCGCCAAACTTCAACAAGTTCTAAGTGTTAAGTGTTGTGTATACGATGATGCAAAAGAAACAACACGTGTCTTGACCAAGGAACTAGAAGAGATCAAACAAAAATTTCAAAGAAACAAAATAAAGATTAAAACATTTGATACTTCTAATAAATTGGTCCAAGATATGTACAATGAACAATTGGAATGCAAAAAAAAGGGTAGTGGTCTGGGTTATAACAATGTACCTCCACCGTTTAGTGGTAGCTACACGTTTTTGCCAATGACGGTGGAGGAATTGGAAAGGGAAAAGAGTATGACTTATGGCCCAAAAACTAATGAGTCATCAACTAGTGGCAAACCAGTCGAAAATCGAAAAACTACATTTGTATCTAAGGGTATTTTCGATGTTAATGATGCGTCTTCCTGTGCAGATAAAGTAACTGAAGTAACGTGTGAAGATGTTCTTGGGGATGAACTAGAGCCGAATTCTGATTTTTCTAAAACTCAATAAAAGAAACTGTTTCTGAATGTGTTTTTTGACAAAATTTCCTTAATTCGTTTCATATTTATGTGTCGTCTTTTGGGCCTGATGTTTTGGGCAAAACAGTTGGTGCTTGTGATGAACATTTGAATGATGTGTCTAATGATGGTTGTTTTTCAGTTATTTATGATTGTGATTGTGATGCTTCTGAATCTAGAGCTACTGACAGTGTGACAGGGGAGGTCCCTCAGGATGCATTCAGTGAAACCACTGAAACTTCTTCTCAAGAGGATCAAAAGTGTTCTGATTCTTCTTCTGAAAAGGTCTTAGTGGGTATCCCTAATGTTGAATCTAGTGGGACCACACTAAAAACCGAAGTTGAATGTGAACCACTAGTTAACACAATTGAAACTAATACTGAACATGTTTTCAAGGAAGAAAAAGTGATCACATCAGATATCAATTCACAAGAAAAGATTTCTGAAAAACTAAGTAAAACTGAATCGTCTTTTGAAAAAAAATTTGATAAAATATCCAAAGACGAAAAACATCATTCGTATAAATCTCATGCTTGTGCTAGTTCTGATCAGCAGGTATCTAAATGTTCAGAAACAGCACGAGCTAAGCAAGCAAAGAAAACCAATCAAGCTCACTCTTCAAAACCCAACAGATCTATTTCTGGAACAAAGTACCAAAAGTTCTATATACTGAAACGGCAGACCTGTTTTAGTTGTGGAATTGCTGGTCACATTGCCAGAAACTATGTTCATTTCCCAAGTGTGCAACAGAAGGCGAAAAATGCACAAAATCAGGGGGTTAAGCAAAACCGATCAACTTATTAAGAGTCTAAGACGACTGCAAAGTCAGAGACTATGAAGAATGACTTTCGCTAGGTTAAACCTTCTGATCAAGATGGGAATACAGCCAAGCGAAGATTTCAAAATCGTCAAAATGGTTTTCAAAATAATCTATATAAAGCTTTTGATAATTACGATTATCATTGGTCACATAACTGGTGGAAACCTAAACCTAAGGTTGCCCAATCTTACACATCTCAACAAAAATCTGCCATTGATAAATCCTCAGATTTTTTAAACAAAGACAATCTAGTTTGGCAGAAAGTGACATATATTGACGTTCTAGGAAAACCAGATCCACCATGGGCTGGGTTCCTAAATCTAATTGATCTCGCTAATCGTGCAGGAATAGCTGTGGGGGACTACCGTGCGACTTTGGTACATGGATAGTGGTTGTTCCAGGCACATGACAGGAGACTTGTCCCAACTTGTCAACGTTAAAGAATTTGATGGTAGATATGTCTTTTTTGCGGTAGGAGTATCTGTAGAATCACCTTAAAAGGAACTGTGGGAAATGGTGTGCTAAGCTTCGAAAATGTGAACTACGTCACTGAACTAAAACACAATCTGTTAAGTATTTCATAGATCTGTGATAGAGGTAATTCAGTCCATTTCACAAGAAGGGATGTTATATGTTGAAGCCAGAAATTGTGATACCTTAAGACTGGTTCTTAATGAATGCCGAGCAAAGAGGAAATGCGTATGTTATTGACATGAACAAGAAACCTTGTGAAGAACTTACTTGCCTTTTCTCAAAGATATCTGAACATGAGGGTCAATTATGGCATCGTCGCCTCGAGCATGTGAATATGAAGAATTTGAATAGACTCGCGAAAGGTCAACTGGTCCGTGATCTGCCCGTTAAAGATTTCATGTTGGTAGGGAAATGTGTTGCTTGTGCCAAAGGAAAGGCACATCGAAAGCCTCATAAATCCAAGTCTACACCCTCGACCAAAGTTGTACTCGAGTTGCTTCATATGGATCTCTTCGACCCGGTGAATGTGCCCAGCATTGGCATGAAGTCATACTGTCTCGTGATAGTTGATGACTATTCACGTTACACCTGGGTTTATTTTCTGAGCCATAAGAACGAGACTGCAGGCTTAGTCAAGCAGTTTATCACTCTGGTTGAAAATAAGGCAAACACAAAGGTGAAGGCTATTCGATCAGACAATGGGAAAAAATTCAAGAATATCACTCTGGATACATTCTACACTGAAAAGGGAGTCGATCGACAGTATAGTGCACCTTGAACTCCCCAACAGAATGGAGTAGCTGAGAGAAGAAATCCCAATCTTATCGAGGCAGCTCGAACCATGCTGGCTGACTTGAAGCTTTCTAGTTTCTTTTGGTCTGAAGCTGCTAGCACGACTTATTTCGTCTAGAATCATTCTTTCGTAAACAAACGTCATATGAAAACACCTTATGAGATTCTGGAGGGACGTAGACCCTCGGTCGCACAAATCCGTATTTTTGTTGTCCATGTGTACTATTACTCATGGACTAAAATGGGAAGTTTGAGGTCTAGGGGGATGAATGTTTCTTTATTGGATACGCTAAAGGGTCATCCTATAGAGTATACAATAAAGTAACAAAGAGAGTCGTTGAGTCGTGCAACATCGAATGGCTCAGAGAGAATTCTACAGATGCTAAAGTTGGTCCAGATTGGTTATATGATTATGCTGATTTATTTAAATCTTTTAACATTTTGTCTCGTGTTCCCACAGATGCATGAGTGTCCACTATGAGTCAACCATTTCCATTCGGTGATACCAAAGAAGATGAACAGGATGAAGGGAGCTTAAAGAATCATACCATAGACCCACCAGGAATGGTTTTTACTGAGCACTCTACGAATCCCCAATTGTCCAATCAGTTCCTTAAAGTTGCTTCATCATGTGGTGTTTCTTTTATTGGTTCAGGACCTGGACTGTTTTATGATCCCATCCCTGAAGACTGTAAGGTCATTACTTTTGTAGTTCACAATACTACTGCATCTAATGAGGGAGAGTCAAGTAACACCAATTCAAATCACGAAGAGACCGTACCTGAAGTGAACATTCCAACAAGTGTTCAAAGAGATCAGCCCATTACAAATGTGATTGGTCCTGTTAATGTAGGAGTTCAAACAAGGAGCCAATCTGGAACTATTAATACTTGTTTATACTCTTGCAACATTTCTCAAATAGAACCAAAAACTATTGATGTAGTGTTGCAGGAACCAGGCTGGGTAGATGCTATGCATGAAGAGCCGAACCAGTTTGAGAAGCTAGGAGTATGGAAGCTTGTTGAGTTGCCGAAAGGGAAACGCAAACTCAGAACTCAATGGGTATTCAAAAACTGTGAATGCAAGGATCGGACCCAACTAGTGAGCTGCCGGTCAGATTTGCTGAGCTAACAGAGGCGGAATTCATTGTTAGCTGATTGAACAAACAAAGAACAAGTGATGATTACTATTTAACCGTCTATATATTGATTAACATTGTAACGATTACAACACTGATCACCAAAAACTACATGCTAGACAAACATCCTAAGTCACCTATTTATAGGCAAGACTTGACAGCAACTAGGGACTAGGACCTGAGTTTTTCGCACGAAATTTTTGTGTGAAAATCCTTACAAATTTTCGTACGAAAATCTTATCAACTATACAAAACTTTCAAAACATAACTTTTGACGTTGCGAAACCCTATCTATACAATAGACTCGTCCTAGACGTAGGCAATAGACATATGTTCACCAACAGAATCCCCCTTGGATGTTGCCGCAGTCTTGGACAATCTTCAAAATTTTTCTGCAAAAATCTTCAAACAAATTTGACTTGATTATCCGAAAAAGCGATTGTGTGGCTTCTGACGCTCCTCTGAAGCAATGGGAGTTTGATCTTTAGGAGGAGGTCGATTGTACGTGTTCCCGAACTTGAATCTTTCACGAGACGCCAGCTTTCGTCTTGCCTTGATTCTTTCTTCATTCTGGTCTTTCCTTTTCTGCTCTTTATCTTCAAGCTTTCTCCATGATATGTTCCAGTCTTTACCTGAATTAATATTGTTAACATAACATACGTTTACAATCTTCTGGAACTGCATGGCCTGCTCTTTATCTTTTTCTTCATAACTGATCTTGATGAAGAATAAGCGGTTCATATCTTTCTCTGAGCAGTAGACCAGCCACATCGGATCCAACACTCTAATCGCACGCCATAACCCATAAATTCTCTTATGCATGATCACAGTTTCAGATAGATCTTCAGACATATCCCATGACCCTTCATCAGGCTCGACACAAATAATAGCCTCTCCAGTACACGAATAATAGTTTCAACCATTTGAGGATTTTATAAAAATCTTTTTCCATTTTCTTCAAAGGCATATTCTTCATAACACGCGGCCATTTAACAATCAAAGTCACATCCTTTTCTTGCGTTACTGGATCAATCTTTGTGACGGTTTGTGGCTTGTGTGGTTTACAGTAGTTGAAACCATCAGCTACTTCAAACTTCATTAACTTCCAAAGACATTGATCATTCGGTCGTAGTTTCATACTAAACGTCTTCGTCTATACCAACTCTTTCACATCCCATTCTGGTAGAGTCTTTATATCACCCAGTCGTCTGAAGTATTGAACTCCATACTCGCGTTTCAAAGCATACATATCTAGTTCCTCAATCCATCCCCAACTGATAATATCACCCAGAGATGGATCAGGGTCTCTGGTGAAGAAAGCTAATGGACGACGGAACTTTCTTTCCTGCGGCATTTCCTTGAACCACTTCTTCTTCATTTCAATGATCTCTTCTTTGGTCATTGGTTTAGGGGTCGTGCCATCTTTCACTTCTTCTGCTACCTTTTGCTTTAGCATATCATTGTTCATTTCAGCAGTCATTTCGTCAAGGGTAGGAAACACATCTGTTCCTTCACCTGTATACCTTGTCGCTTCATTATCATCATACGAATCCCAATCTTCAATGATCACTCTATCATAATCGTTTGCGTGTGGGATGTCTTTGAACACATAGACATTTGGCTCTGAGCTTGTGTTCTTTAGTTCCTCCTCAAAGTCGAACTCAAATGAATCTTCTTTCAAGCCAAACATTTCTGCAAGATCAGCTTTTGAGTAGTTATAAACATACTCTCCTTCTTCGAGATCGTGCTCAAGGTAGATGACTTTGGGCTTTGGCACTGTCTCATCAACTTCGATCGATGACTCCTCCTAAACCTGTTCATCTGTTAGTTCAAAAATAGAGTCGTTCATGTAAGCGTCAACAATCATACTTTAATATCAAATATGTTAAGTACAGATTCAAATCCCTCCTTCTCTATTGCTTCACACGTTTCATCTACCATCTCATCAATCTCTTTCTTCAATTCCCTCTGAGCGACCGCTTTCTCTTTCGTCATCGACTCTAGAATCCCTTCCCCCTGAAGCACAAACCTTTTCTCTGTATCACGTGTTGGGTCATAAACAACTCTCTCTGAAGATACTGGCACGGATTCAGCTTCCGGCGCAGATTGTTTAATCATAGGATCCAATGAGGCAGCAGCTTCATGCATAGGTTTGCTCGGAGATAGGAATATCATCAATCTTTTGCTTTCAACTGCCTTCTGCATCTGATAGAGCTTTCAAAGCTTGTTCTCTATCTGAAACTCTTTGTCTAGCCTCCTCTCTCTCTATTTTCTCTATCTCATCAGTCAATGAAATACCCAGAGTTCGAACCAGAATTTTCTTCATTAGCTCAACCTGCCAGTTGTTCGACTCTCGTTCTGCCTCACACTATTCCATCTTCTTGATTATCCTCTGTTTTCAGTCTCATAGCTACTGAGAGTTGCCTTTAGAATCTCTCTCTCATTCTCTAGTACTTTGATCATTTCCTCATAAGCAGTAACTTTCTGTGCAGCTTGAAAGAATTTCTCATTATCATGCGTGACCAACCTCAGAATCTCCCTGATGTTGTCTCTATCTGATTCAAGTACCTTAATCTTCTCATCATCATTCTTAAGCCTTGCCTCTAATTCTCCAAGTCTCCCAACATAAACATCTTCAACTGTGAAATTTTTCCCCCTGGAATAGCACCGTAATCAAAGAAAAAATCATCAAAGGCTGTGAATGCTGGAGGATGTGTAGGATGAGCCGATGATGTCATTTACGCCTGAGACACAGCAGGAGGAGTCCCAATGGGCTGTCGTGGAGGAGATACAAGTGGAGGACCAAGAGAAATTACGTATGAGAGAAAAGATGCTCCTGGTATTAAGATTCAGAAGGCTTTTGAGCAATACTCCGATGAAGATTTTGATATTGTTGAAGACAATGAGAAGGCACTGGCTTACTTGACCATGGCTTGGGAACCAGATATTGCCATTGGATTTACAACTTCTAAATCTGCCAAAGAGTTATGGGATTCATTACATGAAGTGTATGAAGGTCATGAAGATATGAAGGACAGTAGACGTAATTTGCTGAGTCAGAACTTTAACAACTTAAAATATTTCTATCGTGAAACAATAGAAAATCAACTTCAGAGGTTCGTGAAGTTGATCACTCAGATGATTATTGCTGAATTTCCACTGTCTAATTCGTTAGTGAACATACAACTTTTCAATGCATTACCAAAGAGTTGGGATCATCATGTGGCTATGATCAAGAAAACAAAAGACCAAGCTAGATGCAGTCTGTCTGAGATGATCTCTCATATCAAATCGTGTGAACTAGATGATAAATAGAGAGAAACAAATCACATGAATAGTTTGCTTACTGTAGGGTTTTCTACAGCACCCTCTGCTTCAAACAATGTTGCTCTTATGTCACAAGCTGGATTTCAGATGTTCAATAACTCATCATCCACAAAAGCCACATCAGAACCTCCATCAGCAAATATTCTCTATCCAGCAAGACCTGCTTCATCACCCTTCAATGTTACTCCATCATCTGTCAATGCAACAACTTCAAATTCAACTGTCAAGAATGATATAATTGCCTTCTTCTCCCCAACAGTACAAGGAAAATCTCGACATAGTTGCATCTGTTATAAATTGTATGAATGCTTTTGCTACAGGAAAATTAGAGCCTCCAAAGTTTTATATTGATGATTTGGATCAAATTCATCCTGAGGATGTAGAAGAGATAGACATCACATGGAAGATGGCTATGGCCGCGTTCAGGGCAAAGAATTTTGTAAGGAAAACCGGAGGAAACAAGTGGCAAGGTCTCACCTTTTTAGGACCAACTAAGATGCCATTTGAGATGTGTTGCTACAGCTGTCATGAACCCGAACATTTGGCTCGAAATTGCACCAAGCCGCAAGTCAATAGGAATCAAACACCAGCACAACTCGTTCCTCCGAACTCTGAGAGAGCCATGGTTACTACAAATAATACTGTAAATGATGCTAGTGGAAGTACTCCAGCTTCAGCCTTGGTAGTTCAGCCCGATGCTTCATTTGATTGGAACTCAGAAATGCAACGACTGAATATTTCTGCTCCAGAGAATCAGACTACCTCTGACAACATTGCTTTCATGACTTCAGATCTTGAGGATCAGGCTTCTGAAGACAACTTTGCATTTATGACTTAGATCATGTCGGCTCCTGTTCACGGACTTACTGCCGAAGAGGTAAGTTCCGCTTTCTGTACTCCTGAATATCGTGGTAAAGTTGAGTCATATCGTTTACACAATGCTGAATTAATTCGAGATCATGATGATATGAGAAGAAATAATTCTACTCTAAAGAAAAATGAAAAATTTTACAAAGAAAAGATTGAAGCTCAGCAAAAAGATATCGCCAAACTTCAACAAGTTCTAAGTGTTAAGTGTTGTGTATACGATGATGCAAAAGAAACAACACGTGTCTTGACCAAGGAACTAGAAGAGATCAAACAAAAATTTCAAAGAAACAAAATAAAGATTAAAACATTTGATACTTCTAATAAATTGGTCCAAGATATGTACAATGAACAATTGGAATGCAAAAAAAAGGGTAGTGGTCTGGGTTATAACAATGTACCTCCACCGTTTAGTGGTAGCTACACGTTTTTGCCAATGACGGTGGAGGAATTGGAAAGGGAAAAGAGTATGACTTATGGCCCAAAAACTAATGAGTCATCAACTAGTGGCAAACCAGTCGAAAATCGAAAAACTACATTTGTATCTAAGGGTATTTTCGATGTTAATGATGCGTCTTCCTGTGCAGATAAAGTAACTGAAGTAACGTGTGAAGATGTTCTTGGGGATGAACTAGAGCCGAATTCTGATTTTTCTAAAACTCAATAAAAGAAACTGTTTCTGAATGTGTTTTTTGACAAAATTTCCTTAATTCGTTTCATATTTATGTGTCGTCTTTTGGGCCTGATGTTTTGGGCAAAACAGTTGGTGCTTGTGATGAACATTTGAATGATGTGTCTAATGATGGTTGTTTTTCAGTTATTTATGATTGTGATTGTGATGCTTCTGAATCTAGAGCTACTGACAGTGTGACAGGGGAGGTCCCTCAGGATGCATTCAGTGAAACCACTGAAACTTCTTCTCAAGAGGATCAAAAGTGTTCTGATTCTTCTTCTGAAAAGGTCTTAGTGGGTATCCCTAATGTTGAATCTAGTGGGACCACACTAAAAACCGAAGTTGAATGTGAACCACTAGTTAACACAATTGAAACTAATACTGAACATGTTTTCAAGGAAGAAAAAGTGATCACATCAGATATCAATTCACAAGAAAAGATTTCTGAAAAACTAAGTAAAACTGAATCGTCTTTTGAAAAAAAATTTGATAAAATATCCAAAGACGAAAAACATCATTCGTATAAATCTCATGCTTGTGCTAGTTCTGATCAGCAGGTATCTAAATGTTCAGAAACAGCACGAGCTAAGCAAGCAAAGAAAACCAATCAAGCTCACTCTTCAAAACCCAACAGATCTATTTCTGGAACAAAGTACCAAAAGTTCTATATACTGAAACGGCAGACCTGTTTTAGTTGTGGAATTGCTGGTCACATTGCCAGAAACTATGTTCATTTCCCAAGTGTGCAACAGAAGGCGAAAAATGCACAAAATCAGGGGGTTAAGCAAAACCGATCAACTTATTAAGAGTCTAAGACGACTGCAAAGTCAGAGACTATGAAGAATGACTTTCGCTAGGTTAAACCTTCTGATCAAGATGGGAATACAGCCAAGCGAAGATTTCAAAATCGTCAAAATGGTTTTCAAAATAATCTATATAAAGCTTTTGATAATTACGATTATCATTGGTCACATAACTGGTGGAAACCTAAACCTAAGGTTGCCCAATCTTACACATCTCAACAAAAATCTGCCATTGATAAATCCTCAGATTTTTTAAACAAAGACAATCTAGTTTGGCAGAAAGTGACATATATTGACGTTCTAGGAAAACCAGATCCACCATGGGCTGGGTTCCTAAATCTAATTGATCTCGCTAATCGTGCAGGAATAGCTGTGGGGGACTACCGTGCGACTTTGGTACATGGATAGTGGTTGTTCCAGGCACATGACAGGAGACTTGTCCCAACTTGTCAACGTTAAAGAATTTGATGGTAGATATGTCTTTTTTGCGGTAGGAGTATCTGTAGAATCACCTTAAAAGGAACTGTGGGAAATGGTGTGCTAAGCTTCGAAAATGTGAACTACGTCACTGAACTAAAACACAATCTGTTAAGTATTTCATAGATCTGTGATAGAGGTAATTCAGTCCATTTCACAAGAAGGGATGTTATATGTTGAAGCCAGAAATTGTGATACCTTAAGACTGGTTCTTAATGAATGCCGAGCAAAGAGGAAATGCGTATGTTATTGACATGAACAAGAAACCTTGTGAAGAACTTACTTGCCTTTTCTCAAAGATATCTGAACATGAGGGTCAATTATGGCATCGTCGCCTCGAGCATGTGAATATGAAGAATTTGAATAGACTCGCGAAAGGTCAACTGGTCCGTGATCTGCCCGTTAAAGATTTCATGTTGGTAGGGAAATGTGTTGCTTGTGCCAAAGGAAAGGCACATCGAAAGCCTCATAAATCCAAGTCTACACCCTCGACCAAAGTTGTACTCGAGTTGCTTCATATGGATCTCTTCGACCCGGTGAATGTGCCCAGCATTGGCATGAAGTCATACTGTCTCGTGATAGTTGATGACTATTCACGTTACACCTGGGTTTATTTTCTGAGCCATAAGAACGAGACTGCAGGCTTAGTCAAGCAGTTTATCACTCTGGTTGAAAATAAGGCAAACACAAAGGTGAAGGCTATTCGATCAGACAATGGGAAAAAATTCAAGAATATCACTCTGGATACATTCTACACTGAAAAGGGAGTCGATCGACAGTATAGTGCACCTTGAACTCCCCAACAGAATGGAGTAGCTGAGAGAAGAAATCCCAATCTTATCGAGGCAGCTCGAACCATGCTGGCTGACTTGAAGCTTTCTAGTTTCTTTTGGTCTGAAGCTGCTAGCACGACTTATTTCGTCTAGAATCATTCTTTCGTAAACAAACGTCATATGAAAACACCTTATGAGATTCTGGAGGGACGTAGACCCTCGGTCGCACAAATCCGTATTTTTGTTGTCCATGTGTACTATTACTCATGGACTAAAATGGGAAGTTTGAGGTCTAGGGGGATGAATGTTTCTTTATTGGATACGCTAAAGGGTCATCCTATAGAGTATACAATAAAGTAACAAAGAGAGTCGTTGAGTCGTGCAACATCGAATGGCTCAGAGAGAATTCTACAGATGCTAAAGTTGGTCCAGATTGGTTATATGATTATGCTGATTTATTTAAATCTTTTAACATTTTGTCTCGTGTTCCCACAGATGCATGAGTGTCCACTATGAGTCAACCATTTCCATTCGGTGATACCAAAGAAGATGAACAGGATGAAGGGAGCTTAAAGAATCATACCATAGACCCACCAGGAATGGTTTTTACTGAGCACTCTACGAATCCCCAATTGTCCAATCAGTTCCTTAAAGTTGCTTCATCATGTGGTGTTTCTTTTATTGGTTCAGGACCTGGACTGTTTTATGATCCCATCCCTGAAGACTGTAAGGTCATTACTTTTGTAGTTCACAATACTACTGCATCTAATGAGGGAGAGTCAAGTAACACCAATTCAAATCACGAAGAGACCGTACCTGAAGTGAACATTCCAACAAGTGTTCAAAGAGATCAGCCCATTACAAATGTGATTGGTCCTGTTAATGTAGGAGTTCAAACAAGGAGCCAATCTGGAACTATTAATACTTGTTTATACTCTTGCAACATTTCTCAAATAGAACCAAAAACTATTGATGTAGTGTTGCAGGAACCAGGCTGGGTAGATGCTATGCATGAAGAGCCGAACCAGTTTGAGAAGCTAGGAGTATGGAAGCTTGTTGAGTTGCCGAAAGGGAAACGCAAACTCAGAACTCAATGGGTATTCAAAAACTGTGAATGCAAGGATCGGACCCAACTAGTGAGCTGCCGGTCAGATTTGCTGAGCTAACAGAGGCGGAATTCATTGTTAGCTGATTGAACAAACAAAGAACAAGTGATGATTACTATTTAACCGTCTATATATTGATTAACATTGTAACGATTACAACACTGATCACCAAAAACTACATGCTAGACAAACATCCTAAGTCACCTATTTATAGGCAAGACTTGACAGCAACTAGGGACTAGGACCTGAGTTTTTCGCACGAAATTTTTGTGTGAAAATCCTTACAAATTTTCGTACGAAAATCTTATCAACTATACAAAACTTTCAAAACATAACTTTTGACCTTGCGAAACCCTATCTATACAATAGACTCGTCCTAGACGTAGGCAATAGACATATGTTCACCAACAGAATCCCCCTTGGATGTTGCCGCAGTCTTGGACAATCTTCAAAATTTTTCTGCAAAAATCTTCAAACAAATTTGACTTGATTATCCGAAAAAGCGATTGTGTGGCTTCTGACGCTCCTCTGAAGCAATGGGAGTTTGATCTTTAGGAGGAGGTCGATTGTACGTGTTCCCGAACTTGAATCTTTCACGAGACGCCAGCTTTCGTCTTGCCTTGATTCTTTCTTCATTCTGGTCTTTCCTTTTCTGCTCTTTATCTTCAAGCTTTCTCCATGATATGTTCCAGTCTTTACCTGAATTAATATTGTTAACATAACATACGTTTACAATCTTCTGGAACTGCATGGCCTGCTCTTTATCTTTTTCTTCATAACTGATCTTGATGAAGAATAAGCGGTTCATATCTTTCTCTGAGCAGTAGACCAGCCACATCGGATCCAACACTCTAATCGCACGCCATAACCCATAAATTCTCTTATGCATGATCACAGTTTCAGATAGATCTTCAGACATATCCCATGACCCTTCATCAGGCTCGACACAAATAATAGCCTCTCCAGTACACGAATAATAGTTTCAACCATTTGAGGATTTTATAAAAATCTTTTTCCATTTTCTTCAAAGGCATATTCTTCATAACACGCGGCCATTTAACAATCAAAGTCACATCCTTTTCTTGCGTTACTGGATCAATCTTTGTGACGGTTTGTGGCTTGTGTGGTTTACAGTAGTTGAAACCATCAGCTACTTCAAACTTCATTAACTTCCAAAGACATTGATCATTCGGTCGTAGTTTCATACTAAACGTCTTCGTCTATACCAACTCTTTCACATCCCATTCTGGTAGAGTCTTTATATCACCCAGTCGTCTGAAGTATTGAACTCCATACTCGCGTTTCAAAGCATACATATCTAGTTCCTCAATCCATCCCCAACTGATAATATCACCCAGAGATGGATCAGGGTCTCTGGTGAAGAAAGCTAATGGACGACGGAACTTTCTTTCCTGCGGCATTTCCTTGAACCACTTCTTCTTCATTTCAATGATCTCTTCTTTGGTCATTGGTTTAGGGGTCGTGCCATCTTTCACTTCTTCTGCTACCTTTTGCTTTAGCATATCATTGTTCATTTCAGCAGTCATTTCGTCAAGGGTAGGAAACACATCTGTTCCTTCACCTGTATACCTTGTCGCTTCATTATCATCATACGAATCCCAATCTTCAATGATCACTCTATCATAATCGTTTGCGTGTGGGATGTCTTTGAACACATAGACATTTGGCTCTGAGCTTGTGTTCTTTAGTTCCTCCTCAAAGTCGAACTCAAATGAATCTTCTTTCAAGCCAAACATTTCTGCAAGATCAGCTTTTGAGTAGTTATAAACATACTCTCCTTCTTCGAGATCGTGCTCAAGGTAGATGACTTTGGGCTTTGGCACTGTCTCATCAACTTCGATCGATGACTCCTCCTAAACCTGTTCATCTGTTAGTTCAAAAATAGAGTCGTTCATGTAAGCGTCAACAATCATACTTTAATATCAAATATGTTAAGTACAGATTCAAATCCCTCCTTCTCTATTGCTTCACACGTTTCATCTACCATCTCATCAATCTCTTTCTTCAATTCCCTCTGAGCGACCGCTTTCTCTTTCGTCATCGACTCTAGAATCCCTTCCCCCTGAAGCACAAACCTTTTCTCTGTATCACGTGTTGGGTCATAAACAACTCTCTCTGAAGATACTGGCACGGATTCAGCTTCCGGCGCAGATTGTTTAATCATAGGATCCAATGAGGCAGCAGCTTCATGCATAGGTTTGCTCGGAGATAGGAATATCATCAATCTTTTGCTTTCAACTGCCTTCTGCATCTGATAGAGCTTTCAAAGCTTGTTCTCTATCTGAAACTCTTTGTCTAGCCTCCTCTCTCTCTATTTTCTCTATCTCATCAGTCAATGAAATACCCAGAGTTCGAACCAGAATTTTCTTCATTAGCTCAACCTGCCAGTTGTTCGACTCTCGTTCTGCCTCACACTATTCCATCTTCTTGATTATCCTCTGTTTTCAGTCTCATAGCTACTGAGAGTTGCCTTTAGAATCTCTCTCTCATTCTCTAGTACTTTGATCATTTCCTCATAAGCAGTAACTTTCTGTGCAGCTTGAAAGAATTTCTCATTATCATGCGTGACCAACCTCAGAATCTCCCTGATGTTGTCTCTATCTGATTCAAGTACCTTAATCTTCTCATCATCATTCTTAAGCCTTGCCTCTAATTCTCCAAGTCTCCCAACATAAACATCTTCAACTGTGAAATTTTTCCCCCTGGAATAGCACCGTAATCAAAGAAAAAATCATCAAAGGCTGTGAATGCTGGAGGATGTGTAGGATGAGCCGATGATGTCATTTACGCCTGAGACACAGCAGGAGGAGTCCCAATGGGCTGTCGTGGAGGAGATACAAGTGGAGGACCAAGAGAAATTACGTATGAGAGAAAAGATGCTCCTGGTATTAAGATTCAGAAGGCTTTTGAGCAATACTCCGATGAAGATTTTGATATTGTTGAAGACAATGAGAAGGCACTGGCTTACTTGACCATGGCTTGGGAACCAGATATTGCCATTGGATTTACAACTTCTAAATCTGCCAAAGAGTTATGGGATTCATTACATGAAGTGTATGAAGGTCATGAAGATATGAAGGACAGTAGACGTAATTTGCTGAGTCAGAACTTTAACAACTTAAAATATTTCTATCGTGAAACAATAGAAAATCAACTTCAGAGGTTCGTGAAGTTGATCACTCAGATGATTATTGCTGAATTTCCACTGTCTAATTCGTTAGTGAACATACAACTTTTCAATGCATTACCAAAGAGTTGGGATCATCATGTGGCTATGATCAAGAAAACGAAAGACCAAGCTAGATGCAGTCTGTCTGAGATGATCTCTCATATCAAATCGTGTGAACTAGATGATAAATAGAGAGAAACAAATCACATGAATAGTTTGCTTACTGTAGGGTTTTCTACAGCACCCTCTGCTTCAAACAATGTTGCTCTTATGTCACAAGCTGGATTTCAGATGTTCAATAACTCATCATCCACAAGAGCCACATCAGAACCTCCATCAGCAAATATTCTCTATCCAGCAAGACCTGCTTCATCACCCTTCAATGTTACTCCATCATCTGTCAATGCAACAACTTCAAATTCAACTGTCAAGAATGATATAATTGCCTTCTTCTCTCAACAGTACAAGGAAAATCTCGACATAGTTGCATCTGTTATAAATTGTATGAATGCTTTTGCTACAGGAAAATTAGAGCCTCCAAAGTTTTATATTGATGATTTGGATCAAATTCATCCTGAGGATGTAGAAGAGATAGACATCACATGGAAGATGGCTATGGCCGCGTTCAGGGCAAAGAATTTTGTAAGGAAAACCGGAGGAAACAAGTGGCAAGGTCTCACCTTTTTAGGACCAACTAAGATGCCATTTGAGATGTGTTGCTACAGCTGTCATGAACCCGAACATTTGGCTCGAAATTGCACCAAGCCGCAAGTCAATAGGAATCAAACACCAGCACAACTCGTTCCTCCGAACTCTGAGAGAGCCATGGTTACTACAAATAATACTGTAAATGATGCTAGTGGAAGTACTCCAGCTTCAGCCTTGGTAGTTCAGCCCGATGCTTCATTTGATTGGAACTCAGAAATGCAACGACTGAATATTTCTGCTCCAGAGAATCAGACTACCTCTGACAACATTGCTTTCATGACTTCAGATCTTGAGGATCAGGCTTCTGAAGACAACTTTGCATTTATGACTTAGATCATGTCGGCTCCTGTTCACGGACTTACTGCCGAAGAGGTAAGTTCCGCTTTCTGTACTCCTGAATATCGTGGTAAAGTTGAGTCATATCGTTTACACAATGCTGAATTAATTCGAGATCATGATGATATGAGAAGAAATAATTCTACTCTAAAGAAAAATGAAAAATTTTACAAAGAAAAGATTGAAGCTCAGCAAAAAGATATCGCCAAACTTCAACAAGTTCTAAGTGTTAAGTGTTGTGTATACGATGATGCAAAAGAAACAACACGTGTCTTGACCAAGGAACTAGAAGAGATCAAACAAAAATTTCAAAGAAACAAAATAAAGATTAAAACATTTGATACTTCTAATAAATTGGTCCAAGATATGTACAATGAACAATTGGAATGCAAAAAAAAGGGTAGTGGTCTGGGTTATAACAATGTACCTCCACCGTTTAGTGGTAGCTACACGTTTTTTGCCAATGACGGTGGAGGAATTGGAAAGGGAAAAGAGTATGACTTATGGCCCAAAAACTAATGAGTCATCAACTAGTGGCAAACCAGTCGAAAATCGAAAAACTACATTTGTATCTAAGGGTATTTTCGATGTTAATGATGCGTCTTCCTGTGCAGATAAAGTAACTGAAGTAACGTGTGAAGATGTTCTTGGGGATGAACTAGAGCCGAATTCTGATTTTTCTAAAACTCAATAAAAGAAACTGTTTCTGAATGTGTTTTTTGACAAAATTTCCTTAATTCGTTTCATATTTATGTGTCGTCTTTTGGGCCTGATGTTTTGGGCAAAACAGTTGGTGCTTGTGATGAACATTTGAATGATGTGTCTAATGATGGTTGTTTTTCAGTTATTTATGATTGTGATTGTGATGCTTCTGAATCTAGAGCTACTGACAGTGTGACAGGGGAGGTCCCTCAGGATGCATTCAGTGAAACCACTGAAACTTCTTCTCAAGAGGATCAAAAGTGTTCTGATTCTTCTTCTGAAAAGGTCTTAGTGGGTATCCCTAATGTTGAATCTAGTGGGACCACACTAAAAACCGAAGTTGAATGTGAACCACTAGTTAACACAATTGAAACTAATACTGAACATGTTTTCAAGGAAGAAAAAGTGATCACATCAGATATCAATTCACAAGAAAAGATTTCTGAAAAACTAAGTAAAACTGAATCGTCTTTTGAAAAAAAATTTGATAAAATATCCAAAGACGAAAAACATCATTCGTATAAATCTCATGCTTGTGCTAGTTCTGATCAGCAGGTATCTAAATGTTCAGAAACAGCACGAGCTAAGCAAGCAAAGAAAACCAATCAAGCTCACTCTTCAAAACCCAACAGATCTATTTCTGGAACAAAGTACCAAAAGTTCTATATACTGAAACGGCAGACCTGTTTTAGTTGTGGAATTGCTGGTCACATTGCCAGAAACTATGTTCATTTCCCAAGTGTGCAACAGAAGGCGAAAAATGCACAAAATCAGGGGGTTAAGCAAAACCGATCAACTTATTAAGAGTCTAAGACGACTGCAAAGTCAGAGACTATGAAGAATGACTTTCGCTAGGTTAAACCTTCTGATCAAGATGGGAATACAGCCAAGCGAAGATTTCAAAATCGTCAAAATGGTTTTCAAAATAATCTATATAAAGCTTTTGATAATTACGATTATCATTGGTCACATAACTGGTGGAAACCTAAACCTAAGGTTGCCCAATCTTACACATCTCAACAAAAATCTGCCATTGATAAATCCTCAGATTTTTTAAACAAAGACAATCTAGTTTGGCAGAAAGTGACATATATTGACGTTCTAGGAAAACCAGATCCACCATGGGCTGGGTTCCTAAATCTAATTGATCTCGCTAATCGTGCAGGAATAGCTGTGGGGGACTACCGTGCGACTTTGGTACATGGATAGTGGTTGTTCCAGGCACATGACAGGAGACTTGTCCCAACTTGTCAACGTTAAAGAATTTGATGGTAGATATGTCTTTTTTGCGGTAGGAGTATCTGTAGAATCACCTTAAAAGGAACTGTGGGAAATGGTGTGCTAAGCTTCGAAAATGTGAACTACGTCACTGAACTAAAACACAATCTGTTAAGTATTTCATAGATCTGTGATAGAGGTAATTCAGTCCATTTCACAAGAAGGGATGTTATATGTTGAAGCCAGAAATTGTGATACCTTAAGACTGGTTCTTAATGAATGCCGAGCAAAGAGGAAATGCGTATGTTATTGACATGAACAAGAAACCTTGTGAAGAACTTACTTGCCTTTTCTCAAAGATATCTGAACATGGAGGGTCAATTATGGCATCGTCGCCTCGAGCATGTGAATATGAAGAATTTGAATAGACTCGCGAAAGGTCAACTGGTCCGTGATCTGCCCGTTAAAGATTTCATGTTGGTAGGGAAATGTGTTGCTTGTGCCAAAGGAAAGGCACATCGAAAGCCTCATAAATCCAAGTCTACACCCTCGACCAAAGTTGTACTCGAGTTGCTTCATATGGATCTCTTCGACCCGGTGAATGTGCCCAGCATTGGCATGAAGTCATACTGTCTCGTGATAGTTGATGACTATTCACGTTACACCTGGGTTTATTTTCTGAGCCATAAGAACGAGACTGCAGGCTTAGTCAAGCAGTTTATCACTCTGGTTGAAAATAAGGCAAACACAAAGGTGAAGGCTATTCGATCAGACAATGGGAAAAAATTCAAGAATATCACTCTGGATACATTCTACACTGAAAAGGGAGTCGATCGACAGTATAGTGCACCTTGAACTCCCCAACAGAATGGAGTAGCTGAGAGAAGAAATCCCAATCTTATCGAGGCAGCTCGAACCATGCTGGCTGACTTGAAGCTTTCTAGTTTCTTTTGGTCTGAAGCTGCTAGCACGACTTATTTCGTCTAGAATCATTCTTTCGTAAACAAACATCATATGAAAACACCTTATGAGATTCTGGAGGGACGTAGACCCTCGGTCGCACAAATCCGTATTTTTGTTGTCCATGTGTACTATTACTCATGGACTAAAATGGGAAGTTTGAGGTCTAGGGGGATGAATGTTTCTTTATTGGATACGCTAAAGGGTCATCCTATAGAGTATACAATAAAGTAACAAAGAGAGTCATTGAGTCGTGCAACATCGAATGGCTCAGAGAGAATTCTACAGATGCTAAAGTTGGTCCAGATTGGTTATATGATTATGCTGATTTATTTAAATCTTTTAACATTTTGTCTCGTGTTCCCACAGATGCATGAGTGTCCACTATGAGTCAACCATTTCCATTCGGTGATACCAAAGAAGATGAACAGGATGAAGGGAGCTTAAAGAATCATACCATACACCCACCAGGAATGGTTTTTACTGAGCACTCTACGAATCCCCAATTGTCCAATCAGTTCCTTAAAGTTGCTTCATCATGTGGTGTTTCTTTTATTGGTTCAGGACCTGGACTGTTTTATGATCCCATCCCTGAAGACTGTAAGGTCATTACTTTTGTAGTTCACAATACTACTGCATCTAATGAGGGAGAGTCAAGTAACACCAATTCAAATCACGAAGAGACCGTACCTGAAGTGAACATTCCAACAAGTGTTCAAAGAGATCAGCCCATTACAAATGTGATTGGTCCTGTTAATGTAGGAGTTCAAACAAGGAGCCAATCTGGAACTATTAATACTTGTTTATACTCTTGCAACATTTCTCAAATAGAACCAAAAACTATTGATGTAGTGTTGCAGGAACCAGGCTGGGTAGATGCTATGCATGAAGAGCCGAACCAGTTTGAGAAGCTAGGAGTATGGAAGCTTGTTGAGTTGCCGAAAGGGAAACGCAAACTCAGAACTCAATGGGTATTCAAAAACTGTGAATGCAAGGATCGGACCCAACTAGTGAGCTGCCGGTCAGATTTGCTGAGCTAACAGAGGCGGAATTCATTGTTAGCTGATTGAACAAACAAAGAACAAGTGATGATTACTGTTTAACCGTCTATATATTGATTAACATTGTAACGATTACAACACTGATCACCAAAAACAACATGCTAGACAAACATCCTAAGTCACCTATTTATAGGCAAGACTTGACAGCAACTAGGGACTAGGACCTGAGTTTTTCGCACGAAATTTTTGTGTGAAAATCCTTACAAATTTTCGTACGAAAATCTTATCAACTATACAAAACTTTCAAAACATAACTTTTGACGTTGCGAAACCCTATCTATACAATAGACTCGTCCTAGACGTAGGCAATAGACATATGTTCACCAACAGAATCCCCCTTGGATGTTGCCGCAGTCTTGGACAATCTTCAAAATTTTTCTGCAAAAATCTTCAAACAAATTTGACTTGATTATCCGAAAAAGCGATTGTGTGGCTTCTGATGCTCCTCTGAAGCAATGGGAGTTTGATCTTTAGGAGGAGGTCGATTTTACATGTTCCCTAACTTGAATCTTTCACGAGACGCCAGCTTTCGTCTTGCCTCGATTCTTTCTTCATTCTGGTCTTTCCTTTTCTGCTCTTTATCTTCAAGCTTTCTCTATGATATGTTCCAGTCTTTACCTGAATTAATATTGTTAGCATAACATACGTTTACAATCTTCTGGAACTGCATGGCCTGCTCTTTATCTTTTTCTTCATAACTGATCTTGATGAAGAATAAGCGGTTCATATCTTTCTCTGAGCAGTTGACCAGCCACATCGGATCCAACACTCTAATCGCACGCCAAACCCATAAATTCTCTTATGCATGATCACAGTTTCAGATAGATCTTAGACATATCCCATGACCCTTCATCAGGCTCGACACAAATAATAGCCTCTCCAGTACATGAATCATAGTTTCAACCATTTGAAGATTTTATAAAAATCTTTTTCCATTTTCTTCAAAGGAATATTCTTCATAACACGCGGCCATTTAACAATCAAAGTCGCATCCTTTTCTTGCGTTACTAGATCAATCTTTGTGACAGTTCGTTGGCTTGTGTGGTTTACAGTAGTTGAAACCATCAGCTGCTTCAAACTTCATTAACTTCCAAAGACGTTGATCATTCGGTCGTAGTTTCATACTAAACGTCTTCGTCTATACCAACTCTTTCACATCCCATTCTGGTAGAGTCTTTATATCACCCAGTCGTCTGAAGTATTGAACTCCATACTCGCGTTTCAAAGCATACACATCTTGTTCCTCAATCCATCCCCAACTGATAATATCACCCAGAGATGGATCAGGGTCTCTGGTGAAGAAAGCTAATGGACGACGGAACTTTCTTTCTGGCGGCATTTCCTTGAACCACTTCTTCTTCATTTCAATGATCTTTTCTTTGGTCGTTGGTTTAGGGGTCGTGCCATCTTTCACTTCTTCTGTTACCTTTTGCTTTAGCATATCATCGTTCATTTCAGCAGTCATTTCGTCAAGGGTAGGAAACACATCTGTTCCTTCACCTGTATACCTTGTCGCTTCATTATCATCACATGAATCCCAATCTTCAATGATCACTCTGTCATAATCGTTTGCGTGTGGGATGTCTTTGAACACATAGACATTTGGCTCTGAGCTTGTGTTCTTTAGTTCCTCCTCAAAGTCGAACTCAAATGAATCTTCTTTCAAGCCAAACAATTTTGCAAGATCAGCTTTTGAGTAGTTATAAACATACTCTCCTTCTTCGACATCGTGCTCAAGGTAGATGACTTTGGGCTTTGGCACTGTCTCATCAACTTCGATCGATGACTCCTCCTGAACCTGTTCATCTGTTAGTTCAAAAATAGAGTCGTTCATGTAAGCGTCAACAATCATACTTTATTATCAAACATGTTAAGTACAGATTCAAATCCCTCCTTCTCTATTGCTTCACACGTTTCATTACCATCTCATCAATCTCTTTCTTCAATTCCCTCTAAGCGACCGCTTTCTCTTTCGTCATCGACTCTAGAATCCCTTCCCCCTGAAGCACAAACCTTTTCTCTGTATCACGTGTTGGGTCATAAACAACTCTCTCTGAAGATACTGGCACGGATTCAGCTTCCGACGCAGATTGTTTAATCATAGGATCCAATGAGGCAGCAGATTCATGCATAGGTTTGCTCGGAGACAGGAATATCATCAATCTTTTGCTTTCAACTGCCTTCTGCATCTGATAGAGCTTTCAAAGCCTTGTTCTCTATCTGAAACTCTTTGTCTAGCCTCCTCTCTCTCTATTTTCTCTATCTCATCAGTCAATGAAATACCCAGAGTTCGAACCAGAATTTTCTTCATTAGCTCAACATGCCTGTTGTTCGACTCTCATTCTGCCTCACACTATTCCATCTTCTTGATTATCCTCTGATTTTCAGTCTCATAGCTACTGAGAGTTGCCTTTAGAATCTCTCTCTCATTCTCTAGTACTTTGATCCTTTCCTCATAAGCAGTAACTTTCTGTGCAGCTTGAAAGAATTTCTCATTATCATGCGTGACCAACCTCAGAATCTCCCTGATGTTGTCTCTATCTGATTCAAGTACCTTAATCTTCTCATCATCATTCTTAAGCCTTGCCTCTAATTCTCCAAGTCTCCCAACATAAACATCTTCAGCTGTGAAATTTTTCCCCCTGGAATAGCACCGTAATCAAAGAAAAATCATCAAAGGCTGTGAATGCTGGAGGATGTGTAGGATGAGCCGATGATGTCGTTTACGCCTGAGACACAGCAGGAGGAGTCCCAATGGGCTGTCATGGAGGAGATACAACTGGAGGATCAACTATTGGTGGAGGAGATGGAACAGAAACCTCTGTAGTAGTGTGTTGAGGAGGAGGAGATGCATGTTGAGCAGTCTCACTTGGTGGTTCAACTGTTGGAGGTGGCTGAGTAGATGGAGGACGTTTAGATGATGTTTCAGCTTTTTGAGCAACTGGAGTTCTCAGTGGGCTTCTTTATTAGCTTAATCCTCAGCTTCTTGGTAGTAGACTCTGGTTTTCGAGCTGCAGTATGTTTGACTCTTTTTCCAGCTTTCTTTCTCGCAGGCTTAACAACATATTAATCTTCTTCAGCCTCAGATGGCTCGTATGTAGTATCATCATCTCCTGTAGCCTTGTGTTTTCTTTCTTCGGCTACTTCCTCTCTCTTTCAATTCTCTCCTGCTCATTTCTTTCTCTTTCTTTCCTCTCTCCTTCCCTTCTATCTTCTGAATCAGTACTCAAAGATGGTCCTTCATCATCACCACCACCTGCTGCTGTTTCAACACCAACCATTCTCTCAATATCAGAAGTGGTATCTTCGACAGACTATTCATGAGTTGCTTCCTCAGTGCGCACAGTTTCTTCAACAAGAACTTGTTCAACATCATGTTCATCAATCAAACCTGTACCAACACCTTGTTGTTTCTTTTGGCGCTTGGGGGCTGAAGAGGTAGTCTCTGATGTCTTCTTTCTCTTTGTAGCAGAGGAGATAGAACCAGCTTTCTTCTTACGATAATGTCCCTTTTCACCCTCCCCTTTGACATACCATATGCTTCGCTTTTCGATGAAATCTTCCATCATATCCTTCTCTTCACTTTCATCGCCACTGCCTTCATTCCTCCATTTACCTTCTATGGAGCTACATAATCAGCCTTGACAAACGTTCCAAAGATAGGCTTGAATGCTGGAGCCTTTTCCCCTTTACGGTAGTTGCGGATGTTGTGGAGATATGATGAAGACATGTGCTCTAACACCAATATATCATCTTTCTTTTTCTCGAGATTGGGGTGTAGGTGGTCGAGGATCACTTGAATGAATCTTGGATACTGTAAGAATTGACCCTTTCCCAAATTCATCACCATCTGATCAAAAATCATCTTGCTAAAGTTGTAAGGCTTGTTCAGTATCACTGCTACGATCATACACATGTGATAATCTACTAGATCGTCCCATCCTCCTTTCCTGTGGCTTAAGGAACGTGTGATGCAGTGAGCGAGGAATCTGTAGGGCAGCCCTATCCAGTTGTTCTTGAATGGAGCAGAGTTCATATAACCATTGTAGCCCATTCTGTAAAAGCATCATTTGACAAACTTCTCTGTAAAGCCTGTAGGAAAATCGCTTTCATCCCTAAGATGCAATACTGTTCGTATAAGATCTTCAGTAATTGTAGTCTCCACATCATTCTCTCCAACTCTAACTGCTGATGTAATAGCCCTTGGCTCGGCTTGTAAATCTGTTGGGCCCAAAAGCGGTCAACGTGAGATGCATAAACGTCATGCTTATGCGTGAGAGCATAATATACCGCAGCCTCTCCAGAAAATCTATATACTGTGAAAATGGAGCAAACTCTGGTACATCCTTATCAATTAAGCAGCAGGAGTTGTGCATCGGGTGGAACTCATGTGCGGGTTTTCTGTGAAACAGAGAGACATGAAAAGGTAGACAAAATTTTCAACAACACAAAATCCTCTAAATTTTCGTACGAAAATTGACACTTCATAACTTTTCTAAATTTTCGTGTGAAAATTGTAGAGCCATTTTAAACATTTTATCTCAAGAATTTTCGTGCGAAAATACCAATTTGCATAAAATCTGTTGTACGAATATCAGCATCGACCCCAAACAGTTAGCATTATCCAAACCGACTCAAAATACTTGCAATTTTTTACATTTTCTTGAAATTGAAACGGTAATCCTTGGTTAAACTTGCCGATTTTAACATTGGAGAGTTCAATTTTAGGTTTCACCGGCTAGTTTTTCCTAGATCTACGTTTTAGTCCGTTTTAGGTCCGAATAGTCCAAATTCACGGTTCGATCTCAGGGTTATACCTTTCCCATTATAAGAGGTGTGCTAATCGACCTCTCTATGTATCAAATTAGTCAGAAAGCGAGCTAATGAAGGATTGGAGCAAATCGCCTCAGGAATCGCACCAAAGTTATAACAGTTTTCTAGAATGAATAAAACAGCTCTTTATATAGTCATGCAATTTGTACGAAAATTGCGTGTATGAATACTTGCCAAATTTCGTAGCGAAAATTGCAATTTTCGTGCGAAAATTGTTTGACCTTTTGAAATATTCTAACTTTCAACTTTTTCGTTTGTTTTCAATTTGAATTATCCACACAGTTAATACCTTGTTTAACTGTTTTGGCTACCAAATACAAGTTAATGACCTTGGTTGACTACTCTTTGACCAAAACTGACATTTTCCTTTGATTTTAAGTTTCAAGTTAATGAACTTTTTAACATTTCAAGCCAACTTAGTTTACAGATTAGCTCCAGCCCGTAATTCTTATGATTTTCTCGATTCTATCGTTTTTGACTTTTAGATCTGTTTCCATAACTGGCAGTCAAAAATTGAAGTAGAAATATAAAACTTATGAATTTTTTAATATTCTTAAACTAGAAGCATTAAGCATATGTACAATATATTTACCAACTAATTTTTGCGAGTTTGTGTTAGATGATCATATCGTTTTATTGAGACAGATTACTTATAACGTTGCTCTAGATGAAACTTTAAGTTCTTAAACAGAATTTTTTTAGATGTCAGTATACGTACCACTTAAACCTCTACACGTTTCTCAACTGCTTCAAGATATGTTTGGTAATTTTAGGAACATGGCCTAATCTATGTTTCCCACCTTTAGAATATACTCCCGCATCGAGATTCTAGATTTTCATCTTCACAATGTGAAATATATCTAACTGATATCTGTAGAGGGGTGAATTGTGAGACCTTGAGAGCTCAGGTTAGTATTTCGTACAGAGAAAGAGATGAAGGCTCGACATTAGGTGGTGTTCCTCTTGGGAATCTTTTCATTTTTGTACTACAGAATGTCGTATCTTTTTATGACATTATTCTTCATTTTTTTATGCAGCTTTTGGGGTGAATAATACGAAAGTATTATACAAGTTCTAGGCCATTGCTGACGCAAAATCAAAGAACTCATATAATACCCCAGATATCAACTAAATATAAAGACCTAGTATCTAGAATCTGGCATTCTCTCAAACGAAATTTCAGGTACCAAGCCCATATATCCGAGAGATGTTAAGCCACAGATTTACCAGTTTATCTTTTTAGGTTTATATCCTGAAAGCAGTTTACAGAACGTCTGAAGCCTAACGACTAACCTTAGAAAGACATGTTTAGACGCTTTTTAAACAATGTTTTTTTTATTTTCATGATTTTCAATGTTTTTGTATTTTTCATGATTTTCAATGTTTTTGTATTTTTCACATCTTTTTCTCCCCTAAAATAAAAAAAAACATATTTTTGGATTTTTGTTTTTTAAGAAAGCATGTAAACTATTTATAAAAAAAACATTTGACTTACAAGTGAGGATCACGTCCTAACATCGTCATCCTCAAACCCAACCTCATAAATATCCCCTGATGTCAGATTCTTTAAAAGTTTAATTGGTACACTTTGAAACCTTTCCATGAGGCGAAAGCCAGGAAAATGCGGATAGGTTCTAGATGTGCGACTTGGGCAAAGACCTCGTTGTAGTCTATCCCTTCCTGCTGACGAAAATCTTGAACTACGAGCCGAGCTTTGTTGGAACAACCAACTTCTTCTATCATCTCTTTTGCACTTGTAAAGCCATTGAGTGCTTATCTTTTTCTGTTTTGGTGGTAGGTCAACAAGTTCCCAGACTCCTAGTTTCTGGAACTGCAGTAATTCTTCCTGCATTGCTTCCACCCAACTTTCTTCTTCAAGAGCATCTCTGAAGTTTCCTGGTTCTACCTGAGAAACAAAACAACTATGAGAAAATTTATTTTGCAGTGGAGCAACTTTAGAATAAAAGCAACTTAGATCCTTATTGATCTGATTTCTCGTTTTCACGCCAGCTTGAAGTTCTCCAATGATGTTGTCTGTTTGATGGTAGGAGACTGATCTCGGCATTGCTTCGCCTGGAATATTTACTGAGCTTTCCAAATTGTGATATTCTAATCCGCAGCTTGTTCTGAAGAAGTAGCTTCCTTTCTAGCACTAGTTTCGGCAAGCTTGATTGTTAAGATAACTTGTAATCTCTTCGGATCCTTCATCGGAACTGGAATCCCCATTATCAAAGGTAGGATCTTGTTCAGGTGCTTCATCTGCTGGCTGAGGGGAAGATGGTTCTGCAGTATTCTGAACTGGTGGAACAACTGGTTATGACTGAGTATTGCTCGGACCTGCTTCTGAGGAAGGTGTTGTTGTTGGAGAGATTACCAACGGCCCTGTTACTTGCTCTTGATTAGATATTTGATGTTCTTGAAATAGCAGGATAAGTTCTTGTGACAATTGTGAAAAATCCCGGTATAACTTTGATTGGTACAAGTCTGTGGTAACCGGGCGTGGTATGTATGTTGTGATATTGTTGTGATTATGTGTGATGCTAGAATTCTGAAAAATGATACACCGACTATAATGGGAGTATATGCATAGTAATTAAAAAAAACATTACAGTGACATTATGCGTCTCCTACATGACAAGACAAATGTCGTGAATGAATTGACGACTCTAGAAATAAGTATTAGTAAACACGCATGACTTGTGTGCTATGCTAAGCGATATCTGTAAATGTCTCGGAAGAATCCGAGAGCACTTCATGGTTGACATGACACTATTAAGGACCAACGATGCGAGGTTGGCATCCTTAGCCTTGAACAACGTGTTAAACGGAGACTTTCACGTTTAACAGCGCATTAAACTTTTAATGTTGATATTAGTATCGTGACATTAGATTTCATTCAAATAACTTAGTTTTGTGTCATAGACTGTGACACAAGGTTTGAAAATAATCAAAGCCCGGGCACGCAAAACGAAGCAGCTCCCGGTTGGGGAAACGCCTTCGTTCCGGGCATAACATAAGGCAACCAAATATGCAAGAAACGATCGAATCAAGCTTAAAACACTCTTAAACGAACGTCATACAAGATGATCAAATGTAACCATGCTCGGATTTCGAGACTATTATGCCCAATTTTTAAAACCGAGTCTTTTGACAGTAAGAACGCAAAAAACGGGCCCGTTGTGCAAATCGAGAACGTGTCCGGGACCCGAAAACGATCCTAAACGCAAACGAAAGATAAACATCTCTTTTAACACGAAAAGACGAAGCACGAGGTGGCCCACATGGACCCACATATATATATTTTTTAATTTTATTTTTTTCATTTTATTTCCAATTAAATCAAAGAAAAACCCAAATTCTCTTAAAAACTTGCCATTTCTTCATCTTCTCGAGCTTATTATCTTCATAAACTTCAAAAAATCAAAGATATAAACCTTGATTCTTATGATTCTAATCCCGTTTCCTTGATTAAACGCGATTTTTAGCCGAAAAACTTATTTTAATCCAAGAATTTTAAGGTTTAAAGATGTTTATGGGCTGAATAAGAAAACCATGGTATTCCCTGGCGTTAAATGGCAGCCATGGTCACAAACTTTAGGGTTTGATTCCCTAATCAATAATTATTCGACAAAAATCGGTTAACTATTCGATTAACCGAAAAACAATGAAATAAAGTTTGATCGATCTAAGTTCTAGCATATTTGGATTGTACTTGATGTGTGGGTACTGAATATAGCACCCACCCACTTCTGGACTCACAAGAAGTGCTTGGAATCGAAGCTTTCGCTAGGTATATCATCCGAAAACCGAAACTAGGATGGGCAGAATCTTGTTTTAGCTAACTGGTCCGTGAAACTTGGATTGAGCTGAAATTTGGTGTGGTGATGTAGGGTATTGTTAGAAAGGTCCAAATAATTTTAGAATTTTTGGAATTTTCTATGTTTTTTTTGAATTTTTAACTGTTTTACCGAAAGAAATTCGGAAAAGATTATCAAACGAATTCAATAAATCAACAAATTTTACAGAGACACTAAGAAAAATATGGGGAATGTTCTGGAAAAATTCAGAGTCCATTGGTTGAGTTTTGATATGGGTTAAAAATCCACGTTTTTGCGAGTTTTTAGTAGCCGGGAACGCACCGAAATGAATTCGGAAAAATCTCAAAATTTTGTAACAAGTTCCTGGATTTGTAAAAGGTGTTCTGGAATGTTTTTGGAATTTTTGAATGCAAATTTATGGAATAAAATATAGATTATTTTAAATCAATTTCTGTGGATTACCGTATAACGAACCTGCCAGAACCGGGAACTGACCCAACCCGAAAAATACTATAACTGGAACACTAGGAGTATTCCGAGAGATTTCCGGGCAAACTAGGCACTATGGGTGTGTCCTAAAACAGTTCGGGAGAATTCCTGACGGTGAAAATGGAACTCAAATTTGGGCGACCTAGACTCCCCAAACCCTCAAACTCCCTTAATGGAAAGTTAATCATTCTTAAATAACCACGTGATGGCACTATTGGTATTCCCGTACCATTACCCGAACACATTAAACTACTGACTTTGGCTGGCACGTGAATCGGTGCCCGGAAGCCAAACTGAAAACGAATACTACCCTGACGTCCATCACCATACCAGTGTCCTATAGACTCAATCTGGTGTAAAAACTCCTAACCAGATCCAAGTTATAACCATTACCAACCTAGATACTGATTTGAGTCCGTACTTGCATGTATGTTATTAAAGTTGATCCAGCTGCTTGATCACTCTTGTGTTGAGACCACTATTTGCACTGTGAGTTCTCACTTCCCCACTTTTAATCTGTTTTACTGTTTTTTGGGGACTTGCATGTTAAAAACTGTGTTGAATACACCAATTTGGGAATGAGTTTTACTCTCCCACCTGTAAACTGTTTCACTATTTTCTGGAATGACTTGAATGTTACGAAACTTTGTTAATTGCACCAACTTGTGATGATGTGAATTATCTAACACACAAACTACCTCCCCACTACAAGTGATTAACATAAGCCGTGGACAGTGAATAGTACTATTGGTATGACGAACCCAGGCCGCGCCCGACAGGAAGGTCGGCAACCAGGTCTGCACGCGTCCTAAAATTGGTTGTGTTTTAGGCATAACTACTATGGGGCGTTGAACTGTACGTGACGCAGTTGATGGAACGAGGGTGTCTTTGTGACACGGTCCGGTGGCCGGGAGTGTCTGGGATGACACGGCCCGGGGTAAAACAGTCAGGTTTCACTTGCTTCCTCGTGTAATTCCATCTGCGACTATGACTGTGACCGTCATCGTGACTAAGACTATGACCAGTGCAATTAAATTTGTTAAAACATATTGTTACACAACGATTAAACTAGTGGAACTCACGCAGCGTTTAGCTGACCCTTTTTTAAAACTAACATGCATTTCAGGTAACTTGAGACTGGTGTGATCCGTGTATGTTGTTCAAGACATGTTTGTAGGCGAACCCTGATATAGACGCATGTGGCTTAGAAGACTTATGTGGTTCATGGGAACACACAGTTGTAACATACATGTAGTATGTAATCAATGTTTTGTAAGTAATAAAATGTAGTTTCTTTACAAACAATGTGCTTGTACCAGAGGTGTCTGTTGCATCCCGTATTATTTTTCTTCCGCTGCAAGTTGGGGTGTGACAGAAGATGGTATCAGAGCCATTGGTTATAGAGAATTAGGTGCCTTTAAGGAAACCTAGACTATAACTACAGGCTCAGACTTTAGCGGGCATCATCGGAAAAATTAACCTCTACTCAAGGTCGTTAATGAACAATGTAAAGGATCCTACTTGCAAGTACCAGGATGGCCTTGTGGGGCAAGTGGGTTATTATGGTCCAGAACGTAATAATAGACTTGCTCATACGTGGCAGTGTTGGGCAAGCCGCGGTAATAAACACACTTAAATACGTGGAATGATACATACGTGTGCCAAGATGATAGTGTGCGAATGTTTGTGCGAGAATTGATACATGAATTGGGATTGGTGGATAATGCATTACTATATATGCCTTTGGGATAGGCAGAAAACTGGTATTACAGTCCATTCCACATTCCTACTGAGCACCTGTTTAATATAGATTAGAGTTGGATTCATACAACTTTTACAGTGGTTACTTATACTTTATGATGTGAGACCCCAAGCCTTTAGTGCAATACGATCTCACCAACCCTATCTTTATAATTATTATAACAACGATTGCATACCAGAATGGTATTTCAAAATGAACATAGATACACAAAGAACGCGCAGGTCGTTCAGATAGACTGGGAGGACGTGGATGGATTCTCACTTCACTTCTCGTTGCTTCACATTTGATTGTTATACAATCGCAGAATTCAAACATCTTACGAAACTTTTTGTCCTTGAATCCGCAATTCATTTGATGGTCCGCGGGATTCCTCTTCTGCTTATAATTTGGCACCAACTTTCACGTCGTGTGATACTGTAATACTTAGTGGTATTCCTTATCACATGTTTCAGTATAGGTTATATCTGAATATGACGATCTCCGGGTCATGGAGATGGCATGGGGTGCGTGAATAAGTTACCCTTCCTGTGGTCATTTGATTCCTTGGGATATAAAGTTGGTGATGGTACAGATCCCTTGGAGACGCTTTTTGTTGTGGAACCTCGTTTTGTGTGACCATCAGTTACATTGTGTTTTTTTACGATTGTTGATTGTTTTGAATTTCAGTTGGTCATTTGCAAAAAGTAGTACGAGGCCCGAATATCATGGAGAACGGAATATTGATCAGCTATATGGGTGTGGTGGATACGCTGCGGTACTTCCTATATATAAACACCCAGCTACATGACCAAGGTACTGTTACTCAGAGCAGACGGGCTTCATGTTGCGATTTGTTCGGTTATGTTTTGGGCAATGCTGTATTGCTTCGACCCTGTTTGATGCGATAGATAACGCCATAGTTGTCGTAACCACGATGTCTATACATGGTTGTAGTAATTTTTCATGTAAAGTAGTTTGGGTAGACATATAAACGACCACTGGATTAATCCTGGGAAAGTCCTTTTTTTCTCAAATACGTGACACGATTTCTAGGAGTACTACACCTCGGTAGTACTCCGTACTGAACTATTTGGGTATAGCCAGTGATAGCTTACCCACATTGATGACCCAATAAGTAACAATGTTTCTGTCTTCGATAAGACAAGCATAAGTTATTTCTTTTGGCGGGATTTGCTAGAACGTATAGTCATATATTTGAAATCATTATGATACGGTGAACAACTATACTCATGTCACCGACCGTTGTCTATGAAACTACTCAGTGAAGCATATATTTCCGTTATTAGCCATAGTTCGCTAATGATGCAATCACTAATTCTTAATAAGGACGCATAATTAACATCGGTTTTGATAACCCAAGGGGATTTAGGGGTAACACATGAATGGAGAACTTGTGTGATGTAATCAAAGTTTGGTGAGGAATTGTGTAGATGCGGATCTGATGGTGATAAGACTTGTGGAGGCGAGAAACAATTTTGTCCATATTCCTCGTCACCGTTAATACTTCGTATTTACCAAACACTCATATGTATACATTTATTTATAAATATACAACATTAAACGTGGTCTAATCCAAGTGTCAATTGGGTAAATTTTGGTTGAGGGTGGCGTAACCCCGGTGCAAAGTCAGAAAACTACAATCATTAAATAATCTGACTCACTGCTTCAAATCAATTCAATTCCCCTTTCTAACACTATTGGAAAGTGTTAAGGTCCGGTACATATAAATTACTAATTTGATACACCCTATCGATTTAGTTCAAACCAATACAAGATAAATCCCCAGTAACTCGATGAGTAGGGAATGAATGGTACGAAGGACCGTAGCAGCTACCTTTTAATGCATAATTAGGAAACAAAATGATACAAAACGAATTTTCGTTAGACGATTATTTTATGTATATATACGTATATCTAATTCGAAGGACGGTATTCAAAGGAATCATATAAGACTTTCACATATCAAACGATCCCTTGTTTTCAGCCTCGCATAACTTAGTGAAAATATGTTCTGATGAAAGACGAGATCGCCTTTGATTAGTATTTGAGTACAATAATCCGATGACTAAACCATGGGACAACTCCTATCCAAACCTGCAGACTCTAGACCACCGGTTCTTTTAATCCTTTTTTGGTAATATTTTTCTGATGGCTATACTAAGTCTTGAACCAACATCACCCGTTTGAGGGTGGTGCATTCATGCTAGAAATAGCATAAGTGGATGCATGGTTCTTTGCTTCCTTTCGATTTAGGCTTTTCACGTCATGATACCTACGACGACCGTGTGATTGGTCCTGAGTAGGGACTAACTTAGATACTTATATGTCTATAGAACGTATTGACACCCCAAGTCTACGATAATAATAATAATACCTGAGGAAACCATATGTCGTCTCCCTGCCTTGAAACATTTGAGGAGTTCAAATATTTATACGTGATGTTATTCACAATTCCTGTGGGATGATCGAAATTCCCTTTGGACCTTTGTAAAGGTGTTATTTGGTAATGGTCTCCCACATGTGTAGGAAGATGATACATGGGATATATTGACTTTCATCCGTTGATTGGACACAAAGTGAATGATACCCTACTCATGTGAGTAACCTAAAGTTATTCGGTAAACGAAATTGATCGTCCTCATGAGTATACGAGGACTAAATTCTCTAGATCAGGGAAATATTGTTGAAACACCCCTCGCCTTCGTTCAACTAGTTGGTACCTTCAATTTATTTTCAGTTTGATCAATTTAAATAAGTATTCGTAAAATACAAGGTTACCGAGCAACCCGATTCTTCGTTATTTTCGAGTGACGAAAATTCTTGTGTTACTTAAGGAAATAAGAATGGGAGAAATCTTAAGTATAATACTGTATATATATATGTACATGTGTATTCATACCACGAGTGAAATTCACGATCGTGGGGATGATTGTCAGAAGCTGTGCGCTATCATTTACGCGATTTCTGCCTCGGTCATTTGTGGTGAGCGTTTCGGGACCATTCTATTTTAAACAAAATATATATATACATGCATTAATATCACATTTTCAATCGTCCCATATCACACAAATTCGTCACACGCATGAGTCCACAACCTGTATAGCCAACATCATTATCATGTATGTAATAATATCCGTCATCATAGCACTGTTAAAATTGCACTTAGAGTTAACCCAAAAAGGGCCAGTATTTAAATGTGCGTCAAAGCATGTCATTGGAGTGACGTATATACGTCATACTATGAAAAGCATGAACTACTATATATGAAGGAACACGGTCAAAACCAAACTTTCTTTGAAATAGGAATAGTCACGAGTTGTCCGAATATTGTAATTGGTGTCTTTTGTGCGCTGAACCCACTTTCGGGAAAGCTAAACCAGAAAGCTCGTAATCTCAATCATTCCAGATGAAGGGACTAGTGAATCTTCTGAATACGTCCCTCGGATATAATGTCCATCCAGAGGGAAATTCCGTTAGTAAGCACGTCATATATACTTAAAGGAGGAATAAGAGTTTGACACGACAACTAAGACTCTTCAAATTTGGAGAATTACTTAACACACGCTACGAATTGCAAATAACTCGATGTGCGATACTAAGTCAAACTAAATGACCAAATTATATATCGGTTCCTGGTTGGATGCACCGACCGGATGTGAAATGGCATTCATAACGTTTATTCGTATCCTTGCCGTCAAAGTGCTAGGCTTACCTCGATTTATTACGGTTTAATTCAGCCTCCTTGGAACTGCTTTTGTTATTTCAAGAGATTGTCGAGCGATTATGGATTTATGTTATTACATTTCCCAGCATCATGTATTCCTTCCGTGCCCTATTGGGAACCAGAACTGACTAATCCTACGACCAAGGGGTCAAGAAACTCAACAAGCCTAGTCTCGACGAACCCGGGGGTCGGGTCTTCATTTCTTGTTTACATTATTACGAATATGAGACTACGGAAAAATCAGATTCAGTGGTCAATGTCCCTATCGGACTAGGGTGACTATGAATTCGGGCTTCAGCCCATGGTCTCTTAAAACCACAACGAATTTCCCAATCTAAACCAAGATGGTTTGACATGAACGAATTCGATGAAACCCTTACGTTTAAGCGGTGATTCAGTTGGCGGAGGTGCCAAGATGGGAAGGAAATATATCTTTTTATACTCATATACACTTCAGATCTTACCAAGTACGAATTTGACTCGAAAAACCACGAGACCGAGACGGTCTAGTGGTGATTAACCACCTTGTGACTAGTATGGGTTATATTCGCCTATGCATTAGGTAATCTTTCACGAACATCATGGGAAATGATTACTTCTCATTGTCTCCTTTAACGACATCCTTATGAAATGATAGTCAAGCGTGGCTATGTTCCCACCCTGTGAAGGGTACTCCGTCAATGGGGAACCTTGATTCGATGACCCATTACTTAGTCATCTTTTACCAAATTACCTGTACGTCTACGATCAATGCCGATCCCATATGTAGGGGCATCATAGTGATACTTGTGATAGTTAGACACTCATCACGCCTTAAGCATTTCCACATGATATAGTAGCATTCTAGATGTGGTGCTACTGGAATTAAAACCGTATTGGGCGCACACCCTATCATTCCCGGTATATGGAAATTTTTATACGATATCTCTCGGAGAATCGCATCGATGTCATCGAAGTTACTAAGTTGTTTCCTTCTGGAAAAGACACATATAGTTGTACAACAGCTGGAGCCAAGCTCCCAAAACCCATGCAAACTGGAATTATTACTGTAGAAGTTCCATATCCTTTCGACGTGATTAGATGACTGGTGAGTAGTTCGGGCACCCTGTTTATGTGAGGGTGCAGATTCGTTGTTACTCGTGTACATGCTTGCCTTATGGAAACTGTAGGCTTGTAAAAGCCTTTCTCTTTCTCTACCATAGAGTAGGGACTCTCGTGGTCAGTTAGTATTAGCCGAAGATACTCATGTACACCACAATAAGGGAAGATTGGCGTGTACCATTCGGTAAGACAAAATTTATTCCCTTAAAAGAAACATACGGAGCATGGTGCTCATTAGTGCAATGTTCGCAACAAACCTTGGCAGAGTACCCATACTCCTCCTTTATAGGGGGTGTTCAATAACAATTAAACGAAATCGTAATTGAAACATATGGTGTATGAATGGTGAAGATAATGAATGCAAAGAAAACGTAATAATTGCAGTCAGCTATAAGCTGAATACAAAACTCATATCCTACTGTGAGTCCAACAACACTCTAACTTCCAGATTGGAAGTGATGGCAGACGTTACTCTTAACAATACGTAGGAATTGTGGATGGACAAATTACATTGCTACTATGTAGCACAATCATCATCTCTGTACGATGATGATACTAAACGAAAAGCGAAAACATACTTGTCTGTCGGATGACTGACACGAATATAAATACGGAGCTCTACAATGGATTACTAAACGGAATTTCGAGGACGAAATTCTTTTAACCGGGGGAGACTGTGACAATTGTGAAAAATCCCGTTAAACTTTGATTGGTACAAGTCCGTGGTAACCGGACGTGGTATGTATGTCATGATATTGTTGTGATTATGTGTGATGATACGAATTCTTGAAAATGATACACCGAGTATAATGGGAGTATATGCATAGTAATTAATAAAAACATTACAAGGACATTATGCGTCACCTACATGAGAAGACAAAGTCATGAATAAATTGATGACTCTGGGAATAAGTATTAGTAAACACGCATGACTTGTGTTGTACGCTAAGCGATATCTGTAATGTCTCGGAAGAATCCGAGAGCACGTCATGGTTGACATGACACTATTAAGGACCAACGATGCGAGGTTGGGATCCTTAGCCTTGAACAACGTGTTAAACAGAGACTTGATGTTTAACAGCGCATTAAAATTTTAATGTTGATTATTAGGTTATCGGTGGCATCATTTAAGATTTAGTTTTGTGTCATAGACTGTGACATAAGGTTTGAAAATAATCAAAGCCCGGGCACGCAAAACGAAGCAGCTCCCGGTTGGGGAAACACCTTCGTTCCAGGCATAACATTAGGCAACCAAATGTGCAAGAAACAATCGATCAAGCTTAAAAACACTTAAACGAACGTCATACAAGACTTTTATTATTAAAACGTAACCAGGCTCGGATTTCGAGACGGTTATGCCCAATTTTTAAAACCGAGTCTTTTGACATTAAGAACGCGAAAAAGGAGCCCGTTGTGCAAATCGAGAAGCGTCCGGGACCCGAAAACGAACCTAAACGCAAATGGAAGATAAACATCATCTTTTAACATGAAAAGACGAAGCACGATGTGGCCCACATAGACCCCCCATATATATTTTTTTTAATTTTATATTTTCATTTTATTTCCAATTATATCAAAGAAAAACCCCAAAATCTCTCAAAAACCTGCCATTTCTTCATCTTCTCCAGTTGATTATCTTCATAAACTTCAACAAATTAAAGGTATAAACCTTGATTCTTATGATTCTAATCCCGTTTCCTTGATTAAACACGATTTTTACCGAAAAACTCATTTTAATCCAAGAATTTTGAAGGCTTAAAGATGTTTATGGGCTGAATAAGAACACCTTGGTATTCCCCTGGTGTTATATGGAAGCCATGGTCACAAATCTTGTTGGTGCATAATGTCTATGTATTAGTCTTATATAGAGTCTGTATTGTATAGAGCTGAATAGGCTAGGTATACGAAATATTTATGTTTAGCTTAGCCAAGTTCGCCCATAAGTAACATGTACATGCATGTTCGACCGAACTTGCTTATGCAAGTTCGGGCGAACTTGTGTCCCTAGGGGCGAACTTGTTAGCTTATAAATACCTAGCTAGACTACTTCATTTGTAACTTTGGCATTTCAGAGGCGAAGCTCTGTCAGTTTGTAACCAGAACGTTTGATCTATAAAACTGACGTTTAACTGATTAAATCTTGTCTATTGGTAAACACGACGTAATATCTCCGCTATTATGGACGTTAGATATCAAATTTAGATTCCTAAGCATTGAGGATCGGTCCTACAAGTGATATCAGAGCTAGAACAACCTGATTTGATAGTATCAAGACAAGAACACTTCTATTTCTACTCCATTCTTCTCTTTTTCTTAACTTTTGAACATAAAATGAAGAATTCACGGTCAAAATCTTTTGAATTTTGAATATATCATGTATAATACAACAAAGATAAACCCTTGAATGATTGGAGACCAAATTCAACCGTATTCATGTCGAAATTTTGAAAAACCATGTTTTTGAAAACCTCCTTGATCGAACTTGTTGGCCATGTCCGGACGAACTTATACTAAAACATCACTTTTCAAGTGATTTTTAGCAAGTTCGCCCGAACTTGAGTAGTTTTTGACTAAATTTCAGCTAAGTTCGCTCAAAGTTACACAATTTTTTATTGATTTTACATCAAGTTCGACCGAACTTGTGTGAATGTCAAAGAAAATTTAAGTAAGTTCGCCCAAACTTACTAGACTTTTATCAAATTCTTGAAGATAAGTTGCCCGAAGTTTGTTGGATTTGTGTTTCAAGTTCGACCGAACTTTAAGCAAAGTTTTCAAAACAAATCTAGAGAGTTCGACCAAACTTGTTAGAAAAGCTGACATTTGATATTACAAGTTCGACCGAACTTGTAGCAGGTCTAATTGTTTTCAAAGTTTTTGAAAATTTTCAGAGTACACGTTTCGTTATTCACAATGGAGGATCAACTAAGAGCTTTTATGTCCGGAGCTAGTTCGTCAGATGCCAATGTGATCAATCAAGTCAATCTTGATAATGAAATGGGAACGACTGTCAAACAGCCCAAGCTGATGAGCATGGACGATTACGAAGAGAAATTTACTTACTGGGTTCAAGCCATGCACTTCGCTGGCTAGGTGTCAATTGAAAGAGGCTACACTGCTCCGGTAGATGAACATCAACGAGTTCTTGAAAAGTACAACTACTCGACGGTTCAGAAAGAAGAATATATCACCGAGAACAAGATGATCAGTCTCATACAGCAGTCTGTCAAAGAAGATATCCTGATTTTCTTACCAGAGTATACTACTTCAGAGATCTTTGGTTGTCATTACACAAGAAGTATATAGGCAGGGCCGAAATGATCAAAATCAAAAAGGCACTTATCCTGAAAGAGTTCGATATCTTCATTATGCTAAAGAATGAGACCATAAAGCAAATGATCGAGCGTTTCTGTCATCTTAAAGTGCAAATGCAAAGACACGGTCTGAAAAGACAAAACAAGAATACGTCGACAAACTTGCTGACGCACTACCAGAGGGTGAATGGACTACATATTTGATGGTTCTGAAGAACAGTGATAAGTGGGAATTTTTCAAGTTGTCGACGTTTATCAGTAAACTCGAAGGCCACGAAATGGAACTTCTAAAGATGGCGAAGTCAAAAAAACGCTAATGTTGTTCAAGACGTCGGTTTGTATTACAAAGCCGGAATGCTAGATAGTATTTTGAGTCCTAAAATTCAGACGGCTTTTAGTGCAAACATGAATGCTTCTCACAAAATCAGAATCAATCACAGCCTCAGTATGATCAGTCCTCAAAGTTCTTACTGAGACACTTGTTCAAATTCAACTTATCAAAGCCAAGCGAACCAGAATCAACAACAAAGTTCTGATCAGAATGTATATAAATGCAACATCACAGTGAATTTGAACAATGTTGTTTCAGAACAAGTTGCAAAACAACATATGTGACTACTCGCTACCGTATTAGAATCTTATGAATGTCTTGTTGCCGGTAAGATCGGAAACCCCGAAATGACCGCAGAAGTTTATGACCAGGTAGACGAGGAAGAACTCGAACTAATGGACATCAAATGGTCCTTAGCTTCGATCATCAGGAGAGGACAAAGTTCGTTGCACTCACAGGCCGTGACATAGGAAATTCCAGCAACAAATTAGGTTTTGACAAAACCAAAGTCACGTGCTTTAGATGCCGTCAAAAGGGGCATTTTAAAAGAGAGTGTAAAAACACGGAAGCAACCGAAAATCAAAGTCCTTTCGGAGGAGGAAATGAATATTACAAAAAGGCACTTCAATATAAACCATTTCCGAAGAAAACTCAGGTTGAAATCCAAGAAAAACCTGACAATAGCACCACTGAGAAAGCTATGGTGGCATCCAATGAAGATGATGGTTTTGATTGGAATTATTACTTTGGGAAAAAGACCGGAGTTGCTTTGATGGCGGAGATAGTTGAAGATAATTTTGCAGAGGAAGCAGCGGCAACAGAAGAAGCAGCTATCGAACAAGTTCTTCTGGAACAATATTTGCATCAACAACGAGAAGAAGAGGAATATATCAAAATGTAGAGACAAGGAATTTTATCCTCTAATTCTTGTGACAGTTTTGCAGGACATTTTGATGGCAGCTCGAAAGAACAAGTGGTTGAGGAGAAAACGATTGATGAAGTGATCATTAATGTCACTCAAGAAGTGAAAGTCGAAGACCTCAAGGACATGGCAGATAAAGCTTTAACGGTGAATCTAACCAAGGTAGGTCCAGAGGTAAAAATTGTCGAGAAAGATGTTGTCAAAATACAAGTTGTTGATGTTGAGAAACCTTGTACAAAATGTACTGAACCTTGTGTCGAATGTGCTGAAAAATCAAAGATCATCGCTGAAAACAATGTGCATAACGAATTGTTGAAATACGATTATCGCACAATGAAAGAAGGGTATGATAAAATGAAAAATGATTATGGCATACTCGACAGAAATAACATCGAACAACATGATAATATAAGGATGTTGAGTGGAACAGTAACGGATAAACAAAGGGCAATTAACACCTATAGTAACACCATTGCTGAAACTAAACAACAACTTCAAGACATGACAATCGAAACTGAAATAGTTCAACAGTTGTTAAGAAGTTATACCACAAATGCATATGTTATTGATCACATTCTTCCGACAATCTCAACGGAAGAAAAACCTAAAAAGAAAACTTGCAAAGAATAGAGCAATGTTCCTCCACCCCTTTGCGAGAAGTATTGTCGCAAAACCGCAGACGGGATGGATAAGGCACTCAATGTTGAGTTACTTTCTGAGAAAAAAGATGAGTTGCCAGAGAATATTGATATAATCTTTGCTAAATCTGATGATGATAACAATGCTGTGGTTAACAAAGTGGTTGAAAATGTTCTAAGTGATTCTGATAACGGCAGCTTCAAAAGCGCCGACTCGAGTTCAAAGAATTCTAATTCATATTCTGAAAATGACGATAAGTCGTTAGAGAATGGTCTAAGTGACGATCCTAATGTTTTAATGTACAAAATTAAGGATTCGGATAGACTATACTTTGATGATAGCTTCCCGATTCAGAATGTGAAAGAAGAATTGCTTGATAATTTCTTTAAACTCGTGGAAGTCACATCAGATGAATTGGAAATTAACGAACGAAAATTATATTCCAAACCTAAAAGAAACAACTACCGAAGGAATGGTGGTGATCATCCGGAAAACCGGAGAGCAGGGTTGGTCTAGAAGAATCAGATGAACTAGTAAAGAAAGTGTCACCATTTCATGAATATAAAAACCAAAACATGAATTTTGTATATGGGACAAACACAGTTCACGAAGAGAGTTTGATTGGTAAACAATCAAATGATGAGTTTAAAAAGGAGAAAGAAATTCGAGATACAGCCAAGGTAATAAGTGGTGCCAAAAAATCAAGTGGGATAAAACCACCCACTAAAGGACATCCACTTGATAATAGGACATGCTTCAAGTGCAATGAAATAGGTCATATTGCACGACAATGTCTGAAATCAAAATCCGTTTATTCTCGAAGAAGAGAATCAAATGTTGTAAAACTAAGGTATCCAGAGTTAGAAAAACCAATCAAGATTTTGAAAAGAAATGAATCTTTGCCAGAAGTTAAACCTAAAATAGAAAAGAAGTTTGAGAATTCTATTTTTGAAAAAGGAGAAACTTCTAGGGCAAATGAAAACAAATTTATATCAAGAAGGCTAACATCAAATCTCAAGCCTGGATTACCAAGAAAACATCAACAACATCTGGTGTTATTAAGTCTGAGCTGGTAAAACTGATAACACGAAAAAATCTAAACCTGAAATCACTAAGTCTGAGCCTGTTAAGACTAGTGATAGCAAGAAAGAATCAAAATCTGAAATCATAATTGAAACCACATCTGAAACTATCAAAACTACAAGTGGTAACAATTCAAAAGATAAAAAGCCGGTACAGTTTTCAAACATAAACATCATAGAAAATTTAGATGAAGAATTCGATTATGCTGATGATTGTGATTTTGATTTTGATAATGCTTATCCAATTCAACCCAAGACCAAAAAGGCTTGGGTCTCGCTTTTTAAATAGATTGTTAAAATGTGCAGGGACTCCAGAGATCCGTACTTTCAAAGTGGATTTGGATAGTGGAGCGTCCAGGCATATGACGGGAATGAAGGCGTTGCTATTTGACATTAAAGCTATCAATGGTGGATATGTTGGATTTGCAGGAAATCAAGGTGGAAGGATAGTCGCTGAGGGAAAACTCTCCAATGCCGTAGTTTCATTTGATCGCGTGAACTATATTGCAGAACTTGAGAACAATCTTTGAGTATATCATAGATTTGTGACAAGAAATTCACAGTCTATTTCAATGATAAAGAGTGTATTATCTTGAAGCCAGGATTCAAAATACCAGATTAGTGGATTCTGATGCGAGCATCGCAAGAGAATGATTTATATGTTCTTGATATGGGTGTTGCTACCACTTCATCAAAATAAACACAATGTTTTATATCAAAGGCTACTGAAAAGATTATATTCTTTGGCATCGTAAGATGGGGCATATTCATTTACGAAAAATGATTTCTTGGTTCATAATGATCTTGTAAAAGGCATAAATCTTTGAAGTTTTCAGATGTCTGATCATTGCTTGGAATGCAAGAAGGGAAAGCAAATCAAGAAATCTCATCCAAAGAAAATTCTAAACTCAATCAAGTTGTCATTAGAGCGTCTCCACATGGATTTATTTGGTCCTATAAATGTTTGAAGCATCTCAGGAGACTTATATTGCTTGGTCGTGACAGATGACTATTCGAGATATTCGTGGGTATTCTTTCAAGAATCAAAAGACGAAACGTTCGAGAACTTGGTTATTCTATTCAAGAAACTCGAGAATCTTTATCATCTGCCGGTCAGACGCATTAGAAGTGACAATGGCACAGAGTTTAAGAATAACAAAATGAAGGAATTCTACAACACAAAAGGGATTCTGCACGAGTTTAGTGCTCCCTATACTCCACAGCAAAACATAGTAGCTGAACGAAAAACAGAACTTTGATTGAAACTGCGAGAACCATGCTTGCAGATTCTAAACTTCCTATCAGCTTCTGGAGGGAAGCGGTTGCTGCGGCTTGCTACATGCTAAACAGGGTTCTCACTGTCAAACCAACAAAGAAAACATGTTTTGAGATGATAAACCGACGAAAGCCAAATTTGAAGTTCTTAGAACCATTCGGTGCACCATGTACCGTAATAGACCAAGATGGCGAATTCGGAGCTAAATCTCTTGAAGGTTTCTTTGTCGGATATGCGAGTCCGTTGAGAAGAGTATATGTTCCTTCATTGAGAAAGGTTATTGAAGCACAACACGTTGATTGTTTCAACTACACGGATCCTATTCAAAGGAATTTAACTATCAAGACCTTTGGAAGTCATTTGACTTGCCCAAAGAACCAACTGACGAAGAAGTTGCAGCGTTATATTACCTTCACCAGTTAGCAAATCAGAACAAATTGTTCGACCAATTGTGGTTAATCAACCCACGTTGGATCCATCTTCTTCTTGCGCAAGTTCAAGCAATAGTTGTGTTCCGTCTGAAAATGTTTCTGAAACATTATCAACACCTGCTACTCCTCCAACAAATGCCTCTACTGAACTAGTGAATACAACAACGGAGCCCAGTATGCCTCAGAATCAAAATTCTGATTCAGATGAAGCACCAACATTTGATGCTGATGGGAATCATCTTCTTCAGATGAAGAAGTGGAGCACATAACAAGTCTTCTTAACCAATCTGCAGTCCCGAACAACATAAATGAAGCTTCATCAAGCTCTCCAAACGTTGAATTGGTTGTTGATCTCAACATCACGAATCAGCAAGGCTCAGTAGATGTTCCAAGTGAAGAATTGCCACGATCATATTCCTATCATCCGTCAACAAATATTATCGGAGAACTTCAAACTGGTGTTAGAACTTGAGGACAAATTAATAAAGCACTCAGTTGTTTCTACACACGCGTTGCTACAACCCAGAACTATTGTTTCTATTCATGTTTCATCTCTCAGATTGAGCCAAAGACAGTTAATGAAGCTTTAGCCGATGAAAACTGGGTACAAGCAATGCAAGAAGAATTATTGAAGTTTGAGAAGTTGGGTGTGTGGAAGCTTGAAGACCTACCAGAAAATCAGAAAGCAATTGATACAAAATGGGACTTTAAGTGTAAACGTGATGATAAAGGGGTTATTGTTCGTAACAAAGCTAGGCTTGTTGTCAAGGGATTTCACCAGCAGGAAGGGATAGACTACATGGAAGTTTATGCACCAGTAGCTCGATTGGAATCTATTCGATTTTTTCTAGCTTTCGCATCATGGAAAGGATTTAAGGTCTATCAATTGGATGTCAAATCGGCTTTTCTGTATGGCAAATTACGCGAAAAGGTGTACGTTGGACAACCACCAGGGTTTGTCGATCCACTTAACAAGAAGAAAGCGTACCTACTGGATAAAGCTCTTTATGGACTACACCAAGCCCCGAGAGCTTGGTACGAGACGTTATCGCAACATCTCGTCGGAAACAGCTTTATCAGAGGAACTATGGATAGTAACCTTTTCACCAGAGAAGTTGATGGCCATCTAATTATAGTTCAAATCTACGTTGACGACATCATCTTTGGATCTACAAACGATAGTCTCTACAAGGAGTTTGAGGGAATCATGAAAAAGAAATTCGAAATGTCCTCGATGGGCGAAATGAAGTTCTTTCTTGGTTTGCAACTAGATCAGCTTCCGGATGGTATTTTCGTTCACCAGACTAAGTATGTTCACGACATCTTGAAGAAGTTTGGAATGGAAAACTTGAAGCCTCTATCTACGCCTCTTGCTCTAAATCACGGCATTTGCGTTGACGAGACTGGAGCCAAAGTTGGCGAGACGTTATACAGATCGATGATTAGATCGCTGATGTATCTGACGGCATCGCGCCCAGATATTATGTATCCAACCTGCCTATGTGCCAGATATCAGTCAAGCCCGAGGATCTTACACATGCAGATCGTGAAGTGAATCTTCAGATACCTGAAAGGATACCCAAGCACCGGCTTGTGGTACCCAAAGAACGACAATTTCGACCTCACGGGCTATGCGGATTCCGATTTTGGTGTAGATAAGTTGAACTCAAAATCAACTACAGCGGGATGCCTGTTCTTCGGAACAAGAATGGTAACCTGGCAGTGTAACGGTCGCTCTCTCTAACTGTGAAGCTGAGTATATCTCGGCTTCCAGCTGTTGTTCACAGATTCTGTGGATTCAACAACAGATGAGAGACTATGGTCTGCAATTTCTAGACACTCCATTGTACGTTGATAACAAGGCAGCCATAGATATAACAAAAAATCCGGTTCATCACTCACGCACAAAACACATTGAAATTCGTTATCATTTCATTCGTGATTGCTACGAAAAGAAATTGGTGCGAATAGAAAAAATCCACACCGACGAACAAAAAGCTGATTTTTATACCAAACCATTTTCTTTGTCACGATTTAAATACTTGCTGAGATTTAACGGTATGAAAAATTTGCTGACAGGTGCGGATGCTGAGGTTGAATACGGATCGGAAGACGAGTTCGTGTGATCCACATTGGTTTGTAAATATCTTTCTAATTTAGAATTTTGTTAAAAACTAAAATCCAAAAAGATGTTTTTGATTTTAGGGGAGAAATGTTAGAGAAAATACAAAAACATTCGAAAATTTTAAAATCCAAAAACATATAAAAATTCAAAATATACAAAAACATTGAAAACGACAAAAAGAATTCAGTGTCATAAAAGGAAATGATAGTACATCAGTGGACTATCACAGTATGCTAAAAAAATGTAAAGTTTTAAGCATGATAAACGAGTCTTACTGTGGATGTGTCGATAGGCTTATTGTTTTCAAGATATAAACTAAATTTTACAACTGCTTAATCTTGTGGATTAACACATCTTGGATATATGGACTTAGTACTCCAAAATTTTGATTGAAATATTGCCTAATTCTGAGATATGAGGTCTTTATAGATAGTTGATATCTGGGGTATTATACAAGTTCTTCTGATTTTGCGGAGGCAATGGCCTAGAACTTTTATAATACTTTCGCTATAAACCTCCAAACTGCATGTAATATTGAAAAGAATCAAAAGATCTAATCATTTGCAAAGCTAAAAAGATTCCTTAAGTAGAGCACACCTTAAAGACGAGCCTTCATCTCTTTGTCTGTATGGTAGTACTAACCTGAGCTCTCAAGATCTTGCATAAACCTGATACAGATATCATTTAAGCTATATTCACCTGTAATATGAAATCTAGGGAATCTAGATACGAGAGTATATTCAAGAAGTGGGAACCACAGATAAGTCAAGTTTCATGAATTCTACCTTAACATATCTTGAAACAGTTGAAAAATGTGGTAAAGCTTAAGTGGACAAACATATCGACAACCTAGGTAAACGAGTTTAAAACTTAAAGTCATTTAAAGGTCAATGGTACTGGTGATATGTATCAATCAACTGATATGATCTTTAGACACGAATTCACAAAAATATGTCTGTAAATATGTTTGTACATGGTTTACATTGCTTATTACATTGTGTTTCAGCTTTACAGCTTAAAATCAAAAAGATTTTTGGTGTGTTTTAGCATAAACTTACAAAAATACAAAAAGATTTTATTTCTACATTGTTTTCAGCAAACCAATGTTGGAGAACGGATCTCCGAAGTCTGGTAAGGTGCTAGAACTGGTGGGAATTTCTTTGACAACGGGCTGGGAGCTAATTTGTTAATCTGAAAAGTCAAAACGATGAAAAGCTGATTAATTTGAAACTTTGATTTTGAAAAAATCAACAGTTTGTTCGTAACGGGTCAAACCGGGGTCATTAACTTGGACTCGGCAGACAAATCGGTTAACCAAGGTCATTAGTTTGGACTTGGTAAACTGAGTGGATTTTCATAACTGATAAAAAGTTGGAAAGTTCAGGGGTTAAATTTGAAAAATTGAAAAAGTTTAAAATTGTGGTTTGGCAAGTTGGGCCGAACTTGCTAAACAAATCAAGTTTAACAATCATGCATGTTCGACCGAGCTTACTAAAGTATGGCTGTGTTGGTTTATAGATAAGTTCGCCCGAACTTGATTGGGCTTTCATGTATGGGCTTAGCAAGTTCGTCCGAACTTGACTTGGTATAAATACCAATCAAGTTCGGCCGAACTCACTTATCAACATACACACTCTCTGAGCGAACTTGAGCTTTGAGAGAATTTGAACGATTTTGGCATTTTCACACCGTTACGCTATCCAAATTAAGTCGGTTTTTGGTGATTAGCACACCAATTATCATGGCTGAGGTGAGATTTGATCATTGGACTGTGTTTGGACAAGTAATGAACAAAAATTGATAAAAAACTTAAAAATCTGATAGATCGAGATGGTTTTGGTTAAAATTGAACATAGATCCTTAATCTATACATAAAATCGACCGTATAACATGTTTTGATTGAAGTGAAACGGATTTTAAATGTTTTAACAAGTTGGTTTCTTTGGAGAAGACGACAAGTTTGGCCAAACTTGTGGTCAAGTTCGACTGGACTTGTCTAAAAATATGAATAATGTTGGAGAACGGATCTCCGAAGTCTGGTGAGGTGCTAGAACTGGTGGGAATTTCTTTGACAACGGGCTGGGAGCTAATTTGTTAATCTAAAAAGTCAAAAGGATGAAAAGTTCATTAATTTGAAACTTTGATTTTGAAAAAATCAACAGTTTGTTCGTAACGGGTCAAACCGGGGTCATTAACTTGGACTCGGCAGACAAATCGGTTAACCAAGGTCATTAGTTTGGACTTGGTAAACTGAGTGGATTTTCATAACTGATAAAAAGTTGGAAAGTTCAGGGGTTAAATTTGAAAAATTGAAAAAGTTTAAAATTGTGGTTTGGCAAGTTGGGGCGAACTTGCTAAACAAATCAAGTTTAACAATCATGCATGTTCGACCGAGCTTACTAAAGTATGGCTGTGTTGGTTTATAGATAAGTTCGCCCGAACTTGACTGGGCTTTCATGTATGGGCTTAGCAAGTTCGTCCGAACTTGACTTGGTATAAATACCAATCAAGTTCGGCCGAACTCACTTATCAACATACACACTCTCTGAGCGAACTTGAGCTTTGAGAGAATTTGAACGATTTTTGCATTTTCACACCGTTAGGCTATCCAAATTAAGTCGGTTTTTGGTGATTAGCACACCAATTATCATGGCTGAGGTGAGATTTGATCATTGGACTGTGTTTGGACAAGTAATGAACAAAAATTGATAAAAAACTTAAAAATCTGATAGATCGAGATGGTTTTGGTTAAAATTGAACATAGATCCTTAATCTATACATAAAATCGACCGTATAACATGTTTTGATTGAAGTGAAACGGATTTTAAATGTTTTAACAAGTTGGTTTCTTTGGAGAAGACGACAAGTTTGGCCAAACTTGTGGTCAAGTTCGACTGGACTTGTCTAAAAATATGAATAATGTTGGAGAACGGATCTCCGAAGTCTGGTGAGGTGCTAGAACTGGTGGGAATTTCTTTGACAACGGGCTGGGAGCTAATTTGTTAATCTAAAAAGTCAAAAGGATGAAAAGTTCATTAATTTGAAACTTTGATTTTGAAAAATCAACAGTTTGTTCGTAACGGGTCAAACCGGGGTCATTAACTTGGACTCGGCAGACAAATCGGTTAACCAAGGTCATTAGTTTGGACTTGGTAAACTGAGTGGATTTTCATAACTGATAAAAAGTTGGAAAGTTCAGGGGTTAAATTTGAAAAATTGAAAAAGTTTAAAATTGTGGTTTGGCAAGTTGGGCGAACTTGCTAAACAAATCAAGTTTAACAATCATGCATGTTCGACCGAGCTTACTAAAGTATGGCTGTGTTGGTTTATAGATAAGTTCGCCCGAACTTGACTGGGCTTTCATGTATGGGCTTAGCAAGTTCGTCCGAACTTGACTTGGTATAAATACCAATCAAGTTCGGCCGAACTCACTTATCAACATACACACTCTCTGAGCGAACTTGAGCTTTGAGAGAATTTGAACGATTTTTGCATTTTCACACCGTTAGGCTATCCAAATTAAGTCGGTTTTTGGTGATTAGCACACCAATTATCATGGCTGAGGTGAGATTTGATCATTGGACTGTGTTTGGACAAGTAATGAACAAAAATTGATAAAAAACTTAAAAATCTGATAGATCGAGATGGTTTTGGTTAAAATTGAACATAGATCCTTAATCTATACATAAAATCGACCGTATAACATGTTTTGATTGAAGTGAAACGGATTTTAAATGTTTTAACAAGTTGGTTTCTTTGGAGAAGACGACAAGTTTGGCCAAACTTGTGGTCAAGTTCGACTGGACTTGTCTAAAAATATGAATAATGTTGGAGAACGGATCTCCGAAGTCTGGTGAGGTGCTAGAACTGGTGGGAATTTCTTTGACAACGGGCTGGGAGCTAATTTGTTAATCTAAAAAGTCAAAAGGATGAAAAGTTCATTAATTTGAAACTTTGATTTTGAAAATATCAACAGTTTGTTCGTAATGGGTCAAACCGGGGTCATTAACTTGGACTCGGCAGACAAATCGGTTAACCAAGGTCATTAGCTTGGACTTGGTCAACTGAGTGGATTTTCATAACTGATAAAAAGTTGGAAAGTTCAGGGGTTAAATTTGAAAAATTGAAAAAGTTAAAATTGTGGTTTGGAAAGTTGGGCCGAACTTGCTAAACAAATCAAGTTTAACAACCATGCATGTTTGACCGAACTTACTAAAGTATGGCTGTGTTGGTTTATAGATAAGTTCGCCCGAACTCAACTGGGCTTTCATGTATGGGCTTAGCAAGTTCGTCCGAACTTGACTTGGTTATAAATACCAATCAACTTCCTCCGAGCTCACTTATCAACATACACACTCTCTGAGCGACCTTGAGCTTTGAGATAATTTGAATGATTTTTGCATTTTCACACCGTTACGCTATCCAAATTAAGTCTGTTTTTGGTGATTAGCACACCAATTATCATGGCTGAGGTGAGATTTGATCATTGGACTGTGTTTGGACAAGTAATGAACAAAAATTGATAAAAAACTTAAAAATCTGATAGATCGAGATGGTGTTGGTTAAAATTGAACATAGATCCTTAATCTATACATAAAATCGACCGTTATAACATGTTTTGACTGAAGTGAAACGGATGTTTAACTGTTTTAACAAGTTGGTTTCTTTGGAGAAGACGACAAGTTCGGCCAAACTTGTGGTCAAGTTCGACTTGACTTGTCTAAAAATATGAATAAATAAATCTTAATATCTTCGAACGAACTTGTTATCATCTTCGACCGAACTTGCATTGTAGTCGTGTTAATAAAATATGATATGAATGACGTCTTTGACCGAACTTGTTGTCAAGTTCGACCGGACTTGTCCAAAAACTAAATAAAGAGAATTGAGATATGTTCGACCGAACTTCATGTATTTGGTTTTGTATATCATGTGGAAGTTCGCCCGAACATGGATCTTGAAATTCTGAATTATTTTTTTTGTGTTTAAGTTCGCCCGAACTTATATAATGAACATGTTTGATATAGCATGTTCGGGCGAACATAGGTAAAACAGAATGTTGAACATATATATCAAGTTCACCCGAACTTGATATAAGTGTTAGAAAATTTTTGTGATTTTTTCCTCGAAATGCGTGCTAATTGTTTTACGTCATTTTTCAGGCACAGGTACCAGCGCGTGTAATTTCTGTTGAGTTCTCCAAAACTCACAATACGTGCATTACGCTTGACAAATCTATATGTCCGTCTCTGAAGGAGTACGATAGTATATTGAAGTTTCTCGGGGAAAGCCATATTCGCCGAGTTATTACAGAGCACACAGTATCATATCGATCACACATCGTTCACTTCTGGATGAACGCAAGTTTAAGCGAAGTTGAAAAGACGATCACTTCATCTGTGCAAGTCGGCAATGAAGTTAAACCAATTTCTGTGACTGAAGACGATATTAGACGGATTCTGGAATTCAAAGATAATGAGGACGATCCGATTCATTTAGACGAGAAGATGGTACGTGGTTGTTTCTTCCGTATGGGTTATAAGGGGAGCGTGAACAAACCGACACTGAAGAAAGGGGAAGTGCCAAACCCCTACAAGCTTTTGATGCATGCTCTAATTCACACATTCAGCCATCGTAAAGCCGGATTAGATGATGTTCAAGACTATTTGGCTAACATGGCAACGACGCTTATTTTGAAGAAGTCGTTCAATGTTTCTAAGATGGTTTTCACTCACATGTCGAAGAACATGGAAGATTCAAGGCTATGCCTATATCCGAGATTTGTTCAGATGTTGATTGACGAGAAGTATCCTAACATTGCACGAGATCCAAATGATGTGTTGTACCTGGTTCATCTTGATGAACCAATAGTAAAGAAGCTAATCAAGTTCCAAAAGCAAGCTTCAGCTCCTGTTGTGAAACCAGTGTTTGGAGCTATAAAAGATTCAAATTATATCTCGCGACCTGATAACAAGTGGAGAAAGGATGGTAGTGATGACGAGAAAGAGCTTAAAGTTGATCAAGAATGCTTTAAGGAATTCAAACCAAAGGCAAGGAGCGAATGGTTTTTAAAGGCAGAAGCTGATAAGCCTAAAAAGAAACGTGTTGCGAAGAAAGTCGAAACTATGCTTGTCGACGAGGATGAACCTGAAAATGTTGAAGCAGTTGCTGGATCGAGCGCTGCAGTGGTTATTGAAAGTTAGGAAACTGTAAAGACAACTCAAGATGATGTGATTTATGCTGCTTCTGAGAATGAAGAATCTGATGAAGAAGTTCCTGCAAAAGAGCCAGAAAAGACTGAGGCAGAGATTAGAGCAGAAAAGGAAATCAAATTGGATGCGGATTTTGATCTAACACTGAAAAAGAATCTGACGAAGAGAGACCGAAGAAAAAGTCTAAGCGTACAAAGTCTCCAGCAATCGAAATCTCTAAGAAGACTACAAGATCACCTCATACCAAAGGGAAAAGAAAAGCAAAGATAGCTCAGAAGGCTGTAAGTAAGAGGTACAAAAGCAAGTCGAAAAGCACAGAAGCCACACAAGAACCTTCTGGTGCTCAGGAGAAAGGAGCCACACAAGAACCTCCTGTTATTGTTCATGCTGAAACTGAAATGCCAGGAGTTACACAAGAACCTCCTGTGTCTGGATTTGTTGAGGTTCCTATCGCTGAATCTCCTATTGCTCCAACGACTTCTGTTCCTAAAAGTTCTACTCCTAAGAAGTCAACACCGAAAGCTGCAACACCTAAAGATTCAACGCCTAAGACAACAAGGGGAGATCTGTTTGGTGATATGCCACATGGTCCAATCAGTCTCGAAGACTTGGATGAATTTTTCCCAGAATCTAATTTTGAGATGCTAGAAAAACGCGTGAAGGTGTTAGAAGAGAAAGTTGCACAGAATCAGGTTTAAAAGGCCGAGCTTGTTAAGAAAGTGAATCAAAGTGAGGTTGAAAAAGAGTTGCTTGATGACAAAGTGAAGGTATTAGAAAATGAAAGGGAGTATTTCAAAGCACTAATTGAAAGTTTGCAAGATGCGAATGAGAAATTGCAGACGGAGATTGCAGATCTAAAGACTATCCAAGCATTGAACGATCGAAGATTCAACAGATTGCAGAAAGTGTTAGCAAACAATCTGAATATTGATTTCATTGCTGAATACGATCGTCTGGATCGTCAGGAAGCAAAAGATCGTGCTGAGAAAGAGTTAGCTGAAAGTGGTGAAGGAAAACATGTTGAGGGTGAAGTCCCTAAATCTTCAGCTGAGAAGTCTTCTGATGTTCCTGAGAAACCAACTGAAGATGTTTCGAAAGCTTCTGATTCTGATACCAAAAGGTTGACGAATCTGTCAAGCCTTCTGATCCTATTATTGTTTCTGAAGAAAAAGGCAATGAAGAAGCTGAAAAAGATAATAAAGAGGATGAAGAGGAAGAAGGTTACGAGGATTGGAATGTTGGTGATGGTGAGAATGATTCGATCAAGGTGGTGATGATTTTGATCAGGGATTTACAGGTTTAAAGATCAATGAAGCCAAAGTATCTGATGAGTTTGATTTTTCTGATCTTATGAATGATGAGTCGAATAGGATGGAAGATAAAAGTCAGGGGAGTCAGGGCAGAAAGTCCAACTGATGATGATATTGATTTGTTAGATATTGATCGTTCTGCGAAGCCTTTGACTGTAGTACCTACCAAGCCTTTAATGCTAATGTTGGAACACAATGTGGAAGAAGGTGAGTTTGTACATAACTACACGAAAGAAAATTTGGCAAGACTAGTTGAAGTTGAAGCTGAGAACTTAGAGTTTGATTTTGAAGAAGTTATGAATGTTAACACATTTGAACCGAAAGAGTATCAGTATGAGAGAAGGTTTGAAGCTGATGAGTACAATCGAGTGATAGTTGAAGATTGGACATCAGATGATGAATCAGATCAGAAAACTAAGTATGTTGGTCAAAACTTAGAAATTTTTCCTACATTTGAAGAGATGTACAAACAACTTAATGATGTTATGTTGAAAGATAGAATTGCTGAAGCTTTACGAGAAGGAAAGATTCCTAAGCCGATGACCAAAGAAGAGATAGCTGAAGCGAAAAAGTCCTGGTTCAAGGAGATGCCACGTGAACGTAAGTTTCGACGTCCACTAGCATTCTTCACCAGAAATAAAGATGTTTCTTTAGGAGATATACTTAGTTGGGGATGGTTTAAAGAGCTCAACGTATATGCAATCAAAAGGGAATTTGGAGTGCAATACTTCAAATATCTTGCTGATTTCAAGACATTGCCGTATTGGATATGGAAGAGTTAGTACAAACAGTGAATGTTACTTATCATATGAAGACAATAGATCAGTTGTTGTGGAAGATGATTAAGTATGAAGCTGTTAAAGGTTGGAATCATTGGAAGCCGTTTATTCCAAGACGAAGAGTTAAGATCAATAAGGTTACAGGGGAAAAGGACATAACGTTAATTATGAAACTTCCTAGAGCCATGAAGAATATGCCACTTATGCTGATTGAACATAACTTCTATCCTTTATTCAAGTGGTGGCAGATAGATCCAGCTACTTGTGAAGTGGTGATTGTGTTAAAATTTGAAGATCATCTGGACATTGCTAAGGAACGAGTTGAAGTGATGTGTCATCAGGGTATGAGAAGTTTGTGGAGGACGATAAGGATTCTAGATCCTATGTGGTTGGTTAACTGCTCGAGAGAAGATATAAAATGCCTTTTCTACAGCAAGATTGTTTTTGAAGAAAGAGAAAAGGTACAGGCGATGCAGTATCAGAAAGTTGTTAACGTTTGCTATGTACGCGAAGTCAATTCTAGAAAGATGTGGCAAACGAAGTGGAGGGATCTGGAAAGAGTAGAGTTTCTAAAAGAAGAAACCAGAAATGAGGTGATTACAAAAAGAATGGAAAAGGCGGTAAGGCAAAGCTCGCTAAGAATGGATAACTTTAAAATACCACCGCCAACTGATCAAACGCCTGATCCAAAGCAAGAACGACGAAGGAAGCCGTTCAAGAACTTCTTATGTCGGGTGCGTTAATGTATATTATGAAGACAGAGTTTTTGAAGACTGATAAAAGACGAAGACGATATCCAAGAGGGAGTCTGTTGGTTCATAATGTCTATGTCTTAGTCTTATATAGAGTCTGTATTGTATAGAGCTGAATAGGCTAGGTATACGAAATATTTATGTTTAGCTTAGCCAAGTTCGCCCATAAGTAACATGTACATGCATGTTCGGCGGCGAACTTGTGTCCCTAGGGGCGAACTTGTTAGCCTATAAATACCTAGCTAGCCTACTTCATTTGTAACATTGGCATTTCAGAGGCGAAGCTCTGTCAGTTTGTAACTAGAACGTTTGATCTATAAAACTGACGTTTAACTGATTAAATCTTGTCTATTGGTTAACACGACGTAATATTTCCGCTATTATGGACGTTAGATATCAAATTTAGGTTGCTAAGCATCGAGGATCGGCCCTACAAATCTTTGGGGTTTGATACCCTAATCAACACTTATTCGACAAAAATCGGTTAACTAATCGATTAACCGAAAAACAATGAAATAAAGCTTGACTGATCTAATTTTTAGCATATTTGGATTGTACTTCATGTGTAGGTACTGAATATAGCACCCACCCACTTCTGGACTCACAAGAAGTGCTTGGAATCAAAGCTTTCGCTAGGTATAGCATCCGAAAACCGAAACTAGGATGGGAAGAATCTTGTTTTAGCTATAACTTGGTCCGTGAAAATTGAATTGAGCTGAAATTTGGTGTGGTGATGTAGGGTATTGTCAGGAAGGTCCACATAAATTTTAGAATGTTTGGAATTTTCTATGATTTTTGGAGAATTTTAACTGTTTTATCGAAAAAATTCGGAAACATTATCAAACGAATTCAATAAATCACCAAATTTTACAGAGACACTAAGAAACATATGGGAAATGTTCTGGGAAAATTCGGAGTTCATTGGTTGAGTTTTGACTTGGCTTAAAAATCCGCG